>OX451738.1:315705391-316966724 GCA_948472305.1 Vicia faba | reverse complement strand
TGTTTGTTGTTGTGTTAATGTGAATATTTTGTTCATCATTTTTTATGTTGAGCAATGTGAGTATTCATTAATAAATTTAGTTTTATGTCATTTTTTGTTGAGCCATGTTAATGTGAGTTTTTTGTTTTTTGTTTTTTTCCTATTAATGATCACCAAGGTTTTCTTAAAGTGTAGTTTATTTTTCTATTTTGTCAATGTTAATGTGAGTTTTCTATTTTGTTAATGACTACCAATTTTTATGTAATTTGTAACATTGAGCAGTGTATTTTTGAGCAATGTTAATGATGTTGAGCAATGTTTAAGACCATTAAAATGTTGTTAAAGTTTATTTGTTTGTTAACATTGAGTAGTGTTTGACAATGTTGTTAAAGTTTATATTTTTTTCTGTTTTTGTAGCACCAAATTGGTGATGAAGAGTAGAAAAATTAATTCTTTTTTCAAGAAGAAATAAAGAGATGTAGAAAATATAACTTCTATGTCACAACCTCAAGAGTTCTTGACAACCCAAGAATTAAAGAAAATATTTATAGAATTTGCCATATGACATTGAGAATTCTTTAGAACGTGATCCTAGAAAACATTCTCCAATATGGAAATATCCATTAAATCTAATGGATAAAATATGGAGAGCTTATTTGAAATGGGTTCTATATCAAATGCATTTAGAGAAATATCTATTGTCTGGTAAAGAAGACAATCAAAGACAAATTGAACACGCTTGGTTTAACATTTTCCTATCATGGTTAGAATATTCACCTTCAGAGGATGCTACTCATTGCTTATTGTATTATCTTTTTAGCAAACGATCAAGTGGACGTCCTGGTTCAGATGTTTTCATTTTTAGAAGTTTTAGTGGTTGGAAGAAAGCTAAAAATGGAAAGCATTGATCCTTGTTCACCACACAATAATATTATGAAAGGTTGTCAAGACTTGTTGAATCAAGATGGTCACATTAGGAATATTATTCAATCTCAAAGTTCAATTGAAATTATGAAGAATTGCTTATGTCTCAAGACTTCAATTTACAATGTTCGTTGGTTAACTTTTCAAGCTTGTGCTTTTAGAGGTCATGAAGAAAGTAAAGAATCATTAAACCAATGATATTTTCTTCAATTGATTAAACTCTAAGCATGTTACAATGATGAAGTTGCAAAAATTGTGTTGAAAAATGCTCCACCTGATAGAAAGTATATTTCACATAAAATTCAAAAAGAGATGTTGCTCATTCTTTCAAGTAGGGTGGAAAAGCATATCCGTGAAGAAATTTGTGATTCTAAATTTTGCATAATTTTTTATGAAGCTCGTGATGAATCTAAAAAAGAGAAAATGTCTCTTGTCTCGAGATTTGTTGATAGAGATGGTTTTATACAAGAGATTTTTGGCCTTGCACGTGTTAATGACACTACATCTTTAACTCTTAAGCAAAAAAATTGTGATATGCTTTCTCTACATAACATTGATGTCTCTAAAATTCATGGTCAAGAGTATGATGGTGTTATAAATATGAGAGTAGAATCAAACGGTTTACAAGCATTATTTTTTAAAGATTGTCCGTATGCATATTATATTATGTTCAATGTTTTGCTCATTGATTGCAACTAGCCTTAGTTACAACGCCTAGAGAAGTTAAATCAATTCATAAATTCTTTGAGAAGCTGAATTTTATTAACAATGTTGTTTGTTCTTCTACAGAGCGCCGTGATGAGTTAAAAGTTTTCCAACTAGATAAAATTGAATATTAGTTAGAGATTGATGAGATTGAAACCAGTAAAGGTGAAAATCAAATTGATACTTTGTGACGAGTTGTGGATACTTATTGAAGATCACATTTCTCTTCTATTTTAAGCTTGATAAATTTGTATGAAGCAACTTGTACTATTTCAAAAAAAAAAAAATGCAAATGAAGGATTAAGTTATGCTTCACGTGGAGATGCTGATAGTGTTTACAACTACTTGAAGGTGTTTGATTTTATATTTATATTGCATCTGATGAAAGAAATTATAGGGATTGCAAATATCCTTTGTCAAGCCTTGCAACAACAATTCCAAGATGTGGTTAACGTTATGCATTTGGTTTGTACAACAAAAACTCTTATTCAAGAATTGAGAGAAGATGATTGAGATAAATTGTTTACTTTTATGAAGTCTTTTTGTGAAAAACATGATATTGATATTCCTGCTCGTGATGTTATTCATTCAACAACAAGATTTAGGCGTTCTCGTCTTGAAGATAACTAGGTAACTATTGAGCATTATTTTGGAGTTGAAATATTTTTCGCTGTCATTGACAAACAATTACAATAATTGAATAGCAGATTTAATGAGCAAGCGATTGATTTGTTAACTATAAGTTGTGATTTGGCTCCCAAGGATAATTACAAGGCTTTTAACCTTGATACTATCCACACTATAGTTGAAATATATTATCCTATGGAATTTAATGAGTAAGAGAGGATTAATTTGTAATTTCAACTTCGTAATTTTATTATTGACGCTCGTCATGAATCAAGTTTGAATAATTTATCAACTATTCAAGACTTATGTACATCTTTAGCTGCAAGTGAAAAGAAGAAAATTTACTATTTAACTGATAGATTGCTTCGCATTCTAATGACTCTCCGATATCTATAGCCACCACTGAAAGATCATTTTCAGCGATGACGTTCACATTAAAAGAGAAATTGTTGCAACGGTCAATATTGATTCTAACAATATTATTGATGATTTTAAATTATTCAAAGAGCATAAAGCATTATTTTAATGTATTTTTAAGTATCACCTTTTAATCATTTCATATTCAACTGTGTTAATTATAATTTAGATATCTCATGTATATTAGTATGAATATTTTATCTATAAGTTTAAGTTTAGTTTTATGGTCACTCCACATTTAAGTCTTTCTTCGCCACTGACCATGCACAATTTTGTTTAAGGTATATTTGGATTGATAATATTTTATAAAATTGAGCAAAGTAGCAAATAATTAAATTTTATTATTTGGATTTATAAATAATAAATAGAGTAGAATAAAACATTATCTCCCGTAACAATCCAAAATTCCAACAAATCCAATGAGTCCACCTAAAATGACAATCTATTCCTCAAGAAAAATCTCAACTAGCAGCAAAGTTTTGGCCACAAATAAACTCTTAACAATATCTCCTGTGATCCAAAATTCCAACAAATCCAATGAGTCCAAATAAAATGACAATCTATTCCCCAAGAAAAATCTCAACTAGCAGCAAAGTTTTGGCCACAAATAAACTCTTAACAATATGCAAATGTAAGTTTGCACTCCCCACAAGAGATTCCAAAAACTGCTGCGAAACACACTGGTCTGCCTAAAACCAAAAGCTATAACAAATATTTTACCACTCTATTACACCAAAAAATGCTCTTGGATTCAAGCATCAAAGTGCTAAGCTGTAATTCATGATATTTGATTTAATTTCAGTAATTGGAAAAACGTAATTGGAAAACAAGAACAACACTACTAAAATAACAAACCTAATTGGAAAACAAGAACAACACTACTAAAATCATATACCTAATGAAAACTAGATAAACTATAAATCACTTGATTCAGCAAAATTGCAGACCAATTCAATACTATTTTATAAATTCCAAAACAAAACTTCATCGTACAAAACAAACCAAATTCAAAAACTACAAAAACAAACCTATTCCAAAGGAATCTCAACATCCCCATCATTAATCTCCTGTTGCAAATCCTTGGGATCCTTCCCATCTACAGTACACCCAACCGAAACACAAGTTCCCAGAATCTCCTTCACCGTCCCACCAAGCTCCTTCGCCATCGATCTCGGCTTCATCACCTTCGCAATCTCAATAACATCATCAAGAGAAATATTCCCATTATGCTTAATATTCTTAGTCTTCTTCCTGTCTCTCTCAGGCTCCTTCAAGGCCTTGATAACCAGCGCCGCGGCAGATGGAACCACCGCAACCTTCGCTTGCCGATTTTGCACGGTTAGTTTGACTGTCACGCGGAGACCCTTCCAGTCCTTTGCTGTTTCCTTGGCAATGTCTTCTCCGATCTTTTTTGGGGAGAGACCGAGAGGACCGATCTTTGGGGCGAGGGAACTGGCGGCGCCGACTTCGCCTCCGGTTACGCGGACGTAGACTTCAACGACCTGGGAAGGATCGAGTTTTGGAGGCATTGTTTGATGATGGAAGAGAAGACGGTGTGATTAGGTTTTTGCAGTGGGAGAGATGGGAACTGAATGAAGGAGGAAATATAAAACTAGGGTTTTGCTGTTTGGGTTAATGAATGTTAATGGGCTTGGATATTCCAATGGCATCTTTTCAACTTCTAAATCCACAATTTAACTCTCATCCTCTAAATTATATATATGGTATCCCCAATTTTAATTATTTTAGAATTATTTTTGTTTACATATAAATAATTTTCGGAAGAAATTTTTGGTATATGATTTGAGATTTTTGGTACAGGTAAAATTTTCGGTACACTCCTATAAAATTTTCGATTTATGTAAATTTTCGGTAGTGTATTTGAAATTTCTGGTATTCCGAAAATTTTAAATTTACTAGACAGTATCGAAAATTTGAGTTATACTAAAATTTCTGATAGTTCGTTTATTCAAGTTTTTTAACGGTCGATATTTTATCGACATCTTTGGAGGGTATTGATTGCACCGACAAATTTGTGTAGTTTATAATGCATCATCATTTGTATAAATATGGGGCATATGCTATAGAGAAAAACATCTCAAAAATGTCTCTTCCTCAATTTCTGATTAAGGCAAAAGTATATTACAACTGGAGCAACCATGTTGTGTAATTCAAGCTTCCAGATCGCAGCACATCCCTTGCCACCTTCAAAGAAACATTGAATGCATTGTTGCCTGATTCCGATAACAGAAGGGTGACAAAGATCGAGTTTCAGAACCATTATAATGATGCAGATGGTTGGGTGAAATACAACCTGATTGAGTTGAAGAACGGTGAAAATGTGAAGGCCACGTGGAAGCTTGAGATTTATCTTTTTCTGTTTTGTAGGACATGGATTCTATTCGCAGGAAAGCTGTTGTACCCCAAAATTTGCCCTCTCATATTTCTCAAAACATTTCAAGAAAGATCCGCAGGTTGCTCAAGGTAGTCCAAGGATTGGCCAGACAAGCTCTCTCCTAAGGCAGTCTACCCCAAATTAGGGTTTCATGTTGCATCAGGATACTTGAGTCCAAGTGACCTCAAATGCTCACCATTGTCCTAATATGTTCTCAAGGTCATCCATGTCAAGTTTCAAGCCTTGCAGAGAAAGTTTACTCAGTCAATTGCTCAAAGGTCCAAAAATCGACTGTGCTAGGGCAAAAGTCAACTGTGACCTACATACAGTCAAACTTCAAGATTTTTTGTCAACATCCTCATTTTGAAGTATATTTCATCATTTGATCAAGGGTTGATCATGATTCATCAAGGATTGCTCACAATTCATCAAGATTCAAAAGTTGCTAAATTAGGGTTTTGTAGGAAAAGTCAACCCAACTTTGACCAAGCATAACTTTCTCATACTTTATGAGAAATGACCCATCCAAAGCTCATTTTTAAGAGGATGCAATTCCCTACAATCCATCTTCATATCCCAAGATCAAAATATGCAATCACAAGAAGTTATGAATTTGGACATTATAGGTCATTTTGAAAAGTCAACAAAAACACCTTTTTTGCCAAAGCTTCTAACTTGAGCATGGAATATCAAAATGAGATAAGACCAAAAGGGTTGATTAGGACATCTCAAGCTTTATAAAAAGTCCAAGAACACCTCCAAAGAGTCAAAATTGAGGAAGTTATGCATTGTTGAAGTTGGACTTTTTTGCAAAATTGCCAAAAGTCAACTATCCCCAAAACTTCAAAATTTGCCAAATGGGCCCATTCTTTTTCACTTGTTTTGATTTTGCATTATGGTACACGTGCTCTAGCCTTGCCCATGTGTCCATATCATATTTTTATTAATTATTTTGATTTTTATTTGAATTAAATCAAAACAAATCAAACAAAATCACAAATATTGAAAACCAAGGATCTTTTGATTTGTTTCAGGCTCTAATTATAGCTAGCAAGGTAATGAAACTCGTATCAAGCCATGTGGGTACAAAAAGATTGCAAATGAGCCAATTTTGGAAAGCTTTAATGGAGAATCAAATCAAATATCAAAGTGATTAAAAGAGGAAGATTTGGACAGAAGTTGGAACCTTAATGCTTTGTACATTACATAAGCGTCGTGTGCAGACAAAAAGAAGGGTTGGAGATCAGTTGGAGACCAAGAACAAAGTTTTCAAAAACACCAAAAAAGTGTGAGATCAAAATCAAGTCTAGAGGCAGTTTCAAGACTTGAGACTTGTCTCAATCGTTTCCTGGCAGCTTCCACAACCTAAACCAATCAAAATCACGCGTTTCCAGACCCTCCCAAGTGCTGTAAGTTATTCACGAAGCCGCCCTGTTCTTGAATTCGATTTATACGATTCTTGCATCTATAATGAAAAACAATTGCATATTCTGAATCACCATGTCATTTGCAAGCTTTTTGTAATAACCAATTTCATTTATCTGACCTGTATCACGGATCACCATTGCTAGGGTTTTGTGTTTGGTTTTAGGGCTTTTGTTTTCAGGTACAATTTGCCTTAATGATGGTTATGGCTGTGATCAGAGGGATGAGACGAGTCTAATTATGGTACTAGATTCCATTTATATTGCCTGGGGAAGGATTTAGAATGAAGCCACGATTTTAGCTGCGGATAAAATCCGCAAGTAAAAGTTGTAGTTTTTAGAGGACAGGGACGATGCGTTGGCACTCCCCCATTTGTCCGTTCAAATATTTGCGTGCTTTTTTTTTATTATGGACAATAGCTTTTATTTTACATATTATTATTGCATTGTATTGTGTTAACAACAAAAAGCAAACATCCCAGTGGTAGACACCTCAGCGCATAAGGATCCCAAGGCTGGAGGTCAGGGGTTCGATCCCTGCCTCCAGCAATTTGCATTTTCTTGTTTATTTTCAAGCAATCCAGTATGCGCCTAAGCAGGAGTTCCATCATACTCCCTCACCAATCAACATGCCAGATGGCCAGATGGCCAGATCTGGTGGCCAATATTGCAAGCAAACCATGGACCAGGTCAACGCCAAGACACTGAATCACAAAAAGTCCAATGGATCAGCATTAGTGGGCCAACAAAATTGCTTTTGACACCTCCAAATAATCAGGCCCATCTCTCTACTTTGTTTATATTTTATTTATTTCCATTTAATTATTTTTAGTTAATCATTAACCAATAGAATAATTTCTTTTTTTTTATCAAGAAAATCACAAAAAATATTTTTAACCAATTAAATTTCAGAACTTTATTTTATTAATAAATATTAACTAATTTAATTAGGATATTAATTAGGTAACCTTAATTTATTTTGTAAATAAATAAAATCAATTAGAATTAGTTAGGTTTTAACTTTAGTTTAATTATTTTATTTTCTTTCTTAAAATATCAAAAACTCCAAAAATATGTCATTAATTATTTTTCATTAATTAATTTATTTAATAATCAATTTAGTATTTAATTTTAGGATTAATTTCTTTTCTTAAAAATAAAAACAAAAAAAAAAGCATTTTCTTTTAAAAGAGTCAAAACCCTAATTCCGCATTCGATCCAATTCACTCGCGCGATTTATTTTTCCTTATTCAATTATTGATGTATCTGCTCCTGGCTTGTAATAGTTAATTAGGACATCTATTTTTCCGCTTTTATTCTATTTTTAAAGGGTTGCTTTTGGCGATGTAAATACCCGACGCCTTGTAATAATTTAGTTTAATTTCTGCACCTTTAATTTTTTGCAAATTATACAACTGTTAGATGTTTGATAATAGGGTTTGCATGACAAGAATGAATGCTTAAATCTAAAATCAATTAGATCACCCTAAACATGTGCAAAGATAAAAATAAACTGAAAACAACACACTCGCACATGCGCACTCCTAGGGTACACCCCACTTGGTTGCCTTCGTAAACGGTCATTGAGTATAGGTTGTTTTAGAGGTCGCCCTCTTGTCTAAAAGATCATAGTTGCCTCAAAATGGTTGCCTCGGATATCGTTGCATCGAATAAATGATCTAAGACATTAGGGTTACCGCTAAGACATCCTAACATTGCTCTTGTGATCATATGTCCCTCTCTCGAATTGACCCTCAAACTCCAACGACGGTGCTACCTACTCACTAATAATGGGATAGCATTGTCTAAAGGAAATTAGCATAGAACAATTCCTTTTTCGAGTAGGTAGATTAGCTCTTAGATACTTGCTCATCCAAAAACAAAACTTTTTCGCACTTACACTCCTTTTTAAACAAAGTTTTCAAAAACACTTCATTACACTCTTGAAGACAGACACAAGAGTTAAATCAAAGTTAAAACAAAAACTTTTCAAAACCCACAAGCACAAAGAAAACAATTTTGAAAATGATGAGCAAGTACCTAAGAGCCTATAGACAACTACAGATAGAAAGGGTGCTAATACCTTCCCTTTCTATAAATCTACCCCCCGTACTCAGAAATATCTCGAAAAAGGAATTTTTCTGTGCTTTTTTCCTTTCCTTGTTGGATAAAATAAAAGTCGGTGGCGACTCTTGCTTACCGCGACATTTTGCGGAAACAAAACGCAAAATGCAAACCAGCATTCTAAAAACAGTCAGTTCTTCCCACCGTATCACAGAACTGGCGACTCTGCTGGGGACATTTTATAAGTGGGGTGTACCTTAGGATTAGTTCATATTGTTTTTAATTGTTTGATCAGTTTGCTTTATCTTTGTGGGTTTGAATCGGAGTTACTATAGATCCTAACCCGGATCTGGGGATACCTTTTAGGTAAGTAGCAATAAACTGTGAGGGAAATGTACGGCGTAGATCGATACGGTTGAAGCAGTAGCTACGTTGGTGTGGCACTTTAGTTTGTACCGATATCCCTTGTGGTGGAACAAGGAGAATATGGGTCTTCTAAGGGGTCATTAAGCACCAACTGACCTTAGAACCTATAATTGACCAACTTGGCCATAGAACAGTAGCAGTATGCTACACTCACTGAGACCAAACTCTCGTGATGATTCCGGATGTAAGAAAAGGTTGCCAAACTGGAATTATGACTGATCGAGAATGGTCAGTGATATTGAGATCCTCTAGAACCCGGTTACTATTTCTAGGACAGGTTGAACCAACTGAACTGAAAGAGGGTAGTACCTAAACTCCTTACCAGCCTGAAATCTAAGGGCTATCTGTGTGACTTGTTTGCCCTTACCATGTTTGCTATCTGTGAATACTTGTGGTGTGTTTCTATCATGACACCATGACGTCATGACATTGCATGCATCTTGCATCAGACTAACCCATTTTAAAGACAAAGGGGATTCATCATTGTTCTGTTTTGTAGGTCATGGCCTCTATGCGTAGAAACACTATTTGGATCAGCTTTATACAGATTCCTATTCAGCTTAGAGATTTGGTTGCAAAGGTTCCTGACACTTCCTCATTTATCAGAAGACATGGGCACCTCCTTGGTTTGGTCACTTCCATATTGGATGAATAGATGATGAGTGTTTTGAGCCAGTTCTTTGATCCATTATACCACTGCTTCACTTTCCCGGACTATCAGTTGGTCCCTACTCTGGAGGAGTTCTCTAATCTACTTGGTATTTCTATTCTAGAGCAGACGCCATTTATAGGTTGGGAAGTAGCCCTTAGGCCAGAAGATGTTGCTACAGCCCTACATCTGACAAAGGCTGAGGTAATGTCTAACTGGGGGACTCGAAGTGGGA
The DNA here is from genome assembly GCA_948472305.1 of Vicia faba. Taxonomy (NCBI): domain Eukaryota; kingdom Viridiplantae; phylum Streptophyta; class Magnoliopsida; order Fabales; family Fabaceae; genus Vicia; species Vicia faba. Next base: position 316,956,879 of record OX451738.1, on the reverse strand, counting down.
CAAAGGGCTTCTTGGCTAAGTTCTTGGTTGATCGGGCTAATCAGTTTTGGTACAATGTGATTAGGTTTTTGCAGTGGGAGAGATGGGAACTGAGAAGACGATGTGATTAGGTTTTTGCAGTGGGAGAGATGGGAACTGAATGAAGGAGGAAATATAAACTAGGGTTTTGCTGTTTGGGTTAATGAATGTTAATGGGCTTGGATATTCCAATGGTATCTTTTGAACTTCTAAATCGACAATTTAACTCTCATCCTCTAAATTATATATGGTATCTCCAATTTTAATTACTTTAGAATTATTTTTGTTTAGATATAAATAATTTTCGCAAGAAATTTTTGGTATATGATTTGAGATTTTTGGTACATGTAAAATTTTCGGTACACTCCTATAAAATTTTCGATTTATGTAAATTTTCGGTAGTGTATTTGAAATTTCTGGTATTCCGAAAATTTTAAATTTACTAGACAGTATCGAAAATTTGAGTTATACTAAAATTTCTGATAGTTCGTTTATTCAAGTTTTTTAACGGTCGATATTTTATCGACATCTTTGGAGGGTATTGATTGCACCGACAAATTTGTGTAGTTTATAATGCATCATCATTTGAACAAATATGGGGCATATGCTATAGATAAAAACATCTCAAAAATGTCTCTTCCTCAATTTCTGATTAAGGCAAAAGTATATTACAACTGGAGCAACCATGTTGTGTAATTCAAGCTTCCAGATCGCAGCACATCCCTTGCCACCTTCAAAGAAACGTTGAATGCATTGCTGCCTGATTCCGATAACAGAAGGGTGACAAAGATCGAGTTTCAGAACCATTATAATGATGCAGATGGTTGGGTGAAATACAACCTGATTGAGTTGAAGAACGGTGAAGATGTGAAGGCCATATGGAAAACATTTCGCCGCAGGATAACTAAAGGTCCAATCGAGTTGGATACAGAAATCCAAAGATCGTTCGACGACATAATCAATATGCTGAAACATCCTGAATCATCCAGTAGTGCATAGGTTTTCATGTTAGGTTGTTTTTAGTTTTTGTTTGTTGTATTGTTTTATGTTATTTTCATGATCGATTTGAAACATGTAATCGCCAAAATATTATGCAATAAATCAGAAGTTTGTGTGTCACAAAATATACATACTTCTTCCAGTTCTTTTTATAAGATACACTTCACCTTTTTAGATTCATTAAATAATTAATGTATTTGATTTATAATATAGACCAGATACATTAATTATTCAATAAATCTAGAAAGGTGAAGTGTCTCTTATAAAAAGGACCAGAGGGAGTATAATACAACCAAAATAAAACAAATCTACATAGGCCCTCCACGGCTACATCGGCTAACCTAGTTAAACCTACATAAATCTTTCCATCAGGGTTTACCAAACCCATGAAGTTATCTAAATGATGCAGTCGATGGTATGACTTGAGGGTGTGATACACTATGATACCACTCTAGGTATCCATCCTCGCAATATGAAGGATGTTGAACCACAACTGGTCTATCCCTGATCTCAGGGGAAGAGCTGATGATGTGACTCTGAAACCATTAGTCAATGTCACTAGTTGGAGCCTCGGGAACTGGACGAGGGATCCCTTGGATATAACCATATTGTCGTAGACACCTCTCAAGTAAGTGTCTAGTCACATGGTTCTCCCACGTAAGATGCCCTGAATACAAAGAAGCATCGTCAAATGCACGATGAGGTTGGTGAGATGTATATGGTGTCTATATGACATCCTCTACAGTCAGAGCGTCAAGCCTCCTCCGGTACTCCATCAAACCTCCTGGAAGGTCTTGATTGCCCTTCTATCTCATCACACATGGTACAAATGCCGAGACATGTTGGATCTTTCGGTCACAGATGTGAGGGAAGTGCTCGTATATCCAATTCTGCATAAATAAAAACAATAAAATAAATACACCCAAATAAATAATAAAAACCATCAAATAAATTATAACTTACCTCTAACAGGATAAGGTAACCAGCCAGCTATCTAGTCTTAGGCTGAGTAGAAACTCCAAGTTCGGTGTAAAGCATGGTCAATGCTACCACTCCCCAAGCCCAACAAGAAGTGTCAAGGGTGTTGAACAGAGACAGGTAACGAACATCGATGTAAACTCCAAACTTGTCTACAAAGAGAGTACATTCCACCAGATGTAGCATGTACGCCCTAGCGACAGTCTAGAACCTTTGGGCCTTCATATGTTCCCCGTACCTCTCCCTAAGCCAAGACATTTGAAGGTGATATCCTCTGTTAACGCCAAACTCCACTAGAAACATCTCCTCAAATACCTCCAAATCATCCACAACCATGTGCATCATCGTGCCATGGTTAATATGAGGAGGTTATGAAGAATGTACCAGAGATCGGGATATGAAACAGGGCATCGACATCATCTAATGTGACCGTCATCTCCCAAAATGAAAGGTGAAAAGATGATGTCTCTGGGTGCCACCTCTCAATAAAAAAAGATAACAGGGAGGCGTTCAACATGGTCAAGGAGCACTGAACAAACTCCAGCAGCTGAAAATCTCTAACAATACTACTGATCTCCTCAAGCATGTCACCCTCTAGGAAGTTCTTCAACTTCAAACCATGGGAAGCGACCTTCAGCGTCGGACGCTCCTGTAAGAAGCAAAAAAAAAATTACACATAAACTTTCAAACACTTGCAAAAATAAAATATTATACATCAACCAATTAAAATATACACATCGCCATGTCATATCCTATAAGCGACATGGTCAGCAAATCCTGTGAGCACGTACATGTCTAAAGGTCCTCCTGGAAAAGCTCCATCAGTGTGAACTAATGGCTCCGTAGGCGCACAAGTCATGGTGTTTTTATCAGTGGGGGACACCTCGTCAACGCGTTCAACAACAAGCCCCTGAACCTGCTCTACAACCTGCTCAATTATCGGCTCCACAACCTGCTAGGCAACCGGCTCCACAACCTGCTTAGAAATGGGCTCCACAATCTGCTCAGGAATCGGCTCCACAACAAGCACAACCTCCTCAATAGTCTTCTCAAAAGTCGGCTCAACTACAGGCACATCTACATAAGCAGAAGCATGTACCTCATCGGCAGTAGAAACTCTAAGTCCTTGATGGAGGGGTGCGCGAAACTGCACCTGCTGCTCAACCATCCGTTTCTGATGAGAATCGGTCGAAGGACATCGTCCAACCTGTAATGCCCCATTTAAATGTTTAATTATTTTTTGTTTATTTTGAACTATTTTGATATAACTAAGGGTATGTGGACATGGCTAAGGGTATTTGAGAACTTAGTTCTAATTAGATAATTAGAATAAAGCTTAGTCTATGGTATAATAATAATAATAGTATTGGTGAATGATGGAATATACTATTATTATTAATAAAATATTATTATTAGATATATGGTATAGTTACCACTAATAATAATAATAATAATATTATTATTATTATTAATATATAGTTATAATCATTATTATTGTTATTATTTCCATTATTATTATCATTGATTATTATTAGATAATATTAAAATATTATTTGGGAGAGTGGTGGAGGTAATTGGGAGAAACTGTTGTCACGTAGAAATAGAGAAAAGAAGAGAATGAACGGTTAGGGCAAGAGAGAATTCCACAATTGTTGAAGGATCAAAGCTCCAAACTAAGGTAAGGGGTGAATGGATTCTCTAAAGGGTGATTATAACATGATATGGTAGTGAGAGTTCATTTCCCTCTCTAGGTTTTGAGTGTGATTGATATATGTTTATCTTTTGTTTGATTGATGTTGTCTCTATGTGATTCTATGTGGAATTATGGATTAATTGATACCAATTATGTGATTGTTGTTGATAATTGTTATCGTTGTGGTGTTATTCCATGAAACCTCGATCTAGAAATGTGGGTTTAGGAAGATAGTGAAAAGTGAGAATTTTGATGTGGATATTTGTTATAGAATGAAGATTAATGAAGTTGATTTAGGTTTATAGGTTGTTAGGTGTAAAAACACGGTTTTGGGTCAAAATTAGGAGCTTGGAAGTGCTCCAAATAAGTGGAAGTCGTAAAGATACAAAAATAGGATTTTTGGAGTAACAGACTGGTCATACGCATATGAGGGAGGCCATATGCGTATGGGGGGACACTCTCAGGGGCTGTACGTGTATGGTACATGCCATGTCCCCAAGCCAACATAACCTTCTGCTGGAATGCGTATGATACGCGTATAGGCTAGCCATTACGCGTTTGGGAGGGTATTTTCAAACTTACTAGACAGTATCGAAAATTTGAGTTATACTAAAATTTCTGATAGTTCGTTTATTCAAGTTTTTTTAACGGTCTATATTTTGTCGACATCTTTGGAGGGTATTAATTGCACCGACAAATTTGTGTAGTTTATATGCATCGTCATTTGTATAAATATGGGGCATATGCTATAGAGAAAAACATCTCAAAAAATGTCTCTTCCTCAATTTCTGATTAAGGCAAAAGTATATTACAACTGGAGCAACCCTGTTATGTAATTCAAGCTTCCAGATCGCAGCACATCCCTTGCCACCTTGAAAGAAATGTTGAATGCATTGCTGCCTGATTTCGATAACAGAAGGGTGACAAAGATCGAGTTTCAGAACCATTATAATGATGCAGATGGTTGGGTGAAATACAACCTGATTGAGTTGAAGAACGGTGAAGATGTGAAGGCCACGTGGAAGCTTGGGATTTATCTTTTTCTGTTTTGTAGGACATGGATTCTATTCGCAGGAAAACCATTCAAGTCAATCTTGTAAGGATCCCTCCTCAACTTAAAGAGCTAGCATCAAGGGTTCCTAAAAATTCTTCATTTACCGAAAGACATGGTCGCCTCCTAAACTTTGTCACCTCCACCACTGATGAGGACATGATAAAAGTGCTCTTCCAGTTCTTTGATCCTTTACACCATTGCTTCACATTTCCCAATTATCAACTTGTGCCAACTTTGGAAGAATTCTCCCAACTCTTGAGGATTCCCATTCTCAGTCAACTACCTTTTAACAGTACAGAAAGAGATCCAAAGTCAGAAGAGATTTCTCAGGCCTTACACTTGCAACCATCTGATGTTACAACTAAATGGGAAACAAGGAGTGGTGTCAAAGGTTTCTTAGCAAAGTTCTTGTTTGAGAAAGCCCAAAACTGTTGGAACTCTTTGGATTTGCAAGCTTTTGAGGAGATTGTGCCTCTCCTCATTTATGGGATGATTTTGTTTCCAAATCCTGACCAACTCATAGATGTAAGCGCCGTCAAAATCTTCATGTCTTGTAACCCGGTACCTACTTTGCTAGGAGACATCCTACATTCTTTTCGCACTCGCACTATGACGAAAAGAGGTATCCTTATGTGTTGTACTCCTCTCTTGGCAAGATGGTTTATTTCACATCTTCCTCAATCTGTATTGAAGAATGAGCAAGGTTCAAGGTGGTCACATAGGTTGATGACGCTCAAACATTCAGACATTCATTGGTGTTCCCGGTCTATAGAGAATGTTACTATCATCGACCGCTGTGGAGAATTCCCTAATGTACCCTTACTTGGCATTAGAGGAGGTATCACATGCAATTCCTGTTTAGCCTTAAGACAGTCTGGTTACGCCCGAAGGGAAGGCCCACATGAGATGCTTATTCAAGGTTTGGTATTTTACTACGAGAATGACGGTCAAGGTCACCGCCAGAGGTTTATCAGAGCTTGGAGGATGTTGAACAAGATAGATAGCAAGACATTGGGGCATAGTAATTCCATCCCTCTTGAGCCTTACCTCAAATGGGTACGAGCTCGTGCTCGAAGTCTTATAATGCCTTACCCCTCCATTCTCCTGGTTATCATAGAGCCTGTTGTGGAAGGAGATGTTCCCTACACTATCCTACATCTTGATATACCCACCTCTCTTGAAGAGTTACAAAGGGATTGGATACAGCTTAAAGGGGAGCGAGACACTTTCGAGGCCCAATTCTACGCCAGCGAGAAGAAGGTTTTGGAACTCACCTAGCAACTTCATGAGGAGCGGAGCCTGAACGCCTACATCGCACCAAAGAGGATGCATACAACTTTTTTATCTTAGAGTTTTTGTATTTATTTGCAAGCCCAAAAGAGGCATGATGTACTCAAACTTTGATTTATTAATATAACGTGTGTTCCTTTTTGGTCTAAAGCAAATTTAAATCTCGAATTTCCTTGAAATCATTGCATATGCATCTACCATTCATCATAACATAAGCAGGTTTCTTACAACAAGTCTCCTCATCTTTCTACTGTTTATTTCAGTAAGATGGATCTCGAGCAGACAGTAAAAGACCTCCAGGTGCAGAATGCTCTATTTCAACAGATGTTCTTGAATCTAGCCAAAGGACAAGAGGATTTGAAAATTTTGCTGATTGAAGAAAAGAAGAAAGCAAAGAAATCAACTGGTGTTTTGAATCTAGGAAGAAGGTTCCTAAGGGCATCCAGAAAGATCTTAGACTTTGCAACATCATCTGGTGAAAAAGACAATCAAGAAGGGAAAGGCAAGGAAGCGACTGCCCAGTGTAGCGATAAAAAATGTAGCGGGGTAAATCGGAGATCGAATTATTGATTAATTCGTCTCACAAAAGCAAGAGTCGCCACCGCGCTTTATTGTTTCCAAAGGAAAAGGGAAAAGAGCGAAATAAAACCCTAAATATGCAATGTAAATAATAATAAAATACAAAGCGTTTTTGAAAAGAGATCTTATGGTTCGGGGGTTGGTTATACAATGGGAAGGTATTAGCACCCAATGCATCTATAGTACTCTATAGGAACCTTTTGAAATATCTGTTTTATTTAAAATTGATCGCTTGATTGAAAATAAATCATTTTGGCTGAAAAAGGGATACGGACGGGTTTTTGAAGATACGACGACCTAATGTCGAAGTTTTGGCTTAAAAGGTGTGAGTCTTGAAAAGGTTGAAATTTTGAAGAAAGGTGAATATTTGAGGAAAATTAACCTAAGTTTTTAATGAATAAGAGTATTCGCTCGATCGTTTTTGAGGACATGAAGTCAACAAAAATTAGACAATTCCCTTTGGATTGGTGCAAACAGAATAAACAGGTACAATGAAATAATTGACAGAAAATGATACACAACGATTAAATGTGGACATGCATTTTTATATGATTTTTGTTTAATAGGCGAAAAGAAAAAGTTTAATTGGTTTTCACTTTTTACGCATTTTTAATGATAAAAGGGTAATGAGAATTAGGAGAAATGTTTTTTTTAGATTTTTATATGTTTCTATTTTTTATGTTTTTATTATATTGGTATTTAATCAAAATGAGGGGAATAAAAATAAAAAATAAAAAAAATAAAATGTCTTTTAGTTTTCTCATCTTATATGTTTTTTAGAGATATTAAATATTTTCTTCAAATTAAATCAAACCATGAATTGAATTAGAAATAAGCAAGACTAAAATTATTAAATAATCATAAATTTAAACTAAATAAGATTTGGGTAAATAATATTAAAATTATCTATTTAAAGTTATATGTTTATTTAGGAAAAACTAATTAGTCTAAATTAAAATAAGTTAAGAAAAAAGAATAGAGTCAAACTAAGAGTCTATGAAAAAAAGGGGTATGAATTAGTAAAGAGAATGGGCTGGATGGTTGGGATAAAGCCCAAGGCGTAATGAAGGCAGGGGGGGTGTACAAATTCGTGGGCTTAAGCTGAACACATTAGGGGGTCCAAAAGGTTAATGTATCATTAGGGTTGTGTTATGTTTGCAAATGGGATTTAGGGTTTGGCCTATGGGACAGAAACGGCGCCTCTCTTCACGATCTTCATCTCTCTCGCGCAGCTTCTTCACTTTTTCGCCTCCAGCGTTGACGTTTTCTTGTTCCGGCCACCCACACCAAGCTCTTCTTCCCTCCATTGTTGACGAGGCGGCTTAAGCAGAGACGGTAAGGACAAGTCATTTTCGTTAACGTTTGATTCGATTCGCATGTGGATTCTTACAGTTTCGTTGTTGATTTTACGGTTTCTTGGTTGATTTTATGGTTACGTTGTTGATTCTGACTAGTTTTTACGTTTATTGTCCATGTCGATTTGAATACCATTTAAGGAATAAGGAGGAAAAAGCTTGTTACCTAAGTGGAGAAGGAGGAGGAGCTAGGGGTGATGGAGGCCGGACAGCAGGGAGACGGCAGGCGCACACGATGGTGAACGGTATTTGCGGCTTTCTCTTCTTCTTGCTTGAACGCGTTACTGTGTATTTGTTTATGTTGCCCTTCTGATTTATTGTCCGTGATTCTTTCTTCTTCTTCTTGAATATTATTGCCTAGGATACTTTGAGATGCTTGCCTTGTTGCCCAGTGATGTGTACACTGAGGGCCTCATCGATTTGCCTTGAAATGTTGCTTTGGATACTTTGTTGAATTGGATGATATTTCTCTCTTCTTCTTGAATGCTGTTGCCTATGGTGGGTTTATCGCCTATGATGAAAGAACTTCTGAGGCTAGGGAATTGGTTTGAAAGCTTGGATATGCTGGATTTACGAAATGGTGAGGCTTGAATTTGTAAAGGTTTTATCAGGTTTATGTGGTTAGGCCTTTACAGTAGGGATATGGCTTTAATACTGGTATGAGGTTTGAGCTATGTTTTATGGTTTCAGTTCGATGACAGGCAGGTTAAGGCATTAGCAGGTTTTCTATGGTTTTGACAGGATGCTATGGTTTGTGGTTTTCTTGACAGTAGGTTAAGGCATTCGCAGGTTTTGGGTTTTGAGATGTGTTTTTCTAACTTGTGGGTTTTTGTTGTTGGTATATGCTGTTTTTATGAGGTTGGATATATCTCTTTGTTTTCTCTTTTGTTGTGTAATATAACAGCTCTATTTCTCTCTTCTTGAACGCTACAGATTTTGAAGATTTGAAAACATGCTGCTGGGATTTCCTGAGTACTCTGCACTATTGTCCCCCCAGTTTGCCTTTATTCTTCTTCTGTGCTATTATTCTTACTGGCTATATTTTCTTAGTTTGTCTTGTATACCTCTTTCTGCCTAAGCTAAGCCTGCAAATCCCACACTTCTCCCTCTCTTTTTCTCTCTCAGAATGGCTTTGACAAAAGAGTGATAAGCTGTCTATTTTCTGAAAATGTAGTGGCTGAAAAATGATGAAAAAAGGAATTTTGTTGCTTGCAAGAATAGTCAAACTGCATATTTGCTTTTAATCCAAATGTTGTTTGTTTCCTGATGTGTAGGCCAACGTTAAATGGGCATGCTTGCATATGGTTACTGCATATTTGTTTGCTTATGCTGTATGCTTTTGAAATTACATTTAGGATTTTGAACAAAATGCAATTAGCTTAAGTATGCAGTTTTGGAGAACAACTTGTGCATATGCTTTGAAATTCTTTTCTTTTTTTTGTGAACCGGGAGTAATCCCGTGATTTGCAAAAAATAATAATAACTGATTCCGGCCATTACATTTAATGATGAACACTAAGTTTATTTTTCTGCATTTTGAATATTTATTCGAATTCTAATTCTTTTCTTTTAATTGTGCAGGTAGAATTAAATGAGCGGACAAACGCATTGGATTGGAAGCTTTAGAATTAAGATAGATTAGTTTTTTTTATTTCATTTTAATTTTGTCCATTCATTATTGTAATTTACTGTAATATATACAATATTTACAAAATAACTTGTACAAAAAAGAATGAATAAAAGAAACTATTTGTCCATTAATTCTTCTTCTTTATTTATTTATCGTTTATTATTTCTCTGCACGAATAATAATTGGAACCAAATTTCAATTACCCACGTTCAAAATAATAAACAGATAAATAATAATTATCATTGACCAACTAATACCTTCGATTATTTAATCCATCATTCCCAACTAAATTATAATAATTAAAATAGGATTTCAATTATTTAACTTAGAACGACGAACGATTAAACAATCGTTATTGACCAATGAATTTTTCGAATGCTTATTATATTATTCATAAACTTTAAATTATGTAATAACTAAGAATAAATTCTAGTTACTTAAATTTAAAATAATGAGTAATAAATAAATATTGTCCACACAATTAATGCGCCTCTTCTCTGATGTTCATTTTATTATCCGTACATCTTTAAACTAAATAATAATCAAAAAATGAATTTCAATTATTTAAGTTTTAGATAATAGATAATTAATAAACATCATTTTTTGCACGAATCGATTAAATGATTTAATGTTCAGCATAAATAGCTCTTGGCCCGAAAAAGTCATGAAATTTAAAATCGATGGATCAAGACAAATGTAATGTAAAGATGCAGATAGGAGACGACGTCTTAGGTCAAAATTTGGGGTACAACAGCTGCCCCTATTTAAGTTTCTTCTACCCGGAGATATGAAGATTAAAATCTTCGTGTCGACGAGATTGAAGGTACTTAAATACATAACTACGCAAATTTTGTCCTAAGATGCCGTCGTCATGTTTGGTATGAATGCAGCGATCTAACTCACAGAGAAAGATATTGTGAAAACGAGACAATGTTGAGGGAATCGAACGTCAACAAAACACAGAGACATGAATTATACGCTACTGGGAGAACGAGCTACCGACTTCAAACGACAGACTCCTGACAGCGAATAAAATCGAGGGAATACAACCTCTAGCCCTAACGAAAAGAGCATCTTGCATAGGCCATAACGGATTATTGATCCAAACAGTGAGTTCGCAACTCAAGGTCGACGATAGACAGGGAGTATCAAATTGCTGATAACTGATTACCGACTTCTGGAGGTGTAGATTCGTACCAGACTTCTCTGCGAGATTTTCAGAGATATACTCATTAATGCTGAGGTGATAAGACTGTAGATACGAAATTTGTTCAAATAAAGAAAACTGCCACTTGCTGTTGTCCAAAGAAAATACCAATAACATACAAGTTGCTCAAATAAAGAAGCTGCCGCTTGCTGTCGTCCAAAGAAAATACCAATAACATACAAGTTGCTCAAATAAAGAAGCTGCCGCTTGCTGTCGTCCAAAGAAAATACCAATAACATACAAGTTGCTCAAATAAAGAAGCTGCCGCTTGCTGTCGTCCAAAGAAAATACCAATAACATACAAGTTGCTCAAATAAAGAAGCTGCCGCTTGCTGTCGTCCAAAGAAAATACCAATAACATACAAGTTGCTCAAATAAAGAAGCTGCCGCTTGCTGTCGTCCAAAGAAAATACCAATAACATACAAGTTGCTCAAATAAAGAAGCTGCCGCTTGCTGTCGTCCAAAGAAAATACCGATAACAAAACAAGTTGCTCAAATAAAGAAGCTGCCGCTTGCTGTCGTCCAAAGAAAATACCAATAACATACAAGTTGCTCAAATAAAGAAGCTGCCGCTTGCTGTCGTCCAAAGAAAATACCGATAACAAAACAAGTTGCTCAAATAAAGAAGCTGCCGCTTGCTGTTTTCCGAACAAAAGTAATAACGTACTGGTAACTCATGAAGAGTTTGCTGTTTGTTGCTTTCAGAAAAATAAAAAGACGCACTAGTAGTTCGTGAAGAACTGCTGCTCGGTGCTTTCCAACGGAATAAAATGACGCACTAGTAGCTCATGAAGAACTGCTGCTCGGCGCTTTCCGAAAGATAAAATGACGATGACGCACTAGTAGCTCATGAAGAACTGCTGCTCGGCGCTCTCACAAAGTCATAACTGACGCACTAGTAGCTCATGAAGAACTGCTGCTCGGCGATTCCCAAAAAGGATAAATGACGCACTAGTAGCTCATGAAGAGCTGCTGCTCGGCGTTTTCAAAGAGTAACGTACAAGTTGCTCGTGAAGAGCTGCCGCTTGGCGTTTTCCAACGGTGACTATAACGTACAAGTTGCTCATGAAGAGCTGCCATTTGTCGTCTTCCAATAATAATTCAGAAGGAAACTGCGATGATATTGGCAGAGAATAAAATCTTCGTCAAAGAGAACCCTGAATCAATCCTTCCCGAGGAGATCATATACTTTAACGTGCAAAATAAATGCACCAACTGTCTGGGTCGCGATTTCACTGGGGAAAATCAAAGAGATAGCCTATGCAAGAGGCAACAACTTCATCCAGGAGTAACCAGAGAGAAAACAGTCAAACAAGACTCTACCCAATGAGAAAGTAACTCGATTGGGGAATTCATCCTATCCAAAAATGGATAAGGTAAGCTAAATCAAAAGTCATCAACGAGGATTAGCTCAGTTGGGGAGTTAGAAAAGAAGCGCACTTTATGCTTAAGTTGACACCCTATTTGGAAAGATCAAATACGTTATTTGAAAAGACACAACTAAGATGTACGAATTTAATGACATTAACAAATACAACTGTGTGTGCATGATGCGAGTGTGAATGAATAAATGAACGTCATGTATATGCTGACAAAACAGACAGATGGGATATCTTGGAGATAATAAGGTGTCACAGCAACGTAAATGCTCGGCCACTCTTGAAAAGATGGAAGATAAACGGAATACAAAGCAACGTCGGAAGGTGTCACGCTACAAGGCTCAAGTCTTCTGAGGAGACAAACAATCAAATCCAATCTTCTAACACCAATAAACCACTGGCATGAGACGAAATGTACCGCACTTCAAAATCTCCCAAACAAAGGTAGCTAAAACCACACTTAACTGGAACAACTGGGGAGTCACCAAGTTTAGCACCACCATAACCAAGCATGTACACAGCCAACACTTCATGACGATTTTGAAAGAAAACAAATTCATCATGCAAGTATAAATTACTGTACTGTTTTGCATTTCATGGCTTGACCATCTTCGGGACGACCGTTAATATTCCTTTCGTTATTCACGACACATTTTAGAAATAAGAAAATTTTAAGTAAATTTGTTTCAAGTATTTCCATGAAAATTAAAATTTTGCCCACAAAAGGTAAATGCTCAAATTTCATTAATAAGATGGTAGTTCGCTAACAATGCGACTCCAACGGTTTACAAAAGTTTGGGGAAATAGTATGTGAAATAAGAGGTCATACAAAACAATGATCACTATTCTCCCTAACAACTTTGAATTCCAGAATGTGTTCAGATGCCGAGACTGATTTGACCAGAAATTTGCCTAAGCGAAATACTTCTTGACTGCATCGGCGTTCAGGGGACGCGGGAGGTCTTCGCCATCCATATTGGCGAGAATCATGGCACCTCCAGAGAAAACTTTCTTAACAACATACGGTCCTTCATAGTTCGGAGCCCATTTGCCCCTAGAATCGGGTTGGAAAGATAATATCTTCTTGAGCACGAGGTCACCTTCTCTGAACTCGCGCGGTCGAACCTTCTTATCAAAAGCCTTCTTCATTCTTTGCTGATACAACTGACCGTGACACAAAGCTGTTAATCTCTTTTCTTCGATTAAATTCAACTGATCGTACCTACTTTGACACCATTCGGCCTCAGAAAGCTTGGCTTCCATCAACACTCTCAGAGACGGAATCTCAACCTCCACGGGGAGTACTGCTTCCATACCATAAACTAGGGAGAAAGGGGTCACGCCTGTTGAAGTTCGAACCGAAGTACGATACCCGTGTAAAGCAAACGGAAGCATTTCATGCCAGTCCTTATAAGTTACCACCATCTTCTGGACAATCTTCTTGATATTCTTGTTAGCAGCTTCAACAGCCCCATTCATCTTCGGCCTGTAAGGAGAGGAATTATGATGCTCGATTTTGAACTCTTCACAAAGCTCCTTCATCATCTTGTTATTTAAATTCGACCCATTGTCAGTGATGATCTTACTCGGGATACCATACCGACAAATAATCTGATTCTTGATAAATCTGACTACCACCTGTCTGGTTACATTAGCATAAGATGCGGCTTCCACCCACTTAGTAAAATAATCGATCGCTACCAAGATGAAACGATGACCATTTGAAGCTTTGGGTTCAATCATCCCAATCATATCAATGCCCCACATGGAGAAAGGCCAAGGTGAAGATATAACATTGAGGAGGGTCGGCGGTACGTGCATCCTGTCCGCATAAATCTGGCATTTATGACACTTCTTCACATACTTGCAGCAATCAGATTCCATGGTCATCCAGTAGTAACCAGCTCTCAACATCTTTCTAGCCATTGCATGTCCATTGGCATGAGTGCCAAAGGATCCTTCGTGTACCTCTTGCATCAGCATGTCTGCTTCACGTCTGTCTACACATCTGAGCAAGACCATGTCATAATTCCTCTTATACAACACTTCTTCATTGAGAAAGAAACTGCTTGCTAATCTTCTCAACGTCTTCCTATCCTTATTGGATGCCCCAGGCGGGTACTCTTGAGTTTGAAGAACACGTTTAATGTCATAGAACCACGGTTTGTCGTCGGTGACCTCTTCTACTGCGAACACATGAGCAGGTCGGTCGAGGCGCATAACCCGGATCGTAGGCACATCATTCCAATCATTCACTTGAAACATTGAAGACAAAGTAGCCAAAGCATCAGCCATTTGATTCTCATCTCTAGGGATATGATGTAATTCCACCTTGTTGAAGAAGGTTAACAACCTTCTAGCATAGTCTCTGTAAGGGATCAAACCAGGATGTCGAGTTTCCCACTCTCCTTTGATTTGATTAATCACCAGTGCCGAATCTCCGTAAATATCCAGAATCTTAATCCTTAGATCCACCGCTTCTTCGAGACCCATAATACATGCCTCATATTCAGCCATGTTGTTCGTACAGTCAAACTTCAGTCTCGCCGTGAACGGGATATGAGTACCTCGGGGAGTGACGATGATTGCCCCAATTCCATTTCCATAGGAATTCACAGCTCCGTCAAAAATCAAACCCCAACGGGATTCAGGATCAGGTCCTTCTTCAGGTAATGGTTCTTCGCAATCTTTAGCTTTCAAGTACATAACGTCTTCATCCGGGAAATCGAACTTGACGGATTGATAGTCTTCAATTGGTTGGTGAGCCAAATGATCGGCCAAAATACTCCCTTTGATTGCCTTCTGAGTGTGATACTCAATGTCATATTCAGATAACAACATCTGCCAACGGGCTATCCTTCCAGATAAGGCGGGCTTCTCAAAGATATACTTGATCGGGTCCATTTTGGAGATCAACCAAGTAGTGTGATTAATCATATACTGGCGCAGACGGCGAGCAGCCCAAGCTAAAGCACAACAAGTTTTCTCCAGCAATGAGTATCGAGACTCACAATCTGTGAATTTCTTACTCAGATAATATACAGCGTGCTCCTTTCTTCCAGTCTCGTCTTGTTGACCAAGCACACATCCCATGGAATCTTCTAATATGGTCAAGTACATAATCAATGGTCTTCCTTCCACCGGAGGAATCAAAATGGGAGGCTCGAGCAAGTATTCTTTGATACTATCGAAAGCTTTCTGACAATCCTCTGTCCACACACATCCTTGGTTCTTGCGGAGAAGCTTGAAAATCGGCCCACAAGTAGCAGTCATATGAGATATGAACCTAGAAATGTAGTTCAGTCTCCCAAGGAATCCTCTAACTTGTTTTTCCGTCTTGGGTGCGGGCATTTCCCGAATAGCTTTGACTTTATCGGGATCTACTTCAATACCCTTTTGACTGACAATGAAGCCTAAAAGTCTTCCTGAACGAACGCCAAAAGTGCACTTATTGGGATTCAGACGAAGTTTGTATTTCCTCAAACGCTGGAATAACTTTAACAAATGCTCCAAGTGATCTTCTTCAGTTTGTGATTTGGCAATCATATCATCCACATACACTTCAATCTCCTTATGCATCATGTCATGAAACAAAGCAGTCATGGCCCTTTGGTACGTTGCACCAGCATTCCTCAAACCAAACGGCATAACTCGATAACAGAAAGTTCCCCACGGTGTAATGAAAGCGGTCTTTTCCATATCTTCCGGTGCCATCTTGATTTGGTTGTAACCAGAGAAACCATCCATGAAAGAAAAGACTTTGAACTTGGCAGTACTGTCGACCAATACATCAATATGAGGTAATGGGAAATCATCCTTCGGACTAGCTCTGTTCAGATCTCTGTAGTCTACACACATCCGAACCTTACCGTCCTTCTTAGCAACGGGCACGATGTTGGCTAACCACTGAGGATAGACCGACGTCACAAGAAAACCTGCGTTGATCTGCTTCTGAACTTCCTCTTTAATCTTGTCGGCCATGTCAGGACGAGTCCTTCTCAACTTCTGCTTGATCGGCCGACATTCAGGTCTCAACGGTAAACGATGCTCCAGAATATCATTGTCTAAACCCGGCATATCTTGGTAGGACCAAGCGAACACATCAACATACTCTTTGAGAAGCTCCAACATTTTCTCTTTAACCTCTGGGATAAGCAATGCTCCGACCTTAACTTCCTTTCTATCTTCTTCATCACCCAAATTGACCAACTCTAAAGGTTCTTCAAATGGTTGAATGACCTTCTCATCATGCTCGAGCAAACGGGAAATCTCAACAGGAATCTCTTCATCATCCTCTTCTTCGGCTCTGAACACAGGGAATTCAAAGTTGGGAGAGGGCATAGGATCATTGTTTTCGATGGTTAAGTCATGGATTAATCTGCACATATGATTATGCTTTATTTTAGAAATCGATTTGTACAAATAAAACAAAAGGTTATTATATCTTCCCATTACTACCAATTAATTTTCATTACTATTTCCCAGAAAAGGATGAAAAGTAAAACAGTAGTGGACAAAATAACATTTTCATGATTGGCAATACTTGAAACAAAGAGACCAGGCATTTCTCTTTTGCCTTGGGCAGAGCAAAAGGAATTATTTTCATCATAGCCCGACACAAAATACTTTTCGCCTTGGGCAGAGCAATTTTTTCAAAAAACATTACTCAGAAATGTGCATCACAACAGGAACATCAACAGCAATCCAGTTCTGGCAAACCACTCCATGCGTTACAAAATCCAGTTTTAGAAAACATGTGAAGTGGAATGTTGGATGATGCATGATATGCAAAAGAGAGTTTTTATTTGATCTTCACGGAACTCAAGATATTAAGTTGTAAACATCAAAGTGTGAAGATAGAAGATGAACTTTAAATTGGCTCCAAACATTGATCAAGTTATCATCAAGATCAATCATCCATTTTGGTGGATTAGGGTTTTCGCCCTATCAACACCCAAGATCCATTGAGCTTGACGAAACTTGTGATGTTTACAAAGAAAGACTCCCCAAATTCCTTCAAAGTCAAGTGAAAAGGGTTTTATGGATGCATGAATGCATGAATGAATGACAATGCAACAGTTACACACAAGTTCACAAACATGGGGTTCAAAGGTTCAACGTTTCAGCATGGAGTCAAAGGGTAAAGCCCACCCAAAGGTATGTACTAATGGTTCAATCACACCTGTAAGACAAGGTTCTAAGAGTTCCCAGAGTCCACATTCCTCCTTCGGATATTGCCAACGTCTTGATTACTCGATAATTAGCAATATTCTCAAGAGAAACTCATCTGAGCGTAGCATCGCGTGACAACTACTTCCGAATTACTCCGTGATAGTCTCCGCGCTACACCTAAAAAGGCCAAGATGGGTTAGGGTTCTACGGTCCTCAACTTCTCGGGCTCCTAGGTCAAAAATAATAACGTCTTCCCGATTACTCGGTAAACAAATATTAAGTTCAAGAGGGCCTTCCATTGAGTGGGGGATCTCATGCCTCCTTCTTCGGGATTACTCCCTCAAAGTTAACATGACTATACCGCCCGTCCTATTCCTTAAGTGTTACTTAATCCGGGTATAGGATTCGTCCTTCAAAAAACCAAAACACCCCAATTTAAACATATAATCAAGCAAATCAAATAATAGTAAAACAGATAAGACAAATTAGGCTTAACCCACTTAGGGATGGACCAGCAAGAGGTCAATCTGTCCCCAGCAGAGTCGCCAATTTTGTAGCGATAAAAAATGTAGCGGGGTAAATCGGAGATCGAATTATTGATTAATTCGTCTCACAAAAGCAAGAGTCGCCACCGCGCTTTATTGTTTCCAAAGGAAAAGGGAAAAGAGCGAAATAAAACCCTAAATATGCAATGTAAATAATAATAAAATACAAAGCGTTTTTGAAAAGAGATCTTATGGTTCGGGGGTTGGTTATACAATGGGAAGGTATTAGCACCCAATGCATCTATAGTACTCTATAGGAACCTTTTGAAATATCTGTTTTATTTAAAATTGATCGCTTGATTGAAAATAAATCATTTTGGCTGAAAAAGGGATACGGACGGGTTTTTGAAGATACGACGACCTAATGTCGAAGTTTTGGCTTAAAAGGTGTGAGTCTTGAAAAGGTTGAAATTTTGAAGAAAGGTGAATATTTGAGGAAAATTAACCTAAGTTTTTAATGAATAAGAGTATTCGCTCGATCGTTTTTGAGGACATGAAGTCAACAAAAATTAGACAATTCCCTTTGGATTGGTGCAAACAGAATAAACAAGTACAATGAAATAATTGACAGAAAATGATACACAACGATTAAATGTGGACATGCATTTTTATATGATTTTTGTTTAATAGGCGAAAAGAAAAAGTTTAATTGGTTTTCACTTTTTACGCATTTTTAATGATAAAAGGGTAATGAGAATTAGGAGAAATGTTTTTTTTAGATTTTTATATGTTTCTATTTTTTATGTTTTTATTATATTGGTATTTAATCAAAATGAGGGGAATAAAAATAAAAAATAAAAAAAATAAAATGTCTTTTAGTTTTCTCATCTTATATGTTTTTTAGAGATATTAAATATTTTCTTCAAATTAAATCAAACCATGAATTGAATTAGAAATAAGCAAGACTAAAATTATTAAATAATCATAAATTTAAACTAAATAAGATTTGGGTAAATAATATTAAAATTATCTATTTAAAGTTATATGTTTATTTAGGAAAAACTAATTAGTCTAAATTAAAATAAGTTAAGAAAAAAGAATAGAGTCAAACTAAGAGTCTATGAAAAAAAGGGGTATGAATTAGTAAAGAGAATGGGCTGGATGGTTGGGATAAAGCCCAAGGCGTAATGAAGGCAGGGGGGGGGTGTACAAATTCGTGGGCTTAAGCTGAACACATTAGGGGGTCCAAAAGGTTAATGTATCATTAGGGTTGTGTTATGTTTGCAAATGGGATTTAGGGTTTGGCCTATGGGACAGAAACGGCGCCTCTCTTCACGATCTTCATCTCTCTCGCGCAGCTTCTTCACTTTTTCGCCTCCAGCGTTGACGTTTTCTTGTTCCGGCCACCCACACCAAGCTCTTCTTCCCTCCATTGTTGACGAGGCGGCTTAAGCAGAGACGGTAAGGACAAGTCATTTTCGTTAACGTTTGATTCGATTCGCATGTGGATTCTTACAGTTTCGTTGTTGATTTTACGGTTTCTTGGTTGATTTTATGGTTACGTTGTTGATTCTGACTAGTTTTTACGTTTATTGTCCATGTCGATTTGAATACCATTTAAGGAATAAGGAGGAAAAAGCTTGTTACCTAAGTGGAGAAGGAGGAGGAGCTAGGGGTGATGGAGGCCGGACAGCAGGGAGACGGCAGGCGCACACGATGGTGAACGGTATTTGCGGCTTTCTCTTCTTCTTGCTTGAACGCGTTACTGTGTATTTGTTTATGTTGCCCTTCTGATTTATTGTCCGTGATTCTTTCTTCTTCTTCTTGAATATTATTGCCTAGGATACTTTGAGATGCTTGCCTTGTTGCCCAGTGATGTGTACACTGAGGGCCTCATCGATTTGCCTTGAAATGTTGCTTTGGATACTTTGTTGAATTGGATGATATTTCTCTCTTCTTCTTGAATGCTGTTGCCTATGGTGGGTTTATCGCCTATGATGAAAGAACTTCTGAGGCTAGGGAATTGGTTTGAAAGCTTGGATATGCTGGATTTACGAAATGGTGAGGCTTGAATTTGTAAAGGTTTTATCAGGTTTATGTGGTTAGGCCTTTACAGTAGGGATATGGCTTTAATACTGGTATGAGGTTTGAGCTATGTTTTATGGTTTCAGTTCGATGACAGGCAGGTTAAGGCATTAGCAGGTTTTCTATGGTTTTGACAGGATGCTATGGTTTGTGGTTTTCTTGACAGTAGGTTAAGGCATTCGCAGGTTTTGGGTTTTGAGATGTGTTTTTCTAACTTGTGGGTTTTTGTTGTTGGTATATGCTGTTTTTATGAGGTTGGATATATCTCTTTGTTTTCTCTTTTGTTGTGTAATATAACAGCTCTATTTCTCTCTTCTTGAACGCTACAGATTTTGAAGATTTGAAAACATGCTGCTGGGATTTCCTGAGTACTCTGCACTACTGTCCCCCCAGTTTGCCTTTATTCTTCTTCTGTGCTATTATTCTTACTGGCTATATTTTCTTAGTTTGTCTTGTATACCTCTTTCTGCCTAAGCTAAGCCTGCAAATCCCACACTTCTCCCTCTCTTTTTCTCTCTCAGAATGGCTTTGACAAAAGAGTGATAAGCTGTCTATTTTCTGAAAATGTAGTGGCTGAAAAATGATGAAAAAAGGAATTTTGTTGCTTGCAAGAATAGTCAAACTGCATATTTGCTTTTAATCCAAATGTTGTTTGTTTCCTGATGTGTAGGCCAACGTTAAATGGGCATGCTTGCATATGGTTACTGCATATTTGTTTGCTTATGCTGTATGCTTTTGAAATTACATTTAGGATTTTGAACAAAATGCAATTAGCTTAAGTATGCAGTTTTGGAGAACAACTTGTGCATATGCTTTGAAATTCTTTTCTTTTTTTTGTGAACCGGGAGTAATCCCGTGATTTGCAAAAAATAATAATAACTGATTCCGGCCATTACATTTAATGATGAACACTAAGTTTATTTTTCTGCATTTTGAATATTTATTCGAATTCTAATTCTTTTCTTTTAATTGTGCAGGTAGAATTAAATGAGCGGACAAACGCATTGGATTGGAAGCTTTAGAATTAAGATAGATTAGTTTTTTTTTATTTCATTTTAATTTTGTCCATTCATTATTGTAATTTACTGTAATATATACAATATTTACAAAATAACTTGTACAAAAAAGAATGAATAAAAGAAACTATTTGTCCATTAATTCTTCTTCTTTATTTATTTATCGTTTATTATTTCTCTGCACGAATAATAATTGGAACCAAATTTCAATTACCCACGTTCAAAATAATAAACAGATAAATAATAATTATCATTGACCAACTAATACCTTCGATTATTTAATCCATCATTCCCAACTAAATTATAATAATTAAAATAGGATTTCAATTATTTAACTTAGAACGACGAACGATTAAACAATCGTTATTGACCAATGAATTTTTCGAATGCTTATTATATTATTCATAAACTTTAAATTATGTAATAACTAAGAATAAATTCTAGTTACTTAAATTTAAAATAATGAGTAATAAATAAATATTGTCCACACAATTAATGCGCCTCTTCTCTGATGTTCATTTTATTATCCGTACATCTTTAAACTAAATAATAATCAAAAAATGAATTTCAATTATTTAAGTTTTAGATAATAGATAATTAATAAACATCATTTTTTGCACGAATCGATTAAATGATTTAATGTTCAGCATAAATAGCTCTTGGCCCGAAAAAGTCATGAAATTTAAAATCGATGGATCAAGACAAATGTAATGTAAAGATGCAGATAGGAGACGACGTCTTAGGTCAAAATTTGGGGTACAACACCCAGCCAGAATTTGAAGAGGAAGAAGAAGAGGATTACTCTGAAGAGCAATATCCTCCGGCCGACGACAAATACAAACATCTGGAAGAATGTCTAAATGCAATGGAAATTCAGAAAGTGCCCGGGCTGGACTTTGAAGAGCTGGGTTTGGTGTCTGGGATTGTTATTCCACCAAAATTTAAGGCACCAGTGTTCACTAAATACGACGGAGTTTCATGTCCTAAGATGCATCTCTGATCTTACGTGAGGAAGATACAACCTCACACTGTTGACAAAGATTTATGGGTTCACTTCTTCCAAGACAGTCTATCCGGGACTCAGCTAGATTGGTTCTATCAACTAGAGAGGGCCAATATCCATAACTGGGAGGACCTTGTCGCTACTTTTTATAAACAATATCAGTACAACACAGATCTTGCTCCCACCCGTACTCAACTCGAGTATGGCTATGGTTTCAAGTGAAGGTTTCAAAGACTACGCTCAGAAATGGAGGGACTTAGCAGGAAGAGTCCAGCCTCCCCTGTCCGAAAGAGAGCTAGTAAACATGTTTCTGGGTATCCTGTCTGGTCCTTTCTTCAATCATCTAATTGGAAGTTCCTCAGCAGGCTTCACTGAATTAATCTTGACCGGGGAAAGAGTGGAAGCCGAGATTAAGAGTGGGAAGATTCAAAAAGACGTATCCTCTGTTGCTGTAAGAAAACCATTTATCGGGAAGAAAGAAGTTAGTGTTGTATACCCTCAAAGAAATCAAGATATAGTTGAACATCGTCCAATGGTAGGGGCTGTCATGATCCCTAAACCTGCACCTACTCAACAAAGGAGCAACCAGCCAAGAACAGAAAGACTAGTAAGACAATTTACCCGGATTAATATGACATTATCTCAAGTCCTGCCACATTTGTTGAGATCTAATCTGGTAACTTTGAAGGAAGCCCCGAAGAATCCCAACACCGCATCTCCTCATTACCATCCTAATGCTCGTTGTGCTTACCATTCAGAAAGTCCAGGCTATGATACCAATAACTGTTGGGCTTTGAAAAACAAGGTACAAGACCTTCTCGAAGCAAAAGAAATTGAACTTGATGCTCCCTAAATCCCAAACGTTATCATTGCTCCTATGCCCAAGCATGTCCGTGATGTTAACGCTGTTGAAGATGATATGTTTGTTACTGCTGTTGATGAACTTGTTACTCCGCTCCTGACTATCAAGAGGAACCTATTGAATTCCGATTTATTTTTGGTATATGATTTGAGATTTTTGGTACAGGTAAAATTTTCGGTACACTCCTATAAAATTTTCGATTTATGTAAATTTTCGGTAGTGTATTTGAAATTTCTGGTATTCCAAAAATTTCAAATTTACCAGACAGTATCAAAAATTTGAGTTATACTAAAATTTCTGATAGTTCGTTTATTCAAGTTTTTTTAACGGTCGAGATTTTGTCGACATCTTTGGAGGGTATTGATTGCACCGACAAATTTGTGTAGTTTATAATGCATCGTCATTTGTATAAATAAGGGGCATATGCTATAGAGAAAAACATCTTTAAAAAATGTCTCTTCCTCAATTTCTGATTAAGGAAAAAGTATATTACAACTGGAGCAACCTTGTTGTATAATTTAAGCTTCCATATGGAAGCACATCCCTTGCCACCTTGAAAGAAATGTTGAATGCATTGGTGCCTAATTCTGATAATAGAAGGGTGACAAAGATCGAGTTTCAGAACCATTATAATGATTCAGATGGTTGGGTGAAATACAACCTGATTGAGTTGAAGACCATGGAAGATGTGAAGGCCGTGTGGAAAACATTTCGTCGCAAGATAACTAAAGGTCCGATCGAGTTGGATGCGGAGATCCGAAGATCTTTCAACGACATAATCAAGATGCTGAAACATCCAGAATCATTCGGTAATGCCTAGGTTTTCATGTTAGGTTGTTTTTAGTTTTTGTTTGTTGTATTGTTTTATGTTATTTTCATCATCGATTCGAAACATGTAATCTCCAAAATATTATGCAATAAATCAGAAGTTTGTGTATCACAAAATATACATACTTCTTCCGGTTCTTTTTATAAGATACACTTCACCTTTTTAGATTCATTAAATAATTAATGTATCTGATTTATAATACAAACCATATACATTAATTATTCAATGAATCTAGAAAGGTGAAGTGTCTCTTATAAAAAGGACCAGAGGGAGTATAATACAACCAAAATAAAACAAATCTACATAGGCCTTCCACCGCTATATCGGCTAACCTAGCTAAACCTACATAAATCTTTCCATCAGGGTTTACCAAACCCATGAAGTTATATAAATGAACTGCAATAAATTGTAGGCGGATGTCTTGATCACCTGCAGGTGGTGGAGGTGGTGGCGGCGGCTCAACAAAATCCCTAGCACGTGAAGGCCTTAGAACATCAGATGATGCAGCTGGTGGTATGACTTGAGGGTGTGATACACTATGATACCACTCTAGGTATCCATCCTCACAATATGAAGGATGTTAAACCACAACTGGTCTATCCCTGATCTCATAGGAAGAGCTGATGATGTGACTTTGAAACCATCAGTCAATGTCACCAGTTGGAGCCTCGGGAACTGGACGAGGGATGCCCTGGATATAACCATATTATCGTAGACACATCTCAAGTAAGTGTCTAGTCATATGGTTCTCCCACGTAAGATGCCCTGAATACAAAGAAGCGTCGTTAAATGCATGATGAGGTTGGTGAGATGTATATGGTGTCCATATGATATCCTCTACAGTCAGAGCGTCAAGCCTCCTCTGGTACTCCATCAAACCTCCTGGAAGGTCTTGATTGCCCTTCTATCTCCTCGCACATGGTACAGAAGCCGATACACGCTGGATCTTTCGGTCATATATGTGAGGGAAGGGCTCGTATATCCAATTATGCATAAATAAATACACCTAAATAAATAATAAAAACCATCAAATAAATTATAATTTACCTCTAACATGCTAAGGTAACCATCCAGCTATCTAGTCTTAGGCTGAGTAGAAACTCCATGTTCGTTGTAAAGCATGGTCAACGCTACCACTCCCCAAGCCCAACAAGAAGTATCAAGGGTGTTGAACAAAGACAGGTAACGAATATCGATGTAAAATCCAGACTTGTCTGCAAAGAGATTACATTCCACCAGATGTAGTATGTACGCCCTAGCGACAGTCTAGAACCTTTGGGCCTTCATATATTCCTCGTACCTCTCCCTAAGCCAAGACATTTGAAGGTGATATCCTCTGTTAACGCCAAACTCCACTAGAACCATCGCCTCAAATACCTCCAAATCATCCACAACCATGTGCATCATCATGCCATGGTTAATATGAGGAGGTTATGAAGAATGTACCAGAGACCGGGATATGAAACAGGGCGTCGACATCATCCAATGTGATCGTCATCTCCCAAAATGAAAGATGAAAAGATGATGTCTCTGGGTGACACCTCTCAATAAAATCAAATAATAGGGAGGCGTCCAACATGGTCAAGGAGCACTGAACGAACTCCAGTAGCTAAAAATCTATAACAATACTACTGATCTCCTCAGGAATGTCACCCTCTAGGAAGTTCTTCAACTTCAAACCATGGGAAGCGACCTTCAGCACAGGACGCTCCTGTAAGAAGCAAAAAATAATTATACATAAACTTTCAAACACTTGCAAAAATAAAATATTATACATCAACCAATTAAAATATATACCTCTCCATGTCATATCCTGTAAGCGACATGGTCAGTAAATCCTGTGAGCACGTACATGTCTAAAGGTCCTCTTGGAAAAGCTCCATCAGTGTGAACTGATGGCTCCATAGGCGCACAAGTCATGGTGTATGTATCAGTGGGGGACACCTCATCAACACGCTCAACAACAAGCCCCTGAACCTGCTCTACAATCTGCTCAATTGTCAGTTCCACAGCCTGCTAGGCAACCGGCTCCACAACCTGCTTAGAAATGGGCTCCATAATTTGCCCAGGAATCGGCTCCACAACAAGCATAACCTCCCTAAAAGTCTTCTCAAAAGTCAGCTCAATTACAAGCACATCTACATAAGCAGAAGCATGTACCTCATCAGCAGTAGAAACTCTAAGTCCTTGACGGCGGGGTGCGCGAAACTGCACCTGCTGCTCAGCCATCCATTTCTGATGAGAACCGGTCGAAGGACATCGTCCAACCTGTAATTCCACATTTAAATATTTAATCATTGTTTGTTGATTTTGAACTATTTTGATATAACTAAGGGTATGTGGGCATGGCTAAGGGTATTTGAGAACTTAGTTCTAATTAGATAATTAGAATAAAGCTTAGTCTATGGTATAATAATAATAATATTGGTGAATGATGGAATATACTATTATTATTAATAAAATACTATTGTTAGATATATGGTATAGTTACCACTAATAATAATAATAATAATAATATTATTATTATTATTATTATTATTATTAATATATAGTTATAATCATTATTATTGTTATTATTTTCATTATTATTATCATTGATTATTATTAGATAATATTAAAATATTATTCGGGAGAGTGGTATAGGTGATTGGGAGAAACTGTTGTCCCTTAGAAACAGAGAAAAGAAGAGAATGAACGGTTAGGGCAAGAGAGAATTTCATAATTGTTGAAGGATCAAAGCTCCAAACTAAGGTAAGGGGGAAATGGATTCTCTAAAAGGTGATTATAACATGAGATGGTAGTGAAGGTTCATTTCCCTCTCTAGGTTTTGAGTGTGATTGATATATGTTTATATTTTGTTTGATTGATGTTGTCTCTATGTGATTCTATGTGTAATTATGGATTAATTGACACCAATGATGTGATTTTTGTTGATAATTGTTGTCGTTGTGGTGTTATTCCATGAAACCTCAATCTAGAAATGTGGGTTTAGGAAGATAATGAAAACTGAGAATTTTGATGTGGAGAATTCATATAGAATGATAGATTAATGAAATTGATTTAAGTTTATAGGTTGTTAGGTGTAAAAACACAGTTTTGGGTCAAAATTAGGAGCTTGGAAGTGCTCCAAATAAGTGGAAGTCGTAAAGATACGAAAATAGGATTTTTTGAGTAACAGATTGGCCATACGCATATGAGGGAGGCCATATGCGTAGGGGGGAACACTCTCAGGGGCTGTATGCGTATGGTACATGCCCTGTCCCCAAGGCAACATAACCTTCTGCCGAAATGCGTATGATACACGTATGGGCTATCCATTACGCGTTTGGGAGGTTTTGGAGAGGTTTTGGGGGAAATTGCCTCTGGTCGTACACGTACGATACGCGTATGAGGCTTGAGCTTTAGGGATCTACGCGTATGATACGCGAGAGATGGGCGGGGAAGTGATCCATACACGTATGGTGAAGGGCCATACGCGTATGAGCAAGCTGGGGTGTAAGAATCTTGTTTTCACGATTTCTCTCTCGTTTTCGCTTGCAGTGTAATTTCTTTTGATCCATAATGACTAGTAGGACTTAGGCAAATATGGGAAGGCTAACAATAATGGAAATTGTGTTAAAACATGGGACTTGGTGTGAACTTTTATTGATGTTTATGTTGAGTGAAGTGATCTAAAATGTATGGATGAATTGCATAATATATTGCATGATGATGATAATGTTGGCCTGTATTGGTGTAATGTTGTGGGCTTATACCCTCTGATGGCATAATTTTGTTGTTGCATGTCAGTGTTGCATACATTCATTGGTGAGGTCTTATTCCATGTTGTTGGCCTATAATGACGTTATGTTGAGGGCTTATGCCCCGTTGTTGCCCTATCTAGCATTACATTGAGGGTTTATGCCCTGATGGTACCACATGCATTGAGTTAATGTTAGTGTCATTGCATTGCATTACTGTTGAACTGATGTTGTATGGATGATGATTGTGTTGTGAAGTATTGGATGAAATGTGAATTATGTGAATTATATGAATTGTGTGAGTTATTACTCCTTAGCATGTGATATTCACCGTATATTTATTGAATATAATTTCACCCCTTTTTTGTTGTTGTGTCTATTGTAACACCCCGATGATGAGATGTATTTATACACATTGATGAATCTGGTGTTGTGTTGTTGTGCATTTGTTAGGAAATTAGATGCCTTAGAAATTCTTGGAATTAAAGGATAGGGGTGTATGACCAAAAGTGTATAAACATAAGGGTATGAAAAGAGGAATAATTTACTAGTATCATTTGATTTATAATATTAGACCTATTATTGTAGTATAATAATTAAATAAGTTACTCTAGTAATAAGAGGAAGGGCGTAATTAAATAGTGATTTAAGGGTCCACGGGTTAGATAAGTCAAAACAAGAGGAATAGAAGAACATTCTTATGTTTGGTCGATCGTAGAAAAGAGAAAAAAGTATAAGCGAGAAAGAGGAAGAGCTAGGAAGAGAAGAATCATTGTTGAAGCTTGAGGAATCTACAACCTAAGGTAAGAGTGGGGTTCCGACTATCTAATTGGTGGTATAATTGTGGGTAGATAATGATATTGAATGTTAGGTTTTGGTTGTAGATGGATTGTGAAATTGGTTGTTATAATTGATTCCAATTGGTGAAATTGATGTGATAATTTGATTAAAACTGGTATTCATGATGTTGGTTGAGAATTGTGGAAATTTATGTGTTTTAGTATGTGTTTTAGTATATTGTGGAAAAGGGTTGAGAATTCTAGTTTTTTTGGCTCTGTACAGTAACGTAACCGGTTATCTCGGGGTGGTAACTAGTTACATCAGAAAAAAATTAGAAATATTGGTTATTGTCTCAGTGAAGTAACCGGTTACCATTTTTAGGTAACTGGTTACATCGATCAAAATGTGCGTAACAAGGTCGCTTCAGGGGTGAAGTAACTGGTTACCATGTTGAGGTAACCGGTTACCTTACTGAACTGACAGATTTTTGCAAACTTTGAAAATTAATAACTTTTACCTCGGGTATCCGTTTGACGCGCTGTTTAGACCGTTGGAAAGCTAAAAATATTTTCTACAATATGATAATAACTTTAATAACATTAGGTGAATTATTTTGGGTTGGATACTTATGCCTTGGGCGTCATTGTCAGATAGATTGAGGAGTATTCGTGATAATTGAACATGATAAATTTTGCAAATGTGTATGAATGGACAACAAGTTATATTGCTTGATAATTATAATGTTATTGGCCTGGATTGGCGTAAGGTTGAGAGCTTATTCTCTATTGTTGCACAATTAATGTTGATTGTATAATGATAATGATGATGTTGTTGGCCTGGATTGGTTTTATGTTGAAGAGTATTTCCTTATAGTTGTGCAATCTTGTTGTTGCATGTCAGTGTCGCATACATGCATCATTGACAACTCGAATTTGGCTTATGTTGTTGGCCCAGATTTGGGCGTATGTTGATATCCCAGATTTGGATTATGTTGTTGGCCCGTATTTGCCTGTATATTGATAGCCCAGATTTGGCTTATGTTATTGGCCTGAATTTGGTCGTGTTGATATCCCGAATTTGGCTTTATGGAGAGGGCTTACGCCCTGATGGTACCACATGCATTTAGTTAGTGTCTGTCGCATTACATATTATTTAACTATTTAATTGTCGAGTTGTTGTTGATGGTGTGAAGTATGTGACCTTTCATGATATATCTGTCGTACAATTATGATTATATAACTTATTATATTGTTGTGATATCTCACCCCTTCTGTTTGAATGTTGCCTTTATGTGGGTAACATGAAGATAACCAGGAATAGTTCGAGTTGCGGAGTCTAGAAGAGGTTGCTCTTCTTATTTTTTCAGTTGGTGTCAGTGCTCTGATACGTAACACCGGGAGGATGAACGCTTGCTTACTTTGTTATTTTTGTTGTTTTGTTTTAGTGATTATGTTGGACTATTATAAACTCTCTTTTATTTGATTAAATGTTTTTTGATGCTGGTTGAGGATGTTTTAATGACAAACTTGAATCCTTTTCCGCTGTGTTAATAAAGTTGAAATTGAGAACTATGTTCAAAAGTGTTGTCGGTTCATCCGAAAAATGTATTATGTATCAATTTAATTATACAAGAGCAGGTTTTTGATGTGTTGAAAAAGGAGACATCATATTCTTGGTGTTTTGATTTAAGAACTAATTTACTATGATTTTATTAATTTATCATCGGGGAAATAAGGTGTTACATTAGTGGTATCAGAGCAGGTCGGTCCGTTCGGCCAGGTTGTCGAGTCAATAGTGTAGTGTGACAGTTGAATCATGTCGATGTGTTTCTTCTAACCATTGTTTGATGTTATGATGTGAAATAGAGTGATAATTGGAAGGAACGGTACTGCACTTGCTACTGCTTTGCAGACTTTGACTCAGGTTGTGCAACATCAGCCTAATACTGGTGGGAACGATGGATCCCGCGTCTTGGAAACCTTCCAGAGGAACCATCCACCTATGTTCAAGGGTAAGCATGACCCCAATGAAGTGCAGGTTTGGCTCAAAGAGATCGAGAGGATCATTCGGGTTATGGATTGTACAAATGCACATAAGGTATGCTTTGGTACGCATCAGTTGGCAGGAGAAGTTGATGAATGGTGGGTTAGCATTCGTCAGAGACTGGATGGTGAAGATGAAGAGATTACGTGGGCTGTTCTTATAAAGGAATTCCTGAGGAAGTACTTTTTGGAAGGTGTCTGTGGTAAGAAAGAAATTGAATTTCTGGAACTGAAACAGGGAGATTTGTAAGTAACTGATTATGCTGCTAAGTTCATGGAGCTGGAAAAGTTCTACCCTCATTATAGCAAGGAAACTGCTGAATTTTCTAAATGCGTAAAGTTTGAAAATGGGTTGCGTTCCGAAATCAAGAGGGCCATTGGGTATCAATGAATCATAAGTTTCCAGATTTGGTGAATATTTGCAGAATTTATGAAGAGGACAATAAAGCTCACTAAATGATCATGAATGGTAGGAGGGGCAAACAACCACAGAACCGTGGGAAGCCTTACAATGCTCCGACTGACAAAGGAAAACAAAAAGTTGTTGATGGTAAGAGGCCAAGTGGGAGAGGTTCCCCTACTGGTATTGTGTGTTTCAGATGTGGAAAACCTGGTCATCGCAGTACTACGTGTACGGAGGGAATGAAGAGGTGTTTCCGTTGTGGTAAGGCTGGGAATGAAATAACCGATTGTCACCACAAGGAAGTAATATGTTTTAATTGAGGTGAAGAAGGACATATTATTACCCAATGTCAAAAACTGAAGCAAGCTTGATCCGATGGGAAGGTGTTTGCTTTAGCTGGGACTCAGACATCCAGTGGAAACCACTTGATCAAAGGTATATGTTTAATTAATAGTAATCCTTTAATTACTATTATTGATATTGGTGCCACACATTGTTTTATTGTTGCCGACTGTGTGAAAAGGTTGGGTCTTGTATTATCTTCTGTGAATGGATAGATGGTTATCGATACTCCAGCTAAGGGATTAATGACTACTTCTCTAGTGTGTTTGAAGTGTCCTTTGTCAATCTATGACAAATATTTTGTTGTGGATCTAGTTTGTTTACCGTTGAGTGGTATGAATGTGATTTTGGGTATGAACTGGTTGGAATATAACTATGTTCATATTAATTGCTACAATAAATTCGTTCGATTTTCTGCTCCTGAGAAGGAGGATGAAGCTGGATTCTTATCTGCTAGACAGCTGAATAAGTTGATGCATGATGTAACTCTGGTGTTTTCGTTAATGGCATCTTTATCTCTTGAGAATCAAGTTGCGATCGATGAGTTGCAAGTAGTATGTGATTTACCAGAAGTTTTCCCAGATGATATTCCAGATATGCCTCCAGAAAGAGAAGTGGAATTTTCTATTGATCGTGTTCCTGGTACTAGACATATTGCTATGGCACGTACATGATGTCAGCATCTGAATTAGCAGAGTTAAAAAGTAGTTAGAAGACTTACTTAAAACTAAATTTATGAGACCAAGTGTATTGCCTTGGGGAGCTCCGATGTTATTGGTGAAAAAGTAGGATGGTAGTATTAGGCTTTGTGTTTATTACTGACAGCTGAATAAAGTGACAATCAAAAACAAGTATCCGCTTCTAAGAATAGATGACCTGGTGGATAAATTGGTGGGTGCACGTGTGTTTAGTAAGATTGACTTGAGATCGAGTTATCATCAAATTTGAGTCAAGAATGACGATATTTATAAGACAATTTTCAAAACTCGGTATGGACATTATGAGTATTCAATGATGCCTTTCGGTGTTACTAATGCATCGGGAGTGTTTATGGAGTATATGAATCGTATTTTTCACACTTATGTGGATCAATTTGTGGTAGTATTCATTGACGATATTTTGATATATTCCAAATCGGAAGAAGAACATGCTGAGCATTTGCGAATTATATTGCAAGTGTTGAAAGAGAATAAGTTATATGCGAAGTTGTCAAAATGTGAATTATGGTTAAAAAAAGTTAGTTTTCTTGGGCATGTTATTTCAGGTGATGGTATTGCGTTGGATCCATCCAAAGTAGATGTCGTGTTGCAGTGGGAAGCTCCAAAATCAATTACGGAGATTAGAAGCTTTTTGGGCTTGGCTGGTTATTATAGAATATTTATATAAGGCTTTTCTAAGTTAGCACTTTTGTTAACTCAGTTGACTTGTAAAGGCAGGGCATTTGTGTGGGACATCCAATGCGAAGAATGTTTTGTAGAGTTAAAGAAGAGATTGACATTGGTTCTGATTTTAATATTACCTAATCTTGAAAATTGTTTGTGGTATACTGTGATGCTTCTAAATTGGGTTTAGGTGGTGTGCTTATGCAAAATTATAAAGTAGTAGCTTATGCGTCAAGACAATTGAGGATTC
The DNA here is from genome assembly GCA_948472305.1 of Vicia faba. Taxonomy (NCBI): domain Eukaryota; kingdom Viridiplantae; phylum Streptophyta; class Magnoliopsida; order Fabales; family Fabaceae; genus Vicia; species Vicia faba. The sequence goes on along the minus strand of OX451738.1, from coordinate 316,924,305 downwards.
ATGAAAGGAATTATCCTACTCACGATCTCGAATTAGCTGCACTGGTGTTTGTACTGAAGAGTTGGAGGAATTACCTTTATGGTTCCAGATTTGAAGTATTTATTAATCATAAAAGCTTAAAGTATTTGTTTGATCAGAAGGAATTGAACATGAGGCAAAGGAGGTGGTTAGAGTTATCAAAGGAATATGACTTTGGCTTAAATTACCACCCCGGTAAGGCTAATGTCGTAGCAGATGCCTTAAGTAGGAAATCATTACATATTTCTGCTATGATGGTCAGAGAATTAGAGTTGATCGAGCAATTCAGAAACATGAGTTTAGTTTGTGAAGTGACGTCGCAAAGTGTGATGTTGGGAATATTGATAATTAACAATGATTTCTTGGATAATATTAAAGACACTCAAAAGTTAGATGTGAAGTTAGTAGACTTAATGGTTGGGAATGACCAATCTGAAGATAGTGATTTTAAAATAGATGTCCAAGGTGTGCTGAGATTCCGAGACATAATTTGTATCCCTGATGACACGGAGATGAAAATCTTGTTTTCGCAATTTCTTTCCCGTTTTCGCGTGCAATGTAATTTCTTTTGATTTGTAATGTCTAGTAGGACTTATGCAGATATGGGAAGGCTGGCAATAATGGAAATTTTGTTAAGATGTGGGACTTAGTGTGAACTTTGTATGAGTTGATGTTGAGTGAAGTGGTCTAAAATGTGTGGATGAATTGCATAATATATTGCATGATGATGATGATAATTTTGGCATGTATTAGCGTAATGTTGTGGGCTTATGCTCTGTGATTGCATAATTTTGTTATTGCATGTTAGTGTGGCATACATTCATTGGTGAGAGCTTATGCCATACTGTTGGCCTATAATAGCGTTATGTTGAGGGCTTATGCCCCTTTGTTGCTCTATTTGGCATTACGTTGAGGGCTTATGCCCTGATGGTACCATATGTATTGAGTTAATGTCAGTCTCATTATATTGCATTATTATTGAACTGATGTTGTGTGGTTGATGAATGAGTTGTGAAGTATAGGATGAAATGTGAATCATCTGAATTATAAGAATTGTGTGAATTACTACTCCTTAGCATGTGATATTCACCGTATATTTATTGAATGTAATTCTTACCCCTTTTATGTTGTTGTGTCTTTGCTCCCATGGGAGTATAAATAATCAGATACCGAGTCGTGCTTGAAGTGAGTGTTACCTGATCGAGTCTTAGGAGTCGCTTTGATACGTAACACGAGATTTTAGGAATTTGTTATACTTTGCATTGTTTCATTTTGTTACGTATCTTATTTAATACTTATGTTGAACCATGCATTTTGTGGAGTTTTTATTATTGTTGAGAGCTTAGCGCCTTGGAAGTGAATTAATTTAATTGTTTCGTTGTTAAGTTGATTTTTATGAGAAATGAAGTAATAAAGTGACTTGAATCTTTATGAGTTTTTGAAAGATGTGACATCCTACTTGTGTACTCTGATATTTTCTGTAGATTATAGAATAATTATTCATGTGGGGAAAGTGGGGTGTTATATAGCCCGTAGCTCGAAAGCTTGTGCCTTCTCAGCCCAGGCCTGAGCTTTCGCTTTATCGGCCACCCTGCCCGCAACAGAATCATCTTTACCTTTGGTTCTCACTATAACAATGAATAAAAGGAAGAAAAAATTAGGAAAATATAAACTGTCGGAAATTTATAAATTTCCGGTATTTTTCAAAAAAAAAATTGAACTATCGAAAATTTTGAAATTTCTGGTACATGCTGCAAAGCTCCAGAAAATTTAAAATTTATGGTACAAAAAGTAAATACTAAATCCGGAAATTTCAAAATTTCTGGTTAGAATATATTGGATATTTCAAAATTTCTGATACAAAATATCGGAAATTACACAAATCTACCGTAAAGTCCTAACTATTTCACGAAATTTTCGATATCATCTTGAAATTTCTGGTATCACTCAATAAATTTAAAAAATCTAGTGTAATACTGAAAATTTGAAGTTTTTAAATCATTTTTGAATTTGGATAACTTAGTCTTTTCATATTCTTTGGAGGGTTCCATATATAAGAGAGGATTATATGTTAAATTCTCTAAATCTTATTACTATTATATTATTTTATAATTGTTTTTTTTTTAATTTTAAGAATGTGTTGTGTAAAAAAATAAAAAATATAAACATGATAGTTTAAAATAAAGTTTAAATATTCTCTTTATATATCTTACCTGAAAATTTCTATATAACTCAAACTATCACTAAGTTTTGTTTGGATGATTAAAAGCTTTATTTGGATGATTAAAGGATATAAAGTGAATAGAGAAAACGTTAAAGGAATGAAAGTAAATGGAAAATAAGTGGACAGTAAAATAATTTTAATTGTTAGTATGAATAAAAATAAGAAAGAAGTAAGGGTGTATACATCGGAGAATTAATGTATGAAAAATAGAACAAATCATATATGCGGTAATGTTATGCATGTCTTTTTTTTATAAGCAAAGAGGTGCAACAGAAAGTTATTTCATATACAATGTTATGCCTTGCTATTAATTGACAAATCTTCAAATCTATGCATATCCAATGCACTTGAAGAAAGGATGATAATTATTAGATAACTTACTGAAGTTTGTTGTAATTGTCACTGTAAAAATTTAAAATCATGTTATGATTTTAAATAGATTGCATGCTAGTTGTTTCATTGCAGAATCAGAAATAGAGAAGATCATGGGAATTACAGTGGAGTGAAGTTTTATGAGCACTACTGTGACGAGGCATCGTGGATTAAATGTTGCGATCACGGTGCTTCTTAAATTAGAGGTGTTGATCTTGAATCGACGTTGTTACTCTCTGATACGACATATCAAATAGGGGGTACATGCATGGTTAACACTCCAATGCCCAAGTGGGTGTAAAAGATTGTGTATTTAAAAACTCTTTGTGAATGTATTTATACATTGGGCCTGATGGAGTGGGTTGGATAAATGGGCCTCATGTTATTGGGTATTTGGTCGGTGCAGAACAGTGGATTCTTGGGTCTTTGGCCGATACAAAATAGTTGTCGTCAAGACTCGTCGGACACTCGAGATGCTAGGAGATTCTTTTAGTAGTCGTGGTTGTAACACCCTTCTTACCCCCACGTAATTAACAATTTAATTAATTATAATTACACAACACCATGGTGTCACACTTTATAAAAATATATGTTAGTGCGTGAGACACTTTTAGTGAGGAGAGAAAGAGAGAATAATAAGGAAATAAAGATTATATTATTCACTTGAATCGTACAAAAAATGATATAAACTATGACTATTTATATACAATCCTAATTGGGCCCGAGCTTACGAACTTGAATTATATTTGATATTATATCTAATATCTCAACATATCTAACTTGGATTATATTTGATATTATATGTAATATCTTAACATATCTAACTTGAATTATATTTGATATTATATCTAATATCTCAACATATCTAACTTGGATTATATTTGATATTATATCTAATATCTCAACATACCCCCTATAATCCAAGTCGTCGAACCTACGCTAATCATAGTCAATCTGAACTATTTTTAATTTCTTTCTCAAATTTAGGAATCTGTCGATCTTCAATCTTTTAGTGAAAATGTCGGCCAACTGTGCTTCACTTAAGCAATATCTAACTTCAAGTTCACCTCAATTTAACTTTTCCCCCAAGAAGTGAAATCTAGCTTTGGTATGCTTACTTCTTCCATGCAAATCTGGATTCTTTGCCAGATTTATGGCTGACTTATTGTCGATTTGCAATACAAGAGGTTTCTTCACTCCGACCACCATTTCTTCAAGTACCGGTCTGAACCTAATTACTTGACATACAACATAAGATTCTTCTATATATTCAGCTTTACACGATGATAATGCCACCACACGTTGCTTTTTCAAACACCATGATATTGGGGCACTGAGTACTTGAAAGAAATATTCAGTTGTGCTTCTTGGATCTTCCTTATCTCCATACCAATCAGCACTTGAAAAATAATTAACTATAGCTTCTTTTCTTTCAAAGTCTTTTTGAAATAGCATTCCACAGTTTATCGATCTTTCTAAGTATCTCATGATTCTTCTTGCAACCTTCATGTGTGACACCCTTGGTTCACTCATGTATATGCTTACTAAACCGACTGCGAAACCTATATCAGGTCGACTGTTGCACACATACCTCGTAGATCCCACAATTTGCTTGAACAAAGTTAAATCAACTCTGTCTTTCTCTCCATTCTTCTCCAACTTCACATTTGGTTCGACATGTAAGGATGCAGGATTCGAATCACCCATTATGAATCTCTTGAGTATCTATTTGACATACTTCTTTTGATGTATCACCATACCTTACTTCGACATTTGAAATTTCATTCCTAGGAAATAAGACAATTTTCCAAAATCCGACATTTCAAATTCCTTCATCATCAATTGTTTGAACTTTGACAAGTTCTCCAAGTTATTTCCAATTACTAGAAATTCATCGACATATAAGCAGATGATTGTTATATCTCATGCTACAACCTTAACATAGACACCATACTATGATTTTCATTTGACTAATCCCAATTTAACTAAGTATGAGTTGATCTTCTTGTTCCATGCCCTAGGTGCCTTCTTGAGGCCATAGAGAGCTTTGTTCAACTTATATACTTTACTCGCTTCCTTTTGAATCACAAACCCTGGAGTTTGTGTGACATAGACCTCTTTGTCTAAAGGACCATTCAGAAATGGTGATTTCACATCTAAATGAAATATCGACCAGTCTTGGTTGCATGCCAATGCTACCACTAGTCGAATAGTCTTCAGTCTTGCTACTGGAGAAACTACTTCAGAGTAGTCGAGTCCTGCTCTTTGAAGAAAACCTTGAGCTACTAATATTTCTTTATGTCTTGCTATCAACCTATAAGCATTATGCTTCAAATTGAACACCCACATCACTTTGATAACTTTCGCATGTGTCAGTAATTTGACTAACTCCTATGTGTTATTTCTTTCGATTTCTTATAACTATTCGACCATAGAAGACTTCCACTGTTTATTCTTCAAAGTCTCACTATAGTTGATTGGTTCAACACCTTCAAGTAAATAAAATTGAAATTATTCTCCATCTGGTGTTACTTCATAGTCTTGAAGTCTAGTTGGATGAACTCTAGTTCTTTGAGGTCTTTGGCTTATTCTAGCCACACCCTCTTCAACTTCAACTGTGTTGAGAATGTCAGCAACTGCTTAGACATCCACTTCGACTAGAATATCTGCAATTTCTTAGACTTCAACTTCATCAATTTCTTCATCGAAATTATAGCTCATCAATGACTAGTTATTTGCATCATTAGAATTCCAATCCCAGGCATACTTTTTATCAATCACAATGTCTCGACTCAACACATTCTTCTCATTTATTGGATTGAATAGCCTGTATGCACCAGTTTTATGATATCCTACCAGAATCATAGGTTCACTCTTGTCCTCAAGCTTTCTTCTTCTCTCATCAGGAACATGCTTATAACACATAGAATCAAACACCTTCAAATGCCTTACTAATGGTCGTTTTCCACTCCATACTACTATAGGAACCTTGTTCTTCAATATCTTGGTAGGGCACCTATTTAAAATATGAACTGCAGTCGAAACAACTTCTCCCCATAAAGATTTTGGCAAATTCTTCTGCTTCAGCATGCATCTTTCCATATCCAATATGGTTCTATTTCTTCTTTCGTCAATTTCGTTATGTTGAAGCGTATAAGGAGCAGTTACCACATGATCTACACCATGTTCTACACAGAAATTATCAAACATCTTGGATGTGTATTCGGCACCTCCATCTGTTCGCAGAATTTTAATCCTCTTCTCACTCTATTTTTTGATAAGTGTCATGAATCTCTTAAAGATTTCGAATACTTCGTCCTTTCTCTTGATCACATAGATCCACAGCTTTCGACTGTACTCATCAATAAACGAAACAAAATATTTGTTTCCACCAATTGTATGTTCTTTAAATGGACCACATACATCTGAATGTACCACTTAAAGTATGCAAGATGATCTCATTGGCATATTTGAAACAGAAGAATTTATGGATTGCTTTTCGACTAAACAACCTTCATAGAGTTTGTCAGGAATCTCAAGACTTGGGATACCAGTTACCATATCTTTAGTAATTAGTTGATCGAGTGATCGAAAGTTCAAATGTCCAAATATCAAATGCCACAACCAACTATCCTTATGGTCGACAACATTTTTTAGATATTGTACTTCAGTCGAACTAATCATGGTCTTAAATGTCTTGTTCTTCGACAGAGGAGATTTTAAGACCAAATTGTTCTTGGTGTTGAACAATTTTAAAGCCCCATCCCATAACATTGAGAATTGTGTTTTGACAAGTTGTCCAACACTTAGCATGTTGCACTTCATTCCAGGTACATAAAACACATCTTTGGTCATAGCTTTCCCTCTGTTACTCATTTGAAAAACTATATTGCCAGTACCTTTTGCTTGCAATAAAATATTATCAGCAAGTTTTACCTTGCTCTTCTTCGACTCGTTGAAATCTGCCAACCACACCTTTTGACCAGTCATGTGATTTGAACAGCCCGATTCGAGGAACCAGATCTTGGATTCGACATGGTTATCCACTACTGCATCCATAACCACCATACCTTTATAATCATTCGAGTCTTGGTGTGCAAGGTTCGCTTCTTTGTCCTTGCCTATCGATCCCTTGTCTTTCCTGTACCAACAATTCTTGGCCAAATTACCCCACTTTTCACAGTTATAACATTGCATACCTTTCTTACCTTCTTTGTCCTTTAGATAGTTTCCTCCTCATCTTTTCGAGGATTCATAAGCTCTATCTTCAATCTGATGCTTATGAGGGTTCGACCAAGAATTCTTTTCTTGAGTCTTGTCGACTTTTACTTTGAATTTGTTAGAATATCCATTCCTTTTCCATGAATGAACTTGTAGAGGTTGTATCGAGTCTTGAACTCCTTTCCTTTTGACAATCCTAATCTCATGCGCTTCCAACAAACCAACCAAATCTTCCAGTTTTAGGATTTCAAGTTTATTGGGTTCTTGAATAGCTACGATAGCATGATCAAAGTGAGAGGTCAATGTTCACATTACCTTCTCAACTATCATTTTATCAATTATGGTTTCACCATAACCCTTCATGAGATGGACAATTTTCTGGACCTTTGACACATATTCAACAACTTTTTTCATCATCTCCCATCGACAATAATTCATATCATCGATGCAAGGTCTGCAACTTGACAACCTTGACTTTCTCACCTCCTTCATAATACTTGACCATAATATCTCATGCCTCCTTTGTCGTTTTAGCATGAGCTATTCTGTCAAAGTTAGCAGCATCGACCACCATCTAAATGCAATAAGCAGCCTTGTAATCTTTCTTCTTGACTATGTTGCAGGAGGTTTTCTATGCTTCGGTAGCATCTACAACCAACACATGAACACCATCGGTAACCACTTCTAGAGTATCTTGGAAGCCAAACAAGGATTGCATCTCTTTTTTCCATCAGATCCAATTTTTTCCGTCAAGCATTGTATTGTACCCCAAAATTTGCCCTCTCATATTTCTCCAAGCATTGCAAGAAAAATCTCCAAGTGGCTCAAGATTGCTCAAGAGTTGGACAGTCAACCTCAAATTAGGGTTTTGTGTTGCATCAAGATACTTGAATCCAAATGATCTCAAGTGCTCCCCAATGTCCTAATATGTTCTCAAGGTCATCCATGTCAGGTTTCAAGCCTTGCAGTAGAAGTTTGCTCAGTCAATTGCTCAAAGGGTCCAAAAGTCGACTGTGCTAGGGCAAAAGTCAACTGTGACCTATAAACAGTCAAACTTCAAGATTTTTTGTCAACATTCTCATTTTGAAGGATATTTCATCATTTTATCAAGGGTTGATCATGATTCATCAAGGATTGCTCAAAATTCATCAAGACTCAAAAGTTGCTAAATTAGGGTTTTGTAGAAAAAGTCAACTCAACTTTGACCAAGCATAACTTTCTCATACTTTATGAGAAATGACCCATCCAAAGCTCATTTTGAATAGGATTCAATTTCCTACAATCCATCTTCATACCCCAAGATCAGAAAATACATTCACAAGAAGTTATAAATTTGGACATTATAGGTCATTTTTGAAAGTCAACAAAAACACCTTTTTTTCCAAAGCTTATAACTTGAGCATGGAATATCAAAATGAGATTCGACCAAAAGGTTTCGTTAGAGGACATCTCAATCTTTTTAAAAAGTCCAAGAACGCCTCCAAAAGTGCAAAATTGAAGAAGTTATGCATTGTTGAAGTTGGGCATTTTTGGAAAATTGCCAAAAGTCAACTATCCCCAAAACTTCAAATTTTGTCAAATGGGACCATTCTTTTCCACTTGATTTGAGCTTGTACCGTTGCACACGTGTCCTAGCTTCAGCCTTGTGTCCATTCATCAATTTTATTATTTTATTTGATTTTTTATTGAATTATTTCATTTTAAATCAAATTAAATCAAATAAAATCCCAAAACTTGATTACATGAGATTTTTTGCTATTTTCAGGACTAAATCATCATCATTAAGAGTATCAAATTCGTATCAAGCAATCCATGTGCAAAAATATTGAGTTTTGACAATTTTGGAAGGTTAAGTAATGGTGAATCAAATCAAATTTCATGGCATTGATGTGGAAGGATTCAATCCATAATTCTCAACCTAATACCTTGTATCATACATAAGCAAGAGAGGCACACGAAATTGAGGGCTAGAGGCTGCAAGAACAAACCAAACAAAACTTGAAAAAAGTGGTAAAAAGTGTGAAATCAAAATCGTGTCTAGAGGTGATTTCAGAAGCCAAGAACGATCTCAATCGTTTCCTTGACGATCACTGAAGCAGAACACCCCCAAAGCTGGTCTCCATACACGCTCAAACGCGCTGTAAGTGTCACACTACCTAGCTCTGCATTTGAATTCGCAAATCTTTATTCCTGTATCTTTTGTATAAACTATTTGCATATTCATAATCCTCATCAAGTTTCCAAGCATTCTGCATTATCCAATTTTATTTATCTGACCTGTAAAGCCAAGTACCATATCTAGGGTTTCTTGGTTTGTTTTTGGGCATTTCTTTTTCAGGGAAAATTGGCTGGTGAGAAGGGCATGGTTGTGACCGGGACGATGAGACGAACACAACCATGCCCTTAGATTTCATTTCCATGGCTTACAGTGGATTATAGGGATACGTAGCTTTTAGTGACAGGCGATGTCCGTGGCTATAGGTGTTACAGAGTTTTAGCCACGGACGTGAGGAAGAAGATGGAGACGTGTTGCCTCTCCAGTGGCCAGTTCAAACCATAGCGCGCTTGTTTTTGTTGTGCTGGCATATTGGCGCATTATCTCTTATTATTATTATTATTGTTTAATATACTAACAACTGAAGCACAATGGCCTAGTGGAAGCAAGCGTTGGCAATCACCTACAGGACCTGGGTTCGAATCCCAGGTCCCCCTTTCTCTTTGTTATTTTATTTCTTCAGATATTCCAATACGCATAAGGAGCAACAGTGCATCATACACCATCATCTATCCAATGGACAGATGACCAATGGCCAGATCTGATGGATGGAGATGGAAGGACCACCAAGGCTTTGGTCAACGTGTCCACACCAAATCCAAGAAAGTCAATACAGGGCCAACTCGTTTGGGCCATGGAATTTGCTTCTCAAACACCTCCAATCAGGCCCATACCCCCTATCTCTCTCTATTTTATATTTTTTGTTTTAATTATTTATTGTTATTATTTTTATTATTTTATAACCAATCAAATTTTTTCCTTTTATAAAATTAAAACCATAAAAATATTTTTCTTCATAAAATCAAATTTTTATTTTTATTTTTATTAACAAATATTAATTTAATTAATTTAGGCTTTAATTAGAAATAATCTTAATACATTTTCGTAAAATAATTAAAATTAACTTAGACATAATTAGGTTTTTATTAACATTGATTAATTTTATTTTCTTTCTTTAAATATCAAAAATCCAAAAAAATATTTATTTTCATTAATTAATTAATTAATTTATTGATTTAATAATTAATTTAGGATAGTTTCTTTCTTAATTCAAAAATAACAAAAAAAGATACTTTCTTTCAAAAAGGGTCAAAACCCTACCTTGCGCTCAATTTAATTTTCCCGCACGCGATCCATTCATTCAATATTGTATTTGCTTCCGGAATGTAATAGATAATTAGGACCATTTAATTATTTTTATCGCTTTATTTATTTTTCCGCATTTAAATTTCAAAGGGTTGTTTTTGGCGATGTAAATACCCGACGCCTTGTAATTTAATTTCCGCAATTTATTTTCCGCAAATATAACTGTTAGATGTTTGATAATAGGAATGCATGACAAGAATGAATGTTTAACCTAAAATCAACATAGACCACCCTTAACATGTGAAAAGACAAAAATAAACTGAAAACGACACACTCGCACATGCTCACTCTTAGGGTACACCCCACTTGGTTGCCTTCGTAACGCGGTCATTGAGTATAGGTTACTTTAGAGGTCGCCCTCTTGTCCAAAGATCATAATTGCCTCGAAACAGTTGCCTCAGATATTGTTGCCTCAAAATAAATGATCTAAGACATTAGGGTTACCGCTAAGGCGTCCTACCATTGCTTTGGTGACCGTAAGTCCCTAAATTCGAATTGACCCTTAAAACTCCAACGACGATGCTACCTACTCGTTAATAGTGGGATAACATTGTCTAAAGGAAGATAGCATAGAACGATTCCTTTTTCGAGTAGGTAGATGGTTCTTAAGTACTTGCTCTTTCAAAAAACAAAATCTTTTTCACACTTACACTTTTCAAACAAAGTTTTCAAAACACTTCATACGATCGAAGTTTTCAAACAAAAACTTTTTCAAACCCACAAGCACAAAGAAAAGAAATTTTGAAAACAATATGAGCAAGTACCTAAGAGCCCGTGGATAACCATAGATAGAAGGGGTGCTAATACCTTCCCTTTCTATAATCTACCCCCCGAACCCGAGAAATATCTCAAAAAAGGAATTTTTCTGTGCTTTTTTCCTTTCCTTGTTGGATAAAATAAAAGTTGGTGGCGACTCTTGCTTACCGCGACATTTTGCGAAAACAAACGCAAAACGCAAACCAACATTCCAAAAAATAGTCAGTTCTTCCCACCGTATCACAGAACTGGAGACTCTGCTGGGGACGCTTATAAGTGGGTGTACCTTAGGAATAGTTCATAATGTTTTCAATTGCTTGACTTGTATGCTTTATCTTTTTGGGCTTGTATCAGAGTTACTATAGATCCTAACCCAGATCTGGGGGATACCCTTTAGGTAAGTAGCAATAAACTGTGAGGGAAATGTACGGCGTAGACCAATACGGTTGAAGTAGTAGCTACATTGGTGTGGCACTTTAGTTTGTACCGATATCCCTTGTGTTGGAACGAGGAGAATATGGGTCTTCTAAGGGGTCATTAAGCACCAACTTGCCCATAGAACAGTAGCAGTATGCTACGCTCATTGAGACTAAACTCTCGCGATGATTCCGGCCGCAAGAAAAGGTTGCTAAACTGGAATTATGACCGATCGAGGGTAGTCAGTGATATTGAGATCCTCTAGAACCCGATTACTATTTTTAGGACAGATTTAAACCAACTAAACTGAAAGAGGGTAGTACCTAAGCTCCTTGCCAGCCTGAAATCTAAGGGCTCTCTGTGTGACTTGTGTGGCTTTACCATGTTTGCTATTTATGGATACATGTGGTGTGATTTCTATCATGACATCATGACATCATAACATTGCATACATCTTGCATTGGACTAACCTATTTCAAATACAGGAGGGATTCATCTTTGTTCTGTTTTGTAGGTCATGGAACCTATGCGTAGGAACACCATCTGGATCAACTTTGTCCAGGTTCCCACTATGCTCAAAGAATTGGTTGCAAAGATGTCTGATACTACCTCCTTCACCAGAAGACATAGGCATCTTCTTAGTTTGGTCACCTCCAAATTGGACGAGCTGATGATGAGTGTCCTAGTCCAGTTCTATGATCCACTGTACCATTGCTTTACTTTTCAGGACTACCAGTTGGTCCCTATCTTGGAAGAGTTCTCTGATCTGCTCGGTATCTCTATTCTGGAGCAGACCCCGTTTACAGGTTGGGAGAAGATCCTTAGGCCAGAAGAGATTGCTTCAGCCCTTCATATGACAAAGGATGAGGTAATGGCTAATTGGGAAACTCGTAGTGGAGCAAAGGGCTTTCTGACTAAGTTCTTGGTTGGTAAGGCTAATCACTTCTGGGATAGTCTAGACTTCCAGGCATTCGAAGATATTCTGGATCTTATGATATATGGCTTGGTATTGTTTCCTAACTCTGACTCCTTTGTTGATGTGAATGCGGTAAAAATCTTCATCTCTGGTAATCCTGTACCCACTCTCTTGGGTGACATTCTTCATCAGCTTTATGCCCGTACTGCTAGGAAGCGGGGAACCTTGATGTGCTGTGCTCTGTTATTGGCGAGGTGGTTTATTTCTCACCTCCCCAAATCAGTTTTAAAGAACAAGGAAGGCATGGGATGGGCTTATAGGGTTATATCTCTCTCTCACAATGACATCATTTGGACTATTAAGGGTATGGACGAGGTGGCCATTATTGATCGCTGTGGGGAATACCCCAATGTTCCACTGATAGGAACCAATGGAGGGATCACTTATAATCCGTGCTTGGCCTTACGTCAGTTTGGGCGATCTAGAAGAGAAGGACCTCATGAATTGCTAATGCCTAGTATTGTCTTTGATTTCCAAGGGGATAATGACGAGCAACGCCGCAGATTCATAAGGGCTTGGGATAGAGTACACAGATCTGATCCACACGAGCTGGGTGCGAAGACTTCTCTACCAATAGAACCATATCTCCGATGGGTTTGCATACGTGCCCAAAAGCTAGGAATGCCCTATGAAGTCGTCTTGCCTATTATTGTTGAAGTTGCTGATGAAGAGGGGGTTCCTCCTACCATCCCACACCCTTACATGCCTACTAACATTGGGGCATTGAAGAGGTCCTGGATGCAGCTGAGAGAAGAGCGGGATACTTACCGAGAAAAGTATCACGAGCAAGAGCAGAAGATTCAGAAGTTGACTAGGCAGCTGGAGAGGGAGCAGATCATCAACGACTATATCAACACTAAAGGCAAACGACCATGGGAGCGCTGATGTCCTTTGATTATTTTCCGTTTTTATTTACTTTTCAGTATTTCCTTTCTTGTAACGCCTTAAGGGCAATTTGTGGAACAATTGAATTTCAAGTTTATCTAATAAAAGTGTGTTTCATGTTTGGTTTACGAATTTGAATCTCTCAATGTCTTTGAAATCATAGCATACACATTTCATTCCATGCACCTCATAACAGGTACCCTTACAGGTTTTCTCATCTTCTTCGCTGTTTATTTCAGCATCATGTCTTCTGAACCATCAACTGAACAAGCAATCAAGGCTCTGTAGGCTCAAAACGCCCAATTCCAAGAGTTGTTCATGAATTTGGCTAAGGGTCAGCAAGATCTGAAGGCCCTTATCCTGAAAGAGAAGAAGAAGAAGAAGAAGACGGTCCTGTTTAACATGGGCCACAGGTTTGGAAACAGGCTACGAGATGAAGTTGATTTGACCACCTCATCTGGAGGGAAAGATAGTTAGGAAGAAAGGAGGGCTCCTAGCCCTGTGGTTTCAGACAATGAGACAGACTTCGACGAAGACCAGTATCCTCCGGCTGAGGATAGATACAAGCAACTGGAAGATCGGTTGAGTGCGATGGAAGTACAGAAAGTGCCTGGTCTGGACTTTGGTGATTTAGGTCTATCATCTGGGGTGGTGATTCCCCACAAATTCAAAGCACCAGCCTTTGCTAAATACGACGGAGTTTCTTGCCCGAAACTGCACCTCCGGTCGTACGTTAGGAAGATTCAGCCGTACACCACTGACAAGAATCTCTGGATCCACTTCTTTCAAGACATTCTCTCAGGGACTCAGCTTGAATGGTTTTACCAGCTAGAAAGAGCCAGTATCCGTAGTTGGGAAGATTTGGATGCTGCTTTCTACAAGCAGTACCAATACAATGCCGACCTCGCTCCTACGCGTACCCAACTCCAGGGTATGTCTATGGGAACGGATGAAGGTTTCAAAGATTATGCTCAGAAGTGGAGGGACCTTGCTGGAAGAGTGAAACCACCCTTGGCTGATCGGGAGCTTGTGGATATGTTTCTGGGGACCTAGTCTGGTCCGTATTTCAACCATTTGATTGGAAGTTCTTCATCCGGGTTTACAGAGCTGATCATGACCGGGGAAAGGATTGAGGCTGGTATCAAATCCGATAAAATACAGAAGGGTGCTTCATCAGGCACCGAGAAGAAGCCTTTTAAGAAGGAGTCCAGTGCTGTGTACAGTTCAAAAAGCCAGAATAGACCGAAATGCTGCCAGGTTGTTAATGCGGTTGTTATTTCAAGACCTGCTGGTGCTCCTCAGCATAACAATCAGCCAAAGGCCGAGAGACCGCGAAGGCAATTCACTCAGCTCAACATGACTTTATCTCAGATTCTGCCACACTTATTGAAAACCAATCTAGTGATTCCAAGGGAGGCCCCGAAGAATCCCAACACTACATCACCAAAGTATAACCCTAATGCCCGCTGTGCTTTTCACTCTGATAGCCCGGGGCATGATACAGATGATTTTTGTGTTTTGAAGAACAAGGTACATGACTTAATTGATGCGAAGGAGATTGAGTTCGAGGTGTCTGAAAGACCTAATATGGTGACTGCTCATATGCCCAAGCATGGAGTGAATGCTATAGATGAAGACTCGTTTGTGGTTTCTGTGAACGACATTGTTACCCCTTTAATGATTGTGAAGAAGAACCTTTTGCTAGCCGGTTTATTTCTGGGCTGTGACGAAGGTTGCCGTATGTGTTCTGTCCTATCTACCGGTTGCCATCTTTTGAAGTCAGGTGTCCAGCGCCTGATGGATAATAGAGAAATTCTGTTTGAGAAGACTCTTGTTCCTTTGATCCCTACTGAAGAAGTTGCTATTATCACCATTTTCGACAATTCTTCCAAGGCTTCCTCGAGAAAGCCTGTTAGAATTACATTTGTTCCAAGAATCGCGCCACTGATCATCACTGTTCCAAGGCCTATCCCCTATACATCTGATAAAGTTGTCCCTTGGCACTACGGGGCTGATGTTTACTATCACGGGGTTAAACAAGATTTGGATGTTGATACTGACGTCAATAATATTGTTGGACCTGCTAAAGTCACCCGCAGTGGAAGACTTTTCTCCCCTGATATCTCTCCACCAACTGCCCGGAAACCTGTTGTTATTACACCTACCAGTGTACCTGCTACTATTCCTGTTCAAGTTCCCATTCTTAACCCTGTTGCCGAGTCGTCCGACACTCGGGGCAAAGGAACCACTGATGAGCCTGCCCAGACGGAGGCACCAAAGAAAATTACTATTGAAGCCTCTAGACAAGAGATGGAGGAAATTTTGAAGATCATCAAAAAGAGCGACTACAATGTAGTCGAACAGCTGGGGAAAACCCCATCCAAAATCTCTATGTTGTCACTGTTGCTATGCTCAGAAGCCCATGCTAAGGCTTTGATTGCATTCCTGAAGACTGCACACGTACCTCAAGAAACATCAGCTGATCGATTTAAAGATTGCGTGGCTAGTTTGACTGCTGATAATGGGTTGGGTTTCTCTGACGCCGACTTGACTATTAAGGGGAAGAATCACAACGATGCCCTGCATGTCTCCATTGAATGCAGGGGCACTACTCTAGCTCATGTATTGGTGGATACTGGTTCCTCATTGAACGTCTTGCCTAAGAAAGCTCTAGACCGGTTGGACTGTGAAGGGTTGGAGATGAAACCAAGCAACATTGTCGTCAGGGCCTTTGATGGGTCTAAGAGGATGGTGCATGGAGAAGTGGATATTTAGATTAAGGTTGGTTCTCAGGTTTTCGACTCTACATTCTATGTGTGATCAATGGATTTAGAACTGACTGTTTAACGCTGGTTCGCGAAATTTCGCGGAAGCAAGAGTCGCCACCGTCTTTTATTTTCTCCAACATGGACAGGACAAAAGCACAGCAAAATTCCTTATGAGATAGTTTCTCGGTTCGGGAGGTAGATTTATAGAAAGGGAAGGTGTTAGCACCCTTTCTATCCATGGTTATCCATGGGCTCTTAGATACTTGCTCATTGTGTTTTCAAAATGTTTGCTTTTCAAAATGTGCGTGGGTTTGAAAATGTTTCGTTTAAAGATTTCAGAATGACTCTTGTATCAGTCCTCAAGAGTGTTTGAAAAATTGTTTTGAAAGCTTTTTGAAAGTGTCGGTGTGAAAAGAGTTTTGATTGTTTTTTAGAGAGCAAGTATCTACGAGTCATCTACCTACCCTAAGGAATTAGGCTGTGTAAATGTCCTTAAGGTAATGCTATCCCACCATTGAGAGGTAGGTAGCACCACCGTTGGAGGTGTTTGGGTCAATTCGAGTGTAGGGACAGTGTGGTCACCGAAGCAACAGTAGGACACCTTAGAAGCTACCCTTATGCCATTGATCCTTTTTTAATCCGAGGCAACCGTTTCGAGGCAACTATTCCGAGGCAACCATTTTGAGGCAACTTGTTTTCGAGGCAACCTGATCATGGACATAAGAACTTACTAAAACGTCCTATACTTGACGACCACGTTTCGAAGGTAAGGCAACAGGTGAGGCGTACCCTAGAAGTGGTGTGTGAATTTGTGTGTTATTTTCATGTCAATATTTATCTTGGATCAGGGCATTGTGAGCTACGCTTGTTTTTAATTAGCCATACATTCTTTCATACAAAGTTTAGAATTTAAAAGTGCGGAAAGTAAATGCGGAAAGATAAGTCCTACGCTATTACAAGGCGCAGGTCTATACATCGCCAAATTACAAAGACCCGTTTGGTAAAAGATGCGGAAAGTAAAAGACCTAATTACTATTACAAGCCTTGAGCAGTTACATAATATTCAAAAAGAAAATAAATGTGAGAAATCGAAATTAAAATTGACAGTCCGAGGGTTTTGACCCTTTTGAAGTTAAATTGAATTAAAAAGCTAATTAATTTTTTAATTAAGAAAAGAAATGTTTTTTAGGTTTTTGTATTTATGAAATAAAGAAAATTAATTAAAATTAAAGTTAGTGAAACCCTAGTTCTAAATTATTTTTAATTATTTAAGAAAATATTCAAGTTAATCTAATTTACACTAATTAATTAAATTACCTGTTTATTTACAAAAATATTTAGTAATTAATAATAATAATAATGAGAGAAAATTATTTATTAAAAAAAAGATGAAAAGGTCAAAAACCCTAATTCTACTTATTTTATTTATTAAAAAAAAGATTAAAGTTTTAAAACCTAATTTACTAAATTAATGGTTAGAGTTTATTTACAAAAACATTTTAATAGTGAAATTAAATATAATTAAATATTAAACATTTTTTGGTTTCTGATTTTTATTATGGAAAAATATTTTGGATGAATTAAATAAAATAATTAAAACAATTTAAAAAAAGAATTGAAAAGAAAAGAGAAGAAAATTAAAAAAATAGAATACAAACATAGGGGATATCTGGCCCAGACTGGAGGTATGATTTGAGAAATTTGGCCCATTGAATCAAAGCCCTGTTTGACTTTTTACGCCTGCGTGTACACTGGTTGACTAGAGTGCACTCTGGGATTCATTCAGTGGCCCTTGGATGGAGGCTCATGGCCATGTGGCAAGCTTGGATGTGAGGTTGTATGACGGACTTTGGGGCGTGCACTGCATGGAAACACGTTAGGAGAAAAAATATGAAATATGTGGGGGGACCTGGGAATCGAACCCAGGTCCCAGCGTTTACCAAACGTATCACTTCCCAGTTGAGCTGTGTGCGCGTGTTGTATATGGAATGGGAAACAAATATTATAATAAAACAATAAAAGTTAATGGGGTAAAACAAAAAAAACGCGCGGCAATTCAAATACTCCAGTCACATGATGACACGCTAGCTTCTTCTTCATCTTTGTACCTGCAATATAAGCAAATAGCGGGGGTTTTAAACCCCCACTAAATAGCACAGTGGATAATAGAGAATAGCGCTATGGGTAACATAAATTAAGCGCGAGGAGATGGTTTGTTTCGTCTTGATCTCACGAATTCAGCTGTATAAGTCCGGTGGTCTAATTTTTCCATATGAGGAAAGCCTCAATTTTTGAGTCCTGAAACCCTAGATATCCTTCCATGGTGAATTTCGTTTCAAGGCATATTAATGAAATTGAATCATACAGAAAGCTTTGCCTGAGTGCTGTGAACACAAACAATCAACCAAATGTATTAATAATGCATGAATCGTGATATGGAATTCAAGGAATTTTGGCAAACCGTGTGATCTGTATTCTTCAATTCTTTATGCGTTTGGAATGATTCTTGATGCTACTAGACTCCTGGACGGTCTAGCAATGTGTTAGAATAAGTTTTAGGCCTTGAACAATCCTGCAAATACGATTTCAGATTCCAAGTTTTTATGGAAATTTTGCAATTTGGTTCTATGCTTGTGTGCAGCTTTTCGTGTCCTTTAGAATAGGGTTGAGTCTTGCATATGTACATGAATGAAATTAGGTCAAAAACAAGCCCAGAGATCCATGCATTCATGTTTTGAATATTTGATTTTTATCACATCTTTTTCAATCTTTTTTCCATGCCAATCTTGCCAAATAGGGATGATCTTGTCCCCTTGAGATGATGCACGAAATCTTTTGGACATAATGAACATATTTGCTGCACAAAAAAGATTTAAAACCATTATTTAATATTTTTCTCATATTTAAATCTAATTAAATGAATTAATAATAATAAAAATTCAATTAATTAATTAAAAATAAGAAAATAAATCCCTTTGAGCTTAATGGGTCGTGCATATGCTTTGGGTAATGATTCAAGAATGAATTTGAGTCCCATTAGCAATTTTGAAGCTTTTTGAAGCAAAGTTGACTTTTCAAAATTCCCAAAAATTTCCCAACTTCTCCAAGGCATATCTTGCTCAAATTTGAAGCTATGATCATGTTCTTAGACATTTTGGAAAGGTCTTGAAGTCCTCTAACTAATGTCTTTGGTCCCATGTCATTTTGATTTACCAATCTCAAGTTATGGTCTTTGACTTAAAGTGCCTTTTTGTTGACTTTTGAAAATGACCTATAATGTTGAAATTGATAACTTTTTGTGAGAGCATTTCTTGAACTTGAAGTGTGAGATGAGTTGTAGGAAATGTCATTCTCTTCAAAATTAGCTTTGGATGGAATTTTTCTGATAAACCATGAGGAAGTTATGCCCTGGTCAATTTGCAGTTGACTTTTCAGCTGTCCAAAAATAGAAACTTTTGCATCTTGAGACTTTTTGAGACATGCCTTGAGGAATCATGATCAAGAATAGATCAAATGATGTTTGTGGCTTCAAACTGAGATGTTGACCAAAATTTTTGACTTTTGACTGTCAAATGACCATTTTGCCCCTGCAGTTGACTGTGAAGCATTTAGGGTTTTTGACTGTGCAATTTGATGCTGTGAGTCTTGAAACTTGGCATATGGATGCTTGGCAATGTATATGGGCATATGGGACTTGATTGGACCCTTGAAAACTTCAATTTCTTTGCCAGAACCAAAACCCTAATTTTGACTGTGTTAGGAGGCAATTGGACTGTGCAACCCTTGAGGGATTTTGAATCATCTGGAGATTGATCTTGACAAATCTTGAAGAATATGGGAGGGAAAATTTTGGGGTACAACAGTTGCCCCTGTTCAATCTTCTTAGACCTGAGAATGTAGATTGGCTGGCGTGCCTTTCGTAATCTGAAGGTGGAAGATGATTGAACACTAGAGTGCCCAAAAAATTTGCGCTCACATGTTAGAGTATCAGCAGTGTGATGGTGGGAATGGGATTACAGATGCCATTTGGAGAGATGGATAGGAGAATGGGCTTATAGATGCCATCTGGAAGTGTGACAGAACCTCGTCGGGAATGGGCTTATAGATGCCATTTGGAGACTGTTGGTATGTGGATGGGCTTATAGATGCCATCTAGGTGTTGATCGCGTAAGAGATTCCTTAGCGAGAACTTGCGTACCTGAGAAAGAAAAATAATTACCTGGCCTGTTACAAGAGTTGATCTTCAAACCCTTTATGTAGATGTGCCCTGGCTGGATACAGGTATCAAATCTTTAAACTCTTCAGACGTGCCCTAGCTAGATACAGGAATCGAGTCCGGAGAATATAGCCGTCAACAGATACACCCTGGCAAGATACAGGAATCGGATCTTCAAACTCTTCAGACATGCCCTGGCAAGATACAGGAATCGAGTCTGGAATTAGTCGTCAACAGATACACCCTGGCAAGATACAGGAATTGGATCTTCGAACTCTTCAGACGTGCCCTGGCAAGATACATGAATCGAGTCTGGAATTAGTCGTCAACAGATACACCCTGGCAAGATACAGGAATCGGATCTTCGAACTCTTCAAACGTGCCCTGGCAGGATACAGGAATCGAGTCTGGAATTAGTCGTCAACAGATACACCCTGGCAAGATATAGGAATCGGATCTTCGAACTCTTCATACGTACCCTGGCAAGATACAAGAATCGAGTCTGGAATATAGTCGTCAACAGATACACCCTGGCGAGATACAGGAATCGGATCTTCAAACTCTTCAGACGTGCCCTGGCAAGATACAGGAATCGAGTCTGGAATATAGTCGTCAACAGATACACCCTGGCTAGATACATGAATCGGATCTTCAAACTCTTCAGACGTGCCCTGGCAGGATTCAAGAATCGAGTCTGGAATATAGTCGTCAACAGATACACCCTGGCGAGATACATGAATCGGATCTTCAAACTCTTCAGACGTGCCCTGGCAGGATACAGGAATCGAGTCTGGAATTAGTCGTCAACAGATACACCCTGGCGAGATACAGGAATCAGATCTTCAAACTCTTCAGACGTGCCCTGGCAAGATATAGGAATCGAGTCTGGAATATAGTCGTCAATAGATACACCCTGGCGAGATACAGGAATCGGATCTTCAAACTCTTCAGACGTGCCCTGGCAGGATACAGGAATCGAGTCTGGAATATAGTCGTCAACAGATACACCCTGGCAAGATACAGGAATCGGATCTTCAAACTCTTTAGACGTGCCCTGGAAATATACAGGAATCGAGTCTAGAATTAGTCGTCAACAGATACACCCTGGCAAGATACAGGAATCGGATCTTTGGTTGCGACCGTTGATAGTAATTATCTTTGTATTAACCTTTGTCCTGAAAAGACAAAACGTTAGTTGTATGCAATGTCATGATGTATGACATGCGTGATGTCATGATGTGTGACATGCGAGATGTTCTCAGAATAAGTGAGATTGTATGTTCATGATGCGTATGTTCATGCTATAATGTATGAAGATATGATGTTTATGAAATGTATTTTTGTCTAGGAAAGTAAATCCTTGACGGGTGCCGGGAAATTAAATCCTGGGCTGATGTTGAAGAGTAGCACTCTTTGTTCCCGCTGGGGATGATGGTTGCAAGAATACCGGTAGGAGAAGATGACTCCGTTGGGGAATAAACTTGCGAATAGATTACTCTGCGGGGAGTGAACTCTGTGGGAAGAGAGGTACTTTGCTGAGATTGATGATAGCTCCGCTGGGGATACCATTGTTATGTTATGTTGGAAGATTGATGAACTTCGCTGGGGATGGGAAGACTTCGCCGAGGACGGTCTTTCTATGGCAATTGGCTGAGGATAACCCAGTTATATCCTGGTGGGGAAATAACCTTTGAATAAAAAGTCCGGGAGACGCGTTCGTGCTCTGCGGGTGACAAGCTTCCAGAATCTACTGGGGATAAGCTTCCTGCTGGGGAGATTGATTGAACTCTCCTGGGGAGACTTTTTAGATTGCACTGGGGAAATGGCTCCACTTGCATTCGGTATACCGTCGGGGAACAATCTTAGATCAAGACTTCCGGGGATGCTTGTTAGGAATGTCTGCATACTTTGTTGGGGAATGTTGAGATTTGCTGGGGATAATCCAACTTCCTTAAGGCTGACAGTAGATTAACTCTGCTTGGGGAGAGCGTTGCTGACTTGCTAGGAGATACTGTGCCTTATCAGGGCTGATGGGAGATCAACTGCTTGGGAGAGAATTATTGAATCTTGGCTCACTCTCTGGGGAATTAAGATATCTTGGTTACATTCTTCAGCCGAACTTACCTTGGTACCTTGGTGGACAGAGCATTTAGATTGCTTGGACAACTCATTATTGCCCCTGTTTCTGATGTTACTTGTAATTAATCCTTTGTTTCGTATGCAAATATTTATGAGTTAGCAATTAGTGTCAAATGCATATATCACAATCGAACATTGGACGTTCTTCGCAAAACAAAACAGAAAAAGGAAAAACAATTGGCAATTTAGCTGGAAAGTGAATTTGTATTGATTTTTGAATATGCCTGTAAATAGGCGTTTATGTACAAGAGGCTGACGTCCTAGTAAGAGAACGCCGCCGAACAACAGAGTTTATACAATTTGTACAAAGAAAACAAAACAGCTGTGTGAAAAGAATAATCCCATTGGGTTTCAACTCTGCTATCGCCTTTATATCTTCGAGCGTCTCATCACTCGGCTGCTTAGTTGAAGATGAAGCTGACTGATCCATGCCGTCTGAATTTGATGTCTGATATCGGATTCTGGATGCAAGGTGATCCAATGAGACATAGTATTACGCTTTAATCCCTAACTTTTTCCTGGACCGCCCTTTTGGGTTTTCAGTCCACCGGGATACCCATTTTTGCCCGAGCCGCCCTTTCAGGTTTTCGACTTGCCGGGTGTACAGATTTTTTTTATTTCATCCCTCATTTTGCTCGAACCCTTTTGGTTCGCCGGGAAGCCCTAATTTTTGCCTAGCTATGTCAACCTAGCGGGTCTTTTATCATGCGTAGTATCTTTTTACTATGTCTGCATTGGCGGGGTGAGGAAGGTCGTCACCATCCATGGTGGTTAGAATCATGGCTCCTCCTGAGAACACATGTTTAACCACAAATGGCCCTTCGTACGTAGGGGTCCATTTGCCCCTGGGATCACTTTGAGGAAGAATGATGCGCTTGATTACCAGGTCCCCAACTTGATATTCTTGTGGTCTGACTTTCTTGTTAAATGCCTTGATCATCCGTTTTTGGTACGTCTGACCATGACAAATAGCAGTGAGTCTCTTTTCGTCAATTAGATTTAGCTGATCAAGTCGTGTCTGGATCCAGTCATCTTCGCTCAGATCTGCATCCTTCATTATCCGGAGAGAGGGTATCTGGACTTCAATCGGCAAGACTGCCTCCATGCCATAGACCAAAGAAAAAGGAGTTGCCCCGGTTGACGTCCTTGCTGAAGTACGGTACCCGTGAAGAGCAAACGGTAACATCTCGTGCCAATCTTTATAGGTCACTGTCATCTTCTGCACAATCTTTTTAATATTCTTATTAGCTGCTTCTACAGCCCCATTCATCTTCGGTCGGTAAGGAGAAGAGTTGTGGTGCTGTATCTTGAATTGCTCGCAGAGCTCAGTGATCATCTTGTTGTTAAGATTGGTACCATTGTCCGTAGTGATCCTTTCCGGGACGCCGTATCGACAGATCAAATTATGCCGAATGAACCGTGCCATGACATTCTTGGTTACAGTGGCGTAGGAAGCTGCTTCAACCCACTTTGTAAAGTAATCAATCGCTACCAGGATGAAGCGATGCCCATTGGATGCTGTGGGTTTGATCTCGCCGATCATATCAATGCCCCACATTGCAAAAGGCCAAGGTGCAGTCAAGACATTCAGAGGAACTGGAGGAACGTGCACCTTATCTGCATATATCTGGCACTTATGACATGTCCGAGAATGTTGGTAACAATCAGCTTCCATTGTGGACCAGAAATATCCTGCCCGAAGGATTTTCTTTGCCATGGTGTGTCCACTAGAATGCATTCCGAAGGTACCTTCATGCAGTTCTGCCATGATCCTTTCTGCTTCAGTTTTATCCATACAACGCAGTAAGGTCGAATCATGGTTTCGCTTGTATAGAATGCCATTGCTAAGGAAGAACTTCGCTGCGAACCTTCTTAGAAACTTTTTGTCGTTGATGGATGCACCTTCAGGGTATTCTTGAGCTTCTAAGTACCTTTTCACCTCATGATACCAGGGTTTTTCAGTTACTACCCCAGCCTCAAGATCACAACAGTATGCCGGTTCGTCCAGTTTCCAGATAATGATCCGGGGAGCCTCATTGTCCCATTTGACTTTGAACATGGAAGACATTGTAGCCAATGCGTCCGCCAACTGATTCTCCTCTCTTGGGAAATGTTCAAAGGTTATCTCTGTGAAATGGGGGATCAATGTCAACACACATTCTTTGTAAGGAATAAGGTTGGGATGTTTTGTATCCCACTCGCCTTTGATCTGATTGATCACGAGAGCGGAATCTCCGAAGACACTCAGAAACTTGATCCTTAAGTCAATTGCAGCTTGCAGACCCATGACCATGATGCCTGCCTCATACTCCGCCATGTTGTTGGTGCAGTTGAAACATAGCCGGGCGGTAAGTGGAGTATGAGTGCCTTGAGGGGATATGATCACAGCGCCGATACCGTTACCCAAAGCGTTGGAGGCTCCGTCAAAGTGCATAGACCATCGGGATCCTTCCTCAGGTCCTTCATCCGGTCCAGGTACTTCACAATCAGTCACTACCATGATGCTCTCGTCAGGAAATTCAAAGTTCATTGATTGGTAGTCGTCTACTGCCTGGTGTGCCAAGTGGTCTGCCAACACACTTCCTTTGATAGCTTTCTGAGTCGTGTAATGGATGTCGTATTCTGTCAAGATCATTTTCCATCTTGCTATTCTTCCAGACAGAGCAGGCTTTTTGAATATGTACTTTATTGGATCCATCTTTGAAATCAACAAAGTTGTGTGAGTCAGCATATATTGTCTCAGCCGGCGAGCAGCCCATACCAAAGCGCAACAAGTTTTCTCGAGCAGTGAGTATCGGGTCTCACAGTCGGTAAACTTTTTGCTAAGGTAATAAATGGCGTGCTCTTTTCGGCCAGACTCGTCATGCTGCCCCATCACACACCCCATTGAGCTGTCAAGTACTGTCAGGTATAATATTAGAGGTCTCCCTTCAACTGGTGGCATAAGAATGGGTGGTTCTTGGAGATACTCTTTAATTCTGTCGAAAGCGGCCTGACATTCATCATTCCAACGTACTACCTGATCTTTCTTCAGCAGCTTGAAGATTGGTTCACAGGTAGCGGTTAGATGCGAGATGAATCGGGAAATATAATTCAGACGTCCTAGAAAGCCTCTGACTTCTTTCTCTGTCTTGGGAACTGGCATCTCTTGAATGGCTTTAACCTTGGCAGGGTCCACTTGAATACCTTTGTCACTTACGACAAAGCCTAGCAACTTACCAGATCTTACCCCAAATGTGCACTTATTTGGATTCAACCTCAGCTTGTATAACTTCAGTCGGTCAAACAGCTTTTGCAGATGGTCAAGGTGTTCCCCTTCAGTTTGGGACCTTGCAATCATGTCGTCGACATACACTTCGATCTCATGATGGATCATGTCATGAAATAAAGCAACCACGGCACGTTGGTAGGTTGCCCCAGCATTTTTCAGTCCAAATGGCATGACCTTGTAGCAGAAGGTGCCCCACTGAGTAACAAAGGTAGTCTTTTCCATATCTTCAGGAGCCATTTTGATCTGATTATAGCCTGAAAAGCCGTCCATGAAGGAGAACACCTTGTGCTGAGCAGTATTGTCAACCAGAACGTCGATGTGAGGTAGAGGGAAGTCATCCTTGGGGCTCGCCCTATTCAAATCCCTGTAATCGACACACATTCTGACCTTACCATCTTTCTTTGGCACCGGAACCACGTTGGCAACCCACTGAGGGTAAGAAGTCACTGCTAGAAACCCGACATCGAATTGCTTCATAACCTCAGCTTTGATCTTCTCGGACATCTCTGGACGCATGCGGCGGACCTTTTGTTTTACCGTAGGGCATTCTTCCTTGGTAGGTAAGTGATGAACCACAATATCGGTATCCAACCCAGGCATGTCTTCGTAGGACCAGGTGAAGATTTCCACATAGTCACGCAGCATCTGGATCAACCGTTGTTTCACACTGAGCTCTAGATTAGCACCAATCTTGACTTCCCTTCTATCTGTCTCAGTACTCAGATTTACCGTTTCCACTGGCTCTTCATGTGGCTGAATGGCCCTCTCTTCCTGGAGTAACAACCTTGCAAGCTCACCAGGCACTTCGCAATCATCTTTACCTTCGTCTTCGGCTAAGTTGATCGGATTTTCGAAGTCATAACTGGCAGTAGCAGAGTCGTTACCAGTGAGATCCAGAGTGGATTGAAAACTGTATGAGTGAGTGTGTGTAAATATAGCTGTTTTGCAATATATAAAGGAAGAAAGAAAGGGAGCATAAGATTTGAAATGCGAAAAATGTCCAATGTCTTTATTCATGATATATGGAAATGACAAGTAATAAGCCCTCACAAATGAAGCCAACGGTGCCCCGGGTAAGACACCGGGCCATAAAGTTTCAATTTATTGTTTATTACAAATAAAAAACAAAGGAATTCATTACTGCGTAACAAAAGTAACAGGTATGTGGTCTTTTGCAGTCCAATTGTTCAGTCCCCCGTCAGTCGTCGGGTAGATCCAGCTATCAAACTCTGATTCCTCCGCATCGCCTTCAATAGCATTCACTCCCGGGTTGGTGATGAACACGGGAGGTCTTCCGATCCTCGCTTTGCGTACAGCCCCCTGAGCCTCTGCAGTAAAACCCAGCCCAAACTTGTCAGTTTTAGGAGTAAAATCAGGGAGCCTGCCCCAGTTAGCACATTCACCTTTCTCAATTACAGCCCGGGCATCCCTCAAGGAAGCCATCCTCAAAGGAAAGTCTTCTTCAATTACCGTCTCAGATGACGCCAATGTTGGAGGTACCTCTTCAAAATGTTGAAAGGGGGTTTCAATAAACTCCCCGTCCATCTCGATATACCGGAACGAGTTCAGATGACTAACCATGTATTCTTCCTCCCCCTGCACAGTAACAATCTTCCCTCTGACAGGGTACTTGAGCTTCTGGTGTAGAGTGGAGGTTACAGCCCCAGCCTTGTGAATCCAAGGTCGACCCAGCAAACAGGAATAAGATGGACGAATGTCTATCACATAGAACGTTGAATCAAATACTTGGGAACCAACACGAATCGGAATATCCACTTCACCGTGCACCATCCTCTTCGACCCGTCAAAGGCTCGGATAATGATGTTACTAGGCTTCAACTCCAGACCCTCACAATCCAGCCTATCCAAGGCCTTCTTGGGTAATACATTCAGCGAAGAACCAGTGTCCACCAACACGTGTGCGAGAGTAGTGCCCCTGCATTCTATAGAGACATGCATGGCATCATTGTGGTTCTTTCCCTTAGCGGTAAGATCAGCATCCGAGAAACCCAAACCATTGTCGGCGGTCAGATTGGCCACACAATCAGTGAATTGATCAGCAGACGTCTCTTGTGGCACATGTGCCATCTTCAGAAATGAAATCAGGGCCTTGGCATGGGCCTCTGAGCACAACAACAATGATAGCATAGAGATCTTGGAGGGGGTATGCCCCAGCTGTTCAATGACATTGAAGTCACTCTTCTTAATGATCTTAAGGATTTCCTCCATCTCTTGCTGGGAGGCTTCAACATTAACAGTCTTCGGTGCCTCCATCCTGGCGGGCACATCAGCAGTCCCTTTGCCCTGAGTGTCAGATGACTCGGCAGCAGGGGTAGAAACTTGATCAGAAGTGGAAACAGGCGCACTTGCAGGCGTAATGATAAGAGGTCTTCGGATAACTGGTGGTGCAATGTCAGGCGAGAAGAGCCTGCCACTGCGAGTTACTTTAGCGAGACCGGTGATGTTACTGATACCGGTATCGGTGTTGAACTCCTGCTTTACTCCAAGTACATACACATCTTCCCCATAATGCCATGGGACAGCCTTGTCAGATTCATAGGGGAGGGGCCCCGGAACAGTAATGATAATGGGAGCAACGGACATGATTTTGACTGGCTTCCTCGGGGGAGCCTTGGTAGGATTGTTGAAGATGGTGACAACAAATACTTCTTCAACAGGAACAAAAGGAACAACGGTCTTCTTGAACAAAATTTCTTTGCTATCCATCAGGTTTTGGATGCCTGACTTCAGCAACGGACAACCAGCAGGGGAAACAGCACACAGAAGGCAACCCTTGCTACAACCCGGAAATAAACCGGCTAGCAACAGGTTCCTCTTAACAGTCAATAGAGGGGTAGCAACATCATCCATAAAAACTGCATATAGGTCTTCCTCAATAGCATTTACTCCATGCTGGGGCATAGGAGCAGTCACGACGTTGGGCCTTTCGGGCGCCTCAAATTGTATTTCCTTCGCATCAATAAGGTCCTGAACCTTATTTCTCAGGGCCCAGCAATCATCAGTAGAATGCCCCGGGCTATCAGAGTGATAAGCACAACGGGCATTGGGATTATACTTGGGAGAGGTTGTGTTCACCACCTTCGGAGCTTCTCTGACGGTTACCAAGTTGGTCGATAGCAGTTGCGGCAAGATCTGTGACAAGGTCATACTAAGCCGAGTATATTCTCTTATGGGTCTCTCACCCCTTGGTTGATTAGGTTGCCGAGGAGCGGCAGCAGGCTTAGCAATTACCACCGCGTTGACAGTTTGGCAGCGTTCCGGTTTGTTTTGCCTCCTAGGCCCATACACAGCACTGGCTTCCTTTTTAAAAGGCTTCTTCTCAGAACTTGAGGAAGCACCTTTCTGTATTTTACCTGATTTCATACCAGCCTCTATCCTTTCCCCAGTCAGAATAAGATCTGTGAACCCTGCAGATGAATTTCCAATGAGATGATTGAAGAACGGCCCGGATAGGGTCCCCAAGAACATGTCCACTAACTCACGATCGGTTAACGGTGGCTGCACCCTGCCAGCTAGGTCCCTCCACTTCTGCGCATACTCTTTAAAACCTTCTCCCGATCCTAGCGACATACCCTGGAGTTGGGTACGTGTAGGAGCGAGGTCGGCATTATACTGATACTGCTTGTAAAAAGCAGTAGCCAATTCCTCCCAGTTACGAACCTTGGTTCCATCCAGCTGATAGAACCATTCGAGATGAGTCCCTGAAAGACTCTCCTGGAAGAAATGGATCCACAAGTTCTTGTCCACAGTGTATGGCTGAATCTTCCGCATATAAGATCTGAGATGTAGCTTAGGGCAGGACGCCCCGTCATACTTTGCGAAAGAGGGTGCTTTAAACTTGTGTGGGATTACCACACCAGAAGATAGACCCAAGTCTCTGAAATCCAAACCAGGAACTTGTTGAATTTCCATGGCATTCAGGCGATCCTCTAACTGCTTGTACTTGTCTTCAGCTGGAGGATACTGCTCCTCATTGAAATCAGTCTCATTGTCAGAG
Organism: Vicia faba; assembly: GCA_948472305.1. NCBI lineage: Eukaryota > Viridiplantae > Streptophyta > Magnoliopsida > Fabales > Fabaceae > Vicia > Vicia faba. Next base: position 316,894,603 of record OX451738.1, on the reverse strand, counting down.
ACCACCGGACTAGGAGCCCTTCCCCCCTGGGGATTTCCTTTTCCCACAGAAGAACCAGCTTGATCAACCTCATTCTGCAGTGTGTTACCAAACCTCCGGCCAGTGTTGAATAGTACGGTTCTCTTCTTCTTCTTCTTGACCAACAGAGCCTTCAATTCCTCCTGACCTTGGGCCAAACTCATGATTAGCTCTTGGAACTGGGCGTTCTGAGCCTGAAGGGCCTTGATGGACTGCTCAGTAGATGATTCAGGATTCATGATGCTGAAATAAACAGCAAAGAACATTAAGCAACCTGAAAAGAAGAGTACCTGTGATGCACATGATGCATGATATGTGTTTATGCAATGCATTCAGGGGTTCGAAAGTTCAAATTTGTTGTAGACAAAAAGGAACACACGTTATCATTAAGAAATAATTGTTCAGTACATCAAAGCCTCATGGGCAAACATTACAAAATAAATCAATCCCAAAAGACACTGCGCATCCTTTTTGGAGCTATGTAAGTGTTGAGAGTCTTTTCCTCGTGCAGTAGGCGGGTGAGCTCCAAGACCTTCTTCTCACTAGCATGTAGACTGGACTCAAGAGAATTCCGTTCTTCCTTAAGATGGATCCAGCTCTTCTGCATTTCTTCCCAGGATGTAGGCATGTCAGGATGTTGAATGGTGTAGGACACCTCTCCTTCCAAAACTGGCTCTTTGATCAAGAGAGAACATGAGGATATGGCATCACTAACTTCTGGGAGCGGGCTCGTACCCACTTGAGATAAGGTTCCAACGAGATGGAGTTCCTATGCCCCAGTGTCTTGCTGTCTACCTTGCTGGGCATCCTCCAAGCTCTGATGAATCTCTGGCGAAGCCCTTGTGCATCATCGTCGAAGTCAAAGACTATGTCAGGAATCAACATGTCATGAGGGCCATCCCTCCGAGCATAACCAAACTGTCTCCAGGCCAGACAGGGGTTGTAAGTGATACCTCCTCTGATTCCAAGTAAAGGAACATTAGGAAACTCCCCGCAACGATCAATGATAGTGACATCCTCTCTGGACCGAGAACACCAATGTATATCAGCATGCGTAAGAGTCATCAATCGTTGTGACCATCTCAAACCCTGATCGTTCTTCAGAACTGATTGTGGAAGGTGCGAAATAAACCACCTTCCCAGGAGAGGAGTGCAGCACATAAGAACACCTATTTTTCTCATGGTTCGAGTGTAACATGAGTGAAGGATGTCCCCAAGCAACGTGGGTATAGGATTCCTGGACATGAAGATCTGGACAGCATTGATATCTATAAGCTGATCTGGATTCGGGAACAACACCAAACCATAGACAAGGAGGGCCACAACTTCTTCAAAGGCTTGTAGGTCAAGGGAGTTCCAACATTCTTGGGCCTTCTCAAACAGGAATCTGGCCAAGAACCCTTTGATACCACTTCTAACTTCCCAATGTCCCTTGATGTCAGATGGTCATAGACGTAATACTTTAGCAATCTCTTCAAGTTGGGGTTCCTTTTCCGTACCGTTGTAGGGTAGTTGACTAAGGATAGGGATCTTCAGAAGCCGGGAGAACTCTTCCAATGTAGGCACCAGTTGATAATCCAGGAAAGTAAAACAGTGGTGCAAAGGGTCAAAGAATTGGAAGAGGACCTTTATCATATCTTCCTCAATGTTGGTGTTGACCAAGCTGATGAGTCTTCCATGCCTCTCACTGAAAGAAGAGCTCTCGGGAATCCTGGATATAAGTTACTTAAGCTGAGAAGGGATCCTTACAAGGCTGATCTGAATTGTCTTTCTGCGAACAGTTTCCATGTCCTACAAAACAAGAACAAAGATGAAGATTCGAACCCCTGAAATGGTTAGTCAATGCATATGATGCTGTATGATGTTATGATGCTATGATAAAACACACCACAAGTATTCACAAAAGCAAACATGATAAGGCACACAAGTCACACCACAACCCTTAGAGTTTAGGCCATCATGGGGTCTGGGTATTACCCTCTTGAAGTTGGTGGGCTCAAGACCTGTCCTATCAGAAGTAACCGGGTTCTAAGGGTCCCAATATCATTGGATTGCTTTCATTGTTCATCGTTTCGATTTAGCCACTGAACTGGCGATCGAAATATTCCAAGAAAACAACCCTCAATTGAGTGTAGTATCGAGTATCAACCAACCTCAGACTGCACCAAAGTCAGTTATCTCACTACCCTAAAGAGGCCAAGATGGTTCAATTAAGGTTCCTATGGTCAGTTGATGCTTCACGACACCACGCGGAGGCCCCGTACTCTCCTTGACTGGACTCAAGCGTTACCGGTACTCACCAAAGTGCCACATCAACGTAGCAGACTGCTTCAACCATGTCGATATACCCCGCACAGTTCCCTCACAATCTTGTTGCTACTTTCTAAGAAGGTATCCCCCAGATCCGGGTTAGGATCTATAGAACTCCCGAGACAGTACCCACAATAATAAAGCAAACAATTCAGACAATTGAAAACACAAGTGATCTTAGTCCTAAGGTACACCTCACTTTAAAGAGTCCCCAGCAGAGTCGCCAGTTCTGTGATCGGTGGATTTAGAACTGACTATTTAACGCTGGTTCGCGAAATGTCACGGAAGCAAGAGTCGCCACCGTCTTTTATTTTCTCCAACATGGACAGGACAAAAGCACAGCAAAATTCCTTATGATATAGTTTCTCGGTTCGGGAGGTAGATTTATAGAAAGGGAAGGTGTTAGCACCCTTTCTATCCATGGTTATCCATGGGCTCTTAGATACTTGCTCATTGTGTTTTCAAAATGTTTGCTTTTCAAAATGTGCGTGGGTTTGAAAAAGTTTCGTTTAAAGATTTCAGAATGACTCTTGTATCAGTCCTCAAGAGTGTTTGAAAAATTGTTTTGAAAGCTTTTTGAAAGTATCGGTGTGAAAAGAGTTTTGATTATTTTTTAGAGAGCAAGTATCTACGAGTCATCTACCTACCCTAAGGAATTAGGCTGTGTAAATGTCCTTAAGGTAATGCTATCCCACCATTGAGAGGTAGGTAGCACCACCGTTGGAGGTGTTCGGGTCAATTCGAGTGTAGGGACAGTGTGGTCACCGAAGCAACAGTAGGACACCTTAGAAGCTACCCTTATGCCATTGATCATTTTTTAATCCGAGGCAACCGTTTCGAGGCAACTATTCCGAGGCAACCATTTCGAGGCAACTTGTTTTCGAGGCAACCAGATCATGGACATAAGGACTTACTAAAACGTCCTATACTTGACGACCACGTTTCAAGGTAAGGCAATAGGTGAGGCGTACCCTAGAAGTGGTGTGTGAATTTGTGTGTTATTTTCATGTCAATATTTATCTTGGATCAGGGCATTGTGAGCTACGCTTGTTTTTAATTAGCCATACATACTTTCATACAAAGTTTAGAATTTAAAAGTGCGGAAAGTAAATGCGGAAAGATAAGTCCTACGCTATTACAAGGCATGGGTCTATACATCACCAAATTACAAAGACCCGTTTGGTAAAAGATGCGGAAAGTAAAAGACCTAATTACAATTACAAGCCTTGAGCAGTTACATAATATTCAAAAAGAAAATAAATGTGCGAAATCGAAATTAAAATTGACAGTCCGAGGGTTTTGACCCTTTTGAAGTTAAATTGAATTAAAAAGCTAATTAATTTTTTAATTAAGAAAAGAAATGTTTTTTAGGTTTTTGTATTTATGAAATAAAGAAAATTAATTAAAATTAAAGTTAGTGAAACCCTAGTTCTAAATTATTTTTAATTATTTAAGAAAATATTCAAGTTAATCTAATTTACACTAATTAATTAAATTACCTGTTTATTTACAAAAATATTTAGTAATTAATAATAATAATAATGAGAGAAAATTATTTATTAAAAAAAAGATGAAAAGGTCAAAAACCCTAATTCTACTTATTTTATTTATTAAAAAAAAGATTAAAGTTTTAAAACCTAATTTACTAAATTAATGGTTAGAGTTTATTTACAAAAACATTTTAATAGTGAAATTAAATATAATTAAATATTAAACATTTTTTGGTTTCTGATTTTTATTACGGAAAAATATTTTGGATGAATTAAATAAAATAATTAAAACAATTTAAAAAAAGAATTGAAAAGAAAAGAGAAGAAAATTAAAAAAATAGAATACAAACATAGGGGGTATCTGGCCCAGACTGGAGGTATGATTTGAGAAATTTGGCCCATTGAATCAAAGCCCTGTTTGACTTTTTACGCCTGCGTGTACACTGGTTGACTAGAGTGCACTCTGGGATTCATTCAGTGGCCCTTGGATGCAGGCTCATGGCCATGTGACAAGCTTGGATGTGAGGTTGTATGATGGACTTTGGGGCGTGCACTGCATGGAAACACGTTAGGAGAAAAAATATGAAATATGTGGGGGGACCTGGGAATCGAACTCAGGTCCCAGCGTTTACCAAACGTATCACTTGCCAGTTGAGCTGTGTGCGCGTGTTGTATATGGAATGGGAAACAAATATTATAATAAAATAATAAAAGTTAATGGGGTAAAACAAAAAAAAACGCGCGGCAATTCAAATACTCCAGTCACATGATGACACACTAGCTTCTTCTTCATCTTTGTACCTGCAATATAAGCAAATAGCGGGGGTTTTAAACCCCCACTAAATAGCACAGTGGATAATAGCGAATAGCGCTATGGGTAACATAAATTAGGCGCGAGGAGATGGTTTGTTTCGTCTTGATGTCACGAATTCAGCTGTATAAGTCTGGTGGTCTAATTTTTCCATATGAGGAAAGCCCCAATTTTTGAGTCCTGAAACCCTAGATATCCTTCCATGGTGAATTTCGTTTCAAGGCATATTAATGAAATTGAATCATACAGAAAGCTTTGCCTGAGTGCTGTGAACACAAAACAATCAACCAAATGTATTAATAATGCATGAATCGTGATATGGAATTCAAGGAATTTTGGCAAACCGTGTGATCTGTATTCTTCAATTCTTTATGCGTTTGGAATGATTCTTGATGCTACTAGACTCCTGGAAGGTCTAGCAATGTGTTAGAATAGGTTTTAGGCCTTGAACAATCCTGCAAATACGATTTCAGATTCCAATTTTTTATGGAAATTTTGCAATTTGGTTCTATGCTTGTGTGCAGCTTTTCGTGTCCTTTAGAATAGGGTTGAGTCTTGCATATGTACATGAATGAAATTAGGTCAAAAACAAGCCCAAAGATCCATGCATTCATGTTTTGAATATTTGATTTTTATCACATCTTTTTCAATCTTTTTTCCATGCCAATCTTGCCACATAGGGATGATCTTGTCCCCTTGAGATGATGCACGAAATCTTTTGGACATAATGAACATATTTGCTGCACAAAAAAGATTTAAAACCATTATTTGATATTTTTCTCATATTTAAATCTAATTAAATGAATTAATAATAATAAAAATTCAATTAATTAATTAAAAATAAGAAAATAAATCCCTTTGATCTTAATGGGTCGTGCATATGCTTTGGGTAATGATTCAAGGAAGAATTTGAGGCCCATTAGCAATTTTGAAGCTTTTGAAGCAAAGTTGACTTTTCAAAATTCCCAAAAATTTCCCAACTTCTCTAAGGCATATCTTGCTCAATTTTGAAGCTATGATCATGTTCTTGGACATTTTGGAAAGTTCTTGAAGTCCTCTAACCAATGTCTTTGGTCCCATGTCATTTTGATTTACCAATATCAAGTTATGGTCTTTGACTTAAAGTGCCTTTTTGTTGACTTTTGAAAATGACCTATAATGTTGAAATTGATAACTTTTTGTGAGAGCATTTCTTGAACTTGAAGTGTGAAGATGAGTTGTAGGAAATGTCATTCTCTTCAAAATGAGCTTTGGATGGAATTTTTCTGATAAACCATGAGGAAGTTATGCCCTGGTCAATTTGCAGTTGACTTTTCAACTGTCCAAAAATAGAAACTTTTGCATCTTGAGACTTTTTGAGCCATGCCTTGAGGAATCATGATCAAGAATTGATCAAATGATGTTTGTGGCTTCAAACTGAGATGTTGACCAATTTTTTTGACTTTTGACTGTCAAATGACCATTTTGCCCCTGCAGTTGACTGTGAAGCATTTAGGGTTTTTGACTGTGCAATTTGATGCTGTGAGTCTTGAAACTTGGCATATGGATGCTTGGCAATGTATATGGGCATATGGGACTTGATTGGACCCTTGAAAACTTCAATTTCTTTGCCAGAACCAAAACCCTAATTTTGACTGTGTTAGGAGGCAATTGGACTGTGCAACCCTTGAGGGATTTTGAATCATCTGGAGATTGATCTTGACAAATCTTGAAGAATATGGGAGGGAAAATTTTGGGGTACAACACTATGTGATGGACATTCGGCCATCTTATTCTTGTTTGCTGGGCCGTCCATGGATCCACAAAGCTGGGGCAGTAACTTCTACGCTCCACCAGAAGCTAAAAAACCCAGTGAAAGGGAAGATCGTGACAGTGCAAGGAGAAGAGGAGTACATGGTGAGCCACCTCAACTCTTTCCGATATGTAGAAATGGATGGGGAGTTCATTGAGACCCCGTTTCAACATTTTGAAGAGGTTCCCCAGACACTGGCATCAACTGAGATTATTGTTGAGGATCCTCCTATGAAGATGGCTTCCCTCAAGGATGCCCGCGCTGTTGTTGAGAAAGGTGGGTGTGCAAATTGGGGCCAACTCCCTGATTTTGCACAAAAGACTAACAAGTTTGGTTTGGCTTTCACTGCAGAAGCTCAAAGGGCTGTTCGGAATGCACGGATCGAAAGACCTCCCTTGTTCATCAGCAATTCAGGAGTAAATGCCATTGAAAATGACGTTGAAGAGTCTGAGTTCGACAGTTGGATCTATCCTATGACCGACGGTGGACTAAGCAACTGGATAACAAAAGACTTCATCCCTATTTCTTTTGTTACCCAGTGATGAAACTTTTTGTTTTGAATTTGTAACAGACAATGTTTTAAACTCTACGGCCCGGTGTCTTACCCGGGACACCGTGGCTTCATTTGTGAGGGCTTTATGTGTGTCATTTTCATATATCATTAATAAAAGCATTGGACGTTTCTTGCATTTCAAATCTTGCGCTCCTTGTTTTTCTTTTATTATATTGCAAAACAACTATTTTACACACACTCACAAATACAGGTCTACATCCACTCTGGATCTCACTGGTAACGACTCTGCTACTGCCAGTTATGACTTTGAAAGTCTGATAAACTTAGCCAAAGACGAAGGTGAAGATGATTTCGAAGTGTCTGTTGAACTTGCAAGACTGTTATTCCAGGAAGAGAGGGCCATACAGCCACATGAAGAGTCAGTAGAAACGGTAAATCTGGGTACAGAAGAGGACAAGAAAGAGGTCAAGGTCGGTGCAAATTTGGAACCTAGTGTCAAGCAACGGTTGATTCAGATGCTGCATGACTACGTTGAGATCTTTGCCTGGTCTTACGAAGATATGCCTGGGTTGGATACCGATATTGTGGTTCACCGTCCGCCTACCAAGGAAGACTGTCCTCCAGTGAAACAGAAGGTCCGCCGAATGCGCCCAGATATGTCTGAGAAAATCAAGGCTGAAGTAATGAAACAATTTGACGCCGGTTTTCTAGCAGTTACTTCTTACCCTCAGTGGGTGGCCAATGTGGTTCCCGTGTCGAAAAAGGATGGTAAGGTTCGAATGTGTGTCGACTATAGGGATCTGAACAGGGCCAGCCCCAAGGATGATTTCCCTCTACCTCATATCGACGTTCTGGTTGACAACACCGCACAACATAAGGTATTCTCCTTTATGGATGGGTTCTCCGGTTATAATAAGATTAAAATGGCTCCCGAAGACATGGAGAAGACAACTTTTGTTACTCAGTGGGGTACCTTTTGCTACAAGGTCGTGCCTTTTGGACTGAAGAATGTTGGGGCAACGTATCAGCGCGCCATGGTTTCTTTGTTTCATGACATGATCCATCACGAGATTGAGGTATACGTTGACGACATGATCGCAAGATCCCAGACGGAGGAAGAGCATCTTGACCACCTTCTAAAGTTATTTGACAGGTTGAAATTGTACAAACTGAGGTTAAACCCGAACAAGTGCACCTTCGGGGTGAGATCTGGTAAGCTGCTGGGTTTCGTTGTAAGCGATAAAGGTATTCAAGTGGATCCTGCAAAGGTGAAAGCTATACAGGAAATGACAGCTCCCAAAACAGAAAAAGAAGTTAGTGGTTTTCTGGGACGTTTGAACTATATTGCCCGATTCATCTCGCACCTGACTGCTACCTGTGAACCAATCTTCAAGTTACTGAATAAAGATCAGGTGGTACAATAGAATGATGAATGTCAGGCCGCTTTCGAAAGGATCAAAGAGTATCTCCAAGAGCCACCTATTCTGATGCCTCCAATTGAAGGGAGACCTTTGATCTTATACTTGACAGTACTCGACAACTCAATGGGGTGTGTGCTGGGGCAACATGACGAGTCTGGCCGAAAAGAGCATGCTATTTATTACCTTAGCAAAAAGTTTACCGACTGTGAGACCCGATACTCGCTACTCGAGAAAACTTGTTGCGCTTTGGCATGGGCTACTCGCCGACTGAGACAGTATATGTTGACTCACACTACTCTATTGATATCAAAGATGGATCCAATCAAGTATATCTTCGAGAAGCCTGCCTTGTCTGGAAGAATAGCAAGATGGCAGATGATTTTGACTGAGTATGCCATCCAGTATATGACCCAAAAGGCAATTAAGGGAAGTGTGTTGGCAGACCATTTGGCACATCAGGCAGTGGATGATTACCAATCTATGAACTTTTAATTCCCGGATGAGAATATCATGATAGTGACTGACTGTGAGACACCCGGACCGGATGAAGGACCTGAGGAAGGATCCCGATGGTCTATGTATTTTGATGGAGCTTCAAACTCTTTGGGCAATGGCATTGGTGCCGTGATCATATCTCATAGAGGCTCTAATACTCCGTTCACTGCCCGACTATATTTCAACTGCACCAACAATATGGCGGAGTATGAAGCATGCATCATGGGTCTTCGAGCAGCAATTGACCTAAGGATTAAGTTTCTAAGTGTTTTCGGAGATTCTGCTCTCGTGATCAGTCAGATCAAAGGCGAGTGGGATATGAAACACCCAAATCGCATTCCTTACAAGGAGTATGTATTGACGTTGCTTCTCCATTTCAAGGAGATAACCTTTGAACATTTCCCAAGAGAGGAGAATCAGTTGGCGGACGTGCTAGCTACGATGTATTCTATGTTCAAAATCAATCGGGACAACGGAGCTCCCCGGATTATCATTGAAAGATTGGACGAACCTGCACATTGCTGTAACATTGAGACTGAAGAGGTAGCAGATAAACCCTGGTTTCATCAGGTGAAGAGATACCTTGAGGCTCAGGAATACCCCGAGGGTGCATCTGTTAATGATAGAAAGTTTCTGAGGAGGTTCGCGGCAAAGTTCTTCATCAGCAATGGCATTCTTTACAAGCGTAACCATGATTCGACCTTACTGCGATGTGTGGATAAGAATGAAGCAGAAAGGATCATGGCAGATTTACACGAAGGTACCTTCGGGACTCATTCCAGTGGACACACCATGGCAAAGAAAATCCTTCGGGCAGGATATTATTGGTCCACAATGGAAGCCGACTATTATCAGCATTCTCGGACATGTCACAAGTGCCAAGTCTATGCTAATAAGGTGGACATACCTCCAGTTCCTCTGAACCTCTTGACGGCACCTTGGCCTTTTGCAATGTGGGGCATTGATATGATCGGCGAGATCAGACCTACATCATCCAACGGGCATCGTTTCATCCTGGTAGCAATTGATTACTTTACAAAGTGGGTTGAAGCAGCTTCCTTTGCTACTGTAACCAAGAACGTTGTGGCTCGTTTCATTCGGCACAATCTGATTTGTCGATATGGTGTACCAGAGAGGATCATTACGGACAATGGTACCAATCTCAACAACAAGATGATCACTAAGCTCTGCAAGCAGTTCAAGATACAACATCACAACTCTTCTCCCTATCGGCCGAAGATGAATGGGGTTGTTGAAGCGGCTAATAAGAACATTAAGAAGATTATACAGAAGATGCCAGTGACATACAAAGATTGGCACGAGATGTTACCGTTTGCTTTTCATGGGTACCGTACCTCAGCACGGACGTCAACAAGGGCAACACCCTATTCCTTGGTATATGGCATGGAGGCAGTCTTGCCCATTGAAGTTCAAATACCCTCTCTTCGGATTATGAAGGATGCAGGTTTGAGCGAAGATGACTGGATTCAGACCCGGCTTGATCAGCTGAACTTAATCGACGAAAAGAGACTTACTGCTATCTGTCATGGTTAGACGTATCAAAAGCGGATGATCAAGGCATTTAACAAGAAGGTTAGACGACAAGAGTATCAAGTTGGGGATCTGGTGATCAAGCGCATTATCCTACCTCAAGGTGATCCCAGGGGAAAATGGACCCCTACTTACGAAGGTCCATTTGTGGTTAAGAATATTTTCTCAGGAGGAGCTATGATTCTGACCACCATGGATGGTGACGACCTTCCTCACCCCGTCAATGCAGACATAGTGAAAAGATACTACGCATGATCAAATACCCGCTAGGTTAACTGGCCTAGGCAAAAATAAGGGCTTCCCGGCGAACCAAAAGGGTTCGGGCAAAAATAAGGGATGAAAATGAAAAAATCTATACACCCGGCAAGTCGAAAACCTGAAAAGGTGGCTTGGGCAAAAAAGGGTATCCCGGTGGACTGAAAACCCGAAAGGGCGGCCCAGGCAAAAGTTAGGGATCAAAGCGTAACACTATGTCTCATTGGATCATCTTGCATCCAGACTTCGGTATCAACTATCAAGCTTGGACGACACTAATCAATCTGATCTACCTTCAACCAGTAGCAAAGTGATGAGATGCTCGAGGACATAAATACAATAGCAGAGTTGGAACCCAGTGGGATTATTCACATAGCTGTTTTGTTTAGTTTTTCACAAATTGTATAAACTATATCTGTTCGGCGACGTTCTCTTACTAGGACGCCAACCTCTTGTACAAAAACGCCTATTTACAGGCCAAACTTCAAAATCAATACAATTCATTTTCAAAGAAATTTCAAGTTGTTTTTCCTTTATCTATTTTGTTTTGCAAAGAACGTCCAATGATCATTTTTGATATATGCACTTGACGTTAACTGCTGCTCATGAATATTTACATGCGAAACAAAAAGACCATTGCTGGTAATATCAGAAACAGGGGAAATAAGAATTGTCCAAGCTGTATAGTTGCTCTGTCCACCAGGTACAAGGTAAATTCAGCTGAAGAATATGGCTAAGATACTTTCACTCCCCGCAGAGTAAGACAGTAATGATTGGCTCTCCCCAGTTGAGGCTTGCAGTTGTGAATGAGTCGGTAATATTCTCCCCCCAAGCAGAGTTTATCTACCATCAACACTGAAAAGGCTTAATATCCCCGACAGTCTTAATATTCCCCAGCGGAGTATAAGAATATTCCCCGGCAGAATGAAAAATATCCCCAGTGGAGTTAAAATTTTCCCAGCGCAGTCTGAAAAAGATTCCCCAGTGGAGTTGAAGAATCATCCCCAGTAGACTCTGGAAGTTCATCCCCGGCGGAGTATAAAAATAAACATCCCCAACCGAGTTCAAAGGAAGATAGTCCCCAGCAAAGCTCAAAGGATTATCCCCATTAGAGTCTAACAGGTTATCCCAGTGAAGTCGCAACTGAAAGATCATCCCCGGCGAAGTTCTTTCCTTTTACAAACATGAATTCAATCCCCAACAGGATTCAACATCACCAACAACGGTATTCTTCCCCAACGGAATTTATCAGTGGAATCCTCAACAGAACATCTCTTCCCCACAGAGTAATCTCCTCATCAGTTTATCCCCCAACAAAGTTATCCTCTCCTGCAGGTCTAATCTCACAATCATCTTCATTCGCCACCCTCAGCGGAAACGAAGAATTCAACTCTATTCTCCAGCAGCTACGTGATTTATTTTCCCCAGCTAAAAACATTACATTTCCATACATCATGATACATGCATATACGCATCATACAAAACAATCTCATTTATTTTGAGAACATCATTGCTTGATCCATATCATGCATTGCATATGACTGACCTTTACCTTTCAGGAAAGATATAGTTAAGTTCTCAGCTATGTCGAAGACCTGACCGGTTCTTAAATCTCAACTGAATTACCCTCGGCTGAATTTCAGATAAGGTTCTCAATCTCGACAATTTTCCTCTGTCATAGTGTGGACGAGTTCTATAATCTCAACGGTATACTATGTTGAAGACTAGACAGTTTCTAGATCTTGATGAAGATGTTTCCCCCCGTCATAGTGTGGACGAGTTCTACAATATCAATGGTATACTACGTTGAAGACCAGACAGTTCCTAGATCTTGATGTTTTCCTCCGTCATAGTGTGAACGAGTTCTATAATCTCAACGGTATACTACGTTGAAGACTAGAAAGTTCCTAGATCTTAATGAAGATGTTTCCCTCCGTCATAGTGTGACGAGTTCTATAATATCAACGGTATACTATGTTGAAGACCAGACAGTTCCGAGATCTTGATGTTTTCCTCCGTCATAGTGTGGACGAGTTCTGCAATCTCAACGGTATACTACGTTGAAGACCAGACAGTTCCTAGATCTTGATGAAGATGTTTCCCTCCGTCATAGTGTGGACGAGTTCTATAATCTCAACGGTATACTACATTGAAGACCAGACAATTCCTAGATCTTTATGTTTTCCTCCGTCATAGTGTGTACGAGTTCTACAATCTCAATGGTATACTACGTTGAAGACCAGACAGTTCCTAGATCTTGATGAAGATGTTTCCCTCTGTCATAGTGTGGACGAGTTCTGCAATCTCAACGGTATACTACGTTGAAGACCAGACAGTTCCTAGATCTTGATGAAGATGTTTCCCCCCGTCATAGTGTGGACGAGTTCTATAATCTCAACGGTATACTACGTTGAAGACCAGACAGTTCCTAGATCTTGATGTTTGCCTCTGTCATAGTGTGGACGAGTTCTACAATCTCAATGGTATACTACGTTGAAGACCAAACAGTTCCTAGATCTTGATGTTTTCCTCTGTCATAGTGTGGATGAGTTCTGCAATCTCAACGGTATACTACGTTGAAGACCAGACAGTTCCTAGATCTTGATGTTTTCCTCCGTCATAGTGTGGACGAGTTCTACAATCTCAACGGTATACTACGTTGAAGACCAGACAGTTCCTAGATCTTGATGAAGATGTTTCCCTCCGTCATAGTGTGGATGAGTTCTGCAATCTCAACGGTATACTATGTTGAAGACCAGACAATTCCTAGATCTTGATGTTTGCCTCCGTCATAGTGTGGATGGGTTCTACAATCTCAACGGTATACTACGTTGAAAACCATACAATTCCTAGATCTTGATAAAGATGTTTTCCTCCGTCATAGTGTGGACGAGTTCTATAATCTCAACGGTATACTACGTTGAAGACCAGACAACCCTAGATCTTGATGAAGATGTTTCCCCCCAGTTGAATTATGGACAAGTTCTTAAAACTCAGCAGAGATGTTCTCTCAGTTGGAGTACAGGCAAGTTTCTAAATCTCAACAAAGATCAGACTTCCCCAGCGGAGTCTTCCACAACAACAGGTATGCAAGCTCTCGCTAAGGAATCTCTTATACGATCGACACTCCTGCAGATGGAATCTTTAAGCCCATCCTCCCGCCAGAAACCTCCAAATGGCATCTTTAAGCCCATTCCCGACATCACAAGGCTGATACCACTCCACGCGAGTGCAAATTTCTGGGCACTCTAGTGTTCAATTATCTTCCACCTTCGGATCACGAAAGGCACGAAAGCCAATCTACATCCTCAGGTTTAAGAAGATTGAATAGGGGAAGCTGTTGTACCCCAAAATTTTCCCTCTTATATTTCTCCAAGCATTGCAAGAAAAATCTCCAAGTGGCTCAAGATTGCTCAAGAGTTGGACAGTCAAGCTATCTCCTAAGGCAGTCAACCTCAAATTAGGGTTTTGTGTTACATCAAGATCCTTGAATCCAAATGACCTCAAGTTCTCCCCAATGTCCTAATATGTTCTCAAGGTCATCCATGTCAGGTTTCAAGCCTTGCAGTGGAAGTTTGCTCAGTCAATTGCTCAAAGGGTCCAAAAATCGACTGTGCTAGGGCAAAAGTCAACTGTGACCTATAAACAGTCAAACTTCAAGATTTTTTGTCAACATTCTAATTTTGAAGGATATTTAATCATTTGATCAAGGGTTGATCATGATTCATCAAGGATTTCTCAAAATTCATCAAGACTCAAAAGTTGCTAAATTAGAGTTTTGTAGGAAAAGTCAACTCAACTTTGACCAAGCATAACTTTCTTATACTTTATGAGAAATGACCCATACAAAGCTCATTTTGAAGAGGATGCAATTTCCTACAATCCATCTTCATACCCCAAGATCAGAAAATGCACTCACAAGAAGTTATAAATTTGGACATTATAGGTCATTTTTGAAAGTCAACAAAACACCTTTTTTTCCAAAGCTTATAACTTGAGCATGGAATATCAAAATGAGACGAGACAAAAAGTATTGGTTATAGGACATATCAAGCTTTATAAAATGTCCAAGAACACCTCCAAAAGTGCAAAATTGAAGAAGTTATGTATTGTTGAAGTTGGATATTTTTGGAAAATTACCAAAAGTCAACTATCCCCAAAACTTCAAATTTTGTCAAATGGGCCCATTCTTTTCCACTTGATTTGAGCATGTACCATTGCACACGTGTCCTAGCTTTAGCCTTGTGTCCATTCATCAATTTTATTATTTTATTTGATTTTTTATTGAATTATTTCATTTTAAATCAAATTAAATCCCAAAACTTGATTACATGAGATTTTTTGCTATTTTCAAGACTGAATCATCATCATTAAGAGTATCAAATTCTTATCAAGCAATCCATGTGCAAAAAGATTGAGTTTTGACAATTTTGGAAGGTTTAGTAATGGTGAATCAAATCAAATTTCACGGCATTGATGTGGAAGGATTCAATCCATAATTCTCAACCTAATACCTTATATCATACATAAGCAAGAGAGGCACACGAAATTGAGGGCTAGAGGCTGCAAGAACAAACCAAACAAAACTTGAAAAAAGTGGTAAAAAGTGTGAAATCAAAATCGTGTCTAGAGGTGATTTCAGAAGCCAAGAACGATCTCAATCGTTTCCTTGACGATCACTGAAGCAGAACCAACCCAAAGCTGGTCTCCATACACGCTCAAACGCGCTGTAAGTGTCACACTACCTAGCTCTGCATTTGAATTCGCAAATCTTTATTCCTGTATCTTTTGTATAAACTATTTGCATATTCATAATCCTCATCAAGTTTCCAAGCATTCTGCATTATCCAATTTTATTTATCTGACCTGTAAAGCCAAGTACCATATCTAGGGTTTCTTGGTTTGTTTTTGGGCATTTCTTTTTCAGGGAAAATTGGCTGGTGAGAAGGGCATGGTTGTGACCGGGACGATGAGACGAACACAACCATGCCCTTAGATTTCATTTCCATGGCTTACAGTGGATTATAGGGATACGTAGCTTTTAGTGACAGGCGATGTCCGTGGCTATAGGTGTTACAGAGTTTTAGCCACGGACGTGAGGAAGAAGATGGAGACGTGTTGCCTCTCCAGTGGCCAGTTCAAACCATAGCGCGCTTGTTTTTGTTGTGCTGGCATATTGGCGCATTATCTCTTATTATTATTATTATTGTTTAATATACTAACAACTGAAGCACAATGGCCTAGTGGAAGCAAGCGTTGGCAATCACCTACAGGACCTGGGTTCGAATCCCAGGTCCCCCTTTCTCTTTGTTATTTTATTTCTTCAGATATTCCAATACGCATAAGGAGCAACAGTGCATCATACACCATCATCTATCCGATGGACAGATGGCCAGTGGCCAGATCTGATGGATGGAGATGGAAGGACCACCAAGTCTTTGGTCAACGTGTCCACACCAAGTCCAGGAAGGTCAATACAGGGCCAGCTCGTTTGGGCCAGGGAATCTGCTTCTCAAACACCTCCAATCAGGCCCATACCCCCTATCTCTCTCTATTTTATATTTTTTGTTTTAATTATTTATTGTTATTATTTTTATTATTTTATAACCAATCAAATTTTTTCCTTTTATAAAATTAAAACCATAAAAATATTTTTCTTCATAAAATCAAATTTTTATTTTTATTTTTATTAAAAAATATTAATTTAATTAATTTAGGCTTTAATTAGAAATAATCTTAATACATTTTCGTAAAATAATTAAAATTAACTTAGACATAATTAGGTTTTTATTAACATTGATTAATTTTATTTTCTTTCTTTAAATATCAAAAATCCAAAAAAATATTTATTTTCATTAATTAATTAATTAATTTATTGATTTAATAATTAATTTAGGATAGTTTCTTTCTTAATTAAAAAATAACAAAAAAAGATACTTTCTTTCAAAAAGGGTCAAAACCCTACCTTGCGCTCAATTTAATTTTCCCGCACGCGATCCATTCATTCAATATTGTATTTGCTTCCAGAATGTAATAGATAATTAGGACCATTTAATTATTTTTATCGCTTTATTTATTTTTCCGCATTTAAATTTTAAAGGGTTGTTTTTGGCGATGTAAATACCCGACGCCTTGTAATTTAATTTCCGCAATTTATTTTCTGCAAATATAACTGTTAGATGTTTGATAATAGGAATGCATGACAAGAATGAATGTTTAACCTAAAATCAATATAGACCACCCTTAACATGTGAAAAGACAAAAATAAACTGAAAACGACACACTCGCACATGCGCACTCTTAGGGTACACCCCACTTGGTTGCCTTTGTAACGCGATCATTGAGTATAGGTCACTTTAGAGGTCGCCCTCTTGTCCAAAGATCATAGTCGCCTCGAAACGGTTGCCTCGGATATTGTTGCCTCAAAATAAATGATCTAAGACATTAGGGTTACCGCTAAGGCGTCCTACCATTGCTTTGGTGACCGTAAGTCCCTAAATTCGAATTGACCCTTAAAACTCCAACGACGATGCTACCTACTCGTTAATAGTGGGATAACATTGTCTAAAGGAAGATATCATAGAACGATTCCTTTTTCGAGTAGGTAGATGGTTCTTAAGTACTTGCTCTTTCAAAAAACAAAAACTTTTTCACACTTACACTTTTCAAACAAAGTTTGCAAAATACTTCATACGATCGAAGTTTTCAAACAAAAACTTTTCCAAACCCACAAGCACAAAGAAAAGTAATTTTGAAAACAATATGAGCAAGTACCTAAGAGCCCGTGGATAACCACGGATAGAAAGGGTGCTAACACCTTCCCTTTCTATAATCTACCCCCGAACCCGAGAAATATCTCAAAAAAGGAATTTTTCTGTGTTTTTTTCCTTTCCTTGTTGGATAAAATAAAAGTCGGTGGCGACTCTTGCTTACCGCGACATTTTGCAAAAACAAACGCAAAACACAAACCAGCATTCCAAAAAATAGTCAGTTCTTCCCACCGTATCACACATTGGAAGAGAATTCATAATACCCTTATCATTAGCCATATTCGCAACAGTTGATCACTTGCCCTGGAAACACAATCTCTAACGTGAAGTTCTTGAAAACACGATCAAGAACAATAACTGGAAGCTCTAGATACCAATTTGTTAGTGCGTGAGGTACTTTTAGTGAGGAGGGAAGAGATAATAATAAGGAAATAAGGATTATATTATTCACTTGAATTGTACAAATAATAATACAAACTATGAATATTTATATACAATCCTAATTGGGCTTGGGCTTACCAACTTGGATTATATTTGATATTATTATCTAATATCTCAACATATCTAACTTTGATTATATTTGATATTATATCTAATATCTCAACATATCTAACTTGGATTATATTTGATATTATATCTAATATCTCAACAACAAACACGTATACACTGCTCCGTAACACAGGTTACGACAAAATATTTAACTTTTCAAACATACACATTCATGATGTTTACACGACATCAATACTCATTTGAAAATACTACAGCAAAATCATCACCAAGAAATTTAATCATAAAAATAACAATATACTTTGAGTCTTAAACTCTAACTTTGATAACATTGATAAAAGTGTTGTCAACACTTAACTTAAAACATCATAAAATAGCTCAACAACATCATTAGCATTTGACTCTAAAATAAATAGCATAATAATTTAGGAAAATCAAACGTTAACCCCTACTCGATGTTACATGAATCAGAGCAGAATTCCACTATATAAAACGATAAACAAAAGAGAGTCTCCAATGGCTATCTCCCACTCACTTCCAAGGAATCTACTTTTGAGTGTCTTCATGTTACCCACGTGAAGGCAACATTCAAATAGAAGGGGTGAATAATCTTAATCAGTTATAAAAAACATAAGAAAAGATAGATTGCATCAATTATTTACAATCATTCAACAACTTCAAAAATCATAAACTCACACCCAAACATCATAAACAATTCATGTACAACACATCATCACAAGGCTAACACATATTCACATAAATATTCACAAGTATCACAACATCACGTAGCACCAACATAATCATGCAATGCCAAATAGAATGCTAATATAACATCACCGACTCAATGCATGTGGTACCAATTATGAACATATAGGTTCATTTCGCTCCCTGTTCCATCACCATAGGATGCAAGATCCACCACTATATGATTTGGTTCACTCTTGAACTGAAGCACAACGAATTGCTACCATCACCATATGTAACGCTTCACTAATTCCCGACATGGAATCAACTACTTGAACTCGAACCATCTTCATAAGAAATGAGGCCATAACATAATTTAGAACTTAAAGTTCCATAACATGGATGCCTGAACTCTCAATCATGCAATAGTGACATCATTAACATAAGTATCTCAACATAAACAATTGCACTCGAATCATCGCCATAGGAAACGAGGTGACAACATGATTTAGAACATGAAGTCCCACAACATAATCAACATCTTCATCATTTCATCATACTAATACATCATTTACTACACAAGGGCTTAAATCAACATTCAATAATTTATCAATTAAGCACGTGACATCAAGTATAACTTATAAATCATATAAACACGAGTCTACTACTATATTCTATCATCATTTATTGCTAAAATACACTAGGAAAAGATTTAGACACAATTAAAATGGATACATGTTGATAACTCGAGTTCCTGGGCAAAATCTGGATGCATGTGTCGCCACATACATACTTTAGTGGGCACATGTACTCTCATTTTAAAGCGTGTAGCGTTTGTTTGCATGTGTCGTCTCATATAACTTCATGTGTCGGCACATACTGTTATATTTTCCAAAAATCACTTTTTCTAAATGCTAAGTGTCGGCACATAGCTCGTATAGGTCGGCACATATTGTACGTTAGGCATAAAAACCATGTTTTAAAGCACTTAAACATTGATTATCTTAACAGTAACTTAGGCATACGAATACACATCATAACACACCAATTTTCATGCTATTTTAACATCCTAAATTCATCTATCATGTTATATAACTACATATTAACAATACATCAACATATAATCATAAACAATCATATATCATCATAAATTCATATATTCAACATATTATTCATGAACGCATGATCAAACAATATGATACAGTTGAATCATGTCATCAACAACACAATACAACACAACATAATCACACAACATCAATATCAATAATTTTCATCAATTGACAAAATAATCAGTATAATCAATCACAACCAACAAGAATCAAAACTCTACATCTACCCTTCCCTCATATCACTTATAATGGATAACCATTACCTACCCTTAACTTAGATTTTCTCTAGAATTGCCTTCTCACACTCTATGGATGGATGTTGTCTTACTTTCTCCTTACCTTAGTTTCTCTTCTCCTTTCTCTCAATTTTCATGTACAAAACAGAATGACCTCACTTCTCTCTATTTTCCTTTTTATCTAGTAACACTAGACCCTTTCTATGTTTTCTCTCATATGCCCTCACTTATTCTCCTATAATGACCCCATTGCCTCTTAAATCTCTACATTCTCCAACTATTTATTTGCCTCATTAATGTATTAATAAACCACATAAACTATTATTTCATTATTCTAAATAATTCTACCTTTTTTTTGAACAAGTAAATAATTCTAACTTAAGAACTTACATTCCCTCCAATAATCCAATCACCATAAAAAATCACAAATATTTCATGAATAAATACAGTAAATCACTAATATTCATAAATAAATACATAAGCATCATATTATCTAAATTTGGGGTGTTACAACTCTCCCCCACTTATAGAATTTTCGTCCCCGAAAGTTACCTAAGGAAAATAGAGATGGATACGACTCTCTCATATGTTCCTCACGCTTCTAAGTCATACTCCCACCAGCTAGTCCTCCCCACACTACCTTCACCAAGGTAATCTCTTTACCCCGGAACTGCTTCACTCCCTGATCCTATATCCGCATGGATGATATTTCAACTGTTAGGTTATCTCTCACTTGTACATCATCCACTTAGATCACATGAGAAGGATCTAGAATGTATATCCTAAACTAAGACACATGAAACACATCATGAATATTAGCAAGCGATGATGGTAAAGTAATGTGATAGACCACCTGGTTTACCCTCTACATAATTTTGTAGGGGCCAATAAAACACAGTGTGAGCTTACATGACTTCAGAGCTCTACCAACACTGGTTACCGAAGTAACTCTCAAGAACACATGATCTACCTCTTGTAACTCAAGTGTTTTTCTCTTCTTATCATGCTAGCTTTTCTGACGACTCTAAGAAGCTTTCATCTTCTCTTGAATCATCTTGATCTTTTCGGTTATCTCCTGAACAATCTCAGGTCCAGGCAGAGCACTCTCACCTGACTCATATCAATATAACTGAGTCCTACACCTCTTATTATATTATTCCTCGTATGGTTCCATTCCAATACTAGCATAGAAATTGTTATTGTAAGTATACTCAATCAATGACAAGTGGTTATCCGAAGCACCTCCTTATTCTAGCACGCAAGCCTTCAACAAATCCTCCAAAGACTGGATGGTTCTCTCTGTCTAACCATCCATCTGCAGATGATAAGTAGAACTCAACCTCAACTTAGTACCCAAAGCCTTCTACAAACTTTCCCAGAACCTTGACGTAAACCTCAGATCTCTATCTGGCACAATACTTTATGGTATACCATATAGTCTTACAATATCTTCGATATACATCTCAACTAACCTATGCATGGAAATATTGATCCTCATCAATAATAAATGAGCCGATTTAGTCAATATATCCACTATCACTCAAATCCAAGCATTTCTCTTAGCAGTCTTCAACAAACTTGGCACAAAATCCATGAAAATGTTACCCCATTTCCACTCCAGAATATTCAACGGTTGCATCAGAACCAAAGGCTCCCGGTGTTCAATATTTGACTTATGACAAGTCATCAAGCATAAACAAATTCAATAATTTCCTTCTTCATATCGGAGCACCAAAACCATTTTTTTAAATCCAGATACATTTTCATTGCACCAAGATGAATACTTAGGCCACTTCGGTGTCCTTCTTCAAGAATACTCTTCTCAAGTTCTGGAACATTTGGAACACACTCTCTATATTTGAACCTCATCACTCTATTCTCATCAACTTAGAAATCACCCTCATTACCTTGGTTAACTAGCAGCAACCAGTCAACCAAACAAAAACCTAATTTCTGGCCTTCTCTGATCTCTTCAAGAATACCACTGGTCAGCCTTAACATCCCCAACATCACACTGCTAGGAGTCACTTCACACACTAAACTCATATTTCTGAATTGTTCAACCAATTCCAACTCATGAACCATAAG
Organism: Vicia faba; assembly: GCA_948472305.1. Classification (NCBI taxonomy): domain Eukaryota; kingdom Viridiplantae; phylum Streptophyta; class Magnoliopsida; order Fabales; family Fabaceae; genus Vicia; species Vicia faba. Next base: position 316,872,552 of record OX451738.1, on the reverse strand, counting down.
CATTGACATGTGTAAGGACTTTCTACTCAACACATGAGCCACCACATTAGCTTTTCTCGGATGGTAACTCAAATCAAAATAATAATCTTTAATAAGTTCGAGCCATTTTCTCTGCCTTATATTCATCTCCTTCTTGTCAAACAAATACTTTAAACTCATGTGATCACTAAACACCTCAAACTTAGAGCCAAAAAGATAATGCCTCAAAATCTTCAAAACAAATACCACAGTTTCCAACTCTAGGTCATGTGTAGAATAATTCCTTTTATGGAATTTTAGTTTCCTAGAAGCATAAGCAACAATCTAATCGTTCTACATCAGTATTGTCATACCCTAATTTTTACCCCTAAGATCCCATACCATTTACACCATTGCATATCATCAAGATCACAAGCTTAGTTGCTTCTTACCCTCTCTATCTGAGTCTCGCCTTGTGAAGACCATAAAGCACCCTTTTTGTTTATCTTTTGATTTGTATTTGTATGTCTTTATGCTTTACTAACCTTAACGAAAATCCAAAAAATATGCTTTGTTTCTCTCACTTGTTTTGCAAGGTATGGATTTAAATTAAGAGCATCAAGCATGGTTGCTAAATTAGGGTTTTGAGCCCCAAGTCAAATTCGGTCAACCATTGATTCTCAAGGGCTTATTAATCAAATAATTACATATAATATTAGGTCATATTATCCTCAAGCATCTTTCAACTTCAGTTGATCAAAGATAGCTCAATGTTTGGTTGCTTGCTTCTCAAGGTATTTCAATGTTCATGTGTTTATGTACATGACTTCTTCATCAATTTTCCTTAAGCTTTGGCCAAGATAAACCAAATTTCAAGCAAGAATATATCATGTGGAGTTCATATATGCATCTATGTGCCTTGAAATGCAATAAAAGTTCAAAGGTTGCAAGTTTATTCAAAGTACTCTGACCCAAAAAGTCAACATTTCAAGTCCAAGTTCAAAATATGACAACTCACTCATTTTTCAACATTTTTAAGTGCTTCTTTGGTAAAATGACTTTTTTTTTCATCCTCTACAAATTCTCTTTACAATTCAAGATCCAATTATGCATGGAAGATCATCAAAAGTTTGGAAACATTAGAGGTTACTTTTTGGACTTAGTGAAATTTGACCTAAATTCAAGTGATATTTTCCTAACTTCCAAAGATCATAACTCTCTCAATTTTCAACTTTTCTGGGTGATTCTTTTTGCTAAGTATCACATTTGATACCATTTACAAGTTTGTTTCAAGGATCAAGAGCCAATTATGCTATGAAATCCATGAAAAGTTTGAAGACATTATAGGTCATTTTGGACTTAGAATTATTTTGACCTTTAATTATAAGTCATGATACCAACTTTACATGGTCATAACTTTTTGTTCAGGTGTCCAAATCAATATATTCTTTTCACATTCTACTCTTCATGATGACGTGATCATTTAGAAAAAAGAATGAGCAATAAAGGTCAAGTTTACAAGATTTCATGTAAGCTTGACCTTGGGTGCACAAAACTGCATTTTCCCTTTTTGGTCAGATTTTGAAGTGATCATTGTCTCAATTTGAGACCAAATCCACATGTGTTTTCCACTTATTCTTGTTTAGTGATGTGCAAGGAAGCAAAACGACCCAAAATCAGAAGGAATGAACTGCATTTTGGTCACTTGTGAGTCACGATTTCAGCACCACTTGAGTGAATTTGATTCGCATGGTTACTAATCAATTTCACACGTACAAAGCAAGCATCACCGTTCTTATAAATAAAGCAATCTATTCCATTCATTTCAAAGTTTTGAGATCCTTCAGAAGCCCGATTGAAACTCCAAATTCTCTCAAAAATTTCAGAGACCATGTTTCTTTTTCAAACTCTTTCAAAGCAATTTCTTGTTTTCTTAAGCTTCCTTGCTATCTCCTGAAGCTAAAGCAACAAGAACCAAGGCATAGGGCTATCTGAAACACCCTAACCAAGTCACTCTTTCAGCACCTTCTGATCCTACTTGGACAAGGTAGTTGCATGCACCTTTTGGACTCAAATAAAATGCTATTGTGTTTCTTAATGTTCACTGATGCTTAATCTTAACCCTGCTTGTGTTTTTCTGTTATATATTGAGTTTAATTTTGAATTTCATTTTTTCTTGTTTCACAATTTTTTCTAAAATTCTCCATGCTTAGTTTATATAAATGAACTTTGAGGCTATGGTAGGATTCGTGATGAGGTAACGATCATAATGGTGGTGGTTTTATGACCTAAGTTTACAAAATGCCAACACTCTAGTGAGAGGTCACCAGAGAAGATGATCAGAGAGTATTAGAGTGTGGCCTGAGTCTATTTTCATGTTTGGACCAATCAGATGCGCCAATAAAATTAATTTCATTGGTTGTTTTAAATTGGTTCCAGCATGTGTTTTAATTGAAGGTCCATGGTGTGCCACTGAATATGAGCCATTAGATGCGCCACCTATGTTAATGAAGATAAATCTATTGGTCCACACATTTTCTATTTTCTTTCATTTGTTTTAATTTCATTTTAAATTTTTTTAATCTTTTAAAATTCATTTTAATTCAGATTTTATTCCAAAAAATTCATAAAAATTTCTTTTACTATTTTACACCTTATTTTAATTTTTGAGAATTTTATTTTATGATTTTCTATTTTTCATTAATTTTATCTTACTTTCTTTATTGTAATAGGTTTAAAAGTAGTTTTCTGTTTAGAAAATTTCCAAAAAACTTCTAAAAATACTTTGAACCATTTCGTATTTTTCTACATTTTTATTTGCCATTTATTTGATGATTTAATATTACTTTACTATTTTCTCATTATTTACATTTAAAAATTGTTTTCATTGCATTTTATTGTTTATTCTTGCAATTTAAATTTGATATATATTCTGGTGCCTTGAGTCATGACTATATAGACCATAAGTCTCATCAATATCAATGGACTTTGGGTGTTGATGAAGTTAAATGAACCTTCATTAATTCAAATCTACCATTAAATAACTAATTAAATAATTTTTGGTACTTTGGATTGATGATGATTTATCACTTTAATCCACCAAGAGAGGTGATTGATCTTGATGATAATTTGGTCCAATTTATGCTTCAATTTGGTTGTTGACCCATTTCTTCTTCATCTTTCTTCTTCTTTTTTTTCCTATTGAGCAATTGGATGATGATGATGATGAATTCATCTTGTTCAAATAGGTTTGAATGTTAGACTACGGTGACTAATCTAGAGGAAGGTGAATAGATCCTCAAATTAAACATTATCTTTCAAAATAGGTATTTAAAAACTTATTTGAAAAACAATATTGAGCGAAAGGTTTTTGGGCTAGATCAAAATAATAGTCTAAACGAACCTAGTTATTGGAAACTCGGATATGAACAAGCCATATGGAATTAAGATAATGATAATATTAATCAACATAATAATATCTCAATTAATAATTTAATATCAAACACAACAGTTTCCTATTTCCAATGAAATCATATTAAAAACATAACTTGACAATTTATCGAACATGTGGCGTGCTATCAAATTTTTAGAATTTTCTTTGAGCTTTATTGATATGAAAAAGCACTTACAATCAAAGTGATTATAAGCTAATCAACAAATAAATTTAAACTTTAACAATCAAAGATAAATTCTATACGAATCGAACGACCAAACAACACATTCAACAAATTGCGCGTAGAGAGTAAATAAGAGTAAGAGATAGAACATTACAATTTGTCCAACACTTGGTGTGCGTTTGACATTTCAGAATTTTTCTTTGAGTTGTGTTGTCATGAAAACCACTTATAATCAAAGCGAGTTAATCACCACACCACTTTAAACAAAACAATTACATAAAAGTTCTTACGAGTCAATCGATTAAACAATGCTATTCAAAAAATTACGTAATGAAAAATAAAAGCAAGTAAAGAGATAATACGACACAAGAATTTGTCTACACAGTTCCCCACTTTTATCCTCACGTATGGGCACGTCTGCACCCAATTCCAATGTGGAATTAAGATACTTTCTTACTTTGCAAAAAGTATAATTACAAGAGAAGTTTTCAAGAGTAATCCTACAAACCCTAATCGTTTCTTGTTGATTCAACCCCTTCTCTTATTTTGATCTTCAAGAATATCAAGCACACAATAGATTGTCAATTTACTATCTGGATCTTACTACTCCTTTGAGTTCTTTATCTCCAAAGCTTTCGCGCACCATCAAGTGTACCTAATGCAACACAAGATTTCAATTCGATTTGCCGTTCTCGAGCTACTTCCTTTGTGTTCTTTATCTCCAAAGGGTCCTTTGCATTCTTTATCTCCAAAGGCTTTCACTAGGCCGCAATCCTCTCTTGAACGTCTTGCACGAAAACCCCAAAATCAATCAATGTTCTTGGAGTATAAACCCATAATTTTTCTGGATGAAGACCCCTGCAAATCTCAACCCAATATTCTCGGATACACAAGAACCTAATTGGACGTTTTCGAACCTCGTCTAGATATCATCCCAACAAAAGATTATTATGATGATTTGTTAGTGTGTATGCATAGGTTGGAGGTTGAAGGTGAAGAGCAATTGCAAGAAATTTTTATGATATCATCAAGTTAAAATGATGCATGAATGATGTATTTATAGTTGTGGAAGTATAGATGTAAAAAGGAGATTTTCATAATTAAAAATAATTGAAAAATTGACCCAATCAAACAATATGTGTCGACCTAAAAATTATATGTGTCGACACATAAGTCAAATTTTAATTGTATGTGTCGACCTGAAAAACGGATATGTCGACCTAAGCAAGACAATTACTTTTTTCCTTTAAAAATGCAGTACATGTGTCGACCTGTGTTGTACCCAAAAATGTTCCCTCTCATTTATCAAATATTTTCTCACAAAATCTCCTTTGGTTCAAGACTGCACAAGAGTTGATCAGCTCAAGACACCTCCTTAAACACTAATGACTGAAATTAGGGTTTGAGATTGCACAAGGATAATTGAACTTTTAATTACTCATTTTACTTTCATAGATCATTATGGACCCCCAAGATTTCTCATGTCAAGTTTTAAGTCTTGGATCACATTTTTGCTCAGTCAATTGATCAGTTGACCTAAAAATCAATTGTATTGGGGGAAAAGTCAATTGTGGCCAATTTACAGTCAAACTTCATAATTTTTGATCCATATCAACATTGTGAACTCCTATATGTCATCTGATCAAGTTTGGACCATAATTCCTCAAGAAATTTGATCAGATCATCAAAAGGGCAAAATGGTCAAAATTAGGGTTTTGATTGAGAAAGGACAATTTCTGATTTTTGACCTAGAAAATGGTTAACTGGTTTGAGACATGATCTCAAGGTTTCAATTGCATCATTTTCACCTAATGGCATGACTCAAAACATCCCTCAAGATGAATTGATTGATAGTTGATTTTCAGTCAATTGATCAAAAGTCAACTATACACTGAAAAGTCAAACTTTGACTTTTTGGTCAAAATCAAGTGTCAAAGATCACAATTCATCAAAACAATGAAACTTTTTAATCAAGAAATCAAAAAGTCAAGATTTCATTTTGAAAAGTCAAAGTTTCCAAACTTAGAAATTTTTCTAAGTGTTGAAAACTTCATATTTTTTTCACAACTTTGAGCCAATTTTTCACCATGATGCAAGATGATTCAAAGGAAACTTTCAACATGAAAGTTGTAGATATCAATGAGATATAAAAAATTTCTTAACACAACTTCTCCTGGAAATGATTGGATCTCAAGTTATTAATCCATGAAGTCATGGTCATGAAACTAAAACACTTAGTGAAATTTTGAGCATTTTTGGTCAGGATTTTAACCTAACTTTTGGGCCAAGTTTCATATAGTTCCATTTGGATTTTGCAAAAGTGATTCAAAGTGGGGTTGTAAAGCACACTACAAGATTTCTAAAAAGTCCAAGAACTTCTTGAGATCATTTGTGAGCAAGGAGAATCGAAGGTCAGAAGTTAGGGTTTCAAGTTGTTTTGCAAGGCAAAATTTGTAATGTACAATGAACCAAATCCATATCCATGCTGCATAATCTTCATTTTGTAGGCCTCAAATTTTTTTTCACTCCTTAATTTAATGTTTACACAACTGATTGATCAATTGTCCAATTGATTCAAGCATTGTCCAAAGCATTTTGCCATTTTAGGGATAAAGTCACCATTTCCATTCTTGCAAAGCAAGCTTTATGCACAAAGTCAGCTTCTTGAGCTCCTAACTTGTTCTATTTAAGTACAATCCATCTACAAAGTCAGAAGCAAGTGTGTTTAAAGCATAACCACTCTATCTTAGCAAGTACACAAGACTATGAAACTTGGATTTTCTAAAAAAAAATCACATGTTATGCTTAAACTTGTGATTTTGAATTATGATCAACAACAAGCTTCCAAACTTGTTGCTTATAAATAGAGACACTATTTGTGAGATAGGAAACGAGCTTAAGCACCCTGAAACACACCAAATCTCCCTCAAGCCAGAATTTGCACAAGAAACTCCTTTGATGCATAATTTTGACCTTAAACTTATATCTCTCATTTCCCTCATGCGTTTTCCTTCCTAATCACTCCTAAAGCTTCTAAGCATCAAATACAACTCATCCCTGACCATGTTTCATAACTGTAACACCTCCATCATCAAGTTCCATTTTCAAAAACAACGGTCTACAAGTGGACTTCTCCGGAACTCCTCAGCCGCTTTCAGCTCAAACCAAGCATCACATTAGCTTCCTGGGAACTTGAGGAAGCTAACCCAATCACTAGGACTCATTGAAAACTGCTCAAACTCAAAACACGATACCCTCTTGCAAGGTGAGTATTCTGACTTTTGAACTCTTCATATAAGCATCATTTGGTTTCCATTTGTGAAGATAAAATATAGACATCATAGTTCTGAAACTAACCATGTCCTTAGAATTCATTTATGTTTCCTGAGTAATGAGAATTTTAGAGTTGAATTTTCTAAAAAAATTAGGTCAGATTTGGTACCATTCAAAATTCATGCTCATTTTTATTTATAGCATTAGTTATTTATATGACTGAACTCGTGATGAAATTTGTAGCAAGTTTCATGTTTATACTTTTGTAAATGGGTGAGAAATGAAAGAGATAGCAATTTTAAAAAAAATCATGTTGAATGGTCTGGCGCAAGGTTGAAGATGATACAAGCCTAGGAATGTGTTTCAAATATATATTCTTGGATTTGTATTAATAAATGGATGTATAGCTACCTCAGTGGTAGAAGCGCGCGCCTGTGATTATAGGGACCTGGGTTCGAGCCCCAGTGGTATCCTTTTTCTTTTTCATGTTTTATTTTTACAGATCCTGTGGAGGCAGTTTCTACGCTCGTATGGTACACTCTTCAATCATCACCATCTGATTATGATACAAGGCAGATCCAACGCTTCTGAAAGCTGTCCCCATGTTGAACCTCAAAGGGCCTCCCCCACTGGATCATAAAATAAACGCTTGGGCCTCCCTGGTGTGGGCCTTTCCATTTGTTTGTTTTTGTTATGTTGCACCCCCCTGTTCGTTCACATTACGCAACCCACATAACTTTTTATTTATTTATTCTGATTATACAAAAACATGGCCTTGGGCCTAATTTCTTAAAAGAATTACTTTCTAACCTCTCTTCTAATTTTCAAACCCCTGACTTCTAACTTTTATTTATTTTATTTTATTTTATTTTCCTATTTTATTTTATTATTACTATTTTTAATCAAAAATACCACAAATATTTTATTTAGACTAAAAATTGTTATATTTACTTTATTTTTCTTTTAAACAAAAGACCAAAAACATTTTCTTAACAAATTTCTTTTCTTAAATTAAATTAATTTAGACTTAGTTTTGTTTTAAGTTTCTTTTCTAATTAAATCAACTTAGAATTTAGGAATTTTAATTAATTAATTTCTTTATTTTTAGTTTAATTAGGTTAACCTTAAAACCTTTCATATAAAAACCCAAACAAAAACAATCTTCTTTTGTTTTACATTATCTTTATATTCTTGTACATTTTACATTTTATTATTCAATATGGTTGTAATAGTAATTAGGTCTTAATTGCTTTCATCCCCATTTGTAGTTTGTATCCCCGTCCCCTAAATGATGTAATAGTGTAGAACTTTAAATTTCCGCAATTTATCGCTTTCAATACTATTGCTAGTAACTAGGGTTTGTATGACAAAACATAAAATCAACAAGTAGAAAACTCTAATCAAGACAAATCAAGAAGGCACACTTACACCCTTAGGGTAAATCCACTTTGTTGCCTTATAAAATGGTCATATTATGCATGTGGGGTATCTTAGCAAAAACAAGCAAAAACACAAGATCATAGTCCCTCGATGACGCTATCAAAGTTGCCTTTCAAAAATGATCTTAGTCCCTTAAAGAAAATGCTAAGATATCTTACAACATTGCTAATCATGGCTTTACGATGACGCACGCCCGTCCCTTTTACATCCAAAGATAGGGTTCCTTACCAAATCAATGGTAAGATAACAATGTCAAAGGAAAGAGGAAATAAACATGAAAGACTTTTGAGTAGGTAGAATGTTCCTAGTTGTTTGCTCACTTTCAAACCAAAACATCCTTCCTATTTTCAAAACAAACACCAACACTTTCAAGAAACATCTTTCAAACTTGAAAACATTTTCAAAAGATCAATACTTTGTATACATTCTTACAAACAAGAATCATTACAAAGTTTGCCTAAATGATGGCGCCTTTTCAAAATACTTTCAAAAACCACACAAAGCACATTTTTAAACAAAAGCAAGTGATCTAGAAAGAAACTAAGATCCCATAGATAACTACGGATGAAAAGGGTGCTAATACCTTCCCATTTCATAATCTACCTCCCGAACTCAAGAAAACATCTCAAAGGTCTTTCCTGTTCTTTTCAGCCTTTCCTTTTGGATAAAAGAAAAGTCGGTGGTGACTCTTTCTAACCGCAACATTTGCGATCAAATGCAAAATAACTAAGTCAGTTCTCCCACCGCGTTACAGAACTGGCGACTCTGCTGGGGAGTATTTTAAAAGTGGGGTTACCTTAGGGCTAGATCACCTTTACTTGCTTTCCTTGTTTGACTTGCATGCTTTACATTATGGTTCCTTGTTTGGGCTCACTAAGGATCCTACACCCGAATTTGGGGCACCTTTTTTAGGTAAGTAGCAATAAACTGTGAGGGAACTGTGCGGGGTATGTCGACACGGTTGAAACAATAGCTATGTTGAAGCAATACTTTGGTGTGTACCGGTAGCCCTTGAGTAATCAAGGAGAATTCAAGGCCGTTGCGTGGTATCATAAAGCGTCAACTGACCTTAGCACCTTAGTTGACCAACTTGGCTTTTAGGACGTAGTGAGATGGTCAACTTGTGCTTGCTATATGTGCTATATCTGAGCATAATCATGACATCATAACATAGCATGTCATACTAGCCATTTCAAGGATTCTTAGGGTTTATTTTTGTCTTGTCTTGTAGGACATGGCTCTCGCCCGCAGATTCACTATCCAAGTCAGTCTGGTAAAATTACCTCATCAACTAAAGGATTTGGTATCAAGGGTTCCAGAAAGCTCTCCATTCACTTAAAGACATGGTAGACTTATCAGCTTGGTCACTTCAAACACTGATGAAGAAATGTTAAAAGTGCTCTTTCAATTCTTTGACCCTCTACATCACTGCTTCACTTTTCCGGATTACCAGTTAGTGCCTACTATGGAGAAGTTTTCTCTATTGTTGGGGGTGACTATCCTTAATGAGGTACCTTTCAATGGTATGGAAAGAGACCCTAAACCTGAAGATATTTCTAAAGCTCTGTCCTTACAACGGTCTGACGTAGTAGCAAATTGGGAAACCCGGAGAGGTGTCAAGGTTTTTTTGGCTAAGTTCTTGTTCGAGAAAGCTCATCATTTTTGGGATAACTTGGAATTAAAAGCTTTTGAAGAGGTGTTAGCCCTTCTCATCTATGGTTTTGTACTATTTCCTAATCCGGACCAACTCATAGACGTGAATGCAGTTAAGATTTTCCTGTCACGTAATCCGGTACCTACTCTGCTTGGAGATATCCTACATTTGTTGCATACTTGCACTGTAAAGAGGAGAGGAACCCTTCTGTTTTGCACGCCTATCTTGGCTGGGTGGTTTGTTTCACACCTACCCCGATCCGTCTTGAAGAATGAACAAGGCTTGAGATGGTCTCAAAGGCTGACGACTCTTACACATTCAGGCATTTATTGGTGTCCCCGATTCTCAGAGAATGTTATCATCATTGATCGATGCGGAGAATTCCCTAATGTCCATCTTTTAGAAATTAGGGGAGGAATTACTTACAATCCTTGTTTGGCACTAAGACAATTTGGTTATGCAAGAAGGGATGGTCCTCATGATGCACTTATTTAAGGAATCGTCTTCGACTACGAGAATGATGCTCAGGATTACCGTAAAAGGTTCATGCAAGATTGGGGAATGGTACATAGAGTTGATAGCAAGACACTGGGGCACAAGAATTCCATCCTTCTTGAGCCTTATCTCAAATGGGTACGAGCTCGTGCTCAAAGTCTTATGATGCCTTACCCCTCTATTCTTCTAGTTATCATATAGCCTATTATGGAAGGAGATGTCCCATACACTATCCTTCATACCAACATGCCCACCTCTCTCGAAGACTTGAAAAGCGATTGGATACAGCTTAAAGGGGAGCAGGACACTTTTGAGGCCCAATTCTACGCCAGCGGGAAGAAGGTTCTGGAACTCACCAGGTAGCTTCATGAAGAGCGGAGCCTGAACGCCTACATCGCACCAAAGAGGATGCGTTCAACTTTTTTGTCTTAGAATTTTGTATTTTATTTCTTTCATTGTAAGCCCAAAGAGGCATGATGTACTCAAACTTTGATTTATTAATATAACATGTGTTCCTTTTTTGTCTAAAGCAAATTTAAATCTCTAATTTCCTTGAAATCATTGCATATGCATCTTCATTCATCATCACATAAACAAGTTTCTTACCACAGGTCTCCTTATCTTTCTACTATTTATTTCAGTAAGATGGATCTTGAGCAGACAGTAAAAGATCTCCAGGTGCAGAATGCTCAGTTTCAACAAATGTTCTTGACTTTGGCAAAAGGGCGAGAGGATTTTAAAACTTTGCTGATCGAAGAAAAGAAGAAGAAAACAAAGAAATCAACCGGTGTTTTGAATCTAGGAAGAAGGTTCCCGGGGCCAGCCAAACGAACCCTAGACTTCGCAACATCACCAGGTGAAAAGGATAATCAAGAAGGGAAAAACAAGGAAGTGATTGCCCATCCATAATCTTAAGAGGAAGAAGACGATGATTACTCTGAAGAGCAATATCCTTCGGCTGACGACAAATACAAACATCTGGAAGAATGTCTAAGTGCAATGGAGATTCAGAAAGTGCCTGAGCTGGACTTTGAAGAGCTGGGTTTGGTGTCTAGGATTGTTATTCCACTAAAGTTCAAGGCACCCGTGTTTTATAAGTACGATGGGGTTTCATGTCCCAAGATGCACCTCCGATCTTATGTGAGGAAGATACAGCCTCACACCACTGACAGAGATTTGTGGGTCCACTTATTTCAGGATAGTCTATCTGGGACTCAGCTAGATTGGTTCTATCAACTGGAGATGACCAATATCCATAATTGGGAAGACCTGGCCGCTGCTTTTTTAAACAGTATCAATACAACACAGACCTTGCTCCCACCCATACTCAACTCCAAAGTCTGACTATGGGTTCGAACGAGGGTTTCAAAGACTACGCTCAGAAATGGAGGGACTTAGAAGGAAGAGTCCAGCCTCCCCTGTCTGACAAAGAGCTAGTGGACATGTTTTTGGGTACCATGTTCGGTCCTTTCTTCAATCATCTAATTGGAAGCTCCTCAGCAGGCTTCACTGAATTAATCTTGACCGGGGAAAAAGTGGAAGCTGGGATTAAGAGTGGGAAGATCCAAAAAGACACATCCTCCAATTCCGTGAGAAAACGATTCATTGGGAAGAAAGAGGTTGGTATTGTGTACCCTCAAAGGAATCAAGACAGAACTGAACGCCTTCCAATGGTAGGGTCCGTCATGATCCCTAAACCTGCACCTACTAACAAAGGAATAACCAGCATAGAACAGAAAGACCGGTAAGAAAATCTTCCCGGATAAATATGACATTATTTCAAGTCTTACCACATTTGTTGAGATCTAATCTGGTAACTTTGAAGGAAGCCCCGAAGAATCCCAACACCGCCTCTCCTCATTACAACCTTAATGCTCGTTGTGCTTACCACTCAAAAAGTCTAGGCCATGGTACCAACAACTGCTGGGCTTTGAAAAACAAGGTGCAAGACCTTATCGAGGAAAAAGAAATTGAATTTGATGCTCCTGAGATCCTAAATGTTATCACCGCTCCTATTCCCAAGCATGGTCATGATGTTAACTCTGTTGAAGATGATGTGTTTATTATCGTCGTTGATGAACTTGCTACTCCTCTCCCGACTGTCAAGAAGAACCTGTTGAAGGCCGGTTTATTTCCGGGCTATGGCGAAGGCTACCACCTCTGTTTATCCCTACCAACTAGTTGTCATTTATTAAAAGCAGGTGCCCAGCACCTAATGGATGACAAAGAGATTTTGTTTGAGAAGACTCCCATTCCCACCATTTCTTACAAAGATGTTTCAATAGTAACCATTTTCGCCAATCCTTCCAGGGTCTTCACCAAAAGACCCGTTAGGATTACATTTGTTCCTAAGGTGACTTCACTGATAATTACTATGCCAGGGCCAATCCCGTACTCCTCATATAAAACTGTCCCCTGGAACTATGGGGGCAACGTCTACTATCACGGTGTCAAACAGGACTGGCTGGCTGATGAAGACTCATTTTTTGAGAAGGTTGACCCCGACATCGGCAACATTGCGGGAACCAGCAAAATAACCCTAAGTGGAAGAGTATTCTCCCCAGAGATTGCTCCTCTGAAAACTGTTACCGGTCCTGTGATCATCCCTGCTTTTGTTCTTGTTGACACTACTACTACAGTCCCTATGGTTACCCCTACTACCGAGTCGACCGAGACTCGGGGCAAATGCATTTTGGTTGAGCCTGTCCGGATGAAGGCGCAATCAATATCTATCCCAGAAGCCTCCAAAAAGGAGATGGAAGAAATTTTGAAAATTATAAAGAGAAGTGACTACAACATAGTCGAACAGCTAGAGAAGACTCCTTCAAAGATCTCTATGCTGGCTTTAATGTTGTGCTTCGAGGCTCATGCGAAGGCCTTGGTGAAATTTCTTAAAACTGCCCATGTGCCACAGGAAACCTCTGACCAATTCCAAGACTGTGTGGCCAGTTTGACCACGAACAACGGTTTAGGCACTTCTGATGCTGACCTGACACCTAGAGGGAGGAAACACAACGAGGCATTGCATGTCTCTATCGAATGCAGGGGAACCACTTTGGCCCATGTCCTAGTTGATACTGGTTCATCTTTGAATGTGCTGCCTAAGAAAGCTCTGGATAGACTCGACTGTGAAGGTTTGACCTTAAAACCCAGCAACATAGTGGTAAGGGCCTTCGACGGCTCAAAGAGAATGGTGCACGGAGAGGTGGACATCCCCATAAAAGTTGGAACTCAAACCTTTGACTCAACTTTCTATGTAATGGATATTCACCCTTCCTATTCCTGTTTATTGGGCCGACCTTGGATTCATGACGCTAGTGTCGTTACCTCTACATTACATCAGATGCTGAAATACCCAACCAAGGAAAAAATCATTACTATCCATAGAGATGAGGAATATATGGTCAGTCACTTGAACTCCTTCAGATACGTAGAAATGGATGGTGAATTCATTGAAACACCGTGTCAGCATTTCAAGGAAGTCCCACAAACAGTGGCAGCAACCAAGACTGTTTCCTAAGTCCCAAAGATTACAAGACCTCCGCTAAAGATGTCTTCACTGAAAGATGCCAAGGCAGTAGTCGAAGAAGGTGGGTGTACTATTTAGGGCCAGCTCCTGGACATCCCTTACAAATCTGACAAATTTGGTTTAGGTTTCACTTCAGGAGCCCAGAAAGCTGTTCGTCGTGCTCGTGCTGGGGGACCACCTTTGAAGATCAGCAACCATGGAGTCAACACAGTGGATGATAGTGATGACAACTGCGACCTGGAAGAATGGATTTTCCCAACTATCGACGGAGGACTCACCAACTGGGAAGCCAAAGATTTTGTACCAATTACTTTCATCCAACAATAATTGTCTTTAAATTTTTGTTGGACTTGTAATAATTAAACAATTCATACTTTTAAAACCTTGTGTCTTACCCGAGGCACAACGGTTCATTTGTAAGGGTTGTTACTTCATTTTCATATGTCATCAACGAATCATGGACGTTTTTGCATGCAAACTTTATGCTCTTTGTATTTCTTTTTCTACATTTTTATTTCTTTCAAAGATAACTATACTCTTACACACACTCACATATCAAAGTGCAGATCTACATCCACTCAGGATCCCATGGGTAACGATTCTGCTATGGCCAATTGTGACTTTGAAAATATAATCTACCAAGCCAAAGATGAAGGTGAGGAAGATTGTGAAGTGCCAGGGGAACTAGCCAGGTTACTACAACAGGAAGAAAGGACCATACAACCCCACGAAGAACCAGTGAACACAGTTAACTTAGGTATCGAAGAGGACAAGAAAGAAGTCAAGGTAGGAGCCAATCTGGAACCTAGTGTCAAGAAGCTCTTAACTCAGTTACTACATGACTATGTTGAGGTCTTTGCCTGGTCATACAAAGACATCCAGGACTTGACGCTGATATCGTGGTCTATCATCTACCGACAAAATAAGACCGCCGGTAAAACAAAAAGTTTGTCGCATGCGGCCAGACATGTCAGAGAAGATCAAGACTGAAGTCATGAAACAATTCAACACCAGATTCTTAGCCGTCACCTTCTATCCACAATGGATCGCCAATGTTGTTCCAGTGCCTAAAAAGGACGGCAAAGTACGCATGTGTGTGGATTACCGAGATTTGAATAAGGCAAGCCCTAAAGATGACTTCCCGCTTCCCCACATCGATATTTTGGTTGACAACACCGCACAACATAAAGTATTTTCCTTCATAGATGATTTCTCAGGCTATAATCAAATCAAAATGGCACCTGAGGACATGGAGAAAGCGACCTTTGTCACATAGTGGGGCACTTTCTGTTACAAGGTTATGCCATTCGGGTTGAAGAACGCTGGGGCAACTTATCAGCGCGCCATGGTAGCTCTATTTCACAACATGATCCATCACAAAATATAGGTCTATGTGGATGACATGATAGCCAGATCTCAAACTGAATAGGAACATCTTGACCATTTGCAGAAACTGTTTGAAAGGCTAAAGAAATACAAGCTAAGGTTGAACCCGAATAAATGCATATTTGGGGTGAGGTCCGGTAAACTCCTAGGCTTCATCGTCAGCAGTAAAGGTATCGAAGTGGACCTTGCTAAGGTGAAAGCAATATAAGAAATGCCTGCTCCTCGCACCGAGAATAAAGTCAGAGGATTCTTAGGACGGCTTAACTACATCACCAGATTCATTTCTCACTTAACCGCTACTTGTGAACCAATCTTCAAATTACTGAAGAAAGATCAAGTAGTCAAATGGAATGATGAATGCCAAGCTTCCTTCGACAAGATCAAAGAGTACCTACAAGATCCTCCTGTTTTGATGCTGCAAGTTGAGGGAAGACCTTTAATCATATATCTAACTGTCTTGGAAAATTCAATGGGGTGTGTGCTGGGGCAGCATGACGAGTCTGGCCGAAAAGAGCATGCTATTTACTACCTGAGCAAAAAGTTTACCGACTGTGAAACAAGATATTCACTACTCGATAAAACTTACTGCGCTCTGGCATGGGCTGCTCGCCGGCTGAGACATTATATGTTGACCCATACTACCTTATTTATATCCAAGATGGATCCAATTAAATACATATTCGAGAAGCCTACCCTCTCTGGGAGAATAACAAGATGGCAGATGATTCTGACTGAATACAACATTCAGTACACTACCCAAAAAGCAATAAAGGGTAGTGTGCTAGCCAATCACATTGCTCATTAAGCTGTGGATGACTATCAGTCCATGAAATTCGAGTTCCCAGATGAAGACATCATGATGGTAAACAATTGTGAAGAACTCAGACCATATGACGGACCTGAACAAGGATCCCGATGGACCTTGGTTTTTGACGGAGCCTCTAACACACTCGACAATGGCATAGGTGCTGTAATCATATCCCCTGAAGGATGTCATACTCCTTTCACTGCAAGACTTTGCTTCAACTGTACCAAAAACATGGCAGAATACGAAGCATGTATTTTTGGTCTCAAAGCTGCCATAGATTTGGGAATCAAATCCTTAAGTGTATTTGGAGATTCAGCCTTAGTCATCAGTCAGATCAAATGAGAATGGGACACGAAGCACCCTAATCTCATCCCCTACAAAGAAAATGTGTTGACATTAATCCCATATTTCGAGGAAATTACCTTTGAGCATTTTCCACGAGAGGAAAATCAACTAACGGACGCGCTAGCCACTATGTCATCCATGTTTAAACTCAAGTGGGGTAACGAGGCTCCCTATATCACCATTGAACAGATGGATGAACCAGCTTACTATCACGAGATCGATATTGAAGAAGTAGTGGACCAGCCTTGGTTCCATGAAGTTAAGAGGTATCTGGAGGCCCAAGAGTATTCAGAGGGAGCTTCAGTCAATGATAAGAAGTTCTTGAGAATATTATCTGCTAAGTTCTTCCTTAGTAATGACATTCTCTACAAACGCAACCACGACTCTATTTTGCTTCGTTGCGTAGACAAGGCTGAGGAAGAAAAGATCATGGCTGATCTACATGAAGGCACTTTTGGTACCCATTCTAGTGGGCACACGATGGCTAAAAAGATCCTATGGGCAGGGTATTACTGGTCTACCATGGAAGCAGATTGCTATCAGCATTCATGAACCTGTCACAAGTGTCAGATCTATGCTGACAAAGTGCATGTGCCTCCAGTTCCTTTAAACGTCCTGATTGCTCCCTGGCCATTCGTGATGCGGGGCATCGATATGATTGGAGAAGTCAAACCTATAGCTTCTAATGGACACCGCTTCATCTTGGTTGCCATTGACTACTTAACGAAATGGGTTGAGGCAGCTTCTTTCGCTTATGTTACCAAGAATGTTATGGCCCGGTTCATCAAACAGAATCTCATCTGTCAGTACGGTATCCCGAAGATAATCATCACATACAATGGTACGAATCTCAACAATACTATGATCACCGCACTGTGCGTACAATTAAAGATCCAGCACCATAATTCTTCCCCTTACTGGCCAAAGGTGAATGGCACCATCGAAGCCGCAAATAAGAACATCAAGAAGATCATACAAAAAATGACAGTAACATACAAGGACTGGCATGAGATGCTACCATTCGCTCTCCGCTATTACCGTACCACGACACGCACATCAACAGGGGAAACTCCCTTCTCCTTGGTATACGACATGGAATCTGTTCTACTGATTGAGGTCCAAATACCTTCTCTGAGAATCATAAAGGATGCAGGGCTGAATGAAGATGATTGGATCCAAACTCGACTTGACCAGTTAAACCTAATTGATGAGAAGAGGCTTACGGTTCTCTGTCACGGCCAGATGTACCAAAAACGTATGATCAAAGCTTTTAACAAAAAGGTCAGACGTCAGGTATATCAGGTTGGTGACTTGGTAATCAAGCGTATCATATTACCACAAGGTGATCCCAGGGGAAAATAGACTCCTACATACGAGGGACCATGTGTGATAAAAACATATTCTCTGGTGGAGCAATGATCTTAACCACTATGGATGGCGACGACCTTCCGCACCCTGTGAACGCGGACATAGACAAAAGATACTATGCATAAGAGACCCTCTAGGTTGACACACATAGGAAAAACAAGGGCACCCCTGCGAACCAAAAAGGTTCGGGCTAAAATTAGGGATAAAATACAAAAAAATTTGTACACCTGGCAAGCTGAAAACCTGAAGGGCGGCTTAGGCAAAAAAGGGTATCCCGGTGGACTGAAAACCCGAAAGGGCGGTCCAGGAAAAGTTAGGGATTGAAAGCGTATGACTATGTCCGGTTGGATCACCTTACGGACAACCTTTAGCATCGACTGACAAGCTCAAACATGTCTAATTAATCCAATAAACTTCGGACAAGGCAACAAGTGGACAAGACGCTCGGAGACACGAAGGCTATAGCAGAATGGGAATCCCATGGGATCATTTCACATAGCTATCTTTTCTTTGTATCAATTTCCATTTTTTACGACGATATTCACTTACTAGAATGCTCGTCTCATTGTACAAAAATACTTATTCAAGTTAATACAAAGATATTCCTTTGAAAGTGCAAAACTATCTATTTTTCTTTATTTCTGTGTTTTATTTACAAAAACGTCCAATGATTTATTTTTAAACATATGTGTTGTACCCCAAAATTTGCCCTCCCATATTCTTCAAGATTTGCCAAGATCATGCTTCAAAATATCTCAAAGGTTGCACAGTCCAATGGCCTCCTAACAGTAAAAAATTAGGGTTTTGGTTATGGCAAAGAAATTGAAGTTTCCAAGGGTCCAAACAAGTCCCACATGCCCATAAACATTGTCAAGCATCCTTATGCCAAGTTTCAAGACTTACAGCACAAGATTGCACAATTAAAAGCCCTAATTGCTCAACAGTCAACTGCAGGGGCAAAATGGTCATTTGACAGTCAAAAGTCAAAATTTTTGGTCAACATCTTATTTTGAAGCCACAAACATCATTTGATCAATTCTTTATCATGATTCTCAAAGCATGGCTCAAAAAGTCTCAAGATGCAAAAGTTTCTATATTTGGATAGCTGAAAAAGTCAACTGCAAATTGACCAGGGCATAACTTCCACATGGTTTATCAGAAAAATTCCATCCAAAGCTCATTTTGAAGATAATGACATTTCCTACAACTCATCTTCACACTTCAAGTCCAAGAAATGCTCTCACAAAAAGTTATCAATCTCAACATTATAGGTCATTTTCAAAAGTCAACAAAAAGGCACTTTAAGTCAAAGACCATAACTTGAGATTGGTAAATCAAAATGACATGGTACCAAAGGCATTGGTTAGAGGACTTCAAGACCTTTCCAAAATGTCCAAGAACATGATAAAAGCTTAAAAATTGAGCAAGATATGCCTTGTGGAAGTTGGGAAATGTTTGGGAATTTTGAAAAGTCAACTTTGCTTCAAATGCCTCAAAATTGCTAATGGGCCACAATTTCTTCCAAGAATCATCACCCAAAATCTATGCACGACCCATTGACCCAAAGGGGAGTTATTTTCTTATTTTTTATTAATTAATTGAGTTTATTATCCTATTAATTCATTTAATTAAAATAAAATATGACAAAATAAGCAAATCCCACATTTCAAATCTTTTTATGCAGCTAATAGGTCCATTATAATCTCAAGATTTCGTGCACCTTCAAAAAGGAAAGAATCATTCATGACTTGGCATATTTGGCATGAAAAAAGATTGAAAAAGATTATGTAAAATCAAAAATTCAAAATCATCAATGCAAAGGCTTTTTGGCTTGGATTTCTGACCTAATGCATTCACATACATATACACAATGCAAACCTAATCACAAGGACACAAGCAAGCTGCGCCCAAACTCAGAAGATAACTTTGCATTTTTTTCAAAAAAATTGAAAACTGTTTTCATAGTTAGAGCACGTTTCAAAGCAAAAGACGCATTCCAATAGCTTGCTTACACATCCAGGAATGGATTGCAATCAAAAACACATCCCCTAACCTCAAGAATTGGTATAACCGTGTTCCACTTTTCTTGAAAAATTTGATAATCGTATTCCATTTTCCATGCATGATTAATGTCTTTTAACTGTTGTTTTACACTAACATAATCATACTGAAGCTAAGGGTGCCATTGAATTGAAATAATCTTGCTTGTATAGAAAGTTGCCATGGAAGCTTTTTAGGGTTTCAAAGCTCCAAATTTGGGGTTTTACGCTTGAGGAAAAATTGGCCAACCAAAATAGCACCATTGAAATCAGGACCTTCCAACGAATTGAACAACCACCTCACGCCCTTTTTCTTTTTCACCATGTGCTAATCATTATTTTTCAGGCTTAAGGTTAGTGGGGGTTTAAAACCCCCGCTATCTAATTCATATTTTTGCAGGAAACGAAGAAGAAGCCTGGCGTGTCGCTATACGGTTGGGCAATTCAAAAAGCTGGCGCGTTTTTTGTGTTAATATCATTAGCGTGGTTTATTTTTTATAATATTTGTTTTCCATGATACATACAAACGCGTTGCTTGGTACAGGTGGTAGATGACACACTTTGTGAACACTGGGACCTGGGTTCGATTCCCAGGTCCCCCCACTTCATTCATATATTTTTTCCTAACGTGCTCCTATGCAGTATGTCCTCAAAGACCCACCATGCGCCGTCACCTCCTAGCTAGCCATGTGTCTCTAGTGATCAATCTGAAGGCTATGGTATGAATTCCAGGGTACGCGCTAGTCAACCATGCACACTCAAACGTGGAAAATTCAACCAGGCCTTTGTCCTATGGGCCCAAATTACTCTAACAACACCTCCAAAGGGGCCAGACACCCCCCTTCTGTTTGTATTCTTCCTTTAATTTTTCTTTCTTTTCCTTTTAATTCTTTTTAATTTGTTTTATTATTTTAATTAATTCCACCAAATAATTTTTATAAAATAAAAAAATCAGAAATCAAAAAGAACAAAAATATGTTTTATCTAATGTTTAAGTCATTAATTTTTGTAAATAAATTTAATAATCCATTTAGTTTTAATTTAGGGTTTAAATTTTAAATTTGTTTTCTAAATAACTAAAAAAGGTAGAAATTAGGCTTTAGATTTTTTATTCTTTTTTCTCAATAAAATAATTTTTCTTCTTATTATTATTAATTATTAATTATTTTGTAAATAAACTTGTAATTAAATAATTAATGTAAATTAGGTCAAACTTAAACATTTTTCTAATAATTAAAAACAAACTAGAATTAGGGTTTTTATTTAAATTTCTAATTTCAATTAATCTTCCTTTTTTTCATAAATACAAAAACTCCAAAAATGACTTCTTTTCCTTATTGAATAATTTAATTAATTTAATAATTTCAATTCAATTCCTCAAAGGGTCCAACACCCTCGCACTCGATTCTAATTTCTTGTCGCATTTATTTTTATTTTGTGGACATAATGTATTTGCCCCGAAGCCTTGTAATAGATAATTAGGATGTTTACTTTCCGCATTTTTATTTAAATCGGGTCTTTGTTAATTTGGCGATGTAGACTCGCGCCTTGTAATAGCTTAGGACCTTTATTTTTCCGCATTTTAATTTCCGCACCTTTTAATTGCTATCTATCACATGAAAGAATGTATGCCCAAATAAAATCAAAGCGTAGATCACCCAATGCATAAACAAGACAAATAATAACTGAAAATGACACACAATTCACACACCACTCCTAGGGTACGCCTCACTGTTGCCTTGCCCCTCGAATCGTGGTCGTCGAGTATAGGACGTTTTAGTAAGTCCTTATGTCCATGAACATGGCATAAGG
Source organism: Vicia faba (assembly GCA_948472305.1). Classification (NCBI taxonomy): domain Eukaryota; kingdom Viridiplantae; phylum Streptophyta; class Magnoliopsida; order Fabales; family Fabaceae; genus Vicia; species Vicia faba. Next base: position 316,850,828 of record OX451738.1, on the reverse strand, counting down.
GTAGCTTCTAAGGTGTCCTACTATTGCTCTGGTGACCACACTGTTGCCTTATCCCCTCGAAACGTGGTCGTCGACTATAGGACGTCTTAGTAAGTCCTTATGTCCCATTGATCTGGTTGCCTCGAAACGGTTGCCTCGAAACAAGTTGCCTCGGAATAAAAAGATCAATGGCATAAGGGTAGCTTCTAAGGTGTCTTACCGTTGCTCGGTGACCACCCTGTCCCTACAAACTCGAATTGACCCGAACACCTCCAACGGTGGTGCTACCTACCTCTCAGTGGTGGGATGGCACTACCTTAAGGACATTTACACAGACTAATTCCTTAGGGTAGGTAGATGACTCGTAGATACTTGCTCTAATTCAAGACAAATCAAAAACTTCTTTTCACACCGACACTTTGCAAAAAGCTTTCAAAATAACTTTTCAAACACTCTTGAGGACTGATACAAGAGTCGATCTGAAACTTTCAAAGAAACTTTTTCAAACCCACTCACCTTGAAAAGCAAACAAACATTTTTGAAAACACAAATGAGCAAGTATCTAAGAGCCCATGGATAACCATGGATAGAAAGGATGCTAACACCTTCCCTTTCTATAAATCTACCTCCCGAACCGAGAACTAATCTCAATAAGGAATTTTTCTGTGCTTTTGTCCTGTCCATGTTGGAGAAAATAAAAGACGGTGGCGACTCTTGCTTCCGCGACATTTCATGAACCAGCGTTATCTAGTCAGTTCCAGATCCACCGATCACAATATGCATTTGAACGTAACTACTGTTTACAAATGGGAAAAAAGGAGAACAAAAAATAGAAAGACAATCGCTAAAGGGCTTTAAGAAATAAGATGATATCTTTAGACTATTCCATAAAATCCCCCACAGGTACTTTTTCCAGCAAGAGCGGAAAATGGGACATCCCACTACATGATCGCTAACATATATCCAGTATGCATCTTAATGATATCAAGCTCTCTCACATCCCATACAGAACAAAACTTCCAGTTACTGCTCCTAAGATTCCCCATTAAAAGTCACCTAATTTCTCAGGATTCCCCAACAGGATTTCACAAAGTCCACAAGCAATGCACGACGTTTCCCCTTACACAAAAAAGTTTATTTCTCTAACAAATGGAAGCTCATCAACACTTCAACTTCAAAACATGAAGACTTATACTCCTCATACCCAGCAGTGCTCAGGGGTTTATTTTCCCCGACTCTAGCAATACTGCGGCATAACAATTAATGTATCCATACATTACATCCATACGTCATAGCATTGACAACACATATACATACGACACAATCTCATTTATTTTGAGAACATCATTGCACCATGCATTTCATAAATCATGACATTGCATACAACTAACCTTTCATCTTTTCAGGAAAGATCAATCAACAGAAAATTATCGTTAAATTTTCAACAAGTCAAATACAGATCAATTCCCAAGAAAGGATTGGTCAACCATCTACATAACAAATATTTCTTTCAGACCCCTTCCGGTTCAGTTTAAATCTCCCAACGATTTATCTGATTCTTTCCCGTAGACGTCTTCTCTGATTTAGATGAATCTCTCAATGATTTGTTCTAATTCTTCTCCAGATCCCTGGCGGTTCAGCTTAAATCTCTTAACGGTTTATCCTGATTCTTTCTCGCAGACGACTTCTCTGGTTCAGATAAATCTCTCAATGATTTATTCTTATTCTTCTCCAGATCCCTGCCGGTTCAGTTTAAATCTCTCAACGATTTATTCTGATTCTTTCCCACAGACGCTTTCTCTGGTTCAGATAAATCGCTCAAAGATTTACTCTGATTCTTTCCAGTTAAAGAATATTCAAGATCTCTTTTGGTTCAGTTTAAACCCCTTAACTGTTTATCCTGATACTTTCCAAATGAACGTTTCTGGTTCAGATAAATATCTCAACAATTTATTCTGATTCTTTCCCGTAGACGCTTTCTCTGGTTCAGATAAATCGCTCAAAGATTTACTCTGATTCTTTCCAGTTAAAGAATATTCAAGATCTCTTTTGGTTCAGTTTAAACCCCTCAACGGTTTATCCCGATACTTTCCAAAGAAACACTTTGGGTTCGGATAAATCTCTCAATGATTTATTCTGATTCTTTCTGGCAGACGCTTTCTCTGGTTCAGATAAATCGCACAAAGATTTACTCTGATTCTTTCCAGTTAAAGAATATTCAAGATCTCTTTTGGTTCGGTTTAAACCCCTCAATGGTTTATTCTGATACTTTCCAAAGGAACACTTCTGGTTCAGATAAATCGCTCCAAGATTTATTCTAATTCTTCCTAATTAAACAACATACAAGACTTCTTCTATTTCAGATAAATCGCTCCAAGATTTATTCCGATTCTTTTCCAGTTGAAATCAAGTTCAGACTTAGTCCGTTCTCTGTCAACAATCACCTTCGGATGGCATCTACAAGCACATCTCCGTAAAATCTCCACAATTCCTCCAAATGGAATCTATAAGCCCATTCATAATTCATCTTCGAGTGCAAATTTCTGGGCACTTTAGTGTCCAATCTTCTTCCACCTTCAAGTCACGAATGGCGGATCCACCAATCTAACTCTTCAGGTTTAAGAAGATTTAATAGGGGTAGTTGTTGTACCCCAAAATTTGCACTCTCATTTATCAAATATTTTCTCACAAAATCTCCTTTGGTTCAAGACTGCACAAGGGTTGATCAGCTCAAGACACCTCCTTAAACACTGATGACTGAAATTAGGGTTTAAGATTGCACAAGGATAATTGAACTTTTAATGCCTCATTTGACTTTAATAGATCATTATGGGCCCTCAAGATTTCTCATGTCAACTTTCAGTCTTGGATCACATTTTTGCTCAGTCAATTGATCAATTGACCTAAAAATCAACTGTATTGGGGAAAAAGTCACCTGTGGCCAATTTACAGTCAAACTTCATAATTTTTGATCCATATCAACATTGTGAACTCCTATATGTCATTTGATCAAGTTTGGACCATAATTCCTCAATAAATTTGATCAGATCATCAAAAGGGAAAAATGGTCAAAATTAGGGTTTTGATTGAGAAAGGGCAATTTCTGATTTTTGACCTAGCAAATGGTTAATTAGTTTGAGATATGATCTCAAGGTTTCAATTGCATCATTTTAACCTAATGGTATGACTCAAAACATCCCTCAAGATCAATTGATTGATAGTTGATTTTCGGTCAACTGATCAAAAGTCAACTGTATACTGAAAAGTCAAACTTTGACTTTTTGGTCAAAATCAAGTGTCAAAGATCACAATTCATCAAAACATGTCAAAATATGAAACTTGTTCATCAAGAAATCAAAAAGTCAAGATTTCATTTTGAAAAGTCAAAGTTTCCAAACTTAGAAATTTTTCTAAGTGTTGAAAACTTCATATTTTTTTCACAACTTTGAGCCAATTTTTCACCATTATGCAAGATGATTCAAAGGAAACTTTCAACATGAGAGTTGTAGATCTCAATGAGATATAAAACATTTATTTACACAACTTCTCCTAGAAATGCTTGGATCTCAATTTATTAATCCATGAAGTCATGGTCATGAAACTAAAACACTTGGTGAAATTTTGAGCATTTTTGGTCAGGATTTTGACCTAACATCTGGGCCAAGTTTCATATAGTTCCATTTGAATTTTGCAAAAGTGATTCAAAAATGGTTTGTAGAGCACACTACAAGCTTTCTAAAAATCCAAGAACTCCTTGAGATCATTTGTGAGCAAGGAGAATCGAAGGTCAGAAGTTAGGGTTTCAAGTTGTTTTGCAAGGCAAAATTTGTAATGTACAATGAACCAAATCCATAGCCATGCTGCATAATCTTCATTTTGCAGGCCACAACTTGTTTGTAACTCCTTAATTTAATGTTTTCACAACTGATTGATCAATTGTCCAATTGATTCAAGCATTGTCCAAAGCATTTTGACATTTTAGGGAGAAAGTCACCATTTCCATTCTTGTAAAGCAAGCTTTATGCACAAAGTCAGCTTCTTGAGCTCCTAAGTTTTTCTCTTTAAGTACAATCCATCTAGAAAGTCAGAAGCAAGTGTGTTTAAAGCATAACCACTCTATCTTAGCAAGTACACAAGACTTTGAAACTAGGATTTTCTCAAAAAAATCACATGTTATGCTTAAACTTGTGATTTTGACTTCTGATCAACAACAAGCTTCCAAACTTGTTGCTTATAAATAGAGGCACTATTTCTAAGCTAGGACATGAGCTTAAGCACCCTGAAACACACCAAAACTCCCTCAAGCCAGAATTTGCACAAGAAAATCCATTGATGCATAATTCTGACCTTAAACTTATATCTCTCATTTCCCTCGTGCGTTTTCCTTCCTAATCATTCCTAAAGCTTCTAAACATCAAATACAACTCATCCCTGACCCTGTTTCATAACTGTAACACCTCCATCATCAAGTTCCATTTTCAAAAATAAGGGTCTGCAAGTGGACTTCACCAGAACTCCTCAACCACTTTCAACTCAAACCAAGCATCACATTAGCTTCCTGGGAACTTGAGGAAGCTAACCCAATCACTAGGACTCATTGAAAGCTGCTCAAACTCAAAACAAGATACCCTCTTGCAAGGTGAGTATTCTGACTTTTGAACTCTTCATATAGGCATCATTTGGTTTCCATTTGTGAAGATAAAATGTGGACATCATACTCCTGAAACTAACCATGTCCTTAGAATTCATTTATGTTTCCTGAGTAATGAGAATTTTAGAGTTGAATTTTCTAAAAAAATTAGGTCAGATTTGGTACCATTCAAAATTCATGCTCATTTTTTATTTATAGCATTAGTTATTTATATGACTGAACTCGTGATGAAATTTGGAGCAAGTTTCATGTTTATACTTTTGCAAATGGTTGAGAAATGAAAGAGATAGCAATTTCAAAAAAATCATGTTGAGTGGTCTGGCGCGATGTTGAAGATGATACAGGCCTAGGAATGTGTTTCAAATATATATTCTTGGTTTTGTATTAAAAAATGGATGTATAACCACCCCAGTGGTAGAAGCGCGCGCCTGTGACTATAGGGATCTGGGTTCAAGCCCCAGTGGTACCCTTTTGCTTTTTCATGTTTTATTTTTACAGATCCTGTGGAGGCAGTTTCTACGCGCGTATGGTACACTCTTCAATCATCACCATCTGATCATGATACAAGGCAAATCCAACGCTTCTGAAAGTTGTCCCCATGGTGAACTTCAAAGGGCCTCCCCCACCGGACCATAAAATAAACGCTTGGGCCTCCCTGGTCTGGGAACTTTCCATTTGTTTGTTTTTTCTATGTTGCACCCCCCTGTTTGCTCATATCACGCAACCCACATAACTTTTATTTATTTATTCTTATTATACAAAAAAATGGCCTTGGGCCTAATTTCTCAAAAGAATTACTTTCTAACCTCTCTTCTAATTTTCAAACCCCTGACTTCTAACTTTTATTTATTTTATTTTATTTTATTTTATTTTATTTTCTTATTTTATTTTATTATTACTATTTTTAATCAAAAATACCACAAATATTTTATTTAGACTAAAAATTGTTATATTTACTTTATTTTTCTCTTAAGCAAAAGACCAAAAACATTTTCTTAACAAAATTATTTTCTTAAATTAAATTAATTTAGACTTAGTTTTGTTTTAATTTTCTTTTCTAATTAAATCAACTTAGAATTTAGGAATTTTAATTAATTAATTTCTTTCTTTTTAGTTTAATTAGGTTAACCTTAAAACCTTTCTTATAAAAACTCAAACAAAAATAAGCTTCTTTTCTTTTACATTATCTTTATATTCTTGTACATTTTATATTTTATTATTCAATATGGTTGTAATAGTAATTAGGTCATAATTGCTTTTATCCCCATTTGTAATTTGTATCCCCGTCCCCTAAATGATGTAATAGTGTAGAACTTTAAATTTCCGCAATTTATCACTTTCAATACTATTGCTAGTAACTAGGGTTTGTATGACAAGACATAAAATCAACAAGTAGCAAACCCTAATCAAGATAAATCAATCATGCACACTTACACCCTTAGGGTAAATCCACTTTGTTGTCTTATAAAATGGTCATATTATGCATGTGGGGTATCTTAGCAAAAACAATAAAAAATACAAGATCACAGTCCCTCGATGACGCTATCAAAGTTGCCTTTCAAAAATGATCTTAGTCCCTTAAATAAAATGCTAAGATATCTTACAACATTGCTAATCATGGCTATAGGATGACCCATGCCCGTCCCTTTTACATCCAAAGATATGGTTCCTTACCAAATCAATGGTAAGATAACAATGTCAAAGGAAAGAGGAAATAAACATGAAAGACTTTTGAGTAAGTAGAATGTTCTTAGTTGCTTGCTCACTTTCAAACCAAAACATCCTTGCTATTTTCAAAAAAAACACCAACACTTTCAAAATACATCTTTCTAACTTGAAAATATTTTCAAAAGATCAACACTTTGTATACATTCTTACGAACGAGAATCATTACAAAGTTTGCCTAAACGATGGCGCCTTTTTCAAAATACTTTCAAAAACCACACAAAGCACATTTTCAAACAAAAGCAAGTGATCTAGAAAGAAAATAAGATCCCGTAGATAACTATGGATGAAAAGGGTGATAATACCTTCCCTTTTCATAATCTTCCCCCCAAACTCAAGAAAACATCTCAAAGGTCTTTCCTATTCTTTTCAGCCTTTCCTTTTGGATAAAAGAAAATTCGGTGGCGACTCTTGCTAACCACAACATTTGCGATCAAACGCAAAACGACCAAGTCAGTTCTCCCACCGTGTTACAACCTGAAATTCGTATGTGTCGGCACATAAAATAAAAATTTCTGTAATTTCTTAAAAGCTTCAGTTTGTGTCAACCTGAAATACGTATGTGTCGACACGTACAATAAAAATTTATGTAGAAAATGAGTTTTCATGATTTGAATCAATTTTAAACTTATTTTGAATGCTTCCTAAGACCTCTAATACAAGGGTGCACCAAACGACACAAAGATACTATTCACTATACATAAATTCTAAGTTTTCCTAGTTTTGACATCATGTAAAACATCTAATTGTGAAGTTTCACTCACATACTCCTCCTTTTGATGATGGCAAAACTTGTGACGATGCATTTAATGTAGTTATCGAAGGCCCCCTTGACTTTGTGCTTCCAAACTTCATCTCGCATATGCTTCTCTCCCTTTGACGACATCAAAAAGAAAGAAGGCAAATCGTGAGAAGCATCATATTCCAATACCAATACTAATATATCACTCAGAGGCGTTTTTGCAAAGAAGAGCACGCAATTACATATCCCCATATATATGTAATGATGCAAAATTAATAGATAACAAGAATAAAACATTACCAAATATGTAATGCAATTGCATGAATAATAAAGAACACGATGCAAGAGCAAGCTAGTCAAGTTGCTTATATAGTGTCACGATCACATAACACAACATAATGGAACTCCCGATGTCGTACACACATGTGCCTAGCATAGAGACAAGAACATGTCTCTTCCCAATCCAAAATGAAAATGTTGTCATAAAATATGACTCAACTACAACAATAACCGTACACACAATTTACATGCTTACATTTAACTCATGCACAAATGCAAGAAATAATAATAGAAACAAATGCTTGTACACACAAGAGAAAAGTTATAAAAATATGAAAGAAATAATACATGAAGTCATTATAAGCATATATATTAAAAATGCATAAGTTATCAATAAATTTTTTTGGAAATGAACATTCATGGTTTTCATCATTTGAGAAGATAACAAGCATTTTTCATCAACTAAAACATGTACTAAGAAAAATCTTACTTTCAAGGAGAAATTTGGAACAATATTACTCCACTCTTAATGGAATGGAAGTTGCACTTACAAGATGTAAAATAATTCAAAGTGTTAGAGAAAAAGTATAAAAGTTCAAGCATCATAATAAAAAAATAACATTGGAGACATTAATAATCCCCAATTCCTCATGTTTGTTGAAAATCGGTTTGGTTGCAAACATTTTGTGAAATAAGACAACATCCCCATTTTAAAAATAATCGCGAAGGTAATTCCCCAAGCATGTGTACCTTCCTTGAGTTAATTTATTTTGAGTTTGAGAAAGTAATTAAACTCCCCATAAGACTCATTTCAAACACTCCCTACATAAGCTTAGAGAAATCTTTGACAAGCTACATGTTAGTAGAATCAAATAAGATATAATGTCAAATGTGTTATGCTTGATGTTTAATGAAGCTAAACATGCTTGTGTACACATAAGTGTTTATAAAGAATACAAAAATACATAAAAATATAATATGATAAGGTCATTTCAAGTATATAAATTGATAAGTCACCAAGATTATCAATTAATAATTATATTGCAAATTGTTAGTACTATGTTTTTTAGATTGACATAATATTTGCTAAAACATGGTTTGCAACTTGATGTTAAAGAAAATGTTTTAAACATGTTGGTCAGGTTCATTTGAAAGCAGATGTTCTGATAGATGTTCTAACATCCTATTCCAACATCAATACAGGTTGGTTATTCTTGATAGATCTTTAATTGATTCTGTGAGAGTTAAGTTGTTTTTATCTCACTGATTCATCGCAGGTCAAGAAGTATAAATCTGGAACAAATAATTTATCTCCAGCTATACACAGGTTGTTATAATTGGTTGATTGAGATAACTTAGAAATACTTGTGTTCTTGTTCCAAGATTCAAGGAGATTTTCCTGTACATATTGGTGCAGCCCTCAGCATGGACAACAAGGAATATTTGGGCGCAAATGTAAGGCCCGAGGATGGATGAGGAGTATTTAAAGAAACTACCTAGACCTAATATCTTTAAGAACTTTGCAAAAAATAAGGGGAAGCCGAATTTTCTTAGACTTGGGTTTGAGGGTTCTTAAAGGGAGTTTTATTTGTTATTTGTACGTCCTCATGCATCTCTTAATGAATTTGAGTTAACTGATTGTTACTTGACAGTTTATCAAGTTATTATCTCACTCTTGAAGCTTTTAAGCAAGAGAGTTTGAGCTTTTCTAATTGAAGTGTGTTCTTCAATTGTATTTTCTAGTCACTGGTTTGTGGCTATATATTCTAGTCACTGGGATTGTGGCTGTAGATATCACTGCAGTGATTGGAAGTGAGATGGAGATTTTTCATATCTAGGAGATTCCTAGGTAGAAGTTGCACAAGGTAGCGATTAAGTGATAAGTTATAAACATGGATTGTTTAGGCTTAGAATTAATACTACTGATAGTGAATTTGTCTTCCTGGCTCGGTAGCCCCCAGAGTAGGTGAGTTGCATCAAACTAGGTTAACAACTCTCTGTGTTCTTTTACCTTTTGCACTTTATAATTCTTCATAATTTTAATTTTGGTAAAAGTTTCTGTTCTGTCAGCAGATGTCATAACATCTATCGTGACATTATGCTTGTGTGTTGAGACATCAGTCTTGACATTTATATTGTGTGTGCCAGAATTTCACAAATGAACACTCATAATATACCATACACCAAGTATGCCATTTACTTAGAGAAATAAACAAGTAAAAGAGAGAACTTACTAACAAAGTGAAAGTTATCAATACTACCTCACTATAAAATATGAAAGAGGATGCACTTGCATTTCACAAGGAACTCTCGAAAGAAAGTTTAACCAAATGCAAAATATACCACAAAGATTTTAGAACAACACGATCTTACCAGTTTTCACTTTGACAAAGTAACCAAAAGTATAACTTGTGTTAAATCCAATAAGGTCATTGATTTGATGATCATCCATTTTGATTGAACCCTTATCTTTATCCTTTTCATGTTAGTTATCTTTATCCTCCTCATGTTTCACCGATTAGAGTTAATCAATTACTTCTTCGGCGTCCTTGAGTATGTCTCTTGAAGATACACCTACATGATGAAATGAAATAACTTTTCCAATTATTATTGGATACAACATCAAAAGTAACTTAAGCATCTTTTACCAATTAAACAATACTTGTTAAATTCCATGCAAAAGGAATCTCGGAAGGTTATGATCAAAGGATAGAGTCACCCTGTCATGAAATTCAAAGATGTGAATGAATTTTTGAAGTCAAAGGAGGACTGGTCCAAAGAGGAAAACGAGTTAGCTTATCCAAACTCCAAAGTTTTGAATGCTCTACTTCATTGAGTAGACAAGGATGATCTCAAGAAGATAGCTATCTGTAGTACTGCTAAAGATGCCTGGGATATTCTTAGGACAAACTATGAAGGTGATGAATCCTCTATGAAAGAGTCTTCCAATTTTGTTACTGCCTTAACAAGAAGGTGCAATTCTGTGGTAGAAGAAAGTTTATATGTTGAACTATTGACGTCCTACAAATATCTGTACAACAAAGGTTGAGGATGTATGTCAGACATGAGTAACACAAAGAACGATGATACCCAAACTTCAAACTTAAAAGGAAGAATACCTGGATGGCATTTGTAATACGGTGGGAGAAATGACTTGGTTTGCGTTTTATCGCAAATGTTGCGGATAGCTAGAGTCGCCACCGACTTTTCTTTTATCCAATAAGGAAAGGGTGAAAAGAACAGGATAGACCTTCTAGAATTTTGAGTTCAGGGGGTAGGTTATGAAAAGGGAAGGTGTTAGAACCCTTTTCATCCATAGTTATCTACGGGCTCTTAATCGCTAGCTCACTTTGTTTGAAATGCTTTGTGTTCGTGTATTTGAAAATATTTTGAAAAATTACTAAGTGCGACAACTTTTTAATGATTCTCGTATCAGTTGAGAATGCGTACAAAGTGTTTGTTTTTGAAAATATTTCATAGAAAAGTGTCCGGTGTAAAAAGATGTTTTTGTGAGCAAGCGATTACGAGTTATCTACCTACTCAAAAGTATTTTGTGTTATTTTCCTCCTCCTTAGATAGTGCTATCCTACCATTAGTTAGTAGGAAGTCCTATCATTTGATGTGAATGGACATGCGTGGGTCATCGTACAGTCATAAAGGCAACTCGTAGGGACGCTTTAAAAAAGTCCCTCCGATACAAAAGATCATAGTCCCTCGATGACCCTTCGATGCTGCCTTTGGAAAATGATCTTAGTCCCTTCCGATAAATTGCTAAAGTGCCCCTATGAGTTACCTTTATGACAGTACGATAACCCACGTATGTCCCTTCACATCCAATGATAGGGCTTCCTACTAACTAATGGTAGGATAGAACTATCTACATAGGAGGAAAATAACACAAAAGACTTTTGAGTAGGTAGATAGCTCGTAATCGCTTGCTCACAAAAACATCTTTTTACACTGAACACTTTTCTATGAAATATTTTCAAAAACAAACACTTTGTACGCATTCTCAACTGATACGAGAATCATTACAAAGTTGCCACACTTAGGCATTTTTCAAAATATTTTCAAATACACGAACACAAAGAATTTCAAACAAAGTGAGCTAGCGATTTAGAGTCTATAGATAACTATGGATGAAAAGGGTGCTAACACCTTCCCTTTTCATGACCTACCCCCTGAACTCAAAATTCTCGAAGGTTTTTCCTATTCTTTTCACCCTTTCCTTAAAGGATAAAATAAAAGTCGATGGCGACTCTAGCTATTCACAACATTTGCGATAAAATGCAAACTAAGTCAGTTCTCCCACTATCAGTCAATCTTATCCTCCTCAGATGAGTCAACTTTCATATTGAAAACTCGCTCAGACAACACCTCAGAAGGTTATCCATCTCTTTTATCCCCAGTCAGGGTATATAAGAATTAAACTCCCCAGTAAAGCAATGAACGACCAATGTTATTGAACTCTTCTCCCCAATCAAAAATCCAATTCCCCAGCGGAGTTTCCTCAAACAGCAAGCCGAAATCCCCAGCAAAGGTATTCTATGACAAGATTGAAGATCACACATATTCTTCATCCCCAACAATAGTCCAAGATTTATTCTCCCGATCAAGAATGTTATACAAATCTATCGATACACTTCAACGACATCTCACATTCATATGCATACGAAATGCATATAGCATATTCTCATTTATTTTGAGAGCATCATTACACAATGCACTACATATATCATGACATTGCATAAATACTAAATCTATCTTTTCAGGTAAAGTTCACAAATCGACGAACATCATCAACAATTTTCTAACATGTCACAGAGTAATTCCTGGAAAAAAAGGACGGGGCGACTATCTACATGATCATACAATTCCCCTCAAAGACTAAATCGTACAAGTATCTACTTAAGAACTTCCCCCAGAGAATCATTCTGAAAAAAATATCTCTTCTAGATGAAGTCGGGTGTTGACAAGTTCTAGTGCATCATTAAGATAAAGTCAGGCGTAGAATTCCTTCTGATCCTCTTTTTGGAAAACGTCAGGCGTAGACTCCTTCCAATATCTCTTCTTGATGAAGTCGAGCATAAACATATTCTAGTGCATCATTCAGATGAAGTCAGACATAGATTTCCTTCTGATAATCTTTTAGGAAAAAGTCAGGCGTAGACTCCTTCATATATCTCTTCTAGATGAAGTCGGGCGTAGACATCTTCTAGTGCGTCATTCAGATGAAGTCAGTCATAGATTTCCTTATGATACTCTTTTTGGAAAAAGTCGGGCATAAACATCTTCTAGTGCATCATTCAGATGAAGTCAGGAGTAGATTTCCTTCTGATACTCTTTTTGGAAAATGTCAAGCGTAGTCTCTTTCAATACCTCTTCTAGTTGAAGTCGGGCATAAACATCTTCTAGTTCAGATGAAATCAAGCGTAGATCCCTTCTGAAACTCTTTTGGACAAAGTCAGATGCAGACTCATTCCAAACGTATCTTCTAGACAAAGTCAAGAATAAACTCATTCTAGTATGTCAAGCGTAGATTCACTATGAATTCTTTTGACAAATTCGGGCATAGACTCATTCCAAATACATCTTATAAGATAAAGTCAAGCATAGACTTATTCTGATATTCCTATAAATAGTTAATCTGGATGGCATCTATAATCCCATCTTCAATGACTCTCCGTCACCTCTACAAATGGCATCTTTAAGCCCATTCTCGGTATAATTAACCAACAGTGTTACTTCGTGCACATGCGAGTGCAAATTTATGGGCACTTAAGTGTTCAATCATATTCTACCTTCAAGTCACGAATGATGGACATGCTAATCTAACTCTTAAGATTTAATAAGATTGAATAGGGGCAGCTTTTGCAACCCAAAATTTTCCCTCCCATTTTTCTTCAAGACATTCTCACAAGTTCCTCATTTGCTCAAGTTGGCTCAAGAATTTATCAGACAAATTCTCCTCCTAAGCAATGCGTCCAAAACTAGGGTTTTGTGTTTCACAAGGAAGATTGGGTTCTCAAGGTCTAAAGTGGTTTTCATGGTTCTTCATAGGTATTCAAGAATTCTCATGTCAAGTTTCAAGCCTTGCATCATAAATTTGCCCAGTCAATGGCTCAGATGACTGAAAATCAATTGTATTGGGTGAAAAGTCAATTGTGGTCAACATATAGTCAAACTTCAAGATTTTTGGTCAAAATCAACATTTTGAAGTCATATCCATCATTTCATCAAGGTTCGATCATGATTCCTCAAGAAAATACCTCAAATCATCAAAAGTTAAAAGTTACCAAATTAGGGTTTCCTTAGGAGAAGTCAACTGAACTTTGACCAAGCATAACTTTCACATGCTTCATCAACTTTTCCCCAACCCAAACCAATTTTGAAGGAAACTCAATTCTCTAAAACTCTGTCTCTCTAAGCTCAAGTCCAAAAAATGCATCATTTGAGAGATATAAGCCAATATATTACAGGTCATTTCAAAAGTCAACAAAAGGCACTTTTTTCAAGGCAACTTACATCAAGATAAATTATTCAAAAGCAAAACTTATCAATATAGAGATTGTAGAGGACATCTTGATCTTTCCAAAAAGTAACACTTTCAAAATATGAAAATTGAAAGAGTTATGACCATTATAAGTTAAGAAATTTTGAGCAAATGCATGAAGTTCAAAATGAGCAAGCTTGATATTTTGAGCTACTGGGCCATGGATTAAGAGTCCAAACATGTATTATACTCTTCATACACCTAAAACCTTGTTCTCACAACCCTTGATCCTTTTTATTTTAATTATTTTAATTACTTTTTTATTTAATTAATTAATAATACAAAATAAATAAGATAAAATCATATCTTATTACACAAGGTCCAAGCCCACACATTGTTGCCCTAATTTTCCCTATAAAATCTCACTAATTCCCATACAACAACACACGGACTCCTTGCATAAGGAACCATCCCCAAAACCCTAAAAAATATCAAAAACTAGGGCAAAGTCAAACCCTAGTTTTAACCCTCCTTCAACCAAAACCAAGCATTCAAGCATACTCCTGAAGATCTCAGGAGTCAGTCCCATTCATCCAACAAGTTTGAAGCATCCCATAAGGCATTCCCTCAAGAGCACTGGTTGGGTAGCTTTTCAAAACCTTGAATTTTTATTTGTTGCATTCGTTTACTGATTATATGTGTTCATGTGTGTTTATAACGGTGTTTAGTACATATTCAAATCATTACATGGGACCCATGACGTCCAAATCATGAATTTCCATTGAGGGACCGAACTAGAATTTTTCCTTCAAAACTCATGATCCAAGCGTTTTTAGTTAAAACTGAGCCTATATTTGGATTCAGGACCCTCGATTTAGGGGGATAAGGTCTTCTTTAATCATTAACGTGCTTTGTTTTGCAGGATATGGAAACATGCTCACCGGAGAAGACGATCAGAGCTAGGGCTCCGGCACTTCTCCGGTCCCTCTGAGTTATTTTATATTATATTTATTTGTGATCAACTATATGCACAAATGAAACAGCCACCCCAGTGGAAAGAGCGCACGCTATAAGGCATTGGTACTGAAGGGCGTGGGTTCGATCCAACCTTTTGACATTCTTTTGTTTAATTTTTCCAAATTGACATGCAGGTTTAACATATCTTGTTTTGCTCCTGTTTCTAAACACCAACGCAGTGCAGCTCAGTTGGCAGGCATGCACGTTGGAGAGGCATGGGCGTGGGTTCAACATCCACCCCTAACATTCTTTTTCTCCCTTTGTTTTACTAACATTATTTTCTCTTTTTTATGCTAACCCTAATTTCTTAATAACCTTAATTACCTTTCTTTAATCAACATTAAAACAAATCAAGTTTAGTTTCTTTCTAATAAATTAATTTTAATTTTTTATTTATTAAATTAATTAGGATAATTAGTTTCGATTAATTTAATTACCTAACTTTTTCAATTAATTAAAATCAATTAGACTTTAGGAAGATTATCAAAACTTTTTCTTCGAACGATCACAAAAACATTTTTAATTTTATTTTTCTCTTTATTTTACCATCTTCACGTGTTTACTTTTGCATTAATTTTCCCAATTATGTAACTGCTACGATTTGTAATAGTTTTAATTAGGGTTTATCTTTTCCCCCCGTTTTATGGTTTAGTACCCCCTTCCCCGAAGCTTTGTAATAGCGTAAGACCTTTACTTTCCACAATTTACTACTTTCCTTATAATTGCTAGTAAGTAGGGCATGCATGGCAAGATCTAAAATCAATCGTTAGATAACCCTAATCAAGATAAATAACTGAATTGAATCACTTTTCACACACTCACCTTTAGGGTAACCTCACTTGTTGCCTTTGAATAAAAACAGTCATGTCCCTCGAACGTGGGGACGCTTTAGCAAAGTCCCTCCGATACAAAAAATCATAGTCCCTCGATGATCCTTCGATGCTTCCTTCGGCAAACGATCTTAGTCCCTTATGATAAATTGCTAAACTGCCCCTACGAGTTACCTTTACGACTGTACGATGACCCACCCATGTCCCTTCACATCTAATGATAGGGATTCCTACTAACTAATGGTAGGTGTTGTACCCTGAAATTTTCCCTCCCTTTTTCACTAAAGACATGCCTCTAGAGATCCTCAATTGCCTTAGGATGACCAATAATTGACCAAACAAATTCTCCTCCTAATGCAATGAATCTCAAATTGGGGTTTCAATTTCAAGCAATATGTATGAGTACAAAGGATTACAAATGTTCCCCATTGGCATAATATGTCCTCAAGATCATCCATGCCAAATTTCATGCCTTGAACAACAATTTTGCTCAGTCAACTGCTCAAGTATTGGAAAATCAACTGTACTAGGTCAAAAGTCAACTGTGGCCCAAATACAATCAAAATTTAATATTTTTGGTCAACATAAATATTTTGAAGTAATATCCATCATTTGATCAAGGGTTTATCATGATTCCTCAAGAAATGCTCCTAACTCATCAAAAGTAAAAAATGGAAAATTAGGGTTTCTATAGGGAAAGTCAACCAAACTTTGACCAGGCATAACTTTCTGATACTTTATCAGAAATTTTCCAACCAAGGCTCATTTTTAAGAGAATCCAATTACCTATAACTCCTATTCATCCCTAAAGTTCAAGAAATTCCTGAATCAAAAGATATAAGCTCAGACATTATAGGTCCATTCAAAAAGTCAACAAAAACACCTTTTAGGTCAAAGCTCCTTACATGAACATGGAAGATCCAATTGAGATGAAACCAAAAGGGTTGTTTAGAGGACATCCTAAGCTTGCTAAAAAGTCCAACAACACCCTCTTAGGGTTAAAAATGAGAGAAATATGCATTGCTAAAGTTGACCAATTTTTGGAAATGTGCATGAAGTCAATATTGACCAACTTGAATTTTTTCCAAATGGGTCCATGTTTTTATGTTTGAAACTTGTTCCTAACATGAACCATGACCCCTGAGCTTACTCATGTATTATTTAATTATTTTTATTATTTGTTTTGATTTTTTATTCATTAAAATCAAAATAAATCAAATAAAAAGTGGAATAATAAAATAAAATCCAAGATTTGATTTTATGAGCACATGATGAGTCTATAATCAACTGGAAAATCAAGGATTTCATGCAAGTGATTGGAATAAAAATAGCAAGATTTGGCCTATTTTAGAAACAAAAAATACAAGACACAAATCAAATCTTTTCTCACTCAATCTTCAATATTTAATTCAATTTTGTTAACCTAATTCGTTCTACTATATGTGCATAACATTTTCAAACCACAAGAGGGAGGATTGGCCGTGTGGAATTGAGAGAAAAAACTCGAATTTTTTACAAAGTGGTGATCGGTTTTTTGTGTACAAGGAGATTCAAGGACTTTCAAGGCTAGCTATCAATTCCCGGCAGTATTTGGGAGCTATCTGGACCATTACCATGCCTTAACACACCCAGAAACGCCCCATACCAGTACCACAGTTTGCCTCTTTTTTTGAATTTGGTTTTGACTATACACGCATGAAAAATGAATTCTAAATATATATTCATGTTTGTATAATCATTCAGAACATGTTTGCATGATTAATTGTGTGTTTTGATACATATTTGACTGAATGCCATTGTTAGGGTTTCAAGGTTCTTTTTAGGGTTTTTCGTTTCAGGCCAAAATCAGGGCAAAAGACGAGTACCATTGTACTCACGAGATCAAACCCAGTTGATCTGTATTCTTGGATTAAATTTTTACTGTGTGATTGTGATTTTTTGAGATATGCAGGTTTATAGCTACAACACATGTCCGTAGGTAAAAACCCTCGCCTAAAACGACGGTCCAACGAAGAAGATGAAGGCGTATCAAAACATGAGTGGCCGGTTTGAATGGCGCGCACTTTTTATTTATCACTACTGACCATTATTAAATATAATATATTGTGTTTATATTATTCAACGAATGAAACATTGGCTCAGTGGTACAAGAGAAGGGTTTTCAAAGCGCATGTGTAGGAGGTTAGGGGTTCGATCCCTGCCTCATACATAATATTTTTCTCAACATTTCCTTGCAGATCCTATGCTTTTATCACAAGCGCGCTCATCATACGCCTCCAGATCCATCACCCTTGGATCATCTGCGCCTAGATCAAACGCCTCCAATGAAGCTCCTCATGGTGGACCCTCCTGGCACAACCTCATTGAATCCAACATTTGCTATGGGCCACAAAAGATTGAGCTTTAGATAGAAATTCAACTTGCTACCCCAGTTTGGGCTCATACCCCCTCAGGCTTATTCTATTTCTCTTTTTAAATTTATTATATTTATTTTGTTTAAATCAATTTTTTCCCATCAAAATCACAAAAATAGAACTTAGTTTTTTTTCGTAATAAATTAATTTTTATAAATAAATTAATTTCATCAAATTTAATTTATTTTTTCATTAATTAAAATTAATTAGAAAAATTGGGTCAAATTCAAATCTTTTTCATAAAAATCTCAAAAATATTTTCAATGACCAAATTAGGTTTTTTTTAGGGTTTTAAATCTTTTCTCTAGTTTTTAATTCTCGCGCTTAATTCTTTTTTCCGTACGATTATTTTTCATTATTGATGTAACTGCGCCCGAGTTTGTAATAGCTTAATTAGGGTTTTATTTCCGCACTTTACTTTCAGTAATTATTTATGTATCTACACCAAAGCCTTGTAATAGCGTAGGACCTTTATTTCTCGCTTTTATATTTTATATGCTTGTATATGATTGCTAGTAACCTAGGCATGTATGATTAATCAATCAATCAGTAGATCACTAAACTTAAGATAAATATATCTGAAAAAAGTACACTGTTGCACACTTGCACCCTTAGGGTATACCTCACTTGGTTGCCTCGGAAACAATGGTCATGTCCCTCGAACGTAGGGATATCTTAGCAAAGACCCTAATTTTAAAAGTCATCATAAAGATCATGGTCCCTAAATGTCCCTCGAGTTGCCTACGAGAAATGATCTCGTCCCTCGATGTTGCCTACGAATATATGATAACAGTCCCTTCGAAATGCTAAGGTATCCTTACATGTTGCCTTCAATAACCATAACGACGACTCTACGTTTGTCCCTCAAACATCCAATGACTAGGGCTACCTACTCACTAATAGTAGGATAGCATGTCTAAAGGAAAAGAAGAAAAGAACGACCTTTCGAGTAAAGTAGATAGTTCATAGATGCTTGCTCAAAACTAAACCATTTTTCCACATACACATTTCAAAAAACAACTCTAAAAAACATTTGCTTTATCAACACTCTTGAGGACTGATACAAAAGTTATCATAGAGCAAATCTCCTCACTAAGGCATTTTAAAAACATTTTTCAAAAAACACAAAGCACAAGGTATTTACAAAATGAGCTAAGCATCTAAGATCCCGTGGAAAACCATAGATGGAAAGGGTGCTAACAACTTCCCTTTCCATAATCTACCCCCTTACTTAGAAAATATTGAAAAAGGTATTTTTCTGTTCTTTTCACCCTTTCCTTTGTTGGATAACAGAAAACTCGGTGGCGACTCTTGCTTACCACACATTTGCGAATACAAAATGCAAAACCAGTATTAATAGTTGGTTCTGCCACCGTATCACAGAACTGGCGACTTTGCTGGGGAATAGATTATAAATAAGGGTTTACCTTAGGGTCTAGATCATTTTAAAATTGTTTTCTTTGTTTTCCTTAACTGCTTTATCTTTGAGGATTTGTTGGGGTATTTTTGTATAGATCCTACACCCGGACTTGAGGACACTTTTTAGGTAAACAAAAATAGATCGTGGAGATTGTATGGCATAGACCGATATGGTTGAAGCGATAGCTGTGTTGGTGTGACACTTTGGTTGGTACCGATATCCCTTGTGTTGAATAGAGAAGAATACGGGGCCTCCGCATGGTGTCGTGAAACACTAACGAACCTTAGAATTTTAGTTGAACAAACTTGGCCATTAGAAAGTAGTGAGATAGCAGGCCTCGATGTAAAGCTGGGAATCAGTTGATACTCGATACTACACTCATTAAGATCGGACTTTCGGGATGTTTCGGCCGCAAGAAAAGATTGATAAGATGAAATAATGCTCGATAAAGAAAGATCAGTGATATTGAGACTCCTTAGAACCCGGTTACTATTTCTAAGACAGGTTGAGCCAACTAAACTTCAAGATGGTACTTACCTATGGAATCCATGCAAGCCTAAACCCGAGGCTACTTGTGTGACTTGTTTTCTTTCTTTGCCTAACAATTTGAACTCATTGCAGGGCTTTGTTTGTATTCCTTGCAGGACCTTGTTTGTATAAATCCAATAAATTGGTTTCTTTCCCTACATTTTTGCTTGATGAATAACATACCCATCATATCATTATACCATAGCATTTCCTTAACCATTTCAAGAATCTCAAGGGCCTGTGATGTAGGTTATGATAAAGCAGACGTCTAGCAAAGGGAAAGAGGATTCACTGTCCTCTAGCCAACGCTGTCAAAAGACCAAAGTGACAACTTGAGTCAGGGGCTATGACCCACTTGATATGGTCAGCTTGACTCTTGTAGAAGGACCTTCAATGATATGAAGTGCTTCAATCAAAGCTGTAAAGTTCAACGCCTAACCTTTTTCTTGTTTACCCGACGAGATCCTTGAAAACATTTGCATATCATATATGTCATTGCATAACAGGTAGTCTCCAGTGCAGGTATCTCATGTTCTCGCTGTTTATTTCAACAATTTCTCTTAAACAAGACAACAGAGATCTCCAAACTCAAGAGACTCAGTTCATGGAAATGTTCCTAAACCTATACAAGGGGCAGGAAGAATTGAAAGCACTCCTCGCTGGGAATCTGACCAAGAAACATCCTGACAACAACAAGGATGCCCAGGTTAAACAACTGCAAGCTAAGATAGAAAGGATGAGAACTCAGAGGATCAGTCAAATGGCTCTTATCCAAAGCCTAACCCGAGGACAAGAGGGGCTAAGAATCCCTGTCAGCAAACTTCATCAAGACGGTTGCAACCGTATGAAACAAACGGTCGAGGATGAGGATCAAGTCGTTAATCAGCCCCTGATGAGACAAGGAGTTATCTTGGTGGAGAGTGGACCTTTCCAATTTTTTGCTACATCACAAGCCAACCACAACCTCGCCAACAACCACAGGGTAATCAGCGCAAGCGGGATGCATTCATTAGGCAATATACCAAACTCCGCATACCAATGTCGCAAGTCTTGCAACACGTGTTGAAATTGAATTTGGTCACGTTGAGGGATCCTCCTACAAATCCCAATACTGCCTCTCCAATGTACAATCCAAATGCAAGGTATGCATATCACTCCAATAGTCCAGGGCACGATACTGATAGCTGTCGGACATTAAAATACAAAATTCAAGACCTGATCAAAAATGGAGCATTAGAATTCGCACAAGATGGTCAACTGGAATTCTTCTGTTATCCCTCCAAGGCACACCATCTGAAGTGATAAGATCAGACAAAGAAGCTTTTGTTCATTAGAATTTTCAATTTGTAATTTTATTTTGATTGTTCGAACATTTATTCATATCAAACCTTGTTATTTCATCAATGCATTGCACATGTTTGTCTTGAATTATTTCATTCGTTTTCACTATGCTGAAGCTATGATTTTACTTCCTTTTTGTGATATTCAACTCTCGATTGAAAGTCGTAAGCTTTTAGAGGGAGGATGGCGAAAACGATACCACAATCTCTATAGTATGCTTTTGAACAGACCCTGCTGATGATGTACGTGCGTTGTTTCAAATCCCAAACAGTGGAGTTATAAGGAAGATAATCCCTAGTCAACCCCTTTGAGCCTAAGAAGTAGGAGTTTTTCTTTTCAAACAAATTAAAACCTTTAATCATAACCTGGGGCAGGGTAATTTTCTTAGTTAATTCAGATGCGCATTCAGTCGCAATCTTCCACTTCATACATAATGAATGGCATCAAAGACGTCCTTCCAAATTAGAAGATGGTGATGGTTCCACATAATTATTAAAGCCGGAAGTCATATCTCTCAAAATAAAAGCCCGCTAAGTCAAAACCTATGAAGGAGACTTAAGAAAAGCTGGGGCATCCCGCTGACTGTAAACACAAAAGAAACAGTTCAGGAAAAAGGAGGGATAACAAAATCAAAATAAAAGAGGTCCTACAAATCCTCAACAAAATAAAAGGTTACAAAAATGACCGCCTTATCAAACAAACGTTCAATTTCTGAACCATCACCAAGTATCAGAGAAAAGATTCCAGACTCAATTGGGATCTAAACACACAATTAACTAAGCATAGGATTGAAGAACATCACGAAGAGTATGTTGGATACAAATAAAATTTGAGTCTTTATCTTTGTTTCTTGAATCGTGAATGTTGTACCCCAAAATTAGCCCTCCCATTTTCATACAAAAACATACTCCTAAAGGTCCTTAATTTCTCAAGTTGACTAAGGATTTACCATACAAATCCTCCTCCCAAGACAATGAGCCTCAAACTAGGGTTTCACTCCTCATTAAGATGTTTGAGTTCCAAGGGTCCTAAATTGGAAAACCAATTGTACTAGGGAAAAAGTCAACTGTGACCCACATGCAGTCAAACTTCAAGATTTTTGGTCAACATCAACATTTTGAAGTGATATCCATCATTTGATCAAGGGTTGATCATGATTCCTCAAGGAATGCTCCTAATTCATTAAAACTCAAAAGTTACTAAATTGGGGTTTCTATAGGAAAAGTCAACGAAACTTTGACCAGGCATAACTTTCTCATACTTTATTATAAATTTCTCATCCAAGGCTCATTTTTAAGAGAATCCAATTCCCTACAACTCATATTCAACCCTCAAGTTCAAGAAATGCACTCATGAAAAGATATGAATTCAGACATTATAGGTCCTTTTCAAAAGTCAACAAAAATACCTTTTGGTTCAAAGATTCTTACATGAACATGGAAGATCAAATTGAGATGAAACCAAATAAGTTGCTTAGGGGACATCCTAAACTTTCTAAAAAGTCCAAGAACACCCTCTTAGGGTCAAAATTGAAAGAGATATGCATTGTCAAAGTTAGCCATTTTTTGAAATTTGCACAAAGTCAATAATGCCCAAAATTGCATTTTTTTTCTCACATGGCCCCATCTTTTCAAGATTGAATCTCAGTCCTAGCATGGTCCACGACCTATGGGACCCTTCATGCCTTATTCACTTATTTATTTAATTTACTTTGATTTTTATTCATTTAAAAATAAAATAAAATCAAATAAATCCAAATAAATCATATAATTTGTTTTAGGAATGATTTTTTCATTGAATGGAGATCTCATATGCTGTCAATGGCCAAAACAAATCGTGCAAGCTCCAAAACAAGAGGAAATATCCAAATTTGGACAGATTGGAATCAAAATTCATGGCCATCATATCTTGGATTTTCTTCTAATTCTATTGCCCTAATTTGATTCAGTACATATACACAAGTGTTATGAACCCTAGAAAAGAAGTTTCATGTACAACATGCCTCCCTAAGAGCAAGAACAAAGTATAAATTTTTGTCAAAAAGTGCAGACCGGATTCCTTTCCACATGCCGTTTCAAGCCATTCCAAGAATCAAATCACATCCACGGGCATCCTCTGAAGCGATTGCAAGCATTATCAAAGCCTGAAGCATCAAGAATCACGTGCTACCACCTTCACGGTTTGCATCTTTTTTCTAAATTCATTTTCATTGATTCTGTCATTATCAACATGTTCTAAGTATATATTCATGCTTGTAATCATGTTTGCAATATGTTTGGATGCTTTGATTTGAGTTTAAGTGCAAGAATCAAAAGATGCCATTCTTAGGGTTTCAAGATTCGATTTATGTTTTTTTAATATAGGAAAAATCAGGTTTGATTATGGGTTCCTGGTGTTCAGAGCCTCAAACCCAGTTGATCCATGGTCTCCATTTGAATTTCTTATGCGTGTGTTGCATTTTGGAAATATCAGAAGTTATAGCTATGGACATTGTCCGTAGGTAAAAGTATAACACCTAAAATGATGGTCCTGCGAAGAAGATGATGGCATGTCCAAGCCTGGTTGGGCAGTTTAAATCTCGCGCGTTTTTCTTATAATACTGACTCGTTATTTAATATATTATTTGTTGTTTGTTTGTATCAATGAATGATCAGCTTGGCTCAGTGGCAAAGGAAAGAGGTTTCAAGACGCACATGTGTAGGAGGTCAGGGGTTTGACCCCTGCCTCCTGCACATTATTTTTCTCACAATTTCTTTGCAGATTCCATGTACCTCACGCCCATGCCCACGCTATACGCTCCCATATCCTGTCCACTAGATCCATTATTAGTCCAGATCTAACACATCACAAGCGCAGAACACGGTGGGCTTCCAAAGGTGATCCCCACTGGATCAGGCACAACCATTGGGCCATCTATTCTGGGCCTAACAAGTTCAACTCTGCACCCCCAGAATTACTTCTCATATCAAGCCCATTTAATTTTTGTTTTATTTCTTTAACTTTTTATTGTTTTATTTTTTAATTGTTTTAAAAATCTTTTTTAATTAAATCTTAAAATCATAAAAACGCCAAAAAACAGAATTAGTTTTTTTCATAAAATATTTAATTCCATTAATTAATTAGGTTAATTAGAATAATTTAAATTCCTTTTTTCATAATTAAAAGTAATTAGAAATTAGGTTGATTTGTAAAATTAATTACCTTCTCAAAAATATAAAAAAAATCTTCTTTATCCACTAATTAATGTCTTTGAATTTAACTTTAATTCCTCGTTTAATTTCATCGCGCATATTTATTTCATTATTTTTCAATTAATGTAATTGCTCCGAGTTTGTAATAGCTTTTAACTTAGGCTTACTACTATTTCCATTTACTGTTTTCCCCAAGTTTTGATTATGTAATCCCCCTCCCCAAAGCCTTATAATAGCTAGGTTTAAATTTCTCGCATTTTAGTTTCCGTCGTTATAAACTGTTAGATGATTGATAATAGGGTTGTATGCGAAAGATAAATTAATGTTTATAATGGTAGAAAACCCTAAATGTGCAAAGATTAAATAAACTGGAAAACATACACTTGCACATTCTCACTCCTAGGGTTTTCCCCACTTCGTTTGCCTTCGATAAACGGTCATGAAGTATAGGGAGTTTTAGTGGTTGCCCTCTAGTCGCAAAAGATAAAAAATGACCCATTCAAATGTTTCCTCAGAAAGATCTTTAGGACTCTAGGGTAACTACTAAGGTTTCCTAATCATTGCTTTAGTGATCGTACTCATCCCTTTCAATTGTCTCTCAAACTCCAACGATGGAGCTACCTACTCCTTAATAGTAGGATAGCGCTGTCTAAAGGAAATAAGAAAATGAAGTCTTTTCGAGTAGGTAGAAACTTTTAGGTACTTGCTCAAAATAATTTTCACACCCTACACTTTCAAACAAACTTTTCAAACAAAGTTTTCAAAAACACTTTATCACACCCTTGAGGACTGATACAAGGATTACCATAAAGTGAAACGCCTCACTAAGGAAATTTCAAAACTTTTTCAAGCACGCAAACACACAAAAGAAATTTAAGAATGAGCAAGTACCTAAGAGCCCATGGAAAACCATGGATAGAAAGGGTGCTAACACCTTCCCTTTCTATAATCTACCCCCCGTACTCAGAAACATCTCGAAAAAGGTTTTTTCTGTTCTTTTTCCCTTTTCCTTTGTTGGATAAAATAAAAGACGGTGGCGACTCTTGCTTACCGTACATTTGCAAACAAAAAATGCAAAACCAGTAGTAATAAAAAACAGTCAGTTCTACCACCGTATCACAGAACTTGCGACTCTGCTGGGGATAATTAATAAAGTGGAGTATACCTTAGGATCTAAGTCATTTTTAAATTGCTTTCTTATTTGTTTTGCCCGCTTTATCTTTAAGGGTTTTTGCTTAGGTATTGTTGAAGATCTACACCCGGATCTAGGGACACTTTTTAGGTAAACAACAATAGATCATGGAGACTGTACGAGATAGAACGATATGGTTTAAGTGATGGCTGTGTTGGTGTGACACTTTGGTTGGTACCGGTATCCTTCGTGTTGAAACGAGGAGAATACATGGTCGCCGCGTGGTGTCGTGAAGCACTAACAGACCTTAGAACCTTAGTTGAACAAACTTGGCCATTAAAAAGTAGTGAGATAGTCGGCCTCAATATAAATCTGAGGATTGGTTGATACTCGATGCTACACTCATTGAGATCAGACTTTCGATATATTTCGGCCGCAAGAAAAGATTTCCTGAGCTGAAACAATGCCCAATAAAGGATGATCAGTGATACTGAGAATCCTTAGAACCCGATTACTTTTCTAAGACAGGTTTGAAACCAGCTAAACTTCAAGAGGGTACTTACCTTTAACCTCATGCAAGAATTTGAACCTAAGGTCTATTGTGTGCATTTATTGTGTGTGATTTACTCTGTTTGAACATAACATCATACATCATAACATATCATCTGTTCTTATTACACTAACCATTTCAAGGACCAAGGAAATTTATCTTTATTCTGCTTTGTAGATCATGGCTCCCGCTCGTAGAAACACTATCTGTGATATGGTGGGAGAACTGACTTGAAGGTTTTGCGTTTGATTGCAAATATTGAGGTTAGCAAGAGTCGCCACCGACTTTTCTTTTATCCAAAAGTAAAGGTGAAAAAGCACAGGAAAGACATTTGAGATTATTTCTTGAGTTCGAGGGGTAGATTATGAAATGGGAAGGTATTAACACCCCTTTCATCCGTGGTTTTCCATGGGCTCTTAGTTACTTTCTAGATCACTTGTTTTTGTTTGAAATTGTGCTTTGTGTGGTTTTTGAAAGTATTTTGTAAAGAGGCCATTGTTTAGGCAAACTTTGTAATGATTCTCGTTCGTAAGAATGTATACAAAGTGTTTGATCTTTTGAAAATATTTTCAAGTTTGTAAGATGTTTTGAAAGTGCATGTGTTTGTTTTGAAAATAGCAAGGATGTTAATTTTGAAATGGAGCAAGCAACTAGGAGATTTCTACCTACTCAAAAGTCTTTCTTGTTCATTTCCTTTTCCTTTGATATTTTTATCTTACCATTGATTTGGTAAGTAACCTTATCTTTGGATGTAAATGGGACGGGCGAGGGTCTTCGTATAACCATGATTAGAAATGTTGTAAGGTATCTTAGCATTCTCTCTTAGGGAATAAGATCATTTGAAAGGCAACTTAGATAGCGTCATCGAGGGACTATGATCTTGTATTTGATTGTTTTTTGCTAAGATACCTCACATGCGTAATATGGCCATTTTGTAAAGGCAACCAAGTGGATTTACCCTAGGGGGTGCTTGTGTGCAAGTGTATTGTTTTCATGCTTGATTCTGTCTTGAATTAGGGTTTTCTAAGCATTGGTTTTAGTCTTTCCATACAAATCCTAATTACTAGCATGTTATGTAAAAACGATAAATTGCGGAATTTAAAGTTACTATGCTATTACAATATTTATGGGAGGGGGTATACAAATGATAAATGGGGATTGCAAGAATATAAACCTAATTAATCTATTACAACCAAATTGAATTTGTAGAAGAATTGAAATAAATAATGTACAAGATGAATAAATATACAAGAATGCAAATATAAAGAAAATGGATATTTTTGTTTGAAATTTTTTTAGGAAAAGTGAATTTGATTTAACCTAATTAATTAAAATAAAGTAATTAATTAAAATAATAAAAGTAAACCTAATTTAATAAGAAAAGATTTTAAATAAATTCCTAAGTCTATTAATTGATTAAAAGGAAATTAAGTTTAAGAAAAGTATTTTTGTATTTTTTGTCTTGAAAATAATTTATAGTATTATAAAATATTTTTGGCTCTTTTTTATATAAAAGTAATATATTTTAATAGGTGTAAAAGAAAATAATTAATAACCTAGTTTTAATTAAATTTACAAGATAATTTGTAAAAATAAAATAAAGTATGATTAATAAAATAATTTTTTGTGTGAAAAAATAAATAAACTATGTCAAAATGTAAATCTATTATTTTTATATATCTTTTATGATTTTTTTAATATTAGGAAAATATTTAAGAAAATAAATAAAAATAAAAATAAGAAAATAAAATAAAACTGGGCCGGGGTGAAAATAGCCTGCAGGGGTTAGAAAGTAAAAAAAATAAAAATAAACAGGCCCATTGAGGCCCAGCGCGTGCAAAAAGGAAAGTCAGAAAACAAGAAAAATGTGAAAAATCCAAAAGGGTACCGCTGGGGCTCGAACCCAGGTCCCAAAGGTTACAGGCGCGCGCTTCTACCACTGGAGTGGCTATACATCCGTTAACATAAGAAAAACAATAAATATATGATACAAAACGCGCCCTGAGTTACACTTCATCTTCAACCTCCAGCCAGGCCAACTGTAACTTGTTCATTTTTCAACAAAAATGAAAACTGTAAACATGAAACTTGTAGCAAATTTCCTCACGGTTTCAGAAATGTAAAGCATTAAAACTATAGATCAAAGATAAGCATGAATTTCATTGGCCCTAAACTGAACCCTAAAAATCTCATAAATTTCAGTCTCAAAATTCTCTAAGCTTAAGAAAAATTAATGGAAACTATGGACATGGTCAGCTTTAGGGCAATGATATCTACATGTTTTATTCACAAATAAATAATTGATGATGTCTGTATGAAAAGTTCCAAAGTTAGAAAACTTACCTTGCAAGAGGGTATCAGGTTTGAAGTTTGAGCAGCTTTCAAGGAGTTCCAATGGTTGGGTTAGCTTCCTCAAGTTCCCAAGAAGCTAATGGAATGCTTAGCTCGAGCTGAAAGGGCCTGAGGAGTTCTGGAGAAGTCTAAGTGCAAAGCTCTGTTTTTGAAAATGGTGGATGAGGATGGAGGTGTTATAGTGATGTTACAGGTGTTGGGATTTTTTGTGTATGTTGTTTAGAAGCTTTTGAAAACAAAAGGCCAAGAAACGCACGAGTGGATTTGAAGATTGGCTTCAAAACTAAAAAATGAAAAATTTTGAAGTGTTTTTGGTGATTATGAGTTCTAGGTATTTTGAGGGCTCAAGCCTTCATGTCTTTGATGCAAATAGTTTGTGCATCTATAAGCAAAAGGATTGGAGTGGTTTGGACAATTAGAAGTACAAGTTACAAGCTTTTGGCTAGGTTACTTGATTTTCAAGAAAAGAGGGAAACCAAGTTTCAATGTGAGGTACAAGCACATGCTGGGTGATTATAAGTGTCTAAACCATTTCTAATGAGTTATAAGACTTGTGTGATCAGAAGAGAACAAGTGCAAGGCTCAAGAACAAGTTTTGTGCAAAAAGTCACTTTATCAAAATGGCAATGTGCACTTTCTTTCAAAAATGCATATAAAGCATGTCCATGCATTGAATGCTTGAAATGAGACCTCTAACAGCTATGCAAACCATTAATTATGAAGTGCCTAACAAGTTTGAGGCCTGAAAAGTAGAGTTTATGCAACATAGTTTGAATTTTGAACTTGGTTCATCATAAAATGACTTGTAATTCAAGTGATAAAACCCTAACTTCATCTATTTGATTTTCCCTACTCAAGAATGATATCAAGGAGTTCTTGGACATTTTAGAAATATTTTAATGTGCTCTACAACCCATTTTTGAATTTCTTTTGAAGATTCCACTTGGAACTATATGAAAAAGTGCCATGAAGTTGGGTCAAAATCCTGACCAAATTAGGGCAAAATTTCACTAAGTGTTTTGTTTCATGACCACATGTTCTTAAAATTATAACTTGAGATCCAAGCACTTTTGGAAGAAGTTGTGTGAAGAAAAGTTGTATATTTCATGGAGATATACAACTTCCATGTTGGAAGTATATCTTGAATCATCTTGCATCATGGTGAAAATTTTGCTCAAATTTATGAAAAAATAAGAAATTTCCAACACTTAGAAAAATTTCTAAGTTTAGAAATTTTAACTTTTCAAAATGAAATCTTGAATTTTTTATTTCTTGATGAATAAGTTTCATATTTTTACATGTTTTGATGAATTTTTATCTTTAGCATTTGAATTTGACCAAAAAGTCAAAGTTTGACTTTTCAGTATACAATTGACTTTTGATGAGTTGACTGAAAATTCATCTGTCAATCTTTTGGACTTGCAATGTTTTGAGCCATGTAATTAGGTCAAAATGATACCATTGGACTCTTGAGATCATGCCTTGAACCAATTGATCATTTTCTAGGTCAAAAATCAGAAATTTTCCTTTCCTAGTCAAAACCCTAATTTTGACCATTTTCCCCTTTTGGAGATTTGATCAAATTTCTTGGGGAATTGTGGTCCAAACTTGATCAAATGATACATATGAGTCTAAAATGTTGATGTGGATAAAAATTATGAACTTTGACTGTAAATTGGCCATGGTTGACTTTTTCCCCAATACAACTGATTATTAGGTCAATTGCTCAATTGATTGAGCAAAAGTGTGGTCCAAGGATTGAAACTTGACATGAGTGATCTTGAGGGTCTATAATGATCCATGAAAGTTAAATGGGGTATTGGAAGTTCAAAAATCCTTGTGCAATCTCAAACCCTAATTTTGGTCATCAGTGTTTAAGGAGGGGTCATGAGCTGATCAGCCCTAGTGCAGTCTTTGAGCCAAAGGAGATCTTGTGAGCAAATTATTGATAAGTGAGAGGGAAAATTTTGGGGTACAACAGCTGCCCCTGTTCAATCTTCTTAAACCTGAAGAGTTAGATTTGTGAGTTTTTCCATTCGTGACTCGAAGGTGGAAGATGATTGGACACTAGAGTGCCCAGAAATTTGCACCTGGTGATGTGATGGTAGAGGGAATGGGCTTAAAGATTCCATTTGGAGAGATGATAGAAATTTGTTGGAGATGGGCTTGTAGATGCCATCTAGAAATGATTGGTGAACAATATCTATAAGCTAAAACTGA
Source organism: Vicia faba (assembly GCA_948472305.1). Classification (NCBI taxonomy): domain Eukaryota; kingdom Viridiplantae; phylum Streptophyta; class Magnoliopsida; order Fabales; family Fabaceae; genus Vicia; species Vicia faba. Next base: position 316,819,964 of record OX451738.1, on the reverse strand, counting down.
ATGAGTATCAGAATAGAATCAGTGTCTGGAGCGTATCTGAAAGCTGAATCTGAATGAGTATCAGGATGACATTCGTGTCTGGAACGTATCTGAACTGTATCTGAAAGCTGAATTTGAATGAGTATCGGAATGGCGTCCGTGTCTGGAGCGTATCTGAATTGTATCTGAAATCTGAATCTGAATGAGTATCAGAATGGCATCCGTGTCTGGAGTGTATCTGAACTGTATCTAAAAGCTGAATCTGAATGAGTATCAGAATGGTGTCCGTGTCTGGAGCGTATCTGAACTGTATCTGATAGTTGAATCTGAATGAGTATCAGAATGGCGTACGTGTCTGGAGCGTATCTGAACTGTATCTGAGAGACTTCTGAACATGGTTAATGGTAGCTGTTAATTAACCTTATTCTAAAAAAGGGTAAAATGTTAGTTAATGTGCAATGTCATGTTGTATGAAATGCATAGTGTAATGTATTCGTGTTATCAATGTTTATGATATATGGATGCGATGTATGCGTATATGAGCTAATCTGCTGCACTGTTGTTGGATAGGGGGAAATAAAATCCCTGATTGCTGCTGATGATATGGAGTGTAAGTATTCATGTTGTGAAGTTGAGATGGTGATGATTTTCCGCTTAGGGAAATAAACTCTGTTGTAAGGGAAACGTCGTGTGCTGCTTGTGAAATCCTGTTGGGGAATCTTGAGAAATTGGATGACTTCTACTGGGGATTGACAACTGGAAGCTTTGTCCCGCTGGCGATTAAAATACACACTGTAGGGGATTCTGTGGAATAGCTCAAAGATATCGCCCTATCTCTTAAAGCCATAAGTGATTGTCTTTTTACTTTATTTATTTGTAAACAATAATTATGTTCAAATGCATATGTTCAAAAATAAATCATTGGATGTTTTTGTAAACAAAACACAAGAGTAAAGAAAAATAGGTAGTTTTACACTTTCCAAGGGATATCTTTGTATTGAATTTGAGTAAGTATTTTTGCATAATGAGACAAACATTCTAGTAAGAGAATGCTGTTGTAAAAAAATGAAAGTTTTGATACAAAAATAAGATAGCTATGTGCAATAATCCCATGGGGTTCCCACTCTACTATAGCCTTCGTGTCTCTGAGCATCTTATCTATTTATTGCCTTGTCCGAAGTTGATTGAGTTGATCAGAACCGTCGAGTTTGTTAGTAGAAACCAAAGGTTGTCAGTAAGGTAATCCAACAGGACATAGTCATACGCTTAAATCCCTAACTTTTGCTTGGACCTCCCTTTCGGGTTTACAGTCCACCGGGATACCCTTTTTTTCCCAAGCCGCCCTTTCAGGTTTTCAGCTTGCCGGGTGTATAGATTTTTTGTTTTATCCCTAATTTTTGCCCGAACCTCTTTGGTACACCAGGATCCCCTTGTTTTTCCTAGGTGTGTCAACCTAGCGGGTCTCTTATGCGTAGTATCTTTTGACTATGTCTTCATTCACAGGGTGCAATAGGTCGTCGCCATCCATGGTGGTCAAGATCATTGCTCCACCAGAGAATATGCTTTTGATTACAAATGGTCCTTCATATGTGGGAGTCCATTTTCCCCTGGGATCACCTTGAGGCACTATAATATGTTTGATCACCAAATCCCCGACTTGATATACTTGGCCTCTAACCTTTTTGTTGAAAGCCTTAATCATCCGTTTTTGATACATTTGACCATGACAGAAAACAATAAGCCTTTTCTCATCAATCAAGTTCAGTTGATCAAGTCGAGTCTGGATCTAATCTTCTTCGTTCAGCCCTGCATCTTTCATAATTCTCAGAGAGGGGATCTGGACCTCAATAGGTAAGATAGCCTCCATTCCGTATACCAGAGAGTAGGGTGTTGCCCCGATTGATGTACGCGCTATGGTACGATATCCATGGAGAGCGAATGGTTGCATCTCATGCCAGTCTTTGTATGTGACTGTCATTTTCTGTATGATCTTTTTGATGTTCTTATTTGCGGCTTCGACAACACCATTCATCTTCGACCGGTAGGGGGAAGAATTGTGATGTTGGATCTTGAATTGCTCGCATAGGGCGGTGATTATAGTATTGTTTATATTCGTACCATTGTCTATAACGATCCTCTCCGGGATACCGTAACGACATATGAGATTCTGCTTGATGAACCAGGCAACAACATTCTTGGTGACAGAAGTAAAGGAGGCTGCCTCAACCCATTTTGTAAAATAGTCAATGGCCACTAAGATGAAGCGGTGTCCATTAGAGGCTGTTGGCTTGATTTCCCTAATCATAATGATGCCCCACATAGAAAAGGGCCAAGGAGCCGTCAAGACATTCAGAGGAACCAGAGGTATGTGCACCTTGTCAGCATAAATCTGACACTTGTGGCATGTTCAAGAGTGTTGATAACAGTCTGCTTCCATGATAGACCAGTAATAGCCTGTCCGTAGGATTTTCTTTGCCATCATATGTCCACTGGAATGGGTGCCAAAAGTGCCTTCATGTAACTCAACCATGATATTTTCTGCTTCAATCTTGTCTACGCGTCGAAGTAACAAAGTCATGGTTGAGTTTGTAGAGAATGCCATTACTAAGGAAGAATTTATAAGAGAATCTCCTTAAGAACTTCTTATCATTGACTGAAGCTCCTTCTGGATATTCTTGGGCCTCGAGATACCTCTTGACTTCGTGAAACCAAGGCTGGTCCACTGCTTCTTCAGTATTAATCTTGTGACAGTGAGCTGGTTCCTACATTCGTTCAATGGTGATATGGGGAGCCTCGTTATCCCATTTAAGTTTAAACATGGATGACATTGTGGCTAGTGTGTCTGCTAGCTGATTTTCTTCTTGCGGGAAATGCTCGAAGGTAATCTTCTCAAAATGTGGGAGCAATGTCTACACATGTTCTTTGTAGGGGATACAGTTAGGATGTTTGGTATCCTACTCTCCTTTGATCTAGATGATGACCAAAGCTAAATCTTCGAATACATTTAAGGACTTGATCCCCAAGTCTATGGAAGCTTTGAGACCAGAAATGCACACTTCGTATTCTGCCATGTTATTTGTACAATTAAAGCAGAGTCTTGCCGTAAAGGGAGTATGACATCCTTCAGGAGATATGAGCACAACACCAATATCATTGCCGACTGCGTTAGATTCCCCATCAAAAAAACAGGGTCCATCGAGATCCTTGTTCAGGTCTGTTATATGGTCTAAATTCTTCATAGTTGTTTACCATCATGATGTCTTCATCCGGGAATTCGAACTTCATGGACTGGTAGTCTTCTACAACTTGGTGAGCAAGGTGATCAGATAGTACACTGCCATTTATTGCTTTCTGGGTAGTATACTGTATTTCATATTCTGTCAGGATCATCTGCCATCTCGCTATTCTCCCAGAGAGAGCAGGTTTCTCGAAGATGTATTTTATTGGATCCATTTTGGATATCAACAAAGTAGTATGGGTCAGCATACAATGTCTTAGCCGGCGAGTAGTGAATATCTTGTTTCACAGTCGGTAAACTTTTTTCTCAGGTAATAAATAACGTGCTCTTTTTGGCCAGACTCGTCATGCTGCCCCAGCACACACCCCATTGAATTTTCCAAAACAGTTAGATACATGATCAATGGTCTTCCCTCAACTGGTGGCATCAAGACAGGAGGCTCTTGTAAGTATTCTTTGATCTTATCGAAATCATTTTGGCACTCGTCATTCCATTTGACTACTTGATCTTTCTTCAGTAACTTGAAGATTGGTTCACAAGTAGCTGTCAGGTGAGAAATGAATCTAGCAATGTAGTTTAAATGTCCCAAGAATCCTCTGACTTCCTTCTCAGTACGAGGAGCAGGCATCTCTTGTATCTCTTTCACCTTGGCGGGATCCACCTCGATACCTTTATTGCCGACGATAAAGCCTAGGAGCTTACCAGACCTCACCCCAAATGTGCATTTATTTGGGTTCAACCTCAACTTGTATTTCTTTAGCCTCTCAAACAGTTTCTTTAAATGATCGAGATGCTCTTCTTCTGTTTGAGATCTATCTATCATGTCGTCCACATAGACCTCTATTTCGTGATGTATCATGTCGTGAAATAGAGATACCATGGCACGTTGATAGGTTTCCCCAACATTCTTCAGTCCTAATTGCATAACCTTGTAGCAGAATGTGCCCCACTGCGTGACAAAGGTTGTTTTCTCCATGTCCTCAGGCGCCATTTTGATTTGGTTATAGCCTGAGAAAACGTCCATGAAGGAAAACACTTTATGTTGTGCCGTAGTGTCAACTATAACATAAATGTGGGGAAGTGGGAAATCATCCTTGGGGCTTGCCCTATTCAAATCTCTGTAGTCCATGCACATTCGTATTTTGCCATCTTTTTTGGGCACGGGAACAACTTGGCAACCCATTGCGGATAAGAGGTGACGGCTAAGAATCCGACGTTAAATTGTTTCATGACTTCTGCCTTAATATTCTCTGACATGTTTGGTCGCATGCGACAGACCTTTTGTTTCACCAGTGGAAAATCTTCTTTTGTTGGTAGACGATGTACCACAATATCTGCATCAAGTCCTGGCATGTCTTCATACGACCAGGAAAAGACCTCAACATACTCGTGTAACAACTGAATCAGACGCTCTTTGACACGGGGTTCCAGATTGGCACCCACCTTGACCTCTCTTTTGTCTTCTTCGGTACCTAGGTTGATTGTGTCCACTGGTTCCTTGTGGGGCTGAATGGTCCTCTCTTCTTGTTATAGTAACCTGGCGAGTTCCCCTGGTACTTCACAATCTTCCTCACCTTCGTCTTCGGCTTGGTAGATTAGATTTTCAGAATCACAGAAGACTATAGCAGAATCGTTACCCATGGGATCCCGAATGGATGTAGACCTGCAATGTGAGTGTAAGTGTGTGTAAGAGTATAACTATCTTTGAAAGAAATGAAAATGTAAAAAGAAAAATGATCAGCCAAAAGTTTGTATGCAAAAACGTCCATGATTCATTGATGTCATATGGAAATGAGATAATAACCCTTACAAATGGATCATTGTGCCTCGGGTAAGACACAAGGTTTTAAGAGTCTGAATTGTTTTAATATTACAGATTAAAAAAAATTTAAAGAAAAATTACTGTGGGATAAATGTGATCGGGAAAAAATATCTAGCCTCCCAATTGCTGAGCCCTCCACTGACAGTTGGAAAAATCCAATCCTCCATGTTGTAGCTGTCTTCATCATCCTCTATTGCATTGACTTCGCGATTGTTGATCTTCAAGGGCGGTCCTCCAGCACGAGTGCGGCGTACAACTTTCCGGGAACCTGAAGTGAAACCCAAACCAAATTTGTCAGATTTGTATGGGATATCTGGGATTTGTCCCCAAATAGTGCATCCTCCTTCTTCTATCACTGCCTTGGTATCCTTCAAAGACAACATCTTGAGTGGAGGCCTTGTGATCTTGGGAACTTGAGACACAACCTTGGTTACTGCCACATCTTGCGGGACTTCTTCAAAGTGCTGGAATAGAGTTTCAATAAATTCACCATCTAGTTCCACATATCTGAAGGAATTTAGATGGCTGATCATATACTCTTCTTCTCCATGAACAATGATGATCTTCCCTTGAATTGGATATTTCAGCATTTGATGCAACATAGAAGTAACAACGCCAGCATTGTGAATCCACGGTCGGCCTAGCAAGTAGGAATATGAAGGGTGAATATCCATTACATAAAAAGTTGAGTCAAATTTTTGGGTTCCAACTTTTATGGGGATGTCCACTTCCCCATGCACCACCCTTTTTGAGCCGTCGAAAGCCCTCACTACTATGTTGCCCAGTTTCAATGTCAATCCTTCACAGTCAAGCCTATCAAGAGCCTTTTTAGGAAATACATTCAGAGATGAACCAGTGTCAACCAAAACATGAGCCAAGGTCGTGCCCCTGCATTCGACTGAGACATGCAATGCCTCGTTATGCTTCCTCCCTCTTGGCGTTAAATCAGCATATGAAAAACCTAAGCCATTATCTGCAGTCAAGCTGGCTACGCAGTCTTGGAACTGATCGGCAGATGTTTCTTGGGGTACATGGGCAGTTTTCAGGAACTTTACCAAGGCTTTTGCATGAGCCTCAGAACGTAGTAATAAAGCCAGCATGGAAATTTTTGATGGAATTTGCCCCAGTTGCTCGACTATGTTGTAGTCGCTTCTTTTTATGATCTTTAGAATTTCCTCCATCTCTTCCCGAGAGGTCTCAGGGATAGCTACTAAATGTGCCTTCGTCCATACAGGCTCAACCAGAATACCCTTACCTCGAATCTCGGTTGACTCGGCAGCAGGAATGTCAGTAGGGGTGATAACAGGGATCGTAACAATTTTGTCAACAAGAGTATTAGCAGAGATGATTGTAGGAATGGGAATAACCTTTGGAGGAGCAACAACAACATGAATGATTACGGGTCCATAAACTGCTTTTGGGGGAGAAATTTTTGGAGAGAATATCCTTCCGCTTCGGGTTATCTTACTAGCCCCTGCAATATTACTGATATTGGAATCAACTTTCTCAAAACTTGAATCTTCGACAGCTGGCCAATCTTGCTTGATACCGTGGTAGTAGACATCCCCTCCATAATTCCATGGTACGGTTTTGTCTGACGAATACGGGATTGGTCCAAGCATCGTAATTATTAAAGGAGCTACTTTTGGAACTGATGTAATTCTAACGGGTCTTTTGGTGGAGACCCTAGAAGAATTGTCGGAAATGGTCATGATGGAAACATCATTATAAGAAACAGTTGGAATAGAAGTCTTTTCGAACAAAATTTCCTTGTTATCTATTAGGCAGTGAACGCCTGCTTTCAATAAAGGGCAGTTGGCTGGTGAGGATAAACAGAAATGATAACTTTCATCGCAGCCCGGGAAAACACTGGCATTCAACAAATTCTTTTTGATAGTCAGGAGTGGGGTTACAAGTTCATCAACTGAAGTAACAAACATTTCTTCCTCGACGGCGTTGACATCATGGTCGTGTTTGGGCATATGGGCAGTAATGATATTAGGCTTTTCTGGTGCGTTGAACTCAATCTCTTTGGCTTCAAGGAGGTCTTGTACTTTGTTCTTTAGAGCCAAACAGTTGTTAGTGTCATGGCCGAGACTCTCAGAGTGGTATGCACATCGGGCATTAGGATGATAGTGAGGAGAGGTTGTGTTAGGGTTCTTTGGAGCTTCTTTCAAAGTCACTAGGTTGGATCTTAACAAATGTGGTAATACTTGAGATAATGTCATATTAATTCGGGTGAATTGTTTGACTGGTCTTTCCATTCTTGGTTGGTTGCTTCTTTGTTGAGCAGGCTCTGGTTTAGGAATCATGATAGCTCCCACCATTGGACAACGTTCAACCCTATCTTGATTTCTATGAGGATATACAACAACCACTTCTTTTTTTCCCAATGAATGGTTTCCTTACAACAGCAGTGGATGCATCTTTTTGAATCTTCCCATTCTTTATCCCGACTTCTACTCTTTCTCCGGTCAATATCAATTCAGTAAATCCTGCCAAAGAGCTCCCAATTAAGTGATTAAAGAAGGGACCAGACAAGGTGCCCAAAAACATGTCTACCAATTCTCTTTCAGATAGAGGAGGCTGGACTCTTCCTGCTAAGTCCCTCCATTTTTGCGCATAGTCCTTAAAGACTTCACTTGAAACCATGGACATACTCTTGAGTTGAGTACGGGTGGGCGCAAGATCAGCGTTGTATTGGTATTGTTTGTAAAAGGCAGCGGCCAGATCTTCTCAGTTATGAACATTGGCTCTTTCTAACTGATAAAACCAATCAAGTTGAGTTCCAGACAAACTGTCTTGGAAGAAGTGTACCCATAAATCCTTGTCAGCGGTATGAGGCTGGATTTTCCTCACATAGGACCGGAGATGCATTTTGGGACATGAAACTCCATCATATTTGGCGAACACCAGTGCTTTGAATTTTGGAGGAATGACTATCCCAGATACTAGACCTAACTCCTCAAAGTCCAATCCAGGTACTTTTTGGATTTCCATTACGCTCAACCGCTCCTCTAGATGCTTATACTTGTCATCGGCTGGAGGATATTGTTCTTCGGAATAGTCTTCTTTTTCCTCTTCCTCTTCTGAATCTGACTGGACAACTGTTTCTTTGCCCTTCCCATCTTGATTTTCTTTCTCACCAGATGACGTTGCAAAGTCCAGGGTCCTTCTTGCTTATCCTTAGAATCTTCTTCCCATGTTCAGAACTCCGGTTATTTTCTTTTTCTTCTTTTTCTCTTCAACCAGCAAGGTCTTCAACTCTTCTTGTCCTTTGGATAGATTTAAGAAAATCTGTTGAAACTGGGCATTTTGAGCTTGGAGGTCCTTCACCGTTTGCTTGAGATCCATCTTACTAAAAAAAACAGTAGAAAGATGAGGAGATTTGTTGCAAGAAACCTTCTTATGTTATGATGAATGGTAAATGCGTATGCAATGATTTCAAGGATTTTAAAGATTCAAATTTGTTTTAGACAAAAAGGAAACACACGTTATATTAATAAATTAAAGCTTGAGTACATCAATGCCTCCTTGGGCAAACAAATACAAACACTTTAAGATAGAAAGGTTGTACGCATCCTCTTTGGTGCGATATAGGCATTCAAGTTCCTCTCCTCATGAAGTTGCTTAGTAAGTTCCAAAACCTTCTTCTCACTAGCGTAGAATTGGGCTTCGAAAGTGTCTCGCTCCCCCTTGAGTTGTATCCAATCTCTTTGTAGGTCTTCAAGAGAGGTGGGCATGTCAGGATGTAGGATAATGTATGGAACATCTCCTTCCATAACAGGCTCAATGATTACCGGGAGAGTGGAAGGATAAGGCATCATAAGACTCTGAGCACGAGTTCACACCCATTTGAGGTAAGGCTCAAGAGGGATGGAATTCTTATGCCCCAATGTCTTGCTATCTATCTTGTTCAACATCCTCCAAGCTCGGATAAATCTCTGGCGAAGACCTTGATCATCATTCTCGTAGTCAAATACCAAACCTTGAATGAGCATCTCATGGGGGCCATCCCTTCAGGCGTAACCAAACTGTGTTAAGGCTAAGCAAGGGTTATAGGTGATACCTCCCCTAATGCCAAGTAAGGGGACATTGGGGAATTCTCCACAACGGTCGACAATAGTAACATTCTCTAGGGATCGGGAACACCAATGGATGTCTGAATTTTTTAGTGTCATCAACCTTTGTGACCACCTCGAACCTTGCTCATTCTTCAATATAGATTGGGGAAGATGCAAAATAAACCATCTTGCCAAGAGAGGAGTGCAACACATAAGGACACCTCTTTTCCTCATAGTGCGAGTGTGAAAAGAATGCAAAATGTACCCTAATAAGGTAGGCACCGGGTTACGAGACATGAAGATCTTGACGGTGTTCACATCTATGAGTTGGTCAGGATTTGGGAACAAAACCATCCCATAGATGAGGAGAGCCTCAATTTCCTCAAAAGCTTGCAAATCCAAGGAGTTCCAACAGTTTCAGGCTTTCTCAAACAAAAACTTTGCTAGGAAACCTTTGACACCACTCCTAGTTTCCCAATTAGTTATGACATCAGATGACTGCAAGTGTAGAGCTTGAGCAATATCTGTTAGAACATAATTTAGTTCTACATCCCAGTAAGAGTTTTGATGATGACAAACACATGATAATAAAGAACAAATATGTTCGCTAATAAAAGTATCGTTTCATGCAGGAAGTTCTGATGTGAAAAAGATGTTCTAATGCAACTGGAAGTTCTGCCAGAACATCACCAGTAGTTCCCATAAGTTCTGATGTTAAAAAGATGTTCTGATGTAACTAGAAGTTCTGATTATGCAAGCACAGAAGTTGAGAGGACAATGAAAGATTCAGATGCATCAAATATGCATGACACGCTTATATGAAGAAGTTCTGATTGAACTTCTGAATGCACCAGCGCTGCGAAACAAAATCTTTGATACTCTAATGTGCAAAATTCTGATCAAGCTGTAAAGAACTCTCAACGGTAATATTCATCCTCTGATGTGAGAAGCTCTGAAGCATTACAACTCCATTAATGCAAGATCACAAGTAACGGCTGCAAACAGACAATGATCTCCTGATTTGGAAAGCTCATTAACGCGTGTTATGGACTTACCAAAAGTATCTTCTTATGTCTCTATTGCAAGGTCTATATAAAGCAGACTAGAAGAAGATTTCATGATGATGAACAACTGCGCTCAAAAAGAAAAAACTCACGTGAAAAGTCAGCAACGCAGCTATCATTCTTCATCTTCAACAATTCAATATTAAACTGTGTAATACATCACAAGTTTGTGATACTGTTTATTTAGAAACATCATTGTACACTTTTATTCAATTAACTGTTTAGTGAAATTCCTTGAGAAAACCGGGTTGTGGTTTTGGACTCAAGAAGACTTTAACAATTGTTAAAGTAGAATTGTAATCAGTTTGATTAGTGGATTAAGTCCTCGTTGGAGAGAGGCGAAATCACCTTGGAGGGTGTACTGGAGTAGTTTGAGATCAAGCAAACCAGGATAAAAATATCGTGTCTACTGCTTTTGATTTTAAGTTTCAATTCAACCCCCCCTTCTTGTGTTTTTCACTTCTTCAATTGGTATCAGAGCACCTGGATCTGGGTGCAAACACTTAACCATGTCAGATAAAGATCCAAAGGGGGGAAAACACTATGATGGGAACAAGTCAGAACATCAGTAGCAGCCCTCCAATATTTGGAGGTGAAAATTTTGACTACTGGAAGGATATGATCAAAAGTTTCTTCCTAGCCTATGATGCTGACCTCTGGGATGTGGTAACTGATGGATACATACATCCTGTTGATGAAAGCAGTCAGAAGATTGACAAAAAAAGGATGGCAGGTCATCAAAAGCAAGACCTCAGAAATCATCACAAGGCCAGGACGATTCTCTTGAGTGCCATCTCATATTCAGAGTATGAGAAGATCACAAACAGAGAAACAACTAAGAACATGTTTGATTCTCTGAGAATGATGCATGAAGGCAACATGCAAGTAAAAGAAACCAAAGCCCTTGCGGTCATTCAGAAGTATGAAGCCTTCAGAATGGAAGAAGACGAAACCATTGAAACAATGTTCTCTAGATTCCAAACTCTGGTGGAAGGGCTAAAGGTTCTGGACAAAGGGTACTCAACTGCTGATCATGTAAAGAAGATCATCAGAAGTTTACCAAAACAATTGAGACCAATGGTCACGGCTCTCAAACTAGCAAAAGATCTGAACATAATATCTCTAGAAGAACTTGTCAGCTCCCTCAGAAGCCATGAGATAAAGTTAGAAGATGATGAGCCTCAGAAGCAATGTAAGTCTCTGGCTCTGAAATCTAACAAATATGAAACCAAAATCTTGCAGGCAGAAGTAGAAAACTCTGGAGAATCCTCGTCAGAAGAAGATGAACTGTTCTTTCTATCCAGAAGAATTAATCAGCTGTGGAAGCACAGGCAGAAGAATTTCAGAAACTCTAGAAGAACAGGAAATGACTCTGAACAATCCTCTGGATACAAAAAATCAAGTAACAGAATCATTACCTGCTATGAATGCAATAAACAAGGTCACTATAAAAGTGATTGTCCAAGGATTCAGAAGGAGAAACATAAAAGGAAGTTCTTTAAGGAGAAGAAGAAAAGTCTTATGGAAACATGGGATGACTCTGAATCTTCTGAAGACGGAACAAAATCAGAAGATGAACAAACCAATATAGCTCAAACGGATAACTTATTAGATGTCTCTGAATCTTCTGAATCTGAATCAGGGTCAGAATCAGGATCAGACGCTGAAGAGGTATTTCCTGACTTTACTGTTAATTTTACTAAAGCTGAATTAGGAGAAAGTCTGAGTGAAATTTTAGAAAGGTATCAGCAGCTTAGAGTCAAATTCAAGAACCTGAAAAAGGATCTTGCTTCTGACTCTGAAGAAACTGAGAGTCTGAGATTAGAAAACTCTGAGTAAAAAGAAAAGATTTCAAAACTAGAAAATGATTTACAAAACTCTCAGAAGGAAATAATCTCAGAGGATCCCAGTAATGCTGATAAGATCATAAAGGAATATGATCACAGCTTTTAAAAGTTTCTGACTAAAAACATAGATAGAAGCAAAATGGCTTCAATGATCTATGGAGTTAGCAGGAATGGAAGAATAAGCATAGGATACAAAGGAAAAGTATCCCAACCTAAGAAAGTTAAGGATCTGGTTATCAAACACACTCCTCTCTATTCTCAATTCACCACTGGGCAAACACATGATATAAAACATGCTGGTAAGGCGTTTTATACTAAACCAAAATTCAAACAGAATTTTGGAAACTCTAACAGTCATGGACCCAGAAAGATATGGGTACCAAAAGACAAAATCATCTATGTTGCAGGTATTTTTAACAGTAAGGTTGAAACTCCATTATTAACACCTGGACTCTGGATTCTCTCTACACATGGAGAAAAGAAAGCATATGTTCCAAAGCCTGGAATTTAAAAGATTCGTAGGTTTCAGAGGAAATTAGAAACTGAAGATTACTGGCTCTGAAACTATTTGAAACAGGAATGGAAATACATCATCAGAAGTTCTCTAAATAATCTCAGATGTATTCAGAAAAGGATGTCACACTGTTTCAAGCACTTATGTCAGAGCAAGCCAATCAAAGTCTTTACCACTTTTTGATTCTTGACAAAAAGGGGGAGAATGGAGAATATTTTGACTCATAATCAGAAGATCGTCAGGGAAGCATTTTATTTTCTCATTAGCTGAGTACTCTACTCAGGGGGAGCCTTCCTTTTAATTTTTTTCTTCTTTATATTCCATCAAAATATACTAGTTTTTGTCATCATCAAAAAAGGGGGGATTGTTAGAACATAATTTAGTTCTACATCCCAGTAAGAGTTTTGATGATGACAAACACATGATAATAAAGAACAAATATGCTCGCTAATAAAAGTATCGTTTCATGCAGGAAGTTCTGATGTAAAAAAGATGTTCTAATGAAACTAGAAGTTCTTCCAGAACATCACCAGAAGTTCCCAGAAGTTCTAATGTTAAAAAGATGTTCTGATGCAACTAGAAGTTCTGCCAGAACATCACCAGAAGTTCTGATTATGCGAGCATAGAAGTTGAGACGACAATGAAAGATTCAGACGCATCAAATATGCATGACACACTTATATGAAGAAGTTCTGATTGAACTTCTGAATGCACCAGCGCTGCGAAACAGAATCTCTGATACTCTGATGTGCAAAATTCTGATCAAGCTGTAAAGAACTCTCAACGGTAATATTCATCCTCTAATGTGAGAAGCTCTGAAGTGTTACAACTCCATCAATGCAAGATCACAAGTAACGGCTACAAACAGACAATGCTCTCCTGACTTGGAAAGCTCATTAACGCGTGTTATGGACTTACCAAAAGTATCTTCTTATGTCTCTATTGCAAGGTCTATATAAAGCAGACTAGAAGAAGATTTCATGATGATGAACAACTGCGCTCAAAAAGAAAAAACTCACGTGAAAAGTCAGCAATGCAGCTATCATTCTTCATCTTCAACAATTCAATATTAAATTGTGTAATACATCACAAGTTTGTGATACTGTTTATTTAGAAACATCATTGTACACTTTTATTCAATTAACTGTTTAGTGAAATTCCTTGAGAAAACCGGGTTGTTGTTTTGGACTCAAGAAGACTTTAACAGTTGTTAAAGTAGAATTGTAATCAGTTTGATTAGTGGATTAAGTCCTTGTTGGAGAGAGGCGAAATCACCTTGGCGGGTGGACTGGAGTAGTTTGAGATCAAACGAACCAGGATAAAAATATCGTGTCTACTGCTTTTAATTTTAAGTTTCAATTCAACCCCCCTTCTTGTGTTTTTCACTTCTTCAATATCTTCTGGCTTTGGGTCTCTTTCCCTACCATTGAAAGGTAGTTGATTTAGTATGGGAATCCTCAAGAGTTGGGAGAATTCTTCCAAAGTTGGCACAAGTTGATAATCGGGAAATGTGAAGCAATGGTGTAAGGGATCAAAGAACTGAAAGAGCACCTTCATCGGTGTTGGAAGTGACCAAGTTGAGTAGGCGACCAAGTCTCTCAGTAAAAGGAGAATTTTCAAGAATCCTTGAAGCTAGCTCCTTAAGTTGTGGAGGGATCCTCACAAGATTGACTTGAATAGTTTTCCTATGAATATAATCCATGTCCTACAAAACAGAACAAAGATAAATCCCAAGATCCTTGAAATGGTTAGTGAATGAGTATGATGTTATGATGTTTATGATGTTATGTACAAGTAAATATACACGAACAAAGAAAACAACTCCTTAGGATTAGGCTTGCATGGAGTCTCATAGGTAAGTACCCTCTTGAAGTTTAGTTGGCTCAAACCTGTCCTAGTAATAGTAACCGGGTTCTAAATTGCTCAATATCACCAGTTTGTTTCCTTGGTTATTGTTTCAGCACAAGCCTCTTTAATGGCGACCGAAATTTCCCAAAAAACCAAACCTCAATGAGTGTAGTATCGAGTATCTACCAACTTCGGATTGCACCAAATCCGGTCATCTCACTACATCCTAATGGCCAAGTTGGTCAAGCAAAGGTTCTAAAAGTTCATTAGTGCTTCATGACATCACTCAGCGGCCCCTTATTCTCCTTGATTAACTCAAGGGCTACCGATACCCACAAATATGTCGCACTAATGTAGCTATTTCTTAGACCATGTCGGTATACCCCACATAGTTTCCACAACGTATTGCTACATACCTATAAGGTATCCCAAATCTGGGTAAAGGATTCAAACCCAAACAAAGAACCATAATGTAAAGCAAACAAGTCAAACAAATGAAGGAAAGTAAATGTGATCTAACCCTAAGGTAACCCAACTTTTAAATAACTCCCCAGCAGAGTCGACAGTTCTGTGATACAGTGGGAGAACTGACTTGAAGGTTTTGCGTTTGATCGCAAATATTGCGATTAGCAAGAGTCGCCACCGACTTTTCTTTTATTCAAAAGGAAAGGTGAAAAAGCACAGGAAAGACCTTTGAGATTATATCTTGAGTTCGGGAGGTCGATTATGAAAAGGGAAGGTATTAGAACCCCTTTCATCCATGGTTTTCCATGGTATCTTAGTTACTTGTTAGATCACTTGCTTTTTGTTTGAAATTGTGCTTTGTGTGGTTTTTGAAAGTATTTTGTAAAGAGGCCATTGTTTAGGCAAACTTTGTAATGATTCTCGTTCGTAAGAATGTATACAAAGTGTTTGATCTTTTGAAAATGTTTTCAAGTTTGTAAGATGTTTTGAAAGTGTAGGTGTTTGTTTTGAAAATAGCAAGGATGTTTGTTTTGAAATGGAGCAAGCAACTAGGAGCTTTCTACCTACTCAAAAGTCTTTCTTGTTCATTTCCTTTTCCTTTGATATTGTTATCTTACCATTGATTTGGTAAGTAACCCTATCTTTGGATGTAAACGGGATGGGCGCGGGTCATCGTATAAACATGATTAGCAATGTTGCAAGGTATCTTAGCATTCTCTCTTAGGGACTAAGATCATTTGAAAGGAAACTTAGATAGCGTCATCGAGGGACTATGATCTTGTATTTGTTTGTTTTTTGCTAAGATACCTCACATGCGTAATATGGCCATTTTGTAATGGCAAACAAGTGGATTTATCCTAGGGGGTGCTTGTGTGCAAGTGTATTGTTTACATGCTCGATTTTGTCTTGAATTAGGGTTTTCTAAGCATTGGTTTTAGTCTTTCCATACAAACCCTAATTACTAGCATGTTATGTAAAAGGGATAAATGGCGGAATTTAAAGTTACTATGCTATTACAATATTTGTGGGAGGGGGTTATACAAATGGTAAATGGGGATTACAAGAATATAAACCTAATTAATCTATTACAACCAAATTGAATTTGTACAAGAATTGAAATAAATAATGTACAAGATGAATAAATATACAAGAATGAAAATATAAAGAAAATAAATATTTTTGTTTGAAATTTTTTTAGGAAAAGTGAATTTGATTTAACCTAATTAATTAAAAGAAAGTAATTAATTAAAATAATAAAAGTAAATCTAATTTAATAAGAAAAGATTTTAAATAAAATCCTAAGACTATTAATTGATTAAAAGGAAATTAAGTTTAAGAAAAGTATTTTTGTATTTTTTGTCTTGAAAATAATTTATAGTATTATAAAATATTTTTGGCCCTTTTTATATAAAAGTAATATATTTTAATAGGTGTAAAAGAAAATAAATAATAACCTAGTTTTAATTAAATTTACAAGATACTTTGTAAAAATAAAATAAAGTATGATTAATAAAATAATTTTTTGTGTGAGAAAATAAATAAACTATGTCAAAATGTAAATCTATTATTTTTATATATCTTTTATGATTATTTTAATATTAGGAAAATATTTAAGAAAATAAATAAAAATAAAAATAAGAAAATAAAATAAAACTGGGCCAGGGTGCAAATAGCCTGCATGGGTTTAGAAAGTAAAAAAACAAAAAAAAAACAGGGCCATTGAGGCCCAGCGCGTGCAAAAAGGAAAGTCAGAAAACAAGAAAAATGTGAAAAACCCAAAAGGGTACCACTGGGGCTCAAACCCAGGTCCCAAAGGTTACAAGCGCGCGCTTCTACTACTGAGGTGGATATACATCCGTTAACATAAGCAAAACAATAAATATATGATACAAAACACGCCCTGAGTTACACTTCATCTTCAACCTCCAGCCAGACCAACTGTAACTTGTTCATTTCTCAACAAAAATGAAAACTCTAAACATGAAACTTGTAGAAAATTTCCTCACGGTTTCAGAAATGTAAAGCATTAAAACTATAGATCAAATATAAGCATGAATTTCATTGGCCCTAAACTGAATCCTAAAAATCTCAGAAATTTCAGTCTCAACATTCTCTAAGCTTAAGCAAAATTAATGGAAACTATGGACATGGTCAGCTTTAGGGCAATGATATCTAGGGATGTCAATGGGGCGGGGCGGGGCCGGGGGGACACTTCCCCATCTTTTTCCCCGCCATCAAATTCATTCCCCGTCCCCGTCCCCGATCTCCGTCACGGGGGAATTTCTATCCCCATCCCCGTTCCCCGCGGATCCCCGTTCCCCGCGGGGATCCCCATAGATCCTACATTTATTCATTAATATTTTATTTTTTTAAAATGTTTATATTTTCTATAAAAATAAAAAGCACAAAGAATTCACATATTTATTATGTTATTAAAAAATACTAGTATTTGACATTTATTATTTTTTATTAAAAATACTAATGGAACACAAAATAATAATATTTTTTTAATAAATTTCTATAAAATGCTATATTAAAATAATAGGCGGGGCGGGGTCCCCGCGGGGCGGGGGGTGTATTCCCCGTCCCCGTCCCCGAAATGCTCTCGGGGGAATTTTTCTCCCCATCCCCGCCCCCACGGGGGAAAATTCCCCATCTTTGGGGCCCCGAACGGGGCGTTCCCCGCGGGGATCCCCATTAACAGGTCCAAACTGACATCCCTAATGATATCTACATGTTTTATTCACAAATAAATCATTGATAATGCTTGTATGAAAAGTTCCAAAGTTATAAAACTTACCTTGCAAGAGGGTATCAGGTTTGAGCAGCTTTCAAGGAGTTACAATGGTTGGGTTAGCTTCTTCAAGTTCCCAGGAAGCTAATGGAATGCTTAGCTCGAGCTGAAAGGGCCTGAGGAGTTCTGGAGAAGTCCAAGTGCAAAGCTATATTTTTGAAAATGGTGGATGAGGATGGAGGTGTAATAATGAGCTGTAGGTGTTGGGATTGTTTGTGTATGTTGTTTAGAAGCTTTTGAAAACAAAAGGCCAAGAAACGCACGAGTGGATTTGAAGATTGACTTCAAAACTCAGAAATGACAAGTTTTGAAGTGTTTTTGGTGATTATGAGTTCTAGGTGTTTTGAGGGCTCAAGCCTTCGTGTCTTTGATGCAAATAGTTTGTGTATCTATAAGCAAAAGGATTGGAGTGGTTTGGACAATCAGAAGTACAAGTTACAAGCTTTTGGCTAGGTTACTTGATTTTCAAGAAAAGAGGTTAACCAAGTTTCAATGTCAGGTACAAGCATGAGCTGGGTGATTATAAGTGTCTAAACCATTTCTCATGAGTTATAGGACTTGAGTGATCAGAAGATAACAAGTGCAATGCTCAAGAGCAAGTTTTGTGCAAAAAGTCACTTTATCAAAATGGCAAAGTGCACTTTCTTCCAAAAATGGATATAAAGCATGTCCATGCATTGAATGCTTGAAATGAGACCTCTAAAAGCTGTGCAAGCCATTAATTATTGAGTTCCTAACAAGTTTGATGCCCACAAAGTAGATTTTATGCATCATAGTTTGAATTTTGAACTTGGTTCATCACAAAATGACTTGTAATTCAAGTGATAAAACCCTAACTTTATCTCTTCGATTTTCCCTACTCAAGAATGATCTCAAGGAGTTCGTGGACATTTTGGAAAGCTTGTAATGTGCTATGTAACCCATCTTTAAATTGATTTTGAATATTCCCCTTGTAACTATATGAAAAAGTGCCATGAAGTTGGGTCAAAATCCTGACCAAATTAGGGCAAAATTTCACTAAGTGTTTTGTTTCATGACTACATGTTCTTAAAACTATAACTTGAGATCCAAGCACTTTTGGAAGAAGTGGTGTGAATAAAAGTTGTAGATTTCATGGAGATCTACAACTTCCATGTTGGAAGTTTCTCTTTAATCATCTTGCATCATGGTGAAAATTTTGCTCAAATTTATGAAAAAATAAGAAATTTCCAACACTTAGAAATTTTTCTAAGTTTAGAAATTTTAACTTTTCAAAATGAAATCTTGAATTTTTGATTTCTTGATGAATAAGTTTCATATTTTGACATTTTTTGATGAATTGTGATCTTTAGCGTTTGAATTTGATCAAAAAGTCAAAGTTTGACTTTTCAGTATACAATTGACTTTTGATTAGTTGACTGAAAATTCATCTGTCAATCTTTTGGACTTGCATTGTTTTGAGCCATGTCATTAGGTCAAAATGACTCCATCGGATTCTTGAGATCATTACTTGAACTAATTGATCATTTGGTAGGTCAAAAATCAGAAATTGCCCTTTCCCAGTCAAAACCCTAATTTTGACCATATTGCCCTTTTGGAGATTTGATCAAATTTCTTGGGGGAATTATGGTCCAAACTTGATCAAATGATACACATGAGTCTAAAATGTTGATGTGGATAAAAAATTATGAAGTTTGACTGTAAATTGGCCATGGTTGACTTTTTCCCCATTACAGTTGATTTTTAGGTCAACTGCTCAATTGACTGAGAAAAAGTATGGTCCAAGGCTTGAAACTTGACATGAGTGATCTTGAGGGTCCATAATGATCCATGAAAGTCAAATGGGGTATTGGAAGTTCAAAAATCCTTGTGCAATCTCAAACCCTAATTTTGGTCATCAGTGTTTAAGGAGGGGTCTTGAGCTGATCAACCCTAGTGCAGTCTTTGAGCCAAAGGAGATCTTGTGAGAAAAATCTTGATAAGTGAGAGGCAAAATTTTGAGGTACAACACTATCCGAATCAGCTTTGTGAGAATACCTCTCCAACTCAAGGAGCTAGTATCAAGGGTCCCTGAAACTTCCTCGTTCACTAAGAGATAGGGCTGACTTCTCAACCTGGTTACTTCAAGCTTTGATGAAAAGATGATGGGTGTACTCTTTCAATTCTTTGATCCCAAGCACCACTGCTTCACCTTTCTAGACTATCAGTTGGCTCCTACCATGGAAGAGTTCTCTCAGTTATTGGATCTGTCTATTCTTGACCAGATGCCTTTCACATGTTTAAAAGAGGTTCCCAAGCCAGAAGTCATTGCCTCATCTTTACATCTGAAACGGGCCGACGTGGTATCCAATTGGGAAACAAGAAGCAGCGTCATGGGTTTTCTAGCCAAGTTCCTAATAGAGAAGCCCCAGCTGTTTTGGGATGATTTGGACTTTCAGGATTTTGAGGAGGTTTAGGCTCTTCTAATTTATGGGTTAGTACTGTTCCCTAATCCAGACTTACTCATAAATATGAATGCTATCAAGATCTTCCTCTCTCGCAACCCTGTGCCTACTTTGCTCGGAGATATCTTGCATGCTCTCCACACTCATACCATGAAGAGAAGAGGGGTTGTTATGTGCTTCATGCCATTACTATCGAGGTGGTTTATTTCTCACCTCCCTAAGTCAGTGATGAAGAATGAAGAAGGTTTGGGTTGGTCGCAAAGGATAATGTCACTTTCTCATGCGGATATTCTCTGGTATTCCCGATCTATGTGAGATATTTCTGTTATTGACCGCTGCGGGGAGTTCCCTAATGTTCCACTACTTGGCATTAGGGGAGACATAACTTACAATCCTTGTTTAGCTCTGCAACAATTTGATTACGCTGGAAGGGATGGTCCTCATGAGATGCTTATCCAGGGCATTGTGTTTAACTATGAGGATGGTGTTCATGGGTATCGCCAGAGGTTCATACGAGCCTGGGGCATGGTAAACAAATCTGACGTCAAGACTTTGGGGCCGAATACTTCCATTCTTATGGAACCTTATCTCCAATGGGTATGAGCTCGTGCTCAGAAACTTATGATTCCATACATAGATGTTTTACCAGTGATTGTGGAACCCATTACTGGAGGGGATATTCCCTACATGGTTCTTCATCCTGATATGCCCACCGATCTTGAAGAATTACAGAGGTCCTGGATTCAGTTGAAGAAGGAGTGAGATACTTATAGGGACCAGTTTTATGCCCAAGAGGAGAAAGTTTTAGAGCTCACAAAGCAACTTCATGAGGAAAGAAGCCTTAATGTCTATCTCGGCACGAAGAGCAAACATCCATGGGAAACTTGAGTTTTTCTTAGTTTTTAGAAATTTCAATTGTAACGCCTAAAAGGCAATTGTACTTTGAATTCTACTACTAAAATATTTGTTTCATTGTGGTTCGCAAATTTAAATTTCCCAAAGTCCTTGAAATCATTGCATACACATGCCATACATATCAATGCATAAACAGGTATCATAAAAGGTTTCTCATATTCTTCGCTATTTATTTCAGCAATAATGTCTTCTGAACAAAGTATCAAGGATCTCCAAGCACAAAATGCCCAATTTCAGAAAATGTTTGTATCTTTGGCTAAAGGGCGGGAAGATCTGAAGGCCCTTATTCTGAAAGATAGAAAGAAGAAGACAAAGAAGACTGCAGGTGTTCTGAATCTGGGCAGAAGATTCAAGGGAACGTTGAAGCAACCGGTTGATCTAACCTCTTCATCCAAATAAGGGGAGAATCAAGAGGGAGATACAAGGGAGGAAGACCCTAATCCAAGGGTTTCTGAGGATGAATATGATTATAATAATGAACAGTATCCTCCCGCTGAGGATAAATACAAATAATTAGAGGATCGTCTGAGTGCAATGGAGATCCAAAGAGTACTAGGGCTGGATTTTGAAGAGATGGGTTTGGTATCCGGGGTTGTCATCCCACAGAAGTTCAAGGCTCCGGTATTTGCAAAGTATGATGGGGTTTCCTGTCCCAAGCTTCATCTTCGTTCTTATGTGAGGAAGATTTAGCCTCACACTACTGATAGGAACTTGTGGGTCCATTTCTTTTAGGATAGTCTGTCCGGGACTCAGCTTGAGTGGTTCTATCAGCTAGAGGGAACCAATGTCCGCAACTGGAAAGATCTGGCTGCTGCTTTTTATAAGAAGTATCAATATTACACTGACCTTGCTCCTACCCGTACTCAACTCCAGAGTTTGTCCATGGGTGCAAGCGAAGGTTTTAAGAACTACGCCTAGAAGTGGAAAGATTTGGCAGGGAAAGTCCAAACCCCTTTATCTAATAGAGAGTTGGTGGACATGTTTCTTGGTACGTTATCTGGCCCGTTTTTCAATCACTTGATTGGTAGCTCCTCATATGGTTTTACTGAGTTGATATTGACTGGAGAAAGGGTAGAAGTTGGGATCCAAAGTGGCAAGATCCAGAAAGACACCTCTTCAAGTACATTGAAGAAGCCATTCATGGGTAAGAAGGAGGTCAATGATATTTATAATCCAAGAGGTCAGAGAAGAACTGAGCATCGTCCAACGATAGGGGCTATGATGATACCTAGGCCCGCAGCTACTCAACAACGAAACAATCAGCCAAGGGCAGAAAGACCTCAAAGGCAGTTCACCCGGATCAATATGACATTGTCTGAGGTTTTACCCCATCTGTTAAAATCTAACTTGGAAACCTTAAAGGAGGCTCCCAAGAATCCCAACACCATATCTCCTCGTTACAATTCAAACGCTCGGTGTACTTACCATTCTGATAGTCCAGGCCACGATACAAACGACTGTTGGGCTATGAGGAATAAGATACAAGATCTGATCGAAGTGAAGGAGATTGAGTTTGATGCTCATGAGATGCTTAATTTCATAACTGCTCCCATTCCTAAGAAC
Organism: Vicia faba; assembly: GCA_948472305.1. Taxonomy (NCBI): domain Eukaryota; kingdom Viridiplantae; phylum Streptophyta; class Magnoliopsida; order Fabales; family Fabaceae; genus Vicia; species Vicia faba. The sequence continues at coordinate 316,797,428 of OX451738.1, read as the reverse complement.
AATCATGGTGTTAATGTCATTGATACTGATCTATTTGTTACCTCTGTTGATGAAGTTTCCACTCCTCTCATGACTGTCAAGAAGAATTTGTTGCTAGCCGGTTTATTTATGGACTATGGTGAAGGTTGCCACATGTGTTTATCTCTGCCTTCTGGTTGTTATTTGCTGAAAGAAGGTGTTCAACTCCTGATGGATAACAAAGAGATTTTGTTTGAAAGGACTCTGTTTCCAACTGTTCTACATGAAGATGTTGCTATCATAACCATTTCCGCCAATCCTTCCAAGGTCTCCTCCAAAAGACCTGTTAGGATCACACCTTCTCCAAGAATTGCTCCATTAATAATCACTTTTCCTGGCCCTGTACCATACTCCTCGGACAAAGTTGTTCCTTGGAATTACGGTGTTGATGTTTACTACCATGGCGTCAAGCAAGATTTGTTAACCAGTAAAGACGAAAAAGCTGAAGAGGTTGATCCCGATGTCAGTAACATTGTCGGTGTTGTACCCCAAAATTTTCCCTCTCATTTCTCAAAGGATCACCCTGGACCCTCAGGTAGGCTTCCATCTAATTCCAAGCCTTGAATTACAAATTTTTCAAGAAAGTCATTCACAAGGGAAAAGTCGTCATTTGCATACTGAAAAGTCAAACTTTGACTTTTGGGTCAAAATCAAGTTTCAAGAGTCATATTTCATCAAGACATGTTGAAATATGAAGTTTGTTTCATCAAGAAATTTAAAATTCAAAATTACTTTGGAAAGGTCAAAATTCTAAATACTTAGAATTTTTCTAAGTGTTTAAGAAATATGACAAACTCAGAACTTCTGGCCAGATTATCACCATGATGCAAGCTGATTCTAGAAGAATTTCTAACTCAAGAGTTTTAGATCTCAATGATACCTAAAACACTGCAGAACATAACTTCTTTTAGAAATGCTTGGATTTCGAGTTATACATCCTCAAAGTCACGTCCCTAAAACTTAAACACTTGGTAAATTCTGAGCGTTTTCAAATCAGAATTAGTTTACAACTTCTAGGCCAGTTTTCATATAGGTTCAGTCAGAAGTAGCAAGAGTAATCCAAAGAGGGATTACAAAGCATGTCATAAGCTTTCTAGAAAGTCTGAGAACTCGCTCAAAACATGCTGGAGCAAAGAGATTCAAGGATCAGAGGTTGGATGTTTGTTCTAAGTTGCGCTGATGGTGAACTTCTGACCCAGAATTAAACTATGATGCATAATCTTATATTGCAGGATTTCTGGTTTGATAAATCTCATCATCATTTAATGCTCACAACCACTTTTGAGTTTTTATCCTAAGGATTTCCCCACGTGTGGCATAGAAGTACATCTTTGTCCTTGAAAAAGAAAACTTTTGTACAAGAGTATGCTGGGCCCATGCTTTTCTTTTGCTTCTGAGGGTACTTTTCCTTAATTCATGCTTACAATTCCAACTTAGGCACGGCTAAAAGATTCTAACCACCATAATTGTTTAACTTGCTTCAAGAACAATCCAACACGCTATCATGATGGTGGTACTTTTGACTTCTCCAAGCTACAAAGTTCTTGCCTATAAATTGAACTTCATTGGCAACTGTGAAGGGGACGGTCGAAAAAACTGAAAAGAAAAAGCTTCAAAACCTTGCTAAAAAGTTTAGGAATCCGAAACTGCAAACACAAATATAAAACCTGCTAGTTTTTTATTCTTACATTCAAACTCCAATTTCCCTCAAGTGTTTCTTGACCAAATCATCCATACAGCTTCTGGAATACATTCAGAAGCCATCCTAACTTCTGTTTTTAGACTGTAACATGTTCTCTATCAATCTCCACCATAAAAAGCCAGAACTTTGCTTCTTGGTTGTTCCAGAATTCTCCAGCCATTCATAGCCCAAGTTAGAGGTGGTTCGAGTCAGCTGAGCACGTGAGGAAAATGATCATAATATTACGAGCAGTCAGAATTAGGCTCTGGTTCAAAGGACCTTCTCCAGCTGCAAGGTAGCTTCTGCTGACTATCATCATATCAATTAGGCATTGTTAAACTTGCATGTCCAAAATACAATGTAGACATCCTGATTCTGATGTTGTACATATTATGAGGTTTCACGTATTTGTCTGCCTAAGTAGGGAGAAAATCAGTTCAGAACTTCTTAAGAAAACTAGGATTAGCATATACATGCTTGTTTCTGATTTACAGTCTTGACTTTTTTTTATGTTTCTGAAACCATGATGGAAACCTGCCATAATTGCTATGTTTGTGTTTTCTGTTCTGTTGAAAAATGACTAAGTTACAGATGTTCTGATTAACATGAACAAAGAGATGGAATTTATCATCAGAGTTTACTTTGTAATACATGGTTATGCTTTCACTTCTAATACCGGATCCAACCCAGTGGTAGAAAGCGTGCGCATAAGACATTAGAGATAAGGGTCTTGGGTTCTGGCCCCAGAAGCATCTTTTTTTTTTTAGGTTTATTTAGTGACATTTTCACCCAGTTATCTGTCAAACAATATTCCTAAATCAGAACTTCTAGACAATCTAACCCAACAACATTATCATCTCACTCTCTCAAATAGCCAGAACTTCTGATCTGCCAGTGACGTATGAAATTCTTGGTTCCCAGCTACACTATAGCTTCTGAACCCCTTTAACAATCAGAACTTCTAGGTTTTCTTTTATTCCTAACAACCTCAGAACTTGGTGTACCCAGGCCCAGAACTTCTGACCCTCTACTTTCCTACTAACATTTTCTCTCTTGCAGCGTATCAGAGTCAGAACTTCTGTTCCTTCTCATTTCAGCAATGTGCTGATTCTGACTCCTTTTTCTCTTATTTATCTTACTTTAAATTTTAAATAACCAAAAAAAAATACCAAAAATATTTCATATTCACATGTTTTATTTTATTGAGAACAAAAAGATCAAAATATTTTCTTAAGTAAACTTATTTCTTTATTTAAACAAAACAAGTCCATTTTACATTTCTTGTATATTATTTTAATATGGTTGTAATAGATAATTAGGAATTTTAATTTCTTGCAATCCCCATTTGTAAATTTGTACACCTCATCCCCTTAATGATGTAATAGTGTAGAACTTTACTTTTCCGCACTTTTATTGCTTTCATATATTGTTAGTAATTAGGGTGTGTATGGTAAGACATGAAATCAACAAATAGATAACCCTGATCAAGACTGGATGCATGCAATAAAGCACACTTTGCACACATGCACCCCTTAGGTTAATCTCACTTGTTGCCTATCGGAAAAATAGTCATATTCCTCGAACATGGGCATTTTAGCAAAGACCTTCGATAAAAGATCGTAGTCCCTCGATGACCCTCGATGTTGTCTTCGGTAAACGATCTAGTCCCTAAACAACATTGCTAAAACGTCCCATAGGTTGCCTTCTATGACTATACAAATGTCTCACGCCCGTCCCTTCACATCCAACGGTGGGGCTTCTTACCAAAATAATGGTAAGATAGCAACATCTAAAGGAGGAGGAAAAGAACATTTAAGACCTTTTTGAGTAGGTAGATTCGCTCCTAGTTGCTCGCTTGCTCACAACAAAACATTTTATACACCAACACACTCATTTGAAACATTTTCAAAAGACAAACACTTTGTACGCGTTCTTATAGAAATGAGAGCCATTACAAAGAAGACACCTTTTCAAAATCTCCTTCAAAAACACATTCCACAAACACCTCTTCGAACTATTTTTGAAACAACCTTTGTACGCGTTCTTATAGAAACAAAAACCATTACAAAGATTTTCAAAATACTTTCAAAAACCACACAAATCACACTTTCAAACAAAAGCAAGTGATCTAGCAAGCAACTAAGAGCCCGTAGATAATTATGGATGAAAAGGGTGCTAATACCTTCCCTTTTCATAATCTACCCCCTGAACTCAGAAAACCATCTCTAAAGGTCTTTCCTATTCTTTTCAGCCTTTCCTTTTGGATAAAAGAAAAGACAGTGGCGACTCTTGCTAAACCGCAACAATTGCGATCAAACGCAAAACACCCAAGTCAGTTCTCTCACCGTATCACAGAACTGGCGACTCTGCTGGGGAGTAGTCTTAAAAGTGGGGTTACCTTAGGGCTAGATCACCTTTACTTGCTTGCTTTGTTTGACTTATATGCTTTACATTTTGGTTCTTTGTTTAGGCTTAAATCCTCTACCCGGATTTGGGATACCTTATAGGTAAGTAGCAATACGTTGTGGAAACTGTGCAGGGTATACCGACATGGTCTAAGCAACAGCTATGTTAGTGTGACATATTTGTGGGTATCGGTAGCCCTTGAGTAGTCAAATACGGGCCGTTGAGTGATGTCGTGAAGCACTAACTGAATTTTAGAACCTTTACTTGACCAACTTTGCCTTTAGGACGTAGTGAGATAACCGGCTTTGATGCATTCCGAAGTTTGTAGATACTCAATACTACACTCATTGAGGTTTGACTTTTTGGGATATTTCGATCGCCATGAAAGAGGCTTGCGCTGAAACAATGCCTGAGAAGACAAATCAGTGATATTGAGATCCCTTAGAACCCGGTTACTATTAACTAGGACAGGTTGAGCCAACTAAACTTCAAGAGGTTACTTACCTATGAGACTCCATGCAAGCCTAAGCCTAAGGATTGTTTTGATTTAATCTCTGCATATGCTTGTACATAACATCATGACATCATGCCATAGCATTTTAAACTAACCATTTCAAGGATTTTGAGATTCATCTTTATTCTGTTTTATAGGATATGACTCCCACTTGCAGGAAAACAATCCAAGTCAACCTTGTACGAGTATCTTTTTAGCTCAAGGATTTAGCGTGAAGGGTCCCTGAGAATTCTCTGTTCACCAAAAGACATGGACGACTTCTCAACCTGGTTACCTAGAGCTTTGATGAAGACATGATGAAGGTGCTTTTCCAGTTCTTTGACCCGTTGCACCATTGCTTTACCTTCCCTGATTACCAGCTTTTACCAACTATGGAAGAGTTCTCTCAGCTCTTGGGAATTCTTATCATCGATCAACTACCTTTCAATGGTATCGAAAGATACCCAAGCCCTGAAGAGGTTGCCCGGGCCTTACACTTGAAACAATCCAACGTCACAGCTAATTGGGAAACAAGAAGTGGTGTCAAAGGGTTCTTAGCCAAGTTCTTACTGGAAAAAGCTCAAGATTGTTGGAACAACCTGGATTTACAAGATTTCGAAGAAATTTTGGCTCTTCTCATCTATGGGTTGGTACTATTTCCAAATCCTGACCAACTTATAAATGTGAATGCTGTCAAAATATTTTTATCTCACAATCCGGTGCCTATTTTGTTGGGAGATATCTTGCATTCTCTCCACACCCGAACCATGAAGAGAAGAGGAACCCTTATGTGTTGTACCCCTTTGTTAGTTAAATGGTTTGTTCCGCATCTTCCCCGACCCGTTGTGAAGAATGAGTGAGGTTTGAGGTGGTCCAACATGCTGATGTCACTCAGGAATTTAGATATCTACTGGTGTTCTCGATCCTTGGAGGACATTACTATCATCGATAATTGTGGGGAATTCCCTAATGTTCCTTTGCTTGGAATTAGGGGAAGCATCACTTATAACCCTTTCTTAGCTCTACGACAGTTTGGGTACGCACGAAGAGATGGTCCACATGACGCGCTCATCCAAGGTGTAGTGTTCGACTATGAAAGTGAAAATCAAGACTACCATCATAGGTTCATGTGAGCCTGGAGGATGATAAACAAGGTCGATAGTAGGACTTTGGGACACAAAAATTCCATTCCCCTTGAGCCTTACCTTAGATGGGTACGGGCTCGCGCTCAGAGTCTCGCAATGCCTTACCCCTACATTCTCCCAGTTATCATAGAGTCTGTTGTTAAAGGGGATGCCCCATACACTGTCCTTCATCCTAACATGACCACCTCTCTCGAAGACTTGCAAAGGGATTGGATACAACTTAAGGAAGAGCGAGACCCTTTCGAAGCCCAATTTTACGCCAGCGAGAAGAAAGTTATGGAACTCACCAAGCAGCTTCATGAAGAGCGGAGTCTGAACGCCTACATCACCCCAAAGAGGATGCGTTCAACTTTTTTGTCTTAGGAGTTTTGTATTTTATTTCTTTCATTGTAAGCCTAAAGAGGCATGATGTACTCAAACTTGGGTTTATTAATATAACGTGTGTTTCCTTTTTTGTCTAAACAAATTTAAATCTCTAATTTCCTTGAAATCATTTGCATATGCACTCTCATTCATCATAACACAAACAAGTTTCTTACAACATGTCTCCTTATCTTTCTACTATTTATTTCAGTGAAATGGATATTGAACAGACAATAAAAGATCTTCAGGCGCAGAACGCTCAGTTTCAACAAATGTTCTTGACTCTGGCAAAAAGACAAGAGGAGTTGAAAACTCTGCTGATCAAAGAAAAGAAGAAGAAAGCACAGAAATCCTCCGGTGTTTTGAATCTGGGAAGAAGGTTCCAAGGACCATCCAGACGGACTCTAGACTTCGCAACGTCATCAGGTGAAAGGGACAATCAAGAAGGGAAAAACAAGGAAGTGACTGACCATCCAGAATCTGAGGAGGAAGAAGAGGTTGATTACTCTGAAGAACAGTACCCTCCAGCTGACAACAAATACAAATAGTTGGAAGATCGCCTAAATGCTATGGATATCCAGAGGGTACCCGGATTGGACTTTGAAGAGTTAGGACTTGTCTCAGGGGTTGTCATACCACAAAAATTCAAGGTCCCTACTTTCACAAAATATGACGGTGTCTCTTGTCCAAAGCTACATTTAAGGTCATACGTCAAGAAAATTCAACCCCATACTGCTGATAGGGACCTATGGGTACATTTCTTCCAAGAAAGCTTGTCAGGGACACATTTGGATTGGTTCTATCAGTTGGAAGGAACCAATGTTCGCAATTAGGAAGACTTGGCCGCCGCCTTTTACAAACAATACTAGTATAATGCCTACTTAGCTCCAACTCGAACACAGTTGCAAGGAATGTCCATGGGTACAGGTGAAGGTTTCAAAACCTATGCTCAAAAGTTGTGGGATCTCGCGGGAAGAGTCCAACCCCCTCTATCTGACAGAGAATTAGTGGATATGTTCTTAGGCACGCTATCTGTCCCTTTCTTCAAACACCTGATCGGAAGCTCCTCGGCTGGATTTACCTAATTAATTATGACTGGTGAACGAGTAGAGGTGGGTATAAGAAATGGCAAAATTCAAAGATATGTATCCTCGAGCGCGTTGAAGAAACCATTTGCTGGGAAGAAAGAGGTTGGTGTTGTGTACCATCAAAGGAATCAGGACAGAACTGAACACCGTCCAGCGGTAGGGGTTGTCATGATCTCTAAGCCTGCCCCTACTCAACAAAGGAATAGTCATACAAGAACAGAAAGGCCGGTAAGACCATTTACCCGGATAAATATGACGATGTCTCAAGTCTTGCCACATTTGTTGAGATCTAATCTGGTAACCTTATGGGAAGCTCCGAAGAATCCCAACACTGCCTCTCCCTGTTACAACCCAAATGCTCGTTGTGCTTACCATTCATAAAGTCCAGGTCATGATACAAAAGACTGTTGGGCTTTGAAAAACAAGGTGCAAGACCTTCTCGAGGAAAAGGAAATTGAATTTGACGCCCCCGAGATCCCAAATGTTATCACAACTCCTATGCCCAAGAACGACCGTGGCGTTAACGCCATTGAAGATAATGTATTTGTTACTATTATTGATGAACTTGTTACTCCTCTCCTGACCGTCAAGAGGGACCTTTTGAAGGCCGGTTTATTTCTAGGTTGTGGCGAAGGTTGTCACCTCTGTTTATCTCTACCGACTGTTGTCATTTATTGAAGACAGGTGTCCAGCGCCTGATGGAGGACAAAGAGATTTTGTTTGAAAAGAATCCCGTTCCAACCATTTCTTACAAGGATGTTTCAATAATAACCATTTCCGCCAATCCTCCCAGGGTCTCCACCAAAAGACCCGTCAGGATTACATCCATTCTAAAGGTAACTCCACTGATAATTACTATGCCAGGACCAATCCCATAGTCCTCAAATAAAACTGTTCCCAGGAACTATGGGGGTGACGTCTACTACCACGACATCAAGAAGGATTGGTTGGCTGATGAAGACTTGATTTTTGAGAAGGCTGACCCCGACATTGGCAACATTGTAGGAACCAACAAAATAACCAAAAGTGGAAGAGTGTTCTTCCCTGAGATTTCTCCTCCAAAAGCTGTTACTGTTCCTGTGGTCATTCCTGCTTTTGTTCCTGCTGATACTACTACTACTACAGTTCCTATGATTATCCCTGCTGACACCCCTATCATTGAGTTAACCGAGACTCGGGGCAAAGAAATTTTGGTTGAGCCTATCCGGATGAAGGCCCAACCAGTATCTATCCCGGAGGCTTCCAAAAAGGAGATGGAAGAAATTTTGAAAATTATAAAGAAAAGCGACTACAATTTAGTCGAACAGCTAGGGCAGCCCCCTTCAAAGATTTCTATGCTAACTTTACTGTTGTGCTCCGAAGCTCATGCGAAGGCTTTGGTGAAATTTCTTAAAACTGCCCATGTGTCACAGGAAACCTCTACTGACCAATTCGAATATTGTGTGGCTAGTCCGAGAGCAGATAACAATTTGGGCTTTTCTGATGCTGATCTGACACCTAGAGGGAGGAAACACAATGATGCGTTACATGTTTCTGTCGAATGTCGGGGCACTACTTTAGCCCATGTCCTGGTAGATATTGGTTCATCATTGAACGTACTACCTAAGAAGGCTATGAATAGACTAGACTGTTAAGGTTTGACCTTAAAGCCCAACAACATAGTGGTAAGGGCCTTCGATGGTTCGAAGAGAATGGTGCACAGGGAGGTGGACATCCCGATCAAACTTGGTTCTCAGACCTTTGATTCAACTTTCTATGTAATGGATATCTGCCCTTCCTATTCCTGTCTGTTAGGACGACCTTGGATCCATGGCGCTGGTTCCGTCACCTCTACGTTGCATCAGATGTTGAAATACCCAATCAAGGGAAAGATCATCACTATTCACGGGGAGGAGGAATATATGGTCAGTCACCTGAACTCTTTGAGGTACGTGCAAATGGATGGTGAGTTCATTGAAACTCTGTGTCAGCATTTCGAGGAGGTCCCACAAACAGTTACGATAGTCAAGACTGCTACCAAAACTCCAAGAGCTACCAGACCACCTTTGAAAATGGCCTTGTTGAAGGATGCTAGAGCAACATTTGAAGAAGGTGAATGCACTATATATTCATATGTCATCAATAAATCATGGACGTTTTTGCATGCAAATTTTTACGCTTATTGTTTTTTCTCTTTTTAACTTTTATTGTTTTTCAAAGATAGCTATGCTCTTACACACACACATATCAAAATGCAGATCCACCTCCACTCAGGATCCCATGGGTAACGATTCTGCTATTGACTATCATAACTTTGAAAATCTAATCTACCAGGCCAAAGACAAAGGTGAGGAAGATTGTGAGGTACTAGGGGAACTAGCCAGGTTACTACAACAGGAAGAAAATACCATACAACCCTACGAGGAGCCAGTGGAAACAGTTAACTTAGGTATTAAAGGAGACAAAAAAGAGGTTAAGGTAGTTGCCAACCTGGAGCCTAGAGTCAAGAAGCGTTTAGCTCAGGTACTACATGACTATGTTGAGGTATTTGCTTGGTCATATGAAGACATTCCAGGGCTTGACACTGACATCGTGGTCTATTGTCTGTCGACAAAAGAAGACTGCCCTCCGGTAAAACAGAAAGTCCGTCGCATGAGGCCAGAAATGTCAGAGAAAATTAAGACTGAATTCATGAAGCAGTTCAACGCCAGATTCTTAGCTGTCACCTCCTATCTACAATGGTTCGCCAATGTTGTTCTAGTGCCTAAAAAGGACGATAAGATACGTATGTGCGAGGACTACATAGACCTGAATAGAGAAAACCCCAAGGATGACTTCTCGTTTCCCCACGTTGATATTCTAGTTGACAACACCGTACAACATAAAGTATTTTCTTTCATGGACGGTTTCTCTGGATACAACCAGATAAAAATGCCACCCGAGGACATGGAAAAAATGACTTTCGTCACACAGTGGGGTACTTTCTATTACAAGGTTATGCCATTCGGGTTGAAAAACACATGGGCAACCTATCAGCGTGCCATGGTAGCTCTATTTCACGATATGATCCATCACGAAATAGAGGTCTATGTGGATGACATGATAACCAGATCTCAAACTGAAGAGGAACATCTTGACCATCTGCAGAAACTGTTTGAAAGACTAAGGAGATATAAACTAAGGTTGAATCCAAATAAATTCACTTTTGGAGTAAGGTCCGGTAAACTCTTAGGTTTCGTTGTCAACGATAAAGGTATCGAAGTAGACCCTGCAAAGGTAAAATAAATACAGGAAATGCCCGCTCCTCGCACTGAGAAGGAATTTAGGGGATTCTTAGGACGGTTGAACTATATCGCCTGGTTCATTTCCCATCTAACCGCTACTTGTGAACCAATCTTCAAATTGCTGAAGAAAGATCAAGTGTTGGATTGGAATGACGACTTCCAGGCTGCCTTTGACAGGATCAAATAATATCTTCAAGAGCCTCCCATTTTGATGCCGCTAGTCGAGGGAAGACCTTTGATCATGTATCTAACTGTCTTGGGAAATTCAATGGGGTGTGTGCTGGGGCAGCATGACGAGTCTGGCCGAAAAGAGCATGCAATATACTACATGAGCAAAAATTTCACTGACAGTGAAACTAGATATTCACTGCTCGAGAAAACTTTCTAAGCTCTGGCATGGGCTGCTCATCGGCTAAGACAGTATATGTTGACCCATACTACCTTATTGATATCCAAGATGGATCCAATTAAATACATATTCGAGAAGCCCGCCCTCTCTGGGAGAATAGCAAGATGGAAGATGGTCCTGACTGAATACGACATTCAATACACTACCCAAAAAGCCATTAAGGGAAGTGTACTAGCCGATCACCTTGCTCATCAGGCTGTGGATGACTATCAGTCCATGAAGTTCGAGTTCCAAGATGAAGACATCATGATGTTAGACAATTGTAAAGAACTAAGATCATATGACGTACCTAAACAAGGATCCCGATGGACCTTGGTCTTTGACGGAGCTTCAAACGCACTCGGCAATGGCATAGGCACTGTGACCATATCTCCTGAAGGATTTCATACTCCTTTCGCCGCTAGATTGTGTTTCAACTGTACCAATAATATGGCAAAGTATGAAGCGTGTATTTTGGATCTCAAAGCTTCCATAGATTTGGGGATCAAGTCCTTAAGTGTATTTGGAGATTCATCCTTAGTCATCAGTCAGACCAAAGGAGAATGGGACACGAGGCACTCTAATATCATCCCTTACAAAGAACATGTGTTGACATTGATCCCACATTTTGAAGAAATTACCTTTGAGCATTTTCCGCAAGAGGAAAATCAACTAGAAGACGCGCTAGCAACTATGTCATCCATGTTCAAAGTCAGATGGGATAATGAGGCTCCTCAGATCACCATCGAGAGAATGGACGAACCAGCTTAGTGTCACAAGATTGATACTGATGAAGTAGTGGACAAGCCTTGGTTCCATGAAATTAAGAGATATCTCGAGGCCCAAGAGTATCCTGAGGGAGCTTCAGTCAACGACAAGAAATTCCTGAGAAGATTCTCTGCTAAGTTTTTCCTCAGTAATGACACTCTCTACAAGCGCAACCATGACTCAAGTTTGCTTCGATGCATAGACAAGAGTGAGGAAGACAAGATCATGGATGATCTACATGAAGGCACTTTCGGCACCCATTCTAGTGGTCACGCGATGGCTAAAAAGATACTACGGGAAGGGTACTACTGGTCTACCATGGAAGCAGATTGTCATCAGCATTCATGAACCCGTCACAAGTGTCAAATCTATGCTGACAAAGTACATGTGCCTCCAGTTCCTCTAAATGTCCTAACTTCTCCTTGGCCATTCGCGATGTGGGGAATTGACATGATTGGAGAAGTCAGACCTACAGCTTCTAATGGAAACCGCTTCATCTTGGTTGCCATTGACTACTTCATGAAATGGGTTGAGGCAACATCCTTTGCTTATGTCACCAAGAATGTTGTGGCCCGATTTATCACGCAGAATCTTATCTATCGATACGGTATTCCGGAAAGAATCATCACAGATAATGGTACAAATATCAACAATACTATGATCACTGCACTGTGTCTGCAATTCAAGATCCAACATCATAACTCTTCTCCTTACCGGCCGAAGATGAATGGCGCTGTAGAAGCTGCTAATAAAAACATCAAGAAGATCATACAAAAATGACATTAACCTACAAGGACTGGCATGAGATGTTACCATTCACTCTCCATGATTACCGTACCATATCGCACACATCAAATGGGGAAACTCCCTTCTCCTTGGTATACGGCATGGGAGCTGTTGTACCCTAAAATTTTCCCTCCCATATTCCTCAAGATATGTCAAGAATCATCTCCAAATGGTTCAAGATTGCTCAGGAGTTAGACAGTCAAGCCATCTCCTAAGGCAGTAAATTCAAAATTAGGGTTTTGGTTCTCTCAAGGAATTTGGGGTTCTCAATGGTTCAATCAAGTCTCATAGTCCTATATACATTCTCAAGCATCTACATGCCAAGTTTCAAGACTCACAGTGCCAGTTTGCATAGTCAAAAGCTCCATTTGATCTATAGTCAACTGCAAGGGCAAAATGGTCATTTTGCAGTCAAAAGTCAGAATTTTTGGTCAACATCTTATTTTGAGGTCACAATCATCATTTTATCAAGTCTTGATCATGATCCCACAAGAATGACTCAAAAATCATCAAGATGCAAAAGTTACTATTTTTGGACAGTAGAAAAGTCAACTGTACCTTGACCAGGGCATAACTCTTTCATGGTTTATCAGCAAAATTCCATCCAAAGCTCATTTTTAATAGGATGCAATTTCCTACAATCCATCTTCACACTCCAAGATCAAGAAATGCTCTCACAAAAAGTTACAAATTTTTACATTATAGGTCAATTTCAAAAGTCAACAAAAGTACACTTTGAGTCAAAGGCCATAACTTGAGATTGGTATATCCAAATGACATGGGACCAAACGCATTCGTTAGAGGACTTCAAGGGATTTCCAAAATGTCCAAGAACATGGTCATATGATCAAAATTGAGCAAGTCGTGCATTGGAGAAGTTGGGAAATTTTCATGAATTTGCAAAAGTCAACTTTGCTCAAAACACCTTCTTTTTGCTAATGGGCCTCAAATCTATTCTTGAAACTTCACCCATGACCTATGCACGACCCACCAAGATGAATTGGATTTATTTTCTTAAATTTATTGATTAAATGGATTTTTAATATATATTAATTCATTTAATTAATTTAAATCATAAGAAAATACAAGATTTGATTTTTAAATCAATTTGTGAACCAAATATAATCCAAATATGCTGACTAATTCGTGCACAAGCTAAAAGATGCAAAAAAAAATCCAATTTTGGCAACTTGTTCAATCATGGAAAATCAAGAATATTTGATTTATCAATCAAGGATTCAATCATCAATGCATAAGGATTATGGCCCAAGTTTTGACCTAATTTGTTTCCCTTATACATAAGCAAGCCAACCATACCCTAATACACGATTGAAAGCTGCAGAAACGACCATGGAAAATTCAAGAATTTTCAAGAAAACTCAAAACTGGTTCTTGCATTCTAGGCCAATTCAAGGCGTTTTGTCCATCCAAATACATTGCAGGAGGTACTAGGATTGATTTGCAATCAAATTCAAGCATAAAAGCTCAAGGAATCGTGACATACAGTTTCACGGTTTGCACTTACAATTCCAAATCGTATCTCTTAATTCATATGCATTTAACATGTTTTTGTGACTGATTTGCGTTGCTAGAGACCATACAAAGCTAATGGAATGATTGAATTGAATCATAGTGGCCTGAATCGAGAGATGCCATAATTGAATTTCTAGGGTTTTCAAGCTTCCAAAAAGGGCTTTTCAATCCAGGGAAAATTAGGACTAATGGGATACATGGTTGAAATCGTGAGGCTAAGACGATCAAAACCCATACCTCGCGAAATATTTATGTTTGCTATATTTCTATTCGCTATTTTTCCTTGCAGGAGGTAGTGGAGGTTAAAAACCCCCGTTATCTGATTCTCTTTTACACAGAACGAAGGTTGAAGACGCTGACGTGTGTTCATCTGATTCGTGTATTTGAAAAGCGCGCGTTTTATTTTTATTTACAGCATATTGATTTGTTTTCATATATATTAATTGCCACTTATTTCAATAACAATTGAATTAGCTTGGTTGAGTGGTTGGGACGTTGGCCTGGAAGCATTGGGACCTGGGTTCGAATCCCAGGTCCCCCAAACGTTTATTTGATTTTTCTCTTTAGGTATTCCCATGCTATGCCCAGAAGGTGGTTCACTATACACCTCCAATTCCCAAGCGCCAGATGTCTCCACACCTAAATCTAATGGCCAAAGCTGAGTCCTCACCATACTCCCTGGTCAACATACGTGTGGACAACTCAAAAAGTCAACAAGGCTGGAATGCATAGTGGGCCTTCAGAATTGCAAATACACCTCCTCTTTGGGCCCAAACCCCCTGAGTTTGCCTCTTTTATTTTTTTCTTTCTTTCATTATATTTTTTTATTTTACTTATTTAATTTTATCACTTAATTAATTACTGACAAAAATAATTAACATTTTCTCAATAAATTCAGAAAACATAAAAAATATAATACTTTTATTTATTAAATTTAATTAGTTATTTTGTAAATAAATATTAACATAATTTGTTTAGTTTTAATTAGGTTAATATTAATATTTTTGCAATAAATAAAAATAAATTAGAATTAGGGTTCTTGACAATTTTAATCATTTTATTTTTATTTCCTTAGACATTCTAGAAAAACAAAAAATATCCTTTTTATTTAATTAATTAATTAGTCTAGGTTTAATTTAATTAAATGCAAGATAACAAAAAACCTCTTTCTTTAATAAAAAGGGTCAAAACCCTAAAAACTCTCCGATTTAATTTTCCTCGCGCGTATTATTTTTTATTCATATTTTGATCCATATAATTGTATTTGTTCCGAGGATGTAATAGCTTTAATTAGGACCTTTTTATCGCTTTTATTTATTTTTCGCAATTTACTTTTCAAGGGTTTGTTTTTGGCGATGTAAATACCCGACGCCTTGTAATAGCTTAGTTTTATTTTCCGCAACCATTAACTGCTAGATGTATGCTAATAGGCTATGCATGACAAGATCTCTCTTAAATTAAAATCAACTGTAGCTCACCATAACATGTACAAAGATAACATAACTGAACCCTGACACACTCGCACATGCCACTCTTAGGGTATGCCTCACTTGGTCGCCTCGACGTGGTCATTGAGTATAGGATGTTTTAGAGGTCGCCCTCTTGTATAAAGATCAAAGTTGCCTTGAAACGGTTGCCTCGATAAAAAATGATCTAAGGTTGCCTCGATAAAAAATGATCTAAGACATTAGGGTTACCGCTAAGGCGTCCTACCATTGCTTTAGTGACCACATGTCCCTAAAATTGAATTGACCCGAAAACTCCAACGACGGTGCTACCTACTCCTCAATAGTGGGATAGTACTGTCTAAAGGACATTTACACAGCTTAATTTCTTTTGAGTAGGTAGAGGTTCTCAGGTACTTGCTCAAAACAACTTTTTCGCACTTGCACTTTCCAAACAAGGTTTTCAAACAAACACTTCATACACTCTTGAGGACAGATACAAGAGTTAAATTGAAGTTTTCAAACAAAACTTTTTTCAAAACCCACAAACACAAGAAAAGCAAAAATCTTTTGAAAACATAGTGAGCAAGTACCTAAGAGCCTGTGGATAACCACGGATAGAAAGGGTGCTAATACCTTCCCTTTCTATAATCTACCTCCCGAACCCGAGAAACATCTCGAAAAGGATTTTTTCTGTGCTTTTGTCCTTTCCTTGTTGGAGAAAATAAAAGACGGTGGAGACTCTTGCTTACCGCGACATTTTGCGAAACGCAAACGTGAACCAGCATTCAAAAATAGTCAGTTCTATTTCCACCGATCACCGAACTGGCGACTCTGCTGGGGAATTCTTATAAGTGAGGTGTACCTTAGGATTAGATAACTTGTGTTTTCAATTGTATGCTTTGTATGCTTTAAACTTTGTGGGCTTGTATCAGAGTTTTATAGATCCTAACCCGGATCTAGGGGCACCCTTTTAGGTAAGTAGCAATAAACTGTGAGGGATCTGTCAGGCGTAGACCGACACAGATGAAGTAGTAGCTACGTTGGTGTGACACCTTGGTTTATACCGATATCCCTTGTGTTGGAACGAGGAGAATATGGGTCTTCTGAGGAGTCATTAAGCACCAACTGACCTTAGAACCTTAAATTGACCAACTTGGCCATAGAACAGTAGCAGTATGCTACACTCATTGAGACTAAACTCTCGTGATGGTTCCGGTCGCAAGAAAAGGTTGCTAAACTGGAATTATGACCGATTGAGGGTAGTCAGTGATATTGAGATCCTCTAGAACCCGGTTACTATTTTTTAGGACAGGTCTTAACCAACTGAAACTGAAAGAGGGTAGTACCTAAGCTTCATGCCAGCCTGAAATCTAAGGGCTCTTTTGTGTGACTTGTGTGCCTTCAAACTTGAACTACTTGCACATTCTTGTTATCTAACAGCATGAGTTCCTTGCAGGTTTTGTTTACGGTCCTTATCCAACAATTTGGATTTATTGCAGGGCTTACTTACAACACCTCACACTTTTGCTTAAACGCATAGCATACACATCATAACATCATACCATAGCATTTCCTTAACCATTTCAAGGATCTCAAGGGTTTGTGATGCAGGTCATGATGAACCAAATGTCTAGCATGGGGCAAAGGGGATTTATTTTCCTCTAGCCAAGGTTGTGTGGAGATCAAAACATGATAATTTGGGTCAGGGGCTATGACCCACTCGATATGGTGAGCTTGACTCTTGAAGAAGGACTCTCAGCAGCATGAAGTTCCTTCAATCCAGCTACCGGATTCAAATTCTAACAGTTTCTTGTTTACCCCGCGAGATCCTTGAAAACATTGCATACATATATCATACATATCATTGCATTACAGGTCTCTTATCTTCCTCGCTGTTTATTTCAGCAATTATCATGTCTACCGAACCTTCCACTGAGCAAGCTATCAAGGCCCTCCAGGCCCAGAATGCCCAATTTCAAGAGTTGGTCATGAGCCTAGCTAAGGGTCAGCAGGACTTGAAGACCCTGATCCTGAAAGAGAGGAAGAAGAAGAAGAAGAGGACCATCCTGTTCAATACTGGGCGCAGGTTTGGAAACGGGCTGCAAAATGAAGTTGATCTAACCACCTCATCTGGAGGGAAAGACAGTCCACAAGAAAGGAGGGCTCCTAGCCCTATGGTCTCCGACAACGAGACGGACTGTGATGAAGAACAGTATCCTCATGCTGAGGATAAGTACAAACAGTTGGAAGACCGCTTGAGCGCTATGGAGATACAGAACGTTCCCGGGCTGGACTTTGGAGACCTAGGTTTATCCTCTGGGGTGGTGATTCCCCATAAGTTTAAGGCACCAGCCTTTGCCAAATACGACGGGGCTTCCCGCCCAAAGCTGCACCACCGGTCGTATGTAAGGAAGATCCAGCCTTACACAACTGATAAGAATTTGTGGATCCACTTCTTTCAGGACAGTCTGTCAGGGACTCAGCTCGAATGGTTCTATCAACTGGATGGAGCCAGTATCTGTAACTGGGAGGATTTGGCTACGGTGTTCTATAAGCAGTATCAATATAATTCCGACCTCGCTTCTACGCGTACCCAACTCCAGGGTATGTCAATAGGGACGGGTGAAGGATTTAAGGAGTATGCTCAAAAGTGGAGAGACCTTGCCGGAAGGGTGCAGCCACCTTTAACTGATCGTGAACTTGTTGACATGTTTCTGGGGACCCTGTCTGGTCCGTTCTTTAACCATCTGATTGGAAACTCTTCAGCCGGGTTTACAGACCTTATCTTGATTGGGGAGAGAATTGAAGCTGCCATCAAAAGTGGGAAGATTCAAGAAGCTACACCTTCTGATGCTCATAAAAAGCCTTACTGTTGTACCCCAAAATTTTCCCTCCCATTTCTCAATGATTTCTCATCACAAAGCCCTTGGAGATCAAGATCCAGTTAGGGTTTCATCTGCTCAAGACTTCTCCTTGCACTGTTGACCCAAATTAGGGTTTGTGTTTGCACAAAGATATTTTGACCTAAATTGCCTAGGATGACTTTCATGCTTCATATTGGACTCCCAAGGTTATCCATACCAAGTTTCAAGTCTTGATTCTAAGTTTTGCCCAGTCAATTGGACAATTGACCTAGAAATCAACTGTATTGGGGAAAAAGTCAACTGTGGCCAATTGACAGTCAAATCTCATGAAAATTGACCCACATCAACATTATGAACTCACATGGACCATTTGATCAAGTTTGGATCACAACTCCACAAGAAATTTGATCAGATCACCAAAAGGGCAAAATGGTCATTTTTAGGGTTTTGACTGCACAAAGGAAATTTTTGACTGTTTGACCTAGCCAATGGCAAACCAAGCTCACATATGGACTCAAGGACCCCATGGAATTTCCTTTACATGCTCAACAAGTTCAAAAGATCCCAAATGCACAAGATTGACAATTAAATTTCCCAGTCAATTGATCAATTTTGACTGTATACTGAAAAGTCAAACTTTGACTTTTTGGTCAAAATCAAGAGTCAAGATTCATTTTTCATCAGAACATGCCAAATCATGAAACTTGTTCATCAAGAAATCAAGAAATACAAATTAGGGTTTGAAATGAAGATTTTTCATAACTTAGAATTTTTCTAAGTTATGAAAAACCCTAATTTTTTCCTAACTTTGCCCCACTTTCTCACCAAGATTCATTTGGATTCAAGCAAAAGTCAAAACATGAAAGTTGTAGCCTATTGCATAATCTACAATTTTGATTCACAAAGTTTTCCCAAAAGAGGCTTGTATCTCAAGTTACAATTTTTGGAATAAGGGTACTAAACCATTCTTAACTTAGTGAAAATTTGACCTATTTTAGGCAAGGTTTTTTCCTAACTTCAAGACCATTTTCCACATACTTCCCCTTGGAATTTCAATTTGCATTTCAAAGATGGATTGTATTACACATTCCAAGCTTTCCAAAATGTCCAAGAACTCATCAAACAACCTCATGGTTAGAGAGGATCGAATTTTGCAATATGGCAAAAACTCACTTTTGAATTGACCAATTTCCATGTTCATAACTTGTGCAATTTTTCAAATCAGCATGCTTCCCTTAATTACAGGCCCCTAAACCATCCAACACTCATAAATTTAATGCAAACTCTTTGTGCCAAGACCATGTTCTATGTGTTCAAGCATTGCATGATGGATTAATCCCAAAATAGATAAAGCACTTTAACCATTTTTGCAAAAGTAAGCTTTATGTCAAAATGAAAATCCAAGAAGTACAGATCAAATCCCCTTGGCACAAGTTTAGGGACTAATCACACTGATCAATGCCAAGGTTTGCAGCATGTTATGGGGGCCTCCACCTGTCTAAACACCAACTTGGCTTTTGGTTGCTTAAAGTGTAAGAAATAGAGCATATCACAACACAACTTGGATCTCAGCAATAGAACCCTTAAGCAAATACTTTGTACACATTCAAGACATCCTAACTGAGCTAGCACACGACTCCAACACCTCCTTTGCCCTCTAGAACACAGAACCACCCTCAAACTGCCCAAACAGAGCACCTGCTGCAGTTTGAGTGTCAACTCTCATCCCTTTCATGCATTCCTGTTAAAACCACATCAAACACATCCTACTACATCCCTTGGAGCTAACCCAAACATAAAACACGACCTGTAACTCCTCTAATCAGTTCCACTATTTTCACTTTCTTGTTTTGCAGTTGAAGTTCCATAGCTCGATTCAAAGTGTTTCAAAGCAAAGTAAAACTTGGAATATCATCCCTGGACATCAAGGAAGCTGTACCAATCATCACCTTGCTCTGAAAGTACCTCCATCATCAGATATGATTCCAACTGAGAAGGTATATTCATGAACTTCTAACTCTTAATGTAGGCATCATTAGCTCTAGGTTTGTGAATAAAAAGTGTTCTACTCATGCCCCTGAATTTGTACATACTTTTATTTTCCATTTATTTTGCTTGAGCTATGAGAATTTAAGGTCTGAATATGGAAGAAAAGTTAGGTTAAGATTTGGGAATGATAAAATTCTCTCTCATTTCTGAGAGTTAGGAGGAGTTCTTTACATATTCAGAATCGTGATTCAATGCTTAACATGTTTGGTGTTGTAAGTTTTTGCTAAAACTCAAAGAATCAGGACCTTGCAATGGAAGAAAGAGGCGCGTGTTTTTGTTCAAACAGAAGTCTGGAGGTTGAAGAAGGTCTTCATGGGCTGGGCCTTCTGTGCAATTTCTTTCCACACCACATTTTCACTTTGACACCCCCTGAGCCCATTTTGTTTGTTTTAATGATTTTTTGACTTTTCTTTTTTTATTCTGACTTGTTTATTTTTGCTAATGATATTAAAAACATAAAAAATATTTTTTACATCATTTTTACATTTTTTAGGCATTTATTTGTTTAAGATAGTTATTTGTACATAAATAATTATATAAACTTACTTTTTACTTAAAATACTAGAAAATAATGTAAGCACATTTTATTTTCATTTTTATTTTGTTTTATCTTCTTAAAATATTTTGTATAAAATATACTTTTTTTATAAATATTAAATATTATTATTTTTATATATATAATACATATTTAGAAATTAATACATATATATATATATATATATATATATATATATATATATATATATATATATATATATATATATATATATATATATATATATATATATATATATATATATATATATATATATATATATATATATATATATATATATATATATATATATATATATATATATATATATATATATATATATATATATATATATATATATATATATATATATATATATATTAGAATATTTAGTAAAATAATACAAAAATATATACATTTTATTTTTTATTAACATTTAATAGTAAAAATATCATTTTGACAAATATACTTCATTTTTATTTTTATTTCATATATAATTGATAAATATTAGTATATATTAAATAATTAATACTTTTATCTAAGAAAATTAGGGTTTTGCCCTAAACATTAAAAAAGCTCCAAAAATAATACTTTTTTCATTTTGTTTATTTGACATAAAAAATACCTTTTTTCCATACATATAAAAACCTTTTTTACATCTTGCATATTTATTTTATTTTCCATTTAATTTATGCAATTAATTATCTTGTAAATATTCCAAAATTGATGTAATAGCTAGGTTTAAATTCCTTGTCTAAATATCCCCCCATTTGAACATATATACCCCCCTTCCCATATTGTGTTGTAATAGCTTAGGGCTTTAAATTTCGCACTTTAATGCTTTCTAAATATACCATGTTAGAATTAGGGTTTGTATGCAAATAAAAAACGACAAAAATAGTTTGACCTAATTTCAAGATAAACAAGCATGAAAATGGACAACACATATCACACTTGCACCCCTAGGGTACTCTACTTGTTGCCTTCAATAATGGGCCATATTGCATGTTAGGTCTCTTTGGGCAAAAACAAAAACAAACAATCAAATGATCATAGTCCCTCGATGACGCTTTCGGAAAGTTGCCTAAAAAATGATCAAGTCCCTTAAAGGAAAATTGCCCAAAGATACTTGGCACCATTGCAATCATGGTCTAAACGATGACCCGCGCCCGTCCCTTTCACATCCTAACACAAGATTGTCCACCAAATGCAATGGTGGAACAAAATTGTTAAAAGGGTTAAAACATAACAAAAATCTTTGAGAACTTTAGGGTAGATAGCTCTTAAGTACTTGTCAACTTGCAAAAATGAAAACACTTGCCTATTTTTCAAACCACACTTTCAAAACAAACTTTCAAAAAACC
This sequence comes from Vicia faba, assembly GCA_948472305.1. Taxonomy (NCBI): domain Eukaryota; kingdom Viridiplantae; phylum Streptophyta; class Magnoliopsida; order Fabales; family Fabaceae; genus Vicia; species Vicia faba. The sequence continues at coordinate 316,775,236 of OX451738.1, read as the reverse complement.
TTGAAACATCTTTTCAAAAAGACAAACACCTTTTGTAAAACATTCGAGTAAAGAATTGTTACAAGGGTAGCCTAGACAAGGCATCTTTTTCAAAAACTTTTTAAAGCCACACACAAAGCACCATTTCAAACAATTGAAAACCAAGGCAAGTTGATCTAAGCAAGTACCTAAGAGCCCATGGATAACCATGGATAGAAAGGGTGCTAATACCTTCCCTTTCTATAATCTACTCCCCGAACCCAAGAAAAATCTCGAAGGTTTTTGCTGTGCTTTTTAAACCTTTCCTTAGGATAAAATAAAAAGTCGGTGGCGACTCTTGCTCAACCGAAACATTTGCGAAAACAAACGCAAAACCATAGTCAGTTCTCCCACCGTATCACAGAACTGGCGACTCTGCTGGGGAGAAATTTTAAAAGTGGAGTAACCTTAGGGCTTAGATCACCCTCTTGCATGATTAATTGTTTGATTTGATTTATTTATATTTTGGCTCTCTTGTTTGGGTTTGCAATCCTACACCCGGATTTTGGGAAACATTTCATAGATAGCAATACGTTGTGGAAACTGTATGGGGTATACCGACACGGTCAAAGCAATAGCTATATTAGTGCGACATATTTGTGAGTACCGGTAACCCTTGAGTTCAATCAAGGAGAGTACGGGGCCGCTGAGTGATGTCACTAAGCACTAATGACCTAGAACCTTACTTGACCATCTTGGCCTTTTATTAGGGGTAGTGAGATGACCGGCTTTGGTGCAGTCCGAAGTTGGTAGATACTCGATACTACACTCATTGAGGGTTGCTTTCTTGGAATATTTTGGTCGCTAGTTAAGTGGCTAAACCAAAACAATGAACAATGAAAACAATCCAGTGATATTGAGCTCCTTAGAACCCGGTTACTATTTATAGGACAGGTTTTTAAGCCAACTACACTCAAGAGGATACTTACCTATGAAACCCCATGCAAGCCTGAAACTAGGGTTTGGTGTGATTTGCTTGTACATATGTTTTGTGCATACATCATAAACATCATGAAGCATCATATGCATTCACTAACCATTTCATGGGTTCGGATCTTCATCTTTGTTCTTGTTTTGTAGGTCATGGAAATTCCTCGCAGAAAAACCATCCAAGTCAACCTTGTGAGAATCTCTCCTCAACTCAAGGAGCTCACCTCAAGAATTCCGGAAAGCTCATCCTTCAGTGAAAGACATGGTAGACTACTCAGCTTAGTCAACACCAACATTGAAGAAGACATGATGAAAGTGTTATTCCAGTTCTTTGACCCTCTTCACCACTGTTTCACTTTCCCCGATTACCAGTTGGTACCCACTTTGGAGGAGTTTTCTCAACTCCTAAGAATCCCTATCCTTAATCAACTACCCTTCAACGGTACGGAAAAGGAACCAAAGCCGGAAGATGTTGCTCGAGCATTACATCTACAACCATCCGACATCAAGGGGCATTGGGAAACCCGAAGCGGCGTCAAAGGATTCTTAGCAAAATTCTTGTTTGAGAAGGCACAAGAATGTTGGAATTCATTGGACCTTCAAGCCTTTGAAGAAATTGTGGCACTCCTTATCTATGGGTTAGTCTTGTTCCCAAATTCTGACCAATTGATAGATGTCAACGCCGTCAAAATCTTCTTGTCCAGAAATCCAATACCAACATTGCTTGGGGACATCCTTCACTCATTTTACACACGAACAATGAGAAAGAGGGGTGTTCTCATGTGCTGTACTCCTCTCCTTGCAAGGTGGTTTATTTCACACCTTCCACAATCTGTCTTGAAGAATGACCAAGGTTCAAGGTGGTCCCAACGGTTGATGACTCTTACTCACTCCGATGTACATTGGTGTTCTCGGTCCAGAGAAAATGTCATCATCGTCGATCGTTATGGAGAGTTTCCTAATGTTCCTTTACTTGGAATCAGAGGAGGTATCACCTACAACCCTTGCCTAGCTTTGAGGCAATTTGGATATGCACGGAGGGATGGCCCTCATGACATGTTGATTCCTGACCTAGTTTTTGACTTCGACAACGATGCGCAAGGACTTCGCCAAAGATTCATCAGAGCTTGGGGGAGGCCCAACAAGGTTGATAGCAAGACTCTGGGACACAAGAACTCCATCCCTCTTGAGCCCTATCTCAAGTGGGTCCGAGCCCGAGCCCAAAGTCTAATGATGCCTTATCCTCATGTACTCCCTGTGATTAAAGAGCCCGTCAATGAAGGAGAGGTTCCCTACACCATCCTACATCCTGACATGCCTACATCGTGGGAGGAAATGCAGAAAAGCTGGATTCAACTCAAGGAGGAACGGAACACTTTTGAAGCTAGCTTCTACGCCAGTGAGAAGAAGGTTCTAGAGCTTACCCGCCGACTCCATGAGCAAGAGGCCCTCAACACCTACATCGCACCAAAGAGGATGCGCAATGTCTTTTTACCTTGAGAAGTTGTTTTTGTAATGTTTGGCCCAAAGGCATTTATGTACTAACAAATTTCTTCTTATTAATATGACGTGCGTTCTTTTTTGTCTGCAACAAGTTTGAATGTTCTAAATCCTTGAATGCATTGCATATATAATCATATCATTCATCATGTGCATAAGCAGGTCTCACTCCAGGTTTCCTTATCTGTCTGCTGTTTATTTCAGTAGGATGGATCTCGAGCAAACAATCAAAGACCGACAAGCTCAAAATGCAAAGTTCCAGCAACTCCTGACGACCTTGGCTAAAGGTTAGGAGGATCTCAAGACCTTACTGGGGAATAAAGACCCAGTGAAAAAGAAGAAAAAGAGACTCGGGGTGGCTACTCTAGGGAGAAGATTTGACGGAGAAGCTCGGAGAGTGCTTGAATTTCCTCCTACTTCGGATGAAGGAACCAGTAAAGGAGGTGGGGCTGCAGTACCTTCCGAGTCCGATGTGGAAGAAGAGGAGGTCGAAGAGGATGAAGACTATTCTGACCAACAATACCCTCCAGCTGATGATAAATACAAAGGGTTAGAAGACAGGTTGGCCGCCATGGAACTACAAAGAGTACCGGGTTTGGATTTTGAAGACTTAGGTTTGGTTGCCGGGATTGTGATTCCCCTAAAGTTCAAAGTGCCAGTGTTTGTGAGGTATGATGGGCTGTCCTGTCCAAAAATGCATCTCAGGTCCTACGTGAGAAAGATCCAACCCTATACGGCAGATAAAAACCTTTGGATCCACTTCTTTCAAGACAACCTTTCTGGAGCTCAATTGGAGTGGTTTTATCAGCTAGAGGGAACCAGCGTCCGAAACTGGGAAGACTTGGCCACCACCTTCTACAAACAATATCAGTACAATTCTGACCTTGCTCCTACGCGTACCCAACTTCAGGGTATGTCATTGGGAACAGGCGAAGGATTCAAAGAGTATGCACAAAAATGGAGGGATTTGGCTGGCAGGGTGCAGCCTCCTTTAACCGACCGTGAACTTGTTGATATGTTTCTAGGGATCCTATCTGGGCCATTTTTCAATCATCTGATTGGTAACTCTTCCGCGGGGTTTACCGATTTGATCTTAACAGGCGAAAGAATAGAAGCTGGCATCAAGTCAGGAAAGATTCAGAAGGGTGTTGCTGCAAGTGTTGAGAAGAAGCCTTTTAAGAAGGAAACGGCTGTTGTATACTCCCAAAGAAGAGCAGGGAAGACTGAGCGCCGGCCAACTGTGGGGGCCGTAATGATTCAAAATTCGTCAAGTGAGCAGCCTCGCTATAACCAGTCCAGACCAAATCAATAACGAGTGGAACGGCCACAACGACAGTTCACCCGTATTAATATGACTCCAGCGCAAGTGCTTCCCCATCTGTTGAAGTTGAATCTCGCCACTATCAAAGAGGCACCAAAGAATGTGAATACGTCCTCTCCGCATTATCATCCTAATGCTAAATGCGCCTACCATTCTGACAGTGTCGGGAACGACACCAATGATTGTTGGGCACTCAAGCATAAAATCCAAGACCTGATAGAGGCGAAGGAAGTGGAGTTTGACGCTCCGGAGAAGCCCAATGTGATATCTGCTCCCATGCCGAAGCACGGCCGAAATGTCAATGCCATCGAAGAAGATTTGTATGTTGCTGATGTCAATGATCTGATAACTCCATTGCTAACCATCAAGTTGAATCTGTTAAAGGCCGGGATCTTCCCGGGATGTAAAGAAGACTGCTTTTGTTGTTACTCTCTGCCGTTTGATTGTCCGTTACTGAAGAAAGGCATCCAAGGCCTAATGGATAGTCGACAAATTTTGTTTGAAAAAGTTTCTGCCATTCCAACTCATACTGGAGATGTCTCAATCATAACCGTTCACGCCAATCTTTCCAAGGCCGTCAAAAAGCCTGTTAAGATTACACCAGCTACGAAATCTGTTCCTTTGAAGATAACAATGTTAGGGCCTGTCCCCTATGTTTCTGAGAAGTCGATACCATGGAACTATGGCGGTGACGTCTACTACCATGGTATTAAACAAATCGAAATAACTGAAGAAAGTTCGGATGATGAAGAAGCCAGCATTGGAAACATTGCAGGCACGAGCAAAATCACCCGGAGCGAGAGAATATTTTCTCCAGAGATTGCCCCTCCAAGAGCAATCTTTGGACCCTCATCTGCCGACAAGGTCATCCCTGCACCAATAAAACTCTCCGCTAGAACCCCTTTGATTGAAGATGTTGTTGTTCCTAATACTGTCCCTCCTACCGCTGCTGATAAAGGTAAGGGAATCCAAGATGAGCTCGTCAGGACGAGGGCTCAACCCTTGGTTATCCCGGAAACCTCCAAGAAGGAAATGGACGAGATCTTGAAAATAATCAAAAGGAGTGATTACGATGTGGTAGAACAACTGGGGCAAACCCCCTCAAAGATCTCCATGCTGGCACTACTACTTTACTCGGAAGCGCATGCTAAAGCTCTGATAAAATTCCTGAAGGCAGCCCATGTGCCCCAGGAAACCTCTGCAGATCAATTTCAAAATTGCGTGGCTAGCCTTACCGCGGACAATGGATTAGGTTTCTCTGATGCCGACCTAACTCCTAAAGGTAGAAACCACAATGATGCTTTGCACATTTCAGTCGAGTGCCGAGGAACTACTCTCGCACATGTCTTGGTCGACACTGGTTCGTCGCTAAATGTACTGCCTAAGAAGGCCTTGGACCGACTAGATTGTGAAGGGTTGGAGTTGAAGCCGAGTGATATTGTTGTCAGAGCTTTCGATGGTTCAAAGAGAATGGTCCATGGGGAGGTTGAGATTCCCGTCAAGATAGGCACTGAGGTGTTTAAATCTACTTTCTATGTGATGGACATTCGTCCGTCATACTCTTGCTTGCTGGGTAGGCCTTGGATACACCATGCTGGGGCAGTCACCTCCTCTTTGCATCAAATGTTGAAGTATCCTGTCAAGGGAAAGATCATTACTGTCCATGGTGAAGAGGAGTACATGATCAGTCACTTAAACTCATTCCGGTACGTGGAGGTAGAGGGGGAGTTCATTGAGACGCCTTTTCAGCATTTCGAAGAAGTCCTTCCTGAAATAACAGTAGCAAAGTTGGCAGCTGAGACACCGAGGCAGATGGCCAGGATGGCATCTCTGGAGGACGCAAAGGCCGCAATAAAGGAAGGGAAGAATTCAGCATGGGGGCAGTTGCCTGATATTCCACATAAGACAGACAAATTTGGATTAGGGTTCACTACCGCGGGCCAGAAAGCTATGCGCCGTTTGAAGATTAAAAGAGCGCCAGTCAAAATCTCTCCCTACGGAATCAACGCTTTGGAGGATGAAGACAAAGAGAGCAACATCGAAGAGTGGATTTACCCAACTGTCAAAGGAGGATTGTGCAACTGGGAGGCAAAAGACTTTGTCCCCATCACTTTTATTCATCAGTAATTTATCTGTCAAACATTTCCTATTTGGTCTGTAATATTTATTTTCAAACAATCCGTACACTATCTTTTTCACCTCATGCCTTGCCCGGGGCATGTAGGTCCATTTGTAAGGGTTTTGATTATTTTTCATATCCATATGCCATGTTTAATGATTCATTGGACGTTTTTCATTTGATAAACTGCTTGTGTTCATTTTCTTTCCTTTTGCATTTTTTGTTTAAGGATGGCTATCCCTTACACACACCCACACTCACAAATGCAGGTACCCATCCACTCCGGATTCCATGGGTGACGATTCTGCTATATCCTTCAATAACTCTGAAGATCTGGTCAATCAAGCCGAGTATGAAGATGACGAAGGTTGTGAAGTACCAGGGGAACTAGCCAGACTTCTACAGCAAGAGGAAAGGGCCATCTTGCCGCACGAAGAGTCATTGGAAACTGTCAACTTAGGGACCGAGGAAGACCGGAAGGAGGTGCAAGTGGGTGCCAATCTGGAACCAAGTGTCAAGGAGCGCCTGATACGGTTGTTGAATGAGTATGTTGAAATCTTCGCTTGGTCTTATGAAGACATGTCGGGTTTAGACACAGACATCGTGGTTCACCGTCTCCCCACAAGAGAGGATTGTCCACCGGTCAAGCAAAAAGTCCGCCGAATGAGGCCTTGACATGTATGAAAAGATCAAAGCAGAAGTGATGAAGCAATTCGACGCTGGCTTTCTGGCTGTTACGTCCTATCCTCAATGGGTCGCTAACATCGTGCCAGTACCTAAGAAAGATGGCAAAGTTAGGATGTGTGTGGACTACCGGGATTTGAATAGGGCCAGCCCCAAAGATGATTTCCCACTTCCACACATTGACATTCTAATCGACAATACAGCTTAGCACAAAGTGTTTTCCTTCATGGATGGATTCTCGGGCTACAATCAAATCAAAATGGCCCCCGAGGATATGGATAAAACAACTTTTGTCACACAATGGGGCACTTTCTGTTACAAGGTGATGTCGTTCGGACTGAAGAACGCTGGGGAAACTTATCAACGCGCCATGGTAGCTTTGTTTCATGATATGATACATCATGAGATTGAAGTTTACATAGACGATATGATAGCTCGGTCACAAACAGAGGAGGAGCACCTTGAACATCTAGAAAAGCTGTTTGCCAGGTTGAAAGAATACAAACTCAGGCTGAATCCAAGTAAGTGCACTTTTGGAGTTAGGTCTGGTAAACTTCTAGGATTCATTGTAAGCAACAAAGGTATTGAAGTCGATCCAGCAAAAGTAAAAGCAATACAAGAGATGCCTGCTCCCCGTACTGAAAAGGAGGTTAGAGGGTTCTTGGGGCGCTTGAACTATATTGCCAGATTCATCTCTCATCTGACTTCTACCTGTGAGCCAATTTTCAAACTCTTGAAGAAAGATCAGGTAGTCGAATGGAACAACAATTGCCAAGCTGCTTTTGATAAAATCAAGGAGTATTTGCTAGAACCTCCTATTCTGATGCCACCCGTCAAAGGAAGACCATTGATCATGTATCTGACCGTCTTGGATAACTCAATGGGGTGTGTTTTGGGCCAGCATGACGAGTCTGGTCGAAAAGAGCATGCTATTTATTACCTTAGCAAAAAGTTTACCGACTGTGAGACTCGCTACTCACTGCTCGAGAAAACTTGTTGCGCTTTGGTATGGGCTGCTCGCCGACTAAGACAGTATATGTTGACTCATACTACCTTGTTGATTTCCAAAATGGATCCTATCAAATATATCTTCGAAAAAGCCTTCTTTATCTGGAAGGATAGCCAGATGGCAAATGATCCTAACTGAGTATGACATCCAGTACACCACCCAAAAAGCTATAAAAGGGAGTGTACTAGCTGACCATCTGGCTCATCAAGCTATCGAAGATTATCAACCCATGAGATTTGACTTCTGTTTCCAGTGATTTCTGGTAAACAACCGCTAGTCTTCCAAACTATCGAATAATCTTTATTAACGCTACTCAATCTCTCTGGTAACTCACAGGATCGACTAGATTGATCCTAGGACTCCTTGGATATTAAAGTTACTCTCACAATCGAGCAATTATTCATGGTTGCTATTGTACAAGTGTTTGGTTTATTTCGATCCTTCTCTCTAAGAGTTTAAAAATGTGGTCAAATTGTACATGAAAACTAAGTTATACGAATAAATGCTAATTGTAATGCTGATTGAAGAGACATATAAAACTGTATGAAAAATGAAGTAAATGGTTTCGATTTGCAAAATATTTAACATAAAAGGTTTCTGGAATGTAGAAGTTAAAAATGTGAAGAAAGCGTTTAATGCAATTTTAAGTAAAAGGATGCGTTTGAAAAACAATACTTGGAAGTAAAGGTATTGAAAGCGTGACAGTTCTCTGAAATATACAGTGCTCGAAATATAAAGAAAGCAATAAAGAGTAAAACTTTGAGGAAAAGACTTTGAAATGAAAAGACAATAAACAAAGAAACTTGTAAATGTTATTCGATAAAAAGAAAAGAGGAAAGTACTGGAAATAGTAAAAAGGCTTTCATTAAGTTAAAAATACATGGTGCTATCATACATACATCTCTCTTGCATTCGTTTCCCTTGCCATGTGGTAGTTTGAATGTTATTGAGTATTTTGTATAACAGATATGACACACTGAAATCCTAATACTAATACTTCTATTTATACTAATTCGACCCTAACGGTCTCGCTATAGGATCATGCCACGTTTCGAACATGCAAGACAATGCTTCTTTCATCTTTCCACGTGTCCCCAAATGCTCCAACACATAACTTTCAAACTTTGAAAGTCCCGCTTCCATTTAAATGCTTTAGTGTTCTTCCGTTTCGAACGCTCTTCCCAAACCTAGCCTCGCTGTTGTTTCGAGACCCTTTTTGGATATTTTCCCATGATCACCGTTCGAAGCTTCAAGCTTTGACACACTCATTCGAAACACTGCTTCTGCAACTTCGAAATATGGTGTTCAATTCCATTTCGATCAGAACTCTTAACCCTTTTGAATTCTAGATAACATTATCAAAATCTTCAGCCAACAAATTGCCCCTTTAAAATATGTATTTCGATCTCTTTGAGAAATACCTATTTTAAACATTTATACAAGATTTTGATAGGATTTTCGAATCATCATAACATTTAATGCCTTTGACTCCAGTCACATCAATCATAACACCTTTTGAGTTCCTTAACCGCCCAGAGTCACTTCACAGCGTGGAGCAGTTATAAGTAATGATTGTTTTTAAATCACGCCTATTACCTATATCACCTTCTCGCCACCTCTTCATCACACCAACCCATGATCTCCACGTATCACACTTTTACTCGGTGGATGTTTAATCTTCTCATTATAAAACGTCAATTTATTCTTCCTTTTCCTTTTTTACACTCTAAGTCTTTCATACTCTGAATTTTCACTCTTCTTCTCTCATAAACAATCTAAGCTCTCAAACAACAAAAATGTCTTCTTCCACCTCTTCCCAACTCAAGAAAGTCTCAAAGAAGAAGGGAAAGACTACAGGAGCAACCATGGAGAGTAAAATCGTCACCATTCAAGGCCAATCTGCTCTTGCTCCTCAAATGATTTCCAAAGAAAAAGAAATGCTGTACGCATCACAGGTACTCATCCCTACCCATGTTGCTGGTAAGAGGTTAGCCTTAAATGGTCCTCTTACAGTTTTTGAAATACTAAAGGACACCAGGACAATTTTTCCCGTATGTTATAACTTCAAACCTTTATTCAACAAAATGGATACCCCTAGGGTAGTAGAATCCCTCAGTTCGAATACCGCAGAAACCCCAACTGTTCCTCCCAAGGACCCATTTGTCTTGGATTATGTAAAAAGCAATTTTAAACCATTTAGATCTTGCCCTACTTCTGATATTGCCTATCAAAATTGGTTCGCGAAAGTAGAAGCCAAAAAATCCCAGCAATGGGAAGAACTAGGCATTTATAACCTCATTAAGCTATCGAAACCTGGATTCACCTATAGCCATCCTTTGCTGTTTGCGTCCCTTTATTTCTGGGATAGTACCTACAACACTTTCCATCTCCCAGGTGGAATGATTACCCCAACTTTCTTTGATATAGCGGCTATTACTGGGTTGTCGCCAGTGGGAGAAACTTATGTTCCTGACAATGAAGAGCACTCCAGCATAATTGACTTCGAAGTCAAGTTAGCCAGCTTTTCCAAATTTATCAGCCATTATCATGCTGAAGGGGATAATGTGTCTGACATAGAGCATATTGCATTCTTAACCTTGTGGCTGTCTAGGTACGTTTTCTGCAGTAGATCCCTGCAGGTAGCTAGTAGGTTCATTCCTCTAGCTAGGGATTTACACGAAAATCGCAAAGTGTGCCTGAGTGAATTACTCTTAGTTGACCTCTATGAGAGCCTGAGGTCAGCCGTTTCGAGTCTCAAATCCCACACCTCTAAAAACATTCTATTAGCTGGCCCATTTTGGTTACTCCAATTATGGCTAAACGCCATGTTCGAACCTTCTTTACCAACCGCCAACACCATAGATGAGCAAGATTCAGAAATAAGTGATAGGATAGTCGAAGGCACTAGGCTTCGAAGACTAACTCCTAATGATGACAAGGATGACTTCAAGGTTCAATTCTCGAAGTACATCATGATCCTCTCCAAAAGGCATAAGTTCGAAGAGAGCATGGCGCCTTTTGCCTCGAGGACTCATGGACCCTCTTGGTTCACCATGGCTCTCTCAGAAGCCATCAAGAGCAAGGAGATCCAAGATGTATGGAGAGCTTTCTTGCTTCCTAGACTCATTTCTTCGAGGATAACCCCAGCTAAGAATCAAATTTTCCTCTTTGCCTATCAACCAAACTTCGTTTCGAGGCAGTTTGGCTTATGCCAACTGATTCCTGAACCTTTGTTCCAAACTGAGGGCGCCATTACATCTGGTCGAACTTTCAAGGCAAGGGAAGCCAAGATTCAACAAGAACAATATCAAGGCTTTGCCCAATTCGAGCTGATAGCCTTCGAACCTACCCATCTCGCGGCTAAAGGATTTCTGGAGTGGTGGATTAAGTTTTATCAAACTTGCATGTTCGATACACTTACAATTCGACAGAAACTAATTGATGCCTTCGATGTGCAGGTACCAGCAAAGAAAGGTATGTTTACTCATGCCAAAGAGATAAAAGCTTTTCAAAATTATTTTGAAACTACTTACGACCCCACGCGCTTGGACTCCACTGTGCATCAAGCAGCTGAGACCTTGAAGGAAAAATTTAAACAAAAAGTTTCTAAGCTAAAACTTCCTTCAGGGCTGTCACCTGAGGATAGGTATAGGTTGGCATTCAAAATGCATCCACCTAAATTTCCCAGATTACCTACCTCAGAACTGGCTCTGGCTTGGTTTCCCCCATATCCATGGTGGTTTACTTGCAAAGAGATGTTCAAATATCTTCAAAGGAAACCAAAGCCATCTGAGACTGTGACATGGGCTCGACACTGGCTTCATGATTTCCCAGGACATCTTCGATATGACCTTTCTGCTATGTCAATTAAATCTGATCAAGGCACAGGTGCGAATGCTTGGGAACAATCCCAAATGTCTTTTATTTTCCATATCTTTAACCTTTGCCTTAATTGTTTTGATTTTCAGCTATCAGGATAAAGACTGCCGCCTCGAAATCGAAGGAAGGGAGTGCCTCTCAGACCTCCATTGAAACTGCTGAAAAAGCTAATCCACCCGAAACAACTGCTACTGCTGCAACTACAACAACAACAATAACGCCAACAACAAGTGCCCCAATTCCAACGGTAATCACTTAGTTTTTGATGCTTCGAATTCACTCAAGCTTTTTATATCTAACTTCGTTAAAATTCGTTCAGACCAACAAGCTTCCTCCCACTACTCCTAAGAAGCGAAAACCAAGCACTACTGGGGAAGATCCCACTGCTGGAGGAAACTCAAACACTGCTTCGAAGAAGAAGCTAAAGAAAGCTACACCTAAAAGTACTGTTCCGACTAGCGTCTCTGGACTCGACTCCAGGGATGCTGCTCCCTTACAAAAATCCAAAAATCCACCTTCGACCTCCAACCCACAGTTGGAACGCATAGCTAGTAACCTCTCCTCTGAGGGCCCACAGGTAAATCGAACTACTTCTAAAAACGTTTAACTTCTTATTACCTTGATGAATGTTTTCTTTAACATTTTGCTGCTCCTTACAGAACATCTTGAATCCCACTTCTACCATTTCGACCTCACCGTCCAGAGCTGCTGCTCCGCTTAACTCCTCTCCTCAAGGAGACTCCAGCAATTTGGTCCAAAACAAAGGTTCTTCCAATGTGGCGGTTTTGGCTGGAACTTTTGAACAGCCAGATGACCAAGGTACCTCCACTCCTCTGAAAGAGGTGAATGAAACGATACTTCAAGCGTCTGCAGAGGATTCACAAAGGGTTCTTCAAAAGTCTCCTCTTGAAACTCTTCAAGAGGACCCAAAGGATGCTCAGACTGAAGAAGAAAAAGCTGATTCTGGGCGAGAATTCGAAGAATCTGCAGGCGAAGAATCTGAGGAGGAAAACGCCAATGACGAGGAAAACGTCAATGACGAGGATAACGCCAATGATGGTTCGACTGCCGGGACGGAGTCTAACGCACATAGCGGCGAAAGGGATGGTATCGAAGTGGTAGATTTGGACGAAGATGAAGAAGAGCAAGAGCACGAAGCAAATGAAGGGGGTGGTGATGCAATCAACGAAACCCTAGAGGTTGAAGCAAACGTGGTTCCCCTACGCGTGGAATTCCCCCAATCCTCTCCGTCTCGAATGACTGACGAGGAACTGGCACTTCTGAGGCGCAATGACCCCATTGGGTATATGAAGGCAAAGTTGGCTCAGAGGGATGTTCCAATCGCTAGGGCTGGCACAAGTTCAAACAGCTATCCTCTTCCCACAGATGAAAGAGTTGTTCTTCTTAACAAAATTAGGAGAACTATTCTCAATGTGGATATCTTCGAAGTGCTTAAGCAAGATAGTACTGCTTGCTATACTATGAAGGAGCTGCTCACAAAGGTTAATCTTTCCAACTGCTCTTTTCCAGTTAGTACTCTCTTGTTTGATCTTCAGAACTTGCTGAACAACGTAACTGGCTACCTTCTCCAAGACGAATCTGCTGCCAAGAAGGTTCATGAAAAACGCCTTGCCATGGATGCCGCCTATGAACAAGCTTCGAAGCTTTCTCAAGAAGCTGAGGATCAGGCTATGCATCTGAAGCAGGCGAAAACTGAATATGAGGCTCGAGCTGAGTCCATTCTTATTTGGGAAAGGCAGATTCTGGAACTTCAGCAGAAAGTTAAGGAGGCTAAGGAACAACAACTAGCCTTCGAAACTAATCCTGCAGGTAACCAATTCGAAGAGCTTCTCAACCGGGGGCTTGCAGAAATGGAGACCGCAGAACAACTTAAAGGAGAAGTGGCGACCTTGGAAGGTGCCAGGCGGTTTGCTCAGCAAAGACTTGAAACATTTCGAAGCACCTTTAATCGATTGAAAAATAATGTTTATTTCTAAATTTTTATATCTCATATGACCATAACTTTGGTTTTTACATGTAATATTCGAACAACGCCATTTTGGCATTCTTATCTTGCCATCTTGGCTTTTTATAAAATTTTGTTTATGTTGTTATTATTCGAATCTCCCGCAGGCTTGGCTTATATTTCTTTAAATATTTCCCATTAACCTTTAGGACTCGTTTATCATCCAAGAGTTCTTCGACTTCGTATGCATTGTTTGAGAATACTCTTAATATTCGAAAAGGTCCTTCCCAATGAGGTGACCATTTACCTAACGCTTTGTTCTTCTTATCCATAGGCAATATGACTCTCCAAACCAAGTCATTAATAACGAATACTTTTTTCTTTACCCTTTTATTGTATGTTCTGGCCACTCTTTCTTTTTGCCTCATCAAAATTTCCAACGCATGTAACCTAATTTCGTCCAACTCAACTAATTCATTCATCATCATTTCCCAATATAATGCAGCTGGAATTTCGTTTTGTTTCTGGATTCGAACTGATTGCAGATGAATTTCTACTGGTAACACTGCATCATGGCCGAATGTAAGTTGGAAAGGCGTAGTGTTGGTGGCTTCCTTAGGAGATGTTCTACAAGCCCACAACACTTGGTCCAGAGTTTTATGCCAATTTCTTGGCTTCTTGCCAATATGCTTCTTGATTAATCCTATTATTACTTTATTTGCTGCTTCGACTTGTCCATTTGCTTGAGCATAATATGGTGTTGATGTTAGCAATCTGAACCCCATTTCTTGGGCAAATCCTTGCATCTTTCTACCAGTAAATACAGAGCCTTGGTCTGTAGTTATACTTTCTGGCAATCCAAACCTATAGATAATGTGCTTTTGTATAAACTCGATAATTGCCTCTTGATCAGCAACTACCAAAGGTATAGCTTCGATCCATTTGGTGAAATAATCTACTCCTACCAAGATATATTTCTGACCTTTGGACGAAGCAGGATTTATCTCCCCTATCAGATCCAATGCCCATCCTCTGAATGGCCATGGTTTGATGATCGAATGCAACTCACTTGCAGGGGCGTGTTGAATTCCTGCATGTTTCTGACATTCCTCACATCCTTTAGCAAAGTCTATGCAATCTTTGAGCATGCTAGGCCAATACAAACCATATCGAAATAGCAACCATTTCATTTTATGGCCTGCTTGGTGTGCCCCACATGCCCCATTATGGACCTCAGACAATGCTAAATATGCCTCACTTTCTCCTAGGCATTTCAATAATACACCTTCTTGGGTCTTTTTGAACAATTCGTTCCCCATGAGGAGATATGACAATGCTCTATATTTTGTTTTTCTATCCACCTTTAAAGTTGGGTCTGCTAAATAACTCTTTAATGGACTTCGCCAGTCTGTATCTGACAAAGTATTTATGGCTAGAATTTCGAATCCTTGTTTCTCAGCATATCCCAATCTCATACTTTCCAGATCCGATGGTGTGAATCTAGTAGCCATAACTCTTCCCCTTATTTCGACCAAATCTTTAAGATTCTTGGTAGATACTCTATAACCTGAAGCCAACTGCGCTAAGTCATTTGCTTCTTGGTTTTCTAATCTTGGTATGTGTTGAATGTCCATGTATTCAAACTTTCTTAATAGTCTATTGACTATGACGAAGTATACCATTAAATTTTCCTTTATGCACTTGTATTCTTTTATGATTTGTTTGACCACCAATTCAGAGTCTCCTTTAATTTCGACTCTGGTTGCCCCCAATTCCAACAAAGCTTCAAGTCCAATAATGAGCGCTTCATATTCAGCTTCGTTGTTCGAACAACGAGGACCATCCAATTTATACTTGAATTTTGTTGGAATTCCTTCAGGAGAAATTAGAAGAACTCCAACACCACTTCCATTCCTGTGGGTTGAACCATCGAAGTACAATTTCCATGGTTGCACTTCGACGTAACTCATGCTTGTCTGCTCAACCAACGAATGATCCACAATGAAATCAGAAATCACTTGACCTTTCATAGCTTTTAAGGGCATAAAAGTCAATGAATATTCTGTTAAGGCCAGAGCCCACTTTCCAACTCTACTATGCATTATTGGCTTTGAAAGCATATGTTTAATGACATCGAAGTGAGACGAAACATAAACATCAACAGGTTTTATATAATACTTGAGTTTCATACAAGAGAAGTATAAACAAAGACATAGCTTTTCTAAATTGCTATATCTGGTCTCTGCATCATTTAGCACTCTACTTAAATAGTATATGGCTCTTTCGACGCCATTGTTATCCTCTTGTGCTAACATACTACCTATGCTAACTTCAGAAGCAGATATGTACAGTCTCATGGGCTTCCCCCATGATGGTGGAGACAAAATAGGAGGCTGGGAAAGATATTCTTTTATTTTGTCAAACGCCTCTTGGTGAGCTTCATTCCATTCGAAGGCCTGACCTTGCTTCAGACGAAGTAACGGAGAGAAAGCTTGGGTCCTTCCACTCAGGTTCGAAATAAATCTTCTGAGGAAGTTAACTTTCCCTAGTAGAGATTGCAACTCCCTTTTTGACGCAGGTGCTTTCGTCTCCATTATGGCTTTGGTTTTGTTCTGGTTGATTTCAATTCCCTTCTTGTGGACCACAAAACCAAGAAACTCTCCAGCCTGCACAAAAAATGCACATTTCAAGGGATTCATTTTTAAGCCATGTTTTCTCATTCGTTCAAATGATTGGCTTAAATGATGCAAATGTGCTTCTGCAGATATAGATTTGATGACTATATCATCAATATACACCTGCATGAAGGTTTCGATGAAGTCATGAAAGATTGAATTCATCGCCCTTTGATAAGTTGCCCCAGCATTTTTTAAACCAAAAGGCATCACCACCCATTCGTAGGTGCCTAAGGCTCCTGGGCAACGAAATGCTGTTTTTGCAACATCTTCTTCAGCAATGAAAATCTGGTTATATCCAGAATATCCATCTAACATGCTCAAGTATTTGAATCCTGCAGCAGAATCTACTAGCATTTCTGCCACGGGCATGGAATATTCATCCTTAGGGGTTGCAGTATTTAAATCCCTAAAATCTATGCAAATCCTTAAAGAACCATTTTTCTTAATAACAGGTACTATGTTTGCTAACCATTCAACGTACCTTGTTGTTTTGATGAATTTGCAGCGCAGCAACCTTTCGATCTCAGTTTTAATTTTTGTGAGAACCGCTGGTGCGAATCTTCTGGGAGTTTGTTTGATGGGCCTCTTGCCATCTTTGATTGGCAGTCTATGTTCGACCAACTCCCTCTTTAAACCAGGCATCTCATCATAATCCCATGCGAAACAATCTTTGTTTTTCCTAAGGACGCCAATTACTTTTTCCTTGAGGCCTGGGCTAAGTTTAGCACTCACGTAAGTTACTCTTTTCGTTTCTTCATCCCCTAATTGACTTCTTCGAGCGGGTCCTGTGCCAACATTTTGACACCTGAGTTTATGGGGTCCCTTTCGAAGCCTAAGGGTTCTTTGTCATAGATGGCATCCAACCTTTGATCCATCTCCAATTCTTTGATGGGTGAGCATTTCGCACCCCCCCCCCACTGACTTCATTCGTCTTTACAGTTGATTCATTTATTTCAGCCTCTAAGGCCGCTTTCGATTCATTCTCAGCCATATAGGCCGAAATCCTTTCGAAGAAGGTAGACTCAGTCATGGTTAAGGTTGTCGAAGTTCCAGCCTGCTGGCCGTTTTTGTATAGCACCTTCAACTTCCTCTTCTTCACTGATTATTGTTCTATCCCAGTAAAGACCATCATGACGAAGTGTCATGTAGTAGTGGGCGTTTCTAGTTTCATTTATCTCATCGTTTGGGACACATGGAGCAATTTTTGCCAGATTTTTATCATAATCCCTTTTGTCAACTAAATTGACAGTTGACATAAAGTAACTTTGGTCTGCTTCGATGTTTTCCACGATTCCGTCATCTCTCCACAGAACTAGTCGTTGATGCATTGACGAAGGAACTGCCCCCACGCCATGAATCCATTCTCTTCCTAACAGTAGGTTATAGTTGGCCTTGGCTTCGATAACCATAAACATGGTGGGCCTGCAACTTGAGCCTATTGTCAATTCCAACTGGACCACCCCCAGTGTTTTGCCCACTTTTCCCTCATAATTGGATAGAACCATATTATGGGGCTTGATATCTCCTTCGCGGATCTCTAACCTTTTTAGCATGAAATGGGGAATCAGGTTGACTGCAGCACCCCCATCCACTAGAACTTTGTTCACACCATGGACCCCTACTTTCGCCCGAATGAAAAGTGGCTTGAGATGATTCTTCATTGCAGGCTCTGGACGTTCGAAGAACGCATTTTGTTCCTCAACAGCCCCATTGTCCATCACGTAGTAGCACACGGGCCTATGTTTCATTAAATCTGTGGTGTCTTCCTCCTCATATTCATTGATTTCGGTTTCCTGCCCAAATTCGCAGGGAAGCACGGACACCACGTTACAGTTCAGGTTGAATGAAGACTCCCCCTCCGATTCGAAGTTATCTGTTATCATATCTTCGTCCTCTTCCGGGCCTGGAGTATATTCCTTTGGTTCGTCTCGTTGATCTTCAGAAAAAAGCCTCCTATTGACTGGAGGTTTCTCTTCAGTCTGATTTTTTGGTTTGTTGGTGCTTGATTCACCTTGTATCTTCGTTGAAGTATCCCCTTTGTTTGCCATAACTTCTCTCTCAGCCTTTCGAATCCTTTGCTGTCTGCGCCACTGGGATCTTGACATGGGGTTCCTTCCTTTGTAATTCTCTAATCTCACTTCCTCCCTTTTTTGTGTGTTGAATTGCCTCCTGTATGTCACATCATGGCGTGCATTTCGTTCAGCACTCCTCCATTTGTCTTTGCCTTTGTCATTTCTGACTTGTAGCCATCTATTGGTTGGCACTTCAGCATGGAGTTTGAAAGTCACTCTTCGAGCAACTTTGGGGTGAGGGCTATCAGGTCTTCGCTGTTTGTATCTGCTGTCGAAACGCGGGCCCATCTGGGCAGTTTCTTGATGGTTCCAACAAGGGGCGAAGGGGATCGTTTCGAAGGCCCTGGCCATGCTTTGGTCATACACAGCAGAACATCTTGGGCAAACCAAACACTTAGTTGCCCCTTTGTAGCAGCGAAAAACAAACTCCAACAGACTCTCTCCAGCCTTGGGATAACACCTAAAAAGTTGGTTATCCTGGCGCCAATTGTTGCCAGTTCGAGCCCTCTGTACCCTTTCGAAATTTGCAGCAATTCTTTGGTTGCAGAGGATGCTGCACCTAGGGCACAATATCATGCCTGGATCTCCTTTGTGGCATGTCATGAGATAGTCTTTGAGAGTAGCATCTCCAGCGTGATTATCCCCCATTCTGTGCTTTTCTTTTTCTAAGTATTTTTCCACTTCCTCCATCTCAGAACGGGGTCCTTCCATATCCACCATATTTATTTCCACATCCCCCTCTTTAGTTTCGTCATCGCCCCATCCTGTGGGCTTTATATCTTCGATCTGGACCTTCGAACTTTCTGGGGCAGAATATTTGACCAGATAGTCGAACTTTCCACTAGGTTCCCCCAGAGTGTCCCATATTTCCTTCTGAAGGGGAACTGGCTGCGTAATTTGGACTTTCTCCAATTCCAGCCTCAAGCCCTCAGTGACTTGTGTCAATCCTTCGTTTTGATTTCCTTGGCCTTCAGTAGCCTGGGTTTCTCCTGCAACAGCCACAGGTGCAACAATCGAAGTATCTGGCGTATTCTGGATGTCTTCAGTGACTTCCTCGCTGACTTCGACCATCACCCAGTTTTCGACTCCAGTGTCCTTCTCTCCTGTTGGGGCATCGCTTTGATCAGTTTCCACCATGTTGACCTCTCCAATGCATGCAGGCTCGGAGTAGTTGGTGTCTGCGACGTCCAAAGGATCTTCGTCCACTTTCATCTTCACCTTATCAGCAAACTTTAGTCTGCCATCTTTGATCGCGTTTTGAATCAAGTCCCTGAAAAGAAAACATTGTGAGTTCTTGTGGCCTAGGAAACTATGATATTTGCAAAATCCCCTTTTCTTCCTCTGATCCAAGGGAGGTATTTTGACATTTGATGGCACAATTAGTTGGCCATCCTTGACAAGCAAGTCAAAAATTTCGTCACACTTAGTGACGTCGAAGGTATAAACCTTCTTTGGAAACTTGTCACTTTTCTCATTTTCGACAATATCTTTCCCTTTCGTGGGAACTAACATTTTGCAGGAGTAAGGTGGGGCCTGTTTTAATTCAGCGAGGTCGATTTCGACCTCTTCGAATTCGAATTCAGGATATTCTTCTACTTCCTCAGTCCCAACATAGGAAACCCTTTCTTTCTTACTATTCTTAAAGACTCTGGCTTTTTCGGCTTTTAGTCTTTCGACCTGTCGAACCCTATCGGCTAATTGAGCCATATCCCTCAAATACTGAGTATCTAATTTCTTTCGAATAGAATAATCCAAACCCCCAACGGCCATTTCGACTAACTCATGTTCAGGCACTACTGTGTAACATCTGGATTTTAACAGCCTAAATCTATTCAAATAATCATCTATGGGTTCAGTGAACTTTCTCTTAACACTGGCCAATTCCTTTAAACTTATTTTCGTTTGTCCCATGTAAAATTGTTCATGGAATAATCTCTCTAAAAGGGCCCAAGTGTCAATAGATCCAGGAGGCAATGTGGTAAACCAAGTGAAGGCGTTTTTTGTCAAGGAACTTGGGAAGTATTTGATCCTGAGATCTTCATTATTGGCTATATCTCCCGCTTCGGTTAGGTATCTCGCTATGTGTTCGACCGTTGACTCGTTGGTGTCCCCAGCGAACTTTGTAAATTTAGGGACTTTGTATCCCCTTGGTAAATCAGTATGCATTATACAATCCAATATAGGAGAAGCATAATTTGGCCTCCTCATTCCCGTATTGAGGCCATTCTGGGCCATGATCCTCTCTATCATGGTGGTTAGGTTATTTTCTGCCAAGATGTTATCGTTTCGAATCCTATGAACGACGGCATCGACATCTTGATTTCGACCAACAAAAACAACTCCCCTGGGTTGTTCTTCTCGAAGTTCTGGGGCTTCTGGCCTTTCGATCCTCGCCCCTGGTTCCATAACTTCCCTTTGTGGGCCCTGAATTACTGGGGCTTCTAACCTTGGTGCTCTGGCCCCTAAGTTAGCCTCTTCTCTGGGTAGTCTCTGAATTGGGTCGTTAGCAATTCGTTCTATAACAGGCATGTTTGTTCGAAATCCCGCCTGGTTCTGCCTACGCCTTTCTGTGGGAGCAAAGAAATCTGCTATTCGACTCATATTGTCAGCGTTTTCCCTGTTCGTCACAGTCACATTCTGAACTATTGGGGCAAATATTTCCTGCATGGTTTGCGCTAACACCCCTATCATATTGTGGTTGCTGTCATCCATCAATTGCCTAAAAGCCAACTGGTTATCTGTGGTTAGGATAGGCAATGTGCTATAACCCACTGACCCTTGGTTATTTGTCATAAATTGGTTCGCCCCAGACCCAGATCCTAGTTGTGGGGATGAATTCGAAGTGGAATTGTGTAAACCTGCCATAAAAGATGTTGGCATTCCGTAAGAAGAACTTCTAACTCTATTCCCATCGAAGCCGGGTGGTCTAGTTAATGGTGTGGCTAAATGGGATTGTGTTCCTGGTGGTGGAACGAATCCCCCAGGGTAGCCCATAGTTCCAGTATTTCCTAAGATCGAACTGTTAGTTGATATGCCACTTACTCCAGTGGTGGCTATGTTACTGGTTGAAGATGCAACAGACTGTGCATTCGAAGGGATTACATTAGATGTTCCGCTTGAAATGGACGCGTTAGTGCCTGTTGCATGTGGGTCACCTTGGTTTCCTTGTTGATTGTCTGAATTAGACATTTTGTCCAAACGTTTTCTTCTGGATAAAGGTTGGTTGCTGTTGGTTATCTTACCACTTCTCAGGTTCATAAAACAGCAAATTTCTTATGGTTCTTACGTTTTTGGGATGACTATGTCTCGACAATCCTTAATTCTGATATCCAACTATTGGTCCCACCAGGTGTGCCAATTTGTTTCCAGTGATTTCTGGTAAACAACCGCTAGTCTTCCAAACTATCGAATAATCTTTATTAACGCTACTCAATCTCTCTGGTAACTCACAGGATCGACTAGATTGATCCTAGGACTCCTTGGATATTAAAGTTACTCTCACAATCGAGCAATTATTCATGGTTGCTATTGTACAAGTGTTTGGTTTATTTCGATCCTTCTCTCTAAGAGTTTAAAAATGTGGTCAAATTGTACATGAAAACTAAGTTATACGAATAAATGCTAATTGTAATGCTGATTGAAGAGACATATAAAACTGTATGAAAAATGAAGTAAATGGTTTCGATTTGCAAAATATTTAACATAAAAGGTTTCTGGAATGTAGAAGTTAAAAATGTGAAGAAAGCGTTTAATGCAATTTTAAGTAAAAGGATGCGTTTGAAAAACAATACTTGGAAGTAAAGGTATTGAAAGCGTGACAGTTCTCTGAAATATACAGTGCTCGAAATATAAAGAAAGCAATAAAGAGTAAAACTTTGAGGAAAAGACTTTGAAATGAAAAGACAATAAACAAAGAAACTTGTAAATGTTATTCGATAAAAAGAAAAGAGGAAAGTACTGGAAATAGTAAAAAGGCTTTCATTAAGTTAAAAATACATGGTGCTATCATACATACATCTCTCTTGCATTCGTTTCCCTTGCCATGTGGTAGTTTGAATGTTATTGAGTATTTTGTATAACAGATATGACACACTGAAATCCTAATACTAAGACTTCTATTTATACTAATTCGACCCTAACGGTCTCGCTATAGGATCATGCCACGTTTCGAACATGCAAGACAATGCTTCTTTCATCTTTCCACGTGTCCCCAAATGCTCCAACACATAAATTTCAAACTTTGAAAGTCCCGCTTCCATTTAAATGCTTTAGTGTTCTTCCGTTTCGAACGCTCTTCCCAAACCTAGCCTCGTTGTTGTTTCGAGACCCTTTTTGGATATTTTCCCATGATCACCGTTCGAAGCTTCAAGCTTTGACACACTCATTCGAAACACTGCTTCTGCAACTTCGAAATATGGTGTTCAATTCCATTTCGATCAGAACTCTTAACCCTTTTGAATTCTAGATAACATTATCAAAATCTTCAGCCAACAACTTCCCAGACGAAGACATCATGAATTTGGACAACATTGAAAGTGACGGACCGTATGACGGACCCGAAAAGGGATCCCGATGGACCCTGTACTTTGATGGTGCTTCAAATGCGCTTGGAAACGGTATCAGCGCGGTACTCATTTCCCCGGAAGGTTGTCACACACCTTTCACGGCCCGACTTTTCTTCAGCTGCACAAACAACATGGCTGAGTATGAAGCTTGCATCTTTGGTCTCAAGGCTGCTATAGACTTGGGGATGAAATATTTGATCGTATTTGGGGACTCGGCTTTGGTTATCAGTCAAATCAAAGGAGAGTGGGATACCAAGCATCCTAATCTTATCCCATACAAAGAACATGTCTTGACATTGTTGCCTCATTTCGAGCAAATTACCTTCGAGCATTTCCCGCGAGAAGAGAATCAGTTAGCAGATGCTCTAGCCACAATGTCCTCCATGTTTAAACTCAACTGGGATAACGAGGCTCCCCAAATCACCATCGAGCGAATGGATGAACCTGCGCATTGTCACAAGATTAATACCGAAGAAGTAGTGGAACAACCTTGGTTCCATGAAATCAAAAGGTATCTCGAGACTAGAGATTATCCCGAAGGAGCTTCCGTAAATGACAAGAAGTTCTTAAGGAAATTTGCTGCCAAATTCTTCCTGAGCAACGACATCCTTTACAAATGAAGCCATGATTGTGTATTACTCCGATGCGTAGACAAAGCTGAAGTAGAGTTAATCATGACCGAGATACACAGCGGCACATTTGGCACCCACTTGAGCAGGCATACAATGGCTAAGAAGATCCTAAGGGCAGGCTATTACTGGTCTACCATGGAAGCTGACTGCCACCAACATTCCCGTACTTGCCACAAATGTCAAGTCTACGCTGACAAAGTTCATATCCCTCCGGTTCCTCTCAACGTTCTGACTGCTCCTTGGCCATTTGCAATGTGGGGCATTGACATGATTGGAGAGATCAAGCCCACGGCTTCCAACGGACATCGCTTCATCCTAGTTGCCATTGACTATTTCACCAAATGGGTTGAAGCAACTTCCTTCGCCTCTGTTACTAAAAATGTGGTTGCCCGCTTCATCAAGCAAAATCTCATATGCCGGTATGGTGTTCCAGACAGGATCATCACAGACAACGGTACAAATCTGAATAACACGATGATCACCGCTTTGTGCGAACAGTTCAAGATTTATCATCACAATTCATCTCCCTATCGGCCGAAGATGAACGGTGCTGTTGAAGCTGCGAACAAAAACATTAAGAAGATCATTCATAAAATGACAGTCACTTACAAAGACTGGCATGAGATGTTACCGTTTGCTCTACATGGATACCGTACGACGGCACGTACTTCAACCGGGGCAACCCCATTCTCTTTGGTATATGGCATGGAAGCTGTCCTGCCTATGGAAGTTCAGATTCCTTCTCTAAGGATTATGAAGGACGCAGGTTTGAACGAAGATGATTGGATGCAGACCCGACTTGATCAACTCAATTTGATCGATGAGAAGCGACTCGCTGCTATATGCCATGGTCAGACGTATCAAAAGCGGATGATCAAGGCCTTCAATAAGAAAGTCAGACGTCAAGTGTATCAAGTCGGAGATCTCGTAATCAAGCGGATTATCTTGCCGCAAAGTGATCCCAGGGGCAAATGGACTCCTACATATGAAGGACCATTTGTGATCAAAAGCATATTTTCTGGTGGTGCGATGATTCTAACCACCATGGAAGGCGACGATTTGCCGCACCCTGCGAATGCAGACATAGTCAAAAGATACTACGCATAAAATAACCCGACAAGTCGAAAACCCGAAAGGGCGGCTTGGGCAAAAATGGGCATCCCGGTGAACCGAAAACCAGAAAGGGCGGTTCAGGCAAAAATTAGGGATAAAAACAAAAATCTGTACACCCGGCAAGTTGAAAACCCGAAAGGGCGGCTTGGGCAAAAAGGGGTTTCCCGGTGGATCGAAAACCCGAAAGGGCGATTCAGGCAAAAGTTAGGGAATTAAAGCGTATGACTATGTCTCGTCGGATCACTTCAAAGACAATCTCTTCATCTACCAGTTCCAGGTTTCTGATCAATCCAGTCATCGGCAAACAGAGCATTGAATGGACAGATATTCAGAGTTGTGAAGGCTATAGCGGAATGGAATCCCATGGAATTATTTCACATAGCCATCTTTATTTTGTATAAATCTTTCAATATTTACGACAAAATCCTCTTACTAGGATGATTGTCTCCTTTGTACAAATATACTCATAGAAAGTCAATACAAATACTTTTCCCAGAAATTTGTGTCATTTCCTTTTGCTTTTCTCTTGCACTATTTGTTTATTTTGAGAAACGTCCAATGTTTTGTTAAATAGGCATATGCATTTGAACATAATCATTTCCTTATGAATCGAGAAAGAGGATTACTGATAGGTTGAAGGTACAATTGGATATCTTGATACCCTTTCAAAAGAAACCCCCCAGGAGATTTGGAATCCATATCCCCAGCAAGTCTTGAAGCTTATCCCCAGTAGATTCTGGAAGCTTATCCCCTGCAGATTACGGACGTCTCTCCCGAGCTCTATTCAAAGTTATTCCTCACAAGGGCTTATAACTGGGTTATCCTCAGCTTATTGCCACGAAAGATCGCACTCGGCAAATTTCTTCCTATCCCCAGCGGAGTTCATCAGAGTTCCCCAACATAACTTATCAATACAATCCCCCAGAGGAGCTTATCTTTGTTATCCCCAGCCAGAGAATCCTCCAGAACTCAATTCCCCTCAGAGTTTAAGTTTCAGTGTCCCCAGCCGAGCTAAAGCTTCAAATTATCAATCCCCAGCGGAGCCAGACTAGTGAACCTTCTCCCCACAGAGATATTTCCCACCAAACTGAAGATTCTCAGTCTTACCTCCCCAGCATGAGTCTATTAGATTGGAACTCCCCAGTAGAAGTCATCAGGAATTCTCTTCCCCAGCAGCAGCCAAGGAATTATTCTTCCCGGCAGCAGTCAAGATGCTTTTATCTTCAACCATCTCGGATTCATCTATCCTTTGCAAGACAGCTCTCCAGCTTACATGCGCATCCATTTACATTCATATCATATAACATACATTGTATCATGCATCATGACATTGCATATAACTAACTCTTTGCCTTTGCAGGTAGGATCAGTCGACAGACAAAAAAATCATTATTTTCCGAGATTCTTTCCAGGAATAGTTCAGATATGACCCAGACATGGCAATATTCTGATGCTTATTCCAGATTCATCCAGATGCAGTTTTACACGAGCTCATCATCAGGAAACCCTACACCGGTTCCTCCTCAAATTTCAAGATTTCTGAAAACAGTTCACGGGTTCTCCAAGTAACGGATGTCGACCTATCACTTATTCAGATTCTCCTCAAGACTTTTGAAAATAGTTTATGGATTCTTCCCAACAACGGATGTTAATCTATCAACTTGTTCAGACGCAACCTTTTGAAAACAGTTTACAGACGCTTCCCAACAACGGATGCTGCTCTATTGCTTATTCAATTTCAAGATTTCTGAAAACAGTTCACGGGTTCTCCAGTAACGGATGTTGACCTATCGCTTGTTCAGATTCTTCTCAAGACTTCTGAAAACAGTTTATGGATTCTTCCCAACAACGGATGTTAATCTATCACTTGTTCAGATGCAACTTCTGAAAACAGTTTACGGATTCTTCCCAACAACGGATGTTAATCTACCAACTTGTTCAGATGCAATTTTTAAAAAAACAGTTTACGGACGCTTCCCAACAACGGATGCTGCTCTATTGCTTATTCAACTTCAAGACTTCTGAAAACAGTTTATGGATTCTTCCCAACAACGGATGTTAATCTATCGCTTGTTCAGACTCTTCTCAACTTCTGAAAACAGTTTATGTATTCTTCCCAACAACGGATGTCAATCTATTGCTTATTCATACCCCCAGTTCAGATGTGGTTCAAAACATGGACACCTTTTTGATACTCGTTCCAGATGGCATCTTTAAGCCCATCCCCGACATGTTCGTCACATTTCCAGATGGCTTCTTTAAGCCCATCCCCGACAAGATTTATGTCACCCTTCCAGATGGCATCTTTAAGCCCATCACCAAATGGCATCTCTAAGCCCATTCCCTCATCCGTTGCTTTGACGAGTGCAAATTTAAGGGCACTCTAGTGTCCAATCTCCTTTTACCCTCGAGTCACGAAAGGCAAATCTGCCAATCTAACTCTTCGGATTCAAGAAGATTGAACAGGGGCAACTGTTGTACCCCAAAATTTTCCCTCCCATTTCTCAATGATTTCTCATCACAAAGCCCTTGGAGATCAAGATCCAGTTAGGGTTTCATCTGCTCAAGACTTCTCCTTGCACTGTTGACCCAAATTAGGGTTTGTGTTTGCACAAAGATATTTTGACCTAAATTGCCTAGGATGACTTTCATGCTTCATATTGGACTCCCAAGGTTATCCATACCAAGTTTCAAGTCTTGATTCTAAGTTTTGCCCAATCAATTGGACAGTTGACCTAGAAATCAACTGTATTGGGGAAAAAGTCAACTGTGGCCAATTGACAGTCAAATCTCATGAAAATTGACCCACATCAACATTATGAACTCACATGGACCATTTGATCAAGTTTGGATCACAACTCCACAAGAAATTTGATCAGATCACCAAAAGGGCAAAATGGTCATTTTTAGGGTTTTGACTGCACAAAGGAAATTTTTGACTGTTTGACCTAGCCAATGGAAAACCAAGCTCACATATGGACTCAAGGACCCCATGGAATTGCCTTTACATGCTCAACAAGTTCAAAAGATCCCAAATGCACAAGATTGACAGTTGAATTTCCCAGTCAATTGATCAATTTTGACTGTATACTGAAAAGTCAAACTTTGACTTTTTGGTCAAAATCAAGAGTCAAGATTCATTTTTCATCAGAACATGCCAAATCATGAAACTTGTTCATCAAGAAATCAAGAAATGCAAATTAGGGTTTGAAATGAAGATTTTTCATAACTTAGAATTTTTCTAAGTTATGAAAAACCCTAATTTTTTCCTAACTTTGCCCCACTTTCTCACTAAGATTCATTTGGATTCAAGCAAAAGTCAAAACATGAAAGTTGTAGCCTATTGAATAATCTACAATTTTGATTCACAAAGTTTTCCCAAAAGAGGCTTGTATCTCAAGTTACAATTTTTGGAATAAGGGTACTAAACCATTCTTAACTTAGTGAAAATTTGACCTATTTTAGGCAAGGTTTTTACCTAACTTCAAGACCATTTTCCACATACTTCCCCTTGGAATTTCAATTTGCATTTCAAAGATGGATTGTAGTACACATTCCAATCTTTCCAAAATGTCCAAGAACTCATCAAACAACCTCATGGTTAGAGAGAATCGAATTTTGCAATATGGCAAAAACTCACTTTTGAATTGACCAATTTCCATGTTCATAACTTGTGCAATTTTTCAAATCAGAATGCTTCCCTTAATTACAGGCCCCTAAACCATCCAACACTCATAAATTTAATGCAAACTCTTTGTGCCAAGACCATGTTCTATGTGTTCAAGCATTGCATGATGGATTAATCCCAGAATAGATAAAGCACTTTAACCATTTTTGCAAAAGTAAGCTTTATGTCAAAATGAAAATCCAAGAAGTACAGATCAAATCCCCTTGGCACAAGTTTAGGGACTAATCACACTGATCAATGCCAAGGTTTGCAGCATGTTATGGGGGCCTCCACCTGTCTAAACACCAACTTGGCTTTTGGTTGCTTAAAGTGTAAGAAATAGAACATATCACAACACAACTTGGATCTCAGCAATAGAACCCTTAAGCAAATACTTTGTACACATTCAAGACATCCTAACTGAGCTAGCACACGACTCCAACACCTCCTTTGCCCTCTAGAACACAGAACCACCCTCAAACTGCCCAAACAGAGCACCTGCTGCAGTTTGAGTGTCAACTCTCATCCCTTTCATGCATTCCTGTTAAAACCACATCAAACACATCCTACAACATCCCTTGGAGCTAACCCAAACATAAAACACGGCCTGTAACTCCTCTAATCAGTTGCACCATTTTCACTTTCTTATTTTGCAGTTGAAGTTCCATAGCTCGATTCAAAGTGTTTCAAAGCAAAGTAAAACTTGGAATAGCATCCCTGGACATCAAGGAAGTTGTACCAATCATCACCTTGCTCTGAAAGTACCTCCATCATCAGATACGATTCCAACTGAGAAGGTATATTCATGAACTTCTAACTCTTAATGTAGGCATCATTAGCTCTAGGTTTGTGAATAAAAAGTGTTCTACTCATGCCCCTGAATTTGTACATACTTTTATTTTCCATTTATTTTGCTTGAGCTATGAGAATTTAAGGTCTGAATATGGAAGAAAAGTTAGGTTAAGATTTGGGAATGATAAAATTCTCTCTCATTTCTGAGAGTTAGGAGGAGTTCTTTACATATTCAGAATCGTGATTCAATGCTTAACATGTTTGGTGTTGTAAGTTTTTGCTAAAACTCAAAGAATCAGGACCTTGCAATGGAAGAAAGAGGCGCGTGTTTTTGTTCAAACAGAAGTCTGGAGGTTGAAGAAGGTCTTCATGGGCTGGGCCTTCTGTGCAATTTCTTTCCACACCACATTTTCACTTTGACACCCCCTGAGCCCATTTTGTTTGTTTTAATGATTTTTTGACTTTTCTTTTTTTATTCTGACTTGTTTATTTTTTCTAATGATATTAAAAACATAAAAAATATTTTTTACATCATTTTTACATTTTTTAGGCATTTATTTGTTTAAGATAGTTATTTGTACATAAATAATTATATAAACTTACTTTTTACTTAAAATACTAGAAAATAATGTAAGCACATTTTATTTTCATTTTTATTTTGTTTTATCTTCTTAAAATATTTTGTATAAAATATACTTTTTTTATAAATATTAAATATTATTATTTTTATATATATAATACATATTTAGAAATTAATACACATATATATATATATATATATATATATATATATATATATATATATATATATATATATATATATATATATATATATATATATATATATATATATATATTTATTAGAATATTTAGTAAAATAATACAAAAATATATACATTTTATTTTTTATTAACATTTAATAGTAAAAATATCATTTTGACAAATATACTTCATTTTTATTTTTATTTCATATATAATTGATAAATATTAGTATATATTAAATAATTAATACGTTTATCTAAGAAAATTAGGGTTTTGCCCTAAACATTAAAAAAGCTCCAAAAATAATACTTTTTTCATTTTGTTTATTTGACATAAAAAATACCTTTTTTCCATACATATAAAAACCTTTTTTACATCTTGCATATTTATTTTATTTTCCATTTAATTTATGCAATTAATTATCTTGTAAATATTCCAAAATTGATGTAATAGCTAGGTTTAAATTCCTTGTCTAAATATCCCCCCATTTGAACATATGTACCCCCCCTTCCCATATTGTGTTGTAATAGCTTAGGGCTTTAAATTTCGCACTTTAATGCTTTCTAAATATACCATGTTAGAATTAGGGTTTGTATGCAAATAAAAAACGACAAAAATAGTTTGACCTAATTTCAAGATAAACAAGCATGAAAATGGACAACACATATCACACTTGCACCCCTAGGGTACTCCACTTGTTGCCTTCAATAATGGGCCATATTGCATGTTAGGTCTCTTTGGGCAAAAACAAAAACAAACAATCAAATGATCATAGTCCCTCGATGACGCTTTCGGAAAGTTGCCTAAAAAATGATCAAGTCCCTTAAAGGAAAATTGCCCAAAGATACTTGGCACCATTGCAATCATGGTCTAAACGATGACCCGCGCCCGTCCCTTTCACATCCTAACACAAGATTGTCCACCAAATGCAATGGTGGAACAAAATTGTTAAAAGGGTTAAAACATAACAAAAATCTTTGAGAACTTTAGGGTAGATAGCTCTTAAGTACTTGTCAACTTGCAAAAATGAAAACACTTGCCTATTTTTCAAACCACACTTTCAAAATAAACTTTCAAAAAACCTTGAAACATCTTTTCAAAAAGACAAACACCTATTGTAAAACATTCGAGTAAAGAATTGTTACAAGGGTAGCCTAGACAAGGCATCTTTTTCAAAACCTTTTCAAAGCCACATACAAAGCACCATTTCAAACAATTGAAAACCAAGGCAAGTTGATATAAGCAAGTACCTAAGAGCCCATGGATAACCATGGATAGAAAGGGTGCTAATACCTTCCCTTTCTATAATCTACTCCCCGAACCCAAGAAAAATCTCGAAGGTTTTTGCTGTGCTTTTTAAACCTTTCCTTAGGATAAAATAAAAAGTCGGTGGCGACTCTTGCTCAACCGAAACATTTGCAAAAACAAACGCAAAACCATAGTCAGTTCTCCCACCGTATCACAGAACTGGCGACTCTGCTGGGGAGAAATTTTAAAAGTGGAGTAACCTTAGGGCTTAGATCACCCTCTTGCATGATTAATTGTTTGATTTGATTGCTTTATATTTTGGCTCTCTTGTTTGGGTTTGCAATCCTACACCCGGATTTTGGGAAACATTTCATAGATAGCAATACGTTGTGGAAACTGTGCGGGGTATACCGACACGGTCAAAGCAATAGCTATATTAGTGCGACATATTTGCGAGTACCGGTAACCCTTGAGTTCAATCAAGGAGAGTACGGGGCCGCTGAGTGATGTCACTAAGCACTAATGACCTAGAACCTTACTTGACCATCTTGGCCTTTTATTAGGGGTAGTGAGATGACCGGCTTTGGTGCAGTCCGAAGTTGGTAGATACTCGATACTACACTCATTGAGGGTTGCTTTCTTGGAATATTTTGGTCGCTAGTTAAGTGGCTAAACCAAAACAATGAACAATGAAAACAATCCAGTGATATTGAGCTCCTTAGAACCCGGTTACTATTTATAGGACAGGTTTTTAAGCCAACTACACTCAAGAGGATACTTACCTATGAAACCCCATGCAAGCCTGAAACTAGGGTTTGGTGTGATTTGCTTGTACATATGTTTGGTGCATACATCATAAACATCATGAAGCATCATATGCATTCACTAACCATTTCAAGGGTTCGGATCTTCATCTTTGTTCTTGTTTTGTAGGTCATGGAAATTCCTCGCAGAAAAACCATCCAAGTCAACCTTGTGAGAATCTCTCCTCAACTCAAGGAGCTCACCTCAAGAATTCCGGAAAGCTCATCCTTCAGTGAAAGACATGGTAGACTACTCAGCTTAGTCAACACCAACATTGAAGAAGACATGATGAAAGTGTTATTCCAGTTCTTTGACCCTCTTCACCACTGTTTCACTTTTCCCGATTACCAGTTGGTACCCACTTTGGAGGAGTTTTCTCAACTCCTAAGAATCCCTATCCTTAATCAACTACCCTTCAACAGTACGGAAAAGGAACCAAAGCCGGAAGATGTTGCTCGAGCATTACATCTACAACCATCCGACATCAAGGGGCATTGGGAAACCCGAAGCGGCGTCAAAGGATTCTTAGCAAAATTCTTGTTTGAGAAGGCACAAGAATGTTGGAATTCATTGGACCTTCAAGCCTTTGAAGAAATTGTGGCACTCCTTATCTATGGGTTAGTGTTGTTCCCAAATTCTGACCAATTGATAGATGTCAACGCCGTCAAAATCTTCTTGTCCATAAATCCAATACCAACATTGCTTGGGGACATCGTTCACTCATTTTACACACGAACAATGAGAAAGAGGGGTGTTCTCATATGTTGTACTCCTCTCCTTGCAAGGTGGTTTATTTCGCACCTTCCACAATCTGTCTTGAAGAATGACCAAGGTTCAAGGTGGTCCCAACGGTTGATGACTCTTACTCACTCCGATGTACATTGGTGTTCTCGGTCCAGAGAAAATGTCATCATCGTCGATCATTATGGAGAGTTTCCTAATGTTCCTTTACTTGGAATCAGAGGAGGTATCACCTACAACCCTTGCCTAGCTTTGAGGCAATTTAGATATGCACGGAGGGATGGCCCTCATGACATGTTGATTCCTGACCTAGTTTTTGACTTCGACAACGATGCGCAAGGACTTCGCCAAAGATTCATCAGAGCTTGGGGGAGGCCCAACAAGGTTGATAGCAAGACTCTGGGACACAAGAACTCCATCCCTCTTGAGCCCTATCTCAAGTGGGTACTAGCCCGAGCCCAAAGTCTAATGATGCCTTATCCTCATGTACTCCCTGTGATTAAAGAGCCCGTCAATGAAGGAGAGGTTCCCTACACCATCCTACATCCTGACATGCCTACATCGTGGGAGGAAATGCAGAAAAGCTGGATTCAACTCAAGGAGGAACAAAACACTTTTGAAGCTAGCTTCTACGCCAGTGAGAAGAAGGTTCTAGAGCTTACCCGCCGACTCCATGAGCAAGAGGCCCTCAACACC
Source organism: Vicia faba (assembly GCA_948472305.1). Classification (NCBI taxonomy): domain Eukaryota; kingdom Viridiplantae; phylum Streptophyta; class Magnoliopsida; order Fabales; family Fabaceae; genus Vicia; species Vicia faba. The sequence continues at coordinate 316,742,040 of OX451738.1, read as the reverse complement.
TACATCGCACCAAAGAGGATGCGCAATGTCTTTTTACCTTGAGAAGTTGTTTTTGTAATATTTGGCCCAAAGGCATTTATGTACTAACAAATTTCTTCTTATTAATATGACGTGCGTTCTTTTTTGTCTGCAACAAGTTTGAATGTTCTAAATCCTTGAATGCATTGCATATATAATCATATCATTCATCATGTGCATAAGAAGGTCTCACTCCAGGTTTCCTTATCTGTCTGCTATTTATTTCAGTAGGATGGATCTCGAGCAAACAGTCAAAGACCTACAAGCTCAAAATGCACAGTTCCAGCAACTCCTGACGACCTTGGCTAAAGGTCAGGAGGATCTCAAGACCTTGCTGGGGAATAAAGACCCAGTGAAAAAGAAGAAAAAGAGACTCGGGGTGGCTACTCTAGGGAGAAGATTTGACGGAGAAGCTCGGAGAGTGCTTGAATTTCCTCCTACTTCGGATGAAGGAACCAGTAAAGGAGGTGGGGCTGCAGTACCTTCCGAGTTCGATGTGAAAGAAGAGGAGGTCGAAGAGGATGAAGACTATTCTGACCAACAATACCCTCCAGCTGATGATAAATACAAAGGGTTAGAAGACAGGTTGGCCGCCATGGAACTACAAAGAGTACCGGGTTTGGATTTTAAAGACTTGGGTTTGGTTGCCGGGATTGTGATTCCCCCAAAGTTCAAAGTGCCAGTGTTTGTGAGGTATGATGGGCTGTCCTGTCCAAAATTGCATCTCAGGTCCTACGTGAGAAAGATCCAACCCTATACGGCAGATAAAAACCTTTGGATCCACTTCTTTCAAGACAGCCTTTCTGGAGCTCAATTGGAGTGGTTTTATCAGCTAGAGGGAACCAGCGTCCGAAACTGGGAATACTTGGCCACCGCCTTCTACAAACAATATTAGTACAATTCTGACCTTGCTCCTACGCGTACACAACTTCAGGGTATGTCATTGGGAACAGGCGAAGGATTCAAAGAGTATGCACAAAAATGGAGGGATTTGGCTGGCAGGGTGCAGCCTCCTTTAACCGACCGTGAACTTGTTGATATGTTTCTAGGGACCCTATCTGGGCCATTTTTCAATCATCTGATTGGTAACTCTTCCGCGGGGTTTACCGATTTGATCTTAACAGGCGAAAGAATAGAAGCTGGCATCAAGTCCGGAAAGATTCAGAAGGGTGTTGCTGCAAGTGTTGAGAAGAAGCCTTTTAAGAAGGAAACGACTGTTGTATACTCCCAAAGAAGAGCAGGGAAGACTGAGCGCCGGCCAACTGTGGGGGCCGTAATGATTCAAAATTCGTCAAGTGAGCAGCCTCGCTATAACCAGTCCAGACCAAATCAACAACGAGTGGAACGGCCACAACGGCAGTTCACCCGTATTAATATGACTCCAGCGCAAGTGCTTCCCCATCTGTTGAAGTTGAATCTCACCACTATCAAAGAGGCACCAAAGAATGTGAATACGTCACTCCAAGATTTATTTTGATTCTTCTTCAGACCACTGCTGGTTCAGTTTAAATCTCTCAACGATTTATCCTAATTCTTTCCCGCAGACATCTCCTCTGGTTCAGATAAGTTGCTCCAAGATTTATTCTGATTCTTCTCCAGACCACTGTTGGCTCAGTTTAAATTCCCAAGGGTTTATCCTGATTCTTTCTCGCAGACATCTCCTCTGGCCCAGATAAGTCGTTCCAAGATTTATTCTAATTTTTTTCCAGTTGAAGTCAAGTTTAGACTTAGTCTAATTTCCATCAACAATCACCTTCGGATGGAATCTTTTAAGCCCATTCCCTACACAATCAACCATGACATCATCAAGTGCAAATTTCTGGACACTCTAGTGTTCAATCATCTTCCACCTTCATGTCACAAATGGCAGATTTGCCAATCTAACTCTTCATGCATAAGAAGATTGAATAGGGGCAGCTGTTGTACCCCAAAATTTTCCCTCTCATTTCTCAAAGGATCACCCTGGACCCTCAGGTTTGCTTCCATCTAATTCCAAGCCTTGAATTACAAAATTTTCAAGAAAGTCATTCACAAGGGCAAAATGGTCATCTGCATACTGAAAAGTCAAACTATGACTTTTGGATCAAAATCAAGTTTCAAGAGTCATATTTCATCAAGACATGTTGAAATATGATGTTTGTTTCATCAAGAAATTCAAAAGTCAAAATTACTTTGGAAAGGTCAAAATTCTAAATACTTGGAATTTTTCTAAGCGTTTAAGAAATATGACAAGCTCAAAACTTCTGGTCAGATTATCACCATGATGCAAGCTGATTTTGGAAGAACTTCTAACTCAAGAGTTTTAGATCTCAATGAGACCTAAAATAATGCAGAACAAAACTTCTTTTAGAAATGCTGGGATTTCGAGTTATACATCCTCAAAGTCACGTCCCTGAAACTTAAACACTTGGTAAATTTTGAGCGTTTTCAAATCAGAATTAGTTTACAACTTCTGGGCCAGTTTTCACATAGGTTTAGTCAGAAGTTGCAAGAGTAATCCAAAGGGGGATTACAAAGCATGTCATAAGCTTTCTGGAAAGTTTGAGAACTCGCTCAGAACATGCTGGGGCAAAGAGATTCAAGGATCAAAGGTTGGATGTTTGTTCTAAGTTGCGCTGATGATGAACTTCTGACCCATAATTAAGCTATGATGCATAATATCATATTGCAGGATTTCTGGTTTGATAAATCTCATCATCATTTAATGCTCACAACTACTTTTGAGTTTGTATCCAAAGGATTTCCCCACATGTGGCATATAAGTACATTGTTGTCCTTGAAAAAGAAAACTTTTATACAAGAGTATGCTGGGCCCATGCTTTGCTTTTGCTTCTGAGGGTACTTAGCATGATGGTGGTACTTTTGACTTCTCAAAGCTACAAAGTTCTTGCCTATAAATTGAACTTCATTGGCAACTGTGAAGGGGCCGGTCGAAAAAACTGAAAAGAAAAAGCTTTGAAACCTTGTTAAAAAGTCCATGAATCCGAAACTGCAAACACAAATATAAAACCTGCTAGTTTTTGATTCTTACATTCAAACTCCTATTTCCCTCTAGTGTTTCTTGACCAAATCATCCATACAACTTCTGAAATACATTCAGAAGCCATCCTAACTTCTGTTTTCATACTGTAACACATTCTCCATCAATCTCCACCACAAAAAGCCAGAACTTTACTTCTTAGTTGTTCAAGAATTCTCCAGCCATTCATAGCCTAAGTTAGAGGTGGTTCCAGTCTGCTGAGCATGTGAGGAAACTGATCAGAATATTACAAGCAGTCAGAATCAGGCTCCGTTTCACATGACCTTCTCCAGCTGCAAGGTAAGCTTCTGCTGACTCTCATCATATCACTTAGGCATTGTTAAACTTGCATGTCCAAAATACAATGTAGACATCCTGACTCTCATGTTGTACATATTCTGAGGTTTCACGTATTTTTCTTCCTAAGCAGGGAGAACATCCGTTCAGAACTTCTTAAGGAAACTAGGATTAGCATATACATGCTTGTTTCTGATTTATAGTCTTGACTTTTTTATGTTTCTGAAACCATGATGGAAACCTGCCATAATTGCTATGTTTGTGTTTTTTGTTCTGTTGAGAAATGACTAAGTTGCAGATGTTCTGATTAGCATGAAGAAAGAGATGGAATTTATCATCAGAGCTTAATTTTTAATACATGTTTATGCTTTCACTTCTAATATCGGATGTACAACCACCCCAGTGGTAGAAAGCGTGCGCATAAGACATTAGAGCTAAGGGTCCTGGGTTCTAGCCCCAGAAGCATCTTTTTTTAAGGTTTATTTAGTGACATTTTCACCCATTTATCTGTCAAACAATATTCCTAAATCAGAACTTCTGGACAATCTTACCCAACAACATTATCATCTCACTCTCTCAAATAGCCATAACTTCTGATCTGCCAGTGACGTATGAATTTCTAGGTTCCCAGCTACACTATAGCTTCTGAGCCCCATTAACAATCAGAACTTCTAAGTTTTCTTTTATTCCCAGCAACCTCAAAACTTGGTGTACCCAGGCCCAGAACTTCTGACCCTCTACTTTCCTACTAACATTTTCTCTCTTGCAGCGTATTAGAGTCAGAACTTCTGTTCCTTCTCATTTCAGTAATGTGCTGATTCTGACTCCTTTTTCTCTTATTTATCTTACTTTAGCTTTTAAATAACCAAAAAACACACCAAAAATATTTCATATTGACATGTTTTATTTTATTGAGAACAAAAAGATCAAAATATTTTCTTAAGTAAACTTATTTCTTTATTTAAACAAAACAAGTCCATTTTACATTTCTTGTATATTATTTCAATATGGTTGTAATAGATAATTAGCACTTTTAATTTATTGCAATCCCCATTCGTAAATTTGTACATCCCATTCCCTTAATGATGTAATAGTGTAGGACTTTACTTTTCCGCACTTTTATTGCTTTCATATATTGTTAGTAATTAGGGTGTCTATGGCAAGACATTAAATCAACAAATAGATAACCCTGATCAAGACTGAATGCATGCAACAAAACACACTTTGCACACATGCACCCCTTAGGGTAATCTCACTTGTTGCCTATCGAAAAAATAGTCATATTCCTCGAACATGGGCGTTTTAGCAAAGACCTTTGATAAAAGATCGTAGTCCCTCGATGGCCCTCGATGTTGCCTTCGATAAACGATCTAGTCCCTAAACGACATTGCTAAAACGTATCATAGGTTGCCTTCTATGACTATACAAATGTTCCACGCCCGTCCCTTCACATCCAATGATGGGGCTTCTTACCAAAACAATGGTAAGATAACAATATCTAAAGGAGGAGGAAAAGAACATTTAAGACCTTTTTGAGTAGGTAGATTCGCTCCTAGTTGCTCGCTTGCTCACAACAAAACATTTTATACACCAACACACTCATTAGAAACATTTTCAAAAGACAAACACTTTGTACGCGTTCTTATAGAAATTAGAGCCATTACAAAGAAGACACCTTTTTAAAATCTCCTTCAAAAACACATTCCACAAACACCTCTTTGAACTATTTTCGAAACAACACTTTGTACGCGTTCTTATAGAAATGAAAACCATTACAAAGATATTTTCAAAATACTTTCAAAAACCATACAAAGCACACTTTCAAACAAAAGCAAGTGAACTAGCAAGAAACTAAGAGCCCGTAGATAACTACGGATGAAAAGGGTGATAATACCTTCCCTTTTCATAATCTACCCCCCGAACTCAGAAAATCATCTCTAAAGGTCTTTCCTATTCTTTTCAGCCTTTCCTTTTGGATAAAAGAAAATTCGGTGGTGACTCTTGCTAAACCGCAACAATTGCGATCAAATGCAAAACACCCAAGTCAGTTCTCCCACCGTATCACAGTCGGGACCAACAAAATTACTCGAAGTGGAAGGATTTCTCTCCTGAGATCTCCCCGGAGACTGTTGCTAGGCCTGCTGTTATTCCATTTGTTGTTCCGGTTAGTACTTCTGCTACTACTCCCATCCTTACTCCAGTTTTTATCTCTGCTGATGAGTCATCTGGGACTCGGGGCAAAGAAGTTGTAGGTGAGACTTCCCGGACGGAGGCACCTAGAAAAGTTGTTTTGGAATCCTCTATACAAGAAATAGAGGAAATTTTAAAAATAATCAAGAAAAGAGACTACAATATGGTCGAACAGCTGGGGCAGACGCCTTCGAAGATATCAATGTTGGCTCTACTATTGTGTTCCAAGGCCCATGCAAAGGCTTTGATTACATTTCTCAAGACTGCACATGTGCCGCAAGAGACCTCCACCAACCAATTCAAAGACTGTGTGGCCAGTTTGACTGTCGATAATGGGTTGGGTTTTTCTGATGCTTATTTGACACCCAAGGGGAGAAAGCATAATGATGATTTGTGTTATACCCCAAAATTTGCCCTCCCATATTCCTCGAGAAATTGCCAAGCCAAGCTACAAAATTCCCCAAGGGTTGTGCAGTGCAACAGTCTCCTATACAGTCAAAACTAGGGTTTGTGTGCTGATCAAGAAAATGAAGTGTTCAAAGGTTCAATCAAGTCTCATATGCTTACAAACATGGTCAAGCATCCTCATATCAAGTTTCAAGGCATTCAGCTCAAAATTGCACAGTCAAAACCCTAAATTGCACTACAGTCAACTGTAGGGGGAAAATGGTCATTTGACAGTCAAAAGTTCAAATTTTTGGTCAACATATCATTTTGAAGCCACAAACATCATTTGATCAATGCTTGATCATGATTCTCAAAATTTGGCTCAGAAATCATCAAAGATGCAAAAGTTACTATATTTGGACAGCTGAAAAAGTCAACTGAAATTGACCAGGGCATAACTTTCACATGGATTATCAGAAAAATTCCATCCAAAGCTCATTTTGAAGAGAAAGACATTTCCTACAACTCATCTTCATACTTCAAGTCCAAGAAATGCTCTCACAAAAAGTTATCAATTTCAACATTATAGGTCATTTTCAAAAGTCAACAAAAAGGGACTTTAAGTCAAAGACCATAACTTGAGATTGGTAAATCAAAATGACATGGGACCAAAGGCATTGGTTAAAGGACTCAAATACCTTTCCAAAATGTCCAAGAACATGTGAAAATCTTAAAAATTGAGCAAGTTATGCCTTGTAGAAGTTGGGAAATTTTTGTGAAATGGCAAATGTCAACTATCCTTGAAACTCCAATTTTTGACAAAAGGGCCCACTTTCTTCCACTTGATTCAGCCTTGTCATGCCACACACGTGTCCCATGATTAATTTCAAGACCAAATATTGATTTTTCTATTTTATTTAATTTTTGATAATTTAATTCATTTTAAATCTTTAAAAATTCAAATAAAATTCAAAAACCAATGGAATAGTGTCATTTTGAATTTGGACAACTTCCATATATCATGGGCCAGCTCACAAACTTATGCTAGGGTTAAATTGCACACTAAGTCTTGGTCTTGGCTTAAAAGAAGGAAAATTGGTTAATGGTAAAAACCCTAGGACTAGTTCTCTCATGAGCATGAATCTAGGTCAGCTAGCAAGCCAAATCTCTTCCCTCATAGACACTGAGTCAAACCCTAAGCCTAACACACCATATGCTGCGCTCAAAAGCTTATTGCAACATTGAAAATTTTCCATAAAAAGACAAAATCTGAAATCAAGGTTCTAAGGAGTTTTAACCCCTAATTCTTTTTCTAAAGGCTTCCTCAAGGCTCCCTGAAGCGATTCCAACTCCAAACATCCATCCAAACGCAAAGAACTGGCAGCAAGGACCTCCCCTGTACAGAGAAACTTTTGAAATCCTATATCATAATTCATACATTCTTTTGCATTTTTATTTGTGAATTCTTGTTTAATGTGAAGTTTCCAAGCTAACTGATGTGTTTAATTGAGTTTTCATAAGCCATATGCGATTCTACCATTTTTGAATATTAGGGTTACAGGTTTTTAAAATTAGGGCTTTTGCAAAGAGGAAAAATCAAAGCTTCAGACCATGGCCATTGAGTTCAGTGCATTGAGACGGACATAAACCACCATTCGCGAACAATTTATGTAGCTTATATTGCTATTCGCTATTTTTCCAAAAGTCCCCTAAGAAAACACAACGAAAACCGTTGCTCAATGTTTTGTCTTTCAGGCACGCGAGGAAGATGATGCCATGTCAAGCGTGGATTGGTCCGTTCAAACTCTCGCGCCAAAATACCACTAACGCGTTACTTTCTTTATTAATATTTGTTTGCATATTATATATTCAAATTGACTAAGTAGCTCAGCTGGCAAGTGGATTCCTTTGCATTGTCCAAGACCTGGGTTCGAGTCCCAGGTCTGTGTAAAATCTCATATTATTTTTCAATACTAATTCCTATGCAGCACTCCCATTGCAAGATCTTCATGCACGCCCAGAAATCACCATCCACGTACCCAAAGCATCCAGATCAAGGGTTACAGATTGAAGAACACCATAAGTGCCAGTCAACGCATCACACACGAATTGAAAAGGTCAACAAACCTCAGGCTTAATGGGCCAATGTTCTTGGATCAACACCTCACAATTTGGGGCTACCCCCCCTGGTTTGCTTTTCTTTTCATGTTTTTTTTGTTTTGTTTAATTATTAGGTTATTTATTTTCATTGTTTTAATTAATTAATTGTTTTCTTTACAAAATATAAAAACATCACACAAAATCAGAAAAAGGATAAAAAACATAAAAAAATATTTATTTTATTTATTTTCTTGTAAATAATTAACATGTAAATAAATTTAGTAAAATAGGTTTTAACTTTATTTCTTTTAATAAATAAAAAATCCAAAAAATTAGCATTAGGTTAATGACTTTTTTATTCCTTTTAACTTTCCTTGTTTTTTGCCATAATATTAGTAATTTTCATAATTAAACTAGGGTTGCATTTAGGTTAGATTTTAATACTTTCTTAATAACTAAAAATCCAAAAATATAGCATTAGGTTTAATGACTTTTTATACCTTTTAAATTTTTCTTTTTTTATCACAATATTATTTATTTATTTTATTTTTATAATTAAATGTACATAAGTAAAAATTAGGGTTTAATTTAGATTAATATAACATTTTCACAATAACTAAAAAACATTAGAATTAGGATTTGCATTTCAAATTTCATTCTAAAAAGTTCTTTTTTTCTTTTAAATCTTAAAAAATACAAAAATACCAAAAACATTCTATTTTTTTAATTCTAATTCCTCATTAAATTTAATTTTTTGCAAAAGGGTCCAACGCCCATTGTTTTAATCATTTTATTTCGCACCTTTATTTTATGTCGTTTATTATAATTATGTACATGTCCCAAAGCCTTGTAATAATTTTATTTCTCGCACTTTTATTCGCTTTATTTATTTTTCAGTCAAATCGGGTCCGGTTTAATTTTGGCGATGTGGACCCGCGCCATTTGTAATAGCCTTAGATTTATTTTTCGCAAACTTTATAACTGTTAAATATGCATGCAAGAATGAATGGCCCTAATTAAAATCAAGCGTAGAACACAACAAACATGACAAGACAAATAACTGAAACATGACACACAATTCGCACACACCACCCCTAGGGTACGCCTCACTGTTGCCTTTCGAAAGGTGATCGTCGAGTAGAGGATGTCTTAGTAAGTCCTCATGATCCGGGAACCTGGCATGAGGGTAGCTTCTAAGGTGTCTTCCCATTGCTCTGGTGATCACCACGTCCCTAAAACTCGAATTGACCCGAACACCTCCAACAGTGGTGCTACCTACCTCTCAATGGTGGGATGGCACTACTTTAAAGGACATTTACACAGACGAATTCCTTAGGGTAGGTAGGTTCTCAAGGATACTTGCTCTAATTTCAAACAAAACAAAAACTCTTTTCACACCAACACATTTTCAAAATCTTTCAAAGCAAATCTTTCAAACACTCTGACGTACGAGTCGAACTGAAATTTTTCAAAGAAACTTTTTTAACCCACATTGAAAAGCAAACAAATACTTTTGAAAACACATTGAGCAAGTATCTAAGAGCCCATGGACAACCATGGATAGAAAGGGTGCTAACACCTTCCCTTTCTATAACCTACCTCCCGAACCGAGAGCAATCTCTTTAAGGAATTTTTCTGTGCTTTTGTCCTTTCCATTTGGAGAAAATAAAAGACGGTGGCGACTCTTGCTTCCGCGACATTTCGCGAACCAGCGTTAAAACAGTCAGTTCCAGATCCACCGATCACAATTTGCATGTCTCGATCGGGTGCAGGGGCACTACTATGGCCCATGTGCTCGTGGACCCTGGATCATCACTAAATGTTCTGCCCAAGAAGGCCCTTGATAGGCTAGATTATGAAGGTCTGACCTTAAATCCCAGTAACATTGTGGTGAGGGCTTTCGATGGTTCAAAAAGAATGGTGCACAGGGAGGTGGACATCCCTGTCAAAGTGGGTTCCCAGACCTTTGAATCCACCTTCTACGTGATGGATATCAGGCCATCTTGTTCTTGTTTGTTGGGTCGTCCTTGGATCCATGAAGCTGGGGCCGTTACTTATACGCTTCACCAAATGCTGAAGTATCCAGTGAAGGGAAAGATTGTTACTGTGCATGGTGAAGAGGAGTATATGGTAAGCCACATGAACTCTTTCAGGTATGTGGAGATGGATGGTGAGTTCATAGAGACTCCTTGTCAAAATTTTGAAGAGGTTCCCCAGATTATGACATCAACCGAGACTATCACCAGTGCGCCTGTGATATGGTGGGAGAACTGACTTGGTCATTTTGCGTTTTATCACAAATGTTGCGGTTAGCAAGAGTCTCCACCGACTTTTCTTTTATCCAAAAGGAAAGGTGAAAAAGCACAGGAAAGACCTTTGAGATTGTTTCTTGAGTTCGGGGGGTAGATTATGAAAAGGGAAGGTATTAACACCCTTTTCATCCATGGTTTTTCATGGGCTCTTAGTTACTTGCTAGATCACTTGCTTTTGTTTGAAATTATGCTTTGTGTGATTTTTGAAAGTATTTTGAAAAGGCGCCATCGTTTAGGAAAACTTTGTAATGATTCTCATTCGTAAGAATGTATACAAAGTGTTAATCTTTTGAAAATATTTTCAAGTTTAAAAGGTGTTTTGTGAAAGTGTTGGTGTTTGTTTTGAAAATAGCAAGAATGTTTTGTTTTGAAAGTGAGCAAGTAACTAGGAATATTCTACCTACTCAAAAGTATTTCATGTTCATTTCCTTTCTCCTTTGACATTGTTATCGTACCATTGATTTGGTAAGTAACCCTATCTTTGGATGTACACGGGACCGGCGTGGGTCATCGTATAACCATGATTAGCAATGTTGCAAGGTATCTTATCACTTTTCTTTAGGGACTAAGATCATTTTGAAAGACAACTTTTGATAGCGTTATCGAGGGACTATGATCTTGTATTTTTGCTTGTTTTTTCTAAGATACCTCACATGCGTAACATGGCCATTTTGTAAGGCAACCAAGTGGATTTTACCCTAGGGATTCTTGTGTGCAAGTGTGTTGATTTTCATGCTTGATTTATCTTTGATTAGGGTTTTCTAATTGATTGGTTTTAGTCTTTGCATTCAAAACCCTAATTACTAGCATTTATATCTAAAGCGATAAATTGCGGAATTTAAAATTACTATGCTATTACAACACTTGTTGGAAGGGGGTGTACAAATTACAAATGGGGATTGCTAGAAAATAAACCTAATTATCTATTACAACCATATTGAATTTGTACAAGAATTGAATAAATAATGTACAAAATGAATAAATATACAATCATGTAAATGGAAAGGGAATAGATCTTTGTTTGGATTTTTAAGAAAGGGTCTTAACCTAATTAAAAAAAAAAGATTAGTGAAAATTAAATAAAATTAACTTAAACTAATTAAGAAAAGAAATTAACTAAAAAAGATTTTTTAGGGTTTTTTATGAAAAGGTTTCTAAAAAAATAGTATAAAAATTAATTAATTAAAATAAACCTAAGTTCTAAATAAATTTTAATTTACAAGAAAATAATATAATATAATAATTATCTAAATATTAATTAAGAAAAGGAAATTAATTTATTAAGAAAAATTATTTTTTTGTTCTTTTTAGTTTTTATAAAGAGATATAAAATATGAGTATAAAAAGTAATAAAATAAATATTTTTGGATTTTTTTTATTAATAAGAAAATAAAAATAATAATAATAATAATAATAATAATAATAATAAAAAGAAAATATAAAAGTAAAAATAAACTAAAAAAAGGAAATAAAGAAATAATGGGCCAGGGGGTGCTGAAGCAAGGCAGGGAGTTAGAAGGAACAAAAAGCCAGACCCAAAGCTGTTAAGCCCAGGCGCCTGTTTGTGATAAAAAAAGAAGGAAAATATTGAAAAAATGCAAAAGGGTACCATTGGGGCTCGAACCCAGGTCCCTATAGTCACAGGCGTGTGCTTCTACCACTTGGGTGGCTATACATCCGTTTATTAATATCAAACCATAAATATATATGGCAAACACGTTCCTGAAGAAAACTTCATCTCCAACCTCACGCCCAGCCTGAACCTTTGTATCTTATTCAATTCTCAACCAAAATGAAAAATGTAAACAGGAAACTTGTGGAAAATTTTCTCACGATTTCAGAAATGCAAAGCAATAAAATTACAGATCAAAGACAAATATGAATTTTAATGGCCCTAATCTGAACCCTAAAAATTTCAGAAACTTCAAACTTAAAATTCTCTAAGCTCAAGCAACATAAATGAAAAATATGGACATGGTTAGCTTTAGAGCAATGATATCTACATTTTTCATTCACAAATAAACCATTAATGATGCTTACATAAAGAGTTCAAAGTTGAGATAACTTACCTCAAAACTGGAAATCGTGTTCTGCAAATGAGCACTCCTCAAGGTTTTGTGATGATCAGTATAGCTCCACTGAAGTCCTAGGAAGCTAATGCAATGATTAGCTTGGTTGGAGAGTGGTTGAAATGGTCTGGAGAAGTCCACTTGCAGTGCTCTGTTTTTGGACTTGGAAATGGAGGAAGATGGTGTTACAGAACTGTAACAGGGTAAGGGATGACTTCTAAATGATGTTTAGAAGCTTTTGGAAGCAAGAAGCCAAGAAACGCACGAGTAGTTTTTGGTTTTGGGATTTTTTGCCAGAATCTGCAACAATGGAAGTGTGAGATGCCAATTTGTGTTCTTGGTGTTTTTAGGGGTTAAGCATGCGTCAGATTTGTGACAAAATACTTGTGTATGTATATGCAAAAATATTGAGTGCTTTGGAGATTCATAAGTACAAGTTATAAGCTAATTGCTATGTTACTTGATTTTCAAGAAAAGTGGGAAAACAAGTTTCAAGAGGAAGTAAAAGCATGGGGTGAGTGATTGTAAGTGTCTAGACAAGCTTCTCTTGAGTTATGGGACTTGTATGATCAGAAGAAATCAATTGCAAGGCTCAAGAACAAGTTTTGTGCAAAAAGCTACTTTATCAAAATGACATTGTGCACTTTCTTCCCAAAATGGATATAAAGCATGGTCTTGCATTGAATGCTTGAATTGAGACCTCTAACAGCTGTGCAAGAAATTAATTATGGAGTTCCTAACAAGTTTGAGGCTTGTAAAGTAGATATTATGCAGCATAGGTTTGAAATTTGAATCTTGTTCATCACAAAATGACTTGTAATTCAAGTGTGAAAACCCTAACTTCATCTCTTCGATTCTCCCTACTAAAAAATAATCTCAAGGAGTTCTTGGAAATTTTGGAAAGCTTGTAATGTTCTATACAACCCCACTTTGAATCACTTTTGAAAATTCCCCTTGGAACTATATGAAAAATTGCCATGAAGTTAGGTCAAAATCCTGACCAAAACTAGGGCAAAATTTCACTAAGTGTCTAATTTCAAGACTATGACTTTAGGAAATAATAACTTGAGATCCAAGCATTTTTAGAAGAAGTTTTGTAAAGAAATGTTTTATATATAATGGATATCTACAACTTTCATGTTGAAAGTTTCGTCTGAACCCTCTTGCATCATGGTGAAAAATTGGCTTAAAGTTATGAAAAAACATGAAGTTTTAAACACTTAGAAAAATTTCTAAGTTATAAAACTTTGACTTTTCAAAATGAAATCTTGACTTTTTGATTTATTGATTAATAAGTTTCATATTTTGACATGTTTTGATGAATTGTAATCTTTGACATTGAATTTTGACCAAAAAGTCAAAGTTCGACTTTTTAGTGTACAATTGACTTTTTTATCAGTTGACTGAAAATTCACTATCAATCCAATTGATCTTGAGAAACGTTTTAGGTCATGCCATTAGGTAAAAATGATGCAATTGAACTCTTGAAATCATGCTTCATATCAATTGACCATTTGCTAGGTCAAAAATCAGAAATTGCCCTTTCTTAGTCAAAACCCTAATTTTGACCATTTGACCATTTTGCCCTTTTGATGATTTGATCAAATTTCTTGGGGAATTATGGTCTAAACATGATATCAAATGATACATATGAGTTTATTATGTTGATGTGGATCAAAAATTGTGAAGTTTGACTGTAAATTGGCCATAGTTGACTTTTTCCCCAATACAGCTGATTTTTAGGTCAACTGCCTAATTGACTGAGCAAAAGTGTGATCCAAAGCTTGAAACTTGACATGAAAAATCTTGGGAGTCCACAATGATCCATGAAAGTCATATGAAGCAAAGAAAGTTCAAATATCCTTGTGCAATCTCAAACCCTAATTTTGGTCATCAGTGTTTAAGGAGGTGTCTTGAGCTAATCAACCCTAGTGTAGTCTTGAACCAAGAGAGATCTTTGTGAGAAAATATTTGATAAATGAGAGGGAAACTTTTGGGGTACAACAGTGCCGAAGATCACCACACCTCCTTTGAAGATGGCTTCTCTCAAGGACGCCAGAGCAGTAGTTGAAGAAGGTGGGTGTACCATTTGGGGACAACTCCCTGATTTTCCTCATAAAACTGACAAATTTGGTTTAGGCTTTACTTCAGGAGCTCAAAGGGTTGTTCGACGTGCTCGGGCTGGAGGACCTCCCCTACGCATCAGCAATCATGGGGTTAATGCTATAGAAGACAATGATGAGGATTATGATATTGATAGTTTGATCTACCCTACTACCAACAGTGGACCTAATAACTGGACGGCCAAAGATTTTGTGCTGATTACTTTTGTTCAGCAGTAATTGTCTTACTTGTTTTTCAAATTTGTAATAAACAATATAAAATCTAAGGCCTTGTGTCTTACCTGAGGCACAATGGTTTATTTGTGAGGGTTATTATATGTCATTATCATATGTCATCAATAAAACATTGGACGTTCTTACATACAAATTTTGTGCTCTCTGTTTTTCTTTTCTGCCTTTTACTTTATCAATACAACTATGCTCTTACACACACTCACATATCAAACTGTAGATCCATATCCACTCTGGATCCATTGATAACAGTTCTGCTATTGCTAGTTATAACTTCGAAAATCCGATCAACCAAGCTGAGGATGAAGGTGAGGAAGATTGTGAGGTACCTGGAGAACTTTCTAGACTGTTACAGCAGGAAGAGAGGGCTATACAACCTCATGAAAAGCCAGTTGAGACAATAAACTTCGGCATGAAGGTAGACAAAAAAGAAGTCAAGATCGGTGCAAATCTGGAGCTTAGTGTCAAACAGCGGTTGATACAAATGTTGCACGATTATGTTGAGATCTTCGCCTGGTCATATGAAGACATGCCTGGTATAGACACTGATATTGTGGTACATCAACTGCCTACTAAAGAAGATTGTCCTCTGGTTAAGCAAAAGGTCCGCCGTATGCGCCCTAAAATGTCAGAGAAGATCAAAGCAGAGGTCATGAAGCAGTTCAACATTGGATTCTTAGTTGTCACCTCTTATCCGCAGTGGGTTGCTAACGTGGTCCCGGTACCTAAGAAAGACGGTAAAGTATGAATGTGTGTGGACTACAGAGACCTGAACAGGGAAAGCTCCAAGGATGACTTCCCACTTCCCCACATCGATGTTCTGGTTGGCAACACCGCACAACACAATATCTTTTCCTTCATGGAAGGTTTCTCTGGGTACAATCTGATCAAGATGGATCCTGAAGACATGGAGAAGACAACCTTCGTCACACAGTGGGGCACTTTATTTTAAAAGGTGACGCCTTTTGGGTTGAAGAATGTTGGGGCAACTTATCAGCGAGCCATGGTACTCTGTTCCACAATATGATTCACCATGAGATATAGGTTTATATGGATGATATGATATCCAAGTCTCAAACCAAAGAAAAACATATTGATCATCTACAAAAGATGTTTGACAGGTTGAAGACGTACAAGCTGAGGGTAAATCCGAACAAGTGCACCTTCGGGGTAAGGTCTGGTAAACTGCTGGGGTTCATCGTCAGTGACAAAGGTATTCAGGTAGACCCTGCAAAAGTAAAGGTCATACAAGAGATGCCGGCTCCCCGTACTGAGAAGGAAGTTAAAGGTTTCTTAGGACGCCTAAATTATATCGCCAAGTTCATTTCACATCTGACTTCTACTTGTGAGCCAATCTTCAAGCTCCTGAAGAAAGATCAAGTAGTAAATTGGAATGACGAATTCTAGAATGCTTTCGAAAGAATCAAGGAATACCTTTAAGAACCACCAATTTTGATGCCTCCGATTGAAGGAAGACTTTGATAATGTACTTAACACTATTAGACAATTCAATGGGGTGTGTGCTGGGGCAGCATGAAGAGTCTGGTCGAAAAGAGCATGCAATATACTACCTTAGCAAAAAGTTTACTGACTGTGAAACACGATACTCACTGCTCGAGAAAACTTGCTGCGCTTTGGCATGGGATGCTCGCCGACTAAAACAGTATATGTTGACCCACACTACTTTGTTGATATCTAAGATGGATCCAATCAAGTACATCTTCGAGAAGCCCGCTTTCTCCGGAAGAATAGCAAGATGGCAGATGATCTTAACCGAATACGATATCCAATATACAACCCAGAAAGCAATCAAAGGAATTGTATTAGATGATCATTTTGCTTATCAGGCCATGGATGACTACCAGTCCATGAATTTTGAGTTCTCGGATGAGAATACTATGCTAGTGACCGACTATGAAGAACCCAGACCGGATGAAGGACCTGAAGAAGGATCCTGATGGACTATGGTTTTTGACGGAGCATCAAACGCACTCGGTAATGGCATTGGCGCTGTGATCATATCTCCCGAAGGCTGTCACACTTCAGTTGTACCAACAACATGGCATTGTATGAAGCCTGCATCATGGGTCTCAAAGCTGCCATCGACCTAAGGATCAAATTCTTGAGAGTTTTCGGGGATTCATCCTTGGTGATAAGTCAAATCAAAGGAGAATGGGATACAAAGCACCTGAATCTCATCTTGTACAAAGAGAACATGCTGACATTTGCTCCCACACTCTGAATAGGTTAACTTTGAACATTTCCCACGAGAAGAGAACCAGTTAGCGGACGCGCTAGCTATTATGTCATCTATGTTCAAGGTCAGGTGGGACAATGAAGCTCCCCGAATCACTATCGAGAGGTTGTATGAACCAGCATATTGCTATGAGATTGATACTGAAGAGGTAGCATACAAACCTTGGTTTCATGAAGTAAAAAGGTATCTCGAGGCTCAAGAGTATCACGAGGGGGAATCTGTCAATGATAAGAAGTTTCTGAGAAGGTTCACCATGAAATTCTTCCTCGGTAGTGGAATCCTCTACAAGCGTAACCACGACTCTACCTTACTGCGGTGTGTAGACAAGAGCGAAGCAAAGAGGATTATGACATATCTACACGAAGGTACCTTCGGAACCCATTCAAGTGGAAATACCATGGCTAAAAAGATCCTACGGGCAGGATACTATTAGTCCACTATGGAAGCAGATTGCTATCAGCACTCCCGAACTTGTCATAAATGCCAGATCTATGCTGATAAGGTGCATGTGCCTCTGATTCCTTTGAACGTCTTAACGGCTCCCTGACCCTTTGCAATGTGGGGCATTGACATGATCAGAGAAATTAGACCTACCGCGTCCAATGGGCACTGCTTCATCCTGGTGGCCATTGATTACTTCATGAAGTGGGTTGAAGCTTCCTCTTTTGCCACTGTTACCAAGAACGTTGTGGCGCGATTTATCAAGCATAACCTAGTTTGTCGTTACGGTGTCCCTGAAAGAATCATCAGTGATAATGGTACGAATCTCAACAACACATTGATCACCGAACTCTGTAAACAGTTCAAGATCCAGCATCATAACTCTTCTCCCTACCGGTCGAAGATGAAATATAAAGATTGGCATGAGATGTTACCATTTGCTCTTCATGGGTACCGCACCTCCGCACGAACATCGACATGGGCAACACCCTACTCTCTGGTATATGGAATGGCATGGAGGTTGTCCTGCCTATTGAGGTCCAGATCCCTTCTCTATGAAGGATGCGGGTTTGAACGAAGACAACTGGATCCAGACTCAACTTGATCAACTGAATCTGATCGATGAGAAGAGACTTACTGCTGTCTGTCATGGTCAAATATATCAAAAATGAATGATCAAGGCTTTCAACAAAAAAGTCAGACGCCAAGAATATCACGTCGGGGATATATTGATCAAGCGCATCATACCGCCGCAAGGTGATCCCAGGGGCAAATGGACTCCCACATATGAAGGGCCATTTGTGATCAAAAACATATTTTTTGGTGGAGCCATGATTCTTACCACCATGGACAGTGATGACCTTCCTCACCCTGCCAATGCGAACATAGTGAAAAGATACTACGCATGATTAAAGACCCGCTAAGTTGACTGGCCTAGGAAAAAATAAGGGCTTCCTGACGAACCAAAAGGGTTTGGGCAAAAATTAGGGATGAAAACGAAAAAATCTGTATACCCGGCAAGTCGAAAACTTGAAAAGGCGGCTTAGGCAAAAAAGGTATCCCGATGGACCGAAAACCCAAAAGGGCGGTCCAGGAAAAAGTTAGGGATGTAAAGCGTATCACTATGTCCCATTGGATCACCTTGCGACCAGACTTTAGTATCATCTATCAAGCTTCAAACGGCACCAATCAATCCAGTCAGCTTCAGGCAAGTAGCAAAGTGATGAAATGCTCGAGGACATAGTGGCAATAGCAGAATTGAAACTCAATGGGACTATTACACATAACTGTTTTCTTCTCTTTGTACAAAATATTGTATAGTTTTCATTTTCAAGGCGGCGTTCTCTTACTAGAGGGTCAACTTCCTTTTACAAAAACGCCTGTTATAGGCCAACTTCAAAAATTAATACAAGTCATGTTTTACAAAACCACTTGTTTTTTCTTTTTCTGTTTTGTTTTGCAAAAACGTCGAATGGTTTATTCTTGCCATGTGCATTTGAATATGATTGCTATTCACAAATATTTGCGTATGAAATAGAAAGGCAATTGCGCATGACTTAAGGAATGAGGCAAAGCCTAATCCCGACAGTTATTTTGTTCAGCATGGTACAAGGACAGAGACAGTTTTGAAACAAGGTCACCATTACATGCGACCCCGTGACGTCTACACTCCCCATAGAGTAGAGGCAGCCAAAGCTTTGACATTGGCTTCCCCAAACATGAGTTACTTTCCCCAGCAAAGTTCCTTCAGAAAGCTGACATCTATGTTCTCCAGCCGAATTTTATAATCGCAAGGGGTTCATAAAGTTGTCTCCCAAGTAGAGTTTATGTCTCTGAATACAGAAGCTCAATCCCCAACGGTGTTTATTGCTCCAGCTACAGAAGTTCATCCCCAGCGGAGTTTATTTATCCGAATCGTCGAAATATTCCCGCAAAGCATCTCCTCTTTCAGACAGAGTTATTCTCCCACAGAGTTTATTCTCAAGCATAGCCTCTCCCCGGAAGAATATTCACAAATAGAAAGGAGTAGATCCACGGATAATCATCTCCGTTCACCATCTCCAGCTGAAGTAGAAAAACCACTTTTTCTACAACGGTTAGGAATTCAATTTCCAGCACTCTCCAGCAGTAGTCAGGGATTTATTTTCCCAGACTCGAATATGTCACAATAGCATTTCATGTTCATACATCATGGTGTGCGCATACATAATGCATACAACATAATCTCATTTATTTTGAGAACATTATTACACAATGCATTTCATGCATCACATATAATTAATCACACATCTTTTCAGGAAAGATGGTTATCATCAACAATTCCAACAGTTCAAGGTTAAATCCATGAAGCCATACATGTCATATCTGCAGGAAACTAATGGAAAACCAGTTTTCAAAACCATACGGATCAACTAATCTACGTGATCAAATGAGACATCCCTACTACCCAGGCTTTTATTCCGAAGTAACCCTACTATCCAGGTTCCTTCTCATAGCCCTACTATCCAGGCTTTCATTTCGAAGTAACACTACTATCCAGGTTCCCTCTCATAGACCTATTATCAAGGCTTTTATTCCGAAGTAACCCTACTATCCAGGTTCCTTCTCATAGCCCTACTATCTAGGTTTTCATTTCGAAGTAACCCTACTATCCAGGTTCCTTCTCACAGTCCTACCATCCAGGCTTTCATTTCGAAGTAACCCTACTATCCAGGTTCCTTCTCATAGCCCTACTATCCAAGCTTTCATTTCAAAGTAACCCTACTTTTTTTAAAGGATTTTTAGTTGATATTTTAATATACTTTGTATTTTATCAATTATTCTCCTTTTATTAACCATTTTAATTTTGTTTTATTAAATATTATTATTTATTTTTTTTTGGTTTTGACTTGGACTTCATTTGGTGACAAATTCTTCAACCTCATTGGATCTTGGATGTTGATAGGTTGAGAAACCAAATCCCTAATTTCATACATTGCATTCCTTCCCTCTTCATCTCATCCCTTTCTCATTTGTGCTACATGTTGTTAGAGGATGACCTACATATAATCTCTCTAAACATATGGCACATATATTGCTATTGACCGACCTCAAAATAGGTGCGACTTCCATATAAGTCCACTTACGATTGCTTAACATAGTGCTAAATTTTGTCCTGATTCGAGAAATGGTCATTGTGGCCCAAACCTATGCTTGCAATCCCAAGTATGTTTAATTTGAAACCTTTGATCCAATAACCTTGAGGTTCATTGTTAGGAGGCTTTGGTCTTATCAATCTCTAATGAATCTTCATAAATTTTGGATTAAGTGAATCATTTAAACATCGTTGATCATTTATTGTTGCCTTGAGATTTTGAAATGAATGATATACTTGACAAAAATCAAATGAAACTCGTTGTTGAGAGGATTTGATTTTATCAATCTTCTAATGAGTTTTCAAATGCTAGTTTCAATATGGTCATTCAACTAACCACTAATTTCTAACTCATTAACAATTGCCTTTTATTTTCATGCTTTTACTTTACGCCTTTACTTTTATGCACCATTTATTTTAGCATTTACTTTTCATGCTATTTTCATCTTTGCTCATTTGAGCATTTATCTTTATGTCATTTTTATTTTGCTCATTTGCGTTTTTCATTTTCTTTTTGAAGATACCTAATAACCAACTTTAACAATAAAAAACTTTAATGTCACTTGGACTATTTGGTTACTATCCTTGGCATTTTGGAGTTATGGACTTATTGGACTTAGGAGTAGAGATCTTGACCGACCTTGAGACCTTGGCGACTTCTACTATTATTTTGTCTGGAGTTCTCGGGGTTTACCCCAATACATTGGGTTGGTTGTTTATTTTTTGTGCAAGTTATTCTGATTATGTGCTTTGTCTATGATTGGGAATTCATCTGTATACAGCCATTACTCAGCCCAATTTTTGTGAAGACTTAATGCATTTGAAGCTTGGTTTTCTTAAGAGGTTTATTATCTTTGCTTGTTTAGGTTCAATCCAAAGGATGGGAATTCTACATTGACTCATTATGTAAAATGTTGGCTTCTTGTTGGTTAGACGATTCTTTTCCCTAGATTTTACCTTGTGCTTTAGGATAGTCCCTTCATCTCCTCCCATCTTCTTTAATTTCAAAAAATCTTCTCCCTCCTTTCAAAACTATTCTTGTTTTCCAAATTTGAACCGCTTTCATAATAAACTTGGACTTAGGTCCATGCATTTTCAAAAATATTTTCTTAATCAAATTTTAACCAACTTAATAATAATTTGACATTTTTGTGAGAAGACTAAAAGTCAATCAATCTCATTCAAACCATTTTTTTTGCCATTTTTGGCTTTTATCCTTAAAACTTTATCAAAATATTAGGCTCTTGTCAATCCTCGTAGTGATGCGAACTACTATACATCTATGATATATAGTGAAGTGATATATTTTCCACTTGGGTGTTGAGTGAGGCTTTGTTGATTTTAAAATCCAAGCCATATCCTCCGCTTTGAGATGACACAAATTCTACTTTCTCATAATCGCGGGTAGTAAGTATGTCCTTCCACTCGGATATGACGATGATGTCTCGTCTCTTAAAATTAACCAACACACTTATGTTTTAAAAATTTTAAAGGTGAACTACGAGTACCCTGATCCCCTATTGCACGGAAGGTGGTACGTAGGCACTAAAGGTTCACAACCGTGGCAAGTGCAAAAATTGTAAAAAATACTTCTTTCCTCATCCCCACAATCTATATTTATACAACATTTATAGCCAAAATACACAAATTTACAAAGAGGTTCCTACGGATTACCGTAGATGTTTAGGGTGCTAATAATTTCCCTTTACATAACCAACCCCCGAACTTAGATTCTCTCCCCTTCTTTTTGGGTTATTCGCTCTTTTCCCATTCCTTTGAAAATAATAAAGCGCGGCGGTGATTTTCTTTTGATCTGTGCGAGTCAAGTCAATCCAATGGCTTAGTCTCAACATTTCTACCGCTACACACGATAACTGACTTGCCACCAAACAAAACTCGAGAGTTGAATCTCAATGAGTGTAGTATCGAGTATCAACCAACTTTGGACTGCACCAAAGCCGACTATAATATGGTGGGAGAACTGACTTGGTTTTGTGTTTTATCGCAAATGTTGCGGATAGCAAGAGCCACCACCGACTTTTCTTTTATCAAATAAGGAAAGGGTGAAAAGAACAGGAAGTTGTTAGCACCCTTTCCATCCGTAGTTATCTACGGGCTCTTAATCGCTTAGCTCACTTTCTTTGAAAATAATTTTGTGTATGTGTTTGAAAATAATTTGAAAATGCTTAAGTTCGGAAAATTTTGTAATGATTCTCGTATCATTTGAGAACGCATACAAAGTGTTTGTTTTGAAAATATTTCATAAAAGTGTTTGTGAAAAAATATGTTTTTTTGTGTGAGAAAGCGATTAACAGTGTTCTACCTACTCAAAATTATTTCGTGTTATATTCCTCCTCCTTAGATAGTGTTACTCTACAATTAGTTAGTAGGAAGCCCTATCATTGGATGTGTGAGGGACAGGCACGAATCATCGTACAGTCATAAAGGCAACTCTTAGGGTGCTTTAGCAATTCATCGGAGGGACTATATCATTAGTTATTGGCAATGTCGAAGGGTCATCGAGGTACTATGATCTTTATTCGAAGGGACTTTGCTAAAGCATACCTACTTTCGAGGGACATGACTATTTTTATTCGAAGGCAACAAGTGGGGTTACCCTAGAGCTGAGTGTGTGAATAGTGTATTGATTCAGTTATATTATCTTGAGATTAGGGTTTTCTAGATTGTTTTTAGCCTTGCCATACAAACCCTAATTACTAGCAGTTATAAAGAAAACAGTAAAGACAGAAATTAAAAGTCCTACGCTATTACAAATCTTCGGGGAAAGGGGGTACAAAACCACGAAATCGGGGGAAAAGGAAAGTAAAACCCTAATTAAACTATTACAAACCATAACAGTTACATAATTGGGAAAAATACTAAATGCGAAAATAATAAAGGTGTGCGAAAATTGTAAAATAAGAGGAAAATTATTTAATAAAACTTGATGATTAACCTAAAGTCTAATTGATTGTAATTTAGAAAAAAATTAGTTCATTAAAAGAGAATCGATTACTTAGGCAAACCCTAAAATCTAGGTTGATTTTAAGTTAATTAGGAAAACTTAAAAATAAATTAGGTTTTATTAATGAAAACCTAAAACTAAATTAAGGTTAATTATTAAAACCTAAAATTGATTAAATTGTGAAAACCTAAAATTAAAATTAGGGTTTGTTTTAAAAAAGGTTTTGAAAAAAAGGTTTTTTAAAAGAGTGAGAAACATAGAATTGAGCAAATATAACCAAATGAGTAGGGGTGAGTGTTGAACCCACGCCCTCAGCAGTTTCCAGCATTATGCTCACCACTAAGCCAGGTGCGTACATGTGCTAGGATACACATCTAACATGTTTTATAATCAACCTACAAAAATATGAGAAATATGAAGAAAAAAATAGCAACACCGGGGATCGAACCCGTGACTTGAGGGAGGAATGACTTAGCGCACGTGATTTAGCCACTGGGGTGGTGATACATCCATTAATATAACTGAAACAATAAATATATAATATAAAGACGAACGCATAGGGAGTCAAACCACCACCTCTAGTGGTCAACTCTTTCTTTTCCCTCCTAGCCTTTTTGCAAACCTGCGAAATTTCAATGAAAACAACCCTAATTGACTAATTAAAGTCATGAAATTTCAATGAGTGTGTTAGTTTGGTCTAAAACCGCCTGCATCGTAAGATTTGGAGCTTCAAGAGCTTTGTGCCCTAACAATGGCACGACCCTATTTTTGTATCCAAACTTGCATGTAAGACGTTATAAACATTCTATTAATGCATTGAATCATGTTGGCATGTTAACAACGATTGAAATAATGCTAAACCTTAAAAATCAAAACTCACTAACTTACCAACCGGAGTTCACGCGAGGAAGGGTTCTAGGATTGCTTCGTGATGGATAAGGGTTTGTACCAACTCCTAGAAGCTTCAGAAAGATGATATGAAGCTCAAAGTTACTTGAGAATGGCTGGAGAATAGGGTTTGTCTTTTCCCTAATTCTTGAAAATTTGAGAATTTTTAGGAGTGTGCTTAAGGCAGTCTTTTTTCGTCCCTTTGCATTTGATGTTGTAGGTATATACAGGACATGAGATTAGGTAAACAAAAATTGAAGAAAATATTGCATTAAGGGGTGAAGATTTGATTTGGAAATTTGCATGGAACTTTGATATTTTTAGTTCATTCTTGCGCCAATCACTCTTGCATAAATTTGACAGCTTGTATATGAGATCTTGGGCCTCCAACATGACTGAAATAAAAGGCCCCATGCTTTAATCCATTAATTTTATATTTATTTGATTTATTTGGAGTTTAATTGAATAAAAATAAAAAAATAAAATAAAAAAGATAATGCGTGAATGGACTTATGGGTCTTTAAACATGTCATAATCACATTTGGATATAAAAACTTAGGCCCAATAGCTCAAAATTACAAATTTGCTCCATTTGGAATTCATGCATTCTACCAAAATTTCCCAACTTGTAATGGCCAAAACTTTCTCAATTTTTATCTTTTGAAAATGATCTTGAACTTTTTGGAAAACCCAAGGTGTCCTCTACAACCTCTATGTTGATCATTTTTTCTTTTGAAAAATGTATCTTAATGTAAGTTGCCTTGACAAAAAGTGTCTTTTTGTTGACTTTTGGAATGACCTGTAAGGTATTGGCTTATATCTCTCAAATGATGCATTTTTTGTACTTGATCATAGAGATACCAAGTTGTAGAGAATTAAATTTCCTACAATATGATCTTTGGTTGGGGAAAAATTGATGAAGCATGTGAAAGTTATGCTTGGTCAAAGTTCAGTTGACTTCTCCTAAGGAAACCCTAATTTGGCAACTTTTGAATTTTGATTATTTGAAGACTTTTCTTGAGGAATCATGATCAACCCTTGATCAAATGATTAATATGACTTCAAAATGTTGATTTTGACCAAAAAGCTTAAAGTTTGACTGTATGTTGACCATAATTGACTTTTTACGCAATACAATTGATTTTCAGTCATCTGAGCAATTGAATGAGCAAATTTATGATGCAAGACTTGAAACTTGACATGAGAATTATTGAAGACCTATGGGAGACCATGAAATCCACTTGAGACCTTGAAAACCAAATCTTCCCTTAGAAATACCAAACCCTAGTTGTGAACCCATTGCTTAGGAGGATAATTTGTCTGATCAATTCTTGAGCAACTTGAACAAATGAGGATCTCATGAGAATGTATTGAAGGAAAATGGGAGGTAAAATTTTGGGGTACAACACCGGCTATATCACTACCTTCTAATGGCTAAGTTAGGTCAATTAAGGTTCTAAGGTCAATTAGTGCTTATGACACCATGCGGAAGCCTAGTATGCCACCCGACTGACTCGAGGGATACCAGTACAAACCAATGTATTGCACTAACGTAGCCATCACTTCAACCATCTCGGTATATTTCGTATAGTTACCATGATCTATTTATACTTACATAAAATGTTCCTCAAATCTGGGTATAGGATCTTTGCAAGAAATAACCCAAACAACCCTTTAAAATAAAGCAGACAAATCAAACAAGGAAAGCATTTAAAAGTGATATAATCTTTAAGGTAACCCCACTTTTTAGTATTCCCGGGCAGACTCGTCAGTTTGTAATACGGTCGGAGAAGTTACTTGGTTTGTGTTTTATCGCAAATATTGCAGTTAGCTAGAGTCGCCACCGACTTTTCTTTTATCCAATAAGGAAATGGTGAAAAGAATAGGAAAGACCTTCGAGAATTTTGAGTTCGGGGGGTTGGTTATGAAAAGGGAAGGTGTTAGCACCCTTTTCATCTGTAGTTATCTACGGGCTCTTAATCACTAGCTCACTTTGTTTGAAATGCTTTATGTTCGTGTATTTGAAAACATTTTGAAAAATGCCTAAGTGCGGTAACTTTAATGATTCTTGTATCAGTTGAGAGTGCATACAAAGTGTTTGTTTTTAAAAATATTTCAGAGAAAAGTGTTCGGTGTAAAAAGATGTTTTTGTGAGCAAGCAATTATAATCTATCTACCTACTCAAAATCCTTTCGTGTTATTTTCCTCCTCCTTAGATAGTGCTATCCTACCATTAGTTAGTAGGAAGCCCTATCATTGGATGTGAAGGGACAGGCGTGGGTCATCGTACAATTATAAAGGCAACTCGTAGGGGAACTTTAGTAATTTATTGTAAGGGATTAAGATTGTTTGTCAAAGGCAGCATCGATGGGTCATCGATGGACTACGATCTTTTGTATCAGAGGGACCTTGCTAAACCGTCCCCACGTTCGAGGGATATGACTGTTTTTATTCAAAGGCAACAAGTGAGGTTACCCTAAATGTGAGTGTGTGAAAAGTGATTCAATTCAGTTATTTATCTTGATTAGGGTTATCTAACGATTGATTTTAGATCTTTCCATACATGCCCTTCTTACTAGAAATTATAAGGAAAGCAGTAAATTGCAGAAAGTAAAGGTCCTACGCTATTATAAAGCTTCGAGGAAGGGGGGTACAAAACCATAAAACGGAGGAAAAAGGTAATTAAAACTATTAAAAACCGTAGAAGTTACATAATTGGGAAAATTAATGCGAAAGTAAACGCGCGAAGATGGTAAAATAAAGAGAAAAAGGAAATCAAAAATCATTTTGTGATCGTTCGACGATTTTTTTTTATAATCTTCCTAAAGTCTAATTGATTTTAATTAATTGAAAAATTAGGTAATTAAATTAATCGAAACTAATTATCCTAATTAATTTAATAAATAAAAAAAATCAAAATTAATTTATTAGAAAGAAACTAAACTTAATTTGTTTTAATGTTGATTAAAGAAAGGTAATTAAGGTTATTAAGAAAAAGAATGTTGGGGGTGGGTGTTGAACCCACACTCCCTGCCTCTCCAGCGTGCATGTTTGCCAACTGAGTTGCGCTGCGTTGGTGTTTAGAAACAGGAGCAAAACAAGATATGTTAAACCTGCATGTCAATTTGGAAAAATTAAACAAAAGAATCTCAGAAGGCTGAATTGAACCCACGCCCTTCAGTACCAATGCCTTATCGTGCGCACTCTTGCCACTAGGGTGGCTTTTTCGTCCGTGCATATAATTTATCAAAATAAATATAATATAAAACAACTCATAGGGACCGGAGAAGCGTCGGAGCCCTAGCTCCGGTCGTCTTCTCCGGTGAGCATGTTTCCATATCCTGCAAAACAAAGCACATTAATGATTAAAGAAGACCCTACCCCCTAAATAGAGGGTCCTGAATCCAAATATATGCTTAGTGTT
Source organism: Vicia faba (assembly GCA_948472305.1). Classification (NCBI taxonomy): domain Eukaryota; kingdom Viridiplantae; phylum Streptophyta; class Magnoliopsida; order Fabales; family Fabaceae; genus Vicia; species Vicia faba. The sequence continues at coordinate 316,714,186 of OX451738.1, read as the reverse complement.
GTACCCCAAAATTTGCCCTCCCATATTCTTCAAGAAATTGCCAAGTCAAAGCTTCAAAAGTTCCCCAAGGGTTGCACAGTGCAAGAGCCTCCTGAACAGTCAAAATTAGGGTTTTTGTTCTGATCAAGAAAATGAATTTTCCAAAGGTCCAATCAAGTCTCATATGCCTACATATATGGCCAAGCATCCTCATACAAAGTTCCAAGACATTCAGCACAAAATTGCACAGTCAAAACCCTAATTGCACTACAGTCAACTGTAGGGGCAAAATGGTCATTTGGCAGTCAAAAGTTCAAATTTTTGGTCAACATCTCATTTTGAATCCACAAACCTCATTTGATCAATGCTTGATCATGATTCTCAAAGCTTGGCTCAAAAATCATCAAGATGCAAAAGTTTCCTTATTTGGACAGTTGAAAAAGTCAACTGTAAATTGACCAGAGCATAACTTTCACATGGATTATCAGAAAAATTCCATCCAAAGCTCATTTTGAATAGAAAGACATTTCCTACAACTCATCTTCATACTTCAAGTCCAAGAAATGCTCTCACAAAAAGTTATCAATTTCAACATTATAGGTCATTTTCAAAAGTCAACAAAAAGGGACTTTAAGTAAAAGGCCATAACTTGATATTGGTAAATCAAAATGACATGGGACCAAAGGCATTGGTTAGAGGACTCAAAGACCTTTCCAAAATGTCCAAGAACATGAGCAAATCTTAAAAATTGAGCAAGTTATGCCTTGTAGAAGTTGGGAAAGTTTTGGATATTTTGAAAAGTCAACATTGATTCAAATGACCTAAAATTGCTAATGGGCCCATTTTTCTTCCACAATTCATTGTCCCAAGCATGCACACGACCATTTGGCCCAAAGGGAAGTTTTTCTCCATTTTTATTTATTTATTTGAATTTTTTATTATTAATAATTCATTTAATCAAATAAAATACATGAAAAATATAAAATCAATGAAATAAAATCTTTTGTGCATGAAATATATTCAATAATTCGTGCATGATCAGATATGGAAGGAATTGGATTGATTGGATATGATTTGTACAAAAATAGCATGAAAAAAGATTGGAAAAAGATCTTGAAAATCAAATCTCAAAAACCATGAATGCAAAGGATTTGGAGTGTTTTTCTTGACCTAATTCACTCTATACTTAAGCCTGAACACAAACCTAATCAAAAAAACCATTAAGCTGCGCAGAAAAGCATATACCAAACTTGAAAATTTTGCCTAAAAACTCAATTCTGAAAACTTATTTACAGGTCGTTTCAAGCCACAAAACTCATCCTATTGCCTTCCAAGGACATCAAGCAATCTTTCTGGATCAAAAGCATCAATCCTAACCCCTTGAATCATTGTACAGAAGTCCAAATTTTCTTACTTTTTTTCATAATCGTGCCTTACAATTTACGCACATTCATGGCATTTTGTTTATAGATTCATGATAAGTGATGTGTTTTAATGCTAACCATATGATTTGATTGGATTTTCATGCGCTATACAAGAAATTGCCATGGTCGTATTTTAGGTTTTTCAGGACCTCAAATTGGGGTTTTTCAAATAAGGAAAAATTGGCGTTCAAGACTTAGCCCACTGAAACAAGCATGGTTGGACGATCTTAAACCCACCCTCGCGCTCAATTTATGAGCATCACAGGGCTATTCGTTATTTTCCCAAAACATGCCTAAAAGAACGGTGTAAAAACCGTTGCCTGTTTCTTTTGTATTTTCAGAAAAAATAAACCAACGAAGAAGACGCTTAGGTGGCGAAGCATGGATGGCTGGTTCAAACTTTCGCGCGCGGAGGCCCCACTAACATTGTTTTATTTTATATTTTTTCTTTTGTATAATATAATCAGAATGCGTTGAGTGCTTCAGTGGTAGGTACATGTGTTGGCAACGTCCATGACCTGGGTTCGAGCACCAGGTCTTCATTATTTCCATATTATTTTTCAACTAATTATCCCATGCAGTTTCAACACAATGAGCGTACTATGTAGTCCACCATCCAGCCTGCCATGCGTACGCTAAGGACAATCCCAGGGCTATAATTGGAGGAGCATCGTAGACTGCAGTCAATGCTGATACACGCTAGTGAAAAAAGTCTTACAGGCCAATTGCTAATGGGCCAGATTACTGGAAAAAAACCTCCATGTTGGGGACTGCAACCCCCCTTGGTTTGCAAATTTTCTTAACTTTCTTTATTTTTATAATTTTTATTTTCTTTTAATTATTGTTTGTTTAAGTAATTTAATTATTTTTCATAAAAAACACAAAACCATAAAAAAATCAGAAAAAGAAAAAATAATAAATATTTTTTATTTTAATATTTTTTGTAATTAAATTGCTTATAATTAAATTTAGTTTTAAATTAGGTTTTAATTTTAATTCTTTTAATAAAAATCTAAAAAAACATAGAACTAGGGTTCGTATTAATTTTTTATCCTTTTTTCTTTTTCTCCCATAATAATTAAATAATTAAATATTTATTTTTATAATTAAATTTGTATGTAAATTAATTAGGGTTAATATTAGGTTTTCATCTTCTTTTCTTAATAAATTAAAAACAAATAGAATTAGGGTTAGCGTTTAATTTCAATTAATTCTTTTTTTCCATTAAACATAAAGTCATAAAATACCAAAAAAACAATTTCCTTTCTTTTTTTTAATTAATTAATGTCACCATTTAATTTAATTTTGCAAAAAGGGTCCAACGCCCTCGTTTTAATTCTTATTCGCATATTTATTTTATTTCTTTATAATATTTATGTATCTCTCCCAAAGCCGTGTAATTAACTTTCTCGCACTCTTTATTTCTTTATTTATTTTTTTCTGTCAAATCGGGTTCGAGAAATTTTGGCGATGTGGACCCGCGCCTTTTGTAATAGCTTAGAATTTTTACTTTTCACAATTTTTAACTGTTAATCAAGGCATGAAAGAATGTATGGACAAAAAATAAAAACAAACGCTAGATCACCAATAACATGACAAAAGACAAAAATATTTGAAAACGACACACAAATCATACACCACCCCTAGGGTACGCCTCACTGTTGCCTTACCTCGAAAGGTGATCGTCGAGTAGAGGATGTCTTAGTAAGTCCTCATGATCCGGGAACCTGGCATGAGGGTAGCTTCTAAGGTGTCTTCCCATTGCTCTGGTGATCACCATGTCCCGAACCTCGAATTGACCCGAACACCTCCAACGGTGGTGCTACCTACCTCTCAATGGTGGGATGGCACTACTTGAAAGGACATCTACACAGACGAATTCCTTAGGGTAGGTAGACGACTCTAGATACTTGCTCTAAATTCAAAACAAATTCAAAAACACTTTTCACACCGACACCTTTTCAAAAAACTTTCGAAAGCAACTTTTCAAACACTCTTGAGGACCGATACAAGAGTCGAACTGGAATTTTCAAAGAAACTTTTTTAAAACCCACAATTGAAAAGCAAGCAAACCATTTTTTAAAACACAAATGAGCAAGTATCTAAGAGCCCATGGATAACCATGGATAGAAAGGGTGCTAACACCTTCCCTTTCTATAACCTACCTCCCGAACCGAGAGCGATCTCTTTAAGGAATTTTTCTGTGTTTTTGTCCTTTCCATTTGGAGAAAATAAAAGACGGTGGCGACTCTTGCTTCCGCGACATTTCGCGAACCAGCGTTAAACAGTCAGTTCCAGATCCACCGATCACAGAACTGGCGACTCTGCTGGGGACTCTTTTTAAAGTGAGGTGTACCTTAGGGCTAGTTCATAACTGTGTTTTCAATTGTTTTCCTTGTGTGCTTTAAATTGTGGGTTGCTTGGGAGTTATATAGATCCTAACCCGGATCGGGGGATACCTTCTTAGAAAGTAGCAACAAGGCTGTGAGGGAACTGTGCGGGGTATACCGACATGGTTGAAATAGTCTACTACGTTGATGTGGCACTTTGGTGTGTACCGGTAACCCTTGAATTCAGTCAAGGAGAGTACGGGGCCTCCGCATGGTGTCGTGAAGCATCAACAGACCTTAGGAACCTTAATTGAACTATCTTGGCCTCTTTAGGGTAGTGAGATAACTGACTTTGGTGCAGTCCGAGGTTGGTCGATACTCGATACTACACTCAATTGAGGGTTGCTTTCCTGGAATATTTCGGTCGCCAGTTCAGTGGCTAAATCGAAACGATGAACAATGAAAGCAATCCCGTGATATTGGGACCCTTAGAACCCGGTTACTTCTGATAGGACAGGTTGAGCCCACCAACTTCAAGAGGGTAGTACCCCAAACTTCATGCTGGCCTAAACTCTAAGGGCTCTTTTGTGTGACTTGTGTGCCTTCAAACTTGGATTACTTGCATGCTTGTTATCTGACATCTGAACTTCTTGCAGGTTTTGTTTATAGTCCTTAACTAGGACTCATAATAGGGTTTACTGAATTTTCTGCAGGTTTGTTCATAGTCCTTAACTAGGACTCATAACAAGGCTTACTAAGTTTCTTGCAGGTTTTTTTGTTTTAGTCCTTAACTAGGACTCATAACAAGGCTTACTAAGTTTCTTGCAGGTTTTTTGTTTTAGTCCTTAACTAGGACTCATAACAGGGTTTACCGAGTTTCTTGCAGGGTTTATTTTAGTCCTTGACTAGGACTCATAACAAGGCTTACTAAGTTTCTTGCAGGTTTTTTGTTTTAGTCCTTAACAAGGGCTCATAACAGGGTTTATCCATATTACCCCATGCATCATGACATCATACCATTGCATACATCTTAACCCATTTCAAGGATCTCAAGGGCTTGTGATGCAGGTCATGGTGAATCAACTATCCCAGCAAAGGGCAAAGAGGATTTATTTTCCTCTAGACAAAATAGTCAGGGGCTATGACCCACTTGATATGGTGAGCCTTTGACCCTTGAAGAAGGATTCTCAGCAACGTGGAGTTCCTTCAAATCAAAACACCGGACCCAAGTTCTAACAAATTTTCTTGTTTATCCCGCGAGGTCCTTGAAATCATTGCATGCATATCATACATATCATTGCATAACAGGTACCCTTTCTCTGCAGGTTGCTTACCTTCTTCGCTGTTTATTTCAGCAGTCTCGTCATGAATCCTGAATCCTCAACCGAGCACACTATCAAGGCCCTCCGGGCTCAGAACGCCCAGTTCCAAGGGCTGATCATGAATTTGACCCAGGGGCAACAAGATCTGAAGGCTCTGCTCTTGAAGAAGGAAAAGAAGAAGAAGAGGACTGTTTTGTTCAGCCCTAGACGCAGATCTGGGAACACCCTGCAGGATAAAGCTGAGAGGACAACTCCATCTGTGGGGAAAGGCAGTCATCAAGAGGAAAGGGTTCCCAGTCCAGTGGTCTCTGACAATGAGACAGATTTCAATGACGAACAGTACCCTTCGGTTGAGGATAGGTACAAACAGTTGGAAGACCGGCTAAGTGCTATGGAGATACAAAAAGTGCCTGGCCTGGACTTCGAGGATCTAGGTCTGTCTTCTGGGGTAGTGATCCCACACAAATTCAAGCCACCTGCCTTTGCAAAGTACGACGGGGCATCCTGTCCAAAGTTGCATCTCAGGTCATACATGAGGAGGATCCAGCCCTACACGGCCGACAGGAACTTATGGATCCACTTTTTCCAGGAGAGTCTTTCAGGGACTCAGCTTGACTGGTTCTATCAACTGAATGGAGCCAACATCCGTACCTGGGAAGACTTAGCCACTGCATTCTACAAGCAGTACCAGTACAATGCCGACCTCGCTCCCACGCGCACTCAGCTTCAGGGGATGTATATGGGTACGGGTGAAGGTTTCAAAGAATATGCCCAAAAATGGAGGGACCTTGCTGGAAGGGTACAACCACCTCTGACTGACCGCGAGCTCGTCGACATGTTCTTGGGGACCCTGTCTGGTCCATTCTTCAACCACCTGATTGGGAATTCTGCTGCTGGGTTTACAGATCTGATCTTGACCGGGGAAAGAATAGAAGCTGGCATCAAGTCAGGGAAAATACAGAATGGTGACTCCTCGAACACGGAGAAGAAACCATCCAAGAGAGAATCTAGTGTTGTCAACACAGTAACTATTGCAAAGCCGGCCGGTGCTCCTCAGCGTCACAATCAACAAAGGGAAGAAAGACCTAAGAGGCAATTTACTCCCCTCGGAATGACCTTGTCACAGATATTGCCACAGTTGCTGGAAACCAAGTTGGTAACCCTCATGGACCCTCCAAAGAATCCTAACAGGACACCTTCAAGGTACAACCCCAATGTTCGCTGCGCCTATCATTCTGATAGCCCGGGACATGCTACAGATGACTGTTGGACTTTGAAAAATAGGGTTCAAGATATGATTGACGCAAAGGAAGTCCAGCTCGACTCTCCAGAGACTCCCAATGTGATCATTGCTCCCTTGCCAAAATATGGCTAGGACTGGATTTTTTGTTCATTCAAATGTTTAATTTGTAATTTTCTTTTGATTGTTCAGACATTTAGTTCATGTCAAACTTGGTTATTTCATTAATGCATTACACATGTCTGTTTTGAAGTAATTATTTCATATTCACTAAATGCAAATTATTTTCATATATTTTCTGATGATCAACTCTAATTAATAATTCTAAGCCTCTTGAGGGAGGATGACGAAAACGATACCACGATCTTTACAGTATGCTTTTGAACAGACCTCGCTGATGAGGCACATGCATTGTTTCAATCCCTAAACACTGAAGTTATAAGGATGATAATCCCTCGTCAACCCCTCTGAGCCAAAGAAGTAGGAGTTTTTCTTTTCGAAATTTAAAACCCTTAATCATAACCTGGGGCAGGGTAGTTCCCTCAGTTGATCCAAGTGTAAAACGAATGGCACCAAAGAGGTCCTTACAAAAAAGAAGACAGTGATGGTTCCGAATAATCAATAAAGAAAGGCAGTCATTCTCTCAAAAAATAAAAAACCCATTAAGTCAAAACCCATGAAGGAGACTTACGAAACTGGGGCATCCCGCTGACTGTAATTCCAAAAAAGGAAACAGTTCAGGCAAAAAAAGAAAGGGATAACAAAAATCAGACAAGAAAGAGGTCATACAAACCCTCAACAAAAGGAAGGACTTCCTATTCAAAATAAATCATCAATATCCGAATCATCACCGAAAAATCAAAGCAAAGACTCAAACAAGGTCTAACGTATGATCAACTGAGTTTAGGTTTGGAGAACATCACGAAGAGCGGGTGGGTACAAACAAAATTTGAGCCTTTATCCTTTGTTTCTTAAAACCGTGAACCAGGCCACGTTATAACCCTCAAAAGTCCTAGCTGAAGCATGGGTTAGTTCGAAAGCATACTGTTACGAAAGGTATCCTGACTCCTTAAGGCCTACGGTAAATACGGAGTTGACATCACGTTTTACAAACATTCACTGGTTTTGTGAAAAAGAATGCATTTCCAAAAAACTTCGAAACAGACATAAGCTTTGCATTTTTAACATAACTTTGTTTGCATATGAATATTTGTTTGAACGGCAGGGAAATTCGCACGATGAATACCTAGTGGACAAAAGCATTTCCAATCAAGAGGTATAGCATGATCAGTGTCCATCATCTAGGGGCAGTCCAGTCAAGATTCAGGGAATCTCTCAAGGCCAAATAGCCTGGGGCAAATCTCTGCCTGAGTCACTTGGGGCATTCCAACAACGAGTCTTGCCTGATCAAATACCTTCTGGTGGCATGACAAAACACTTCTAACAGGGGCAACTCCCTACTTTCTGAGAATGTACATAGTCGAAAAGATACTACGCAAAATCAAAGACCCGCTAGGTTGACATACCTAGGCAAAAATAAGGGCTTCCCGACGAACCAAAAGGGTTCGGGCAAAAATAAGGGATGAAATGAAAAATCTGTACACCCGGCAAGTCGAAAACCTGAAAAGGCGGCTTGGGCAAAAATGGGTATCCCGGTGGACTGAAAACCCGAAAGGGCGGTCCAGGCAAAAGTTAGGGATTAAAGCGTACGACTATGTCCTGGCATCTTGTCATCTGCCTACTTGAAGAAGGTTTGACCCACAACAACTATCATCACCTCACAGGGCTTCCTCTCCCACCTCAGAAATAGGGGCAATAAGGAGCTGTCTAAGCAAGCTGATTGTTCTGTCCTCCAAGGTATCAATGAAGGTTCCGTTGAAGAACACAACCAATACAGTTCAATACTCCCCCAAGAGAGTCCAATCCAGTTTCCCCAAGAAAGTTGGAATCCATCTCCCCAAGCAGTAAGCTTATCCCCAGCAGATTCTGGAAGCTTATCCCTCGCGAAGCACAAACGCGTCTCCCGGCTTTATTCAAAGAGTTATTCCCTTAACAGGATATAACTGGGTTATCCTCAGCCAAAAGCCACGGAAAGAGCGTCCTCGACGAAATCCTCTTATCCCCAGCGAAGTCTATCAACACTTCCAACACGACAATGGTATCCCCAGCGGAGTTATCATCAGCATCTCAGCAAAGTATCTCTTCCCACAGAGTAATTCCTCGCAGAGTAATCTATTCGCCAAGTTTATCCCCCAGCGGAGTCATCTTCTCCGACTGGTATTCTTGCAATCATCATCCCCAACGGAAACGAAGAACCTCACTCTTCAACGTCAGCCCAGGATTTGACTTCCCGACATCCGTCAAGGATCTATTTTCCTAGACGCAGATACATTCATAAACATCACATTGTTATACATCATGATACATGCATATACGCGTCATATCATACAATCTCATGTGTTGAAAAATATTATTGCTTGATCCATATCATGCATTGCATATGACTGACCTTTACCTTTCAGGAAGGATACAGTTAAATGATCAGCTATGTAGACAAATCCAGTCAAAAGAGACCAATCCAGTCAAAAGAGACCAATCCAGTCAAAAGAAACCAATCCCGTCAAAGAAGACAAATCCAGTCAAAGAAGACAAGCCCAGCTAAATCCCAAAGGTTTTTTCTGATGCTCATCCAGTCAAAGAATACAAATCCAGTTAAATCAATGCCTAAAGATTTCTCTGATACAACTCGTCGTTATAGACACTCGTCGTTATAGACACTCGTCGTTATAGACACTCGTCGTTATAGACACTCGTCGTTATAGACACTCGTCGTTATAGACACTCGTCGTGATAGACACTCGTTGTTATAGACACTCGTCGTGATAGACACTCGTCGTTATAGACACTCGTCGTTATAGACACTCGTCGTTATAGACACTCGTCGTTATAGACACTCGTCATTATAGACACTCGTCGTGATAGACACTCGTCGTTATAGACATTCGTCGTGATAGACACTCGTCGTTATAGACACTCGTCGTTATAGACCACCCGTCCATGGAAATAACCTGTCAGTAGAGACAACTCACCAACCTTACTAATTCCAGACTCGATTCATGTATCTTGCCAGGGTGTATCTGTCGAAGACATTCCAAGACCTAGACCGGTTCAGTTAATCGACTCCAAAGATTTCTTATCCAGTCCAAGGCCTTCTCTAGTCCAGTTAAATCGACCCCAAACAGATTTTTCTGATGAAGACTCAGTAGAAGTTATTCAAGGTTTTTCTCAAACGTCCGCTTTTGAGATTATAATTTCCTATGGTTCTCTCCCCAGTGTTGTGGAGGTGATAATTCCATTCCAGGTTTTTCTCAAACGTCCGCTTTTGAGATTATAATTTCCTATGGTTCTCTCCCCGACGGTGCGTGAGATGATAATTCCAGCCCAGGTTTTTCTCAAACGTCCGCTTTTGAGATTATAATTTCCTATGGTTATCTCCCCGACGGTGCGTGAGATGATAATTCCAGCCCAGGTTTTTCTCAAACGTCCGCTTTTGAGATTATAATTTCCTATGGTTCTCTCCCCGACGGTGCGTGAGATGATAATTCCATCCCAGGTTTTTCTCAGACGTCCGCTTTTGAGATTATAATTTCCTATGGTTCTCTCCCCAGCGGTGCGGAGATGATAATTCCATTCCAGGTTCTTCTCAAACGTCCGCTTTTGAGATTATAATTACCTATTGGTTCTCTTCCCGATACTGCGAAGATGGTAATCCCCACCAAGATTTTCTCAACGATTGCTGTTGAGGTTAAAGTCACCCAAGGTTCTCTCACCGTTCATGCTGAGGTAGTAACCATCCATGGTTCATTCATCATCTTGTGAAGCTCCAGATCCAACTCCTGTAACCAGTCAGGACACATTTATACAAAGCATCTGAAAACCAGCTCCTGCAACATGTCAGGTACTCATTTTTCTTTTGCAGGTATGCAGGTTCTCGCTAAGGAATCTCTTACGCGATCAACATCCAGATGGCATCTATAAGCCCATCATCCTATTCATCAATCTCTAAATGGCATCTATAAGCCCATTTCCATCACACTGCTACTATGTGAGCGCAAATTTCTGGGCACTCTAGTGTTCAATCATCTTCTACCCTCGGATTACGAAAGGCACGTCAGCCAATCTGCACCCTCAGGTCTAAGAAGATTGAACAGGGGCAACTGTTGTACCCCAAAATTTGCCCTCCCATATTCTTCAAGAAATTGCCAAGTCAAAGCTTCAAAAGTTCCCCAAGGGTTGCACAGTGCAAGAGCCTCCTGAACAATCAAAATTAGGGTTTTTGTTCTGATCAAGAAAATGAAGTTTCCAAAGGTCCAATCAAGTCTCATATGCCTACATATATGGTCAAGCATCCTCATACAAAGTTCCAAGACATTCAGCACAAAATTGCACAGTCAAAACCCTAATTGCACTACAGTCAACTGTAGGGACAAAATGGTCATTTGGCAGTCAAAAGTTCAAATTTTTGGTCAACATCTCATTTTGAAGCCACAAACATCATTTGATCAATTCTTGATCATGATTCTCAAAGCTTGGCTCAAAAATCATCAAGATGCAAAAGTTTCCTTATTTGGACAGTTGAAAAAGTCAACTGTAAATTGACCAGGGCATAACTTTCACATGGATTATCAGAAAAATTCCATCCAAAGCTCATTTTGAAGAGAAAGACATTTCCTACAACTCATCTTCATACTTCAAGTCCAAGAAATGCTCTCACAAAAAGTTATCAATTTCAACATTATAGGTCATTTTCAAAAGTCAACAAAAAGGGACTTTAAGTCAAAGGCCATAACTTGAGATTGGTAAATCAAAATGACATGGGACAAAAGGCATTGGTTAGAGGACTCAAAGACCTTTCCAAAATGTCAAAGAACATGAGCAAAGCTTAAAAATTGAGCAAGTTATGCCTTGTAGAAGTTGGGAAATTTTTGGATATTTTGAAAAGTCAACATTGATTCAAATGACCTAAAATTGCTAATGGGCCCATTTTTCTTCCACAATTCATTGTCCCAAGCATGCACACGACCATTTGGCCCAAAGGGAAGTTTTTCTCCATTTTTATTTATTTATTTGAATTTTTTATTATTAATAATTCATTTAATCAAATAAAATACATGAAAAATATAAAATCAATGAAATAAAATCTTTTGTGCATGAAATATATTCAATAATTCGTGCATGATCAGATATAGAAGGAATTGGATTGATTGGATATGATTTGTACAAAAATAGCATGAAAAAAGATTGGAAAAAGATCTTGAAAATCAAATCTCAAAAACCATGAATGCAAAGGATTTGGAGTGTTTTTCTTGACCTAATTCACTCTATACTTAAGCCTGAACACAAACCTAATCAAAAAAACCATTAAGCTGCACAGAAAAGCATATACCAAACTTGAAAATTTTGCCTAAAAACTCAATTCTGAAAACTTATTTGCAGGTCGTTTCAAGCCACAAAACTCATCCTATTGCCTTCCAAGGACATCAAGCAATCTTTCTGGATCAAAAGCATCAATCCTAACCCCTTGAATCATTGTACAGAAGTCCAAATTTTCTTACTTTTTTTCATAATCGTGCCTTACAATTTACGCACATTCATGGCATTTTGTTTATAGATTCATGATCAGTGATGTGTTTTAATGCTAACCATATGATTTGATTGGATTTTCATGCGCTATACAAGAAATTGCCATGGTCGTATTTTAGGTTTTTCAGGACCTCAAATTGGGGTTTTTCAAATAAGGAAAAATTGGCGTTCAAGACTTAGTCCACTGAAACAAGCATGGTTGGACGATCTTAAACCCACCCTCGCGCTCAATTTATGAGCATCACAGGGCTATTCGTTATTTTCCCAAAACATGCCTAAAAGAACGGTGTAAAAACCGTTGCCTGTTTCTTTTGTATTTTCAGAAAAAATAAACCAACGAAGAAGACGCTTAGGTGGCGAAGCATGGATGGCTGGTTCAAACTTTCGCGCGCGGAGGCCCCACTAACATTGTTTTATTTTATATTTTTTCTTTTGTATAATATAATCAGAATGCGTTGAGTGCTTCAGTGGTAGGTACATGTGTTGGCAACGTCCATGACCTGGGTTCGAGCCCCAGGTCTTCATTATTTCCATATTATTTTTCAACTAATTATCCCATGCAGTTTCAACATAATGAGCGTACTATGTAGTCCACCATCCAGCCTGTCACGCGTACGCTAAGGACAATCCCAGGGCTATAATTGGAGGAGCATCGTAGACTGCAGTCAACGCTGATACACGCTAGTGAAAAAAGTCTTACAGGCCAATTGCTAATGGGCCAGATTACTGAAAAAAAACCTCCATGTTGGGGACTGCAACCCCCCTTGGTTTGCAAATTTTCTTAACTTTCTTTATTTTTATAATTTTTATTTTCTTTTAATTATTGTTTGTTTAAGTAATTTAATTATTTTTCATAAAAAACACAAAACCATAAAAAAAATCAGAAAAAGAAAAAATAATAAATATTTTTTATTTTAATATTTTTTGTAATTAAATTGCTTATAATTAAATTTAGTTTTAAATTAGGTTTTAATTTTAATTCTTTTAATAAAAATCTAAAAAAACATAGAACTAGGGTTCGTATTAATTTTTTATCCTTTTTTCTTTTTCTCCCATAATAATTAAATAATTAAATATTTATTTTTATAATTAAATTTGCATGTAAATTAATTAGGGTTAATATTAGGTTTTCATCTTCTTTTCTTAATAAATTAAAAACAAATAGAATTAGGGTTAGCGTTTAATTTCAATTAATTCTTTTTTTCCATTAAACATAAAGTCATAAAATACCAAAAAAACAATTTCCTTTCTTTTTTTTTTAATTAATTAATGTCACCATTTAATTTAATTTTGCAAAAAGGGTCCAACGCCCTCGTTTTAATTCTTATTCGCATATTTATTTTATTTCTTTATAATATTTATGTATCTCTCCCAAAGCCGTGTAATTAACTTTCTCGCACTCTTTATTTCTTTATTTATTTTTTTCTGTCAAATCGGGTTCGAGAAATTTTGGCGATGTGGACCCGCGCCTTTTGTAATAGCTTAGAATTTTTACTTTTTGCAATTTTTAACTGTTAATCAAGGCATGAAAGAATGTATGGACAAAAATAAAAACAAACGCTAGATCACCAATAACATGACAAAAGACAAAAATATTTGAAAACGACACACAAATCATACACCACCCCTAGGGTACGCCTCACTGTTGCCTTGCCTCGAAAGGTGATCGTCGAGTAGAGGATGTCTTAGTAAGTCCTCATGATCCGGGAACCTGGCATGAGGGTAGCTTCTAAGGTGTCTTCCCATTGCTCTGGTGATCACCATGTCCCGAACCTCGAATTGACCCGAACACCTCCAACGGTGGTGCTACCTACCTCTCAATGGTGGGATGGCACTACTTGAAAGGACACCTACACAGACGAATTCCTTAGGGTAGGTAGACGACTCTAGATACTTGCTCTAAATTCAAAACAAATTCAAAAACACTTTTCACACCGACACCTTTTCAAAAAACTTTCGAAAGCAACTTTTCAAACACTCTTGAGGACCGATACAAGAGTCGAACTGGAATTTTCAAAGAAACTTTTTTAAAACCCACAATTGAAAAGCAAGCAAACCATTTTTGAAAACACAAATGAGCAAGTATCTAAGAGCCCATGGATAACCATGGATAGAAAGGGTGCTAACACATTCCCTTTCTATAACCTACCTCCCGAACCGAGAGCGATCTCTTTAAGGAATTTTTCTGTGTTTTTGTCCTTTCCATTTGGAGAAAATAAAAGACGGTGACGACTCTTGCTTCCGCGACATTTCGCGAACCAACGTTAAACAGTCAGTTCCAGATCCACCGATCACACTTAGTTTTGACTAAAAACGCTTTGATTATGAGTTTCGAAGTAAAAAATCTAGTTCAGTCCCTCAATGGCAATTCATGATTTAGACATCATGGATCGCGTGTAATGATTGTAATCTGTACTAAACACGATTATAAACACACATGAAGAGACAAAATCAGTAAACAAATGCAACAAATGAAAATTCAAGGTTTTGAAAAACTACCCAACTGGTGCTCTTGAGGGAATGCCTTATGGGATGCTTCAAGCTTGTTGGATGAATGGGAACGACTCCTAAGATCTTCAAGAGTATGTTTGAATGCTCAGTTTCGGTTAAAGGAGGGTTAAAACTAGGGTTTGTCTTTGCCTTAGTTTTTGATATTTTTGAGAGTTTTTGGGATGTTTCCTTATGCAAGGAGTTCGTGTGTTATTGTTGTATGGGAAGTACTGAGATTTTATAGGGACAATTATGGGAATAATGTGTGGGCTTATACCTTGTGTAATTAGATATGATTTTATCTTATTTATTTTGTATTATTAATGAATTAAATCAAAAATAATAAAAATAATTAAAATAAAAAGGATCAAGAGGTGTGACAACAATGTTTTAGGTGTATGAAGAGTATAATACACGTTTGGACTCTTAAACCATGGCCTAATAGCTCAAAATATCAAGCTTGCTCATTTTGAACTTCATGCATTTGCTCAAAATTTCCCAACTTGAAATGGTCACAAATCTCTCAATTTTAATCTTTTGAAAGTGATCTTGTACTTTTTGGAAAGCTCGTGATGTTCTCTACAACCTCTATGTTGATCAGTTTTGGTTTTGAAGACGTTATCTTGATGTAACTTGCCTTGACAAAAAGTGTCTTTTTGTTGAGTTTTGAAATGACATGTAATGTATTGGCTTATATCTCTCAAATGATGCATTTTTTGGACTTGAGCTTAGAGAGAAAAAGCTGTAGAGAATTGCGTTTCCTTCAAAATAGATTTTGGTTGGGGAAAATCCTATGAAGCATGTGAAAGTTATGCTTGGTCAAAGTTCAGTTGACTTCTCCTAAGGAAACCCTAATTTGGAAACTTTTGACTTTTGACGATTTGAGGGCTTTTCTTGAGGAATCATGATCAAACCTTGATAATATTATGGATATGACTTCAAAATGTTGATGTTGATTAAATATCTTGAAGTTTGACTGTATGTTGACCATAATTGACTTTTCACCCAATATAGTTGATTTTCAATCATCTAAGCCATTGACTGAGCAAATTTATGATGCAAGGCTTGAAACTTGACATGAGAGTTATTGAAGACCTATGGAGAACCATGAAAACCACTTGAGATCTTGAGAACCCAATATTCCTTGTGAAACACAAAACCCTAGTTATGGACCCATTGCTTAGGAGGAGAATTTGTCTGATAAATTCTTGACCCAACTTGAGAAAATGAAGACCTCATGAGAATGTCTTGAAGAAAAATGGGAGGGAAAATTTGGAGTACAATAGAATTATTAAACTACAAAGAGAGGTAACTTTGTTAACATCAAAACTTGATAATTTAATAAAAAATGTCAGGATTTTAAATAATGGATCTGATGCGCTGGATGAAATCCTTCAAGAAGGAGAAGAAGGAAAAAGACGTATTGGCATAAGGTTTGAATAATTCTTGAAAAACAAGAAAGAATCCCCTGATGCAAAATTTGTCCCAGCTAAAGTAAAGGAAGAATTTAAAATGTCTGATCAAATGTCACAACATCTTTCCAGACAACAGGAAGCTCTGACAAAAGTCAAAATTCAACCATTGGTATGTCATTTCTATGGAAGATATGGTCACATGGAGCAAGCTTGCAATAGGATTTATGGATATCACAAACACCTAACTCTACCTAGCACAATTGCATCTGTATCCTGAATTGGGAAGGAATGGAAAGTCAAAGATGTTGTCGAGAGTCTCATTGCTCATACTTATCTTAGAGTCTCGTCTAGTGAATACTGGTATTTTGATAGTGGATGCTCTAAGCATATGACAGGTGTGGAGAACCTATTAGTAGATGTTAAACCTCATACAACTAGCTATGTAACCTTTGGAGATAGTGCCAAAGGAGTTATTAAAGGTATTGGAAGACTAGATTGTGAAGGATCTTCAATACTTGATATAGTTCTGTTTGTAAAAGGTCTGCTATAAGATAAAGGTCTCAGGGTTCACTTTAGAGAATACGAATATGTGGTTAACAACAAGGATAATAAAATACTAATGAAAAAAGATAGATCTAAGGATAATTTCTACTTATGGACACCTCAAGGAGTTAGTTTCACTTCCACAAGTATGTTGTCCAAAGAAGATGAGGTCAATATGTGGCATCAAAAACTGGGTCATTTGCATCTGAGAGGTATGAAGAAGATTGTTTCCAGGGAAGAAATCAGAGGCATCCCCAATCTCAAAATTGAAGAAGGAAAAGTTTGTGGAGATTGTCAAATTGGGAAGCAAACCAAGATGTCACACCCAAAGCTTCAACATCTGACCACTTCAAAACCGTTGGAACCCCTTCATATGGATTTGATGGGACCTATACAGGTTGAAATTCGTGGAGGAAAAAGGTATGCGTATATTGTTGTTGATGATTTTTCTAGATTCACTTGGATAAATTTTATCAAAGAAAAATCAGAAGTCTTTGATATCTTCAAGGCACTATGTCAAAAACTTCAAAGATAAAAGGGAAGCAACATTATTAGGATTATAAGTGATCATGGTTGGGAATTTGAGAACAAAAATTTTGCTAATTTTTGTGCCTCTGAAGGTATTAGTCATGAATTCTCATCACCTATCACTCCTCAACAGAATGGGATTGTGGAAAGGAAAAATAGAACCTTGCAAGAATCAGCAAGAGTGATGCTTCATGCTAAAAAATTGCCATATCATTTTTAGGAAGAAGCCACGTATACTGCATGCTATATTCATAATAGAGTCAACTTAAGGATTGGTACCTCAAATAATTTATATGAGTTATGGAAGGGGAGGAAGCCTACAGTCAAATACTTTCATGTGTTTGGCAGTAAATGTTATATTTTGGATGATCGTGAGAAATGCAGAAATATGGATCCTAAGAGTGATGAAAGGATATTTCTGGGCTACTCTACAAATAGCAGAGCCTACAGAGTGTTTAATACCATAACTCAGGTCATGATGGAATCTATAAATGATGTAATTGATTACTCAACCACAAAGAGTATGCATGATGCTGAAAACAATGTTGGGACATCATTCCAGATGAAAGATGAGTAAGAAGATATGGAGGAAGACTATGTAAATACCGAGGAGATTAATGTTGAACCATATGATAATCAAGTTAATAAGGGTCCGTCAATCAGAATACATAAAGATCACCCCAAAGAAATCATTATAGGAAATCCTAATCAAGGGGTCACCACTAGATCAAGGGAAGTTGTAAGAACAAGAAGTGTTTCTTCATCTGGCCTTGAGATTTTGATGATAACTTTACATGTTATCTTAGAGAACAATTGTATACACTAAGGTTTCGTTCTAGTGTGTAGTTGCACTATAATGTTCTAACTCTGGTATAAGGCATGTGACATCATCAGGTTCTGAACATACACTACTGGAAGAAAACATGTGGTTACATGTTACAGTTAAAGTCAGGGTTCTGAATCTATCTTCTGCAATGTGTCTAAGGAACGTTAGTACAAGGGTTCTGATCATGGCTTTGTTGTTAAGCTTTGGAGGCTTCATAAAGCTTTGCTTCTAGGTGTTACAAGTTCTAAAGATTGTGAAGATGAGGTTCTGCTGAACAAGTTCTGATGATCTAAAGAAAAACAATTTCTTACAACCAAGTTTTTAAGACTCTGAAGACAAGGTTCTGTGTGATAAGTTCTGAAGACTCCAAGACTTAGGTTCTAAGACTTAAAGAAATATTCTTCTATAACAAGCTTCAACATTCAACATTCAAATATCTGAAGCCTCTGAAGATAAGAAGAAAGTTCAAATGGTTAATGTGTGATGTTGTACAAAAGGTACATAAAGTGTATGTGATCTCTACCCTCTAGGGTGGCATAAGGACAATCCTTTATATTGTATTTTCAACCACTCTCATTGTGACCGTTGGGAACAAACAGCTGGATTTACAACTATCTTTCTTTACTTAACGGATCTTTGTATACAAGATTAATAGGAAAAATATTATTCAAAGAAAAGGTGGAAAGCTATCATTGAACATTGACAGGTTACACAAATATTATTTTATACTTTATAAACTCTTACACCTTATTCTATCCATTGGGAAATAACCTTTGGTGCAGGAAAAGTCCTTTTTATCCGCATAACGTCTCTCTCTGTCAAAGGCTATAAATATAGATTTAAGATTCAAAGAAAAGTTGTTATTGTCGTTGTCGTTTGCCATTGGCCATCAAGCTTCATCCTGTGAAAGAAAAGCAATGGATGATGAAGATGTTAAAGCTGCACTGCTACATATTCTGAAGACCACTAAAGAAGATGGAAAAGAGAAAATAAGATTTCATCAAGATTTCATACAACTATCATCATATACATCTTGATTGAAATAGAAGAAGCAAGGAGCTCTTACTCGTAGCTTGCTCAAAGAAGAAGAAGACTACTAGATGTTATTCAACTTCCAATCATATACATCTTGATAGATCTCAGAAGAAGCAAGGAGTCGTTGCTCGGAGCTTTCTCAACAAGAAGATGAAGAAGAACACAACAAGATTCTACTCAACAAGCTTCATCCTGTGAAAGAAAAGCAATGGATGATGAAGATGTTAAAGCTGCACTACTACATATTCTGAAGACCACTAAAGAAGATGGAAAAGAAAAAAGAAGATTTCATCAAGATTTCATACAACTATCATCATATACATCTTGATTGAAATAGAAGAAGCAAGGAGCTCTTGCTCGTAGCTTGCTCAAAGAAGAATAAGACTACTAGATGTTATTCAAATTCCAATCATATACATCTTGATAGATCTCAGAAGAAGCAAGGAGTCGTTTCTCGGAGCTTTCTCAACAAGAAGATGAAGAAGAACACAACAAGATTCTACTCAACTTATAATCATATACATCTTTGTAGGACATTGCAATGATAATTAGAGTTGTTTCTCATATAGTGTTTCTGTTCAAATCTCTTCATGTAAATTGTTTTAACACTTGTGTTGTTGCTCGAAGAAGTGTTAAACAATATATGCTCAAAACACTTGTGTAATCTACTTAGAAGAAGCATTCATGTAAACACAAGATCACCATCAACTATTGTTGATTGATTCCTTTAGAGACTTGGTGAAAGTCGTATCTCAATAATATAATGGTTGCGGTCATTATAGGAAATCCTGATAGGAGATCTTGCAGGATAAGATTTTGTTAGGTCAATAGTAGTCATATCTCAAAGGGGACCAAGTGAAGGTCAAAATCTTGTAAGATCATTGATGGATATCATTGAAAGGAAATCCTGGTAGAAGATCTTGAGGGATCATATTCTAATGGTTCAATGAATGTTATATCCGGTCAAATCACTGAAAGTGTCATTGTGTGTTAGTCACTGGCTGTTTCCCGTGTAAGTGTAATCAGTTTAGTTATAGTAGATTAAGTCCTTGAATAAGGCGAAATAATCCTTGCGGGGGTGGACAAGAGTATCCTAGTTAATGGCAAACCTGGATAAAATACTTGTGTCCTCTTCTCTTCATTATCCTTATAGCTATTATCATTTGAGTGCTTAGATTTTCTAAAGGGGATGCTTTCTGATAATACAATTCAAACCCCCCTTTCTTGTGTTTTCTCAACCTTCAATTGGTATCAGAGCATGACTCTGTTATTGACTTAAGAATCAAACACTTAACCATGTAGAGAGATCCAGTTAGAGAAAACTACGTAGTTGCCTGCTACTCAAATGATAGAAAGCTTTTTTGATCCAAAACCTGTTATGTAGAGATTTTGAAACTCTGGGCAAGAATAAAAAATATGAAGACATAATCCCTGAAACAAGTTCTTCAGATTATGAAGGCTCGAGTACCTAATGGAAAGGAATTTCATCTTCTCATTCAACAGAAGTTTTCCATCAAAAGCAAAGGTCTACATTCAGCACTTCAACTCAAATGAAGCTATATTTCAAATAACTATTGCAAGCTGCAATGGATACAATCAATGTCATATCTGGAAGATCCATCAAGAACTCTAAGAAGACCAAAGCTTATCAATGATATGTACTTCAGAAATCAGATGGAGGAGTCTCCTGAAATCTTTGAAGAAGTTTTGGGCAGAAGAATTGGAATTCAAGAGGAGAAAATGTCATCCACCAAGGAGCAGATCAAATTAAAACATCTCTGAAATATATGGAAACTACTTTCAGAATCTGAAGAAGAAATTAAAGCAGCTACTGAAGAACAAGAAGTGAAGAAATCAGAAAATTATCATCCAAAAGTTTCCTTTTTTCAAGCTCTGAAGAATGTATAACTACTTAAGAATATCAGCTCAAAGGAAGTCAACAAGACAAGAAGATTCAAGCCAATTTTTCAGAAGGATTGAATTGAAGTTTGAAAACTAGATAAGAAGACTACATCTGTAAAGAACTATCTGAATATAGTGAAGTTGTTGCTGAAAGCTCAAGAAGCAAGAAGATCATAAGAAGCATCTCAGGTCAAAGAGATAAAATTCAAGAAGCGTTCAACAGATTGGCAAATCAGAAACAAGCTCAATAATGAAGGTAAACTTACCACTAGCAAATATACCAGGTCATAGTTTACATGCTTTCCAATGAAGTATATTTTGTTTTTATTAATTAATTTTTCCTTATTAGCAATAAATAGATAAAATATCTCTCTATGTGTATTATAATAACTATTGATATCCTCAATTTATTAGAAGTGATCTAAGGAGAAACTATCTTAGTTTTAAGATCTAGTCCAACCCTTAATATTTGAAAAAGGTAAATGCTTTAAATGGGTTATCTTTCAAATCCACCTGATGATATATGCGATTTGCTGGAAAAGTAGAATAGTTTTAAGAGTAGGTAAAAATCCTTTCGCCTTACCCATTGTCAATGTTTCACTCTTCTCAAGGAGTAATAATCTTTTCAAGTCAAAATCTCTCTCTCTCTCTCTCTCTCTCTCTCTCTCTCTCTCTCTCTCTCTCTCTCTCTCTCTAATCACACTCCACCTTCCAAATCTCTCGTTAGTCATTAGCTCCAAATCCTCCAAATCCCTAAAACCTCTATGTCTATGTTTCAGATCCATCCATAATCATCAATGACCTCTCAACAATCAACTCTCAATCACCAAAAATTTATTCTCCTTGAGGAAAACCTAAATCTCTCACTTCACTCTCGACCTCTTTCCATTTTTGATGCCCCGTGAACTTCCTATG
Source organism: Vicia faba (assembly GCA_948472305.1). Taxonomy (NCBI): domain Eukaryota; kingdom Viridiplantae; phylum Streptophyta; class Magnoliopsida; order Fabales; family Fabaceae; genus Vicia; species Vicia faba. The sequence continues at coordinate 316,692,594 of OX451738.1, read as the reverse complement.
TTGTGCCAATAAAACAGATGACAATTTTTGCTTAACTAATAGTGGATTTTGAAAACCTAGCAGATAACGGATTTAATCTATCCAGTGATGTTAAGAGCCAAGGCTGGGAAACCTATTTTGATCTTCTCAGAGGACCAACTTATCCTGAGTTAGTCAAAGAGTTTTGGAATAACATTTCTCTCTTGATACGATAACCATTTTCTCTAGTGTCAAAGGTCATGACATTATCATTAAGGAAAAATGATATTGCAAAAATCATTCAACATGATGGATCCAGTACTAGATGTAACGGCATTAAGGCAGACATATTATCCTCATCAAAACAAGTATTGTCTGAAACCACTTTCATAGTTGATCGAATAATCTTCAGGAATGGAAAGAAATCTCGTAGGAGAGATGATCTCTATGATGATCTTAAAATATGGTCTAGAATCCTCTCTAGAAGTATTCTTCATAGATTGGTAACCAACAAAAACGTGTATTTAGACATCGACTCTAAATACTTGTTATACAACTTGTTCAAGAAAGAAAAACTTAACCTACCTGCAAGCATTTCATTCAACATTCTCCACTCAATTTAACTCTCTAAAAGGGTGTCCAAAAATCAAAGGAAATGGATTCCTTATGGAAGATTGATCTCTGCAATCTTGGCTGAAAACAAACTTTTAAACTCTCCTGTATCTCAAGATGGACTTAAGTGGTATTTGGAAAACCATTCAATGGAGAATATCTTATATAAATGAAGATTGTTTCTAACCTAACCAAGAAACCTCATATTATTGAGATTCCCCAAAAAGTGACATCTACTTCTTCTCTCAGTTCTTCGGATAAGAAAATAAACAAAGACAAGTCACTATCTCTCAATAACCCTCCAGGCTCTTTACCTCAAACATCCAAACCTTTACCTATCTCTGAATCCTTTACCAACCTCCATCATAACCTATCCCACTCATTCTCTCCTTTTGATCCTCAAACAAAAATAAGTAAAGTAGATCTTCCATCCATTACATCCTACAACTTACCTTCAACACCCTTTTATCATTCCTTTCATTAAACCTCAATGAGGCCAATAACCTCATTTGAACTCTTCCAAAAGTTTAAACAACTTTCTATAATCTCTCTTGAAAATATCTTGAGAATCTCTTCGTCCAACATGGTTCCCTTCAAAATTGAAGCCGCCTGGATTAACTTCAGACATGTAATGGAAGTCAACTCTGACATCATGCAATATGTCTGTTGTCAAGAGGCTAAACAGAAATATGCAGACCTTCTTGAATCCTTATCCTCTCATACCTTGTGTTTACCCACTCCAAAACCTACAACACAAGTGGTTCTTGGCTTAGAAGTTGTGCGCCCTTCCAATAACCCTGATACTATTTTAGTAACAGATGAAAACCAACCTTCTTGCTCTGGTGCAAAGTATGCTATGGATATAGAAAAGGAAATTTATGGGATAAAGTAAACCCTAGAGAAGATTCAAGAATCTAATTGGATTATTCAAGAGCGTCTGGAAAGTCAGGAGAAGACAAGTCTAGATCTAGCAACTTCCTTCAATCAGATGGATGAGATGTTGAAGAAGTTCATGGAGAGGTTTAACAAAGAGTCTTAGGAGTAGACCACATATTAGAACTTAGGATTTATTCCCTTATGTTTCTAAAACTTTTATAGTTCTTAACTCTTGTGTTTGATGTAGTTTATCTAAATATTAGTTATCTTTAATGTTTATCTTTCTACCTCATCTCCAGTTAATCTTAAGATAAACCTTAAAACATATTATAAATAAACCTTCATGAAAAAAACTCAAATAATTAAGTAACCTTTAAATCATTTTCCTTCTCTAGTTGTCTGTATTTCTTCTCTTTCATTCAATGAATTATGCTTCATGTGTTAGTTACTTTCCCAGTTTAAATTTTCTCTATCTTTATTACCTTTCTAATTTTATAAGTAATATGTGTGATTTATATTCTCCCTGCCTTCAACAAATATTGAGTTTCTCTGTTCTGATTTATATTATTCTCGATTCTCTGTATCACCTATTTTCTTCAATTTCTTTTTCAATATTTTTCTGTTTCTCTATTACCTTTTTGATTTCTGAGAAAGAGGGAGAAAGTAAAATGATATTTTGATAATACTTATGCTCAAAGTATTAAACTCAAACATATAAAATGTTGTTCCCACTAACTGTTTGTTTAATGTTTTCAACCTGGGAACTCCAAACAAGTTCACTGAGTTTATTCTAAGACAAGTTGATGATGAAGATCCCGATGCTTAGGTTGAAAACCTTATGGATGAAATCAACTCTAATTTTTTACAAAAGATGTTTTAAACTTTGTTAATATATGTATATTGAAACATATGTACCAAACACAATTCAGAAGTTATAAACTTACTGAAAGTAAGGTAATCTTGCTTGATATGATAGTGTTCAGAAGTTGTTAACTTTATAAAAGTATGTAATTTAGATTTAAAGCCTCGGAAGTTGTGCTCTCCTGAAAGGAAGACAATTCAACATCTTGATGCATGCTCTCATACAGAGATGCCACTCATAAGTTGTGCTCTGATACAGGTGCTTCAACAATTTATGCTCTATTCAGAACTTGTGAACTGTCTGAATTCTGATACATTGGAATATATCAGATCAAATGCTGATGCTTGAGAAGTATAGTGTTTTGGTTGTGATATTAGAATCCTGGAACATAAGCGTTGATACATGATGTGTGGTATTATTTAATCAGGATCAAATCAAGTTTTGATTCTTCATCAAGTGCTGATAGAAACCAGGTTCTAAGATGAAGACCAAGCATTCTAGTCAGACTCTAATGAGTTGTTGTAGGGAAGTGCTACTTCTCTATTCTATATTATGAATGCTAAAAATTTATTTTGTGAGTCTCGGGCTCAGGGGGGAGACACTGAACAAGCTTAAATGAAATTTTGGGTTTAAAAGATTCAGGGGGAGTTGTGAGCTTAACTCTGATTTTGTCGATTACGATGATTACCCTGTATAAATTGTTCTATCAAAATACATGGTTTTGTCATCATCAAAATGGGGGACAATGTAAGAACAAGAAGTATTTCTACATTTTACCTTGAGATTTTGATGATAACTTTACATGTTATCTTAGAGAACAATTATATACATTAATGGTTTCGTTCTAGTGTGTAGTTGTTGCTATAATGTTCTGACTCTGGTACAAGGCGTGTGACGTCATCAGGTTTTGAACATACATTAATGGAAGAAAACAAGTGGTTACGTGTTACAATTGAAGTCAAGGTTCTTAATATATCTTCTACAACATGTCTAAGGAACGTTAGTACAAGAGGTTATGATCGTGACTTTGTTGTTAAGCTTTGAGGCCTTATAAAGCTTTGCTTCTAGGTGTTACAAGTTCTAAAGATTGTGAAGACAAGGTTCTACTGAACAAGTTCTGATGATCTGAAGAAAAACAAGTTCTTACAACCAAGTGCTGAAGACTCTGAAGACAAGATTCTGGGTGACAAGTTCTGAAGACTCCAAGACTTAAGTTCTAAGACTTAAATAAAGATTCTTCTACAACAAGCTTATTTGTTCAACATTAAAATATTTGACGCCTCTGAAGATAAGAAGAAAGTTTAAATGGTTAATGTTTGATGTTGTACAAAAGATACATAAAGTGTTATTGACCTATACCCTCTAGGGTGGCGTAAGGGCAGTCCTTTATATTGTATTGTCAACTACTCTAATTGTGACCGTTGGAAACAAACAGCTGGATCTACAACTATCTTTCTTTACTTAACGGATCTCTGTATACAAGATTAATGGAAAAGTATTATTCAGAGAAAAGGTGCAAAGCTATCATTAAACAGTGACAAGATACAAAAATATTATTTTATACTATCTAAACTCTTACACCTTATTCTATTCGTTGGGAACTAACCATTGGTGCAGGAAAATTCCTTTTTATCCTCACAATGTCTCTCTCTGTCAAAGGCTATAAATGAAGATTGAAGATTCAAAGAAAAGTTATCATTTCCGTTTCCATTTGCCATTTGCCATCAAGCTCCATCCTATGAAAGGAAAGCACTGAATGCTGAAGATGTTAAAGCTGCAATGCTACACATTCTGAAGACCACTAAAGAAGAGAGAAAAGAAAGAAAGAATATTTCATCAAGATGTCATAAAACTATCATCATATACATCTTGATTGAAACAAAAGAAGCAAGGAGCTATTGCTCGTAGCTTGCTCGGAGAAGAAGAAGACTATAATATGTTATTCAACTTTCTATCACATATATCTTGGTAGATCTCAGAAGAAGAAAGGTGTTGTTACTCAAGGCTTTCTCAACAAGAAGATGAAGAAGAACACTACAAGATGCTACTCAACTTCTAATCATATACATCTTTCTAAAACATTATAATGAACACTAGAGTTGTTGGTCGTATAGTGTTTATGTTCGAATCTCTTCATGTAAATTGTTTTAACACTTGAGTTGTTGCTCGAAGAAGTGTTAAACAATATGTGCTCAAAATACTTGTGTAATCTGCTTAGAAGAAGCATTCATGTAAACACAAGATCACCATCAACTGTTGTTAATTGATTCCTTGGGAGACTTGGTGAAAGTCAGATCTCAAGAAGATAATGGATGCGGTCATTATAGGAAATCCTGATAAGAGATCTTGTGGGATCGAATTCTGTTAGGTCAATGGTAGTCATATCTTAAAGAGTATTGGGTGAAGGTCAGACTCTTGTGAGATCATTGATGGATATAATTGAGATAAAATCATGGTAGAAGATCTTGAGGGATCATATTCTATTGGGTCAATGAACATTATATCTGGTTGGATCATTAAACATATAATTGTGTGTTAGTCACCAGTGGTTTCCCGTGCAAGTGTAATCAATTTAGTTATAGTGGATTAAGTCCTTGGATAAGGCAAAATCATCATTGCATGGGTGGACAAGAGTAGCCTAGTTAAAGGAGAATCTGGATAAAGTACTTGTGTCCTCTTATCTTCATTATCCTTATAGCTATTATCATTTGAGTGCTAATATTTTCCACAGGGTAATGTTTCCTGATGTTTTACCCCAAAATTTTCCCTCTCACTTATCAAGAATTTGCTCACAAGATCTCCTTGGGCTCAAGACTGCACTAGGGTTTGATCAGCTCAAGACACCTTCTTATGCACTGATGACCAAAATTAGGGTTTGAGTTTGAACAAAGATTTTTGAACTTCCAATTCCCCATATTACTTTCATGGGTCATTATGGACCCCCAAGATTACTCATGTCAAGTTTCAAGCCTTGGATCACACTTTTGATCAGTAAATTGAATAATTGACCTAAAAATCAACTATATTGGGGAAAAGTCAACCATGGCCAATTTAAAGTCAAACTTCATAATTTTTGATCCAAATCAACATTTTAGACTCATATGTATCATTTGATCAAGTTTGGACCACAATTCCTCGAGAAATTTGATCAAATCTCTAAAAGGGCAAAATGGTCAAAATTAGGGTTTTGACTAGGAAAGGGCAATTTCTGATTTTTGACTTAGCAAATGGTCCATTGGTTTAAGGCATGATCTCAAGAGTCCAATTTCATCATTTTGACCTAATGACATGATTCAGAACATTGCAAATCCATTGGATTGACAGATGAATTTTGCAGTCAACTGATCAAAAGTCAACTGCATACTGAAAAGTCAAATTTTAACTTTTTGGTCAAATTTAAGCACCAAAGATCACAATTCATCAAAACATGTCAAAATAGGAAACTTATTCATCAAGAAATTAAGAAATCAAGATTTCATTTTGAAAATTCAAAATTTCTAAACTTAGAAATTTTTCTAAGTGTACAAAATTTCTTATTTTTTTATAACTTTGAGCCAAATTTTCACCATGATGCAAGATGATTCAAAGGAAACTTCCAACATGAAAGTTGTATATCTCCATGAAATATACAACTTTTCTTCACACAACTTCTCCTAAAATAGCTTGGATCTCAAGTTATAATTTTGTGAATACATGCTCATGAACTAAAAAGACTTAGTGAAATTTTGCCCTAGTTAGATAGATTTTTGACCTAACTTCATGGTAATTTTTCACATAGTTCCAAGGGGATTATTCAAAAGAAATTAAAATATAAGTTATAGATCACATTTCAATCTTTCCAAAATGTCCAAGAACTCCTTGATAACATTCTTGAGTAGGGAGAATCGAAGAGATGAAGTTGGTGTTTTGTCACTTGAATTATAGGTCATTTTCATGATGAACACAAATGCAAATAAATGTTAGGCTGTATAATCTTTGCTTTGTAGGTATCAAACTTGTTTGTCACTGCATAATTAATGGATTACACAAACTTTTGAGCTATAATCCAAGTGGTTTAAGCTTTATGCAATTCACAATGCCATTTTGGGAAGAAAGTTAACAATACCATTCTTGTAAAGAAAGCTTTATGGATAAAGTCTACTCTTGAGCCTCTAACTTGTTCCCTCTAATCACACTTCATCTACAAAGTCAGAAGCAAGTGTGTTTAAAGCATAACCACTCTATCTTAGCAAGTACACAAGGCATTGAAACTTGTTTTCTCAAGAAATCACATGTTTAGCTTAAGGATGCAAATTCAAATTCTGATTAACAATAAGTCTCCAAACTTGTTGCTTAAAAATAGAAGTACTATTTGTGAGCTAGAACACGAGTTTGAACACCCTAAAATACACCAAAACTCTCTCAAATCAAAAATTATGCTAAAACTCTATTGTTGCACAATTTCTGACCTTGAACCTCAAACTTACATTTCCCTCGTGCGTTTCTTGGCCTTTTAGTTTCTAAAGCTTCCTTGCATCAAGAGTAACTCATCCTTGTACCTGTTTCACTTCTGTAACACCATTTTCCCTGTCTTCCGTAACCAAAAACAGAGCATCACAGTTGGAATTCTCCAGATCATTCCAGCCATCCTCAGCTCAAGCTAACCATTGCATTAGCTTCCTACAAGTCTAAGGAAGCTACCCTGATCATCATCACTGCCTGAAACAAGCTCAAATCCATTTCACGATTTCCAGTTTTATGGTATTTTTCATGAACTCCTGTCTTATTAATTAGGCATTGTTAGGCTTGCATTTGTGAAGATAAAATATAGACCTCATTGCCACAAAGCTGTACATATCCATAGTTTGCATTTACATGGCCTGAACTTAGAGAATTTTAGAGTTGAAGTTTCTGAAATTTTTAGGGTTCAAATTAGGGCCAGAGAAATTATCATTTATCTTTGACTTTTAGCTTTAGTTATTTACATGGTTAGATTCGTGAGGAAGAATGCAACAACTTTCATTTTGTCATCTTCCATTTTTGTTGAGAAATGAGGATGTTACAGGTACACCGGCTGGAGGTTGAAGATGAAGTCATCAGGACTTGATTTGCCTTACATATTTATTGTTTTGTTTATTTAAACGGATGTATAGCCACCCCGGTGGTAAAACGCGCGCCTGTTAATCTTAGGGGCCTAGGTTCGAGCCCCAGTGGTACCCTTTTGCCCATTTTTTCATATTTTCTGATTTTTCTAACATTTTTGCAGGCGCTGGGCCCTTTGGGTCTGGCTTTGTTTTTGTCGCTAGCTAACCCCCTGATTTACTTGTGCACCCCTGGCCCAATTTCTTTTACTATTTTCTTTTTTTTATTATTATTTCTTCTTTAATACTTTTATATATTTATTATTATTATTATTATTATTCTCATTAAACATGAAAAGAATCCAGAAAAATATTTTATTTACTCTTATTCATTTTTATTTTTTTTATAAAACAAAAAAATATTAAAAACATTTTCTTTTAACAAATTAATTTATCTTTTAAATAATTAAATATTTAGACTTAGGTTTAATAATTATTTTATTCTCTTAATTAAAATTAATTTAGAATTTAGTTTTCTTTTAATTATTTAATTTTTACTTTTTATTATTATTTAACTTAAAACCCTTTTTTTTTCATAAAAACCATAAAAAATCTTTTTAATTTAATTTCTTTTCTCAATTAGTTTAAGTCAATTTTATTTTAATTTTAACTAATCATTGTTTAATTAGGTTTAGGTTAAACTCTTTTTTTATGAAAACCAAACAAAAATCATCTCTCTTTGTTTATATTCTTGTATTTATATATTTATCCAATTATTTGTACAAATTCAATTTGATTGTAATAGACTAATTAGGGTTTAATTTCTTGCAATCCCTATTTACAAATTGTATACCCCCTCCCCTAAATGATGTAATAGCATAGTAAATTTAATTCCCGCAATTTATCGCTTTATATATAAATTTTAGTAATTAGGGTTTGTATGAAAAGAATAAAATCAATCAAATAGAAAACCCTAATTAAGACAAATCAAAGCATGAAAACAATACATTTGCACACAAGCACCCCTAGGGTTACTCCACTTGGTTGCCTTACAAAAATGGCTATATTACGCATGTAAGGTATCTTAGCAAAAACAAACAAATACAAGATCATAGTCCCTCAATGACGCTATCTAAGTTGCCTTTCAAATGATATTAGTCCCTAAAAGAGAATGCTAAGATACCTTAAAACATTGCTAATCATGGCTATACGATGACCCACACCCGTCCCATTAACATCCAAATATAGGGTTACTTACCAAACTAATGGTAAGATAACAATGTCAAAGGAAAAGAAAATGAACAAGAAAGACATTTGAGTAGGTAGATTGCTCCTAATTACTTGATCCATTTCAAAACAAACATCCTTGCCATTTTTAAAACAATTACATACACTTTCAAACACCTTACAAAATTGAAAACATCTTCAAAAGATCAAACATCTTTGTATACATTCTTACAAACAAGAATCATTACAAAGATTGCCTAAACAATAACCTCTTTACAAAATACTTTCAAAAACCACACAAAGCACAATTTCAAACAAAAGCAAGTGATCTAGCAAGTAACTAAGAGCCCGTGGATAACCATGGATGAAAAGGATGCTAATACCTTCCCTTTTCATAATCTACCCCCCGAACTCAAGAAATAATCTCAAAGGTTTTTCCTGTGCTTTTTCACCTTTCCTTTTGGATAAAAGAAAAGTCGGTGGCGACTCTTGCTAACCGCAACATTTGCGATCAAACGCAAAACCCTCAAGTCAGTTCTCCCACCGTATCACAGAACTGGCGACTCTACTGGGGATTATGGAAATTCTAAAAGTGGGGTTACCTTAGGGTTAGATCACATTTGCTTGCTTACAATGTTTGACTTGTATGCTTTATATTATGGTTCTTTGTTTCGGTTTGAATCCTCTACCCGGATTTGGGATACATTATAGGTAAGTAGCAATATGTTGTGGAAACTGTGCGGGGTATACCGACATGGTATAAGAAATAGCTATGTTAGTGCGACATATTTGTAGGTACCGGTAGCCTTTGAGTTAATCAAAGAGAATACGGGGCGGCAGAGTGATGTCATGAAGAACTAATGAACTTTTAGAACCCTTACTTGACTAACTTGACCATTAGGATGTAGTGAGATGACCAGCTTTGGTACAGTCCGAAGTTGGTAGATACTCGATACTGCACTCATTGAGGTTTGGTTTCTTGGGATATTTCGGTCGCCATTAAAGAGGCTTGTGCTGAAACAATGACCAAGGAAACAAACCAATGATATTAAGCTCCTTAGAACCCGGTTACTATTACTAGGATAGGTTTAAGCCAACTAAACTTCAAGAGGGTACTTACCTATAAAACTCCATGCAAGCCTAAGCCTAAGGATTTGTTTGTTTTGTTTGTATATGCATACTTGCACATAACATCATGAACATCATATACATCCACTAACCATTTCAAGGATTTTGGGATTCATCTTTGTTCTTGTTTTGTAGGATATGGATTCACTTCGCAGGAAAACTATTCAAGTCAATCTTGTAAGGATCCCTCCACAACTTAAGGAGCTAGCTTCAAGGATTCCTGAAAACTCTCCATTCACCGAGAGGCATGGTCTCCTACTCAACTTGTCTACCTCCAACACAGATGAGGATATGATGAAGGTGCTTTTTTAGTTCTTTGATCCTTTACACCATTGCTTCACATTTTCCGATTATCAACTTGTGCCAACTTTAGAAGAATTCTACTAACTCTTGAGGATCCCCATTCTCAATCAACTACCTTTCAACGGTACGGAAAGAGACCCAAATCCAGAAGAGATTGCTCAAGCTCTACACTTGCACTCATCTGATATCACAATTCATTGGGAAACAAGGAGTGGTGTCAAAGGTTTCTTAGCAAAGTTCCTGTTTGAGAAAGCCCAAAATTGTTGGAATTCCTTGGACTTGTAAGCCTTTGAGGAAATTGTGGCTCTCCTCATCTATGGGATGGTTTTGTTTCCAAATCCTAACCAACTCATAGATATCAACACCGTCAAAATCTTCATATCCCGCAACCCGGTGCCTACATTGCTAGGAGATATCCTACACTCTTTTCACACTCGCACAATGAGGAAAAGAGGTGTCCTTATGTGTTGCACTCCTCTCTTGGTAAGGTGGTTTATTTATCATCTTCCCCAATATGTATTAAAGAATGAGCAAGGTTCAAGGTGGTCACAAAGGTTGATAACGCTCAAACATTTGGACATTCATTGGTGCTCCCGATCCAAAGAGAATGTTATCATTGTCAACCGTTATGGAGAATTCCCTAATGTCCCTTTACTTGGAATTAGGGGAGGTATCACCTACAACCAATGTTTAGTCTTAAGACAGTTTGGTTACGCCCAAAGGGATGGCCCGCACGAGATGCTGATTCAAGGTTTGGTATTTGACTACGACAACGACGATCAAAGTCTTCGCCAGAGATTTATCCGAGCTTGGAGGATGTTAAACAAGGTGGATAGCAAGACTTTGGGGCACAAGAATTCCATCCCTCTTGAGCCTTACCTCAAATGGGTACGAACTCGTGCTCAGAGTCTTATGATGCCTTACCCCTCCATTCTCCCGGTAATCATTGAGCCTGTCATGGAAGGAGATGTTCCATACACTATCCTACATCCTGATATGCCCACCTCTCTTGAAGACCTACAAAGAGATTGGATACAACTCAAGGGAGAGCGAGATACTTTCGAAGCCCAATTATATGCAAGCAAGAAGAAGGTTTGGGAACTCACTAGGCTACTTATTATACCCCAAAATTTTCCCTCTCATTTCTCAAGGATTCTCTCACAAGATCTTCTATGACGTCAAGTTTGCAGCACTCATACGTCAATTTAGGTTTGGAATTGGCACAAGGGCAAAATGGTCAATTGCATATTAGAAAGTCAAACTTTAACTTTTTGGTCAACATTACATTCCAAAGATCAAATTTCATCAAAACATTCAATAATATCAAGCTTGATCATCAAGAAGTCAAGAAAGTCCAAAGTCAACTTGAAAAGTCAAGATTTCCAAGACTTAGAAATTTTCTAAGTGTTTTATACATGACAATTTCATCACTTCATGCCATTCTTTCATCAAGATGCAAGACGGTTCAAGGGAAACTTTCAACTTGAAAGTTGTAGATCTCAGTGATATCTACAACATTGCTTTACACAACTTCTCCTATAAGTGCTTGGATTTTGAGTTATAAATTCATGAAGTCATGACATTTTCATTTAACACTTAGAGAAATTTCCAACAAATTTTGTTCAGGATTTTATCCCAACTTCTTGGCATTTTTTGGCATAGTTCCAAGATGATTTTGTCAAAATGGCCAACATGAAAGTTATAGAGGATGTTTTAAGCTTTTCAAAACATCCAAGAGCATGAATTTATCATACTTGAGCTAGGAGATTTAAGGGCTTGAAGTTGGGCATCCATCCTTGAATTGCAAGTCATTCTATGGAAGAACACATAACAAAACCCTTATGCTATGCTGCATAATCTTATGTTGCACACCTTCTTGCTTGCAAATATCTACATAATTTAATGTTTACGCAAGAGCTTGAGCTATTACCCAAGTGTTTGAGTCATTGTCCAAAAGATCTTTCCATTTATGGCATAAAGGCACCATTGCTATTCTTGAAAAGCAAGCTTTTTGTACAAAGTTTATCTTGAGCCCATACCTTGCTTGTTGCTGATTATACTCCACCATAAATCATGGGAAGTAGCTCCTCTATACCAGCAAATTTGGTACTTCACCTTGGGACTATGGAGTACTTGACATAGTTTGATTTTTGTAATCCAACCAAACCATAACATGCTGTCTTGCAAACTTAGTCAGCTCATATGCACAAACCTCTTGCCAATAAATAGAAGAAGCATTTGCAAGACAAAGAGGTTAGAAAAAAATAGAAAGAAAACCATAAGTTTTGTTGACAAACTCTCAAAAAATCTCATAACTGAAAAAGGTCATAACAGTCCACAAGGCAACACCTCAAGCTCAAAACATAAATTCTAGTTGCAAGGTAAGTCTCCTTAACTTTAAAACTCTTCATTTCAATCATCATCATTTGGTTCATTTTTGAGGCTAAAATGCAGTGACCTTTGAAGAAAAGGTTTGTAAAAAAATCATGAACAATTACCAAGATTGGGTGAAATTTTTTCCATGAAATAGTATCATGAACAGGCAGGTGTAAGGTTGCTGTTTTTCAAAACCATACAGCAGGCAATCGATTGTACAACCATGCAACGGGGTTCCAGTAGCCAGATTTCCAAATATTTTGAGTGTAAAATCGATTGCACAACCATGCAAATCGATTGCACGGGGTTCCAGTAGCCAGATTTCCAAATATTTTGAGTGTGCAATCGATTGCACAACCATGCAAATCAATTGCACGGGGTTTCAGTAGCCAGATTTCCAAATATTTTGAGTGTGCAATCGATTGCACAAATGTTTCTTTTTGACCATTGAGCATCTATATCTTAAGTTCAAGGTAAGTATTATCATTATACCTTGAAATTTGCTAAGGGCTTGAACCAAAGACTTCATCCAAAGAGGCTTTTAGCTTGATGCATAATTTTTGCCTTCTTTACCAATCATGATTTGTCTTCATCAAAGCAAAAGTGCATTCGAGAAGCTTGATTTTACGGCATGTGTCGACACATAATGATCCAAAATGTTTTCTTTTCCTTTCATTTTTTCTTTATTTTTACATGCTTCATATATTTTCTTCATGGCTATTCAAATGGTTGTAATAGATAATTAGGACTTTAATTTCTTGCAATCCCCATTTGTAAATTTGTACACCCCATCACCAAATGATTGTAATAGCGTAGGATATTTACTTTCCACAATTTATCGCTTTATATATAACATGTTAATAATTAGGGTTTGTATGGCAAGATAAAACCAATCAAATAGAAAACCCTAATTGAAGACAAAATCAAGCATTAAAATGACACACTTGCACAGAAACACCCCTAGGGTTACTCCACTTGGTTGCCTTGATCGAAATGGCCATATTACACATGTAAGGTATCTTAGAAAAATAAACAAAAAATAAGATCATAGTCCCTCGATGACGCTATTCAAAGTTTCCTTACAAAAATGATCTTAGTCCCTCAAAATGCTAAGATACTTTGCAACATTGCTAATCATGGTCATACGATGACCCACGCTCGTCCCGTTTACATCCGAAGATAGGGTTGCTTACCGAATCAATGGTAAGACAACAATATCAAAGGAAAAGAAAATGAACAAGAAAGACATTTGAGTAGGTAGATTACTTTTAGTTACTTGCTCCATTTCAAACAAATATCCTTGCTATTTTCAAAACAAACACACACATTTCAAAACATCTTACAAACTTGAATTTTTTTTCAAAAAGACAAACATCTTTGTATACATTCTTACGAACGAGAATCATTACAAAGATTTCCTAAACAATGGCCTCTTTTACAAAATACTTTCAAAACCACACAAAGCACAATTTCAAACAAAAGCAAGTGATCTAGAAAGTAACTAAGATCCCATGGATAACCATGGATGAAAAGGGTGCTAATACCTTCCCTTTTCATAATCTACCCCCCAAACTCAAGAAATAATCTCAAAGGTCTTTCCTGTTCTTTTTTACCTTTCCTTTTGGATAAAAGAAAAGTCAGTGGCGACTCTTGCTAACCGCAACATTTGCGATAAAACACAAAACCTTTAAGGCAGTTCTCTCACCGTATCACACTACTTCATGAGGAGCAGACTCTCAATGCCTACATCGCACCAAAGAGGATGCGAACTACCTTTTTATCTTAGATTTTTGGTATTATTTTGCCCGAAAAGGCATTGATGTACTCAAGCTTTAACTTATTAATATAACGTGTATTTCCTTTTTGTCTAAAAAATATTTGAATATTTGAAATCCTTGAAATCATTACATATACATATACCATTCATCATAACATAAGCATGTCTTTTGCAACAAGTCTCCTCATCTCTCTACTGTTTATTTCAGTAAGATGGATCTCGAGCAAACAGTGAAAGACCTCCAAGCTCAGAATACACAGTTTCAACAATTGCTCTTGACCCTAGCCAAAGGACAAGAAGAGTTGAAGACTTTGCTAGCTGAGGAGAAGATAAAGAAAACAAAGAAGGTAACCAGAGTCTTAAACATGGGAAGAATATTTCATGGGCAGACAACATGGACCTTAGACTTTGCAACGACATCCGGTGAAAGAGACAACCAAGATGGGAAAGGTAAGGAAACAGTTGTCCTGTCAGAATCAGAAGAGGCAGAGGAATAAGAAGACTATTCTGAAGAATAATACCCTCTAGCTGATGACAAGTATAAACATCTCGAAGAGCATTTGAGTGCGATGGAAATCCAAAAAGTGCCTGGCTTGGACTTTAAGGAATTGAGGTTAGTGTCGGGGATTGTCATTCCTCCCAAATTCAAAGCACCTGTGTTCGCAAAATATGACAGAGTATCATGTCCAAAAATGCATCTCCGATCCTATGTAAGGAAAATCCAGCCCCATACCGTTGACAAAGACCTATGGGTACACTTCTTCCAATAGAGTCTGTCTGGAACTCAACTTGACTGGTTTTACCAACTAGAAAGAGCCAACATTCACAACTGGGAAGATCTTGCTGCATCCTTCTACAAACAATACCAATACAATGTTGACCTTGCACCTACCTGTACTCAACTTCAGAGTATGGCCATGGCTTCAAATGAAGGCTTCAAGGACTATGCACAAAAATGGAGAGATTTAGCCGGAAGAGTTCAACCCCCTCTATCTGAGAGAGAATTGGTAAACATGTTCTTGGGCACCTTGTATGGTCCCTTCTTCAATCATTTAATCGAAAGTTCATCTGCAGGTTTTACTGAACTGATTTTGACCAGAGAAAGGGTAGAAGATGGTATAAAGAGTGGAAAGATTCAGAAAGATACATCCCCTTCTACAGCTGTAAGGAAGCCTTTTATCAGAAAGAAAGAAGTGGTCTCCATTTATCCTCATAGAAATCAAGATAGGGCCGAGCGCCGACCAATGGTGGGGGTTATGATGATCCCTAAACCTGCGCCTGATCATCAAAGAAACAACCAACCGAGGATGGAAATACCGGTCAGGCAGTTCACTAGAATTAACATGACCTCGTCTCAGGTATTACTGCATCTACTAAGATCCAATTTGGTGACCTTGAAAGAAGCTCCGAAAAACCCCAACACAACATCTCCTCACTATCATCCCAATGCCCGTTGCGCATATCACTCTGAAAGTCCCGGCCATGACACTAATAACTGTTGGGCTCTAAAAAACAAAATACAAGATCTCATTGAAGAAAAAGACATTGAATTCGATGCGCCCGAAAGGCCAAATGTCATTTCTACCCCTATGCCCAGACATGGCCATAATACCAATGCCATTGAAGAAGAAATGTTTGTTACTTCAGTTGATGAACTTATGACCTCACTTCTGACTATTAAAATGAACTTGTTGAATGTCGGTGTGTTCCCGGGCTGTGATGAAGTTTTTCATTTCTGTTTGTCCTCGCCAACCAGCTGTCCTTTGTTGAAAGCAGGCGTTCAGTGCCTAATAGATAACAAAGAATTTTTATTCGAGAAGACTTCTGTTCCACTTGTTCCTTTTGAAGATGTTTCTATCATTACCATTTCCGCCAATTCTTCCAGGGTCTCCACCAAAAGACCCGTTAGAATTACATCAGTTCCAAAAGCAACTCCTTTAATAATTATAATGCCGGGACCAGTCCCATATTCGTCAGACAAAACCATACCATAGAGTTATGGAGGGGATGTCTACTACCATGGTATCAAGCAGGACTGGCCAACCGCCGAAGATTCAAGCTCCGAGAAAGTTAGCTCTGACATCAGTAATATTGTAGGAACTAGCAAGATTACCCGAAGTAGAAGGATATTCTCTCTAGAAATTGCTCCCCCAAAATCAGTTTCTGGACCCATAATCATTCCTGTGTTTCTCACCCAAAAGATGTTCTCAGTCCTACAATCATCTCCAACAATACTCCAACTGACAAAATTGTCACAACCCCTGTTATCATTCATACCAACACTCCTGCTGCCAAATTAACCGAGACTCGAGGAAAAGGTGTTCTGGTTGAGTCTGTCAAGACGAAGACACAATCATTGGCTATCCCTGAGACCTCCCGGAAAGAGATGGAGGAAATTTTGAAGATCATAAAAATAAGCGACTACGATGTAGTTCAACAACTAGGGCAAACTCCCTCTAAAATTTCCATGCTGGCATTACTACTATGTTCCGAGGCGCATGCAAAAGCCTTGGTAAAATTCCTGAAAACTGCCCATGTACCCCAAGAGACATTTGTCGATCAATTCCAAGACTGCGTAGCCAGCTTGACTGCAGATAATGGTCTAGGTTTTTCGGATGCTGATTTAACACCGAGAGGAAGGAAGCATAATGAGGCAATGCATGTCTCAGTTGAATGTAGGGGCACAACCTTGGCCATTGTTTTGGTGGACACTGGCTCATCTCTGAATGTATTGCCTAAAAAAGCTCTTGATAGGCTTGACTGTGAGGGATTGACACTGAATCCAAGTAACATAGCAGTAAGGGCTTTTGACGGCTCGAAAAGGATGGTACATGGGGAGGTAGACATTCCCATAAAAGTTAGAACGTAAACTTTTGATTCAAATTTTTATGTAATGGATATTTGTCCCTCATATTCCTGCTTGCTAGGCCGACCATGGATTCACAATGCTGGCGATGTCACTTCTACGTCGCACCAAATGCTGAAATATCCGATTCAAGGGAAGATTATCACCATTCATGGAGAAGAAGAGTATATGATCATCCATCTCAATTCCTTCAAATATGTGGAATTAGATGGTGAATTTATTGCAACTCCATTCCAACACTTTGAAGAGGTCCCACAAGATGTGGCGGTAACCAAGGTTGTTCCCAAGATTACGAGGCCTTCACTCCGGATGTCATCTCTGAAGGATGCCAAAGCAATGGTAGAAGAAGGTGGGTGCACTATCTGGGGACAACTCCCAGATATCCCATATAAGTCTGACAAGTTTGGCCCGGGTTTCACTTCAAGTTCTCAAAAGGATGTACGCCGTGCTCGTGCCGGATGACCACCCCTGAAGATCAGCAACCGCGAGGTCAACACCGTAGAAGATGATGAAGATAGCTATGACTTGGAAGACTGGATATTCCCAACTGTCAGTGGAAGGCTCAGCAACTGGGAGGCTAGAGATTTTGTCCCGATCACTTTTATCCCACAGTAATTTGTCTTTACATTTTGTTGGATCTGTAATATTAAAACAATTCGCACTCTTAAAACCTTGTGTCTTACCCGAGGCACAATGGTCCATTTGTAAGGGTTATTATCTCATTTTCATATGACATCAATGAATCATGGATGTTTTCACATACAAACTTTTGTGCTCATTGTTTTTCTTTTTACATTTTTTATTTTCTTTCAAGTATAGTTATACCCTTACACACACTCACACTCACAATACAGGTATACATTCATTCGGGATCCCATGGGTAACGATTATGCTATGGCCTTTTGTGACTCTGAGAATCTAATCTACCAAGCCGAAGACAAAGGTGAGGAAGATTGTGAAGTACCAGGGGAACTTGCCAGACTACTAAAGCAAGAAGAGAGAACCATTCAGCCTCACGAGGAACCCGTGGATACAATCAACCTAGGTACCTAAGAAGACAAAAAAGAGGTCAAGGTGGGTGCCAATCTGGAACCCAGTATCAAGGAGCGTCTGATTCAGTTGTTACACAATTATGTTGAAGTCTTTGCCTGGTCGTATAAAGACATGCCAGGAATTGATGCAGACATTGTGGTACATCGTCTGCCTAAAAGAAAGGATTGTCCGCCAGTAAAGCAAAAGGTTCTCCGCATGAGGCCTGATATGTCAGAAAAGTTTGATTCTTGGTTGTCACCTCTTATCCCCGATGGGTTGCCAATGTTGTTCCCGTGCCCAAAAAGGACGGCAAAGTGCAAATGTGTGTGGACTACAGAGATTTGAATAGGGAAAGCCCTAAGGATGATTTTCCACTCCCCCACATTGATATTCTAGTTGACAATACGGCACAACACAAAGTGTTTTCCTTCATGGACGGATTCTCAGGTTACAACCAAATCAAAATGGCGCTTAAGGACATGGAGAAAACAACGTTTGTCACGCAGTGGGGCACTTTCTGCTATAAGGTGATGCCATTTAGACTGAAGAATGCTGGGGAAACCTATCAGCGTGCCATGGTAGCTCTATTTCACGACATCATACATCACAAAATAGAGGTCTATGTAGACGATATAATAGCCAGATGTCAAACAGAAGAAGTTCATCTTGATCACTTACAAAAACTGTTTGAGAGACTGAAGAAGTACAAGTTGAGGTTGAATCCAAACAAATGCATATTTGGGGTACGATCCGGTAAATTCCTAGGCTTTGTCGTCAACAACAAAGGTATCGAGGTTGATCCTGCCAAAGTTAAAGCAATACAAGAGATGCCTGCTCCTCGTACTGAGAAGGAAGTCAGAGGGTTCTTGGGACGTTTGAACTACATTGCCAGATTCATCTCTCACCTGACAGCTACTTATGAACCAATCTTCAAATTGTTGAAGAAAGATCAGGTAGTCAAATGGAACGACGAGTGCCAAGTGGATTTTGACAAAATCAAAGAATACTTACAAGAGCCCCCTGTGTTGATGCCACCAGTCGAAGGAAGACCATTGATCATGTATCTGACTGTTTTAGAATACTCAATGGGGTATGTATTGGGGCAACATGACGAGTCTGGCCAAAAAGAGCATGCTATTTATTACCTGAGCAAAAAGTTTACCGACTGTGAAACCAGATATTCACTGCTCGTGAAAACTTGTTGCGCTCTGGCATGGACTGCTCGCTGGCTAAGACAGTATATACGGACTCATATTACTTTGTTGATATCTAAAGTGGATCCAATAAAATACATCTTCGAGAAACCTGCTCTCTCCGGGAGAATAACGAGATGGAAGATGATCCTTACAGAATATGACATACAGTATACTACCCAGAAAGCAATAAAGGGAAGTGTATTAGCTAATCACCTTGCTCACCAAGCTGTATAAGATTACCAACCCATGAAGTTCGAATTTCCAGATGAAGACATCATGACGGTAAATAACTGTGAAGAATTCAGGCCATATGACGGACCTGAACAAGGATCTCGATGGACCATGTTCTTTGATGGGGCATCCAATGCACTTGGCAATGGTATTGGTATTGTACTCATATCTCCGGAAGGGTGTCCGACTCCCTTTACTGCAAGACTCTGCTTCAATTGTACAAACAACATGGCAGAATACGAAGCGTGCATCTTTGGTCTCAGAGCTGCCATCGACTTGGGGATCAAATCCTTGGATGTATTCGGAGATTCAGCTTTGGTTATCAGTCATATCAAAGGGGAATGGGACACCAAACACCCTAACCTTATCCCTTATAAAGAACATGTTTTGACATTGCTACCACATTTTGAAAAGATTACCTTCGAGCATTTCCCGCGAGAGAAAAATCAGCTAGCAGACGCTCTAGCCATAATGTCCTCTATGTTTAAACTTAATTGGGATAACAAGGCTCCCCAGATCACCATCAAACAAATGGAGGAACTAGCACACTTTCACGAGATTAATACTGAAGAAGTAGTGGATCAGCCTTGGTTTCACGAAGTCAAGAAGTATCTCGAGGCTCAAGAATATCTAGAAGGAGCTTCAATCAATGATAAGAAGTTCTTAAGAAGATTCTCTGCTAAATGTTTCCTTAGTAACGACATCCTGTACAAACGCAATCATGACTTTGTGTTACTTCGATGCGTAGACAAGGTTGAAGCAGAAAGGATCATGGCTGAGTTGCATGAAGGCACTTTTGGCACCCATTCCAGTGGGCATACGATGGAAAAGAAAATTATACGAGCAGGCTATTACTGGTCTACCATGGAAGCAGACTGCTATCAACACTCTCGAACTTGCCATAAGTGTCAGATTTATGCTGACAAAGTGCACGTACCTCTGGTTCCTCTGAATGTCTTGACGGCTCCTTGGCCTTTTGCTATGTGGGGGATTGATATGATTGGGGAAATCAAGCCAACAGCCTCTAACGGAGACCGCTTCATCTTAGTGGCCATTGATTATTTTACAAAGTGGGTAGAGGCAGCTTCCTTCGCTTCCGTTACCAAGAATGTTGTTACCCGTTTCATCAAGCAAAATCTCATTTACCGGTACGGTATCCCGGAAAGGATCATCATTGACAATGGTACAAATCTCAACAACACTATGATCACCGCCTTGTGCGAACAATTCAAGATCCAGCATCACAATTCTTCCCCTTACCGGCCAAAGATGAATGGTGTTGTCGAAGCTGCAAATAATAACATTAAAAAGATCATACAGAAAACGACAGTCACATACAAAGACTGGCATGAGATGCTACCATTCGCTCTCCACGGTTATCGTACCACAACTCGCACATCAATCGGGGTAACACCCTACTCTCTGGTTTACGGCATGGAAGCCGTCTTGCCTATTGAGGTTCAGATCCCCTCTCTAAGAATTATGAAGGATGCAGAGTTGAATGAAGAAGATTGGATTCAGACTCGACTTAATCAACTAAACTTGATTGATGAGAAGAGACTTACTGCTGTTTTCCATGGTTAAATGTATCAATAACAGATGATTAAGGCTTTCAACAAGAAGGTCAGATACCAAGTGTATCAAGTTGGGGATCTGGTAATCAAACTCATCATACTGCCACAAGGGGATCCCAGGGGGAAATGGACTCCTACCTACGAAGGACCATTTGTAATCAAAAATATATTCTCTGGTGGAGAAATGATCTTAACAACCATGGATGGCGACGACTTACCGCATCATGCGAACGCGAACACAGTCAAAAGATACTACGCATAAGAGACCCGCTAGGTTGACACACCTAGGCAAAAAAAGGGCATCTCGGCGAACCAAAAAGGTTCAGTAAAAAATAGGGATAAAACAAAAAAATCTGTACACCCGGCAAGTTGAAAACCTGAAAGGGAGACTTGGGCAAAAAAGGGTATCCCGGTGGACTGAAAACCCGAAAGGGCGGTCCAGGAAAAAGTTAGGGAATTAAAGCGTATGACTATGTCCCGTCGGATCACCTTTTGGACAACCTGCAAATTCAGAGGTTCGGATCAATTCAATCATCTTCGGACGAGGCAACAAATAGACAAAATGCTCAGAGATATAAAGGCTATAGCAGAATAGGAACCCCATGGGATTATTGCACATAGCTATCTTTTCTTTGTATTAAAATTTTCATTTTTTCTTACAACGGAGTTCTCCTACTAGAATGTTCATCTCATTGTACAAAAATACGTACTCAAAGTCAATGCAAAGATATTCCTTTGAAAGTGAAAAACTATCTTTTTTTCTTTACTCTTGTGTTTTGTTTATAAAAACGTCCAACGATTCATTGTTGAACATATGCATTTGAACATAATTACTGTTTACAAATAAACAAAATAAAAGACAATCACTGACGGCTTTAAGAGGTAGGGAAATCTCTCTATGCTATTTCCGTAATTTCCCGCAGTGTGCAGTTTAATCCCCAGCAGAACAGAGCTTCCAGTTATCAATCCCCAGTAGAAGTCGTCAAATTTCTCAGGATTCCCCAATAGGATTTTACAAGTAGTACATGGCATTTCCTTTACAACCGAGTTTATTTCTCTAAGCACAAATTCATCAACACTTAGACTTCACAACATGAAGGCTTATACTCCATATCCTCAGCAGTAGTCAGTGATTTATTTTCCATAATCCAACAGCAGTGCAGCAAACTAGCTCGTAACACGCATACATTGCATACAACATAAACATTTCATTTTAGCTAACATTTTACCCTTTTCAGGATAAGGTTAACAACTACCATTAACAATGTTCAAAGTTTTTAGATACAGTTCAGATACGCTCCAGATACGGATGCCATTCTAATACTCATTCAGACTCAACTTTCAGATACAGTTCAGATACGCTTCAGACATGGATGCCATTCTGATACTCATTCAGATTCAACTCTCAGATATAGTTTAGATACGCTTCAGACACTGATGCCATTCTAACACTCATTCAAGTGCAACTTTCAGATACAGTTCAGATACGCTCCAAACGCAGATGCCATTCTGATACTCATTCAGATTCAACTCTCAGATACAGTTTAGATACGCTCCAGACACGGATTCCATTCTAACACTCATTCAAAACTAGCTTTCATATACAGTTCAGATATTCTCCATATATGGATGCCATTCTGATAATCAGCTCCCAGATACATTTCAGACACGCTCCAGACACGGACGCCATTCTGATACTCATTCTTACAGCTTACAAATTACAATGCAAACAATCAATTTTGGATGGCATATTTAAACCCATCTCCTACATATTTCTATCACTTCTCTAAATGACATCTTTAAGCCCATTCCCTCAACCATCACATCACCGAGTACAAATTTCTGGGCACTCTAGTGTCCAATCATCTTCCAGCCTCGAGTCACGACTGGAAAAACATGCCAATCTAACTCTTCAGGCTTAAGAAGATTGAACATGGGCAGATGTTGTACCCCAAAATTTTCCCTCTCACTTATCAATAATTTGCTCACAAGATCTCCTTGGGCTCAAGACTGCACTAGGGTTTGATCAGCTCAAGACACCTTCTTATGCACTGATGACCAAAATTAGGGTTTGAGTTTGCACAAAGATTTTTGAACTTCCAATGCCCCATATGACTTTCATGGATCATTATGGACCCCCAAGATTACTCATGTCAAGTTTAAAGCCTTGGATCACACTTTTGATCAGTCAATTGAACAGTTGACCTAAAAATTAGTTGTATTGGAGAAAAAGTCAACCATGGCCAATTTACAGTCAAACTTCATAATTTTTGATCCACATCAACATTCTAGACTCATATGTATCATTTGATCAAGTTTGGACCACAATTTCTCAAGAAATTTGATCAAATCTCCAAAAGGGCAAAATGGTCAAAATTAGGGTTTTGATTGGGAAAGGGAAATTTCTGATTTTTGACCTAGAAACGGTCAATTGGTTTAAGGCATGATCTCAAGAGTCCAATTGCATCATTTTTACCTAATGACATGATTCAAAACATTGCAAATCCATTGGATTGACAGATGAATTTTGCAGTCAACTGATCAAAAGTCAACTGCATACTGAAAAGTCAAACTTTGACTTTTTGATCAAATTTAAGCACCAAAGATCACAATTCATCAAAACATGTAAAAATAGGAAACTTATTCATCAAGAAATCAAGATTTCATTTTGAAAAGTCAAAATTTCTAAACTTAGAAATTTTTCTAAGTGTAAAAAATTTCTTATTTTTTCATAACTTTGAGCCAAATTTTCACCATGATGCAAGATGATTCAAAGGAAACTTCCAACATGAAAGTTGTAAATCTCCATGAAATATACAACTTTGAATCACATAACTTCTCCTAAAAGAGCTTGGATCTCAAGTTATAATTTTGTGATTACATGCTCATGAACTGAAAAAGACTTAGTGAAATTTTGCCCTAGTTAGGCAGATTTTTGACCTAACTTCATGGCAATTTTTCACATAGTTCCAAGGGGATTCTTCAAAAGCAATTCAAAGATAAGTTATAGAGAACATTGCAAGATTTCCAAAATGTCCAAGAACTCCTTGATACCATTCTTGAGTAGGGAGAATCGAAGAGATGAAGTTGGTGTTTTGTCACTTGAATTATAGGTCATTTTCATGATGAACACAAATGCAAATAAATGTTAGGCTGCATAATCTTTGCTTTGCAGGTCTTAAACTTGTTTTTCACTGCATAATTAATGGATTACACAAACTTTTGAGCTATAATCCAAGTGGTTTAAGCTTATCCAATTCACATTGCCATTTTGGGAAGAAAGTTAAAAATACCATTCTTGTAAAGCAAGCTTTATGCATAAAGTCCACTCTTGAGCCTCTAACTTGCTTCCTCTGATCACACTTCATCTACAAAGTCAGAAGCAAGTGTGTTTAAAGCATAACCACTCTATCTTAGCAAGTACACAAGGCATTGAAACTTGTTTTCTCAAGAAATCACATGTTTAGCTTAAGGATGCAAATTCAAATTCTGATCAACAACAAGTCTCCAAACTTGTTTCTTATAAATAAAAGCACTATTTGTGAGCTAGAACACGAGTTTGAACACCCTAAAATACACCAAAACTCTCTCAAATCAGAAATTTCCCAAAAAATCCATTGTTGCACAGTTTCTGACCTTGAATCTCAAACTCACATTTCCCTCGTGCATTTCTTGGCCTTTTAGTTTCTATAGCTTCCTTGCATCAAGAGTAACTCATCGTTGTACCTGTTTCACTTCTGTAACACCATTTTCCATGTCTTCCATAACCAAAAACAGAGCATCACAGTTGGAATTCTCCATACCATTCCAGCCATCCTCAGCTCAAGCCAACCATTGCATTAGCTTCCTAGAGGTCCAAGGAAGCTACCCTGATCATCATCACTGCCTGAAACAAGCTCAAATCCATTTCACGATTTCCAGTTTTGAGGTATTTTTCATGAACTTCTGTCTCATTATTTAGGCATTGTTAGGCTTGCATTTGTGAAGATAAAATGTAGACCTCATTGCCACAAAGCTGTACATATCCATAGTTTGCATTTACATGGCCTGAACTTAGAGAATTTTAGAGTTGAAGTTTCTGAAATTTTTAGGGTTCAAATTAGGGCCAGAGAAATTCTCATTTATCTTTGACTTTTATCTTTAGTTATTTACATGGTTAGCTTCGTGAGGAAGAATGCAACAACTTTCATTTTGTCATCTTCCATTTTTGTTGAGAAAGGAGGAAGTTACAGGTACACCGGCTGGAGGTTGAAGATGAAGTCATCAGGACTTGATTTGCCTTACATATTTATTGTTTTGTTTATATAAAGGGATGTATAGCCACCCCAGTGGTAAAGCGCGCGCCTGTTAACCTTAGGGACCTGGGTTCGAGCCCCAGTGGTACCCTTTTGCCCATTTTTTCATATTTTCTTATTTTTCAAACATTTTTGTAGGCGTTGGGCCCTTTGGGCCTGGCTTTGTTTTTTTCGCTAGCTAACCCCCTGATTTACTTGTGCACCCCTGGCCCAATTTCTTTTACTATTTTCTTTTCTTTTTTATTATTTCTTCTTTAATATTTTTATTTATTATTATTATTATTATTATTATTATTATTATTATTATTATTATTCTCATTAAACATGAAAAAAATCCAGAAAAATATTGTATTTACTCTTATTCATTTTTATTTTTTTTATAAAACAAAAAAATATTAAAAACATTTTCTTTTAACAAATTAATTTCTCTTTTAAATAATTAAATATTTAGACTTAGGTTTAATAATTATTTTATTCTCTTAATTAAAATTAATTTAGAATTTAGTTTTCTTTTAATTATTTAATTTTTACTTTTTATTATTATTTAACTTAAAACCCTTTTTTTTCTTCATAAAAACCATAAAAAATCTTTTTAATTTATTTTCTTTTCTCAATTAGTTTAAGCAAATTTTATTTTAATTTTAACTAATCATTTTTTAATTAGGTTTAGGTTAAACTCTTTTTTTTATGAAAACCAAACAAAAATCATCTTTCTTTCTTTATATTCTTGTATTTATATATTTATTCAATTATTTGTACAAATTCAATTTGGTTTTAATAGACTAATTAGGGTTTAAGTTCTTGCAATCCCTATTTACAAATTGTATACCCCATCCCCTAAATGATGTAATAGCGTAGTAATTTTAATTCCCGCAATTTATCGCTTTATATACAAATGCTAGTAATTAGGGTTTGTATGGAAAGAATAAAATCAATCAAATAGAAAACCCTAATTAAGACAAATCAAAGCATGAAAACATTACATTTGCACACAAGCACCCCTAGGGTTACTCCACTTGGTTGCCTTACAAAAATGGCTATATTACGCATGTAAGGTATCTTAGCAAAAACAAACAAATACAAGATCAAAGTCCCTCGACGACGCTATCTAACTTGCCTTTCGAATGATCTTAGTCCCTAAAAGAGAATGCTAAGATGCCTTACAACATTGCTAATCATGGCTATACAATGACCCACGCTCGTCCCGTTAACTTCCAAAGATAGGGTTACTTACCAAACTAATGGTAAGATAACAATGACAAAGGAAAAGAAAATGAACAAGAAATACATTTGAGTAGGTATATTGCTCCTAATTACTTGCTCCATTTCAAAACAAACATCCTTGCTATTTTCAAAACAATCACATACACTTTCAAACACCTTACAAAATTGAAAACATTTTCAAAAGATCAAACATATTTGTATACATTCTTACAAACAAGAATCATCACAAAGATTGCCTAAACGATGGCCTCTTTACAAAATACTTTCAAAAAACACACAAAGCACAATTTCAAACAAAAGAAAATGATCTAGCAAGTAACTAAGATCCCATGGATAACCATGGATGAAAAGGGTGCTAATACCTTCCCTTTTCATAATCTACCCCCCGAACTCAAGAAATAATCTCAAAGGTCTTTCCTGTGCTTTTTCACCTTTCCTTTTGGATAAAAAAAAGTCGGTGGCGACTCTTGCTAACCGCAACATTTACGATCAAACGTAAAACCCTGAAATTAGTTCTCCCACTGTATCACACCTGAGAATACAATTCAAACCCCCCTTTCTTGTGTTTTCTCTACCTTCAGCGGTGGTGTCTAACTCTTGCTTTGTCTCTAAGATTAAACCTAAGAATGCGAAGGAAGCCTTGACTGATGAATTATGGATCAATGCCATGTAAGAAGAATGGAATAAATTCAAGAGGAATGAAGTTTGGAATTTGGTTCCAAGGCCCGATGCGACAAATGTCATTGGAACAAGGTGGGTATACAAGAACAAAACTGACGAAAGTGGAGTTGTCACCAGGAATAAAGCAAGACTTGTAGCACAAGGCTACACTCCGATTGAATGGCTAGATTTTGATGAAACCTTTGCTCCAGTAGTTAGGCTTGAACCAACCAGACTACTTATTAGGAGTATCTTACTTATTGAAGTTTAAACTGTTTCAAATGGATGTAAAAAGTTTCTTTTAAATGGGCACTTGCATGAAGAGGTTTGTGTTGAATAACCCAACGGGTTTGTTGATCCTAACTATCTAGATCATGTGTTCAAACTAAAGAAGGATTTTTATGGACTAAAGAAAGCTCCTAGGGCTTGGTATGAAAGGTTGACTGAGTTTCTAGTCAATAATGTATATAGAAAATGAGGCATAGACAAGACCTTGTTTGTTAGGGAGAAGGATAGAAAACTCATGATAGCTCAAATATATGTGGATGACATAGTGTTTGGAGGAATGTTAGATCAGATGATCCAACATTTTGTCAATCAAATGCAATCAAAATTTAAGATGAGCCTGGTTGGTGAATTGACATATTTTCTTGGACTTCAAGTCAAAGAGATGGATGATTTTATCTTTATCTCTCAGAGTTAGTATGCCAAGAACATAGTCAAGAAATTTGGAATGGAAAATGCTAGTCACAAAAGGACACCTGCTCCTACACATTTGAGTATGTCAAAATATGAAAAATGTGTTGCTATTGATTAAAGCTTATACAGAAGCATGATTGGTAGTTTGTTGTACCTTACATCTAGCTAACTTGACATCACCTTTGTTGTTGGGGTTTGTGTAAGATATCAATCTGAACCAAAAACTAGTCACCTCAATCAAGGGAAAATGATTTTTAAGTACATCAATGATACTAGTCACTATGGCATGTTAACCTCTTATGGATCAAATTCTATGCTGGAAAGGTACTATGACGTAGATTGGGAAGGAAGAGCTGATGATAGAAAAATCAATTTAGGTGGTTATTTCTTCTTATGAACTAACCTGATTTCTTGGTTTAGTGAAAAAGAGAACTGTGTTTCTTTGTCTACAGTTGAAGTTGAGTATATTGCGGCCGGGAGTAGTTGCTCATAACTGGTGTAGACGAAAGAAATGCTGAAGGAATATAATGTCAATCAAGATGTCATGACATTATACTGTGACAATCTTAATGCTATCAAAATTTCTGAAAATCCTATTCAGCATAACAGGACTAAGCATATTGACATCTGTCATCATTTTATCAGAGATCTTGTTGAAGATAAAGAGATTACTTTGGAGCATATAGCCACTGAAAAACAACTGGTTGATATTTTCACCAAAGCTTTCGATACAAATCAGTTTAAAAAGCTTAGGGGTGTCCTTGGTGTCTGCATTTTTGAGGAGCCTTAGGTTCCAAAACATGTGTGCTTTCACCTAGTGCTTCGT
The DNA here is from genome assembly GCA_948472305.1 of Vicia faba. NCBI lineage: Eukaryota > Viridiplantae > Streptophyta > Magnoliopsida > Fabales > Fabaceae > Vicia > Vicia faba. Next base: position 316,663,812 of record OX451738.1, on the reverse strand, counting down.
AATTTGTTTGGTTCCATCTTTGGTTGTGTGTTCCTTTGGCTGTACATTTTTGTGTGTGTTTCCACTTGTGCTCTTATTTGTGCTTCCATTTTTTTGTGTATTGTTTGTATGCAATATGTCTTCTTACAAATATGTAAACTTACTCTATTTTCTTTTGGTCAAGATTTTTGGCTAAAAAGGGGGAGTAAAGTGTTGTGTTATATGGTTGACTCATGATGGTTGCAACTATTTAGGGGGGGCATGATGGTTCATGATGTTGTGTGTTGTGTGTGCTTCTGCTACTGCTACTGATGTAGCTATGTGTGCATGACGAAGATGTCTTAATAGATGTTCCAACATCGTGTCTGCGTATGTGTTGAGAATTCTGATGTTTAGGATTTCTCTTATGATGTGGGTTTTTCCTTAAGGGGGGAACTTATTATGTGTGATAGGCGAAGTACTGTACCTTTCTAATTGTGTAGTTGTTGTAACTTTTATATGTATAAATTTTATGTAGTTTGATTTATTTGTGGTTTTATTCCTCTCTCCAAGACTTTTTGGGCTAAGGTTGTTTTAGCCAAAATTTGCCAAAGGGGGAGATTATTAGTACCATGTTTTTTGGATTGGCATAATTTTTGCGGCATAATTTTTGCTAAAACATGATTTACAGCTTTATGTTAAATCAAATGTTTTAAACATGTTGGTCAGGTTCATTTGAAAGTAGATGTTCTGACATATGATGTAACACCTATTCCAACATCAATATAGGCTGTTTATTCTTGATAGATCTTTAATTGATTATGTGAGAATTAAGTTGTTTTTATCTCACTGATTTATCACAGATCAAGAATTATAAATCTGGAACAAATAATTTATCTCCAGCTGTACATAAGTTGCTATGATTGGTTGATTGAGACAATTTAGGAAACATTGTGTTTTTGCTCCAAGATTTAAGAAGATTTTCCCACATAGATTGGTGCAGCCCTCGGCATGGACAACAAGGAATATTTGGTTTCATTTGTTATTTGTACGTCCTCGTGCATCTCTTGATGCATTTGAGTTGACTGATTGTTACTTGATAGTTTGTCAAGTTATTGTCTCACTCTTGAAGCTTTTAAACAAGAGAGTTTGAGATTTTCTAATAGAAAGGTGTTCTTCAGTTTTATTTTCTAGTCACTGGTTTGTTGCTGTATATTCTAGTCACTGGGATTCTGGGTGTAGATATCACTATGGTGATTGCAAGTGAGATGATGATTTCTCATATCTAGTAGGTGCCTAGGTAGAAGTTGCATTGGATAGTGATTAAGTCATAAGTTATAAACTAGGATTGTTTAGGCTTAGAATTAATACTACTGATAGTGGATTTCCTTCCTGGATTGGTAGCCCCCATAGTAGGTGAGTTGCATCGAACTGGGTTAACAACTCTTTGTGTTCTTTTACCTTTACAATTTATAATTTTCTGTAATTTTAATTTTGGTAAAAGATTATGTTCTATCAGCAGATGTCATAGCATCTGTTGTGACATTGTGTTTGTGTGTTGAGACATCAGTCTTGACATTTATATTATGTGTGCCAGAATTTCACAAATGATTACTCATAATATATAACATATACCAAGTATGTCATGTACTTAGAGAAATAAACAATTAAAAGAGGGAACTTACTAACAAAGTGAAAGTTATCGATACTACCTCATTGTACAATATGAAAGAGGATGCACTTGTGTTTCACAAGGAACTCTCGAAAGAAAGTTGAACCAAAGGCAAAGTATGCCACAAATATTTTAGAACAACACGATCTTACCACTTTTCACTTTTACAAAGTACCCAAAAGTATAATAGGTGATGAATCCAATAAGGTCATTGATTTGATGATCATTAATTTTAATTGAACTCTCATCTTTATCCTTTTCATGTTAGTTATCTTTCTCCTCCTCATGTTTCACCAATTCGAGTTGATCAATTCCTTCTTTAGTGTCCTTGAGTATGTCTCTTGAAGATACAACTACATCAGGAAATGAAATACCTTTTTCGAGTATTCTCATATACAACACCAAAAGTAACTTACGCCTCTTTTACCAATTAAACAATACTTGTTATTGCTTTGTAGATCATATAATCTATCTTTTTTCCACATATACAATAGGATTAGAATATGTTCATATGTCTTGAGACACCATAAATGAGAACTCATATTCTATTCATAGAGTCGAGACAACATTCCTACAAAAGCAACAAGACAAGATAGGTACCCAATCTTCATTGGGTCCTTGGGCATTAGTGAAAAATTCGGTCGCATTTGGGCAACAATTGAAAAACACCTTTAGGAACAAATAAAACTCCTAAATTTTAATTTTTCAATAGTTTAGCCTTTCTTACAACCATAGTGACAATTTAAATCTACAAAATCACTAGAATCACTATCAATGTGCTCACCTTTTGAGAACCTTGAATAAGAAGTCCTAAGAATATGAGACTTTGTTCCTTCCTTCTTATTCGTGACTTTCTCCTTTATATTTTTCTTATCAAGCTTTTTCTTGTAATTGTCTAAGCAAGTAAGTTCTTGCTCATGTTCTTAAAACTTATCAAAAAATGAATGAGCATACAAGCTTTCCAATAATTATAGTTTTCTCCCAAAAATTGGGGCTGTTTTGAAATCCCCTCTAGGTTCGTTTGCCATTTTCTAATAAGAGTTTCGAAGCACGAAATTGACCAGAGCTATGATACCACCTGTTAGACTACATATACTTATTTATAAGGGGGTGAATAGATCCTCAGATTAAAGATTACCTTTCAAAATAGGTATTTAAAAACTTATTTGAAAAACAATGTTGAGCGGAAGGTTTTTGGGCTAGACCAAAATAGTAGTCTAAACGAACCTAGTTATTGGAAATTCGGATATACACAAGCTATATGGAATTAAGATAATGATAAAATCAATCAACATAATAATATCTCAATTAATAGTTTAATATCAAACACAACAGTTTCCTATTTCTAATGAAATCATATTAAAAATATAACTTGACAATTTATCGAACATGTGGCGCGCTATCAATTTTTTAAGAATTTTCTTTGAGCTTTATTGATATGAAAAATCACTTACAATCAAAGTGATTATAAGCTAATCAATAAAGCAATTTAAACTTTAAAATTGCATATAGAGAGTAAATAAGAGTAAGAGATAGAACATTGCAATTTGTCAAACACTTGGTGTGTGTTAGACTTTTCATAATTTTTCTTTGGGTTGTGTTGTAGAAATTTTTTTACGAGTCAATCGATTAAACAATGTTATTCGACAAATTACGTAATGAAAAACAAAAGTGAGTAAAGAGATAGTAGAGAGAGACACAAGGATTTGTCTACACAGTTCCCCACTTTCGTCCTTGCGTGTGGGTACGTCCATGCCAAATTCTAATGTGAAATTATGATACTTTCTTACTTTAAAAAAAGTATGATTATAAGAGAAGTGTTCAAGAGCAATCCTACAAACCCTAATCGTTTGTTGTTGATTAAACCGCTTCTCTTATTTTGATATTTAACAAGATCAAGCACACAGTAGATTTCTAATTGGCTATTTGGGTCTTGCTACTCTTTTTCATTCTTTATCTCCAAAGCTTTTGCGCACCATTAATTGTACCTATTGTAACACAAGATTTCAATTTGATTCACCGTTCTCAATCTACTTGCTTTGCATTCTTTTATCTCCAAAGGATATTTTGTGTTCTTTATCTCCAAAGGATTTCACTAGGTCGCAATACTCTTTTGAACGTCTTGCACGAAAACCCCCAAATCAATTAATGATCTTGGAGGACAAACCCGTGGTTTTTCCAGATGGAGACCCCTGCAAATCTCAACCCGATATTCTCGACTACAGAAGAACCTAATTTGATGTTATCGAACCTCATCTAAATGACACCCCAACAAAATATTATTATGATTATTTGTTAGTGTGTATGTATAGGTTGGAGGTTGAAGGTGAGAGAAATTGCAGGAAATGTTTATGATATCATCAAGTTGGAATGATGCATGAATGATGTATTTATGATTGTGGAAGTTTAGATGCAAAAATGATATTTTTGGAATTAAAAAGAATTGAAAAATTGACCCAATCAAATAGTATGTGTCGACCTGAAAATTGTATGTATCGACACATAACTCAAATTTTAACTGCATGTGTCGACCTAAGAAAGACAATAACTTTTTGCCTTTAAAAATGTAGTACATGTTTCAAACTAAAATTCGTATGTGTCGACACATAATATAATAATTTCTGCAATTTCTTAAAAGCTTCATTATGTGTCAACCTGAAATACGTATGTGTCGAAACATACAATAAAAATTTATGCACAAAACAATTTTTCGTGATTTGAACCAATTTTAAACTTATTTTGAATGCTTCATAAGACCTCTAATACAAGGGTGCACCAAACGACACATAGATACCGTCCAATATACATAAATGTTAAGTTTTCCTAGTTTTGACATCATGCAAAACATCTAATGGTGAAGTTGAACTCACATTGAATTGATGCTTGGTGAACTTTCATCATTTCAAATCTACTTCTAAGTGATCATTTGATCATTCAAGATACTTTGGATTAGTGATAAGTTTGTCTCAAGGTATCATAAAGGATTTAATTGATGTAATGGTCTCATCTCCTTGAATTTGTCTTGATGACCTTGCTTTTAAACCACAGTCTGTATTTTATGCAATACACCTACATTATTTTGGCCCGACCTCAGATAGGTGCAACTTCTACATAAGTTCACTTAGGATTGCTTAACATACACCAAACTGTCCTGAATCGGAATACTAATTACTAACATTAATAATGATAGAGTTAACTTTATGTTTCTGCACTTTTACATTAATGTCATTTAAATTCCGCACTTTTGACATTTATGTCATTTAAATCATTTCAATTTACTTTTATGCAATTTATTTTTAGCATTTATCATTCATGCGATTTTATTTTATCATGCGTTTCATTTTTATTGTATTTTTCCCTTTGTCCCTTGGACATTTTCTTTTTCTTTTCAAATACATTAGTAAATATCAAACCCTAAAAGACTTAATGTTATCCTTGGACTATGTTTACCATACTTGTCTTGGAATTGGACTTGAGACCATTGTAATTCATCTGGTACCTTAAGATCCATCTGAGATCCTGGAACATTCATCTGAGACCTTAGGAGATTCATCTGATACCTTGGGTTTTATCTATCTGTTTTTGTGTTTTATCTGATGCATGGATTATTATCTGAGACTTTGAGTTTTTCATCTAATGCATGAGAATTCATATGTGCCCAGTGATTCATCTAATGCTTTGATTTCATCTAAGAACTTGAGCTTTCATCTGATGCTTGGTATTTCATATGTGCTTTGAGATTCATCTGGTGCCTTGGTTTTAATTTGATGCTTTTGATATTCATTTGCTTATTTTCTTGACTTATGGCTTAATCCAAAATAATGGGATGCTTTGCTTAACTTATCTCAATGCTTGTTTTGTCTCGGTTAGTTCACACGCACGCACAAAGGATTTCTCTTTGGCAACCATACAATGAGACCTTTTATTTCTTGCATTTACTTTATGCTTTAGGATAGTCTCTTCATCTCTTGCCTATCTTCTTCAATTTTCAAAACTTCTCTCTTTTTCAAAACCTTCTTGTTTTCAATCTTGAAACCTATTTCTCAATAAACCTTGACGTTGTCAAGTAATTTTCAAAAATTCTTTTCTTAATAAATGCTAAGACATCTTAAGCATATTAAAACCTTTTCAAAAGACTAAAAATATACAAAAGTCATTCAAAACTTTTGCTTTAGGATAGTCTCTTCATCTCTTGCCTATCTTCTTCAATTTTCAAAACTTCTCTCTTTTTCAAAACCTTCTTATTTTCAATCTTGAAACCTGTTTCTCAATAAACCTTGACGTTGTCAAGTAATTTTTAAAACTTCTTTTCTTAATAAATGCTAAGACATCTTAAGTATATTAAAACCTTTTCAAAAGACTAAAAAAAATACAAAAATAATTCAAAACTTTTGCCATTTGGTTTTCATTTTAAGATATTTCCCCAAAGATTAGATATTAGTCTGGTTTTAGAAGTGATTGCAAACCATCCTACTTCTAAAAACATGGCAAAGTGATGGACATTTTCCGCTGATATGTTGAGATATGACTTGTTGATTGTAAATCCAAGCTGTAAATTCTCCATACTCAAGATGATACAAATGCTCACTTTCCCATAGTTGTTGATAGTATGTTGTGTTTTCCACTCAGATAAGACAACATATCATATCATTTCATTAAAATTAACCAAACAAATAAATTTGTTCTTTTTTAGAAGAACTACGTAGTTCTGATTTCTCCATTGCACATTGGAGGTACGTAGGCACAAATATCTTGAAGTTTTGGCGAATCAAAACTATTAAGAAATCATTTCTTTTCCCATCTCTCCAATCATATTGCAAACAACCGTTTACCAAACACGGATTTTCAAGAGGTTCCCATGGAGTACCATGGAAATTTAGGGTTCTAATACCTTCTCTTTGCATAACCAACCCCTGTACCTTGTTCTCTTTGTGCTTTGCTTTTTTCCTTATTATTTGTTTTGCATGCTTTTGTGGGTTTTATTCCATCTTTTCACATTCCTTTGGAACCAATAAAGCTCAGTTGTGACTCTTGCTTTTTGCTGAGATAAGTTAATCAATAGCTTATTCTCAAATTTTCCAGCCACAACAAATACACCACCAAGACCCATCTTTGACGCATCACAATACACTACAAAAGTCTCACTCGGATTAGGCATAATCAATACGGGAGAACTCATCAATTTCTTCTTGAGTTCACTAAAACTCTCTTCACATGCAACATTCAACACATAAGCTTGACCCTTTCGAGTCAACTAAGTCAAAGGTAATGCCAAATTCGACTTTAGAAGGATTTACAGAAATTCCACCACTCGAAATCACATGGCCAAGGAAGCTCACTTCCTTCAACTAGAATTCACATTTAGACAACTTGGCATAAAGTTTCTTCTCCAGCAACACCTACAACACAATTTGGATATGTTCTGCATGTTCTTCATTAGTCTTAGAATATATCAAAATATCATAAATGAATACCCACACAAACCTATCCAAATGGCAGATACGCATGGAAAATCTAGTTCATATATTCCATGAACATGCCTGGTGCATTAGAAACGCCAAACGACATCACATTGTACTCATAGTGATCATATCTTGTACTGAATGTCGTCTTCGGAATATCATATGGTTTAACATGAATTTGATGGTAACCAGACCTCAAGTCAATCTTGCTAAACACACAAGCACCTACTAACTGATCCATCAGACCATCAATCCTCGAAAATGGATACTTATTCTTGATAGTCACCTTATTCAATTGCTTGTATTCCACACACAATCTCATACTGTCATCCTTCTTCTTAGCCAACAACACAGGTGCACCCCATGGAGAAACACTTGGTCGAACAGACTTCTTCTTCAACAATTCTTCTAGTTTCTCCTTCAACTCAACCAATTTTAACGCCGGTATACTATAAGGAGACATAGACACTAGAGTAGTACCAGGAAGCAAGTCTATAGAAAACTCGACCTATCGCTCTCGAGGCAAGTCACTAATATCGACTAGAAATACGTCTTGGAAATTACACACAACAGGAGAATTGACACTTGTAACTCCATTATCGACGAGCAAGGATGAAATCATTGAAAATGTCCGAGATTTATCTTCTACGAATTCTTCTACTTGCTTACCAAATAAAAATGTTAGTTCTCCACCATCACCAAACTCATGGAACCTCACGCTATTATTGTAGTAGTTGATATGAACATAGTTAAACTTCAACCAGTTCATCCCTAGGATAACATTGATTTGATGTAAAGGTAGAAATGCCAAATCCATCAAAAACTCTTATCATAAATGGTTAAAGGTTAACTCAAACAGACTAGCACAGTAGTCACAAAGCCATTAGCCAGAGTATCGATCACCATACTCACACTTATAGAAGACAATTTCAAACCCAATATAGTAGCACACTCAAGAGAAATAAATGTATGAGTAACACCAATATTAATAATAACAACCAACTTAAAATAGTTAATAAAATAAATACCTCGAATCAAGTTGTACTTCTTGGAAACCTTTGAACCACTCAAAGCAAACACCCTACCATTAGTTTGAGTAGTAGTAGAAGCAATCTTCTTCGGCTTTTAACATTGAGTGCTGAAACAAGTCAGGCCTTCATTGTTGCATTAGAAAACCCTAAGGCATGTATTCCCACTTTTGAAACATATTAGTACTTTGTTCACACAATCATTAGCATGGCGGCCCTCCTCACCACACTTGTAACACTTTACAACAGTGGAAGCTCCTCCCCCACTTGTCTTCTTCCCATCGAAAACTTTCTGTTTTCCTTTGTCAGTCGTAGTCACATACGATTTTCCAGGATCCTGGTTCCTCCCTTTCTTCTTACTGAGACTCTTATAATAGGAATACTTAGCTCTATTATCTTCATAAAAAATTTCACTTGTTCACTAGCATTGGAAACTGGCGAACCTCCTGATATCCAATACCTAGATTAATTTCCAGACGTAAGCCATTATCAAATTTGATACACTTAGACCTTTCAGCTGCCACATTATTATAATGTGGATAAAACTTCACTACTTCCTCAAACCTGGAAGCATACTCAACAACCGTCAAATTCCCTTGTTTCAGTTCAAGGAAATCAATATCCTTCTTACCACGCCCATCTTCAAGAAAATACTTCTCCAGGAATGCAGCTCTACACATAACCCAAGTGATCTCTGTAACCACAATATTCATCCTCTGGAGTGCATTATTCCACCAGTCTTCAACTTCATATCCAACATATGAGTACCAAAATGTACCTTATGAGCAAGCCATCACCCTAAAGATATTCTCAATCCCTTTGAGCCATGTTTGTGCACCATTAGGATCATGTCTACTCTTGAAGATCATAGGGTTGTTTCATTAGAACCTTCCCAAAGCAAGAAATTCATATTTTCTCCAGTATTCGGATAATTCAGAGGGTTATGCGCCATTGCTTGAGCCAAAGCTTGAAAAGCTTCAGCAATAACATCGTTTTTTCTTCCACCGGCCATAACTCTGTATATAGGAAATCAACATCAGAAGAAACAAAACACCGATGGTGTTCACACACCAGTTGACTAATAAGGGAACATACATCATATCCGGACTAACCGACCTACTCTGATACCACTAATGTAACACCCTTCTTACCCCACATAATTAACAAATAAATTAATTATAATTACACAACACCAGGGTGTCACACTTCATAAAAACATACACACATATCCTGCTTCATAACATGGGTTACAACAAAATATTTAACTTTTCAAACATACACATTCATGATGTTTACACGACATCAATACTCATATGAAAATACTGCTTCAGAATTATCACCAAGAAATTTAAACGTAAAAAAAACAACATACTTTGAGTCTTAAACTCCAACTTAGATAACATTGATAAAAGTGTTCTCAACACTCAACTCAAAACACCACAAAATAGCTCAATAACATCATTAGCATTTGACTCTAAAATAAACAGCATAATAATTCATGAAAATCAAATGTCAACCCCAACACGGTGTTACATGAATCAGAGAAGAAATCCACTACATGAAACAATAAACTAAAGAGAGTCTCCAATGGGTATCTCCCACTTACTTCTATGGAATCTACTTTTGAGTATTTGCACGTTATCCACGTGGAGGCAACATTCAAAAAGAAGGGGTGAGTAATCATAATCAATTATAAACAACATAAGAAAAGATAGATTGCAACAATTATTGACAATCATTCAACAACTTAAATAATCATAAACTCACACCCAAACATCGTAGACAATTATTGTACAACATATCGTCACAAGGCTAACACATATTCACGTAAACATTCACAAGTATCACAACATCATGTAGCACCAATAGAATTATTCAATGCCACATAGAATGCTAATGTAAAATCATCAACTCAATGCATGTGGTACCAATTATGAACACGTTGGTTCATTTTGGTCCCTATTCCGTCACTATAGGATACATGATCCACCACCATAGGATCTGGTTCACTCTTGAACCAGAGCACAACAAATCGCTTCCATCACCATATGTAACGCTTTACTAATTCCTGACATGGAATTAGTTACTAGCACTCGACACATCACCATAGGAAATAAGGCCATAATATATTTTGAACTTGAAGTTCCACAACAAGGATGCATGAACTCTCAATTATGCAACAATGACATCACCAATAAAAGCATCTCAACATAAACAATTGCACTCGAATCATGACCATAGGTGTAATACGGTGGGAGAAATAAATTTTTTGGTTTTATCGCAAATGTTGCGGTTAGCAAGAGTCGCCATCGACTTTTATTTTATCCAACAATTAGGAAAGGTGAATAGATCAAGAAAGACCTTTGATAGATTTTAAGTTCGGGGGGTAAGTTATGAAAAGGGAAGGTGTTAGCACCCTTTTCATCCATAGTTATCTACGAGCTCTTAATTGCTTAGCTCACTTTAAACTTGCTTTGTGTGTGTGTGATTTGTTTGAAAATATTTTGAAATCCTAATTTAAGGTTAACTTTGTAATAATCCTTGTGTCGATCCTCAAGAATGTATGTAAAGTGTTTTTTTTGAAAATATCTTGTTTGAAAATGTAGTGTGGAAAATGTTTTGTTTGTGAGCAAGCATTCAAGAGTCCTGTCCACTAAGTATGGTCTTTCTTATATTTTTCCTTCTCCTTTTGAGATAGTATTATCCATACCATTAGTTGTGTGAAGGGACAGGCGTAGGGTCATTGTATGGTCATCGAAGGCAACATGTAAGAATACTTTAGCAATTGTGTCGAACGAACTATCATCATTTTGCTTGTAGGGTCATCGAAGGGACTAGATTATTTTGTAGGCAACTCGGAGGGTCATCGAGGGATTATGATCTTTATTCGAAAGGGACCATGATGATATTGTTAAATCGAGGGTCTTTTGCTAAACTATCCCTACTTTCGAGGTTCGTGACCAAAGTATCGTAAGGCAACAAGAGAGGTTACCTTAGAAGTGAAGTGTGAAAAGTGTATTAGTTTCAATTATTTATCTAGAAAATTAGGGTTATCTATGTCCAATTATTAGTCTTTCCATACAAACCCTATTTTACTAACAGTTAAATATGTACAGAAAATTAAAGTGCGGAATGTAAAATCCTACGCTATTACATGGCTTTGGGGTAGATACATAATTGGAAAAAGATGCGGGGAAATAAATATACGTTATTACATCGGAGAGTGCGACCTATACACTTGTTCTAGGAATTTAAAATAACAAAAGATAAGAAAAAGAAAGTTAGAAAAATGTTTAAATGCCTAAAAGTTCTATGTGTTAAAAAAGATATTTTTTGTTTGTGTTTTTGTAGAGAACAATTTAAGTTAATAATTAATAAAAACCTAATTATTCTAATTAATTTTAATATTAAGAAAAGGCTAATTAACTTAATTAATTAATAAATAAAAATATGTCAAAAATTTAATTACTAACTAAAAAACCCTAATCATAATTTGTTATGGTTTTGAAAAAAGTTTAAGGTTTGTTAATGGTTAATTAGAAAATAGATTAATTAAGAAAATGAAATAAAAACTAGGGTTAGTAAAAAAGAAGAAAAAAACAAAATGCATGGGGTGGGAGTTGAACCCATGCCCTCAGCCTCAAAGGTATGCCCTTCTATCCACTGAGCCATGGTGTTGTTTGTGTTTAAGAATGAGAACCAATCAATATATTATAAACCTACGTGTTATACTGAAAAAGCAAAATTATTTGACAGGAGGAGGGATCGAACCCACGCCCTTTACCATAACAAATGTATCACTCACCACTACACCATTTGTGTTTCACATTAATTGATTATGAATTAAACAACAAATAATAAAACGTGTGTTAGTTTTTGAATTTTCAAACGAGTCAAACGTGGATCCCAGCAACTTAAGTGATGATCAATCATGAAGCACCTTCATGCCACAAAAGCCTTACTGGAGTCAAACAAACCACAAAGACGTCGGAGTCAAACTCCGATCGTCTTCTCTGACGAGCTCCAATGCCAAACCTGCAAAAGTGGAAGATTCAAAGCAAACAAAAAGGCCTCTCCTATACAAAATTGCATCCTAAACTCGAATTTGGGCTCAAAACAAGCAAAAGTTTAGTGTATCATGAGATTCGAACACAAACTGAGATCATTTCCTAACAATGACATCTCACGATCCAGGCCTCCATTATTTCAAAGGATTGCCTAGATTTGTTCCTTACAATAATTAGAATGAAAATCAAATGCCACATCATATTGAAAATTCTTAGGATAGAAGTTTCAAGTTTGAATTTTATACCTTAACCGGTGATGATGGATATGGTTGTTTTGGACGTGGAATTGCTTGACAAATGACTTGGATCAACTCCTTTGATCCTCAGGAAGTGATTGTTGGCTTTGGTTTGGATTGAGACTGCTTGGAATTTGAAACTCGATTGTTCACTTTTTCTTGAACTTTTGTAATTCAAACCCTATTCTCTTGGCTGTAAAATTGTGTCCTTGTGAGGTCTGAGGGTTGAGTATATATAGAGGAGTGATTTAGGTCAACAAACATGGTACAAAATCCCATGGAATCAAGTGTATCAAATATGATTCAAAACCTTCCAAAAATAGATTTTCTTCCCTTCTTGGTTCCGCACAACTTTGCTAGCTGGTTGTGAGCTTTTTGGGCTTCAAATTTGATCCAAAACAAAACCCTCACACCTTAATCCATTATTTTCATATTTTATTTGATTTATTTTGAATTTATTTGAATAAAAATCAAAATAAATAAAATAGAAAAACAAATTGGTGCATGGATGAAACTAGAGGTCCCCTAACATATTACAAACATGTCTGGACCTTAAAAGTTAGGTCCATTATCCCAAAAATTCAAAATTGATCAATGTAGGTTTCATGCATTTCTCAAAAATTTCTCAACATGCACAACTCATAACTCTCTAAATTTTTGTCATATCAAGGTGATCTAGGATTCTTTGGTAAGATCAAGATTTTCCCTACAACTTTCACGTTGACCATTTTTTCATTTGAAGTGTTTATCTTCATGTAAATCTCTTTGTCAAAGAATGTCTTTTAGTTCTTTTAAAATGACCAGTAATGTTTTGGCCCATACCTCACAAATGAAACATTTTTGGACTTAGGCTTAGAGAGACAGAGTTGCAGATAATCAAATTTCCTTCAAGATGAGCTTTGGTTGAGTAATTTCTGATGAAGTATGTGAAAGTTGTGCTTGGTCAAAGTTCAGTTGACTTCTCCTTAAGAAATGGTCAAAAACCCTAATTTGGCAACTTTTTGAATTTTAAACGTATCTTGACTTTCTCGGTGAATCATGATTAACCCTTGATCAACTGATAAATTTGACTTCAAAATCTTGATGTTGATCAAAAATCTTGATGTTGATCAAAAATCTTGAGATTTGACTGTCAATTGGTCAAAGTTGACTTTTTGTTCAATATAACTAATTTTCAATCATTTGGCTAATTGACTGAGCAAACTTGTGATGTAAGGCCTGAAACCTGACATGAGGACTCTTTGAAGCATATGAGACACCATGAAATCCACTTGACGCATTAGAAACTCAATTTCCTTTGAGAAAAGCAAAACCCTACTTATGGGTTGGTTGCTTAGGAGGAGAGTCCATCTGATCAATCCTTGATAAGTCTTGAGTGTTTGAGACCTTCATGAGCATTTTTGTACCCTAATTTTTGCCCCCAAGATCCCTTCATCATACCATATTGTTTCAACCACCCCAAAATCACATTAGGGCTTTTGGTTCTTCTACTTATCTTTAGCTTTGCTCTATGAGGAGTTACCAAGCACCTTAACTTGTTTTATCTTATGATCATGGATATTTTGCTTTGATTTTCCCCCTAAATTAACAAAATCCAATATTTTGTTTGTCTCACTTGTTGATAATGTGGGTCAAGGCAATGAGATTTTTAACATGTTGCTTCATGGGTTCATGAGTTTATTTCCATGCCCTGGTCAAAGTCTTGAGAAATTTAAACCTCACCGTTAAAGTTGTTTTGAAGTTGGTATGAAATTGGTTGGTGTCCATAGGTCCTCATCATCATCCTCAACAATTTATATTCATAAAGGAAGAGTATTGGCACAAAAAGTTTGCTCAAATTTGGCAAAGTTCCACCAAGCATTCTCTTGACCTAGAGGCTAGGGTTTTGGACTTCAAAGAGGCATATCTTGCTCATCTTTTGGTATTTTTGAGTGATTCCAAAAACATTATTCTCTTCAAAGAGTTACCAACAAATCACTTCAAAAGTTCCAAATAATTTTCATGTGGAAGGAACTTGGTGAAGAAGAAAGATTACAAGTCATCCAATTGAATCCCTAATCTTCCATATGTGACTTCAAATGGTCATAACTTGGTCAATTTTTATCACCTTGAGCCCATTATTTTTCCATGATGATCTTAAAGATGTGTATTTCATGCCTTCTTTTATGTGCAAAGTAAGAAAATGGATGGAAGTTGCCTTAATAATGTAAAAGATTATAGGTCATTTCAGGATTTTTGGCTAACTTCAACAAGTCATAACTTGCTCAATTTTTGGAGATTTTGATTGGTTCAAATTGCAAAATGTCATTCAAGAGATATACTTCATTCCATTTTTTTAGGTTAAGAGCAAATTCTAAGTTGAAAGCTATGTTTGGATGCAAGAGATTATAGGTCTTTTTTAAAGAAGAATTTGAAATATTTCTAAGTATGGAAAGTCAACTCTTTTACTCCAACTTTGACTCCATGTAATTTTCAGCTCAAGCCTCCAATTGATTCCATTCTTTTTCCATTGCAAAGTTTGTTACCTCATCTTTCCAAAGCATCAAGAATCATGCCTTAAGATTCCCTGAGGTGGAAATGCCATTGTTTCAAAAGTGGTAACTTGGAATTGAAGTTTCCCTGCAAGTCAGAATTTAAATTTCATGTTACAACCTCTAAACCTTAAATTAGCACGCGTTTTGGGTCTAAACATGATTAGCCAACTTTCCCAAGTGGATTAGTGCATCAAAACGCAAGAATTGGATGAGTTTTGGTGAAGTTTGGATCACACTTCACTCGTGCATCCGGTTTGTATGAATTCCCTCCAAAACGCATCATTCACTCTTCCTTTTGATCCCATTTGCTTCTCCTATAAATACATGTACTACCCCATTCAATTTCCCAAGCTTAGATAGCCAGAATCACCTTGCCAAAATTGCTTCCCAACTCAGAATTCAGCTACTTCGAATCCTATTCTCAAGCCTTTTTCAATCCATTTTCTCCATCAATTCACCTTCCTTGATCTTCCCTGAACCTATCCATACATTTACATTCAAGAATCGTGCCCTACATAGCTCCATAGAAGTCCAGTTTCAGAGCTCTGCAACTCAACTTCAACAGGTAGATTCCTTCATCAATTCTTCAAAACTTTGGTATCATTGTGTTGCTCTCATTGCCCTGGTTCTAGTCGCAATAGTTACTTTCTTCTGGAAACACGTTTGGACCATGTATTTTCAAATCCCCTTTCAAAACTTTCTTTCCAAATTGCTTGAGTTACAGTTTATATAAAAATGACGCGAGGGTATGTTTGTCTTCGTCTTGAAGAGACGAAACGAATGGCATAGGTCTGAGCTTCTGATTTTACAGTTTAAGAGACCTGCAATTCGTGAGGCTGGAGGTTGAAGATGACCAACGTGTCACCTTCTAACCAATGAAAGCATGCCATTTGTTTTTTTTGAATTTCTGATTTTACATTTGATTCAGTGTTTTATTCAATAAAGACCATGATATGAACAATGCGCCAGATCCTTTGGATTTGATTACTAACGTGTTTTGACTCTCATCCAATGGTCCACGTCTTTTTCTTTTATTTTCTTTTTCTGATATTTATACTTTAATTGTTTTAAATTTCAAAAAATCATAGAAAATTCATTTTTAGTCCAAAAAATCTGGAAAAATTTTGAAAAATATTTTTGATTATTCTCTTTCTGATTTTTATTTTTTCACAATTTATTTTTGTGTTTTGATATTTTTTATGAAATTTACACTTATTTGATTTGTTTAAAATGTTTAAAAATACTTTTGCACATTTTTTAATTCTGAAAAAATTATGGAATGATCCAATGACATTGTGACAAATATTGGTGACCTCATTTTTTTTCCCGACTTTGTTATTTTTTTACTATTTTTGTTTATTTTACCTATTTATTTTAATTTTTAAAAATAGCTTCTGACTTTCAAAAATTACCAAAATTTTTAAAAAAATATTTGGATCCATTTCTGATTTTTCTATGACCTTATTTTTTATTTCTTGATAATTTGAACATAATTGATATTTTCCTCATTATTTTCTATTTTTAAACCTTTTTTTAACCCTTTAAATGTATATATTAAATATATTATTATTTTGTGATTATTTTTCTGGCTGTCTTGAGTTGATTTTTTGATCATGACTTTATTAACATCATTGGATCTTGGGTGTTGAGTTCAACTCCACCAAAATGGATGAATGATTTTAATAATGGTTTGATTAAATTTTTAATTCAAAAGTGGTTTATTCATCTTTTTACCCTAATCCCTCTTCATCTCATCCCCTTCTTCTTGCACTAAATGTTGTTGGAGCATGATCCCCATATCATGTCTCAAAATAAATGGTGCATAGATTGTTATTGACCAGCCTCAAAATAGGTGCGACTTCTATATAAGTCCACTTACAATTGCTTAACATAGCGCTAAATTTTGTCCTGATTCGAATAAATGATCATTCGTGGCCCAAACTTATGATTACAAGCCCAAGTATGTTAATTTGATCTCTTTGATCCAATAACCTTGAGATTCATTGTGTGGAGGTTTTGGTTCTACCAATCTTCTAATGGATCTACAACACCTTTGGTCAATGCGGATCACTTAAACATCGTTGATCATTAAATGGTACTTATGAGAATTCCAAATGGATGATATACTTGACAAAAAGCAAATGCAACTTGTTGTGTGGAGGCTTTGGTTCTACCAATCCTCTAATGAGTTCCAAATGCAAGTTTCAAGATGGTCATCCAACTAACCACTAATTATTAACTTGCTTTATTTTTTTATACTTTTTATTTTTTTATGCTTTATGCACTATTTACTTTTAGCATTTATATTTCATGTCATTTTCATCTTTGCTCACTTGAACATTTATTTTATTGTCATTTTCACTTTGCTCACTTGAGCTTTTATTTTTCCTTTTCCTAAGATACTTAATAACCAACTTAAACCCTAAAAAACTCTTAATGGTACTTGGACTATTTGGTTACTATCCTTGGCATGATGGAGCAGTGGACTTTTTCTTTGACTTAGGATTAGAAATCTTGGCCTATCTTGGATACCTTGTGATCTTATCTGATTATTTTGTCTGGAGCTCTTGAGGTTTACCTCAAGACATTGGGTTGCTCTTGAGGTTTACCTCAAGACATTGGGTGCAAAAATCATAAAATAATATATTTCTTTTCTCACCTCCACCATCCATTTTATATATAACACATTCTATAGCCAAAATACACAGATTTTACAAAGAGGTTCCTGCGGAGTACCGTAGATGTTTAGGGTGATAATACCTTCCCTTTGCATAACCAACCCCCTTACCTTGAATCTTTTCCCTTTTTTTTGGTTATTCGCTCTTTTCCCATTCCTTTGGAAACAATAAAGCGCGGTGGCGATTTTTATTTTGATTTGTATAAAGTCTAGTCAATCCAATGGCTTAGTCTTGAACATTTCTACCGCTACAAGCATGAGGAGGTATCTTGAACCATTTTGTCTTAAGAATAAGAGGGAACATTTTAGGGTACAACAGCTGCCCCTGTTCAATCTTCTTAAACCTGAAGAGTTAGATTGTCATGCCCGCCTTTCATGATCTGAAGGTGGAAGAGGATTGAATACTTATAAGTGCCCATAAATTTGTACTCGTGGATGAACGACGTAATGTTGTGGGTTGATTATATCGGGAATGGGCTTAAATATGCCATTTAGAAAAGGTGACGGGATACCGTAGGAGATGGGCTTATAGATGCCATCCAAAGTAATTGTGTTCTTGGATAACTATTGATAGGAGTTTCAGAATGAGTTTATGCCCGATTGTATCTGAAAAAGTATTAGAATGAGTCTACACCCAACTGTATCTAAAGGTGGATCATAAGGAGTCCTCTCCTGACTGTATCTAAAAATGTATTGGAATAAGTCTATGCCCGACTGTATCTAGAAATTGATCAAAATGAGTCTTCGCGCAACTGTATCTGAACAATGTATTGGAATTAGTCTACACCCTACTATATCTAGAAGTGGATCAGAATGAGTCTTCACCCGACAGTATCTGAAAAATGTATTAGAATGAGTCTACGCCCGACTGTATCTAGAAGTGGATCAGAATGAATCTTCTCCCGATTGTATCTGAATAATGTGCTGGAATGAGTATCATAATGAATATATATCTCGATCGTATCTGAACTGTATCTAGAAGATATACTGGAATGATTATCAGAATGAATCTATATCTCGATCGTATCTGAACTGTATCTATAAGATGTACTAGAATGAGTATCAGAATGAATCTATATCTCGATCGTATCTGAACTGTATCTAGAAGATATACTGGAATGAGTATCAGAATGAATCTATATCTTTATCGTATCTGAACTGTATCTAGAAGATGTACTGGAATCAGTATCAGAATGAATCTATATCTCGATTATATCTGAACTGTATCTAGAAGAAGTAATGGAATGAGTATCAGAATGAATCTATATCTCGATGTATCTGAACTGTATCTAGAAGATGTACTGGAATGAGTATCAGAATGAATCTATATCTCGATTGTATCTGAACTGTATCTAGAAGATGTACTGGAATGAGTATTAGAATGAATCTATATCTAGATCGTATATGAACTGTATCTAGAAGAGAATCTGGAATAATTGTCAGAATGAATCTATATCTAGATCGTATCTGAACTGTATCTAGAAGATGTACTGAAATGAGTATCAGAATGAATCTATATCTCGATCATATCTGAACTGTATCTAGAAGATATTTTAGAATGATTCTACTCCTGACTGTATCCAAAGGAGTATCAGAATGAATCATCAGCTGATTGTATCTGAAGGATGATAAACTGTTGACAATATTTATCTGTTTATGAACGAACCTGAAAAAACAAAGTTAGTTTTATACAATGTCATGATGTATGTAATGCATTGCGTAATGATGCTCTCAAAATACATGAGAATGTGTATGTGTTTCGTATGCATATGTTATGATATTTTGTAAATGATGTATGGATGCAATATGTCATTGGAGCGTATCGGTAGCTTCTTGTAATAATGTATAGCTGGGGAAAATAAATCATTGACTGTTGCTGGGGATGAAGAAAGTAATTCTTCAACTTTTGTTTATAACGACTTTGCTAGGGATTTCCACTTTCTGTTTAAGGACACTCTACTGGGGATGTTCGACTTTTGCTTGGGGATAGAAGCATTCAAGGAGAGTCGGTCGTTCATCGTTCTTTTTATTGAAGGATTTGATTCTTATGCATGCTGACTGGGGATAAAAGAGATGGATATTCCTCTGATGCGCTATCTGACCAGGTTTCAGATATGGGTATCAGCTCTTCTGGGGAGGACAACGTTGAATGACATTTGGCTAGAGAAGAGAATTTTGTCGAGGAATTTTCAGTATTGGAGAAATAAACTTCGTTGGGAAATTAAATCCTATAGACTGTGTTGAGGAAATAATCTCTGATGGGGATTGGAAATTCATAGGCTGCACTGAGGAAGTTTCCATTGTATGATGGGGAAATGATCAAATTTCCTTATCCACTAGGGGGCCTATTGGGAAAGATGATCATGTCAAGCTATCCATCATGGATATGGAGGTGAACTGCTGAAAGATGCCCATATTTATGTCTGAGGACATATTAGACTTGCTGGGGAATATATCTCTATTGGGGATGAGCTTGTGAAGATAGCTTTGTAGATATAGTTCCATGGAAATTGCTCTGTGAGAATTTATGGACAACTTTTGAACATCACCCCAACCCCTAGGGTCTTTAGTAAATTCTAATCATATTTTCATGCATATGTTTTATAAACAGTAATCATATTCAAATGCATATGTTTATTCAACGTGATCATTGGACGTTTTTGCAAACAAAACAGAGAAAGTAAAAACAATTTTGAATTTTGAAATATATTTAATTGCATTATTCTCAAAGTTTGCCTATAAGCAGGTAGTTTTATACCAGAAGACAGAAATCCTAGTAAGAGGAAATCGTTGTAAAAATTGAAAAAGGGGTACAAAGTGATAAACAAAGAAAAAGATTTATGTGGAAACGGTCCCATCAAGTTTCAACTCTCCAATTGCCCCTATGTCTTCAAGTATCTCATCACTTACTGTTGGAAGAAGATGATTGAACTGATTTGTACCATTCGAACTTGACGCTAGTAATAAAGCTGGTTGTAAGTAGATGGGTGATCCAACGGGACATATCCATACACTTTAATCCCTAACTTTTGCCTAGACCGCCCTTTCGGGTTTTCAGTCCATCGGGATATCATTTTTTGCCCAAGCCGCCTTTTCAGTTTTCGACTTGCCGAGTGTACAATTATATATATATATATATACCTAATTTTTTCCCGAACCCTTTTGGTTCTCCAGGATGCCCTTATTTTTGCCTAGGTCTGTCAACCTAGCATGTCTCTTTTATGTGTAGTATTTTTTTACTATGTCCGTGTTCACAGGGTGCGGGAAATCTTCACCGTCCATGGTGGTAAGTATCATAGCATCACCAGAAAATATCTTTTTGGTCACATATGGCCCTTCGTATGTGGGAGTCCATTTGCTCCTGGGATCACCTTGTGGTAGGATGATGCGCTTTATTACCAAATCACCTGTCTGGTACACCTGATGTCTAACTTTCTTGTTAAAAGCCTTGATCATGCGTTTTTGATATATTTGACCATGACAAACAGCCGCAAGCCTTTTTTCATAAATCAAATTTATGTGGTCAAGTCGAGTCTGAATCCATTCGTCTTCATCTAAATCTGCATCTTTCATAATCCTTAGGGAAGGAATCTGGATTTCAACAGGTAATATAACCTCCATATCATATACGAGAGAGAACGGGGTCGCCCCAGTTGATGTACGTACTGAAGTGCGGTAACCATGAACAGAAAATGGTACCATCTCATGCCAATCTTTGTATGTCACTGTCATCTTCTGCAAGATCTTCTTGATATTCTTGTTGGCGGCTTCCACTGGGCCATTCATCTTTGGTCGGTACAGAGAAGAATTGCGATGCTTAATCTTGAATTGCATACAGAGTTCCGTGATCATAGTATTGTTAAGATTGGTACCATTATCAGTGATGATCCTTTCAAGGATGACATACCGACAAATAAGGTTATACTCAATGAACCGAGCCACAACATTCTTGATAACGGAAGCGAACGAGGCTGCCTCTACCCACTTCGTGAAGTAATCAATAGTGACAAGGATGAAACAATACCCATTGGAAGAAGTAGGCTTAATATCTCCAATCATATCAATGCCCCACATTGCAAACGGCTAAGGAGCAATCAAGAAATTCAAAGGAATCGAAGGCACATGTACTTTGTCAGTATAAATCTGGCATTTGTGGCAAGTTTTGGAATAATGATGGCAATCGGTTTCCATGGTAGACCAATAATAACCTGATCTCAAAATCTTCTTAGCCACTGTATGTCCACTAGAGTGAGTCCCAAAGAAACCTTTGTGCATATCTTCCATAATTTTCTCAACTTCCTTCTTGTCTATACAACGAAGTAAAGTCGAATCGTGGTTACGCTTGTACAAGATTTCGTTACTCAAAAATAACTTGGCAAAGAACCTCCTTAGCAATTTCTTATCATTGATAGATTCCTCTTCAGGATAATCTTGAGTTTCAAGGTATATTTTTACTTCGTGGTACCAAGGCTTTTCCTCTACTCCATCAGTATCAACTTCATAGCAATGCACCATTTCATCTAGTCTCTCAATAGCAATTCAAGGAGCTTCATTATCCCATATAACTTTGAACATAGATGACATGGTAGCTAGTGCGTCTTCCAATTGATTCTCTTCTCGTGGAATGTGTTTAAAAGTGATTTCTTCGAAGTACGAAATTAATGTCAACATATGCTCTCGATAAGGAATGATATTTGGATGCTTCGTATCCCATTCTCCCTTAATCTGACTGATCACTAGGGTTGAATCCCCATATACATTCAGGAATTTAATTCTCATATCGATGGCAGCTTTGATACCCAGGATGCATGCTTCATACTTGGCCACATTGTTGGTACAGTCAAAACATAATCTGGCGGTGAAAGGCGTATGGCAACCCTTGGGAGAGACAATCACAACACCAATTCTATTAGCAAGCGCGTTGGAAGCTCCATCAAAAACCATAGTTCATCGGGATCCCGATTCAGGTTCTTCATATGGTCTAGGTTCTTCATGATCAGTAACTAGCATGATATTCTCATTTGGGAGCTCAAAATTCATAGACTAATAGTCATCTACAGCTTGATGAGCCAAATGATCTAGCAGTATAATTCCTTTGATTTCCATTTGAGTAGTGTACTGAATGTCGTATTATGTCAAGACCATTTTCCATCTTGCTATTCTTCCGGAGAGAGCGGGTTTCTCGAATATGTATTTCATTAGATCCATCTTAGAGATCAACGAAGTAGTATGAGCCGACATATATTGTCTTAGTCAGAGAGAAGCCTGTGCCAAAGTGCAACAAGTTTTCTCGAGAAGTGAGTATCTTGTTTCACAGTCGGTAAACTTTTTGTTAAGGTAGTATATTGCATGCTCTTTTCGACCAGACTCGTCATGTTGCCCCAATACACACCCCATTGAGTCCTCTAATACTTTCAAGTACATGATCATAGGTATTCCTTCAACTGGTGGCATCAGAATTGGAGGTTCCTGGAGGTACTCCTTGATTTTGTCGAAGGTTATCTGACAATCATCATTCCACTTCACTACTTGATCTTTCTTCAGTAACTTGAAGATTGGCTCACAAGTAGCGGTCAAATGGGAAATAAATCGGGAAATGTAGTTCAATCGTCCCAAGAAACCTTTAACTTCCTTCTCAGTACGGGGAACTGGAATTTCTTAAATGGCTTTGACCTTGGCAGGATCAACTTCAATACCTTTACCACTGACGACGAAACCTAGGAGTTTACCGGATCGTACCCCAAAGGTGCACTTGTTTGGATTCAATCTCAACTTGTATTTCTTCAATCTCTCAAACAACTTGTGCAGGTGGTCGAGATGTTCTTCTTCAATTTAAGACCTGGCTATCATGTCATCAACATAAACCTCTAACTCATGATAGATCATATCATGGAACAAAGCTACCATAGCACGCTGATATATTGCACCTACGTTCTTCAAACCAAAAGGCATAACTTTGTAACAGAAAGTGCCCCAATGTGTGGAAAAATTAGTCTTCTCCATGTCTTCAGGCACCATTTTGATTTAATTATAACCAGAAAAGCCATCCATAAAGGAGAATACTTTATGTTGAGTGGTGTTGTCAACCAGAACATCAATATGTGGAAGCGGAAAGTCATCTTTGGGGCTTTCCCTATTCAAATCCTTGTAGTCTATACACATATGAACCTTACCATCCTTATTAGGTACCGACACCACATTTGCAACCTGTTGTACCCCAAAATTTTCCCTCCCATATTCTTCAAGGTTTGCCAAGAATCATCTTTAAATGGTTCAAGATTTCTCAAGGGTTTCACAGTCCAAATGCCTCCTAAGCTAGTCAAAACTAGGGTTTTGGTTCCTTCAATGAATTTGGGATTTTCAATGGTACAATCAAGTCCCATAGGCCTATATACATTGTCAAGCATCTACATGTCAAGTCTCAAGACTCACAGTGCCAAATTCCACAGTCAAAAGCCCCATTTGACCTACAGTCAACTGCAGGGACAAAATGGTCATTTTGCAGTCAAAAGTCAAATTTTTTTGTCAATATCTTATTTTGAGCTCATAATCATCATTTGATCAAGTCTTGATCATGATTCCACAAGAATGGCTCAAAAATCATCAAAGATGCAAAAGTTACTATTTTTGGACAGCAGAAAAGTCAACTGTATCTTGACCAAAGCATAACTTTTTCATGGTTCATCAGAAAAATCCCATCCAATGCTCATTTTGAAGGGGATGACATTTCCTACAACTCATCTTCATATTCCAAGTCCAAGAAATGCTCTCACAAAAAGTTATCAATTTCTACATTATAGGTCAATTTCAAAAGTCAACAAAAATGCACTTTAAGTCAAAGACCATAACTTGAGATTGGTAAATACAAATGACATGGGACCAAAGGAATTCGTTAGAGGACTTCAATACCTTTCCAAAATGTCCAAGAATATGTTCATATGATCAAAATTGAGCAAGATATGCATTGGAGAAGTTGGGAAATTTTTGTGAATTTGCAAAAGTCAACTTTGCTCAAAACACCTTGTTTTTGCTAATGGGCCTCAAATTTCTTCTTGAAACTTTATTCAAAGCTTATGCACGACCCATTAAGATTATTTGAATTTATTTTCTTATTTTTTATTAATTAATTGGATTTTTAATTGATTTTAATTCATTTAATTAATTTAAAATGTAGGAAATTCAAAGATATGATTTTTCAATCTTTTGGTGAAGCAAAGATGACCAATATGTGCTGGAGATTTCGTGTGCCAATCAAGGATATCAAAAACTCCAAATTTAGCAACTTTCTTCAATAAAAAAGATTCAAAAATATTTGATTTTCAATCAAATATTGAAACATCAATTCCATGGATTTCTTGTCAAGGATTTAACCTAAACTCAGTCTCCTATATATACACAACTCAACCCTAATGCATTGGACGAGAATTTGCTGCAAGAAAGCCATAATCACATTCAAAAAAATCCAAAAAAAAGTGAAAACTGTTTTCCAGGTTCTAGCACGATTCAAAGGCATTTGTTGATTTCAATATATTGTTGGAGGTGTGAGGAACGTTTTGCAATCAAAACCACACGCTAAAGCTACAGAAATCCTCAAGAACGGACCCACGGTTTGCATACTTTTTTCATAATCGAAACTCATGATTCATGCATATTTAATATGATTTTTTTTGGTTTTGCATTGCTAGCACTCACATGAAACTAATGGCATAAGCTAATTGGATTATAAGGCGCAGAATCGAAAGTTACCATTGGAGAATTTTAGGGTTCATAAACCTTGAATTTGGGGATTCGGTAACCAAGCAAAATTGGAATCTCTAATGCACATGGTTGAATTCGTTGAGACAAGACGAACATGTTGGCACCCTCGCGAAATATTTATATAGCCTAGGGAGCTAATCGCTATTATTCCTCGTTCCATATTGTGGGGGTTAAAAACCCCCGCTATTTGATTTGTTTTTTGCAGGTATACAGGAAGAAGATGAAGACGTGTTGGCTTTTGGTTGGGCTATTCAAAAAATAGGCGCGCGTGTTTCTTGTTTTCCAGCATTTTGATTGTTTCTTAATAAAATAATTGTCACTTGTTTTACTAACGAATAACGCACGCAGTTGGAGTGGTTAAGACATTGGTGTATTGGTCATTGGGACCTGGGTTCGAATCCCAGGTCCCCCAAATAATTGTTTCTATTTTTTCTAACATGATCACATGCAGGCTTTCCAACGCATTCCACCATATACCTCCAGTGCTCAGCATGCCAAGTGGCCACAGCCACAAATCCAATGGCCATGAGATGTTGACCATGGTGTTCCCAGTCAATGCGTATCTGGACAATCAAGAAAGTCAAACAAGGCTTGAGACTAATGGGCCAGGAATTGCTAGCATACCTCCATCTGGGTCCAACACCCCCAGGGTTTTGTTTTCTCATTTTTTCTCTTTTATATTTTCTATTTAATTATTTTTTATTAACTTTTAATTATTATTATTATTATTAACTAACAAATTATTTTTATAATAAATTCTGAAAACTAATATTATTATTATTATTTATTAAATTCACTATTAATTTTTATTTTGTAAATAAATGCTAATAAAATTGATTTAGTCTTTTAATTAGGTTAACTTTAATCTTTTTTACAATGAATAAAATTCACCTAGAATTAGGGTTTTTCTTTACACTTTTAATTTCCTTTTTTATTTATTTTATTTTCATTAAAAACTTAAAAAATACTTTTTTTCTTTTAATTATTTAATTAATTAATTATTAGGTTTAATATTAATTAATTGCAAAAAAGGACCAAAATTCCATTCTTTTCTCAAAAAGGGTCAAAACCCTAAGGACGTCCTGATTCAATTTCTTTTCGCGCATAATATTTTTTCATATTTATGTAACTTTTCCAAGGATGTAATAGCGTAATTAGTACTTTTATCGCTTGCTTTATTTTCTCGCATTTATTTTTCAAGGGTTATGTTTTTGGCGATGTAAATACCCGACGCCTTGTAATAGCGTAGATTTACTTTCCGCAATTTATTTTTCGCACAATTATTAACTGTTAATTATGCATGACAAGACTTGCCTGAAATTAAAATCAAAACGTAGCTCACCATAAAAATATGCAAAGATAATTTAACATGAAACCTGACACACGTGCACATGCCACTCCTAGGGTACGCCTCACTTGGTTGCCTCGAGGTGGTCATTGAGTATAGGGTGTTTTAGAGGTCGCCCTCCTGTCTAAAGATCCAGTTGCCTCGAAACGGTTGCCTCGGATAAAAAGGATCTAGGACATTAGGGTTACCGCTAAGGCGTCCTACTATTGCTTTAGTGACCACATGTCCCATAATCGAATTGACCTGAATAACTCCAACGACGGTGCTACCTACTTCTCAATAGTGGGATGGTACTGTCTAAAGGACATTTACACAGCCTAATTCCTTAGAGTAGGTAGATTTCTCCTGGGTACTTGCTCTTTCAAAACAACAAAACAACTTTTCGTACCTACACTTTCAAAAAGTTTTCAAACAAACACTTCATACACTCTTGAGGACTGATACAAGAGTTACCTAGAAGTTTTCAAACTAAACTTTTTTCAAAACCCACAAACACAAGAAAATCAAACATTTTTGAAAACATAGTGAGCAAGTACCTAAGAGCCCGTGGATAACCACGGATAGAAAGGGTGCTAGCACCTTCCCTTTCTATAATCTACCTCCCGAACCGAGAAACATCTCGAAAAGGAATTTTGCTTTGCTTTTGTCCTTTCCTTTTTGGAGAAAATAAAAGACGGTGGCGACTCTTGCTTACCGCGACATTTCGCGAACCAGCATTTTAAAACAGTCAGTTCTATTTCCACCGATCACACAACCCATTGAGGATAGGCCATAACAGCTAAGAAAATTGCATTGAACCGCTTCATGACCCTAGCTTTGATCTTTTCAAACATCTCGAGATACATACGATGAACCTTCTGCTTTATAGGAGGACAACCTTCCTTCATCGATAGACGCTGAACCACAATGTCAGTATCAAGCCCTGGCATGTCTTTATAAGACCAAGCAAATATCTGAACGTAGTCACGTAACATCTAGATTAATCCTTTTTTGACACTGTCTTCTAGGTTGACACCTATCTTAATTTCTTTCTTGTCCTCTTAAGTACCCAAATTCACAACCTTGACTGGCTCTTCAAGCGGTTGTATGGCTATTTCTTCCTGCTCTAACAGTCTAGCAAGCTCTCCAGGTACTTCACAATCTTCCTCACCTTCGTCCTCGGATTGGTAGATTGGATTTTCGAAGTCATAATTGGCAATAGCAGAATTGTTATCAATGGGACCCAGGGTGGATGTGGATCTGCAATTTGTTATATGGGTGTGTGTAAGAACACATAGCTATTTTAAAAGCAATAAAGTAAAAGAAATACAAAGAGCACAAAATTTGAATGCAAACGTCCAATGATTTATTAAATGAAAATATGTGGGTGAAAAATGACCTAACAAATGGACCGTTGTGCCCCGGGTAAGGCACAAGGTTTAAAGTCATTGTTCAAATTACATAATCAAAAACTTGAAAGCAAGAAAATAGAAAATAACATTTACTCCTGACTAAAGGAGATTGGTATGAAGTCTTCAGCCTTCTAATTGTTGAGCCCATTTCCAGTAGTAGGAAAAATCCATTTGTCTATGTCACAGTCGCTATCAACGTCTTCCATAGTGTTGACTTGATTTTTGTGAATTCCATTGTTGTTGATGCAGAATGGAAGTCTCCCAGAATTAGCACGAGCACGACAGACAACCCTCTGAGACTCTGAGGTGAAACCCAAGCCAAATTTGTCAGACTTGTAAGGAATATCGGGAAGTTGACCCCAAATAGTGCCACCACCTTCTCCTACCACAGACTTAGCGTCTTTCAGAGAAGTCATTCTTGGTGGAATCCTGATAACCTTAGGAACAGTAGGAGCAGCTTTAGCAACATGGGTTGTCTGAGGAATAACTTCAAAGGTCTAGCAATGAGTCTCAAGAAATTCACCATCCATCTCAAAATACTTGAAGGAGTCCAAATGGCTCACCATATATTCTTCTTCGCCATAAACTGTAATGATTTTTCCTTTCATGGGATACTTCAACTTTTGGTGTAAAGTAGAAGTAACAGTGCCTGTCCCATGAATCCAAGGGCTTCCAAGCAAACACGAATAGGTTGGACGAATGTTCATCACATAGAAAGTAGAGTCGAAGACCTGGGAACCCACTTTTATTGGAAGATCAACCTCTCCATGCACCATTCTATTTGAACCATCAAAAGCTCTCACTACAACATCACTGTGTTTTAGCACAACCTCTTCATAGTCAAGTTTGTCTAAAATAGCTTTTGGGAATACATTTAATGAGGAACCAGTGTCCACCAACACATGAGATAAGGTAGTGACCCTACACTTAATAGAGACATGCATGGCCTTATTATTGTTACTTCTTGTAGGAGTTAAATCAGCGTCAGAAAAGCCTAGGCCATTATCAGTTGTCAGGCTAGCAACACAATTTTCGAACTGATCAACAGAGATTTCCTGTGGTACATGAGCAAATTTCAAAAACTTTATCAAAGCCTGAGCATGGGCTTCATAACACAACAACAGAGATAACATAGATATTTTGGAGGGGGTCTGCCCCAACTGTCCAACGATCTTATAGTCATTCTTTCGAATAATTTTCAATACCTCCTCCATCTCTTGCTTGGAGGCATCATCAACAATAACCTCTTTCATTGCCCCAGTCTGGGCAGCTTCAGTAATCTGTTCTTTTCCTCGAGTCTCAGTAGTTTATTTAGTGGTAGTGATATGAACTGGTGTAGTAACAACCCCAACAATATTTGGAGAGATCTCTGGAGAGAAAAGTCTTCCACTTATGGTAACCTTACTAGTCCCAACAATATTTCCAACATTGGGATAAATAACTTCAGTATTTTCATTTTTGACAACCAATGGTTCTTGCTTGACGCCATGGTAGTAGACATCGGCTCTATAATTCCAAGGGATAGTCTTGTCAGAGGAATATGGAATTGTCCCAGGTGTAGTAATGAGCAGAGGAACAACCCTAGGCTCGACAGTAATCTTCAAAGGACCCTTAGAAGTGATCCTTACCGGAGTAACAACAATTGTAATCATAGACATGTCTTCAAGCTTCAGGCCTTGAGACAAACTTTTACATAGCCTCTCCTCATAATGAGTATTCTCAAATAGAATTACACGGTCATCCATCAAATTCTACATACCTTCTTTCAGCAGTACACAACCATTGGATTGGGACGCAAAGTAGTAGAAGTTTTCAATGCAACCTGGAAATAAATAGGCTTACAACAACTTCTTTTTAACAATCATTAGAGGAGTAGTCAATTCACTCACAGGAAAAACATAAGAAACATCACCAATAGCATAAACTCCTTTGTCATGATTAGGCATAGGCGTAGTGATCACATTAGGAGTTTCAGAAGGATTAAATTTAATCTCCTTAGAGTCAATCATATCTTGAATCTTATTTTTCAGAGCCCAACAGCCATTAGTGTCATGTCCAGGACTGTTGGAGTGATATGCACACCTTGTATTGGGATTGTAACTAGGAGAAAAATTATTGGGATTCTGAGGAGGATCCTTCAATGTAATCAGCTCTACCTTCAAGATGTGTTACAATGCTTGAGACAACGACATGTTGATTTTTGTGAACTGTCTCTTGGGTGAGAATTGTCTATGTTGATTGCCTTGTTATTGATGTTGCATTGGTGCAGATATGGAAATCATAATTGCCTCCATAGATTGGTGGAGGTTACCTTTACTACGAATCTTCTGGACGTACACAACATTGGATTCTTTCTTACCATTGTATGTCTTCTTTGCAGTATTCGAAGATGTAGCCACCTAAATTTTACCACTTCTGATTCCATTTTCAACATGTTCCCCTATCAATATCAGTTCAGTAAAACCGACTGAAGAACTTACAAGTAGGTGATTATAGAAAGGACTTGTTAGCGTACTCATGAAAATGTCAACCAATTCCCTATCAGCCAAAGGAGGTTGAACTCTGACTGCAAGATCTCTCCATTTCTATGCGTACTCTTTAAAGCCTTCCTCATAACCCATGGACATACTCTATAGTTGCATGTGGGTTGGTGCCAAATCATAACTATACTGATACTGTCTATAGAAAGTTGCAGCCAAATCTTCCCAGGTATGTATATTGGTACCTTCGAGTTGATAATATCATTCCAATTGTGTTTCGCACAATCTCTCTTGAAAGAAATGCAACCGCAATTTCTTGTCAGTAGTGTATGGTTGAATTTTCTGAACATATGATCTCAAATGCAGCTTCGGGAAAGAAATGCATCATACTTAGCAAAGGTAGGAGTTTTGAACTTAGAAGGAATGACGACTCCTGATACTAAACCCAATTTTTTCAAAGATCAAGCCAGACACCTTCTGGATCTCTATAGCTTTCAGACACTCTTCTAACATTTTATACTTCTCGCCAGCAGGGGGATATGGTTTATACAAATAACTCTCTTCCTCTTCATCAAAACATTTGTCAGAACCATGATTTCTTTTTTCAGTTTTAACAGACTTACCATCTTCATCCCGTTCGTCATCTTCGTCCAATGGGATATCAAGATCTTGAGCTTGCATGACTAGACCTCTGAACTTTCTCCCCATGTTAAGGATGTCGACTGGTTTCTTTGTCTTCTTCTTCTTGTTGGTGATGAGCGCCTTCAGTTCTTCTTGCCCCTTGGCTAAGCTTAGGAACATCTCTAGGAACTGAGCATTCTGAGCCTAGAGATGTTTGAATGTCTGTTAGAGAGCCATTTTTGCTGAAATAAACATCAAGAAGATGAGAAACTTGTCTTGGAAACCTATTATGCAATGATATGTATGGCATGTAGATGCATATGCAATGTTTTCAAGGACCTTGTGGGATTTAAATCTATTAATCAAAGGGAACATTAATAAAGAATCTTATTAGTAAGTTCAAATTATTACTTCCTTTTAGGCTTACAAT
Organism: Vicia faba; assembly: GCA_948472305.1. NCBI lineage: Eukaryota > Viridiplantae > Streptophyta > Magnoliopsida > Fabales > Fabaceae > Vicia > Vicia faba. The sequence continues at coordinate 316,632,150 of OX451738.1, read as the reverse complement.
GAAAACAAAAAGGGTTACAAGGAAACAAATTATGAACTCCTAAGACCTAAGACTCAAGTCTCCCATGGACGCTTCCTCTTTGTGTTAACATATGCATTAAGGCTCTTGTCTTCGTGAAGTCGTTTTGTCAGCTCCAACACTTTCTTCTCACTAGCATAAAACTGAGTCTCAAAGGTGTCCCTTTCTTCTTTCAATTGAATCCAAGACTTTTGTAGCTCTTCAAGGTCAATAGGCATATCTGGATGAAAAATTGTATGAGGAACATCTCCTTCAACAACAGGCTCCACACGTACTGGTAGGACAGCAGGACATGGCATTATAAGATTTTGAGCACGAGATCGCATCCATATGAGGTAGGGGTCTAAAGGGATGGAGTTTTTCTATCCCAAGTCTTGCTATCAATCTTATACACCATTCCCTAAGCACGTATAAACTTTTGACGATAACCTTGAGGATCATTCTCGTAACCGAATATAATACCCTGGATAAGCATATCATGAGGTCCGTTTCTTCAAGTATAACCAAATTGACGTAGAGCTAGAGAAGGGTTGTAAGTAATACCTCCCCTTATGCCAAGGAGTGGCACGTTAGGGAATTCCATACAGCGGTTAATAACAGTGATGTCCTCCCGATATCAGGAACACCAATAAATATCTGAATGAGAGAGTGAGATCATCCTTCAAGACCACTTCAAACCTTGTTCATTCTTCATCACTGATCGGGGAAGGTGTTAAATAAACCACATGGATTATAAAGGTATGCAACACATGAGATTCCCCCTCTCTCTCATAGTATGAGTGTGAAGAGAGTGCAAAATATCTCCAAGCAAAGTAGGCACAGGATTATGAGTAATAAATATTTTGATGGTGTTCACATCTATGAGTTGGTCTGGATTAGAGAATAGTACCAAACCATAGATCAACAGAGCCAAGATCTCCTCAAAAGCATGAAAACTCATAGCATCTAGACACAATTGAGCCTTCTCTATCAGAAATTTAACAAGAAGACCTTTAACTCCACTTCTTGTTTCCTAATTAGACACAATGTCTGACCGCTTCAGATGTAAGGCTGCTGCAATAACTTCAGGTTTTGGAACTTTCTCTAAACTTGTGAAGGGTGTCTGATCAAGAATAGGTACTCCAAGTAGCTTAGAAAACTCTTCCATTGTGGGTACCAACTGATAATCTAGGAAGGTAAAATAGTGATGCTTAGTATCAAAAAACTAGAATAGAACACTCATCATGTCTTCTTCAAAATATGAGGTGACCAAACTGAGTAGATAACCATGCCTCTTAGTGAATTGAGAGTTTTCGGGAACCTTTGAGACTAACTTTTTAAGCTTGGAAGGTATCATTACAAAGTTGATTCGGATAGTATTTCTGTGAGTGGAGGCCATAACCTGCAACAAGGAACAAAGATAAATCCCTAGGTCCTTGAAATGGTTAGTGAAAATGTTATGTTATGATGATATGATGTTATGATGTTATGTTCATGTTAAATAAGTAGCAAACACAAACAAGTCATACAAGAGCCTTAGGTTTAAAGGCTTGCATGAAGTCCATAGGTAAATACCCTTCCCCCCTGAAGTTAAGTTGGCTCAACCTATTCTAAAATAGTAACCGGGTTCTAAGAATCTCATATCACAGATATTTCTCGCAAGCTTTATTTTAGCACGGCAACCGGCTTGTCACCAAAACATCCCGAAAGTCAAATCTCAATGAGCGTAGCCTCAAGTATCAACCAACCTCGGACTGCACCAAAGTCGGCTATCTCACTACTTTCTAATGGCCAAGATGGGTCAATTAAGGTTCTAAAAGTAAGTTAGTGTTAATGACACCACGCGGAAGCCTAATGTTATCCTTGACTAACTCAAGGAACATCAGTACAAACCAAAGTGTCACGCTAACTGTAGCTATCATGTTAACCATATCGATATACGCCGTACAACTTTTATGATCTATTGCTACTTACCTAGGGAATCACTAGCTCCACGTGTAAGATCTTTCACACAAGAAATAATACCCAAACATGAACCCTTAAAGTAAATCAGACAAAGCATACAATAAAAGCAAGTAAAGTGATCTAACTCTTAAGGTAACCCCTCTTTTAGATTTTCCCCAGCAGAGTCTCCAGTTCTGTAATACGGTGGGAGAGACTTTTTTAGTTTTATCGCAAATGTTGCGGTTAGCAAGAGTCTCCACAGACTTTTCTTTTATCCAACAATTAGGAAAGGTGAAAAGAACAGGAAATACCTTTGATAGATTTTGAGTTCGGGGGGTAAGTTATGAAAAGGGAAGGTGTTATCACCCTTTTCATCTGTAGTTATCTACGAGCTCTTAATTTCTTAGCTCACTTTAAAACTTGTTTTGTGTGTGTGTGTGATTTGTTTGAAAATATTTTGAAATGCCAATGTAAGGCTAACTTTGAAATAATCCTTGTGTAAGTCCTCAAGAATGTAATCAAAGTGTTTTTTTGAAAATATCTTGTTTGAAAATGTAGTGTGGAAAATGTTTTTTTTTTGTGAGCAAGCATTCAAGAGCCCTGCCCACTAAGTATGGCCTTTCTTATTCTTTTACTTCTCCTTTTGATATAGTATTATCCATGCCATTAGTTGGAAGGTAATCCTATCTATTGGATGTGAAGGGACAGGTGTAGGGTCATCGTATGGTCATCGAAGACAACATGTAAGGATACTTTAGCAATTGTATCAAAGGGACTATCATCATTTTGCTCGTAGGGTCACCGAAAGGACTAGATCATTTTGTAGGAAACTCGAAGGATCATCGAGGGATTATGATATTTATTCGAAAGGGACCATGATGATATTGTTAAGTCGGGGATCTTTTGCTAAAATATCCCTACTTTTGAGGGACGTGACCAGAGTAACGTAAGGCAACAAGAGAGGTTACCCTAGAGGTGAAGTGTGTAAAGTGTATTAGTTTCAGTTATATATCTTGAAAATTAGGGTTATCTACGTCCAATTATTAGTCTTTCCATACAAACCCTATTTTACTAACAGTTAAATATGTACAGAAAATTAAAGTGTAGAATGTAAAATCCTACGCTATTACATGGCTTTGGGGTAGATACACAATAGAAAAAAGATGCGAGAAAATAAATATACGCTATTACATCGGAGAGTGCGACCTATACACTTGTTCTAGGAATTTAAAATAACAAAAGAGAAGAAAAAGATAGTTAGAAAAATATTTAAATGCCTAAAAATTATGTGTTAGAAAAGATATTTTTGGTGTTTTTGTAGAGAATAATTTAAGTTAATAATTAATAAAAACCTAATTATTCTAATTAATTTTAATATTAAGAAAAGGCTAATTAACTTAATTAATTAATAAATAAAAATATGTCAAAAATTTAATTACTAACTAAAAAACCCTAATCCTAATTTGTTATGGTTTTGAAAAAAGTTTAAGGTTTGTTAATGGTTAGTTAGAAAATAGATTAATTAAGAAAATAGAATAAAAACTAGGGTTAGTAAAATAGAAGGAAAAAAACAAAATGCTTGGGGTGGGAGTTGAACCGACGCCCTCAGCCTCAAAGGTATGCCTTTCTATCCACTGCACCATGGTGTTATTTATGTTTAAGAATGAGAACCAATCAATCTATTATAAACCTGTGTGTTATCCTGAAAAAAGAAAAATTATTTGACAAGAGGAGGGATCGAATCCACGCCCTTTACCATAACAAACGTATCACTCACCACTACGCCATCTGTGTTTCACATGAACTGATTATGAATTAAATAAAAAATAATAAAATGCGCGTTAGTTTTTGAATTTTTAAATGAGTCAAACATGGACCCAGTGAATTAAGTGATGACCAATCATGAAGCGCCTTCACGCCACACAAGCCCTACCAGAGTCAAACAAACCATAGAGACGCCGGAGTCAAACTCCAGTCGTCTTCTCTGGCGAGCTCCAATGCCAAACCTGCAGAAATGGAAGATTCAAAGCAAACCAAAAGACCTGTCCTATACAAAATTACATCTTGAACTCGAATTTGGGATCAAAACAAGAAAAAGGTTAGTGTATCATGAGATTCGAACGCAAGCTTAGATCGTGCCCTAACAATGGTATCTCACGATCCAGGCCTCCATTCTTTCAAACGATTTCCTATATTTGTTCCTTACAATCATTAAAATGTAAATCAAATGCTACATGGTATTGAAAATGATTAGGAAAGAAGTTTCAAGTTTGAATTTTATACCTCAACCGGTGATAATGGATATGGTTGTTTTGTATGTGGAATTGCTTGACAAATAACTTGGATAAACTTCTTTTATCCTCGGGAAGTGATTGTTGGCTTTGGTTTAGATTGAGACTGCTTAGAATTTGAAACTCGATTGCTCACTTGTTCTTGAATTTTTGTAATTCAAACCCTATTCTCTTGGCTGCAAAATTGTGTCCTTGTGAGGTATGAGGGTTGAGTATATATAGAGGAGTGATATAAGTCAACAAACATGGTACAAAATCTCATGGAATCAAGTGTATCAAATGTGATTAAAAACCTTCCAAAAATAGAGATTTTCTTCCCTTCTTGGTTCCACACGGTTTTGCTAGTTGGTTGTGAGCTTTTTGGGCTTCAAATCTGATCCAAAACAAAACTCTCACACCTTAATCCTTTATTTTCATATTTTATTTTATTTATTTTGAATTTATTTTAATAAAAATCAAAATAAATAAAAAAGAAAAAAAATTATGCATGGATGAAATTAGAGGTCCCCTAACATATTATAAACATGTTTGAACCTCAAAAGTTAGGTCCATTAGCCCAAAAATTCAAAATTGATCAATGTAGGTTTCATGCATTTCTCAATAATTTCTCAACTTGCATAACTCATAACTCTCTCAATTTTGTCATATGAAGGTGATCTTGGATTATTTAGAAAGCTAAATATTTCCCATACAACTTTCATGTTGACCATTTTTTTCATTTGAAGCCTTTATGTTCATGTAAATTTCTTTGACAAAAATGTCTTTTTATTGACTTTTAAAATGACTTGTAATATTTTGGCCCATATCTCTCAAATGAAGCATTTTTGGACTTAGGCTTAAAGAGAAAAAGTTGTAGAGAATAAAATTTCCTTCAAGATGAGCTTTGATTGAGGAATTTATCATGAAATATGTGAAAATTATGCTTGGTCAAAGTTTAGTTTACTACTTAAGAAATGGTCAAAAACCCTAATTTGGCAATTTTTTAAAATTTTGAACATATCTTGACTTTATTGATGAATAGTGATCAAAACTTGATCAAATGATGAATGTGACTTCAAAATATTGATGTTGATCAAAAATCTTGAGATTTGACTATCAATTGGTCATAGTTGACTTTTTGTTAAATATAACTGATTTTCAATCATCTGGCTAATTGACTGAGCAAACTTATGATGTAAGGCCTGAAACCTGACATGAGGACTATTTGAAGCATATGAGAAACCATGAAATCCACTTGAGACATTATAAACTCAATTTCCTTTTAGAAAATCAAAACCCTAGTTGTGGGTAGGTTGCTTAGAAGGAGAGTCCATCTGATCAATCCTTGATAAGTCTTGAGTGTTTGAGACCTTCATGAGGATGAGGAGGTATCTTGAACCATTTTGTCTTAATAATGGGAGGGAAAATTTTGGGGTACAACAAAAGGAAACAAGTCCACAACATAATTTATAACATGAAGTCCCACAACATAAACAACATCTTCATCATTTCATCATACAACTACATCATTTACCACACAAGGGCTCAAATCGACATTCAATAATTTATCAATTAAGCACATAACATCAAGTACAATTTATAAATCATATAAACACGAGTCTACTACTATATTCTATAATCATTTATAGTTAAAATACATTAGGAAAATGTTTAGATGCAATTAAAATGGATACATGTTGAAAATTCGAGTGTTTGGGAAAAATATGGATGCATGTGCTGACACATACGTATTTCAGGCCAACACTTGTACTCTTGTTTTAAAGCGTGTGGCGTCTATTTGCATTTATAGGCTCATACAACTTGTGTCGGCACATACTGTTATATTTTCCAAAAAATCACTTTTTCTAAATGCTATGTTTCGACACATAGCTCGTATAGGTTGACACATAGTTACGTTGGGCATAAAAACTTTATTTTAAAGTACTTAAGCACTGATTCTCCTGAAAGTAACTTAGGGATACAAATACACATCATAACATACCAGTTCCATCTTATTTTAACATCCTAAATTCATCTATCATATTATATAACCACAGATTAACAATACATAAACATATAATCATTAAATAATCATCTATCATCATCAATTCATATATTCAACACATGATTCATGAACACATGATCCAGTAAATACGATACATCATAATCATTATCATATACAATGCAACATAACATAATCATACAACATAAATATCAATGATTTTCATCATTTGCATCAATAATCATTATAATCAACCACAATCAACAAGAATCAAAACCCTACATCTACCCTTCCCTCATATCATTCATAATCGACAACCATTACCCACCCTTACCTTAGGTTTTCTCTAGAACTGCCTTCTCACAATCTGTGGATAGATGCTCTCTTGATTTCTCCTTGCCTTAGCTTCTCATCTCATTTCTATCAGTTTTTCATGTACAAAACAAAATGACCCCACTTCTCTCTATTTTCCCTTTTTATCTAGTAACACTAGACCCTTTCTATATTTTTCCTCATATTCCCTCACTTATACTCTTGCAATTACCTCATTTCCCCTTAAATCTCTACATTCTCAATTTATCATATTATTTAATTATTCTAAATAATTCTAACTTAAGAACTTATATTCCCACCTGTTGTATCCCAAAATTTGCCCTCTCATTTCTCAAGAATTTCCTCACAAGATTTCCTATGACATCAAGCTTACAGCACTAATACATCAATTTAGGGTTGGAATTGACACAAGGGCAAAATGGTCAATTACACATTGAAAAGTCAAACTTTAACTTTTGGATCAAAATCAAGTTTCAAGAATCATATTTCATCAAGACATGTTGGAATATGAGGTTTGTTTCATCAAGAAGATCAAAATTCAAGATTACTTTGGAAAAAAAATCAAAATTCTAAATACTTAGAAATTTTTCTAAGTGTTTAGGAAATATGACAAGTTCAGAACTTCTGGCCAGATTTTCACCATAAAGCAAGTTAATTCTGGAAGAACTTTTAGCACAAGAGTTGTAGACTTCAATGAGATCTAGAATATTGCAGAATAGAACTTCTTCTATAAGTGTTGGGATTTCAAGTTATAAATCTTTGAAGACACGTCCATGAAACTGAAACACTCAATAATTTATGGACATTACCAAGACAGAATTTGGTTAGAACTTTTGGGCCAGTTTTCACGTAGGTTCAATCAGAATTTGCAAGCGTAATTCAAAGAGGGTCTGCAAAGCGTGTTACAAGCCTTTTGGAAAGTCTGAGAACTCCTTCAGAACATGCTGGAGCAGGGAGATTCAAAGATCAGAAGTTGGATGTTTGTTCTAAGTTACACTAATGCCGAACTTATGATCCAGACTTAAGCTATGATGCATAATCTCATATTGCAGGATTTTCTGTTTTGATAAATCTCATCATCATTTAATGCTCACACCCACTTTTGAGTCTTTATCCAAAGGATTTCCCCATGTGTGACATAGAAGTACCATGGATGTCCTTGAAAAGAAAACTTTTGTACAAGTTTATGCTGGGCCCATGCTTTGCTTTTGCTTCTGAGGATACTTTTCCATAATTCATGCTTCCAAACTCAGCTTAGGCACAGCTAAAAGCTGCTAACCACCTTGCTTTGTGCCTTGAATCATACTTGTTTAAACTTGCTTTAAGAACAAGTCAGCGCCCTAGCATATGATGGTTGTACTTTTGACTTCTCCAAGCTATTAAATCCTTGCCTATAAATTGAACTTCATTTGCAACTGTAAAGAGGTCGAGAATTTTGAGAAAAAAGCCTTGAAACCTTGCTGAAATTTCAAAGAATTGGAAACTGAAAACATAAACACAAAAACCTATTAAGCTTTTGTTTCTTTTCACGCTCAAACTCTAATTTTCTTGCACATCTCTTGGCAAAATCACCCACTCAGTTTCTAACATACATTTAGAAACAATCCTAACTTCTGTTTACAGACTGCAATTCCATCTCCACCAACTTCCATTTCAAAATCAGAACTTTGCTTCTTGGCTGTTCCAGAATTTTCCAGTCATTCATAGCTCAAGTTAAAGATTGTTCCAGCCTTCCGAGCACGTGAGAAAGCTGACCAGAACACCACAACAGTCAGAACCAGACTCTAATTCAGAAAAATCTCCAGAAGCAAGGTAAGTTCCTTCTGACTGTTATCTCATTACTTAGGCATTGATAAGCTTGCATGCTCAAAAATACAATGTAGACATCCTGACTCTGATGTTGTACATATTCATAGATTTCATATATTTTTTTGCCTAAGTAGAGAGAATTTCAGTTCAGAACTTATTTAGGAAATTAGGAATCAGAATTAGGATTAGAAAAATTCATGCTTGCTTCTGATTTACAATTTTGATACTTTATATTTCTGAAACCATGATGTAACCTGCCATATTGCTATGTATGCATTTTCTGTTTTGTTGAGAAATGGCTAAGTTGCATATGCTCTGACTAGCATGGAGAAGGAGATGAAATTCATCATCAGAACTTATTTTGTAATATATGTTTATGTTTTTGTTTCTAATACCGGATGTATGGCCACCCCAGTGGTAGAAAAAGCACGCATAAGACATTAGTGTTAAAGGTCCTGAGTTCTAGTCCCAGAAATACCCCTTTTTATGTTTATTTCCTGACATTTTTATCCAATCAGTTGGACCAAAAATTCTAGATCAATTCCCTTTAAATTGCTTGCCAAAACAATGATATTGTACCAGAACCTCTAGACATTCCCATCCAACAAACATTGACACATCACATACCCATTGTCAGAACTTCTAGATTGCCCTTAACACTAGAACTTCTAGGTTTCCAGCTACATCATAACTTCTAGACTCTCTCAACAACCAGAACTTCTATCTTGCCAGTGACATTAGAACTTCTAGGCTTCCAATTGTATCATAATTTCTAGGATGCCCTTGTTCCCGGACCCAAAACTTTAGTGTACCCAGACCCAAAACTACTAACCTTCCCTTTTTCTACTAACATTTCTTTCTTGCAGCGTATGAGAGTCAGAGTTTCTGCCCCTTACTTTTGTTCTCTCTTATTTCAACAATGTGTTGATTTTGATTCTTTTCCCTTTTATTATTTTTAATATCACTTTTATTTTCATTAATCAAAAACACTAAAAAATATTATTATATTCACATACTTTATTTTATTTCTTTTGAAACAAAAGACTAAAAATATTTTTTCTAAGAAAACTTATTTCTTCTCTTAACAAAAACAAAACAAGTCCATTTCAATTCTTGTACATTATTTCAATATGGTTGTAATAGATAATTAGGACTTTAATTTCTTGCAATCCCCATTTGTAAATTTGTATACCCCATCCCCCTAATGATTGTAATAGCGTAGAATATTTACCTTCCGCAATTTATCGCTTTCATATAAATGCTAGTAAAGCAGGATTTGTATGCAAAGATAAAATCAACAAGTAGACAATCCTTAATTAAAGACTAAATGCATGTGAATCAAACACACTACTCACACATGCACCCCTAGGGTAATCCCACTTGTTGCCTTATAAAAATGGTCATGTTATACATGTGAGACGTCTTGGAAAAATAATCAAAATGCAAGATCATAGTCCCTCGATGATGCTTCGAATGTTGCCTTACCAATGATCTTAGTCCCTCAAAGATAAATGCTAAGGTATCTCACAACATTGCTATCATGACTATACGATGACCCACGCGCGTCCCTTTACATCCAAAGATAAGGCTTCTTACCAATTAATGTTAATATTACAATATCAAAGGAAGGGAGGAAATGAACAAAAGACTTTTGAGTAGGTAGAAATGTTCTTAGTTGCTTGTTCACTTTCAAAACAAACATCCTTGCAAACACACGCCAAACACTTTCAAAAACATGAAATATTTTCAAAAGTCCAACACTTCGTACACGTTCTTATAAGACGAGAACCACTTTTCAAAATACTTTCAAAACCACCACAAAGCATACTTTCAAACAAAGCAAGTGATCTAGCAAGAAACTAAGAGCCCATAGATAACTATGGATGAAAAGGGTGCTAATACCTTCCCTTTTCATGATCTACCCCTCATATTATTATTTCATTATTATTTTATTTATTATAAATAATAAATACATTGTAGATATAAAGTGTGGTGTCAAAAATACTATTTTGACATAAATTTTAACACCTACACGGTACACTATTTTCAAATACATTATTTTGTTATTATTATTTAACTTTATGTTATAAAAATAATAAGTGACATTGAACTTTGACTTTCTCTCTCATTTTTTTCATCTTCCACCTCTTTCTCTTTCTCTCTTGTAACTCATTTAATTCACTAACACAACAGGCTCTACATATACTTAACTGTAAATTCCTTAATTTCTTCAATCAATTTTTTTATAGAGGTAAGAAATTAGTTATTGAATGTCTAAACATAAAAAAATTATAAACAGTATTAGACTGAGTTCCCCTTATCCATATGAGTATTTTCCTCATTACACATTCAAGGCTTCAAAGTTTCATAGCTTTGTCTTTTGGCCTTCTCTGTTCTTTATCACCTTCGACCTTGCATTTTGATATACATTTTCTTCCCTTCAGATTTTCATTCCAGCATTTTACTGTATTTTTGCTAATATGAATGATAACCATATTATCATCAATAGTGATTTAAAGGGTAATGTTTCTTCATCTTCAAAAATGGGAATTGAGTCTCAATCGTATTCCTTCCCTTTTATCAGTGGGAATTTTAAACCAAAAGTCATCTTTTTGAGTGATGATTCAGAAATGAAAGGGACATCTAGAGAATCTCTTTCAGACTAGTTTCCTTTTAGGGATTCTTTAAAGACTTTCTTTCTAGCAAAGTCTGACAGGGGTGAAAACCTTGTCGAGAAGCTAATTCCTTATCCTGTCTTGACTGAGGCAAAAATAGAAGTTGCTCGTCAAAGGAGGGAACATGTTGGTAACTTTCTTAAAACATACTGGAGAGTGACTGGTCATTAACCTAGTGATGTTGAAATCGCTCGTCATTTGGAGTGTCATGGGTAGTCTGATGTTGTGTCATGGGTCAGCCCTGATAATCATTATAAAGCAGACGTACTGGCTTGTGAGGGTTCCAACTAATTGAGTCGGAAAATCTTGGAGATACGCTTGCCCTTTTCTGATTTTGGGGTGTCCTTCATGGACCATTTGAAAGTTTCCCCCTTGCAGCTTCATTTTGGAGCTTGGGCTTTCTTGAAAGTGCTCCAACTTAGTAGTGAAGAATTGAAAAACATAAGAAGGAGGGTTGAATTGGAATCTTAAAAATCAATGGAAAGAACACTTTAATTTTTATCCTAGTTCGTTTGAACTCAAACTACTCCAGTCCACTCGTCAAGGTGATTTCACCTCTCTCCAACGAGGTCTTAATCCACTAATCAATCTTGATTACAAGTCTACTTTGACAACTGCCAAAGTCTTCTTGAGTATAACCACAACCCAGTTTTTCTCAAGGAAATGCACTAAATAATATAATAGTAAGATGGTGTACAATATTGTTTTCTTATAAAATAGTATCATAGTATTGTGATGTTTTACACAGTTAGAAGTATATTATGTATGAGGATTGGAAAAGATTTCAGCATTGTTAAGTGTTGTGAAAATCATAAACGATTTATCCTCACATCTTGTTTAAATAGGCGTAGCATGGATGATCATTTGGAAACTGATTAATGATAGTTAAGGTGCTTTCCAAAAATAAAGATCCTTGTTCCCTTCCAGCCGTTACTCTTGAAATGGAAACATTTGATTTGTAACGCTTCAGAACATTGAAGTAACCATTGCTGCTTGCTTCAGAACTTTTGAAGGTCAGAGCCATAAGATCCTGTTTGCAGCATTAGACTTGCTTTCCCAAAGTTGTGTAATCAGAACTAAAACATCTATCTTTTAGTGCAACTTCTGATCTTCTTTCATCAGCGCTTTTTTAGAATTGTCTACATTTACAGCAGGAATAGACTTGTAGCTTATCTTCTGATCTTGTTCCATCAGAACTTCTCTATAAAACAAAATATAATTTTAGAGTGCATAATTGTTCTTTGTGTTAGTTATCATCAAAACTCTTACAGGGTTGTAGAATCAAACTATGTTCTAATAATCTCCCCCTTTTTGATGATGATAAAAACTAGGATATTTCAATCAGAATAAGCAGAACGTAAAGCATTATAGAGTCTCCCCCTGAGTTGAGTACTCAGATAGAGATGACTTACTTCCCTGAAGTTCATTCTGATCAGAGCTTTGATGCATCTACTTTTGTCTTCATCAGAGCTTTCAAGCACCTACTTCTGTCTTCATCAGAGTTTTGTACCTGTTTTTCTTTCAGAAAGAGAAACGAGAAGTTATGATATTCAGAATGTTTGAGATTGTGTCTTGATATACTGTTATTAGAATTTCCTTACGTTCTCCCCCTTTTTGTCAGGAATCAAAAAGCAATATAAACATTAATATACAAAGTCAAAATATGAGTTATATTAAAATTGATTGCAATTACATGTTCAGAGGCAAACTGTGATACGGTGGGAGAACTGACTTGGTTGTTTTGCGTTTTATCGCAAATGTTGCGGTTAGTAAGAGTCGCCACCGACTTTTCTTTTATCCAAAAGGAAAGGTGAAAAAGCACAAGAAAGACCTTTGAGATTATTTCTTGAGTTAAGGGGGTAGATTATGAAAAGGGAAGGTATTAGCACCCTTTTCATCCATGGTTTTCCATGGGCTCTTAGTTACTTGCTAGATCACTTGCTTTTGTTGTTTGAAATTGTGTTTGATGTGGTTTTGAAAGTATTTTGTAAAAGAGGTCATTTGTTTAGGCAATCTTTGTAATAATTATCGTTCGTAAGAATGTATACAAAGATGTTTGTCTTTTTGAAAATGTTTTCAATGTTTGTAAGATGTTTAGAAATGTGTGTGTTTGTTTTGAAAATAGCAAGGATAGTTGTTTGGAAATAGAGAAAGTAACTAGAAGTAATCTACCTACTCAAATGTCTTTCTTGTTCATTTTCTATTCCTTTGACATTGTTGTCTTACCATTGATTTGGTAAGCAACCCTATCTTTGGATGTGAAAGGGACGGGCGTGGGTCATCGTATAACCATGATATCAATGTTATTATATGACTTAGCATTTCTCTTTAGGGACTAAGATCATTTTGAAAGGCAATTTTGATAACGTCGTCGAGGGACTATGATCTTGTATTTTTGATTTGTTTGTGCTAAGACATCCCACATGCATAACATGGCCATTTTTGTAAGGCAACAAGTGGAATTACGCTAAGGGTGTAAGTGTGAAAATGTGTTTTATTTACATGCTTGTTTATCTTGAATTAGGGTTATCTACTTGTTGGTTTTATCTTTCCATACAAACCCTAATTACTAACATTATATGAAAGCGATAAATTGCGGGAAGTAAAATTACTACGCTATTACATCACTTGGGGATGGGGGATATAAATTTACAAATGGGGATGACAAGTAAAGTAAACCCTAATTACTATTACAAGGATTTTACAATTACATAATTTATAATGCAAAAATAATAAAATATGCAAGAAGATGTAAAGTGAGAGAAATTTTTTTTTAGGGTTTTTTATAGCAAAAGGTTTTGTAATTAATTTCTTTGAAGAAAAACCTAAGTCTAAGTTAATTGTTTAGAAAATTGTTTTTTGAGGTTTCATTTGAACAAAAAGGTTTTATAAAGTTAGGTCATTTCCAAGCAATGCAATATGTCCAAAATAACCTAAAAAATCTCCAAAAATCAAGAAATTTGGTGCCCGAGCTGACACGGGCCGTGTCAGGGGACACGGGCACCCGTGTCAGGACCTGTCCATGACTTTTATGCTTTTTTTTTGTTCCAGCCACTCTGAGACGGCCGTGTCACGTGACACGGGCGCCCGTGTCAGCCCCTATTCATCTTTTTTTGGTCGTGTCTGAACCAGTAACTTTGACACGGGCCGTGTTGTTTGACACGGGTCGTGTCGCTTGACACGGGCACCCGTGTCAGCCTCTGTCCCTGCATTTGACTATGTTTTTCAACCCAAATAAGCTGACACGGGCCATGTCGTGTGACACGGGCACCCGTGTCAGCCTCTGTTCTGGCTTTTTGTTAGTTTTTTTCTTTTTGATCTGTCTTGTTATATCTTTTTTAGTGCAGAAAACAAATGATGTATGAACAATGATATCATAGTTTGAGAAAGTTTACCTTTCGAAGAGGAAGCTTTAGAACATGTACAGAGGTATTCGGGTGCAAAGTGGTGATTGATCGAGCTACTTTGAACCTTATTGAAGTAACTTCAACCTTCCTTTTATGCTGAAAATGGTTGAACCGTTCCAACCAAGTCAAGTTGCAATGTACGTTTTTGAATTTGGAAGATGGCGATAGTAATGTTACAGAAGTTATTCTTATGTTTGAACAACTTCTATATGGTGTATGTGAAGTGTTTGAATGGTTTATTTGGATAAAACTTACAAGGTGTGAGATTCAAAGGTGTGGACTTCAAAGCTCAAAAATGGAGGTTTTATGGACAAATCTGGTTTTTTGACAGCAAAAATGAGTTTGAGTGTTTGTTTCTCCTTCTATTTTTTCTGGCCTTTTTCTCTATTTTCTCTAACCTCTTTCTAACCTCTCTCTCTTTCAAATTATTCTTCTATTTATAGGCAAGGGGTTTGTGCATATGATCTGATTAGGTTTATAAGACAACATGTTATGGTTTTGTTGGATTACAAAGATCAAACTAAGTCAAGTACTCCATGGTCCCAAGGTGAAGTACCAAAGTTGCTGGTATAGAGGAGCTACTTCCCATGATTTATGGTTGAGTATAATCAGCAACAAGCAAGGTATGGGCTCAAGACAAACTTTGTACAAAAAGCTTGCTTTTCAAGAATAACAATGGTGTCTAAATGCCATAAATGGAAAGATCTTTTAGACAATGGTTTAAACACTTGGGTAATAGCTCAAGAGTTGGAGTAAGCATTAAATTATGATGATATTTTCAAGCAAAGAAACCTACAAAATAAGATTATGCAGCAAATCATGAGAGTTTTGTTATGTGTTCTTCACTTAGAATGACTTGCAATTCAAAGATGGATGGCCAACTTCAAGCCCTTGAATCTCCTAGCTCAAGTATGATAAATTTATGATCTTGAATGTTTTGAAAAGCTTGAAACACCCTCTATAACTTTCATGTTTTCAATTTTTACAAAATCATCTCGTAACTATGTGAAAAAATGGCATGAAGTTAGGTCAAAAGTCTGCCTAACTAGGGCCAAATTTCACTAAGTTTTTTTAGTTCATGAGCATGTATTCACAAAATTATATCTTGATAACTAAGAATTTTTAGGAGAAATTATGTGAAGAAAAGTTGTAGATTTCATGGAGATCTGCAACTTTCATGTTGGAAGTTTCCTTTGAATCATCTTGCATTATGGTGAAAATTTGGCTTAAAGTTGAGAAAAAATAAGAAATTTTCTATACTTAGAAAATTTCCTAAGTTAAAAAATTCAACTTTTCAAAACAAAAACTTAAACCCTTGATTTCTTTATGAAAAAATTTCACATCTTGACGTGTTTTGATGAAATATGATCTTTGGCATTTAATTTTAAGCAAAAAGTCAAAGTTTGACTTTTTAGTATACAATTGACTGAAAAATTCATCTGTCAATCCAATGTGTGCAATGTTTTGAACCATGCTATTAGGTCAAGATGATACAAATGAAACCTTGAAATCATGCTTCAAATCAATTGGTCATTTGCTAGGTCAAAAATCATAAATTTCCCTTCCTCTGTCAAAAACCCTAATTTTGACCATTTTGCCCTTTTGATGATTTGATCAAACTTCTTGAGGAATTATGATCCAAACTTGATCAAATGATACGTATGAGTCTAAAATGTTAATGTGGATCAAAAAAATATGAAGTTTGACTGTAAGTTGGCCATGGTTGACTTTTTCCCCAATACAGCTGATTTTTAAGTCAACTATCAAATTGACTGATCAAAAATGTGGTTAAAATCTTGAAACTTGTCATGAGTAATATTAGGGGTCCATAATGATGTTTGAAAGTCATATGAAGCATTGGTAGTCCAAAAAATCCTTCGGCAAAGTCAAACCCTAATTTTGGGTCATCAGTGTGAGATGAGATGTCTTGAGCTGACTAAACCCTAATCTAGTCTTGAGTCAAAGAGATCATCTGAGAAAAGTCTTGATAAATGAGAGGGAAAATTTTGGGGTACAACAGCTGTCCCTGTTCAATCTTCTTAAACCTGAAGAGTTAGATTGGCGAGTTTTGCCATTCGTGACTAGAAGATGAGAGAATGATTGGACACTAGAGTGCCCAGAAATTTGCACTCGACGATGTGTAGTTGAGGGAATGGGCTTACAGATGCCATTTGGAGAAGTGATAGAATCTTGTCGAAGATGAGCTTGCAAATGCCATCCAAAAATGTTTGTTAAATTGCAAGTTGTAAGCTGAAAGAATGAGTATCAGAATTGTGTCCGTGTCTAGAGCGTGTCTGAACTGTATCTGAAAGTTGAATCTGAATGAGTATCAGGACGGCATCTGTGTCTGGAGCGTATTTGAACTGCATTTGAACTTGAAGTCTGAATGAGTATTAGAATGGCATCCCTGTTTGGAGTGTACCTGCACTGTATCTGAACTTGAAATCTGAATGAGTATCAGAATGGCATCCGTGTCTGGAGCGTATCTGCACTGTATCTAAAAGTTGAATTTGAATGAGTATCATAATGGCATCCGTGTCTGGAGCGTATCTGCATTGTATCTGAAAGTTGAATCTGAATGAGTATCAAAATGGCATCCATGTCTGGAGAGTATCTGCATTGTATCTGAAAGTTGAATTTGAATGAGTATCAGAATGGAATCCGTGTCTAGAGCAAATCTGCACTGTATCTGAAAGTTGAACCTGAATGAGTATCAGAATGGTATCCATGTCTGGAGCGTATCTGCACTGTATTTGAAAGTTGAATCTGAATGAGTATCAGAATGGCATCCGTGTCTGGAGCGTATCTGCACTGTATCTGAAAGTTGAATCTGAATGAGTATCAGAATGGCATCTGTGTCTGGAGCATATCTACAATGTATCTAAAAGTTGAATCTGAAGAGTATCAGAATGGCATCCGTGTCTGGATCGTATCTGCACTGTGTTGTACCCCAAAATTTGCCCTCCCATTTCCTCAATATTTTCTCACCATAAGACCCTTGGAGCTCAAGATCAAGTTAGGGTTTGTTCTGCTCAAGACTCCTCCTTGCACTGTTGACCCAAATTAGGGTTTGAATTTGCACAAAGATGTTTTGACCTAAAATGCCCAAAATGACTTTCATGCTTCATGTTGGACTCACAAGTTTATCCATACCAAGTTTCAAGCCTTGATTCCAATCTTTGCCCAGTCAATTGGACAATTGACCTAGAAATCAACTGCATTGGGGGAAAAGTCAACTGTGGTCAATTGACAGTCAAACCTCATGATTTTTGACCCACATAAACATTATGAATTCATATGAACCATTTGGTCAAGTTTGGATCACAATTCCACAAGAAATTTGATCAGATCACCAAAAGGGCAAAATGGTCATTTTTAGGGTTTTGACTGCACAAAGGCAATCTTTGACTGTTTGACCTAACCAATGGTAATCCAAGCTCATATATGGACTCAAGGACCCCATGGAATTGTCTTGACATGTTCAACAAGTTCAAAAGATTCCAGATGCACAAGATTGACAGATGAATTTTCCAGTCAACTGAGCCAAATTTGACTGTGTACTGAAAAGTCAAACTTTGACTTTTTAGTCAAAATCAAGTGTCAAGATTCATTTTTCATCAAAACATGTCAAATTATGAAACTTGTTCATCAAGAAATCAAGAATCACAAATTAGGGTTTGAAATGAAGAATTTCCATAACTTAGAATTTTTCTAAGTTATGAAAATCCCTAATTTTTTCCTAACTTTGTCCCATTTTTTCATCAAGATACATTTGGATTCAAGGAAAACTCAAAACATGAAAGTTGTAGTCCATTTCAAAATCTACAACTTTGATTCACAAAGTTTCCTCAAAAGAAGCTTGTAGCTCAAGTTATGATTTTTGGAACAAGGGTGCAAAACATTCTTAACTTAGAAGAATTTTGACCTATTTTAGGCAGGATTTTTGCCTAACTTCATGGCCACTTTTCACATGCTTCCACTTGGAATCTCAACTTGCATTACAAAGATGGATTGTATTACACATTCCAAGCTTTCCAAAATGTCCAAGAACTCATCAAACAACCTTGTGGTTAGGGAGAATCGAATTTGGCAATATGGGCAAAACTCACTTTGTTCATGAGCCATTTCCATGTCCATAACTTTGCATTTTTGAACTCAGCATGCTCTAAGCTAGATTACAGGCCTTTTATCTCATTTACACTCATAAATTTAATGCCAATCCTTTGTGTTTAAGCCTTATCTTGTGTGTTTAACCATTGCATACAAGATTGAGCCATAAATGGAAAAAGCAATTTATCCATTTTTGAAAAGTTGAACTTTATGTCAAGATTGCAATCTTTGAAGTACAAGGCAAATACTTTTGGTACAAGTTCAGGGACATAACACACTGATCAAGACTAAAAGATGCAGCATACTTGAGGGGCCTAGAGAAGCTTGTAAACCAACTTGCCATTTCTTGCTTAAGATAGAAGAAACCTTGCATAACTCACAACATCACACATTTCTGCCAAAAGAAGCTTAAGCAAACTTGTTAGACACATCCCAAACAACATAACTGAGCTAAGGCACGACCAAAACACCTTCCAAACCTCATCATTCATCAAAACACCATCCTACTGCAAAAAACAGAGTCACCTCTGCAGTTGGACTTCCATAACTCAATCCACTCGTGCATTTTTGCTAAAACCAGTTCATACACACTCCATACCACATATACAAGCTATCCCAAGCATTGGACACGACCTGTAACACCTCTAACCAACTTCACCATTTTCACTTTTTCTGTTTTGCAGGTTGATTGCTATAGCTTGATTCACTTGGTTTCAAAGCAAACTAAAGGTTGGAATAGCATCCCTGGACTTCAAACAAGCTGTACCAATCCTCACCTTGCCTTGAAAGTACCTCCATTGCCAGACACGATCCAAGCTGAACAGGTAAGTTCATGGACTTCTATCTCTCAATCTAGGAAGAGTTAGGTTTAGATTTATGAATGAAAAATGTCATATTCATGTCCCTGAAGCTATACATATCCTCACTTTCCATTTATATTGCATATGCTGAGAGAATTTAAGACCTGAACATTGATAAAAACTTAGGTTAAGAATTAGGGATGGAGAAATTCTCTCTCATTTCTGAGAGTTAAGTTAAGTTTTTTATATGTATGGAATCGTGGCTTGATGCTTGACATCTTTCATGTTATAAGTTTGTGCTAAAAGTCCAGGAATCAGGATGTTTGAACTAGGAGGGAAAGGCGCGCGTTTTTGACATTTTTGTGTTGGAGGTTGAAGACAACCTCTCTTGGGCTGGGCCTGAGATATTTTTCCTTTTTGCACCTTCATTTTTCACATGCACCCCCCTGGCCCATTTTGAGATATACTTGTCATTTTTTATTTTTTCCTTTTGATTTTGTTTCTATATTTTTATTTAAGCATGAAAAAATATTAAAATTATTTTTCCCACATTTTTTGCATTTTATTTGATATTTATTTGGCTTTATTTAGTTTTGTACATAAATAAACATAAATATACTTTTATTTAAAATAACTAAAAATAATACAAAAACTTTTATTTTCTGATATTTATTTTATTTTACCTTTGAAAACATTTTATAAAAAAAATATACTTTTTTTTTAAATATTAAATATTTTATTTTTGTACATATTTAATATATTTAATAAATAATATAAATACTTATATATTTATTATAATATTTAGGATAAAAACATAAAAAATAATACATTTTATTTTTATTAATATTCAACTTAAAAATTCACTTTTTGAAAATATACTTCCTTTTTATTTATTTTTTGTACATAATTAATAAATATTGCATATATTATATAATAAATACCTTTTATTTATAAAAATTAGGGTTTTGCCCTAAATACCTAAAAATACCAAAAATTAATTCATTTTATTTTTGTTTATTTGACACATAAAAAAATACTTTTTACATACATATAAAAATCATTTTTGCATCTTGCATATTTATTTTATTTTATTTAATTATTGTGCAATTAATTAATTTGTATAATTCAATTTGGATGTAATAGTTTAGGTTTTAATTTCTTGCTAAAATATCCCCATTTTGAACATTTGTACCCCCCATCCCATATTTGTGTTGTAATAACTTAGGACCTTTAAATTCCGCACTTTAAAAGCTTTCTAAATATGCCATGTTAGAATTAGGATTTTGTATGCAAATCAAAAACAACAAATAGTTTGACCTAAATTCAAGATAAACAAGCATGAAAATGGACAACACTAATCACACTTGCACCCCTAGGGTATTCCACTTGTTGCCTTCAATAATGGTCCATATTGCATGTTAGGTATCTTTGGCAAAAACAAAACAATCAAATGATCATAGTCCCTCGATGACGCTTTCAAAAGTTGCCTAAAAATGATCAAGTCCCTTAAAGGAAAAATTGCCCAAAGATACTTGGCACCATTGCAATCATGGTCTAAACGATGACCCGCGCCCGTCCCGTTCACATCCTAACACAAGATTGTCCACCAAATACAATGGTGGAACAAAATTGTTAAAAGGGTTAAAACATAGCAATAATCTTTGAGAAATTTAGGGTAGATAGCTCTTGGTTACTTGCCAACATGCAAAACAAAAACACTTGCCTATTTTTTTTCAAAACCACACATCACAACACACTTTCAAAAACAACTTTCAAAAACAATTGAAAACTTTTCAAAACACATACACCTTTGTATACATCCCAACATGGATCATTACAAAGGTTGCCACCACATTGGCCTCTTTTCAAAACATTTTCAAAACCCACACACAAAGCACCATTTCAAACAATTGAAAATCAAGGCAATTTGATCTAAGCAAGTAACTAAGAGCCCATGGATAACCATGGATAGAAAGGGTGCTAATACCTTCCCTTTCTCTAATCTACTCCCCAAACCCAAGAAAACATCTCAAAGGTTTTTTCTGTGCTTTTTAACCTTTCCTTAGGATAAAATAAAAAGTCGGTGGCGACTCTTGCTCAACCGAAACATTTTCGAAAACAAACGCAAAACCTCAAGTCAGTTCTCCCACCGTATCACAGAACTGGAGACTCTGCTGGGGACACTTAAAAGTGGAGTAACCTTAGGGCTTAGATCACCCTCTTGCATGACTAATTGTTTGTTTTGATTGCTTTACATCTTGGCTCTCTTGTTTGGGTTTGCAATCCTACACCCGGATTTGGGGAAACATTCATAGATAGCAATACGTTGTGGAAACTGTGCGGGGTATACCGACATGGTTGAAGCAATAGCTATATTAGTGCGACATATTTGTGAGTACCGGTAACCCTTGAGTTCAATCAAGGAGAGTACGGGGCCGCTGAGTGATGTCACTAAGCACTAATGACCTAGAACCTTACTTGACCATCTTGGCCTTTCATTAGGGGTAGTGAGATGACCAGATTTGGTGTAGTCCGAAGTTGGTAGATACTCGATACTACACTCATTGAGGGTTGTTTTCTTGGAATATTTTGGTCGCTAGCTAAGTGGCTAAACCAAAACAATGAACATGGAAAACAATCCAATGATATTGAGCTCCTTAGAACCCGGTTACTATTTATAGGACAGGTTTTTAAGCCAACTACACTCAAGAGGGTACTTACCTATGAAACCCCATGCAAGCCTGAAACTAGGGTTTGGTGTGAATTGCTTGTACATATGTTTTGTGCATACATCATGAACATCATAAAACATCATATGCATTCACTAACCATTTCAAGGGTTTAGATCTTCATCTTTGTTCTTGTTTTGTAGGTCATGGAAATTCCTCGCAGGAAAACCATCCAAGTCAACCTTGTGAGAATCCCTCCTCAACTCAAGGAGCTCACATCAAGAATTCCGGAAAGCTCTCCCTTCAGTGAGAGACATGGTAGACTGCTCAGCCTAGTCAACACCAACATTGAAGAGGACATGATGAAGGTGCTGTTCCAGTTCTTTGACCCTCTTCACCACTGTTTCACTTTCCCCGACTACCAGTTGGTGCCCACTTTGGAGGAATTTTCTCAACTCCTGAGAATTCCTATCCTTAATCAACTACCCTACAACGGTACGGAAAAGGATCCAAAGCCTGAAGATGTTGCTCAAGCACTACATCTACAGCCATCTGACATCAAGGGGCATTGGGAAACTAGAAGCGGTGTCAAAGGCTTCTTGGCAAAATTCTTGTTTGAGAAGGCACAAGAGTGTTGGAATTCATTGGATCTACAAGCCTTTGAAGAAATTGTGGCACTCCTTATTTATGGGTTGGTCCTGTTCCCAAATCCTGACCAGCTTGTAGATGTCAACGCCGTCAAGATCTTCTTATCCAGAAATCCAATACCAATATTGCTTGGGGACATTCTTCACTCATTTTACACACGAACAATGAGAAAGAGGGGTGTTCTCATATGCTGTACTCCTCTCCTTGCAAGGTGGTTTATTTCGCACCTTCCACAATCTTTCTTGAAGAATGACCAAGGCTTAAGGTGGTCACAACGGTTGATGACCCTCACTCACTCTGATGTACATTGGTGTTCTCGGTCCAGAGAAAATGTCATCATCGTCGATCGTTGTGGAGAATTCCCTAATGTTCCATTACTTGGCATTAGGGGAGGCATTACCTACAACCCTTGTTTAGCTTTAAGACAATTTGGATATGCACGGAGGGATGTCCCTCACGACATGTTGATTCCTGACCTAGTTTTTGACTTCGACAATGATGCGCAAGGACTTCGCCGAAGATTCATCAGAGCTTGGAGGATGCCCAACAAGGTTGACAGCAAGACACTGGGACACAAGAACTCCATCCCTCTTTAGACTTATCTCAAGTGGGTACGAGCCCAATCCCATAATCTAATGATGCCTTACCCTCATGTTCTCCCTGTCATTAAAGAGCCCGTTACAGAAGAAGAGGTTCTCTACACCATCCTATACCCTGAAATGCCTACATCGTGGGAGGAGATGAAGAAGAGTTGGATCCAACTCAAGGAGGAACGGAACACTTTTGAAGCCAGCTTCTACGCCAGTGAGAAGAAGGTTTTGGAGCTTACCCTCCAACTCCACGAGGAAGAGACCCTCAACACCTACATCGCACCAAAGAGGATGCGCAACGTCTTTTTACCTTGAGAAGTTTTTTGTAATATTTGGCCCATGGGGCATTTATGTACTGACAAATTTCTTCTTATTAATATGACGTGCGTTATTTTTGTTTGCAACAATTTTGAACTTTCTGAATCCTTGAATGCATTGCATACATAAGCATACCATTCATCATGTGCATAAGCAGGTCTCCACACCAGGTTTCCTTATCTTTCTGCTGTTTATTTCAGTAAGATGGATCTCGAACATACGGTCAAGGACTTGCAGTCCCAAAACGCACAGTTTCAACAACTCCTGATGACCTTGGCAAAGGGTCAGGAGGATCTGAAAGCCCTACTGGGGAACAAAGACCAAGTGAAAAAGAAGAAGAAGAGGATCGGGGTGGCTACCCTAGGAAGAAGGTTTGAGGGTGAAGCCAGAAGAGTGCTTGAATTTCCCCCTACATCTGAAGAGGGAACCAGTAAAGGGAATGCGGCTGCAGTACCTTCCGAATCCGAGGTTGAAGAAGAGGAGGCTGAAGAGGATGAAGACTACTCTGATCAACAATACCCGCCCGCCGATGATAAGTACAAAGGTTTGGAAGACAGGTTGGCAGCTATGGAGCTGCAGAGAGTTCCCGGCTTAGATTTCGAAGACTTGGAATTAGTTGTTGGAATTGTGATCCCCCCGAAGTTCAAAGTGCCAACTTTTGCAAGATATGACGGGCTATCTTGCCCGAAGATGCATCTCAGATCATATGTAAGGAAGATCCAACCTTACACTGCCGACAAGAACCTTTGGATCCATTTCTTTCAGGATAGCCTTTCTGGGGCTCAACTCGAGTGGTTCTATCAGCTGGATGGAGCCAGTATCCGAAACTGGGAAGATTTGGCTACCGCATTTTATAAACAATATCAGTACAATTCTGACCTCGCTCCTACGCGTACCTAACTTTAGGGTATGTCACTGGGGACGGGCGAAGGATTCAAGGAGTATGTGCAAAAGTGGAGAGACTTGGCTGGCCGGGTGCAGCCACCGCTAACTGACCGTGAACTTGTTGACATGTTCCTAGGGACCCTGTCTGGTCCGTTCTTCAATCATATGATTGGTAATTCCTCTGCTGGGTTTACAGATTTGATCTTGACTGGTGAGAGGATAGAAGCTGGTATCAAGTCAGGGAAGATACAGAAAGGTGCCGCTGCGAGTACTGAAAAGAAGCCCTTCAAGAAGGAAGCCAGTGTTGTTTATGGTCCCAGAAGACAAGTTAAGCCGGAACGCCGCCAAGCTGTCAATGCATTGGTAATTTCAAAGCCTGTTGCTGCTCCTCAGCAGTATAATCAACAGAGGGGTGAGAGACCCAAAAGGCAGTACACTCGGCTCAGTATGACCCTGTCTCAGATTTTGCCGCAACTACTGTCAACCAATCTGGTAACTGTCAAAGAAGCTCCGAAAGTAGTGAACACAGCTTCTCCAAAGTACAACCCCAACGCCCGTTGCGCTTATCACTCTGATAGCCCCGAGCATACTACGGACAATTGCTGGGCTCTGAGGAAAAGGTTCAAGACCTTATTGACGCTAAAGAAATACAGTTTGAGGCGCCCGAAAGACCCAATGTCGTAACTGCTCCCATGCCCCAGCATGGAGTGAATCTTATGGAGGAAGACCGATATGTAGCCTCCATGGAAGAGATTGTTACTCCGTTATCGACTGTTAAAAGGAATCTGTTTCTAGCCGATTTATTTCCGGGATGTGGTGAAGATTGCCTTCTATGTGCTGTTTCGCCTTTTGGTTGTCCTTTGCTGAAATCAGGTATCCAAAACCTGATGGATAGCAAAGAGATCTTGTTCGAGAAGATTGTTGTTCTTGCTGTCCCTGCTGAAGAAGTTTCTATCGTCACTATTTTCAACAAACCTCCTAAGGCTCCCTCAAAGAAGCCTGTCAAAATCATGTCCACTCAGAAGATTGCTCCTATCATCATCACTGTTCCAGGGCCTCTCCCTTATACATCCGACAAAGCTGTCCCATGGCACTATGGGGCAGATGTTTATGTGCTTGGAGTGAAGCAAGAGTTTGATACAAGTACCGGTGTCAGTAACATCACCGGGCCTGCCAAAATTACTCGCAGTGGTAGGCTGTTTTCACCAGATATTTCGCCACCAGCTATTCAGAAACCCCTTATCATCACACCCGCAAGTGTGCATGTTCCACTTCCTAATCAAGTTACTGTTTCTATCCCTGCTGCCGAGTCATCTGACGCTCGAGGCAAAGGGATTGCTACTGATTTGCCTGCCCTGACGGAGGCGCCAAAGGCAACCACTGTTGAAACCTCCCAGCAAGAGATGGAGGAGATCCTCAAGATTATCAAGAAAAGTGATTTCAATGTTGTTGAGCAGTTGGGGCACACCCCCTCTAAAATTTCTATGCTATCACTGTTATTGTGTTCAGAGGCCCACGCCAAGGCTCTGATCTCCTTCCTGAAGACGGACCATGTGCCACAAGAAACATCTGCTGATCAATTTACTGATTGTGTGGCCAACTTGACTGCTGATAATGGTCTGGGCTTCTCTGACGCTGATCTGACTGCAAAAGGAAAAAACCATAATGACGCCCTGCATGTCTCTATTGAATGCAGGGGCACTACTCTTGCCCATGTGTTGGTGGACACTGGTTCTTCATTGAATGTATTGCCTAAGAAATCCTTAGATAGGTTAGATTGTGAGGGTTTAGAGCTCAAGCCTAGTAACATTGTTGTCCGAGCCTTTGACGGTTCGAAAAAAATGGTACATGGCGAAGTTGACATCCCAATCATGGTTGGTTCTCAAGTTTTTTATTCTACTTTCTATGTGATGGACATTCGTCCATCATACTCTTGTTTGCTGGGTCGTCCATGGATCCACAAGGTTGAAGCTGTGACCTCCACACTACATTTGAAGCTTAAGTACCCGGTTAGAGGAAAGATTCTTACAGTGCAAGGGGAAGAAGAGTATATGGTCAGCCACTTAAACTCGTTCCGGTACATAGAGATGGATGGGGAATTCATTGAAACCCCCTTTCAACACTTTGAAGAAGTGCCGCAGACACTTGCATCAACTGAAACTGTGATTGAAGACCCTCCTTTGAAGATGGCTTCCTTAAAGGATGTCCGGGATGTGATTGAGAAGGGCGAATGTGCAAACTGGGGCCGACTTCCTGACTTCACTCCAAAGACTGACAAGTTTGGTTTAGGTTTCACTGCAGAGGCTCAGAGGGCTGTTCGTAAAGCAAGGATTGGAAGACCTCCTGTGTTCATCACCAACCCAGGAGTGAATGCTATTGAAGACGAAGTGGAGGAATCTGAATTCGACAGCTAGATCTACCCAACAACCGACAGTGGACCAAGCAATTGGACTGCCAAAGACTTCACACCTATTACTTTTGTCACTCAGTAATGAACTCTTTTGTTTTTCAATTTGTAACAAACAATATGTTGAAACTTTTATGGCTCGGCGTCCTACCCGGGGCACCGTGGCTCCATTTGTGAGAGCTTTTGTATGACATTTTCATATATCATCAATCAAAACATTGGACGTTTGTTGCATTTCAAAATCTTGCGCTCCTTTTCTTTTTTTATTATATATATTGCAAAACAGCTATATTTACACACACTCACTTATACATGTTCCAATCCACTCTGGATCTCACTGGTAACGACTCTGCTACTGCCAGTTATGACTTCGAAAATCCGATCAACTTAGCTGAAGACGAAGGTGAAGATGATTGCGAAGTGCCTGGTGAACTTGCAAGACTGCTACTCTAGGAAGAGAGGGCCATTCAGCCACATGAAGAGCCAGTAGAAACGGTAAATCTGGGTACTGAGACAGACAGAAAGGAAGTCAAGATTGGTGCCAACCTAGAGCTCAGTGTAAAACAACGGTTGATTCAGATGCTGCATGACTACATGAAAATCTTTGTTTGGTCTTACAAAGACATGCCTGGGTTGGATACCGACATTGTGGTTCATCACCTGCCTACCAAGGAAGACTGCCCTCCGGTGAAACAAAAGGTCCGCCGTATGCGTCCAGAGATGTACGAGAAAATCAAAGCTGAGGTTATGAAACAATTTGATGTCGGGTTTCTAGCTGTAACTTCTTACCCTCAGTGGATTGCCAACGTAGTTCCAGTGCCGAAGAAAGATGGTAAGGTCCGAATGTATGTTGATTACAGGGATTTGAACAGGGCCATCCCCAAGGATGATTTCCCTCTGCCTCATATCGACGTCCTGGTTGACAACACTGCTCAGCATAAAGTTTTCTCCTTCATGGATGGCTTCTCCGGTTATAATCAGATCAAGATGGCTCCTGAAGACATGGAGAAGACCACTTTCGTTACTCAGTGGGGCACCTTTTTCTACAAGGTCATGCCTTTTGGGTTGAAAAATGTTGGGGCAACCTACCAACGTGCCATGGTTGCTTTATTTCACGACATGATCCATCACGAAATAGAGGTATATGTCGACGATATGATTGCAAGGTCCCAAACTGAGGAGGAACACCTTGACCACCTACGGAAGCTGTTTGACCGTCTGAAGTTGTACAAGCTGAGGTTGAACCCAAACAAGTGCACCTTTGGGGTGAGATCTGGAAAATTGCTAGGCTTCATTGTGAGCGACAAAGGTATTCAAGTGGATCCTGCCAAGGTAAAAGCCATACAAGAGATGCCAGCTCCCAAGACAGAGAAAGAAGTCAGAGGATTTCTAGGACGCTTGAACTACATTGCCCGATTCATCTCACATCTAACTGCTACCTGTGAACCAATCTTCAAACTGCTGAAGAAAGATCAAGTAGTACGTTGGAACGATGAATGTCAGGCTGCTTTCGAAAAGATCAAAGAGGATCTCCAAGAACCACCCATTTTGATGCCACCGGTTGAAGGGAGACCTCTGATACTATACTTGACAGTACTTGACAACTCAATGGGGTGTGTGATGGGGCAGCATGACGAGTCTGGCCGAAAAGAACACGCCGTTTATTACCTGAGCAAAAAGTTTACCGACTGTGAGACTCGGTACTCACTGCTCGAGAAAACATGCTGTGCTCTGGTATGGGCTGCTCGCCGGCTGAGACAGTATATGTTGACTCACACTACCCTGTTGATTTCAAAAATGGATCCAATCAAGTACATATTCGAAAATCCTGCTCTGTCCAAAAGAATAGCAAGATGGCAAATGATCTTGACGGAATACGACATCCAGTACACGACTCAAAAAGCAATCAAGGGAAGTGTATTGGCAGACCATTTGGCACACCAACCGGTGGACGATTACCAGTCGTTGAACTTTGAATTTCTGGACGAGGATATCATGGTAGTAACTGATTGCGAAGTACCTGGACCGGATGAAGGACCTGAGGAAGGATCCCGATGGTCCATGCACTTTGATGGAGCCTCGAACACTTTGGGTAATGGTATCGGCGCTGTGATCATATCCCCTAAAGGCACTCATACTCCACTTACCGCTCGGTTATGTTTCAACTGCACCAACAACATGGCGGAGTATGAGGCATGTATCATGGGTCTTCAAGCTGCAATTGACTTAAGGATCAAGTTTCTGAGTGTCTTCGGAGATTCCGCTCTCGTGATCAATCAGGTCAAAGGCGAGTGGGATACGAAACACCCAAATCTTATTCCTTACAAGGAGTATGTACTGACATTGCTTCCCCACTTCGAAGAGATAACTTTTGAACACTTCCCAAGAGAGGAGAATCAGTTAGCGGATGCGTTGGCTACAATGTCTTCTATGTTCAAAGTCAAATGGGACAACAAAGCGCCCCGGATCATTATCTGGAAATTGGATGAACCTGCATATTGTTGCGATCTTGAGGCCGAAGAGGTAACTGAAAAGCCCTGGTATCATGAAGTGAAGAGGTACCTTGAAGCTCAAGAATACCCCGAAGGCGCATCCGTTAACGACAAGAAGTTTCTGAGAAGGTTCGCAGTAAAGTTCTTCCTCAGCAATGACATTCTGTACAAGCGAAACCATGATTCGACCTTACTACGTTGTGTGGATAAGACTGAAGCAGAAAAGATCATGGCAGAGCTACATGAAGGTACCTTCGGGACGCATTCCAGTGGACATACCATGGCAAAGAAAATCCTTCGGGCAGGATATTTCTGGTCCACAGTGGAAGCTGACTGTTACCAGCATTCTCGAACTTGTCATAAATGCCAGATCTATGCTGACAAGGTGCACATTCCTCCGGTTCCTCTGAACATCCTGACGGCACCTTGGCCTTTTGCAATGTGGGGCATTGATACGATCGGTGAAATCAGACTGACGGCATCCAACGGGCATCGATTCATCTTGGTAGCAATTGATTACTTCACAAAGTGGGTTGAAGCAGCTTCCTACGCCACCGTAACCAAGAGCGTCGTGGAACGGTTCATTCGGCACAACCTGATCTGTCGATACGGTATACCTGAGAGGATCATTATGGATAATGGTACCAATCTTAACAACAAGATGATCACTGAGCTCTGCGAGCAATTCAAGATACAGCACCACAATTCTTCTCCCTACCGGCCGAAGATGAATGGGGTTGTCGAAGCGGCAAATAAGAATATTAAGAAGATTGTTCAGAAGATGACAGTGACCTACAAAGATTGGCACGAAATGTTACCGTTTGCTCTTCATGGGTACCGTACCTCAGCACGGACGTCAACAGGGGCAACTCCCTTTTCCTTAGTTTATGGCATGGAGGCAGTCTTGCCTATTGAAGTCCAGATACCCTCTCTCCGGATAATGAAGGATGCAGGTTTAAGCAAAGATGACTTGATCCAGAATCGGCTTGATCAATTAAACCTAATTGACGAAAAGAGACTCACTGCTATTTGTCATGGTCAAACGTACCAAAAACGGATGATCAGGGCATTTAACAAAAAGGTCAGACGACAAGAGTATCAAGTCGGAGACCTGGTAATCAAGCGCATCATTCTTCCTCAAAGTGATCCCAGGGGAAAATGGACCCCCACGTATGAAGGGCCATTTGTGGTTAAACATATCTTCTCAGGAGGAGCTATGATTCTAACCACCATGGATGGTGACGACCTTCCTCACCCTGCCAATGCAGACATAGTAAAAAGATACTACGCATGAATAAAAGACCCGCTAGGTTGACACACCTAGGCAAAAATAAGGGCTTCCCGGCAAACCAAAAGGGTTCGGGCAAAAATAAGGGATGAAAATGAAAAGAATCTGTACACCCGGCAAGTCGAAAACCTGAAAAGGCGGCTTGGGCAAAAATGGGTATCCCGGTGGACTGAAAACCCGAAAGGGCGGTCCAGGCAAAAGTTAGGGATAAGCGTAATACTATGTCTCATTGGATCACCTTGCATCCAGAATTCGGCATCAACTATCAGGCTCAGACGGCATCGATCAATCAACTTCATTTTCAACTAAGCAGCAAAGTGATGAGACGCTTGAAGACATAAAGGGAATAGCGGAGTTGGAACCCAGTGGGAGTTATTTTTCACATAGTTGTTTTGTTTCCTTTCACAAAATTGTATAAACTCTATGTTGCTCGGCGGCGTTCTCTTACTAGGACGTCAGCCTCTTGTACAAAAACGCCTATTTTCAGGCAAATTTCAAAATCAATACAAGTTCAATTTCTCAGACAAATTATCCATTGTTTTTCCTTTTTCTGTTTTGTTTTGCGAAGAACGTTCAATGTTCATTTTTGATATATGCATTTGACATTAAATGCTAATCATGATTAGTTGCATGCGAAACAAAGGACTGATTACAGTTGACATCAGAAACAGGGGCAATGTAGAGTTGTCCAAGCAGTCTAGTTGCTCTGACCACCAAGGTACCAAGGTAGGTTCGGCTGAAGAACGTAACCAAGTCACCTCAACTCACCGCAGAGTAAGGCAAGATTCAACAATACTTTCCCCAAGTAGAGTTGGTTTCCTATCAGCCCTGAAAAGGCACAATATTCCCCTAGCAAGTCAGCAATACTCTCCAAGCAGGATCAGTCTACTGTCAGCCTTAAGGAAGTTGGGTATCCCCAGAAAATATCAACATTCCCCAGCGGAGTATAGGCATTCCTCAGCAAGCATCCCCGGCAGTCTTAATATAAGATTGTTCCCCGGCGGAATACAGACACCCCAGTGGAACCATTTCCCAGTACAGTCTGAAAAGTTTCCCCAAGAGAGTTGAATCATTATCCCCAGTAGATTCTGGAAGCTAATCCCCTGCGGAGTATGGACGTATCTCCCAGACTTTATTCAAAGTTATTCCTCACAAGAGCTTATAACTGGGTTATCCTCAGCTAGTTACCACGGAAAGATCGTCATCGGAGAAGTTCTTCCTATCCCCAGCGGAGTTCATCAAGTTCCCCAACATAACTTATCAACAGAATCCCCGGCGGAGTCTATCGTTGAAATCCCCAGCGGAGCTCTCATCAAAACCTCAGCGAAGTATCTCTTCCCACAGAGTATTTCCCCTCAGAGTAATCTCTCCAACAAGTTTATTCCCCAACGGAGTCATCTTCTCCTACCGGTTTATTCTTGCAACCATCATCCCCAGCGGAAACGAAGAACTCTACTCTTCAACATCAGCCCAGGATTTGATTCCCCGACCAGTCGTCAAGGATTTATTTTCCTAGACAAAAATACATTCATAGACATTTCACATTTCATACATACGTGATAAAGTGCATACAACACTGTCTCATTTTGAGCGTCATGACATCATGCATCATGACATCATGCAGCTCATACTTCATGACATCATGAATCTCATACATCATGACATTGCATATAACTGATGTTTTGCCTTTTCAGGAAAAAGATCAATCCGAAAGATGATCTCTACCAACCTTTTGCAAATTCCAGATTCGATACCTGTATCCAGCCAGGGCATATCTGTAGACGACAATTCCAGATTCGATTCTTGTATCCAGCCAGGGCATATCTGTGAATATTTGATTGTGGATTCGACACCTGTATCTAGCCAGGGCACATCTGCATGAACAGTTTAGAGATTTGATACTTGTATCCAGCCAGGGCACGTCTGTAAACAACCTTTTGAAGTTCTAGATTCGATTCCTGTATCTAGCCAGGGCACATCTGTGAGCAACCAATTGTAGATTCGATACCTGTATCTAGCCAGGGCATATCTGCATGAAGAGACTGAAGATCAACACCTGTAACAAGCCAGGAAAACATCTTTCTTTCTCAAAGTACGCAAGTTCTCGCTAAGGAATCTCTTATGCGATCAACACTTCCAAATGGCATCTATAAGCCCATTCCCAATAAAGTTCTGTCACGCCTCCAAATGGCATCTATAAGCCCATCCTCCTATCCATCCTATCTCCAAATGGCATCTATAAGCCCATTCCCACCATCACATTGCTGATACTCCAGCATGCGAGTGCAAATTTTAGGGCACTCTAGTGTCCAATCTCCTTTTACCCTCGAGTCGCGAAAGGAAAACTTGCCAATCTAACTATTCAGGTTCAAGAAGATTGAACAGGGGCAACTGTTGTACCCCAAAATTTCCCCTCCCATTTCCTCAATATTTTCTCACCACGAGACCCTTGGAGCTCAAGATCAAGTTAGGGTTTGTTCTGCTCAAGACTCCTCCTTGCATTGTTGACCCAAATTAGGGTTTGAATTTGCACAGAGATGTTTTGACCTAAAATGCCCAAAATGACTTTCATGCTTCATGTTGTACTCACAAGTTTATCCATACCAAGTTTCAAGCCTTGATTCCAATCTTTGCCCAGTCAATTGGACAGTTGACCTAGAAATCAGCTGCATTGGGGAAAAAGTCAATTGTGGTCAATTGACAGTCAAACCTCATGATTTTTGACCCACATCAACATTATGAATTCATATGAACCATTTGGTCAAGTTTGGATCATAATTCCACAAGAAATTTGATCAGATCACCAAAAGGGCAAAATGGTCATTTTTAGGGTTTTGACTGCACAAAGGCAATTTTTGACCGTTTGACCTAACCAATGGCAAACCAAGCTCATATATGGACTCAAGGACCCCATGGAATTGTCTTGACATGTTCAACAAGTTCAAAAGATCCCAGATGCACAAGATTGACAGATGAATTTTCCAGTCAACTGAGCCAAATTTGACTGTGTACTGAAAAGTCAAACTTTGACTTTTTAGTCAAAATCAAGTGTCAAGATTCATTTTTCATAAAAACATGTCAAATTATGAAACTTTTTCATCAAGAAATCAAGAATCACAAATTAGGGTTTGAAATGAAGAATTTTCATAACTTAGAATTTTTCTAAGTTATGAAAATCCCTAATTTTTTCCTAACTTTGTCCCATTTTTTCATCAAGATACATTTGGATTCAAGGAAAACTCAAAACATGAAAGTTGTAGTCCATTGCAAAATCTACAACTTTGATTCACAAAGTTTCCTCAAAAGAAGCTTGTAGCTCAAGTTATGATTTTTGGAACAAGGGTGCAAAACATTCTTAACTTAGAAGAATTTTGACCTATTTTAGGCAGGATTTTTGCCTAACTTCATGGCCACTTTTCACATGCTTCCACTTGGAATCTCAACTTTCATTACAAATATGGATTGTAGTACAC
The DNA here is from genome assembly GCA_948472305.1 of Vicia faba. Classification (NCBI taxonomy): domain Eukaryota; kingdom Viridiplantae; phylum Streptophyta; class Magnoliopsida; order Fabales; family Fabaceae; genus Vicia; species Vicia faba. The sequence goes on along the minus strand of OX451738.1, from coordinate 316,598,033 downwards.
ATTCCAAGTTTTCCAAAATGTCCAAGAACTCAACAAACAACCATGTGGTTAGGGAGAATCGAATTTGACAATATGGGCAAAACTCACTTTGTTCATGAGCCATTTCCATGTCCATAACTATGCATTTTTGAACTCAGCATGCTCTAAGCTAGATTACAGGCCTTTTATCTCATTTACACTCATAAATTTAATGCTAATCCTTTGTGTTTAAGCCTTATCTTGTGTGTTTAACCATTGCATACAAGATTGAGCCATAAATGGAAAAAGCAATTTGTCCATTCTTGAAAAGTTGAACTTTATGTCAAGATTGCAATCTTTGAAGTACAAGGCAAATCCTTTTGGTACAATTTCAGGGACATAACACACTGATCAAGACTAAAAGATTCAGCATACTTGAGGGGCCTAGAGAAGCTTGTAAACCAACTTGCCATTTCTTGCTTAAGATAGAAGAAACCTTGCATAACTCACAACATCACACATTTCTGCCAAAAGAAGCTTAAGCAAACTTGTTAGACACATCCCAAACAACATAACTGAACTAAGGCACGACCAAAACACCTTCCAAACCTCATCATTCATCAAAACACCATCCTACTGCAAAAAACAGAGTCACCTCTGCAGTTGGACTTCCATAACTCAATCCACTCGTGCATTTTTGCTAAAACCAGTTCATACACACTCCATACCACATATACAAGCTATCCCAAGCATTGGACACGACCTGTAACACCTCTAACCAACTTCACCATTTTCACTTTTTCTGTTTTGCAGGTTGATTGCCATAGCTTGATTCACTTGGTTTCAAAGCAAGCTAAAGGTTGGAATAGCATCCCTGGACTTCAAGCAAGCTGTACCAATCCTCACCTTGCCTTGAAAGTACCTTCATTGCCAGACACGATCCAAGCTGAACAGGTAAGTTCATGGACTTCTATCTCTCAATCTAGAAAGAGTTAGGTTTAGATTTATGAATGAAAAATGTCATATTCATGTCCCTGAAGCTATACATATCCTCACTTTCTATTTATATTGCATATGCTGAGAGAATTTAAGACCTGAACATTGACAAAAACTTAGGTTAAGAATTAGGGATGGAGAAATTCTCTCTCATTTCTGAGAGTTAAGTTTTTTATATGTATGGAATCGTGGCTTGATGCTTGACATCTTTCATGTTATAAGTTTGTGCTAAAAGTCCAGGAATCAGGATGTTTGAACCAGGAGGGAAAGGCGCGCGTTTTTGACATTTTTGTGCTAGAGGTTGAAGACAACCTCTCTTGGGCTGGGCCTGAGATATTTTTCCTTTTTGCACCTTCATTTTTCACATGCACCCCCCTGGCCCATTTTGAGATATACTTGTCATTTTTTATTTTTTTCCTTTTGATTTTGTTTCTTTATTTTTATTTAAGCATGAAAAAATATTAAAATTATTTTTCCCACATTTTTTGCATTTTATTTGATATTTATTTGGCTTTACTTAGTTTTGTACATAAATAAACATAAATATACTTTTATTTAAAATAACTAAAAATAATACAAACACTTTTATTTTCTGATTTTTATTTTATTTTACCTTTGAAAACATTTTATAAAAAAAATATACTTTTTTTTAAATATTAAATATTTTATTTTTGTACATATTTAATATATTTAATAAATAATATAAATACTTATATATTTATTATAATATTTAGGATAAAAACATAAAAAATAATACATTTTATTTTTATTAATATTCAACTTAAAAATTCACTTTTTGAAAATATACTTCCTTTTTATTTATTTTTTGTACATATTTAATAAATATTGCATATATTATATAAAAAATACCTTTTATTTATAAAAATTAGGGTTTTGCCCTAAATACCTAAAAATACCATGAATTAATTCATTTTATTTTTGTTTATTTGACACATAAAAAAATACTTTTTACATACATATAAAAATCATTTTTGCATCTTACATATTTATTTTATTTTATTTAATTATTGTGCAATTAATTAATTTGTATAATTCAATTTGGATGTAATAGTTTAGGTTTTAATTTCTTGCTAAAATATCCTCATTTTGAACATTTGTACCCCCCATCCCATATTTGTGTTGTAATAACTTAGGACCTTTAAATTCCGCACTTTAAAAGCTTTCTAAATATGCCATGTTAGAATTAGGGTTTTGTATGCAAATCAAAAACAACAAATAGTTTGACCTAAATTCAAGATAAACAAGCATGAAAATGGACAACACTAATCACACTTGCACCCCTAGGGTATTCCACTCGTTGCCTTTAATAATGGTCCATATTGCATGTTAGGTATCTTTGGCAAAAACAAAACAATCAAATGATCATAGTCCCTCGATGACGCTTTCAAAAGTTGCCTAAAAATGATCAAGTCCCTTAAAGGAAAAATTGCCCAAAGATACTTGGCACCATTGCAATCATGGTCTAAACGATGACCCACGCCCGTCCTGTTCACATCCTAACACAAGATTGTCCACCAAATACAATGGTGGAACAAAATTGTTAAAAGGGTTAAAACATAGCAATAATCTTTGAGAAATTTAGGATAGATAGCTCTTGGTTACTTGCCAACATGCAAAACAAAAACACTTGCCTATTTTTTTTCAAAACCACATATCACAACACACTTTCAAAAACAACTTTCAAAAACAATTGAAAACTTTTCAAAAGACATACACCTTTGTATACATCCCAACATGGATCATTACAAAGGTTGCCACAACATTGGCCTCTTTTCAAAACATTTTCGAAACCCACACACAAAGCACCATTTCAAACAATTGAAAATCAAGGCAATTTGATCTAAGCAAGTAACTAAGAGCCCATGGATAACCATGGATAGAAAGGGTTCTAATACCTTCCCTTTCTATAATCTACTCCCCGAACCCAAGAAAACATCTCAAAGGTTTTTTCTGTGCTTTTTAACCTTTCCTTAGGATAAAATAAAAAGTCGGTGGCGACTCTTGCTCAACCGAAACATTTGCGAAAACAAACGCAAAACCTCAAGTCAGTTCTCCCACTGTATCACACACTGTATCTGAAAGTTGAATCTGAATGAGTATCATAATTGCATCCGTGTCTGGAGCGTATCTGCACTGTATCTGAAAGTTGAATCTGAATGAGTATCAGAATGGCATCCGTGCCTGGAGCGTATCTGCACTGTATCTGAAAGTTGAATCTAAATGAGTATCAGAATGGCATCCGTGTCTAGAGCGTATCTGCACTGTATCTGAAAGTTGAATCTGAATGAGTATCAAAATGGCATCTGTGTCTCGAGCGTATCTACACTATATCTGAAAGTTGAATCTGAATGAGTATCAGAATGGCATCCGTGTTTGGAGCGTATTTGCACTGTATCTGAAAGTTGAATCTGAATGAGTATTAGAATTGCATTCGTGTCTGGAGCGTATCTGCATTGTATCTGAAAGTTGAATCTGAATGAGTATCAAAATGGCATCTATGTCTGGAGCGTATATGCACTGTATTTGAAAGTTGAATCTGAATGAGTATCAGAATGGCATCTGTGTCTGGAGCGTATCTGCACTGTATCTGAAAGTTGAATCTGAATGAGTATCAGAATGGCATCCGTGTTTGGAGCGTATTTGCACTATATCTGATTGCATATTGTTAATGGTAGTTGTTAATCTTATCCTGAAAAGGGTAAAATGTTAGCTAAAACACAAAGTTATGTTGCATGAAATGTATGATGCAACGTATTTGTTTTATCAATGTTTATGATATGTGAATGCAATGTTTGCGCATGTAAGCTGATTTGTTGTTTGATCGAGGAAAATAAATCCTTGAATGTTGCTGAGGATATGTTGAATTTCCATGTCTTTAAGTTGAAGTACTGACGAAATCTTGTTGAGAGAAGTAAATTCTGTTGTAAGGGCAACACCATGTACTGCTTGTAAGATTTGCTTGGGGAATCCTGAGAATTTGATGATTTCTATTAGGGATTAATAATTTGAAATTTGTTCCGCTGGGGATCCAAATGATGTAATGTGGGTATTACCTATGGAATAGCCTAGAGACGTTTTCCTGTCCTTTCAAACTAACATTAACTGCCTTTCTCATTTTATTTATTTGCAAACAGTAATTATGTTCAAATGCATATGTTTATCAATGAATCATTGGACGTTTTTGCAAACAAAACACAATCGTAAAGACAAATAATTTTTTGTACTTTTGAAGAGATATCTTTGTATTGACTTTAAATAAGTATTTTGTACAAAGGAGACAAACATTCTAGTAAGAGAATGGTGCCATAAAACAAGAAAAATTTATACAAAGAAAGATAGCTATGTGTAATAATCCCATGGCGTTCCCATTCTGCTATAGCCTTTATATCTCCGAATATCTTTTCTATTTGTTGTTTCGTCCGAAGATGATTGAATTGATCAGAAACTTCTAGTTTGTCAGCGGAAGTCAAATGTTATCCGTTAAGTGATCCGCCGAGACACATTCATACGCTGTAATTCCCTAACTTTTGCCTGGACCGCCCTTTCGGGTTTTCAGTCCACCGGGAAACCCTTTTTTGCCCAAGTTACCCTTCCGGGTTTTCAACTTGTCGGGTATACATTTTTTTTTATTTTATCCCTAATTTTTTCCTGAACCTTTTTGGTTCGCCGGGATATCCCTTTTTTGCCTAGGTGTGTCAACCTAGCGGGTCTCTTATGCGTAGTTTCTTTTGACTATGTTCGTGTTCGCAGGGTGTGGCAGGTCGTCGCCATCCATGGTGGTCAAGATCATTGCCCACCGGAGAATATGCTTTTGATTACAAATGGTCCTTCATAGGTAGGAGTCCATTTTCCCATGGGATCACTTTATGGCAAGATGATACGTTTGATCACTAGATCCCCAACTTGATATACTTGGCGTCTGACTTTCTTGTTGAAAGCCTTGATCATCCGTTTTTGATACATTTGACCAGGGAAAATAGCAGTAAGTCTCTTTTCATCAATTAAGTTCAGTTGATCAAGTCGAGTTTGGATCCAATCGTCTTCATTCAAACTTTCATCCTTCATAATCCTCAGAGAGGGGATTTGGACCTCAATAGGCAAAACAGCTTCCATGCCATATACCAAAGAATAGGGTGTTGCCCCAGTTGATGTGCGAGTCGTGGTACGGTACCCGTGGAGAGCGAATGGTAACATCTCATTCCAATCTTTGTACGTGACTGTCATCTTTTGTATGATCTTTTTAATGTTTTTATTTGCAGCTTCAACAGCACCATTCATCTTTGGCCGGTAGGGAGAGGAATTGTGATGCTAAATTTTGAATTGCTCGCACAAGGAGGTGATCACAGTGTTGTTAATATTTGTACCATTGTCAGTGATGATCCTTTCCGAGATAACATACCGGCAAATGATATTTTTCTTGATGAAGCGAGCCATAACATTCTTGGTAACGGAGGCGAAGGAGGTTGCTTCAACCCACTTTATGAAATAATCAATGGCCACTAGGTTGTAGACTTGATCTCTCCAATCATATCAATTCCCCACATAGAAAAGGGCCAAGGATCCGTCAATACATTCAGAGGAACCGGAGGTACGTGCACCTTGTCAGCATAAATTTGACACTTATGATAGGTCTGAGAGTATTGATAGCAATCTGCTTCCATGGTAGACCAATAATAGCTTGCCCGTAGGATTTTCTTCGCCATCGTATGCCCACTGGAGTGAGTGCCAAAAGTACCTTCATGTAATTCAGCCATGATCCTTTCCGCTTCAACCTTATCCATACACCGAAGCAGAATGGAGTCTTGATTACGTTTGTACAGGATGCCATTACTCAGAAAGAACTTAGCAGAGAATCTCCTTAAGAACTTCTTATCATTGATTGAAGCTCCTTCTGGATATTCTTGAGCCTCGAGATACCTCTTGACTTCATGAAACCAAGGCTGGTCTACTACCTCTTCAATATTAATCTTGTGACAGTGTGCCAGTTCGTCCATTCGTTCGATGGTGATTTGGGGAGCTTCGTTATCCCAATTAAGTTTAAACATAGATGACATTGTGGCTAGAGCGTCTGCTAGCTGAGTTTCTTCTCGCGGGAAATGCTCGAAGGTAATATTCTCAAAATGAGGTAGCAATGTCAAAACATGTTCTTTGTAAGGGATAAGGTTTGGGTGCTTAGTGTCCCATTCCCCTTTGATCTGACTGATGACCAAAGCTGAATATCCAAACACGTCTAAGGATTTGATTCCCAAGTCTATGGCAGCTCTGAGACTAAAGATGCATGCTTCGTATTCCGCCATGTTGTTTGTACAATTGAAGCAAAGTCTGGCAGTAAAAGGAGTATGACACCCTTCTGGAGATATAAGTACAGCGCCGATACCATTACCAAGTGCATTGGATGCCCCATCAAAGAACAGGGTCCATCGGGATCCTTGTTCAGGTCCGTCATATGGTCTGATTTCTTCATAATTGTCTAATGTCATGGTGTCTTCATCCGGGAATTCAAACTTCATGGATTGATAATCTTCTACAGCTTGGTGAGCAAGATGGTCAGCTAGCACACTGCCCTTTATAGCTTTCTGGGTAGTATAATGTATGTCGTATTCTGTTAGGATCATTTTCCATCTAGTTATCCTCCCAGACAGAGCAGGATTTTCGAAGATGTATTTTATCGGATCCATCTTAGATATCAATAAGGTAGTATGAGTCATCATATATTGTCTTAGCTGGCGAGCAGCCCATGCCAGAGCGCGCCAAGTTTTCTCGAGTAGTGAATATCTGGTTTCACAATCGGTAAACTTTTTACTCAGGTAGTAAATAGTGTGCTCTTTTCGGCCAGACTCGTCATGTTGTCCTAATATACACCCCATTGAGTTCTCTAAAACGGTCAGATACATGATCAGTGGTCTTCCCTCGACTGGTGGCATCAAAATAGGAGGCTCTTGTAAGTACTCTTTGATTTTGTCAAAAGCAACCTGGCATTCATCATTCCATCTGACTACTTGACCTTTCTTCAATAGTTTGAAGATTGTCTCACAAGTAGCTGTTAGGTGAGAAATGAATCTGGAAATATAGTTCAGGCGCCCCAAGAATCCTCTGACTTCCTTCTCAGTACGAGGAGTGGGCATTTCTTGTATTGCTTTAACCTTGGCAGGATCAACCTCAATGCCTTTGTTACTGACGACAAAACCTAAAAGTTTACCGGACCGTACTCCGAATGTGAACTTGTTTGGATTCAACCTTAACTTGTACTCCTTCAATCTTTCAAACAGCTTTTGCAAGTGATCAAGGTGCTCTTCTTCCATTTGTGATCGGGATATCATATCGTCTACGTAGACCTCTATTTCATGATGTATCATGTCATGAAACAAAGCTACCATGGCGCGCTGATAGGTTGCCCCATCATTCTTCAGTCCGAATGGCATCACTTTGTAGCAGAATGTGCCCCACTGTGTGACAAATGTAGTTTTCTCCATGTCCTCAGGTGCCATTTTGATTTGGTTATAACCTTAGAATCCGTCCATGAAGGAAAACACCTTGTGTTGGGCCGTATTGTCAGCCAGGATATCTATGCGAGGGAGTGGAAAATCATCTTTAGGGCTGACCCTATTTAAATCTCTATAGTCCACGCTCATTCATACTTTGCCATCCTTTTTAGGCACGGGAACAATTTTGGCAACCCATTGGGGATAGGAAGTGACAGCCAAGAATCTAGCATTGAATTGTTTCATGACTTTCGCTTTGATCTTCTCTGACATATCAGGTCTCACGCGACGGACTTTTTGTTTTACTGGCGGACAGTCTTCTCTTGTAGGGAGACGATGTACCACGATGTGTGTATCGAGTCCCGGCAAGTCTTCATATGACTAGGCAAAGATCTCAACATAATCACATAATAGCTGAATCAAATGCTCCTTGACACTGGGCTCTAGATTGGCACCCACCTTGATTTCTTTTTTATCCTCCTCGGTACCCAAGTTGATTGTATCCATCGGTTCCTCATGAGGCTGAATAGCTCTTTCCTCTTGTTGTAGTAGTCTGGCCAGTTCCCCTGGTACTTCACATTCTTCCTCACCTTCGTCTTCGGCTTGGTAGATTAGATCCTCAGAGTCATAAAAGGCCATAGCAGTATCGTTACCCATGGGATCCGGAATGGAGGGGTACCTGCATTTGTGAGTGTGGGTGTGTGTAAGGGTATAGCCATCCTTAAAAATAAAATATAAAAGAAAAACAATGAGCACAAAAGTTTGTATGTGAAAAAACGTCCATGATTCATTGAATGTCATATGAAGATGAAATAAAAACCCTTACAAATGGACCACTGTGCCTCGGGCAAGACACAAGGTTTTAAATGTGAGAATTGTTTGTGAATATTACAATTCTAACAGAAATGTAAAAATAAATTACTGAGGGATGAAAGTTATTGGGACAAAGTCTCTGGCTTCCCAATTGTGAAGTCCTCCGCTGACAGTAAGAAAGATCCAATCCTCCAAGCTGCAATCCTCTTCAGCGTCTTCTACCGCATTCACCTCTCGGTTGCTAATCTTCAAAGGGGGGCCTCCAGCACGGGCATGGCGTACAGCCTTCTAAGCACTTGAGGTGAACCCTAAACCAAACTTGTCAGATTTATACGGAATATCCAGAAGTTTCCCCCAGATGGTGCATCCACTCTCCTCTACTACTGCCTTGGCGTCCTTCAGAGATGACATTCGGAGTGGAGGTCTTATAATCTTGGGAATCTGGGATGCAGTCTTGGTTACTGCTACCTCTTGGGGGACTTCCTCGAAATGTTGAAAAGGAGTTTCAATGAACTCGCCGTCCAATTCCATATACCTGAAGGAATTGAGGTGGCTAATCATATACTCCTCCTCTCCGTGGACAGTGATAATCTTTCCTTGGACCGGATATTTCAACATCTGGTGCAGTGTAGAGGTGACAGCACCGGCATTACGAATCCACGACCGTCCTAGAAGATAGGAGTAAGAGGGGCGGATGTCCATTACATAGAAGGTTGAGTTGAAAGTTTGAGTCCCAACCTTCATGGGGATATCCACCTCCCTATGCACCATCCTCTTTGAGCCATCAAATGCCCTTACAACTATGTTACTGGGTTTCAATGTCAGTCCTTTGCAGTCTAGTCTGTCGAGAGATTTCTTCGGTAAAACATTCAAAGATGAACCAGTGTCCACCAAGACATGGGCCAGAGTTGTTCCCCTACATCCCACAGAGACATGCAATGTCTCGTTGTGCTTTCTTCCCCTTGGTGTCAGATCAACATTCGAGAAGCCTAGGCCATTATCCGCCGTCAAGCTGGCCACGCAATCTTGAAATTGGTCAGCCGATGTCTCTTGAGGCGCATGGGTTGTCTTTAGGAACTTTACCAGAGCTTTTGCATGTGCCTCGGAACACAGCAACAATGCCATCATGGAGATTTTGGAGGGAGTTTGCCCCAACTGTTCAACTACGTCGTAGTCGCTCTTCTTTATTATTCTCAGGATCTCCTCCATTTCCTTTTTGGAGGTTTCGGGGATAGTCAGTGGCCGAGCCTTTGTCCGGATAGGCTCTTCTTGAATACTTTTTCCTCGAGTTTCAGCAGTAGGAGTGTTGGTAGGGATAACAACAGGGGTTGTGTCATCTTCGTCAATAGGAGTACTTGTAGGTATAATTATTGGTACGGAAGTAACCTTTGGAGCAGCCACGGGTCCAAAAACTTCCTTTGGGGGGGCAATTTCTGGAGAGAAGATTCTACCGCTTCGGGTAATCTTACTGGTTCCGGCAATATTGCTAATGTCAAAGTCTTCTTCTTTGGAGTTTATTTCTTCGGCGGCCAGCCCATCTTGTTTGATGCAGTGGTAATAAATGTACCCACTGTAATTCCACGGCACAGTTTTGTCTGATTCATACGGGACTGGCCCAGGCATTGTGATTAAAAGAGGAGTGGTTTTTGGAACCGATGTAATCCTAACGGGTCTTTTGGGGACCCTGGAAGAATTGGCGGAGATGGTGATGATTGAAACGTCTTTAACAAGAACAGGTGAAACAAGAGTACTTTCAAACAGAATCTCTTTGTTGTCTATCAAACGTTGAATGCCTATTTTCAACAAAGGGCAAACAGTTGGTGAGGATAAGCAGAGATGGCAGTCTTCATTACAACCCGGGAATACACCGGCTTTTAACAAATTTATCTTAATGATTGGGAGTGGAGTTAAGAGTTCATCTATTGTGGTAACAAACAAATCTTCTTCAACGACATTAGTGTGGTGACCATGTCTAGGCATATGAGCATAAATGATGTTTGGCTTCTTGGGTGCATCAAACTCAATCTATTTTGCGTCTATAAGGTCTTGAATTTTGTTTTTCAAAGCCCAACAGTTGTTAATGTCATGACTCAGACTTTCGGAATGATATGCGCATCTGGCATTTGGGTGATAATGAGGGGACGCTGTGTTGGGGTTCTTTGGAGCTTCTTTTAAAGTTGCCAAATTGGATTTCAGAAGATGCGGTAAAACCTGGGCTAGAGTTATATTGATTCTAGTGAATTTATGGACTGGCCTCTCCACCCTCGGTTGATTACTTCTTGGTTGATCAGATGTAGGCTTTGGGATCATGACAACCCCCACCATTGGTCGGTGCTCGGCTCTCCCTTGGCTCCTTCATGGATACATAGCAGATACCTCCTTCTTCCTAATGAAAGGTTTCCTCACAGCTGTAGAGGCAGATGAATCCTTTTGAATCTTTCCACTTTTTATGCCAGCTTCCACCCTTTCTCCGGTCAGTATTAACTCAGTAAATCTTACAGATGAGCTTCCACTCAGATGGTTGAAGAAAGGGCCCGATAGAGTTCCTAAGAACATATCCACCAACTCTCTTTCAGACAGAGGGGGTTGAACTCTCCCCACTAGATCTCTCCACTTCTGCGTGTAATCCTTGAAACCCTCATTGGAAACCATGGCCATACTCTGAAGTTGAGTACGGGTAGGCGCCAAATCTGCATTATATTGGTATTGCTTATAGAAAGTTGCGGCAAGATCTTCCCAGTTGTGGACGTCGGCCCTTTCCAATTGGTAAAACCAATTGAGTTGTGTTCCAGATAGGCTATCTTGGAAAAAAATGCACCCACAGGTCTTTATCGGTGGAGTGCGGCTTGATCTTTCTCACATATGATCGGAGGTGCATCTTAGGACATGACACCCCATCATATTTTGCGAACAACGACACTTTGAACTTCGGTGGGATCACAATTCCCGACACTAGTCCCAATTCTTCAAAGTCTAGACCTGGCACATTTTGTATTTCTATAGCGCTTAAACGCTCTTCAAGATGTATGTACTTATCATCTGCTGGAGGATACTGTTCCTCGGAGTAGTCTTCCTCTTCTTCCTCCTCTTCAGATTCTAACGAAAATGTTGTTTCTTTTCCTTTCCCCTCTCCTCCACCAGATGTTGTTGCAAAATTCAAGGTTCTTCTAGCCTGTCCTTGAAACCTTCTCCCCATGTTTAAAACGCCAGTGGCTTTCTTTGTTTTCTTCTTTCTTTCTTCAGCTAACAGAGTCTTCTACTTTTCTTTCCCCTTGGCTAGGGTCATGAGTAACTGTTGAAATTGCATGTTTTGAGCTTGGAGATCTTTGACGGTCTGTTCGAGAACCATCTTACTGAAATAAACAGTAGAGAGATGAGGAAACTCGTTGCAAAAGACCTGTTTATGTTATGATGAATGATATGTGCATATGCAATGTTTTCAAGGATTTTAAAGATTCAAGTTCGTTATAGACAAAAAAGGAAACACGCGTTATATTAGTAAGATAAAGTTTCAGTACATCAATGCCCCTTGGGCAAAATAATACAAAACTCTAAGATAAAAAAGTAGTGTGCATCCTCTTTGGTGCAATGTAGGCATTTATAGTCTTCTCCTCATGAAGTAGCCTAGTGAAATCCAAAACCTTCTTCTCGTTTACGTAGAATTGGGCTTCGAAAGTATCTTGCTCTCCTTTGAGCTGTATCCAATCCCTTTGTAGGTCTTCAAGAGATGTGGGCATATCAGGATGTAGGATAGTGTATGGAACTTCTCCTTTCTTAATAGGCTCAATGATCACCGGGAGAATGGAAGGATAAGGGATCATAAGACTTTGAGCGCAGGTTCGTACCCACTTGAGGTAAGGCTCAAGAGGGATGGAATTCTTGTGTCCCAAAGTCTTGCTATCCACCTTGTTTAGCATCTTCCATGCTTGAATGAATCTCTGGCGAAGACCTTGATCGTCGTGGTCGTAGTCGAATACCAAGCCTTGAATCAACATATCATGCGGGCCATCCCTTCGGGCATAACCAAATTATCTTAGAGCTAAGCATGGGTTGTAGGTGATGCATCCCCTAATTCCAAGTAGAGGGACATTAGAGAATTCCCCACAACGGTCAACAATGATAACATTCTCTTTGGATTGGGAGCACCAATGAATATCTGAATGTTTGAGCGTCATTAACCTTTGTGACCACCTTGAACCTTGCTCATTCTTTAATACTGATTAGGGAAGATGAGAAATAAACCATCTTGCCAGGAGAGGAGTGCAACAAATAAGGACACCTCTTTTCCTCATTGTGCGAGTGTGAAAAGAGTGTAGGATATCCCCTAGCAATGTAGGCACCGGATTGCGTGACATGAAGATTTTGACGGAATTCACATCTATGAGTTGGTCAGGATTGGGAAACAAAACCATCCCGTAGATGAGGAGAGCCACAATTTCCTCAAAAGCTTGCAAGTCTAAGGAATTCCAACAGCTTTGGGCTTTCTCAAACAGAAACTTTGCTAAGAAGCCTTTGACACCACTTCTAGTTTCCCAATAAGTTGTGACATCAGATGAGTGCAAGTGCAGAGCTTGAGCAATATCTTCTAACTTTGGGTCTATTTTCGTACCGTTGAAAGGTAGTTGATTGAGAATAGGAATCCTCAAGAGTTGAGATAATTCTTCCAAAGTGGGCCCAAGCTGATAGTCGGGAAATGTGAAGCAATGGTGCAAAGGATCAAAGAACTGGAAGAGCACCTTCATCATATCCTCATCTGTGTTGGAGGTGACCAAGTTGAGTAGACGACCATGCCTCTCGGTGAATGGAGATTTCTCAGGGATCCTTAAAGCTAGCTCCTTAAGTTGTTGAGGAATCCTTACAAGGTTGACTTGGATAGTTTTCCTGCGAAGTGAATCCATATCCTACAAAACAAGAACAAGGATGAATCTCCAAAACCCTTGAAATGGTTAGTGAATGCATATGATGTCCATGATGTTATGTACAAGTATGCATATACAAGCAAAACAAACAAGTTCTTAGTTTAGAAATGCATGGGTTCTTATAGGTAAGTACCCTCTTGAAGTTTAGTTGGCTTAAACTTGTCCTAGCAATAGTAATCGGGTTCTAAGGAGCTCAATATCACTGGATTGTTTCCTTGGTCATTGTTTCATCTCAAGCCTCTTTAACGGCGACCGAAATATCCCAAGAAACCAACCCTCAATGAGTGTAGTATCGAGTATCTACCAAATTCTGACTGCACCAAAGCCGGTCATCTCACTACATCCTAAAGGCCAAGTTGGTCAAGTAAAGGGTTCTAGAAGTTCATTAGTGCTTCATGACATCACTCAGCGGCCCCGTATTCTCTTTGATTGACTCAAAGGCTACCGGTACCCACAAATATGTTGCACTAACATAGTTATTGCTTAGACCATGTCAGTATACCCCGCACAGTTTCCACAACGTATTGCTATTTACCTATAATGTATCCCAAATTCGGGTGGAGGATTCAAACCCAAATAAAGAACCATAATGTAAAGCAAAAAAGTCAAACAATGTAAGCAAATAAATTTGATCTAGCCCTAAGGTAACCCCACTTTATAAACATGTCCCCATCAGAGTCTCCAGTTCTGTGATACGGTGGGATAACTGACTTGGTTGTCTTGCGTTTTATCGCAAATGTTGCGGTTAGCAAGAGTCGCCACCGACTTTTCTTTTATCCAAAAGGAAAGGTGAAAAAGCACAGGAAAGACCTTTGAGATTGTTTCTTGAGTTCAGGGGGTAGATTATGAAAAGGGAAGGTATTAGCACCCTTTTCATCCATGGTTTTCCATGGGCTCTTAGTTACTTGCTAGATCACTTGCTTTTGTTGTTTTAAATTGTGTTTGATGTGGTTTTGAAAGTATTTTGTAAAAGAGGCCATTTGTTTAGGCAATCTTTGTAATGATTCTCGTTCGTAAGAATGTATACAAAGATGTTTGTCTTTTTGAAAATGTTTTCAATGTTTTTAAGATGTTTGGAAATGTGTGTGTTTGTTTTGAAAATAGCAAGGATAGTTGTTTGGAAATAGAGCAAGTAACTAGAAGTAATCTACCTACTCAAATGTCTTTCTTGTTCATTTTCTATTCCTTTGACATTGTTGTCTTACCATTGATTTGGTAAGCAACCCTATCTTTGGATGTGAAAGGGACGGGTGTGGGTCATCGTATTACCATGATAGCAATGTTATGAGATGACTTAGCATTTCTCTTTAGGGACTAAGATCATTTTGAAAGGCAACTTTGATAGCGTCGTCGAGGGACTATGATCTTGTATTTTTTATTTGTTTATGCTAAGACATCCCACATGCATAACATGGCCATTTTTGTAAGGCAACAAGTGGAATTACCCTAAGGGTGTAAGTGTGCAAATGTGTTTTATTTACATGCTTGTTTATCTTAAATTAGGTTTACCTACTTGTTTGTTTTATCTTTCCATACAAACCCTAATTACTAACATTATATGAAAGCGATAAATTGCGGGAAGTAAAATTACTACGCTATTACATCACTTGGGGATGGGGGATATAAATTTACAAATGGGGATGACAAGTAAAGTAAACCCTAATTACTATTACAAGGATTTTACAATTACATAATTTATAATGCAAAAATAATAAAATATGCAAGAAGATGTAAAGTGAGAGAAATTGTTTTTTAGGGTTTTTTATAGCAAAAGGTTTTGTAATTAATTTCTTTGAAGAAAAACCTAAGTCTAAGTTAATTGTTTAGAAGAAAAATTTTTGAGGTTTCATTTGAACAAAAAGGTTTTATAAAGTTAGGTCATTTCCAAGCAATACAATATGTCCAAAATAACCTAAAAAATCTCCAAAAATCAAGAAATTTGGTGCCCGAGCTGACACGGGCCGTGTCAGGGGACACGGGCACCCATGTCAGGACCTGTCCATGACTTTTATGCATTTTTTTTGTTCCAACCACTCTGATACGGCCGTGTCACGTGACACAGGCGCCCGTGTCAGCCCCTGTTCATCTTTTTTAGGTCGTGTCTGAACCAGTAACTCTGACACGGGTCGTGTCGTTTGACACGGGCACCCGTGTCAGCCTTTGTCCTTGTATTTGACTATGTTTTTCAACCCAAATAAGCTGACACGGGCCGTGTCGTGTGACACGGGCACCCGTGTTAGCCTCTAGTCTGGCTTTTTGTTAGTTTTTTCTCTTTGATCTGTCTTGTTATATCTTTTGAGTGTAGAAAACAAATGATGTATGAACAATGATATCAGAGTTTGAGAAAGTTTACCTCTAGAAGAGGAAGCTTTAGAATATGTACAGAGGTATTCGGGTGCAAAGTGGTGATTGATCGAGATCCTTTGAACCTTATTGAAGTAACTCCAACCTTCCTTTTATGCTGAAAATGGTTGAACCGTTCCAACCAAGTCAAGTTGCAATGTACGTTTTTGAATTTGGAATATGGCGATAGTGATGTTATAGAAGTTATTCTTATGTTTGAACAACTTCTATATGGTGTATGTGAAGTTTTTGAATGGTTTGTTTATAGAAAACTTTCAAGGTGTGAGATTCAAAGGTGTGGACTTCGAAGCTCAAAAGTGGAGGTTTTATGGACAAATCTGGTTTTTTGACAGCAAAAATGAATTTGAGTGTTTGTTTCTCCTTCTATTTTTTCTGGCCTTTTTCCCTATTTTCTCTAACCTCTTTCCAACCTCTCTCTCTTTCAAATGCTTCTTCTATTTATAGGAAAGGGGTTTGTACATATTATCTGATTAGGTTTATAAGACAACATGTTATGGTTTTGTTGGATTACAAAGATCAAACTAAGTCAAGTACTCCATTGTCCCAAGGTGAAGTACCAAAGTTATTGGTATAGAGGATATACTTACCATGATTTATGGTTGAGTGTAATCAGCAACAAGCAAGGTATGGGCTCAAGACAAACTTTGTACAAAAAGCTTGCTTTTCAAGAATAGCAATGGTGCCTTTATGCCATAAATGGAAAGATCTTTTAGACAATAGTTTAAACACTTGGGTAATAGCTCAAGAGTGGGTGTAAGCATTAAATTATGATGATATTTTCAAACAAAGAAACCTACAACATAAGATTATGCAGCAAATCATGAGAGTTTTGTTATGTGTTCTTCACTTAGAATGACTTGCAATTCAAAGATGGATGGCCCACTTCAAGCCCTTGAATCTCCTAGCTCAAGTATGATAAATTTATGCTATTGAATGTTTTGGAAAGCTTTAAACACCCTCTATAAATTTCATTCTGTCCATTTTGACAAAATCATCTCGTAACTATGTGAAAAAATGGCATGAAGTTAGGTCAAAAATCTGCCTAACTAGGGCAAAATTTCACTAAGTTATTTTAGTTCACAAGCATGTATTCACAAAATTATATCTTGAGATCTAAGCATTTTTAGGAGAAATTATATGAAGCAAAGTTGTAGATTTCATGGAGATCTACAACTTTCATGTTGTAAGTTTCCTTTGAATCATCGTGCATTATGGTGAAATTTTGGCTTAAATTTGAGAAAAAATAAGAAATTTTCTATACTTAGAAAATTTCCTAAGTTAAAAAATTCAACTTTTCAAAACAAAAAATTAAACCCTAGATGTCTTGATGAAAAAGTTTCACATATTGACATGTTTTAATAAAATATGATCTTTGGCATTTGATTTTGACCAAAAAGTCAAAGTTTGACTTTTTAGTATACAGTTGACTTTTGATTAGTTGACTGAAAAATTCATCTGTCAATCCAATGTGCGCAATGTTTTGAACCATGCTATTAGGTCAAGATTATACAATTGAAACCTTGAAATCATGCTTCAAATCAATTGGTCATTTGCTAGGTCAAAAATCAGAAATTGCCCTTCCTCAGTCAAAAACCCTAATTTTAACCATTTTTCCCTTTTTATGATTTGATCAAACTTCTTGAGGAATTGTGATCCAAACATGATCAAATGATACATATGAGTCTAAAATGTTGATGTGGATCAAAAAATATGAAGTTTGACTGTAAATTGGCCATGCTTGACTTTTTCCCCAATACAGCTGATTTTTAGGTCAACTGTCCAATTGACTGATCAAAAATGGGGTTAAAAGCTTGAAACTTGTCATGAGTAATCTTAGAGGTCTATAATGATGTTTTAAAGTCATATAAAGCATTTATAGTCTAAAAAATCCTTGGGCAAACTCAAACCCTAATTTTGGGTCATCAGTATGAAATGAGATGTCTTGAGCTGACCAAACCTTAATCTAGTCTTGAGTCAAAGAGATCTTGTGAGAAAAGTCTTAATGAATGAGAGGTAAATATTGGGGTACAACAGCTTCCCCTGTTCAATCTTCTTAAACCTGAAGAGTTAGATTGGCGAGTTTTGCCATTCGTGACTCGAAGGTGAGAGAACGATTGGACACTAGAGTGCCCAGAAATTTGCACTCGACAATGTGTAGTTGAGGGAATGGGCTTAGAGATGCCATTTGGAGAAGTGATAGAATCTTGTCGGAGATGGGCTTGCAGATGCCATCCAAAAATGTTTGTTGAATTGCAAGTTGTAAGCTGAAAGAATGAGTATTAGAATTGCATCTATGTCTGGAGCGTGTCTGAATTGTATCTGAAAGTTGAATCAAAATGAGTATCAGGATGGTATCCGTGTCTGGAGCGTATCTGAACTGTATCTGAACTTGAAATCTAAATGAGTATCAGAATGGCATCCATGTCTGGAACGTATCTACACTGTATCTGAACTTGAAATATGAATGAGTATCAGAATGGCATCCGTGTCTAGAGCATATTTGCACTGTATCTGAAAGTTGAATCTGAACGAGTATCAGAATGGCATCAGTGTCTGGAGCGCATCTGCACTGTATCTGAAAGTTGAATCTGAATGAGTATTAGAATGGCATCCGTGTTTGGAGCGTATCTGCACAGTATCTGAAAGTTGAATCTGAATGAGTATCAGAATGGCATCTGTGTCTGGAGCGTATCTGCAATGTATCTGAAAGTTGAATCTGATTGAGTATCAGAATGGCATCTGTATCTGGAGCATATCTGCACTGTATCTGAAAGTTGAATCTGAATGAGTATCAGAATGGCATCCGTGTCTGAAGCGTATCAGTACTATATCTGAAAGATGAATCTGAATGAGTATCAGAATGGCATCTGTGTCTGGAGCGTATCTGCACTGTATATGAAAGTTGAATCTGAATGAGTATCATAATGGCATCCGTGTCTGGAGCGTATCTGAACTGTATCTGAACTTGAAATCTGAATGAGTATCAGAATAGCATCTGTGTCTTGAGCGTATATGCACTGTATCTGAAAGTCGAATCTGAATGAGTACCAGAATGGCACTCGTATCTGGAGCGTATATGCACTGTATCTGAAAGTTGAATCTGAATGAGTATCAGAATGGCATCCGTGTCTGGAGCGTATATGCACTGTATCTGAAAGTTGAATTTGAATGAGTATCAGAATGGCATCTGTGTCTGGAGCGTATCTGCATTGTATCTGAAAGTTGAATTTGAATGAGTATCAGAATGGCATCCGTGTCTGGAGCGTATATGCACTGTATCTGAAAGTTGAATCTGAATGAGTATCAGAATGGCATCCGTGTCTGGAGCGTATCTGCACTGTATCTGAAAGTTGAATCTGAATGAGTATCAGAATGGCATCTGTGTTTGGAGCGTATCTTCACTGTATCTGAAAGTTGAATCTGAATGAGTATCAGAATGGCATCCGTGTCTGAAGCATATATGCACTATATCTGATTGCATATTGTTAATGGTAGTTGTTAATCTTATCCTGAAAAGGGTAAAATGTTAGCTGAAACACAAAGTTATGTTGCATGAAATGTATGATGCAATGTATTTGTTTTATCAATGTTTATGATATGTGAATGCAATGTTTGTGCATGTAAGCTGATTTGTTGTTTGATCGAGGAAAATAAATCCTTGAATGCTGCTGAGGATATGTTGAATTTCCATGTCTTGAAGTTGAAGTACTGACGGACTCTTGTTGAGAGAAGTAAATTTCGTTGTAAGGGCAATGCCGTGTACTGCTTGTAAGATTTGCTTGGGGAATCCTGAGAATTTGATGATTTCTACTGGGGATTAATAATTTGAAATTTGTTCCGCTGGGGATCCAAATGACGTACTGTGGGGATTACCTATGGAATAGCCTAGAGACATTTTCCTGTCCTTTCAAACTAATAGTAACTGCCTTTCTCATTTTGTTTATTTGTAAACAGTAATTATGTTCAAATGCATATGTTTATCAATGAATCATTGGACGTTTTTGCAAACAAAACATAATCGTAAAGACAAATAGTTTTTTGTACTTTCGAAGAGATATCTTTGTATTGACTTTGAATAAGTATTTTGTACAAAGGAGACAAACATTCTAGTAAGAGAATGGTGCCATATAACAAGAAAAATTTATACAAAGAAAGATAGCTATGTGTAATAATCCCATGGGGTTCCCATTCTGCTATAGCCTTTATATCTCTGAATATCTTGTCTATTTGTTGCTTCGTCCGAAGATGATTAAATTGATCATAAACTTCGAGTTTGTCAGTGGAAGTCAAATGTTGTCCGTTAAGTGATCCGTCGGGACATAGTCATACGCTTTAATTCCCTAACTTTTTCCTGGACCGCCCTTTCGGGTTTTCAGTCCACCGAGAAACCCTTTTTTGCTCAAGTCGCCCTTCTGGGTTTTCAACTTGCTGGGTATACATGTTTTTTTATTTTATGCTTAATTTTTGCCCGAACCTTTTTGGTTCACCGGGATATCCCTTTTTTGCCTAGGTGTGTCAACCTAGCTGGTCTCTTATGCGTAGTATCTTTTTACTATGTCCGCATTCGCAGGGTGTGGCAGGTCGTCTCCATCCATGGTGGTCAAGATCATTGCCCCACCGGAGAATATGCATTTGATTACAAATGGTCCTTCATAGGTAGGAGTCCATTTTCTCCTGGGATCACTTTGTGGCAAGATGATACGTTTGATCACTAGATCCCCAACTTGATATACTTGGCGTCTGACTTTCTTGTTGAAAGCCTTGATCATCCGTTTTTGATACATTTGACCATGGCAAACAGCAGTAAGTCTCTTTTCATCAATTAAGTTCAGTTGATCAAGTCGAGTTTGGATCCAATTGTCTTCATTCAAACCTGCATCCTTCATAATCCTCAGAGATGGGATTTGGACCTCAATAGGCAAAACAGCTTCCATGCCTTATACCAAAGAATTGGGTGTTGCCCCAGTTGATGTGCGAGTTGTGGTACGGTACCCGTGGAGAGAGAATGGTAACATCTCATGCCAGTCTTTGTACGTGACTGTCATCTTTTGTATGATCTTTTTAATGTTTTTATTTGCAGCTTCAACAACACCATTCATCTTTGGTCGGTAGGGAGAGGAATTGTGATGCAAAATTTTGAATTTCTCGCACAAGCCGGTGATCATAGTGTTGTTAAGATTTGTACCATTGTCAGTGATGATCCTTTCCGGGATACCATACCGGCAAATGAGATTTTTCTTGATGAAGCGAGCCACAACATTCTTGGTAACGGAGGCGAAGGAGGCTGCTTCAACCCACTTTGTGAAATAATCAATGGCCCCTAGGATGAAGCCGTGTCCATTGGAGGCTGTAGGCTTGATCTCTCCAATCATATCAATTCGCCACATAGAAAAGGGCCAAGGAGCCATCAAGACATTCAGAGGAACCGGAGGTACGTGCACCTTGTCAGCATAAATTTGACACTTATGACAGGTCCGAGAGTGTTGATAGCAATCTGCTTCCATGGTAGACCAATAATAGCCTGCCCGTAGGATTTTCTTCGCAGATCACAGATGTTTAACTCTAGATTAGTCACATCCGTCTTGCATGCTTCCAGATATCTGACGATGGTTTCTGGTGTAGCATCTATTTGAGAAAATAGAGGGAAATCTTTCAGAGGGATTATCCTTGATGTGATGACTTCTTTTGTAGCAATGGTTGGATCCTTCTTAATGTTGTCAATGATCTTCATCTTTTTCAGGTTCTTGGCATTGATAGGTTTTTCAGCACATGCCTCCAGCGTGCTTATCTGCTGAGCTTCAATAAGATATTCTACTAACTTATTTTCAGTCAGAATGTCTGAAATTAGCCTGCCCAGAGGTATCCAATTCCTCTTGGTTCTTTCATCTTCTCTTGTTTCCTTCACACTGGTTCTTAGATGGTTGCATATTAAGTGAGGGAGGTTTATTTTTGCCTTTGTTGCAATGAAATGTAGCAGAAATTGTTGATCTATGTTGATGTAATCAGGAGAGCTTGTTGGCTTCCTATGGTTGATACGGCCCAGAATGATTTTTTCCCATATTTTGAAGTAATCCTTCAGATATTTGATTTTATTGGATAGCTGCCCAGAGGTGAAAATCTCTCTCGAGATTATTGTTAGGTCAAAACATTTATCAACCATATTGCTGCAATGGATTCCTCCTCCGTTATGACCAATCAGCCTTCCAATCAGATCTTCATTGATAATAATTTTCTTCCCCATGACAAATGAAGTTACTTGATGATTTAATGAGGATGCGTGAATCCATAACTCCTTAACCAATTTTGGGAAAACTGTACCCATTAGTCGATCAAAATATTTGTTCCATCCTTGAAATTCGACATCTGATGTAAGATCAAAGTCCTTTTCTTTCATGCTCTCAAAATCAATGATGAGTTCGCATAGTACCTCTAGAGAATCAATGGGGGTTAATAAAGTTCTTGATGGTTCTTCGTATATTTCTGCAGTTGATGAAGATGAACCAGGAGCACATTGAGGAATCTGAGTGCTTGAACATGAAGCCATTGTTCACACTGACTGTTGAGAATTTTTGAAAGATGGTTTTGCAAACGAAAAACTTAAATAGAAAAATGTAGCGAGAAGAAGTGAGAGTGAAAGTGAATTGTGTATTTATAAGCAAGTTGAAAACTTAATCAGTAAGAAAGAGAAAAAAATAATGATTACACAATAATTATGAATCCTGAAAATAGGGAGATTGCGCGGAGTTATGAAACAGTTACCAATAACATGCGTCTCAATGCATCCAATCAAAGCTTTAGACCCTTCAGAATTTGAACACTTGTTCAGCCTTAGAAGGACGCTTGTGAGAGGATGGCAGATGTTGATGATGTGAATTGCATGCTTTTATCTTTGAAATGAACCGTTCGGATCTTCTTAGATAGATCCTGATACAACTGTCCTTCTAACTTCTGAAGAATTGTTGATCAGATGTTCACAAAAAAACATTAAATTATGAGGGTTAGAGAATATATAAATAAAACTCTTATTATGGACATAATTTCATGTTGAGATGTTTCATAATGAAATTAAACCTATCTTCAGAAAGTGGTTTAGTGAAGACATCAGCCCATTGATGGTCTGTGTCAATAAATTTTAAGGAAAGAATTCCTTTCTGAATATAGTCAGTAATAAAGTGATGTTTTATTTCTATATGCTTGTCCCTAGAATGTAAAATAAAATTCCTAGATAAACAAATTGCAGAAGTGTTATCACAGAATATATGGATGTTACTCTCAAATATATTGAAGTCTTCAAGTTGACTCTTCATCCAGAGCATTTGTGTGTTGCATCCATCTGCTGCTATGTATTCAGCTTCAGCAGTTGATAATGCAATTGTGGATTGCCTCTTACAGGTCCATGAGATCAGATTTTCTCCCAGAAACTGACAGCTTCCAGAAGTGCTTTTCCTTTCTACTCTGTCTCCAGCGAAGTCAGCATCACAGTACCCTATTAATTTGTATTCATTGGT
Organism: Vicia faba; assembly: GCA_948472305.1. Taxonomy (NCBI): domain Eukaryota; kingdom Viridiplantae; phylum Streptophyta; class Magnoliopsida; order Fabales; family Fabaceae; genus Vicia; species Vicia faba. Next base: position 316,574,972 of record OX451738.1, on the reverse strand, counting down.
TTTTCTATAAAATAATCCAAGATTAGTAGTACCTTTCAGATACTTGAAAATTCGCTTAACAACTGTTAAGTGAGATTCTCTAGGATCTGATTGGAATCTGGCACATAAACATACACTGTATATAATATCAGGTCTTTAAGCTGTAAGATATAAGAGAGAACCAATCATACCTCTGTAGATCTTTTGTTCTACCTTTTTACTTACCTCTTCCTTTTCCAGAATGCATGTAGGATGCATTAGAGTCTTGGATGGCTTACATTCTGATAAGTCGTATTTCTTCAGAAGTTATTTGACGTATTTGCTCTGGTGTATGTAAGTTAATTCTGGAGTTTGATTGATCTGAATGCCCAGAAAGAATTTGAGTTCTCCCATCAAGCTCATTTCAAACTCGGCCTGCATAGACTTAGCAAATTCTCTTCCCAAATAAGCTTTAGTAGATCCAAAAATAATATCATCTACATAAATTTGAAAAACTAGAATGTCATTCTTAAATGGCTTACAGAATAAGGCTGTGTCCACTTTCCCTCTAGTGAAATCATTTTTTAATAGAAAGCTACTTAGTCTTTCATACCAAGCTCTGGGAGCTTGTTTCAGACCGTATAGTGATTTATTTAGCTTGAAAACATATACTGGATGTTTGGAATTTTCAAAACCAGGGGGTTGGTGCACATAAACTTCTTCATCAATGTATCCATTTAGGAATTCACTTTTGACATCCATTTGATAGAGAGTGATGCCATTATTCACAGCGAAGGAAATTAAAAGTCTAATAGATTCTAACCTGGCGACTGGAGAAAAGGTTTCTATATAGTATATCCCCTGTTGTTGACTATAACCTTGTGCAACCAGTCGTGCTTTGCTTCTGATGACTTATCCTTGTTCATTCAACTTGTTTCTGAATACCCATTTTGTTCCAATAACGTTGAACCCTTTTGGTTTGGAAACCAAATCCCACACATCATTTCTGGTGAATTGATTTAATTCTTCCTGCATAGCCAGTATCCAATCATTGTCCAGAAGAGCATCATCAATGGAAGTTGGCTCAATCAGAGATACTAATCCCATAAGAGATTCTTCAGAGTTTCTAAATATGGATCTTGTTCTGATTGGTTCTTCCTTCTTTCCCAGAATTTTGTCTTAAGGGTGAGTTTGGCTGCTTCTAGATAGTCTTTTCCGGAGAGGTTCTTCAGATGTTGCTATAATGTTTGTGACATTTCCTTCTGATGTTGTTTGTGATTCTTTGTTGGGAACTTCTGATGCATTGTCTTCAGTACCTGTAAATTGGACTTCTATATCAGCAAGAGATTCATTTTGCTTTGACTTTTGAGTGCTAAACTTGTCATCAAATCTAACACTGATTGACTCTTCTACAATTTGTGTTTCTGTGTTGTATACTTTGTAGCCTCTTGAGCGTTCAGAGTATCCTAACATAAAACATTTATGTGCTTTAGAGTCAAACTTGTTCAGATGTTCTTTGGTGTTAAGAATAAAATAAATACATCCAAATGGATGGAAATATGAAATGTTGGGCTTTCTGTTCTTCCACTATTCATATGGAGTCTTATCCAGAATAGGTCTTATTGAGATTCTATTATGAATGTAACACGCTGTGTTAATTGCTTCTGTCCAGAAGTTCTTAGCAATGTTAGTCTCGTTGATCATGGTTCTGGCCATTTCTTGTAAAGTTCTGTTCTTTCGTTCTACAACTCCATTTTGTTGAGGAGTTCTAGGATAAGAGAAATCATGAGAGATGCCATTCTCATTAAAAATATTTCAAATTTTTTGTTTTCAAATTCTCCACCATGATCACTTCTGAATTTAACAATTCTAAGATCTTTTTCATTTTGGACTTGGTTACAGAAAGCGAAGAACACAGAGTGTGACTCGTCCTTGTGCCTTAAGAACTTTAACCATGTCCATCTGCTATAGTCATCTATGATCACTAATCCATACTTCTCGCCACTAATGGATGCAGTTTTCACTGGTCCAAATAGATCTATGTGCAGAAGTTTTAATGGTCTAGAGGTAGAAACAACATTTTTTGCTTTAAAAGGGGGTTTTGCAAACTTGCCTTTTTGACATGCTTCACACATAGCATCTAAGCTGAACTTCGGGTTAGGAAGTCCTCTGACCTGATTGAGTTTGTTAATTTGATATATTCTTATCATACTAACATGCCCCAATCTTTTGTGCCAGATCCATTGCTCATTGTTAACAGACAATAGACATTTAACATTCTAACTTTTCAGTTCAGAATTTATTTTGTAAATGTTGTTCTTTCTCTTTCCATTAAAGAGGATAGATCCATCTTTCTGACTAGCATCTTTACAGGATTTTTGATTAAGGATTATATCATAACTGTTATCACTTAATTGACTTATGGATAACTAGTTATGCATTAATCCATCTACTAACAGAACATTAGTAATAGAAGGAAGATTATCATTACCAATTGTTCCAGCGCCAATGATCTTCCCTTTCTGATTTCCTCCAAATCCTACGTAGCCTCCAGATTTAAGTTCCAGGCTTTGGAACATATGCCTTCTTCCTGTCATGTTTTGAGAGCATCCATAGTCCATGTACCAGGATTGGTGTTTCAGTCTTGGTGTCAAAGATATCTGCTACATATACAATTGTATCCTTAGGTACCCATATCTTTTTGGGTCCTTGTTTGTTAGAGTTACCAAAATTCTTTTTGAATTTTGGTTTAGCGGAGAACTCATTACTAGTATATTTTAAATTATGTGTGTGCCCATAGGTAAAGTGAGAATTCATAGGAGTGCGTTTAATAACTATATATTTGACTTTCTTAGGTTGGGATACTTTACCTTTGTATCCTATACCTTTTCTGCCATTTATGCTAACTCCATAGATCATTGAAGCCATCTTTCTTCTATCTATGTTTTTAGCGAGGAATTTCTGAAAGCTGTGATCATATTCCTTTATGATCTTATTAGAGTTACTAGGAACTTCTGAGATAGTTTCCTTCTGAGTATTTTGTAAGTCGTTTTCAAGTTTTGAAGTCTTTTCTTTCAACTTAGAATTTTCCAATCTCAGATTCTTAGTTTCTTCAGAGTCAGAAACTAGATCCTTTTTCAGGTTCTTGAATTTGACTGAGTTGCTAATATCTTTCAAGAATTTCACTTAGACATTATCCTAATTTAGCTTTAGTAAAACTTATAGTAAAGTCAGGAAATAAATCTTCAGTGTCTGACTCTGACTCTAATCTAGATGATTCAGTATCTTCTGACACGTTGGCCATAAGAGCAATGTTGGCTCTTTCATCTTCTGATTCCGTGTCTACTTTAGAAGAATCTGAGTCATCCCATGTTGCCATGAGACTTTTCTTCTTCTCCTTAAAGAACTTCTTTTTGGGTTTCTCCTTTTGAAGCCTTGGACAGTCGCTTTTGTAGTGCCCTTGCTCATTGCACTCGTAGCAGACAATGTCCATGTTGCTTGAATTTTTGTGTCCAGGAGATGATTTAGACTTTCTGTATCCAGACGATGATTCAGACTGATTTCATGTTCTTCTGGAATTTCTGAACTTCCTTTGCCTTTGCTTCCACAGCTGATTGACTCTTATGGAGAGAAGAGACAATTCGTCTTCTTCTAATGAGGATCCACCAGAGATTTCTTCTATAGCCTACAAAACTTTAGAATCATATTTTTGTTAGATATAAGGGCTAAGGGCTTACCTTGCTTCTGGGGCTCATCATCTTCTAACTCTATCTCATGACTTCTGAGAGAGCTGACAAGTTCTTCTAGAGATGTTTTGTTCAGATCTTTTGCCAGTTTGAGAGCAGTGACCATGGGTATCCATTGCTTTGGTAAACTTCTAATGATCTTCTTTACATGATCAGGAGTTGAGTACCCTTTATCCAGAACTTTCAGCCCAGCAACCAGAATTTGAAATCTTGAGAACATTGCTTCAATGGTTTCACTTTCTTCAATTTTGAAGGCTTCATACTTCTGAATGAGCGCAAGGACTTTGGTTTCTTTTACTCACGTGTTTCCTTCATGCGTCATTCTCAGAGAATCAAACATGTGCTTCGTTGTCTCTCTGTTTGTGATCTTCTCATACTTTAAATATGAGATGGCACTCAGGAGAATAGTTTTGGCCTTGTGATGATTTATGAAGTCTCGCTTTTGATGATCTAACATTCTTTTTCTGTCAATCTTCTGACCAGTTTCATCAACAGGGTGTATGTACCCATCAATAAACATATCCCAGAGATCAACATCATGAGCCAGAAAGAAGCTTTCAATTTTGTCTTTCCAGCAATCAAATTTCTATCCATCAAAGATTGGAGGTTTTCCGTTGATTCTGTATTTCTCATCATGGTAGTCATTGCTGATGTTCTGACTTGGTCCCACCATAGTTTTTTTTTCTAAGCTTGGATCTTTTACTGACATGGTTAAGTGTTTGAACTCAGAACCAGACGCTCTAGTACCAATTGAAGAATTGAAAAACACAAGAAGGGGGGTTGAATTAGAATCTTAAAAATCAATGGAAAGAACACTTTAATTTTTATCCTGTTTCGTTTGAAGTCAAACTACTACAGTCCACCCGTCAAGGTGATTTCTCCTCTCTCCAACGAGATCTTAATCCACTAATCAATCTTGATTACAAGTCTACTTTGATAACTGCCAAAGTCTTCTTGAGTATAACCACAACCCGGTTTTTCTCAAGGAAATGAACTAAATAATATAATAGTAAGATAGTGTATGTTTTACCCTAAAATTTTCCCTCTCATTTTACTCAACACATGCCCATTGAGGTCCCTAACTTGCTCAAGGATGCCCAAGAGTTGATCAGACAAACGCCTTCCTAAGGCAATGTACCTCAAATTAGGGTTTCCATTTTCATCAGGGTGGGGGAGATCCAAAGTTCCCACATTCCCTCCATGGTCCTAATATGTTCTCAAGATCATCCATGTCAAGTTCCATGCCTTGCACAAGAAGTTTGCTCAGTCAATTGCCCAGATGCCTGAAAATCAACTGTACTAGGTCAAAAGTCAATTGTTGCCCACATACAGTAAAACTTCAAGATTTTTGGTCAACATCAACATTTTGAAGTGATATACATCATTTTATCAAGGGTTGATCATGATTCCTCAAGGAATGCCCCAAATTCATCAAAACCCAAAAGTTGCTAAATTAGGGTTTCTCAGGAAAAGGAAACCAAACTTTGACCAGGCATAACTTCTTCATATTTTATCAGAAATTTTCCATCCCAATCTCATTTTGAAGAGGATGCAATTCTCTACAACTCATCTTTATCCCACAAGTTCAAAATATGCACTCATCAAAAGATATGAATTTCTACATTATAGGTCCTTTTGAAAAGTCAACAAAAACACATTTTGGGTCAAAGCTTCTTACATGAACATGGAAGACCCAAATGAGATGAAACCAAAAGTGTTGTTTAGGGTACATCCTAAGCTTTCTAAAAAGTCTAAGAACACCCTCTTAGGGTTAAAGTTGAGGGAGATATGTATTGTCAAAATTGACCAATTTTTGGAAATATGCATGAAGTCAACATTGATCAAAATGACTTTTTTTCCAAATGGGCCCATGTTTTCTTGTTTGAAACTTGTTCCTAAGATGTCCCACGACCCCTGAGCTTATTCGCCTATTATTTAATTGTTTTCATTATTTATTTTGATTTTTTATCCATTTAAATCAAAATAAATCAATTTAAATAGTAGAATAATCAAATAAAATCAAAGATTTGATTTTATGAGCATATTACGAGTCCATGAACAACTAGCAAATCAAAAAATTCGTGTAAGAGCTAATTGATTGGAAAAGATCTTAATTTGGTCTATTTTGGAAACAAATCATACAAGGCAAAGAATGAAATCAAATCTCCATAATTTGCAAAGATATGATCAGTTTTTGTTGACCTAAATCATTCTATAATATAAACACAACATTTCCAAAGCATAAAAAAGGGTTCTTGGTCGTGAAAACAAAGGAGTCAACTTCAATTTTTTGTCAAAAAAAGTGCTGATCACATATTCCTCCATAGACTGATTCAAGAAATTCCAAGGCCAACAATCTGTTCCTGGACATTTTCAGAAGCCATTCCAATCATTCTCAAGCCTTAAAACCTTCAGAAATTACGCCTCACAGTGCCACAATTTGCATCTTTTTTCAAGATTCGTTTTCAATAATTTATCCATCATAAACATGTTTTGATCATATATCCATGCTTGTTATCATATTTGTAATGTTTTTTATTGGTTTGATTGAAGTTTAAGTGCAGGAATGAAACGATGCCATTGTTAGGGTTTTGTGGTTCCAAATTGGGAATTCCATATAGAGGCAAAATTGGAAAAAATCAGGGGTACTATCATGCTTAGAAGATGATTTGCAATTGATCCATGTCTTTGGTTTGAATTTATTCTGCTTGTGTTGCGTTTTTGAATTTTACAGGTTTATGGCTACGAACAAAATTCTTCATTATAGCTTTTGGTGACGGAAACGAATGTAGGTAAAAGTGTGGCCAAAAACAACAGTTATGGGAAAGAATACAATTAGGTGGCAGAATCTCATTGGGTGATTTGAATCACGTGCGCGTTTGGGAAAGACCACTTTATTTCCTTTATATTTTATTTATGTTATTATATTTACAACTAACCATCCAGCCATTGGATTCATCATCAATCCAGATCCAACGCTCAAGTCATACCATGGACCGTCAGAAAGAGCATCACACTGGATCTAGCGCGTTGACTGGGCTGAGCAAGGAATGGGCCAAACAAATTCAATACTACACCCCCTGAATTGCTCAACAATACAGGCCCAATTTCTTTTCTTTTTTTTATTTTATTTCCTTTATTTTAATTATTTGATTAATTATTTCCTTTTACAAAAATAACACAAAAAAATAATTTTTTTTATTTAATCATAAAATCAAGAAAACCACAAAATGTAGAATTAGGTTTTTTTATTAAAATTAGTTTTTTTTGGAAAATAATTAATTTAATGATATTGACTTGATTGTTTTCATAAATAAAATTAATTAGACAAATTAGGTTTAATTCACAAATATTTAATTTTCTCAATAAAATACCAAAAAATATTTTTCTTTAATTAATTAGATTTAGGTTAAGATTTCAAATATTTTTCTCAACAATAAAATACAAAAAAGTATTTTCTCTTTAATTGATTAGATTTTAGAATTTAAACTTTGATTCCCGTATTTAATTCTCGCGCGCAATATTTTATTTTCCAATTATTGTATTTGCTTCGGGTTTGTAATAGTTTTTAATTAGAGTTTACCGCATATTATTTACTGTTTAATCCCCGGTTTTTGGTCATGTAACCCCCTCCCCGAAGCCTTGTAATAGCGTAGATTTACTTTTTCGCTTTTAATTTGCGCAACTATGAACTGTCTAGATGTATGGATAATAGGCTTGCATGCAAAAGACAAATAAAATTAAAACAGTAGATCACCTTAATTGTGCAAAGATTAAATAACTGAAATCAAACACTGCTTCACACTTGCACCCTTAGGGTATGCCTCACTTGGTTGCCTCGGAAAACAATGGTCATGTCCCTCGAACATAGGGATATCTTAGAAAAAGACCCTCAATCTAAAAATCATCATAAAGTTATAGTCCCTTAATATCCCTCGAGTTGCCTACGAGAAATGATCTTGTCCCTCGAGTTGCCTACGAGAAATGATCTTGTCCCTCGATGTTGCCTACGAATATATGATGATAGTCCCTTCGAACTGCTAAGGTATCCCTACATGTTGCCTTCAATGACCATTACGTCCCTTTAGATAGTCCCTCAAACATCCAACAACTAGGGTTACCTACTCACTAATAGTAGGATAACACGGTCTAAAGGATAGGAGGAAAAGAACGCCTTTTTTCGAGTAGGTAGATAACTGTTAGGTACTTGCTCAAAACAAACAAACTTTTTCACACCAAACAATTTTCAAAACAACTTCGTAACACTCTTGAGGACAGAAACAAGGGTTAAAACAAAGTAAAACAAAAAATTTTAAAACAAGCACACACAAGCAATTTCAAAATGAGTAAGTACCTAAGAGCCCATAGAAAACTACAAATAGAAAGGATGCTAACACCTTCCCTTTCTCTAATCTACCCCCGTACTCAGAAACATCTCGAAAAAGGTTTTTTCTGTTCTTTTTCCCTTTTCCTTTGATTGGATATAATAAAAGTCAGTGGCGACTCTTGCTTACCTCAACATTTTGCGAACAAAAAATGCAAACCAGTATTAATAGTCGGTTCTACCACTGTATCACAGAACTTGCGACTCTGTTGGGGAGTATAAAGTGGGTTTTACCTTAGGATCTAGGTCATTTTAAAATTGCTTTCTTGTTTTGCCTTGCCTGCTTTAAATTCAAGGGTTTTGTTTGGGTATTATTAAAGATCCTACACCCGGATCTGGGGACACTTTTTAGGTAAACAACAATAGATCGTGGAGACTGTACGGTGTATACCAATATGGTTTAAGCGATGGTTGTATTGGTGTGACACTTTGGTTGGTATTGGTATCCTTCTTAAGGAAACAAGGAGAATATGGGGCCGCCGCGTGGTGTCGTGAAGCACTAACGGACCTTAGAACCTTAGTTGAAAAAACTTGGCCATTAGAAAGTAGTGAGATAGTCGGCCTCGGTATAAAGCTGAGGATTGGTTGATAATCGATGCTACACTCATTGAGATCAGACTTTCGAGATATTTAGGCCGCAAGAAAAGATTGCTTGAGCTGAAACAATGCCCGATAAAGGATGGTCAGTGATATTGAGAATCTTTAGAACCCGGTTACTTTTCTAAGACAGGTTTGAAACCAACTAAACTTCAAGAAGGTATGACCTTAAAACCCATGCAAGCCTAAACATAAGGTTGTTTGCGTGACTTGTGTGCTTTCAACTTTAACTACTTGCAGAGTTTTATCATCTGACAACATGAGTTCCTTGCAGGTTTTGTTTACAGTTATTATCGAATAACTTGGATTTCTTGCAGGGTTTACTTTCTTACATCACTTAGCAACTTTGCTTAAAAGCATAACATACACATCATAACACCATGCCTTAACATTTCCTTAACCATTTCAAAGATCTCGAGGGCCTGTGGTGCAGGTTATGATAAATCAGACGTCTAGCAAGAGGCAAGGGGATTTATTTTCCTCTAGCCAGTGTCGTCAGAAGATCAAAACTCAACAACTTGAGTCAGTGGCTATGACCCACTTGATATGGTGAGCTTGACTCTCGTAGAAGCACTCTCAACGATACAAAGTTCTTCAATCAAAGCTGCAAAATTCAACTTCTGACATTTTCTTGTTTACCCCACGAGATCCTTGAAAACATTGCATACATATATAATACTTATCATTGCATAAGCAGGTTTTAAAGCAGGTCTCTCATGTTCTCGCTGTTTATTTCAGCAATGGCTCTCTAACAAGATAATAGAGATCTCCAAGCTCAAGATGCCCAGTTCAATGAATTTCTCCTGAATCTATCCAAGGGGCAAGAAGACCTGAAAACACTCTTCGCCGGGTATCGGACCAAGGAATGTCCTGACAACAACAAGGATGAACAATTGGAACAACTGCAAGCTGAGGTAGAAGCAATGAGAACCCATATGCTAGGGAAGATGGATCTTATCCAAAACTTAGCTCGAGGACAAGAAGGGCTAAGAGCATTCCTCAACAAGCTTCACCAAGATGGATGCAGATCCATGAAACAAACAATTAAAATTGTAGATCAAGGCATTAATCATCCCCCAGTGAGAGAAGAGGTTGGGAACATACCTTTCCAGATTGCTACTACATCTCAAGCCCAATCACAACCTCGCCAACGACAACGGGGAAATCGGCATAAGAAGAATACATCTGAAAGACGCTTCACCGAAATCAACATGTCATTGGCTCAAGCATTGTAACGCATGTTGAAGGCCAAGTTGGTTATGTGAAGGGACCCTCCTCAGAATCCCAACATAGCCTCCCCAAGGTACAATCCAAATGCAAGATGTGTGTACCACTCCAATAGTCCTGGACATGACACAAACAGTTGTTGGGTGTTGAGAAATAAAATTCAATACCTGATTGATGAAGGAGCACTAGAATTTGCACAAGACGGTCAGGCTGAGTTCTTCTGCCATCCCTCCAAGGCATACCATCTGAAGTGACAAGTTCTCACAAGAAGACTTTTCGTTCATTAGAATTTTCAATGTGTAATTTTCTTTTGATTTGTTTGAACATTTATTCGTATCAAACCTCGTTATTTCATCAATGCATTGCACATGTTTGTCTTAAAGAAATTCATTCGTATTCACTATTTCAAAAATGAGTTATTATTTCCTTTTGTGATATTCAACTCTCGATTAAAAAACTCTAAGCCTTAGAGGGAGGATGACGAAAATGATACCACAATCTCTCCAATATGCTTTTGAACAGACCCCGCTGACGATGTACGAGCGTTGTTTCAAATCCTAAACAGTGGAGTTATAAGGAAGATAATCCCTAGTCAACCCCTTCGAGCCAATGAAGTAGGAGTTTTTCTTTTCACACAAATTAAAACCCTTAATCATAACCTGGGGCAGGGTAGTTTTCTCAGTTAATTCAGAGGCGTATTAGTCACAATCTGTCACTTCGTACACAATGAATGGCATCGAATACGTCCTTCCAAAATAAAAGACGGTGATGGTTCTGTATAGTTGTCAAGACAGACAGTCATTATCTCTCGAAATAAAAACCCATTAAGTCAAAACCTATGAAGGAGACTTAAGAGAAAAATTGGGGCATCTCGCTGACTGTAATCACAAAAGAAACAGTTCAGGCAAAAGAAGGGATAACGAAAACCAAAAAAAAGGAGGTTACTACAAATCCTCGACAAAAAGAAGATTACAAAAATAAATGCCTTTTCAAAACAAATGTTCAGTTTCTGAATCATCACCAAGTATCAGAGCAAAGATTCCAGACTCAATCGGGATCTAAACACGCAATTAACTGAGCATAGGACTGAAGAACATCACAAATAGAGGGTTGGATACAAATAAAATTTGAGCCTTTATTTTTTGTTTCTTGAACCGTGAACCAGGCCACGTTATAACCCTTAAAAGTCCTAGCTGAAGCATGGGTTGGTTTGAGAGCATACTGTTACAAAGGTATCCTGACTCCTGTAGGCTTTGTTACGAATCCTGAGTTGACATCTCATTCTTGCAAATTTCGTTTTACTACACAAAACACATTTTCAAAAAAAAATTCAAGACAAACATGAGTTTTGCATTCTTTAAATGACATTGTTTGCATATGACTAATTGTTTGACAACAGAGAAATCCGCACAATGGATATTCAATGAACAGACATCCTCTCAATGGACAGAATCACCTCAACGGGAAAGACACTTCCAATAACAGGTCTTCCATAAGCAAGGGGAATGACATGATGTCTAAACACACCTGGGGCAGTCTCTCTAAAAGTGCCAAATAACCAGGGGCAGATCTCCATCTGAATCACTTGGGGCATTTCGCACGCATTCCAGCAACGAATCATGTACCATCAACAAAACATTTTTGACAGTACTACAATATAACACTATGGACAGTGACAACTCTCTACATCCTGAAAGCATGGACATAGTCGAAAATACTACGCATAACAAAGACCCGCTAGGTTGACATACCTAGGAAAAAATAAGGGCATCCCGGTGAACCAAAAGGGTTCAGGCAAAAATTAGGGATAAAAAATGAAAAAATTTGTACACCCGGCAAGTCGAAAACCCAAAAGGGAGGCTTGGGCAAAAAGGGTATCCTGGTGGACTCAAAAACCCGAAAGGGAGGTCCAGGAAAAAGTTAGGGATTTAAAACGTACGACTATGTCCCGTCACCAATCTATCAATGGAAGACTTATACCTTGATCAGCATTCATCAAGAGCACCAGAATCGAGATACAGTTCAGATACGCTCCAGATACGGATGCCATTTTGATACTCATTCAGATTCAACTTTCAGATACAGTTCAGATACGCTCCAGATACGGATGTCATTCTGATACTCATTCAGATCCAGCTTTCAGATACAGTTCAGATACGCTCCAGATATGGATGCCATTCTGATACTCATTCAGATTCAGCTTTCAGATACAGTTTAGATACGCTCCAGATACGGATGCCATTCTGATACTCATTCAGATTCATCTTTCAGATACAGTTCAGATACGCTCCAGATACGTATGCCATTCTGATACTCATTCAGATTCAGCTTTCAGATACGCTCCAGATACGGATGCCATTTTGATACTTATTCAGATTCAACTTTCAGATTCAGTTCAGATACGCTCCAAATACGGATGCCATTCTGATACTCATTCAGATTCATCTTTCAGATACAGTTCAGATACGCTCCAAATACGGATGCCATTCTGATACTCATTCAGATTCAGCTTTCAGATACAGTTCAGATACGCTCCAGATACGAATGCCATTCTGATACTCATTCAGATTCAACTTTCAGATACTGTTCAAATAAGCTCCAGATACGGATGCCATTCTTATACTCATTCAGATTCAGCTTTCAAATACAGTTCAGATACACTCCAAATATGGATGCCATTCTGATACTCATTCAGATTCAGCTTTCAGATACAGTTCAGATACGCTCCAGATACGGATGCCATTCTGATACTCATTCAGATTCATCTTTCAGATACAGTTCAGATACGCTCCAGATACGGATGCCATTCTGATAATCATTCAGATTCAGCTTTCAGATACAGTTCAGATACGCTCCAAATACGGATGCCATTCTGATACTCATTCAGTTTCAGCTTTTAGATACAGTTCAGATACGCTCCAGATACGGATGCCTTTCTGATACTCATTCAGATTAAGCTTTCAGATACAGTTCAGATATGCTCCAGATACGGATGCCATTCTAATACTCATTCAGATTCAGCTTTCAGATTCATTTCAGATACGCTCCAGATACGGATGCTATTCTGATACTCATTCAGATTCAGCTTTCAGATACAGTTCAGATACGCTCCAGATACAGATGCCATTCTGATACTCATTCAGATTCAGCTTTCAGATACAATTCAGATACGCTCCAGATACAAATGCCATTTTGATACTCATTCAGACTCAGCTTTCAGATACAGTTTAGATACGCTCCAGAAATTGATGCCATTCTGATACTCATTCAGATTCAACTTTTAGATACAGTTCAAATACGATCCAGAGACGGATGTCATTCTGACACTCATTTGACACATGTTTTCGATACAGTTCAGATACGCTCCAAAGACGAATATCATTCTAACACTCATTCAACACATGTTTCAAGTACAGTTCAGATGCGATCCAGAGGCGGATGTCATCTTAACACTCATTAAATACATGTTCAAGTACGATCACGATATAGATCCATCCATAAAATCTCCTCATGTACTTTTTCCAGCATGGCACAAGGGGCAGAGACAGTTGGAAGCAAAGTCACTATCACATACAAGCCAGTGATACCTATATTCCCCATATAGCCGAGACAACCAAGGTCCGACCTCCGTATCCCCAAGCAGGAATTCCTTCCCCAACAGGTTCCTTCAGAAAGTTGATATCTGCATTCCTCAACCAAGTTTTATAACCATGAGCAGTTTATAAAGCCATCTCCCAAGCAGAGTTTATTTCTCTGACAACGGAAGCTCAATCTCCAACAGAGCTCTTCTCTCCAGCAATGGAAGTTCATCCCTAACTGAGTTTATTTCTCCAAATCAGCATATCTTCCAACAGAGTATCTCTCTTCCCCACAGAGTCATTCCCCCACAGGATTATTCTCAGACAGAGTCTCCTCTGGAAGAATATTCTCAAGCAGAATGGATGTAAATCCCCAGCTAATCATCTTCAGTCACTATCCCCGGCGGAAACAAAGAACTCAACTCCTTATACTCTCAAGCAGTAGTCCAGGATTTATTTTCCCCAGGCTAGAGAATATCACAATAGCATTGCATATCCATACATCATGGCATGTGTATACATATTATACATCACAATCTCATTTATTTTGAGAACATCATTACTCAATACATTTCATACATCATGACATTACATACGACTAACTCTTTACCTTTCAGGGAAAGATGCAATAAAGTTCTCACAAGTTCTCTCTGGTTCAGTCAAACCGACACCAAGGTTTCTATTCTAGTTGAAGATATTCCAACACTTTTCAAGATTTTCTCTGGTTCAGTCAAACCCACACTAAGGTTTCTATTCAAGTTGAAGATGTTCTAAGACTTTCGTCTGGGTCAGGAATCGCCGCTAAGATTCCCCTTATTTTTGTGCCAGTCAAAGTTAATCAGAGACCTCTCTCGGGTTCAGTCAAATCAATACTAAGATTTCTCTCCCAGTTGAAGACAACCCAGGACCTTTCCCTGGTTCGGTCAAATCGATATTAAGATTTCTATTCCAGTTCAAAAGCTATAAAGCTCGGAAATCGACCGGATAATATCTTAATTTCTCCAAATTACTAAAGCCTGGGACACGACCAGATAACAGTATAGAATACTACGAAGCCTGAAATCGACCAGATATGGTATATTCCAGTTCAAGCTATGAAGCCCGAAAATCAATCGGATAATATCTTGATTTCTCCAAAATACTATGAAGCCTGGAATCGACCAGATAGTGGTATATCTCAAATTCAAGCTATGAAGCCCAGAAATCGATGGATTACCACTTAATTCCTTCTGAAGCCTGGAACACGACCATATAAGAATTGAGAGATTGCAAAGTCTGGAGCACGACCAAATAGCAAGTTTAATCTCATCTCCCTAGTAAGTCACTGTAAAACCTGGAGCACGACCAGATGGCAGTTAACCTTATTATCCTTAGCAAATCACTACAAAGCCTGGAGCACAACCACATAGCAGTTCACTTTCACCTCCTCGACTAAGAGATGATTCCTCAGTAGAGTAACGGACAATTGAAGATCCTAAAATTCTATTTCTCCCAGGACATAGACCAACATTCCTCAGCAGATTCCTCCTCAATGACAGGAATAGGAATTCTCATCAAAGGAATATCTCAGGAAATCAACATCCTCTAGATGCCATCTTTAAGCCCATCTCCGACGATTCTCGGTCATATCTTCCGGATGGCATCTTCAAGCCCATCTCCGGTGACCTTCCGTCATCTCCTCCAAATGGCATCTATAAGCCCATTCCCGATACTACCTACACAGTCCAACACCATCTCAGACGAGTGCAAATTTATGGCCACTCGAGTGTTCAATCATCTTCCACCTTCAGATTACGAAAGGCAGACAACCAATCTACATCCTCAGGTTTAAGAAGATTGAACAGGGGCAGTTGTTGTACCCCAAAATTTTCCCTCTCATTTTACTCAACACATGCCCATTGAGGTCCCTAACTTGCTCAAGGATGCCCAAGAGTTGATCAGACAAACTCCCTCCTAAGGCAATGTACCTCAAATTAGGGTTTCCATTTTCATCAGGGTGGGGGAGCTCCAAAGGTCCCAAATTCCATCCATGGTCCTAATATGTTCTCAATATCATCCATGTCAAGTTTCATGCCTTGCACAAGAAGTTTGCTCAATCAATTGCCCAGATGCCTGAAAATCAACTATACTAGGTCAAAAGTCAACTACGACCCACATACAGTCAAACTTCAAGATTTTTGGTCAACATCAACATTTTGAAGTGATATCCATAATTTGATCAAGGGTCGATCATGATTCCTCAAGAATTGCCCCAAATTTATCAAAACCCAAAAGTTGCTAAATTAGGGTTTCTTAGGAAAAGTCAACCAAATTTTGACCATGCATAACTTCTTCATAATTTATCATATATTTTCCATCCAAATCTCATTTTTAAGAGGATACAATTTCCTACAACTCATCTTCATCCCACAAGTTCAAAATATGCACTCATCAAAAGATATGAATTTCTACATTATAGGTCCTTTTGAAAAGTCAACAAAAACACCTTTTGGGTCAAAGCTTCTTACATGAACATGGAAGACCCAATTTAGATGAAACCAAAAGGGTTGTTTAGGGGACATCCTAAGCTTTCTAAAAAGTCCAAGAACACCCTCTTAGGGTTAAAGTTGAGGGAGATATGTATTGTCAAAATTGACCAATTTTTAGAAATGTGCATGAAGTCAACATTGATCAAAATAACTTTTTTCCAAATGGGCCCATGTTTTCTTGTTTGAAACTTGTTCCTAAGATGTCCCACGACCCCTGAGCTTATTCACCTATTATTTTATTATTTTTATTTTCTATCCATTTAAATCAAAATAAATTAATTTAAATAGTAGAATAATCAAATAAAATTAAAGATTTGATTTTATGAGCATATTAAGAGTCCATGAACAGCTAGAAAATCAAAAAATTCATGCAAGAGCTAATTTATTGGAAAAGATCTTAATTTGGTCTATTTTGGAAACAAATCATACAAGGCAAAGAATGAAATCAAATCTCCATAATTTGCAAAGATATGATCAGTTTTTGTTGACCTAAATCATTCTATGATATATGCACAACATTTCCAAAGCATAAAAAAGGGTTCTTGGTCGAGAAAACAAAGGAGTCAACTTCAATTTTTTGTCAAAAAAAGTGTTGATCACATATTCCTCCATAGACTGATTCAAGCAATTCCAAGGCCAACAATCCGTTCCTGGACATTTTCTGAAGTCATTCCAATCATCCTCAAGCCTTAAAACCTTCAGAAATCACGCCTCACAATGCCACGGTTTGTATCTTTTTTCAAGATTTGTTTTCAATAATTTACCCATCATAAACATGTTTTGATCATATATCCATGCTTGCTATCATATTTTCAATGTTTTTGATTGGTTTGATTGAAGTTTAAGTTTAGGAATGACATGATGCCATTGTTAGGGTTTTGAGGTCCCAAATTGGGAATTCCATATAGAGGCAAAATTGGACAAAATCAGGGGTACTATCATGCTTAGAAGATGATTTGCAATTGATCCATGTCTTTGGTTTGAATTTATTCTGCTTATGTTGCGTTTTTGAATTTTACAAGTTTATGGCTACGAACAAAATCCGTCACTATAGCTTTTAGTGACGGAAACGACTATAGGTAAAAGTGTGGCCAAAAACAACAGTTATGGGGAAGAAGACAATTAGGTGGTAGAATCCCATTGGGTGATTTGAATCACACGCGCGTTTGGGAAATACCACTTTATTTCCTTTATATTTTATTTATGTTATTATATTTACAACTAACCATACAGCCATTGGATTCATTATCAATCCAGATCCAACACTCAAGTCATACCATGGACCGTCAGAAAGAGCATCACACTGGATCTAGCGCGTTGACTAGGCTGAGCAAGGAATGGGCCTAACAAATTCAGTACTACACCCCCTGAATTGCTCAACAATACAGGCCCAATTTCTTTTCTTTTTTTATTTTATTTCCTTTATTTTAATTATTTGATTAATTATTTCCTTTTACAAAAATAACACAAAAAAAATCATTTTTTTATTTAATCATTAAATCAAGAAAACCACAAAAATGTAGAATTAAGTTTTTTTATTACAATTAGTTGTTTTTTTGGAAAATAATTAATTTAATGATATTGACTTGATTGTTTTCATAATTAAAATTAATTAGACAAATTAGGTTTAATTCACAAATATTTAATTTTCTCAATAAAATACCAAAAAATATTTTTCTTTAATTAATTAGATTTAGGTTAAGATTTCAAATATTTTTCTCAACAATAAAATACAAAAAAATATTTTCTCTTTAATTGATTAGATTTTAGAATTTAAACTTTGATTCCCGTACTTAATTCTCGCGCGCAATATTTTATTTTACAATTATTGTATTTGCTTCGGGTTTGTAATAGTTTTTAATTAGAGTTTAGCGCATATTATTTACTGTTTAATCCCCAGTTTTTGGTCATGTAACCCCCTCCCCGAAGCCTTGTAATAGCGTAGATTTACTTTTTCGCTTTTAATTTGTGCAACTATGAACTGTCTAGATGTATGGATAATAGGCTTGCATGCAAAAGACAAATAAAATTAAAACAGTAGATCACCTTAATTGTGCAAAGATTAAATAACTGAAATCAAACACTGCTTCACACTTGCACCCTTAGGGTACGCCTCACTTGGTTGCCTCGGAAAACAATGGTTATGTTCCTCGAACGTAGGGATATCTTAGCAAAAGACCCTCAATCTAAAAATCATCATAAAGATTATAGTCCTTTAATATCCATTGAGTTGCCTATGAGAAATGATCTTGTCCCTCGATGTTGCCTACAAATATATGATGACAGTCCCTTCGAGCTGCTAAGGTATCTGTGATCGGTGGATTTAGAACTGACTGTTTAACGCTGGTTCGCGAAATGTCGCGGAAGCAAGAGTCGCCACCGTCTTTTATTTTCTCTAACATGGACAGTACAAAAGCACAACAAAATTACTTATGAGATTATCTCTCGGTTCGGGAGGTAGATTTATAGAAAGGGAAGGTGTTAGCACCCTTTCTATCCATGGTTATCCATGGGCTCTTAGATACTTGCTCATTTGTGTTTTCAAAATGTGTTTGCTTTTCAAAAGTGCGTGGGTTTGAAAAAGTTTCATTGAAAACTTCAATTCGACTCTTGTATCAGTCCTCAAGAGTGTTGTGAAGCGTTTGTTTTGAAATCTTTTAGAAAGTGTCAGTGTGAAAAAGGTTTTTTTGTTTGTTTTTAGAAAGAGAGCAAGTACCTATGAGTTGTCTACCTACCCTAAGGAATTAGGCTGTGTAAATGTCCTTAAGGCAGTGCCATCCCACCATTGAGAGGTAGGTAGCACCACCGTTGGAGGTGTTCGGGTCAATTCGATTGTAGGGACAGTGTGGTCACCAGAGCAACAGTAGGACACCTTAGAAGCTACCCTTATACCATTGATCCTTTTTTATTTCGAGGCAACCGTTTCGAGGCAACTTGTTTCGAGGCAACTAGATTAATGGACATAAGGAATTACTAAAACATCTTGTACTCGACGACCACGTTTCGAAGGTAAGGCAACAGTGAGGCGTACCCTAAGAGTGGTGTGTGGATTTGTGTGTTGTTTTCAGTTTAGCATTTATCTTTTGATCATGGCATTGTGAGCTACGCTTGTTTTTAATTTAGGCCATACATTCTTTCATTCAATTAGAATTTAAAAGTACGGAAATTTAAATGCGGAAAGTAAAATCCTACGCTATTACAAGGCGCGGGTCTATACATCGCCAAATTACAAAGACCTGTTTTAATAAAAGATGCGGAAAGTAAAACCTAGTTACTATTACAAGGCTTGAACAGTTACATAATATTTGAAAAGAAAATAAAATAACGTGCGAAAAGAATAAAAATAGAACGTTCGAGGGCGTTGGACCCTTTTGAAATTAAATTGAATTAAAAGTCTATTAATTATTTAATAAAAGGAAAGAAAAAATGTTTTTTATGTTTTTGGTTTTTTTTTTATGAAATAAAGAAAACGGAAAATCAAGAGAAACCCTAATTCTAAGTTATTTTTAATTATTAAGAAAAATATTAAAGTTTAACCTAATTTACTAAATAATTAATGTACATGTGTATTTACAAAAATTAATAGTAATTAATAATAACAATGATGAGAAAATTATTTATTAAAAAGAAAAGGTGAAAAATATCAAAACCCTAATTTTTACCTATTTTAATTTATTAAGAAAAGATTAAAATTTAACCCTAAACTAAACTAAATTAATTATTTAAAGTTTACTTACAAAATAAATTAATGGTGAAATAATAATAATTAAATATATTGTATTTTTTGATTTTTCGTTTTTTATTATTGTGAAAAGTTATTTTATGGAAAAATAAATAATTAAACACTAAAAAGAATTAAAAGAAAATCAAATAAAAATAAACAATAATGCAAACCATGGGGGGTATCAGGCCCATTTAGGAGGTTTTTGTGAAGCAATTTGGCCCATCAGAATCCAAGCCTTTTTTGACTTTCTGTGCTTGCGTGTGGAGTGGTTGACTAGTGTGTACCATGGACTGCACGTTCTGGCCTTCAGATTGGTCTTGAAGCCACTTGTCAGGCCAGCGCATGAGGGTGTATGGTGAAGCCTTGAAGGAACGCTGCATAGAAATATGTTAAGAGAAAAATTATGAAACATGTGGGGGGACCTGGGAATCGAACCCATGTCCCAGTACCTGCAGGACACCTCAACAACCAACCAGGCTATTGCGCGAATTTGTTAATATTATGGAACATAATTATTATAATAGAAAACAAAGCGTTAATGGTATGAACAACAAATTCACGCGCCAAGTTTGAATACCCCTATTAGGTGATGACACGCTAGCTTCTTCTTCCTCTTTCTGCCTGTAACATAAACAAATAGCGGGGGTTTTAAACCCCCACAAACTGCAAACTATGA
The DNA here is from genome assembly GCA_948472305.1 of Vicia faba. Lineage (NCBI taxonomy): Eukaryota > Viridiplantae > Streptophyta > Magnoliopsida > Fabales > Fabaceae > Vicia > Vicia faba. Next base: position 316,554,554 of record OX451738.1, on the reverse strand, counting down.
AAATAGCGATTAGAACATGGGCAAATATAAAAAGTGCGCGAGGTATGAGTTTGTCTCGTCTTGAGGTCACGAATTCAATGGTACCAGTTTGAAGGTCTAATTTTTCCATATGAAGAAACCCCTAATTCGAAGCTTCTGAAAACCTAATATCCATCAATGGCAGATCTTGGTTCAAGCATTGTTAGTTCAATTGAATGGTACCATTCTCTTCAGAACATCATTGTTAGTGTAAATCAACAAGTAAAATACATGAATAATGCATGAAAATTAAAACACGATTATGGAAAAGTTTGTGAAAAGTGCAATGTTGTTCTACCAATTCTTGGAGTATGGAGATTGGTTTTTGATTGCAATACGTTCAAGGAAGCCTCAGCAAGCGTTTGGAACAGATTTTAGGCTTTGAATCGCGCTGTAGCTATGATTTCAGATTCCAAAAATTTTGATAAAAAATGCAACTTTGTTCTAGGTTTTTTGAGCAGCTTTCCGTGTCCTTGTGCATAGGGTTAGCTTGTGTATAAGTATTTGAGTGAAATTAGGTCAAAAAACCAAGCCCATAGTCCATGAATTTATGATTCCAATCTTTGATTTTTTCACATCTTTTTTCAATCTTTTTGCCATGGAAAACTTGCCAAATAGGGATGATCTTGTCCCCTTGAGATAATGCACGAAATCTTTTGCATATGTGGAAGATATTTGCTGCATAAAAAGATTTGAAATGCATGATTTGATATTTTTCTCATATTTAAATTTAATTAAATGAATTAATGATAATAAAAATTCAAATAATTAATCAAAAATAAGAAAATAACTCCCTTTGAGCTTAATGGGTCGTGCATATGCTTTGGGCAATGATTCATGAAATAAATTGAGGCCCATTAGCATTTTTGAAGCTTTTGAAGCAAAGTTGACTTTTCAAAATTCCCAAAAATTTCCCAACTTCCACAAGGCATATCTTGCTCAATTTTGAAGCTATGATCATGTTCTTGGACATTTTGGAACGGTCTTGAAGTCCTCTAACCAATGTCTTTGGTCCCATATCATTTTGATTTACCAATCTCAAGTTATGGTCTTTGACTTAAAGTGCCTTTTTGTTGACTTTTGAAAATGACCTATAATGTTGAAATTGATAACTTTTTGTGAGAGCATTTCTTGGACTTGAAGTGTGAATATGGATTGTAGGAAATGTCATTCTCTTCAAAATGAGATTTGTATGGGATTTTTATGATAAACCATGAAGAAGTTATGCCTTGGTCAATTTGCAGTTGACTTTTCAACTGTCCAAAAATAGAAACTTTTGCATCTTGAGACTTTTTGAGCCATGCTTTGAGAATCATGATCAAGAATTGATCAAATGATGTTTGTGGCTTCAAAATAAGATGTTGACCAAAAATTTTGACTTTTGACTGTCAAATGACCATTTTGCCCCTGCAGTTGACTGTGAAGCATTTAGGGTTTTTGACTGTGCAACTTGATGCTGTGAGTCCTGAAACTTGGCATATGGATGCTTGACAATGTATGTAGGCATGTGGGACTTGATTGGACCCTTGGAAATTTCAGTTTCTTTGCAAGAACCAAAACCCTAATTTTGACTGTGTTAGGAGGCAATTGGATTGTGCAACCCTTGGGAGATTTTGAACTTTGATCTTGGCAAATCTTGAAGAATATGGGAGGGCAAATTTTGGGGTACAACAGTATCCTTACATGTTGCCTTCAATGACCATTACGTCCCTTTCGATAGTCCCTCAAACATCCAACGACTAGGGTTACCTACTCACTAATAGTAGGATAACACGGTCTAAAGGATAGGAGGAAAAGAATGCCTTTTTTCGAGTAGGTAAATAACTGTTAGGTACTTGCTCAAAACAAACAAACTTTTTCACACCAAAATTTTTTCAAAACAACTTCGTAACACTCTTGAGGATAGAAACAAGGGTTAAAACAAAGTAAAACAAAACTTTTCAAAATAAGCACACACAAGCAATTTCAAAATGAGCAAGTACCTAAGAGCCCGTAGAAAACTACGGATAGAAAGGGTGCTAACACCTTCCCTTTCTATAATCTACCCCCGTACTCAGAAACATCTCGAAAAAGGTTTTTTCTGTTCTTTTTCCCTTTTCCTTTGATTGGATAAAATAAAAGTCGGTGGCGACTCTTGCTTACCGCGACATTTTGAAAACAAAAAATGAAAACCAGTATTAACAGTCTATTCTGCCACTGTATCACAGTGTACAGTATTGTTTTCTTACAAAACAGTATCACAGTATTGTGATGTTTTACACAGTTGGAAGTATATTATGTATGAGGATTAGAAAAGATTGCAGTGGTGTTGAGTGTTATGGAAATCATAAACGATTTATCCTCACTTCTTGTTTAAATAAGCGTAGCATGGATGATCATTTGGAAACTGATTAATTATAGTTAAGGTGCTTTCCAAAAATAAAGATCCTTGTTCCCTTCTAGTAGTTACTCTTGAAATGGATACATTTGATTTTTAATGTTTCAAAACATTGAAGTAACCGTTGCTGCTTGCTTCAGAACTTTTGAAGGTCGAAGCCATAAGATCCTGTTTGAAGAGTTAGACTTGCTTTCCTAGAGTTGTGTAATCAGAACTAAAACATCTATCTTTTAGTGCAACTTTTGATCTTCTTTCATTAGAGCTTTTTGAGAATTGTCTACTTTCACAGCAGGAATAGACTTGTAGTTTATCTTCTGATCTTGTTCCATCAGAACTTCTCTACAAAACAGAATATAATTTTAGAGTGCATAATTGTTCTTTGTGTTTGTTATCATCAAAACTCTTACAGGGTTGTAGAATAAAACTATGTTCTAACAAGTACCACACAAAAATCTTGGAAGCCTTCCTTTAGGCTCTTTTTTTATTTTTTGTGGCACGTACTTCTCAGGATAATGCTCGGGATTAGGGATTAGTCTCCCTTCACCCCTCGTGTACCTTGGTTTAGCCATCTCGTCGCCAACTATGGTAAGTTTCCAGAATGTTTCATACAGGTAAGACTTGTTACTCTTAGAGCATATCTTTCCTTTTGTTTGTCTTTTGGCACCGACTGAATACGCTCGTTCCTGCAGAAGAAGTTTTCAAAAGTATTAGTATAGAGTGCATTTCCACCGGCCCATTCCTTCTTACCATTTAGGGATAACTCCTCTATCTTTCGAGGAGATGAAAATGAAGAAAAACCTATGCATCTGGTATCAAGGGCTTGATTATGAAGAGGGATTTAGTCTTGGAAAAATACTTTCATTTCAGAAAAAGAAAAGGAGATTAAATACTTATGTGATTGTTAGTGTTCCTGGTTATTCTAAGAGATAAAATATTTTTAGTGAGGATGGGGACCCGAGGCGCCTTTTTTTCTTGCAGAAAACATGGATCAATTTAATAAGGCTCCCGCACTCGCCAAGGATCAGGGTCTTACAACTGGCTTATTTGGCCGGATTTTGATGGCTTCTATTATTGCTTATACTTCTTCTCTGAAGGCCAAATATCGACGGTAGTGAATTACCCTACGGTAGTTTCAAATACTACCTAGAGTATAACCCCTAGGGAAAAACAATTGAGTACTGCGGTGGCTGGATTTTCTATTCATGAACCTTTATCATCCATATCTCCTACCAAGAGAAGTCAAGGTGATATCCTGTTAACTCCTGTTGAAGGGGTTCTTCCAAAAGGGCTCACTTATCATAGGATGGTGAGCAAGAGGCTCTTACTCCTTTCTTGCAGCTTCTTGTCATTCTTCTATATCGGGTTGTAAGCACCCTGAAGGAGTTTATTGTTGTTGTGGCTAATAAGGACTTGACTTTTGTCCAAAGCTTATCCATAATTGACATGCAGGGTCTTTTTATAGACGCTTCACGTACTTTGTTTAGGTTCTGATCCTTGGTTTTTATGGTAGATGCTGGCTAGGATGGCGTACTAGGCTTTGGCGATCTTTCTAAGGAGCGGGATAAGCTAAAGGAGAAATGTGAGGCCCTTGAGTAGGGAAAATCCGAAGTTGAAAAGGAGTTGACTATGTTGTAAGCAAAAGTCAAGTTTGTTAACTCTTTGCAGGAAGAGGTAGATGTGTATGATCATCCATCTACTTTGGATGCTCATATAACGAGGCTGAAGGCTTCTCTTGCTAAGGGAGTGAAATGCTAGAAGAAGGATTCTGAAGATGTGGCTAAGGCGTGTCGGGTGTTTGAAGCGAATCATAAAGTTCTTTAGCAGAAGATGATGACTAAATTAATGCTTTGAAAGACCTCAAGGAGGTGGTAGTTTTTTCCTGGAAAATATCTCAAGAATCCTTCAACGGGCTGTGGAAGTCATGTGTAGGGTTCAGGATTAAATTTTGGAGTAGGCATGAGAGCATTGTCTGGACCTTTCTGTCACTAATGATTAGTTGAATCCTTTCATAGTGGTTCCTAGTGGGGATGTCGAAGGTGGTATCTCTTGCAGAACCATCTAAACACGATTATGCCTTAATCATGTTTATATGGATAAGGCATGAGCTAGATTAATTGTGGTTATGTTTTGAATTATACTTATAGACGAGGGACATGAAACCGACTAGATGCAACCATGTGTCGTAACCCAAATTTACCCTACCTCTATGATCTTATTCTTCGAGATCTAAATAGAAGAAATATTCAGTTAAAGATGGTACAGCAGTATATGATGGCCCATCTTTACCCAAGACTAGGGCGTGTATTTTAATTCGCGAAAATGGGGCTTTCTAAAGCAAAAAGACCCATGCATCCATGAACCCATTCGCGTGGCATATTGGCCAATGGCCCATGCGATTCGGAAATAAAATTGTTCAGCTCTTACTACGCATAGTTGTTACTAGTTTAAAAGAGAGGGTAAAAGTAAAAGCCTGTTTTTAGATGGGGTTAAACAGTAAAGAGGGGGATGCTTATTAATGCATAGGCCCGTTAAGTTTTTATAAAACTAAGGCATTGTGGTCTTGCATTATTACTGCTTTAGAAAAGATATTATTTTTAACTGTTCGATATTATTATTATAATAAAAAAATAATATGTATATCTTTATTAAACAAAAGTGTGATACATCTTTGCTGATAAACTTTTATCAATGTTTTCATTTATTATTATAAGATATTACACTAATTATTATAAGTGTTGTTTAGAAAAATCTGTTGGATTGTATTAGTAAAACCAGACTGGGCCCAGTATACATTAAGAGGAAAAACATGGAGCCCATATTGATTCGTTTTGCTGTTTTAATTTTGAGAAGAAAAAAAAGCCATTTGGGCTTGGTTTGGAAGTCAATCATTTCTTGGTTGTATTAACAAAAATCGTGATTGGGCTGGGGAACCAAAGTGAAGCGCAGGCCCATATTCAGACTAACAACAGTCATTGTGCAAATCAATGTCTTTTCAACCAAATCTGTTACAAAGATTCATGCACGTTTACTCCAAAAACTGGTACTGTAGATATCAATAAAACAAAACCAAATCTTTTCTTTCTACGAAAATGATACCAGAATATAACAGCAAATCCACATTTTGCATACAACCAAATATGTACTGAATCTTTATTACAAATTCAATATATTACAGCTAAAACAAATCTGGAACAGAAATGATTAATACATCCAAATTTCAAGTATTATCAAACTGAATCAAAATCTCACAATATACACAATCCAATTACATTCAATACGGAATCAATTTAACAATCTAATCCCTAATTTTCCTAATCCCTAATTTGTGCTAACTATAACGGAAATTGAAAACCCTGAGAAAAAAACTAACTTATAAATACACAAAAAGTGGTACAGAAACGGGGTTTTCTTTTGTTGGGGAAGAAGGGGAAGAACGCGAAGCAATTATTGATCTTGTTGAAGACAGGAGAAAGGACACGATTAGGGTTTCAACATCTGAAACCCTAATCGCACCATTGCTCATCCTTCAAGCATCATCTTCCATCGGCCGCTGTTGAACACCTAACCAGCTTATCAATATCACCAGAACCTGCTAAAGAGAAAGAGGAAGGTCAAAAACTCAAATCACACGAAGAAATCCGAACACGAGATCGTACAAGGGGTGATTGAACTTAGCTTTTCCCTTTTGTTTTGTTGTTCTACAACTGTTTATGGGTTGACAGAATTGACGGCGGGGAAGGGATTCGGTGAAGCGTCGTTACGGCCATCTTTAGGGTTCGAAGGTTGGAGAAGGATAAAGATAGGTTGCAGAAAGAGAGAGAGAACGATGAGAAAACTATGAGGGAGTAACTGAAATAAAACCATAATTAGTATTCCATCAGATCCAGTGTACTCGCGCATATGGTAATAATGGTGTTCTTGTCAATCTCATCTGTGTGATCCTAAGTGGACGGCCGTGAGGCCAAGTCCACCGTATAACCATACTCCCTCGCACACCCTATCCTCCGGACCTCTCAAAAAATACGTTTGGGCCTAACCCAATTTCACTTCACCCCCCCTGATTACAATTACTAAACCGCAAATCAAATCGTACCCCCCTGTCCAGCCAGCAGTGGCCAAGTCTGATTTATTTTGGCACCCCCCATTATTTACTTCACAACTAAAAGTACATCCCCCAGATTTATTTAAAACTATTAATTATTTTTTATTATTTTCTTTTTTTTAATCATTTTTTATATATATTATATTTCATTAATTATTTGTTCTTGTTTGCATTTATGATTATAAATATTATTAATTTTTATTGCCATATTTTAAATATTATTATTATTTATTATATGTAAATATTATAATATTACCAAATAAATTATTTTCACATTAAAATTACATATCTTATCTTATATATTATTTGCATTAAAACATTTTTAATCACGCATTAATCAAGATATTCGCAATTAATACAATAAAAAACACAAACCAAGCACCAACTATTTTCGCGAACAAATTAAGCTAATCAACAGTGAACAAGGTGGATGAGAGGTTCCTAACACCTTCCTTTCGTCTAATTGAGTCTGAAACCTAGAATCTATGTTTGTGAATTAGGGTTTTCTGTTAGATTCCCTTTCCTAAGATAAAAACTAATAGTGGTGACTCTTGATTTAAAAACCAGTTGCTACAGCTGGCGACTCTGTTGGGGAATCACCTTAACCCTAGGTTTAGGTATTTTTGGGGTTTCTTATTTTTATTTGATTTATTTATTTATTTCATTTATTCATTTACTACATTTATTTATTATTGGCTGATGTTTTATCATCATATATTTATTGTGTGGCGGGACTTTTATTTCGAAAAATATTCTCAAATAATCTTAGCAAGAAGTTTCATCTATTAGCTTATGGGGTACATCATCCCTGCGAGTTTATGTGACGACTTCGCCTAGAGTCGGTGGACTTCCGAAAAAGGAATACTTATCAAAATATATCCTCTTGACGAGTAGGACTTTGGAAGGACACCTATGACTCTTTATAACGACCATAACCCAAATATCTCATGACGAGATCTTTCACGACTTTGAGATGAAAGTATCAGTCCGTAAAGAGGCTCCACCTAAGGGAGGCCCTTGTGCCTTTCCCCTCTAGTGTTATTTATGACACCCTTAAGGAAGCCACCTTTCGGGGAGGATAGATCAACTGTAGGTCAAGACTAAGGAACCTGCCTTATAAGGGTACTTATAACAAAACCCCATCACTGAACTATACATCCCTACCTTATAGGGATATTTATTACAAAAATCTTGTCACTCGACCCTACACTTATGCATTCATACATTGCATGTATTTTTCATGCATTTCATATATTCGTCACCCTACATTTTTCTTATTCACGGGGGGTATAAAAGATGAAATTAAAATCAAGATCTCGGGGACTATCTTTAAAAATGGATACCAAAGGAAACAACTTGCTCACGTTAACACGCCAAACATGCCTGAAATCAAGGCCACAAAATGGATATAACATACTGGAGACTTTCTCAAGTTTTGTCCAGCAACAGTGGATGGTTTCAAAAGCAGATATCTGCAGGCGCGCCTAGAAGACTTATTTCCTTGTTTCCTGATTACACGCAAATAAAGTTTTGGCTAAAAGATTGTAATATTTTTCAACATTTGAATTACGTTACCTTCAATAAAGGTGTTTTGTTTCTATACACCGTTTACGTATCTATTTTAAAGATAGTCGCCAAGTAAAATAAGCAAAAGATAAGCATATACCCAAAGGAATAAGACATTCACATTCATTCACATGCATGCATTCACGAACACCTGCATGTCATGTCAAAACTCATTTTTCAAAAGCACCTCTCCAGTTGAACCATTGGTAGAGAAAGATCGCCACCTCCTTGGCCTCCATGTCAAACAAGGGCTCATCAACAGAAAGCAATCGAGAAAATCGAGGAAAACTCAGGATGCATTCAAAGAGGATCTCGACCAAGTAAAGGGCGGCGTAAGTTCAATGAAAGGAGATTTGAGTCAAGTTCTTCTGGCTTTGAAGAGCATTATTGACGGGCAAGACCAAATTCCTAGGGTAGCTTTCGAGGGAGTATCCTAGACTATTGGTGCACAAGCGGTCACCAACCAGGGAAAGAGCCAGAAACAGGAATCTCAAAGTCCGTCATGGCCCAACAAGAAGCTAAAACTGAAGGGTTTGTCCTACCGCCGCCAAAAGCAGGGGCATCTCATACCCTGCAGATTCCAACCAATAATGCAGACTCCCGTTAGGACACAATGAAGCTTTCGAAAGATCTCTACAAAGGCTAGAGGACCAGGGGATAGTCCATTTCAGACAATACCCTGAAGAAGAATATAAAGCTGCTTTGAAGGGCGAAGCACATTTTCCTCTAATCCACGGGACCTTTGTCAACAACGGAGTAGTGCATGGCGGGTATATGACGAGGATATACAATAAGGCCAACACCAGAGGGGCAACTGAATTCATCTGAGAATGCACCCCAGGAGGAAAACCCAAAACATGGACGGCCGTGGAGATTCCTGATATCCTTATCTTTCTTAATCAATTTTTCTTATTTTTGAAAGAACCTATGTCAAGCCCGAGACATAGGGGTTGCTTGTAAGGGTTTCCCTGTTTTGTTTCAAACAATATTTACGATTAATGAAAGTTATATTTTGTTTCCAATCAAGATACCTTTTCTTTCTCTTGCATTTATTTAAAAATGGCAATACTTTCTCTGCATATGCATTTTCAAATATTCATATACTAAATCTGCACCAAAACATGATAAAGGTGCAAATTCATGCCCAAAACCAACGATAATGTTATTGCTGCGATCCAATATAATTTTGATGCTCCTATCAACCAAGCTAAAGAGGAAGATGATAAAGATATTGAACTCTCTGAGAAAATGGCGAGGGAAATAAAAAAGGAGCTAATAATATGCAACCGTAACTAGAGGCTATCAAGACCATTAATCTGAGTATAGGGGAAGACCTGGAAGAAACCAAGCTAAGGGGCAATGTTAAGAGTGGAGCCACAAAGAAGTTGATCGAGTTATTACGCATATCTACGGAAACAGGCCAAAGTCGAATACAGACAATGTCGTAAAAATAAATAACTACAAAATATCAGGACTTGACAAAGGACCCGAGCCAGGAGCACGTTGGATACTCACATTCAACGGGGCTTCAAATGCACTGGGACACGATATAGGGGTAGTTTTGACTTCTCTAAATAATGCTCACAAGCTATATACCAAGTCAACAACGAATGGGATACTAAATATCCAAAACTGATCCCATATCGGGACCATGTTAAAATCGACTGCAGAATTCATGAAGATCGTTTTCAGTTGTGTCCTATGAAAAGGGAATCAAATGACAAACGCCTTGACAACTATATCTTCTATGTACAAAGTAACTTGGTCAAACCACGAATCACGCATCATAAACAGACGCTTCGAAGAGCCCACACTTTGCCTTGTTATAAAGAAAAAACGACAATATAACAAGCTTTGGTTTCACGACGTCCAGAACATGCCCCCAGCATCGACAAGCAACTCTACAAAAATTAGCCTTGGATTTCTTTCCTGGGTAACAGTATATTGTACAAGATGAATCACAACATGGTATAATACTCAAGAAGATTCTGCTACCTCACCTTGACTCGCGTGATAAACGGACCCCCAACTACGAAGGTCCGTACGTAGTCAAAATAGTATCCTCCGGTGGTGGTCTTGTCTCCACAATAATATGTGGGGAAGAATTACCACACCCGACAAGTTCAGACGCAGACAAAAAAACCATGTATAATAAGCTCGCTAAGCTCGAACCTCAAACAAGCGACTTAGGCAAAAAAGGAGCGCCCCGGTGGATCGAAAACCCTAAACGGCGATCCAGGAAAAAATTAGGGGCATATAAACAAAAAATTATTATCCCGGTGGATTGAAAACCCCAAAGGGAAATCCAGGAAAAAGTTAGGGATTTCACGCAAAAAATAAATAAAGAACAAAAAAACTGCAATCTAAGAACTGCGACTACGAACCACGAAGGGAAACATAGATCTGAATCATATAACTCGGAAGCAAAGGAGATAAGATCATTAAAAGGATATTGGGGAACAGCAGTAGCAATTATCATTTTTATTGCCATTTACAATTTTAAAACCTTTTGTAATTACCTCTTTCTAGGAATTGCATCTTGTATTCTCGCCTATTCAGAGGCATATTAATAATACATTTTCTTTCTTTGCATCACTCAAATTGCGTTTTTTATTTTCTCAGACTTGTTTACAAAATACTACGATTATTACTTGTGAATATTGTCTTGAAATCATTTCGGGGGATTAACAAAATAAAAGCATTTGACAAAACATCAAAAAACCATTTTGGTCAGAAAAATATCAAAAGAAAATCCACGTTCACGCACATGGCTACTCCTACATCTTGCAAGTCTATACATATATCTACGCGTAAAGTCTACGTCCATACACATGTCTGCGGCTATGCTTGCACTCGACAATACAAAGTCTATGCATATATCTACTTGTCCCTACATAAAGTTTACGTCCATGTCGGCACCTATGCCTACACTTGCAACACAAAGTCTATGTCCGCACATGCGTCCATGCACATGTACATTCCTATGTCTTCAATACGAATTCCATACATTTGTCCATGTCTACGCATATGTCTATGCTCACGATGCATAAAAAAAGACTACGTCCGCACCTGCGCTTATGCTTGCACTCAACAATACCAAGTCTATGCCTACATTTATGCATCCGCGCAAGGTCTTTATCCATGCCAGCGCCTATGCCTACACTTGCAACACGAGGTTGACATATGTACATGCACCCACGCACATGTGTACTCCTGTCAATTCTACATATGTCTACACTTACGCTTGCGCTTATGCCTGCGCCTACGACATATGAATCGACGTACGTCTACGCTTATGCTTGCGCTTATGCCCATGCCTATGACATACAAGTCTACACACGTCTATGCTCACGCCTGCGCCTACAACATACGAATCGACATATGTCTACGCCTGCGCCTGTGCCTACGACATACGAATCTACGTACATCTACGCTTACGCCTGCGCCTACAACGTACGAATCTACACACGTCTACGCTTACGCCCGCGCTTACAGAGACCACATGCATACGTCTACACCGGCATACAAATCTATGCCAAGGCCGTTACCTACATCTACGTCTATGTCTACGTCTACGCATGCATACAAATTTATGCATAGGCCATCATCTATGTCTACGCCTATGTTTACGCCTATGTTTACGCCCGCAATACAAAATCAATGCTCAACTTTTGCTAACATTTCCCACCGCATTCAAGTTCAATAATGCTACGAAGACACGACATACAACCCCAAGAATTGGTAACTCTAAGCCAATGGTTTAAAGGAGAGAATGCCGGAAATAGTTTGCATAATATTTTGAGGCATACACGCATCTTACGCACATTTCATATATACAATTTGCATAGCATACATACACTATACATTTTTTACATACATATTCAGGGTTCCATATCAATGTCAAACATCATACATTTTGCATACACACAACATTCAATACGCATGCATACACATGTATCGCCTAGAAAATAGACAAATAATTTCACCCTCAATTCAACCATCTAAGGGTCAACCATCGCAATACTTATCCCACGATTCAACCCGTCACCTTAGTCTTCATGTCGGGACACATTCAGCCCATCACCTAAGTCTTCCTATAGTGATGAGCTCCGTACAAACTCAGTATGCTGCCTCTAAGCTGCAACATATTCTCAAAACCCATTACATTGCCTCTAAGCCACAATGTATTTTCAAAACTCAACACATTGCCTCTAAGCCGCAATGTATTTTTCCAGATCAGTATATTGCCTCTAAGCCGCAATATATTGTCCGACTCAAACACATTGCCTCTAGCCACAATGTATTTGTAAAACTCGACACATTGCCTCTGAGGCGCAATGTATTCACAAAACTCAGCATGTTGCCTCTAAGCCACAACATATTCTCAAAGACCCATTAAATTTCCTCTAAGCCGCAATGGATTCTCAACACTCCGTACATTATCCATAAGTCGCAACGTATTGTCAAAACTCAGTATATTGCTTCTAAGCCGCAATATCCTCCAAACTCTGTATGGTGCCTCTAAGCTGCAACATATTCTTAAAGACCCATTTGTGATCGGTGGATCTGGAACTGACTGTTTAACGCTGGTTCGCGAAATGTCGCGGAAGCAAGAGTCGCCACCGTCTTTTATTTTCTCCAAATGGAAAGGACAAAAGCACAGAAAAATTCCTTAAAGAGATTGCTCTCGGTTCGGGAGGTAGATTTATAGAAAGGGAAGGTGTTAGCACCCTTTCTATCCATGGTTATCCATGGGCTCTTAGATACTTGCTCATTGTGTTTTCAAAAATGGTTTGTTTGCTTTTCAACTGTGGGTTTTAAAAAGTTTCTTTGAAAATTCCAGTTCGACTCTTGTATCGGTCCTCAAGAGTGTTTGAAAAATTGCTTTCGAAAGCTTTTTGAAAATGTGTTGGTGTGAAAAGTATTTTTTTGATTTGTTTTGAAGTTTAGAGCAAGTATCTAGAGTCGTCTACCTACCCTAAGGAATTCGTCTGTGTAGATGTCCTTTAAAGTAGTGCCATCCCACCATTGAGAGGTAGGTAGCACCACCGTTGGAGGTGTTCGGGTCAATTCGAGGTTCGGGACATGGTGATCACCAGAGCAATGGGAAGACACCTTAGAATCTACCCTCATGCTAGGTTCCCGGATCATGAGGACTTACTAAGACATCCTCTACTCGATGATCACCTTTCGAGGCAAGGCAACAGTGAGGCGTACCCTAGGGGTGGTGTGTGATTTGTGTGTCAGATTCGTTTATTTTTGTCTTTTGTCAGGTCATTGGTGATCTAGCGTTTGTTTTTATTTTATCCATTCATTCTTGTATGCCTTGATTAACAGTTAAAAATTGCGGGAAAAGTAAAAGTCTAAGCTATTACAAAAGGCGCGGGTCTACATCGCCAAAATTTCTCGAACCCGATTTGACAGAAAAATAAAGAATTAATGAAAATAAAGTGCGCGGAATTTAATTACAAGGCCTTGGGAGAGTTACATGAATATTTAAAAGAAATAAAATAAATATGCGAATTAAATGAGAATTGAACGAGGGCGTTGGACCCTTTTTGCAAAATTTAATTAAATGATGAAATTGATTAATTAATTAAAAAGGAAAAGAAATTGTTTTTTTGGTATTTTTGGTTTTAAAAAAAGAATTAATTGCATTTAAACCTAATTCTACAATTTTTTTATTTTATTATGAAAGAATTAAATTTTAACCTAATATTAACCCTAATTAATTTACATGCAATTTTAATTATAAAAATAAATATTTAATATTTTAATTTATGAAAGAAAAATAAAAAGGAATAAAAATTATCATGAACCCTAATTCTACCATTTTTTAGATTTTATTATGAAAATATTATAATTAACCCTAATTTAATAACCAAATGAATTAATACAATTTATTTATGAAAATACTAAAAATAAAAATATTTATTATTTTTTCTTGTCTTTTCTGATTTTTGTGTGTTTTTTATATATTATGAAAATAATAAATTAATTAAAAACAATAATTAAAAAGAAAATAGAAATAATGAAGAATAATAAAAACTTGCAAACCTAGGGGGTCTCTGTCCCCAGAGTGGAGGTGAAATTGTGGTAATTCTGGCCCATTAAGGTCCTGGCCTTGTTGACTTTATTGACCACGTGTAGCTCCATTGACTTATGCCTATGGTGTTCTCCAGATTCTAGCCTTCTGATTGATCTTGAGATAGACGTGGCAAGCTTGATTTGGAGGATGCACGGTGTTCCTTGGTCACGAAATTACATACAAACGCGTTAGTAAAAATAACATGAAAGGGATGGGGGACCTGGGGCTCGAACCCAGGTCCTAGAGATTGCCAGTTTTATGCCTTGCCAATCGTACTGAACGCGCTTCTTGTATATTAAATAACTGAAGAATAATATAATGAGAAAATAATGGTTAATGGAAAGTCAGCGCGCGAAATTTGAATGCTCCAATGGTGCCCTTCCACGCATCATCTTCTTCTTCGCTTATTTGTTTTCCTGAAAATATCAAAACATTGGCAACGGTTTTAACCCGTTCCCTAAGACACCATTACAGAAAATAACGATTAGGCCATGGATGCTCATAAATTGAGCGCGAGGGTGGCCTTGTGATCGTCCAATCATGCTGAATCCAGTTATGGTACTGTGGGGTTCTAATTTTTCCTGAACTGGGAAACCCCAATTCAAAGTTCTTCAAACCCTAAAAAACGATAATGGTAGATTCGCGTAGGGTGCATAAAAATTCAATCAAACATATGGGTTAGCTTCAGAATTGAATATTGAATATGAATCAAGCATCAAAAATTATTAAAAGTGCATGAATCGGGATGCAAGATTATGAGATTTTTTCTGTACAGGGCGAGGTCGTGTTACCAATCTAGGGTGTTAGAACGATTGGTTTTGATTGGAAAACTCTCCTTGAAGCTTCAGGAAGCTAATGAGATGAAAATCTTGCCTTGAATCGCCCTAGGACTAGGTTTTCAGAATTCACTTTTCAAGCAAACATTTCAAGTTCTTTGGATGCTTTTCTGCGCAGCTGAGTGGTTTTTTGCATTAGGTTTTGATTCTTTGTATATGTAAGAGTGAATTAGGTCAAAGAAAACAATCCAAATCCTTGGCATTCATGGTTTGAGAGATTTGATTTTCAAAGATCTTTTTTTCAATATTTTCCATGCTATTTTGTACCAATCATGACCAATTCTCTTCAAATCTTTCCATATTTGATTATGCACGAATTTTTGAACCTATTACATGTACAAAAAGATTTGATAAATTAGGTTAAGTATTTTTCATGTATTTAATTGATTTAAATGAATTATTATTAATAAAAATTCAAATAAATAAATAAAAAATGAATAAAAACATCCCTTTGGGCCAAGTGGTCGTGCACATGTCTTGGATGATGAATTGTGGAAGAAAAGTAGGCCCATTAGCAATTTTAGGTCATTTGAATCAATGTTGACTTTTCAAAATATCCAAAAATTTCCCAACTTCCACAAGGCATAACTTGCTCAATTTTTAAGCTTTGATCATGTTCTTGGACATTTTGGAAAGGTCTTTGAGTCCTCTAACCAATTTATTTGGTCCCGTGTCATTTTGATTTACCAATCTCAAGTTATGGCCTTTGACTTAAAGTCCCTTTTTGTTGACTTTTGAAAATGACCTATAATGTTGAAATTGATAACTTTTTGTTAGAGCATTTCTTGGACTTGAAGTATGAAGATGAGTTGTAGGAAATGTCTTTCTCTTCAAAATGAGCTTTGGATGGAATTTTTCTGATAATCCATGTGAAAGTTATGCCCTGGTCAATTTACAGTTGACTTTTTCAACTGTCCAAATAAGGAAACTTTTGCATCTTGATAATTTTTGAGCCAAATTTTGAGAATCATGATCAAGCTTTGATCAAATGATGTTTGTGGCTTCAAAATGAGATGTTGACCAAAAATTTGAACTTTTGACTGTCAAATGACCATTTCGCCCCTACAGTTGACTGTAGTGCAATTAGGGTTTTGATTGTGCAATTTTGTGCTGAAAGTCTTGAAACTTGATATGAGGATGCTTGACCATATTTATAGGCATGTGGGACTTGATTGGACCCTTGGAAACTTCATTTTCTTGATCAGAACCAAAACCCTAATTTTAACTGTTCAGGAGGCCCTTGCACTGTGCAACCCTTGGAGAATTTTGCAGCTTGACTTGGCAATTTCTTGAAGAATATGGGAGGGCAAATTTTGGGGTACAACAGTTGCCCCTGTTCAATTTTCTTAGACCTGAGGATGCAGATTGGCTGACGTGCCTTTCGTAATCCGAGGGTAGAAGATGATTGAACACTAGAGTGCCCAGAAATTTGCGTTCACATAGTAGCAGTGTGATGATGGGAATGGGCTCATAGATGCCATGCTGAGAGATGCTGGAAGGTGGATGGGCTTATAGATGCCATCTGGATGTTGGTCGCGTAAGAGATTCCTTAGCGAGAACCTGCATACTTACAAAAGAAAAATGAGTACCTGTCATGTTGCAGGAGCTGGTTTTCAGATGCTTGGTATAGATGTGTCCTGACTGGTTACAGGAGCTGAGTCTGGATCTTCAAAAGGTGATGAATGAAACAGGGGTGGTTACTACCTCAGCAGGAGCGGTGAGAGAACCATAGGAAATTATAATCTCAAAAGCGGACGTTTGAGAAAAACCTGGAATGGAATTATCATCTCCGCACCGCTGGGGAGAGAACCATAGAAAATTATAATCTCAAAAGCGGACGTTTGAGAAAAACCTGGGTTGGAATTATCATCTCCGCACCGTTGGGGAGAGAACCATAGGAAATTATAATCTCAAAAGCGGACGTTTGAGAAAAACCTGGGATGGAATTATCATCTCTGCACCGTTGGGGAGAGAACCATAGGGAATTATAATCTCAAAAGCGGACGTTTGAGAAAAACCTGGGTTGGAATTATCATCTCCGCACCGTTGGGGAGAGAACCATAGGAAATTATAATCTCAAAAGCGGACGTTTGAGAAAAACCTGGGATGGAATTATCATCTCCGCACCGTTGGGGAGAGAACCATAGGAAATTATAATCTCAAAAGCGGACGTTTGAGAAAAACCTGAAATGGAATTATCATCTCCGCACCGTTGGGGAGAGAACCATAGGAAATTATAATCTCAAAAGCGGACGTTTGAGAAAAACCTGAAATGGAATTATCATCTCCGCACTGTTGGGGAGAGACCCATAGGAAATTATAATCTCAAAAGCGGACGTTTGAGAAAAACCTGAAATGGAATTATCGTCTCCGCACCGTTGGGGAGAGAACCATAGGAAATTATAATCTCAAAAGCGGACGTTTGAGAAAAACCTGATAGCTTCTACTGAGTCTTCATCAGAAAAATCTGTTTGGGGTCGATTTAGCTGGACTAGAGAAGGCCTTTGACTGGATAAGAAATCTTTGGGGTCGATTAACTGAACCGGTCTAGGTCTTGAAATATGATTGAGAATTTAACCGAATCTTTCCTGAAAGGTAAAGGTCAGTCATATGCAATGCATGATATGGATCAAGCAATGATGTTCTCAACATAAATGAGATTTGTAAGATATGATGTGTATATGCATGCTATAATGATGTATGTGATGCGATGTTTATGAATGTAATTTTCGTCTAGGGAAGTAAATCCTTGACGGGTGCCGGGAGGTCACTCCTGGGCTGATGTTGAAGAACAGATTTTACTTCCGCTGGGGATGATAGTTGCAAGAATACCGGTAGGAGAAGATAACTCCGTTGGGGAATAAACTTGGCGAATGGAATATTTTGCAGGGAGAGAAGTACTCTGACGATCTTGCTGGGGAGCAATACTCTGTGGGGAGAGACGTACTTTGTTGAATTGTTGATAATAACTTGCTAGGGAGCAATACTCTGTGGGGATAGAGATACTGTGCTGGAATGTTGATAATAACTTGCTGGGGATACCCTTGTTGTATTGGAAGTGTTACTAGACTTTGCTGGGGATAAGAAGACTTTGTCGACGACGATCTTTCCATGGCTTTTGGCTGAGGATAACCCAGTTATATCCTGGTAAGGAAATAACTCTTTGAATAAAGCCGGGAGACGCGTTCGTGCTCTGCGAGGGATGAGCTTCCAGAATCTACTGAGGATAAGCTTTCTGCTTGGGGAGATGGATTCCAACTTTTCCTGGGGAAACTGGATTGGACTCTCCTGGGGAAGTTTTGAGATGTATCGGGGAAGTGATTCCACTGAATGTTTGCTATACCGCCGGGGAACAATCTTTAGGTCAAGACTGTCGGGGATGCTTGTAAAGAATGTCTGCATATCGTGCTAGGGAATGTTGAGATCTGCTGGAGGATACTCAACTTCTTTAAGGCTGACTGTAGGTTTGCTTGAGGAGAGTGTACTGACTTGCTGGCTCACTCTCTGGGGAATTAAGATATATTGGCTACCTTCTTCAGCTGATCATACCTTGTACCTCATGGACAGAGCAATGAGATCGTTTGGGACAACTCATCATTGCCCCTGTTTCTGAGGTGGGGGAGGAAGACCTGTGAGGTGCTGACATTTGCTTGATGGATAAACCTTCTTCTGGTAGGCAAGTGATGAGCTGACAGGACATAGTCGTACGCTTTGATCCCTAACTTTTGCCTGGACCGCCCTTTCGGGTTTTCATTCCACCGGGATACCCATTTTTGCCCAAGCCGCCTTTTCAGGTTTTCGACTTGCCGGGTGTACAGATTTTTCCATTTCGTCCCTTATTTTTCCCGAACCCTTTTGGTTCGCCGGGAAGCCCTAATTTTTGCCTAGGCATGTCATCCTAGCGGGTCTTTTGATTACGCGTAGTATTTTTTCGACTATATCCATGCCCTCGGGATGTAGGGAGGTGCCCCTGTCAGAAGTGTTTGGCCGTGCCCCAGAAGGTGTTTGATCAGGCAAGATTCGTTGTTGAGATGCCCCAAGCGACTCAGGCGGAGATTTTCCCCAGGCTATTTTTGCCTTTGAGAGATTCTCCGAATCTTGATTGGATTACCCCAGATAATGGACCATGATCAGGCCATGCCCCTTGATTGGAAGTGCTTCTGTTCATTAGGCATTCGTTGTGCGAATTTCCCTGCTGTTCAAACAAAAAGTCATATGCAAACAAAGTTATGTTAAAAAATGCAAAGCTTATCTCTGTTTCGAAGTTTTTGGAAATGCATGCTTTTTCATAAAACAAGTGAATGTTTGTAAAACGTGATGTCAACTCCGTATTTTATCGCAAGCCTTAAGGAGTCAGGATACCTTTCGTCACAGTATGCTTTCGAACTAACCCATGCTTCAGCTAGGACTTTTAAGGGTTATAACATGGCCTGGTTCACGGTTTAAGAAACAAAGGATAAAGGCTCAAATTATTTGTACCCACCCGCTCTTCGTGATGTTCTCCAAACCTAAACTCAGTTGATCATACGTTAGACCTTGTTTGAGTCTTTGCTCTGATTTTCCAATGATGGTTCGGATTTTGGCAATTTATTTGAATAGGCAGTCATTTCCCCCTTTTTTGTTGTTGACGGTTTGTAGGACCTCTTTTTTTTGATTTTATTATCCCTAAATTTTGCCTGAACTGCCCTTTCGTGATTACAGTCAGCGGGATGCCCCAGTTTTGTAAGTCTCCTTCATAGGTTTTGACTTATTGGGTTTTCATTTTTGAGATATAATGAATGCCTTTCTTTATTGATTATTCGGAACCATCACTGTCTTTCTTTGTTTTGTAAGGACCTCCTTGGTGCCATTTGTCATGCACCTGGATCAACTGAGAGAACTACCCTGCCCCAGGTTATGATAAAGGGTTTTAATTTTCGAAAAGAAAAACTCCTACTTCTTTGGCTCATAGGGGTTGACGAGG
Organism: Vicia faba; assembly: GCA_948472305.1. Classification (NCBI taxonomy): domain Eukaryota; kingdom Viridiplantae; phylum Streptophyta; class Magnoliopsida; order Fabales; family Fabaceae; genus Vicia; species Vicia faba. Next base: position 316,534,604 of record OX451738.1, on the reverse strand, counting down.
GATTATCATCCTTATAACTCCAGTGTTTAGGAATTGAAACAATGCATGTACCTCATCAGCAGGGTCTGTTCAAAAGCATACTGTAAAGATCGTGGTATCGTTTTCGTCATCCTCCCTCAAGAGGCTTAGAATTATTATTTAAGAGTTGATCATCAGAAAAAAAATATGAAAATAATTTGCATTTAGTGAATACGAATATATTGTTTCAGAACAGACATATGCGATGCATTAATGAAATAACAATGTTTAACATGAATAAATGTCTAAACAATCAAAGAACAACACAACTTGAACATTCGAATGAACAAAAGTCTTTTCATCTCAGGGCTTGTCACTTCAAATGGTGAGCCTTGGAGGGATGGTAGAAAAATTTTGCCTGACCATCTTGTGTGAACTCTAGTGCTCCTTCATCAATCAGGTCCTGGATCTTGTTCCTCAGAGCCCAACACTCATTTGTATCATGCCCTGGACAGGCAGAGTGGTAGGCACACCTTTTATTAGGATCATAAGCAGGATGTGCTGTGTTGGGGTTCTGGGGATGAGCCCTTAATGTGATCAGGTTCAATCTCAATAGGCGTTGTAAAGCTTGAAACAGCGACATATTGAGCGGGGTGAACTGCCTCCCGGGCTTGTCTGTCTGAAGTTGGTGAAGTTGCTGCTGAGTTTGTGATACTGGAGCCATTTGAGGAGTCCTCCCCTTATCTCCTTGTCTCAAAGGTGGTTGAACGATGACTGGCTTTTTACCCTTAGACATTTGCCCCAGTTGGTTACCCTGAAGCAGTTGGTTGACGAGAATCCCGAGCTCATCTTGTCTTTGAGCTAACCCTTGAATGGCAGTCACCTGCCCCAGCATCTGGACTTTCAATGCATCCATCTCAGCTTGCAGGTGTTTCAGCCTTTCATCCTCAGCACTGTTCCTGACAAAAGTTTCCATGAGAAGTGTTCTCAGCTCCTCCTGCCCCTTGGATAGATTCAGGAGGATTTCCCTGAACCGAGTCTTTTGAGCAAGAAAGTCCTGGTTATCTTGTTGGGAAGTCATTGCTGAAATAAACAGCAGAGATGGGGTAAGTGACCTGCAACAAGGATACCTGTTATGCAATGATGAGTATGACATGCATGTAATGTTTTCAAGGACCTCGCGGGGTAAACAAGAAAATTTGTTAGCATTTGGATCCGGTAGCTTGATTGAAAGAACTTCATATTTGTTGAGAGTCTTTCTTCCAAGGGTCAAAGGCTCACCATATCAAGTGGGTCATAGCCCCTGACAACCCTAGCTAGGGGAAAATAAATCCCCTTTGCCCCTTGCTAGACATGTTGGTTTATCATGACCTGCATCACAAGCCCTTGAGATCCTTGAAATGGGTTAGGATGTATGCAATGGTATGATGTTATGTTATGCATGGGGTAATGTGTGTAACCCTGTTATGAGTCCCAATTAAGGACTGCAAACCAAAACCTGCAAGAAACTTAAGTAAAACCTGTCATGAGTCCCAATTAAGGACTAAAAACAAAACCTGCAAGAAACTCGGTAAACCTTGTTATGAGTCCTAATTAAGGACTACAAACAAAACCTACAAGAAGCTCAAGTGTTAGACAACAAGCATGCAAATAGTCAAGTACGAAGGCACACAAGTCACACAAGAGAAGCCCTTAGAGTTTAGGCCAGCATGAGGTCTAGGTATTACCCTCTTTCAGTTTGTTGGTTCATACCTGTCCTATCAAAGTAACCGGGTTCTTAGAGGATCCCAATATCATTGACTACCCTCAATCGGTCATAACTCCAGCATCGCAATCTTTTCTTGCAGCCAGAACCATCACGAGAGTTTAGCCTCAATGGGCGTAGCATACTGCTACTGTTCTAATGACCAAGTTGTGTCATTTAAGGTTCTAAGGTTGTTGATGCTTCACGACACCACGCGGAGGCCCCGTACTCTCCTTGACTGAACTCAAGGGTTACCGGTACACACCAAAGTGCCACATCAACGTAGCAGACTGTTTCAACCATGTCGGTATACCCCGCACAGTTCCCTCACAGCCTTGTTGCTACTTTCTAAGAAGGTATCCCCCAGATCCGGGTTAGGATCTATAGAACTCCCAAGACAGTCCCACAATAATAAAGCAAGCAAGTCAATACAATTGAAAACACAGTGATCTTAGTCCTAAGGTACACCTCACTTTAAGTTAAATCCCCAACACAGTCGCCAGTTTTGTGATCGGTGGATCTGGAACTGACTGTTTAACGCTGGTTCGCGAAATGTCGCGGAAGCAAGAGTCGCCACCGTCTTTTATTTTCTCCAAATGGAAAGGACAAAAGCACAGAAAAATTCCTTAAAGAGATTGCTCTCGGTTCGGGAGGTAGATTTATAGAAAGGGAAGGTGTTAGCACCCTTTCTATCCATGGTTATCCATGGGCTCTTAGATACTTGCTCATTGTGTTTTCAAAAATGGTTTGTTTGCTTTTCAACTGTGGGTTTTAAAAAGTTTCTTTGAAAATTCCAGTTCGACTTTTGTATCGGTCCTCAAGAGTGTTTGAAAAATTGCTTTCGAAAGCTTTTTGAAAATGTGTTGGTGTGAAAAGTATTTTTTTGATTTGTTTTGAAGTTTAGAGCAAGTATCTAGAGTCGTCTACCTACCCTAAGGAATTCGTCTGTGTAGATGTCCTTTAAAGTAGTGCCATCCCACCATTGAGAGGTAGGTAGCACCACCGTTGGAGGTGTTCGGGTCAATTCGAGGTTCGGGACATGGTGATCACCAGAGCAATGGGAAGACACCTTAGAAGCTACCCTCATGCCAGGTTCCCGGATCATGAGGACTTACTAAGACATCCTCTACTCGACGATCACCTTTCGAGGCAAGGCAACAGTGAGGCGTACCCTAGGGGTGGTGTGTGATTTGTGTGTCAGATTCGTTTATTTTTGTCTTTTGTCAGGTCATTGGTGATCTAGCGTTTGTTTTTATTTTATCCATTCATTCTTGCATGCCTTGATTAACAGTTAAAAATTGCGGGAAAAGTAAAAGTCTAAGCTATTACAAAAGGCGCGGGTCTACATCGCCAAAATTTCTCGAACCCGATTTGACAGAAAAATAAAGAATTAATGAAAATAAAGTGCGCGGAATTTAATTACAAGGCCTTGGGAGAGTTACATGAATATTTAAAAGAAATAAAATAAATATGCGAATTAAATGAGAATTGAACGAGGGCGTTGGACCCTTTTTGCAAAATTTAATTAAATGATGAAATTGATTAATTAATTAAAAAGGAAAAGAAATTGTTTTTTTTTGGTATTTTTGGTTTTAAAAAAAGAATTAATTGCATTTAAACCTAATTCTACAATTTTTTTATTTTATTATGAAAGAATTAAATTTTAACCTAATATTAACCCTAATTAATTTACATGAAATTTTAATTATAAAAATAAATATTTAATATTTTAATTTATGAAAGAAAAATAAAAAGGAATAAAAATTATCATGAACCCTAATTCTACCATTTTTTAGATTTTATTATGAAAATATTATAATTAACCCTAATTTAATAACTAAATGAATTAATACAATTTATTTATGAAAATACTAAAAATAAAAATATTTATTATTTTTTCTTGTCTTTTCTGATTTTTGTGTGTTTTTTATATATTATGAAAATAATAAATTAATTAAAAACAATAATTAAAAAGAAAATAGAAATAATGAAGAATAATAAAAACTTGCAAACCTAGGGGGTCTCTGTCCCCAGAGTGGAGGTGAAATTGTGGTAATTCTGGCCCATTAAGGTCCTGGCCTTGTTGACTTTATTGACCACGTGTAGCTTCGTTGACTTATGCCTATGGTGTTCTCCAGATTCTAGCCTTCTGATTGATCTTGAGATAGACGTGGCAAGCTTGATTTGGAGGATGCACGGTGTTCCTTGGTCACGAAATTACATACAAACGCGTTAGTAAAAATAACATGAAAGGGATGGGGGACCTGGGGCTCGAACCCAGGTCCTAGAGATTACCAGTTTTATGCCTTGCCAATCGTACTGAACGCGCTTCTTGTATATTAAATAACTGAAGAATAATATAATGAGAAAATAATGGTTAATGGAAAGTCAGCGCGCGAAATTTGAATGCTCCAATGGTGCCCTTCCACGCATCATCTTCTTCTTCGCTTATTTGTTTTCCTGAAAATATCAAAACATTGGCAACGGTTTTAACCCGTTCCCTAAGACACCATTACAGAAAATAACGATTAGGCCATGGATGCTCATAAATTGAGCGCGAGGGTGGCCTTGTGATCGTCCAATCATGCTGAATCCAGTTATGGTACTGTGGGGTTCTAATTTTTCCTGAACTGGGAAACCCCAATTCAAAGTTCTTCAAACCCTAAAAAACGATAATGGTAGATTCGCGTAGGGTGCATAAAAATTCAATCAAACATATGGGTTAGCTTCAGAATTGAATATTGAATATGAATCAAGCATCGAAAATTATTAAAAGTGCATGAATCGGGATGCAAGATTATGAGATTTTTTCTGTACAGGGCGAGGTCGTGTTACCAATCTAGGGTGTTAGAACGATTGGTTTTGATTGGAAAACTCTCCTTGAAGCTTCAGGAAGCTAATGAGATGAAAATCTTGCCTTGAATCGCCCTAGGACTAGGTTTTCAGAATTCACTTTTCAAGCAAAAGTTTCAAGTTCTTTGGATGCTTTTCTGCGCAGCTGAGTGGTTTTTTGCATTAGGTTTTGATTCTTTGTATATGTAAGAGTGAATTAGGTCAAAGAAAACAATCCAAATCCTTGGCATTCATGGTTTGAGAGATTTGATTTTCAAAGATCTTTTTTTCAATATTTTCCATGCTATTTTGTACCAATCATGACCAATTCTCTTCAAATCTTTCCATATTTGATTATGCACGAATTTTTGAACCTATTACATGTACAAAAAGATTTGATAAATTAGGTTAAGTATTTTTCATGTATTTAATTGATTTAAATGAATTATTATTAATAAAAATTCAAATAAATAAATAAAAAATGAATAAAAACTTCCCTTTGGGCCAAGTGGTCGTGCACATGTCTTGGATGATGAATTGTGGAAGAAAAGTAGGCCCATTAGCAATTTTAGGTCATTTGAATCAATGTTGACTTTTCAAAATATCCAAAAATTTCCCAACTTCCACAAGGCATAACTTGCTCAATTTTTAAGCTTTGCTCATTTTTTTGGACATTTTGGAAAGGTCTTTGAGTCCTATAACCAATGTCTTTGGTCCCATGTCATTTTGATTTACCAATCTCAAGTTATGGCCTTTGACTTAAAGTCCCTTTTTGTTGACTTTTGAAAATGACCTATAATGTTGAAATTGATAACTTTTTGTGAGAGCATTTATTGGACTTGAAGTATGAAGATGAGTTGTAGGAAATGTCTTTCTCTTCAAAATGAGCTTTGGATGGAATTTTTCTGATAATCCATGTGAAAGTTATGCCCTGGTCAATTTACAGTTGACTTTTTCAACTGTCCAAATAAGGAAACTTTTGCATCTTGATGATTTTTGAGCCAAACTTTGAGAATCATGATCAAGCTTTTATCAAATGATGTTTGTGGCTTCAAAATGAGATGTTGACCAAAAATTTGAACTTTTGACTGTCAAATGACCATTTCGCCCCTACAGTTGACTGTAGTGCAATTAGGGTTTTGACTGTGCAATTTTGTGCTGAAAGTCTTGAAACTTGATATGAGGATGCTTGACCATATTTATAGGCATGTGGGACTTGATTGGACCCTTGGAAACTTCATTTTCTTGATCAGAACCAAAACCCTAATTTTGACTGTTCAGGAGGCCCTTGCACTGTGCAACCCTTAGAGAATTTTGCAGCTTGACTTGGCAATTTCTTGAAGAATATGGGAGGGCAAATTTTGGGGTACAACACCATTACATTGCCTCTAAGCCGCAATGACTTCTCCAAACTCATTACATTTCCTCTAAGCCTCAATGTATTATCCAAGCCAACACATTGCCTCCAAGTCGTAATGTGTTCTTCATATTCATTACATTGCCTCTAAGCCGCAATGTTTTCGCAAAACCCAGATCATCGCCTCAGACTTCATGCAACGATGCTCGAAAACAAAACCTAGCTTATCGCCTCAGACTTCACCCAGCGATACGCAAACCAAACTCATTTCCTTAAACTTCATGTATCAATGTATATCTCATTACTCCGTAACATAAACTCATTGCCTCAGACTTCATGCAGCAATGTCCGAAAACCAAATCTAGCTTATCATTTCAGACTTCACACAGTGATTTGCGAGCCTAATCCATTGCCTCAGGCTTCGCGCAACAATGTGTTTCTTTATTCCAAGCTCCAGATCATCATCTCAGACTTCATGCAGCGATGTTCGAAACAACAAATTTAGCTTATCACATCAGACTTCACGCAGTGATTTGCAAACCTAACCCATTGCCTCAGTCTTCATGCAACAGTGCATTCTCTTATTCCGCGACACAGATCATTGCCTCAGAATTCATGCAGCAATGTGTTTCAAACTCCAGACCATCGTCTCAGACTTCATGCAGTGATGTTCGAAACCAAATTTAGCTTATCGTCTCAGACTTCAAGCAGCGATTTGCAAAACTTTAACCCATTGCATCAGACTTCATGTAGCAATATGTTCCTTTATTCTGTAAACATCGATCATCGCCTCAGACTTCATGCTGCGATGCTCAAAATAAAACAAAACTCAACACATTGCCTCTAAGCCGCAATGTATTATCCAAACTCAACACATTGCCTCTAAGCCGCAATGTATTCACAAACTCAACATATTTCCCCTAAGCCGCAATGTATCCTCAAACTCGAGCACATTGCCTCTAAGCCGCAATGTATTATCCATACTCAACACATTGCCTCTAAGCTGCAATGTATCACCCAAACTAACACGTTACCTTTAATCCGTAATGCGTTCTTCAAACTCAAACACATTGCCTCTAAGTTGCAATGTATTATCCAAATCAACACATTGCCTCTAAGTCGTAATTTGTTCTTCAAACTCAAACACATTGCCTCTAAGCCACAATGCGTTCTTCAGACTCAAAACACATTGCCTCTAAGCCGCAATGTACTCGCAAATCTAACACATAGCCTCTGAGCCGCAACGTACTCATGCTCAAAACATCTCCTCAGACGTCACGCAGCGATTCACAAACGTAACCCATGGCCTCAGTCTTCAAGCAACCATGCATCATCAATCATTAATATACTCACCCTCCAAATGGGTGAATAAGCCAAGACATGTGGAATTGCGCTATCTGCCTCGTTATCAAACCCAGGTAAGTGATATATTATCAGCTTTGCCTACTTCCTTGAGACATGTAAGGGTATGCTACATCAGCATAACCTTATGTGTGTCGGATAAATTTTGGGATACTTCAAGTATTCAATAAACTTTCAATAAAAATGCGCAAGACTCGAGTTTTCTCACGATATTCGATTGAAAGATAATTGAATATGGACAACTGTCGTAACCCAAATTTTCCCTACCTCTATGATCTTATTCTTCGAGATCGAAATAGAAGAAATATTCAGTTAAAGATGGTACAGCAGTATCTGATGGCCCATCTTTATCCAAGACTAGGGGTGTATTTTAATTCGCAAAAATCGGACTTTCTAAAGCAAAAAGACCTGTGAATCCATTCACGTGGCATGTTGGCCAATGGCCCATGCGATTCAGAAATAAAATTGTTCAACTCTTACTAATAATAGTTGTTACTAGTTTAAAAGAGAGGATAAAAGTAAAAGCCCATTTTTAGATGGGGTTAAACAGTAAAGAAGGGGGATGCTTATTAATGCATAGGTCCATTAAGTTTTTATAAAAACTAAGGCATTGTGGTCTTGCATTATTACTTCTTTAGAAAAGATATTATTTTTAACTGTTCGATATTATTATTTTAATAAAAAAAATAATATGTATTTCTTTATTAAAAAAAAGTGTGATACATCTTTGCTGATAAACGTTTATCAATGTTTTCATTTATTATTAGAAGATATTGCACTGATTATTATAAGTGTTGTTTAGAAAAATATGTTGGATTATATTAGTAAAACCAGATTGGGTCCAATATACATTAAGAGGAAAAACATGGAGCCCATATTGATTCGTGTTGCTGTTTTAATTTTGAGAAAGAAAAAAAAGCCACTTGGGCTTGGTTTGGAAGTCAATCATTTCTTGGTTGTATTACCAAAAACATTGATTGGGCTGGGGAACCAAAGTGCAGCGCAGGCCCATATTCAGACTAACAACAGTCACTGTGCAAATCAATGTTTTTTCAAACAAATTTGTTACAAAGATTCACGCACGTTTACTCCAAAAACTGGTACTGTAGATATTAATAAAACAAAACCAAATATTTTCTTTCTACGATAATGATACCAGAATATAATAACAAATCCACATTTTGCATACAACCAAATATGTATTGAATCTTTATTACAAATTCAATATATTACAGCTAAAACAAATTTGGAACGGAAATGATTAATACATCCAAATTGCAAGTATTATCAAACTGAATCAAAATCTCACAATATACACAATCCAATTACATTCAATGCAGAATCAATTTAACAATCTAATCCCTAATTTTCCTAATCCCAAATTTGTGCTAACTATAACAGCAATTGAAAACCCTAAGAAAAAAACTAACTTATAAATACAGAAAAAGTGGTACAAAAACAAGGCTTTTTTTGGCTGGGGAAGAAGAGGAAGAACGCAAAGCAATTACCGATCTTGTTGAAGACAGAAGAAAGGACACGATTAGGGTTTCAACATCTGAAACCCTAATCACGCCGTTTCTCATCCTTCAAGCGTCATCTTCCATCAGCCGTCGTTGAACACCTAACCAGTTTATCAATATCGCTGGAATCTGCGAAAGAGAAAGAGGAAGGTCAGAAACCCAAATCACTGGAAGAAATCCGAACACGAGATCGTACAAGGGGTGATTGAACTTAGCTTTTCCATTTTTTTTTTGTTCTACGATTATTTATGGGTTGCCGGAATTGACGGAGGGGGAGGGATTCAGTAAAGCTCCATTGCGGCTATCTTTAGCGTTCGAAGGTTGGAGAAGGATAGAGATAGGTTACAGAAAGAAAGAGAGAACACTGAGAAAACTATGAGAGAGTAACTGAAATAAAACCATAATTAGTATTCCATCAGATCCAGTATACTCGCGCATATGGCAATAATGGTGTTCTTGTCAATATCATATGTGTGATCCTAAATGGACGGCCGTGAGGCCAAGTCCATCGTATAACCATACTCCCTCGCACACCCTATCCTTCGGACCTCTCAGAAAATACGTTTGGGCCTAACCCAATTTCTCTTCACACCCCCCCCCCCCCCCCCTTGATTATAATTACTAAACCGCAAATCAAATTGTACCCCCCTGTCCAATCAGCAGTAATGGGCCAAGTCTGATTTATTTTGGCACCCCCCATTATTTACTTCACAACTGAAAGTACACCCCCCAGGTTTATTTAAAATTATTAATTACTTTTTTTATTATTTTCTTTTTATATCATTATATATATATATATATATATATATATATATATATATATATATATATATATATATATATATATATATATATATATATATATATATATATATATATATATATATATATATATATATATATATATATATATATATATTTCATTAATTATTTGGTTTGCATTTATGATTATAAATATTATTAATTTTTATTGCCATATTTTAAATATTATTATTATTTATTATATGTAAATATTATAATATTACCAAATAAATTATTTTCACATTAAAATTACATATCTTATCTTATATATTATTTGCATTAAAACATTTTTAATCACGCATTAATCAAGATCTTCGCAATTAATACAGTAAAAAAACACAAACCAAACACCAACTATTTTCGCGAACAAATTAAGCTAATCAACAGTCTTTTTCGTAAATGAGTTTCAAACTGATTTTGACTTACTGCGTACTCAGTCAAAATCTCCACAATCACTACTCCTGACCGAGTGCGAAGTGATTCAAAATATGTTTGCAAACCCCTAAAAGACACCAACTCATACGAACTACGAATTGGGACTCTGATTCCTCATAAGAGGATACGTAGGCACGCGATCTAAAATCGTGGCAAGTCTTGCTAATTAAAACTTAAAATCCTGTTTATTGCAAACCTAAACCTAGGGCTTAATATCCTTGTGAACAAGGTGGATGAGAGGTTCCTAACACCTTCCTTTCATCTAATTGAGTCCTAAACTTAGAATCTCTGTCTGTGAATTAGTGTTTTCTGTTAGATTCCCTTCTCTAAGATAAAAACTAATAGTGGTGACTCTTGATTTAAAAACCAGTTGCCACACCATGCTTTTTTTAAAAAGCGCTCCGTGTCACAAAGGATCATTCCCCGACCTAGGATAGAGGATCTTTGTCCCTGTCCCCGAGGTAAATCTCGAATCGAGGTAGATGTCTCCATGCTCCACCACTCACGTTCCTTGGATTGACAAGATACGAAAGGGGGTGTGCTAGCGCGTAAATGCGTGTATTTCTTTGACAATGGGTATTTGAATGTTGTATTCGGACGTGTAAAGTGTCTCTGATAGTCTCTAAAACCTTGGAATAATTGGTAGGTTTCATATCACCTTGGTAGGAGGACCTTTTTTTATCACACCATCATCATCATCATCATCATCATCATCATTATCATCATTATTTTTCAACATGTAGCGCGCCTCTTCATAATTTAGGCAGTGATTCAATTTTCCATACTCTTTCTTTTATAATATGCAATCATTATGACATGAATGAATTTTGATATAGTCTGAATCCACTATACACAATATCTTATTGGCCTCATAGTTACGGTTCGGCAATGTGTTATCTTCTAGAAGCATGTTTTTCAATAATTCAATCAGTTCAATGAAACTTTTATCCATCCACCCACTTTTTGCCTTCAAATTAAACAGTTGTAACACCAATAATAATCGTGTAAATTTTTGCCCATGGATATAATGACTCTTCTTTGTTACTACATAAACTATTATACACACATTATCCTAAAATAATCTTCTTCAACATCGCGTATCATATCTCTTAGTTATCCATATCTACATCAACTTCATCTTTATGTGACACTGTTGGTTTTTTTTTTCACGCCACCATGCCACGTCCATGTTGTATAATATTGACTAAATCTATCACAACATAAATGATTGAATATTTTTTTCTTTCTAAGTTTTTTCGTATTCTTGCAAAAAAACATAAGGACAATGAAAAATTCCATTTTTTTGGAAGTTTTCTTGCAGCGGATTGAAAATTTTTAATCACTTCATTCTCATACTCCTCGCTTAATCTATTAGATTTAATACAACTAAGATCCATAACTACTTTCTAAAATTAAAATCAAAATTCTACATAGATCATACATTTTGAATGAAAACTTTGCTAAGTTCAAAACTTTTGTAAGTCACGTTATAATATCAAAATATTGATAAGTCACATTGTAATAAATCTACTACTATATTAAATTATACACACAATGCTAGTCTACATTTATAAATTACACATTTTAACAACAAAGGTTCAACTTAACTTGCTCCACACTTTTAAGAGAGAACTTTGACAAGTTAGCACAACAACAACAACATTATACCATCAATCTCAACTGCAACAACGACAACAACATAAATCTTTCAATGTCAATAAAAACAACAACATTAAATCTTTTACTTAACACACAAAAATAATTAAATATTCAATCTCAATAGCAACAACAATAACAACATAAATCTTTCAATGTCAATAAAAACAACAACATTAAACCTTTTACTTAACATACAAAAATCATTAAATCTTCAATCTCAATTGCAACAATAATAACATTAAACCTCTCAATAACAACAAAATTAAACCTTTAGGGTTTAGGATCTCCAAAACAACAACAACAACAACAACAACAATTAAACCTTAAATATATCAACAACAACAACAACATTAAACCTTAAATATTTCAACAACAACAACATTATTGCTATATGCATGGAGAAAGAATTTACGTACTAAAAATACGATGAAAAAATCAAAGGAATGAATTTTGTTTGAGTTTCAAGTTTCCTTCTTTGAGTTTCATTTGAATTCATTTCTTCGAGTTTCGTTCGAGTTTCCTTCCTTATTTCCTTACCTCTTTCAAGTTGGATAAGATAATATGGATTTCCAAACCTCGTTTGTGGAAGAAATTGTGTTTTCAAGTTTTATTTTGTGAAGAAATTATGTTTTCCAGTTTGGTTTAGTGAAGATGATGAGAAAATGGTGCTTCCTTCGTTAATAGAAGATGGTGTTTTTAGGGAGATAATGAATTTCAATAGAGTTTAATGAGGTATTTGTTGATGTAAAAGTGAAGAAACTAGCTAGCTATGTTATGTTAGTGCAAAAGTGTGCAACTTTTTTCCTCGATTAAATATTCCAACTGAGGGGAAATCTTAGTCATTTTTAATTATAAAAAAAAAATCAAGACACCGCTTTTCCCCTCAGTTGAAACTCTCATCTGAGAGGAAATCTTATCCATTTTTAATTTAAAAAAATAAAGTAAGGCACTAGTTTTATTATTAATTTAATACAAAAAAAGCAAGGCCACTTTTCTCCTTTGTTGGGAAGTCTAATCGAGGGAAAATACTGCTCATTTTTAATTTTAAAAATAAGCAAGACGCCATTATGAAAATAGAAAAGTGTTGTTGCTTGAAATCAATCTCATGACCACCGCCACTTTTTCCCTCGTTTGAATGTCCAGCCGTGGAAAACACATTAGAGTTGAACAAATTAGCATTATGGTCATGTTTCGTGTTGATAGTGCCACTAATCATATAGGGCGGTCATTGTGGAACTACAATTTGGAGAAGATTTCACATAAGGGATAAGGTCATCAGAACATGCCACGAAATGGAAGACACGAAGTTGAAAGTGGAGGTATCATATAACCCAAGCAGAGAGAGTACTCACACATTACATATGAATATAGACGAATGGTGTAACCTTTTTGTAGGCCACACTTCTATAACCAGTATGATGGTTTCTTCTATAAATATGACAATTTATAAATAAGTCAAACCAATCAATCATACAATCAAGTTATTTTACATATTCTATCTCTTTTACTTTACTTTATTTTTATGCATTGCGTAGTTTACTAATGCAACTTCCTCCAATACTATTCTTAACTTAATATTCTTTGAAGGAGTTAATTAATCTACAATCGAGGAATACAATTTACCTTTCAATACAATCACTTAAATAAAAAATAATAATTGTTTAGAGATATTTGTCAATATCTCAACTAATTTTCAAGCTTGACAACAATAGTGTGACAAGTAAAGTAACATTGATTTACTGTTGATCTTTTGTTTTTATAAAAGTAAATACTAAATATTTAGCTATTGATTGTAATATTATTCATGAAAAATAATAAGCTAGTGTTAATCAACCTCTAGTCTATTAGCTCCCAAGTATAATTTAATTGGTATATTGGGTCAAAGACTCACTCAAACGAGTGAGAAGAACACTACATATTCGCTCAAAACCTTAAGGCATTGGGTATATGAGTCCTCACTTTATAAAGATTTAAATCTCAACTTTTTCAAATAATGTAGGACTCCCAACTCACATTTGTATCTCGATAATCCCCCTCAAGTGTGAGTCTATCCGCTATGTTTCCCTTCAAGCGGAAGCTATTTCATTCATATACACTTGTATTGTCGTTGACACTCTTACCACGTCACTGAAACTTCAGCGGGACACGCCACATGACTACCACAATGTCAGGAAGACTTTCAATATAAAGAGTTGGTCCCTTAGTCGAACCATCAACTCTTATACCACTGATGTTGGGAATGTAAGAATTGTAAATCTCCAAAATTGAACATAAATAAAATAATGTAAATCTACAATAAAAAATGTATTGCTAATTTAAAATTTTTGGACAAAAAAATTGCAAAACATATAAAAAAATATTTTTTGAAGGAAAAATAGAAAATCCTCTAAACTATATTTTGGACAGAAAACATATAGACCCTCTCTAGACACACAACTATCCAAATTCTCAATACTCCCAAAATACTAGAGTTGTTGTGGTGAATAAACTCAAAGTAACTCAGCATATTTTTAATAACTTTTCACTTCTTGTTTCTTTGTATTACCCGATGTAGGACTTGGATGAGTATCCACCTTAAACCAACATATCATCCTTTCATTCAAAGTCTCGCATCTCTTCAGTTCATAGTCACATTCATCTCACAAGCTAAAGTATCGTCTTCACAACTAACCATATTTGTATAAGGAGCATTTTTCAATTGTTATGTCTTTATATTTATACTTTGCACATCCTTTATGAATTCTAGACATCTAAATTGCATGTGACCAAATTGTTGACAGTAATGACACTTGACATAACTCATATTTCTAGGTTGAAAATTTCTACCATATTGATCACCATAATTCTTTCTTTGCCCTCATTTGGCTACCAGTACGTGATTTTATTCGAGAGATTTATCAATAACCATCATTTGTTGACTTTTTCTAATGAGTTCACTACATCTAATTGTAGTGTGCTATTCGCTACTAATATTCATTGCACTAATGATTTGTAAGATCTGAGTGGTGAAGCCCACAAAAGTAGTGCTTGTTATTCATCTTTGATATCTTTCATGTTTTTCATAATTTTAGATATCAACTCATTAAATTTATTAATATGGTCAAATACATGACCTTCATCTTCCATCTTCAATTAGTATAGACTCATTTTCATTATCAATCGATTGGTTAATGTGGTTGATGCAACTTTTCTTTCTAATAAATCCCATAATTTCTTTCAACACAGTCACTTTAATATGTGAAGCAAGTGCCAACTGAATTGTACTCACTATCTTTTTTGTATTAAATTCCAATTTAATTCTTTCATCTCACTCGGTATTTTCTTTTCTAAAGCACAATCAAGACCTTGTTGGACCAAGTAGTCTTGTATCGTGCATTACCACAAGAAGAAACTCATTCTACCATCAAACAAAGGAATATTCAACTTCACTGTAGCCATAATATTATTTAAGAAAAAAACTCAAATCAAAAGAGATTATCACAAATATGTGATTTCCTCCATTGACTTTCACTTATAAAGTGTTCAACCTCGACTTTTTTAAGAAATGTGAGACTTCTAACTCACACTTGTATTCCAACAATCTCCCCATCAAGTATGAGTTCATCTATTATGTCCCCCTCAAGCGGAAGCTCTTTCATCCACATACATTTGTATCGCCGTTGACATTTTTACCATGTTACAGACACTTCAACGAGACATGTCGCCTGACTACCACCATGTCAGAAAGATTTTTGATATAAGAAGCCGATCTACTTGAACCATCTACTCTAATACCACTTATAGATCACGTGGGGGAAAACATCCATTTTGAATTAAAGATTCACTTAAATAAATGAGAAAGACACTACAATTTTTACCCAAAACCTTAAAGCATTGAATATATGAAACCTATCTATTATAAAATGATCGACCTTTATTTTTCTAAACAATCTAAAACTTTTAACTCACAATAATGGTAACTCAAGACAATTTACTATTTCTTTTTACGAAGTTCTCATAAACCTTTCTCAAATCAAGCATTCAAAATAGACATGATTCTATGTATTAAACTTCATTTTCTAAAAATGTTAAAAAGATACAACTTCTCACGACTGTAGTTCAGATCCATTCAATAGTATAGTTTCATTGAATCAATTCTCACGCAACTGTTTTCTTTTTCTTTTGGATACTTATCTGATATCTCAATTGTTCTCTTAATATAGTACTGCTAAGAATTGAATGGTAAGTGTGCAATACACGACAGTAATAAAAATCAATGACAACATACAAAAGTACACAGTTCATATATAAGTGAGTGTTTTGTCTTATACTCGATTGTCATTTAGGAACCGACGTTTCTACTTTTGCAACGTTTTGAAGAGAGAAGCCATGGGTTGGACCACGTGTGTGTTTTTCGAAATTTGATAACTTCAACCCTTATCTGTCTCTTTCCCAAGGCTCATATTCAAAGACGTACGTTAATATCGTTGAACAATGACGATGATTCAGTATGGGCCACTCATGATGCATACGTGTTATTTCGTAGATTCATTTTCACCCATATATATACTCTTTTTACACCCTATATTATTTTTAATACATTGATAAAATTAATTTTGTAAAAATATATTATATTATGATAATAGTATTGTATTTTTTAAAAATAGACCAAGTCCATCCACAAAGGACTCTGCTAAAAATATGATTTTTTTACATAAATATCATTATTATAATTAATCTTATATTTTAAATCAAGTATTATTTTATATTTGTTAAATAATTTAATTAACTAGTTTTTTACATACTTAAATGTATTAATATCGATAATAATTAAAATATGTTATTAATATAGATGTTAAATATCAAAATTTAATTTAATTTTATTAACCATTTAATTTATTAACATATTTAAAAACATATATATCAAGTTATTTATTTAAACATGTGTATATGAAGTATGGATTAAAATAAATTATCAAAATAAATCAAATTTACAAAAAAAAAATATTAAAATTAAATCTAAAAAATTACACATCAATCAAACTATTTTGAAATTAATGTTACTAATGTTTGATTTTTGAATTTTACATTAGTTATTAATAGATAAAAATAAATATTGCAGTATGATAAAAAAATTATTTTTCTATTGTAAATGATAAACTTGAAAAGAAAATGTTTTAGACTGGTCTGACAGTTAAAATGGGTCCAGTCTAATCCATTTTTTTTAGTATGGTCTGCACGTTCATGATTCGAACCGTCCGCTCTTCGTCGGACAATATCGACCATTTGCCCTTTTAAATTGGCGCTGATCTAGGATGATCGATGAACATCTCTCAATCTGCCCGACATCAAAGTCGTACAGGTCACCAGGAACCGACCAGAGAGATGCATGTAACTTGTCTCCTCCTCAAAACCAACAGCTAGTTACGGGCACATCTGACCGGTTTGACCAAGTCCTGAAAGTTACCTGATTTTACGGACCCACATATCCAGGCGTAAAATCAGGAACTAATGATCATGCACCAGGGGCATTATATAAACCCCCACACTTGTGAGAGTCAGGTATTGAATATTCACTGTTCACCACCAATATCTTAACACTTTACTTGTATCTCATTGTTCTCACTCTTACTTGATCGTCAGAGTGCCTTGCAGGTACAACCCCCTTTTTCCTCCTCAACATCATTGCCTGATCACAGATCATCATCCGGTCACCTTGCAGGTTCTGATCAACCGGTAAGATCAGTGGCGCCGTCTGTGGGAAACTGCTCTCCCCATCTTTCTTTCCTCGAAACTCAAAGATCAAAGCAATTTTTCAAGATTCCTTTCACAGATCATGGTCGACCATGATGATCTCCATCTGCTCGGAAAGGTTGTTCTTTCCCCTGCTCGCAAAACCAACGAAAGTCAGGAACATCCTCACCTCGAGGACAACCTGGGTTCCTGAGACGGACAGACTGCATCCCCAGATTCAACTGACGCCCGACGCAAGGACGACCAATTCTTGGACAAGGGACGCCCCAAGAATCCCACCGAGGAACTGCCAGAAATCATGCAACTAGTTCACATCCCTCTCAGCGTCGACCCAGCCATTGCAGCATTACTCGCTGCCATCAATCAGACCAACGCCCTCATCCTACAAAAGAACTAGAGGGAAATTACAGCCTCGTGGCCTGCTATCAAGGGAAATTACAGAAACACCACTCCCTGTCGGCCTGGAGAAACCACCTCCATTGGGAACCTAGATGGAACAACAGACCCCGACGAGCATATCGAGAACATTGACGCCCTCCTCGACTAGCGATGAGTCACAGGGCCCATCAAATGCATATTTTTCCCAACCACTCTCAGAAAGGGAGAAATGTCTTAGTACAAGAGTCTCCCAGATGAATCCATCACCTCTTGGAAGCAGCTCGTGAGGATATTTTCGAGGCACTTCACCGTCTCTCATCGACAGTGAAATCGGAGGCTTCACTCGAAGCAATCATCCAGGGTAGAGACGAGACTCTGCGAGCATACATTGAACGCTTCAATGAGGAAGCAGTCCAGGTCTCAACGACCGACAACATGAAGAAATATCTCCTCGAGCGCAGGCTCCATCCCTGCAGTGGCTTTGCCAAAGTTGTGGCTATTGAGACACTGACCATGCTCGACTCCCTCCTTCTTAAGGCCCAGGCGTACATCCAGTACAAGGAGAAGGAAGCAGCCAACAGTACCAGGGAATCAAGGCACAAAGAGAGTGCCAAGTCCTTGAGGAATGACGAGCTCTCGACATCCCGTCAGGGAGAAAAGAAATGGGAAGATAAGTCTCGGGATTCCAAGGACTACAAGGGGTCAGCCGGTCATTTCCATGATTACACCCCTCTGACTACCTCACAGAAGCGTATTCTTTCTGAGTGCGCCAATTCTAAATTTAAGCAAGTTGGGGTGCGCTTCCCCCGATAAACATCGTCCAAACTGGGAACCGACAAGAGCAAATATTACAGGTTCCACAAAAGTTACGGGCATAACACTGAAGATTGCATTCATCTCAAGGATGCAATTGAAGAAGATTCGAGATAGGCACCTCAAACAATACAAAAAGAAGGAGGGCGCTCACGAAGAAGCACCAGAAACCAAAAACGTCGAGGAAGGGAAGAAGTCCCCCGACATCGATGCTATTCCGGTCGCCATGAGCATCTCGCGGCTGGAAGATTTCTATTTCTCGGACATTGAGAACTTCCCTCTGTACTTATCCTCCCATAGTCCTTGGGAATATTTCCTCGCAACCATGGTCATCTCTGGCGGAAGATTCAACACACACACAGTTGAGTCAGTAAAGAGGATATTCGACCAGCTCATTGAAGCCAACTCGGACATGGATGCCACGCTCAACAAATCCAGAGGAGGCTCTCATCCCCTCGTCTTCTACAGGGAGGAACTGTCGGGCAGAGCCCCAAATTCGACCATCCCACTACTTGTGAGAGCTCGCATGGAGAATTACGATGTACGACACATATTGGTCAATCAAGGCAGCTCGATAGACATTATGTATGTCCAGTTATTCACCACTTTGCAGTTGAATGAAAGCCATTTGACCCCGTACGTGGGATCAGATCTCCAGGGCTTCAATAGATCCAACACGAAACCTTGGGGATATGTCGAGTTGATCGTCACCTTCAGGAGAGGGGTAACGGCCAGAGCCATAAAGACCCAATTCTTGGTGGTAGATTTCCAGTCTCTCTACTAATGCATCTTCGGGAGATCCACTCTCGCCGAACTCATCACGGTTCCCTCCACCGTGCATCTTAAAATGAAGTACTACACCGCCGAAGGCTTGGTCGCCACCCTCCACGGGGACATCCAAGCAGCAAGAAGGTATTTTGAAGCTTCAACTAATGGCCTCGGTTCCATCAATGTTCAACCTCTAACGCCCGCCAGAGCCACAATGCTCTCCAGCTCTGAGGAAGTCAAGCCACTGTCGAGGGTCGACACCATTGACCTCAACAATCGCTTCTCCAAGGAAGATCGTGTCAAATGAAGAAGGAAGGGAAAGAAGCCCATGGTCGAAGGTGAAGGTTCGACCCCCTCTGCAGATCGCAACGAACTCTCGAGTCACGCACGACCAATCCCGGGCGGCGACTTCGAGCTAGTTCCCCTTGGAGAAGATCCCACTAGAGGAGTGAAGATTAGAGCAGATCTCCCCGACTTGGCAAAAAGGAAACTCAAAGCTTGCCTAAAGGAGAATGTTGATCTATTCGCCTGGAGTGCGGCCGAGATACCCGGATTAGATCTAGAAGTTGCATGCCATCACTTGACTATAGATCCTGTCCTTAAGGCAGTCACACAACGCAGAAGAAAAGAGTCTTCCAAGAACGCGAAGGCTGCAGAACTAGATGTAAAAGACCTCCTAGAGACACGTTGTATTTCTGAAGCCCAGTACACAACCTGGATCTCAAATGTAGTTCTTGTGAAAAAATCTAATGGAAAATGACGCATGTGTATTGATTATACTGATCTCAATCGGGCTTGCCCGAAATACGCTTATCCCCTCCCTAATATTGACAAACTGGTCGACAACTCGGTCGATTTCAAATTGCTATCAGTTATGGACACATACTCTGGTTATAACCAGATCCCAATGGCGAATCGGGCAACTATTATTACAATGTAATGCCCTTTGGCCTGAAAAATATGGGCATTACGTATCAGCGCGTGATGAACAAAGTTTTTTGCAACGAGATAGGTGACATGCTCGAAGTCTATATAGACGACATGATCGTCAAGTCCGTCGAGGAGCTCGACCATGCCGTCCACTTAAAGAAAGTGTTCGATCAGGCTCGAAAGTGCCGAATGCGATTCAACCCAGAAAAATGTACCTTCAACGTACGGGCAGGAAAGTTCCTCAAATTCTACCTAACAGAACGAGGCATTGAAGCAAACCCCGACAAATGTCAGGCATTTTCTGAATTTCCAACGCCCACCTCAAAAAATTCCATCCAAATCTTAAACGACATGCTCACTTCTCTCTCTCGATTCGTGGCGAAATACGCCCAGCACACGCTTCCCTTGTTCAAACTCCTTCACAAGGAAGTTGCCTTCAAATGGACACCCGAATGCGAGCAAGCCCTCATTCATTTAAAACAAGCGTTGTCGCAGCCACCCGTAATTTCTCGGCCCGAGAAAGATGAGGTCCTCTACCTCTATCTGGCCTTCGCCTCCGTGGCGATAAGCGCAACACTGATTAGAGAAACTCCAGAGGGACAAAGGCCAATTTACTTCACGAACAAGACCCTGCAAGGCCCGGAGGCAAGATATCAAAAAATCGAAAAGGTAGTTCTAGCCCTTGTTAACGCAGCGAGGAGACTCAGACACTACTTCCTGGCCCACACCATAGTCGTTAGAATGAATAATCTAATAAAACAGTTTCTCATAAGACCAGACATGACCGGCAGAGCGTTGAAATGGTCCTTAGAGATCTCAAAATTTGATATCCAATACGAGAGAAGGAAAGCCCTTAAGGCTCAGGCCTTGGACGACTTCGTAGCTGAAATGACCTTGCCCACAGATCCCGACGAATTGCGCTGCTGGATGATCTTCGTTGATGGCGCCTCCAGTTTATCTAGAAGCAGCGCTAACATCATATTGGAAAATGAGGAAGGGACCCTAATCGAGGTCTCCCTTGCTCCATCTTTTCTGACCTCCAACAGTCAGGCCGAATATGAGGCATTCCTTGCAGGATTACGACTAGCTGAAGATCTGGGAGCCGATGAAGTAAATATCTTCACTGACTCTCAGTTGGTCGCTTCTCAATTCTGAGGCTAATATCAGGTCAAAAATGACCAACTCGCTGAATATTGGGCCCTGGTCCAGGAGAGGAAAAAGAAATGTAAATTTGTGAATGTACAACATGTTCCCTGTGAGTATAACCCCCACACAAATATCCTATCTAAGCTAGCAAGCACGAAGAGGAAATGGGGGAATAAGTCGGTAATACAGGAAATCCTTCCTCGACCAACACCCAGAAGCCATCCTCTAACTTAGAAGTGTTCGCCATCGGGGACAGCGATTGCTGGATGACCCTTGTACATGATTACCTCACCAAGGGAAAACTCCCCGACGATCCGAAAGGAACGGTTGTTGTCAGGCGAAGAGCTTGCGCGTACGTTTTGGTCGAGGGAAAACTTTACAGGAGAGGATTTTACATTCCCCTTCTCAAATGCATCGATCAAAGCGGGGTGGATCGTGTCTTGCTTGAAATCCACGAGGGCATCAGCGGCCAGCATCTGGGCGGAAGATCCCTCGCGAGAAATGCTTTGCGAGCAGGATACTATTGGCCCACCATGTAGCACGACGTGAAAGAGCACGTGAAAAAATGCAAAAAATGCCAACGACACAGAGAGATGCATTTAGCTCATCCTAACGAGCTTAAGTCCCTCTCCTCTCCTTGGCTCTTCGCTTGGTGGGGATTGGATCTCCTCGGTCTATTTGTGGTCGGAACCAATCAGAACAAATATCTAATCGTAATGGTCGACTACTACACCAAATGGATAGAAGCCGAAGCTTTGGCCAAAATCACCACCCAAAACGTCCTTCGCTTTTATAAAAGAAACATCCTCGCTCGATTTGGCATCCCACAAGCGATAGTCACCGACAATGGGACTCAGTTCACAGACCACACCTTTCATGAATTCGTCGCCAAACTAAGCACCTCCCAACACTTCGTCTCTGTCGAGCATCCCCAGATGAACGTCCAAGCCGAATCTATGAATAGGATAATACTCAAGAGCCTCAAGCGAAGATTGGACGAAACCAAGAAGAGATAGGTCGAGGAGTTACATAGTGTACTCTGGGGATACCAAACAACTGTGCATTCGTCAATCGGGGAGACCCTTTTTCGAATAGCTTACAGGACGGAGGCCGTCATTCCCGTGGAGATCGAAGAACCTTCCAGAAAAACTGAGGCTCCTCCAGACGAGGAGATGAATGACGTCTCCCTTCGGGAGGAACTAGATCTAGTAGAAGAAATCAGAACATGAGCGGCCCCGAGAGAGGCCTCGCTCAAACAAAAAATAGCCATGCGCTGCGACGCCAAAGTCATACGACGAGAGTTCTAGGTCGGAAGCCCTGTCTTGAAGAGAAATCATAAAGAATCTCGCGAGGGCAAGCTCGAAGCAAACTGGGAAGGTCCTTACCGCGTCTATGCGAAAACGGGGATTGGAGCGTACTACTTGGAAAACCTACAAGGGGAACAACTCATTCAATCATGAAATGCTGAAAAGCTAAAACAATATTGTAGTTAAAAACACTGAGCAGTCGACGTGTTTGGTCGACAAGACAAACTCACTCAGGCCTGACCATGCATGCATGCCTAGGGACAAACATAGCATCCAAAATGTTCAGAAGGGGCAAAGCTTCACTCATATAACGAGCGCACCTTCAGCCCAACGTGGATAACTCGATCGAGCTCCATAGTCCTCGTGCCAAGATGGTAGAATGTCCGGCTCGCAACGGGAAGTTCACACCGCCGAACCCAAGTCCCTCGAAATGAGACCTGAGTTCTGGCCCATGCCCGATATACCCCTGGCTGTTTGATCAGTTTCCCCACACTGACAAACATACGAACTAAACGAGCAAATCCCCACTACAAACTCTTTGCAAAATAAAAAACGTCTCAAACGGCCGAGTTTATCAACAAACATGCAAAAAACACAAGTTAAATATTCGAATCAAACGACCATCATGGTCGGAAAACTAAACGAAGCAACCACTTGGGCCGCTAGTGTGTGAATATTACAATAAAGAGGCTTTTAACGCCCCATAAAAAAGAATAAATTTGTGGCCAGAGGCCACACTTGTTCGAAAATTACATAAACAGGCAAAATCCCGAAGAAAAAATACAACAATACGGCGCACATGCCAGAATAAATAGAACAATCATCCTACAGCTTCCTCTTCAGCAACAGACGACAATTGGGCAGGACCCCCGGCAGGCTAAGTGACGAACTCCTTGAGATAGTCAGGGACCCAAATCTTACCGACAACCACATAATAGTTGACCCCATTCCTGAAGTGTTGAGTTCGACACTGGGGTTCAACATGTGCATCTGCTTTACAGTGTTTTCAAAGCTCCCCTCGGAAGCAGCTTGGGCGTCGTCCACCGCCAGTTGAAAACGAGCAACAAGCTCAACCCGAGTCTTCAAATCTTTGGTGTCCTCTAGCTCGTCTTCAGTGGGCGTAACCTCAGCAGTCAGGGCCACCACCTTTTCCTCAAGGTCTTTCTTCTCGAGCAAGAGGACCCTGCGTTCCTTGGAGAGCCTCCCTGATTATTCGTCAGACAACTTCCGAGCCTTTTCTTCCTCGATTCGGGCCTTCTCGCTCGCAGCCAGCTTGGCCCGAAGATTCTTCAGCTCGGCCTCTTGGAAGGAACTTCCCCCGATATAGGCGACGACCATCTCCAGGATCCGCATCAAACCACCGGCATCTTGCGCTAGCATCACCCTCTTCTCTAGGCAACCCAATCCCTTGAGATGAAGGGATTCGGCCCGGGGAAGACGAAGAGTTGCACCCTCGAAGAAGCCTTCTCCAGCCAGCAAGGGGGCAGGTCGTACGTCCCCTTCCCCTTTTCCCCAGTCAGGTCGACACTTCCCTCGGGACGCGACCTCTTCACTTTCGAGGAAACGACGACAGGAGAAAGAGAGACCATAGCTTGGGCCAAAGATGAGTCACCCGACCCCGAGGTAGGAGCGACTCCCAAGCCAGTCTGTGCATCCTTTTGAGCCTTCCTTGCTCTAGCAGCAAGAGTCTTAGTTATGTGCTCCTGAGCGGGTTTCATGTTATCTGCAAAAAAAAAACGTAGTTAGTACATGAGTAGTCAAATAAACGAAGACCACATACTACTGTTTAAAACATAAATACCCAAGTATTTAACGGGGTCCTCGCTCCCAAGGAGCTCTTTGACGACTATGAGGCCCGAATCGTATACAGACTCCCCGTTCTTATCAATCACCGGCCTGCCTCCCCTGCTGACTCGCTGAATGTGAGGGATCCGAGCCACGAACGCAGTTAAGACAGAGAAGCTCTCCAAGTCCTCAACTCCGAGCTCCCCCTCCCTCCATACATAGGAGCCCAATTCACTATCAAAATGCTTCCTCGTCCACTAGAACAGGAACTTGTAAACCAGTTTTACAACGGGGTCTCCTAGCTCGTTCAGACGGGGAGTATCATCCTCGTTATTCGCCGGTATGGTCCTAAAGACGTCCAACATCGCCTTGCTCGAAGAAGGATGCACTAATATGTATTTGTCTTTGAAGTGACAAACAAACTCCAAATAAGCTTTAAACAGATTCCCGTTGCCTTGCTTTAGGAAAACCCATCCCTATTCACCGTCGACCTTGCTCCTCTAGAGGTGGAAGTAGTAGAAGAACAAGGGAATGGTAGCCCCTATCTTCAAGTAATCGCATACTATCTCGAACGCTCGCATGAACGCGATGTCGTTCGGGTGCAGTTGGGAAGGAGCCACGCGCAGGTGCATGAATACAGCCACCTCAAAATTCGAGAAAGGGATCTGAAGACCCTTATCCCGAAATATGATGTCATACATGGGAATTTGCCTCCTATCATATTTCGAGCAGATTCTACTCTCTTTCTCGGGGATTTATAACGACCACTCTCCCCGGTTCCCCTTCTCGTGAGCATACATCTCTGTAAAAACATCATCCAATGCTCAAAGAAATACGAGGGCCATTCCTAGGGATCATTCGCGACCCAAGCCCATGGACCCTCCTCGTCCCCGGGGGGAAGCAAGCAACCTTGATCGGCGGAGGTCATCTCCACATTGCTTCCCCCCGCTTGCTGCTCCAGCTGATTCTGCGCTTCCCCTGAAATCTTTATAATGCTCGACGAGTTAATCGCCTCGTCTGAAGAACTTCTTGAAGATTGTGAAGAATCGCTCGAGAGATTAACCCGGGAATTATCGGCTATAGTAACTGAAAAGCAGAGGATAAAGATGAGTTCGACATCAATGCCAGAACCACCCTTCCATCGCTAATCAAGCGAAAGGGCGCTGGGAAACGAGGATCGTGTCCTCGACCAGAACCCTCACTAAGGCGCATAAACGGGCATAAGTTACATAAAAAGCCCTAGGCCCTAAAGGACCATCTACAACACATCACGAAGTGCCACGAGAGATTCCACGGCGGCTCCGGCGATTCTAAACTACAGAAACGCCGCCTACCACCAACACTTCCCAACGACGTTCCAACAGACGAAACGCTAAACCCTAGTGGCATGCATCTCTAGAAAGAGAATGAAGAAAATATGAACTACTGAAAGCTAACAACGGTGGAAAATTGAAAACTTAGCAGTTAATAGAAGAAGGAAGGCTGGAAGTAGCAACAGCGAGCAACAAATCCTATGAAACGACAGTGGTCGACGGTCGAGCTATTACGAGTAGTTGAGAGAGAAAACGAAAAACACTAAACTCCCTGCTCCTCTCGTATTTATAGCTGAGGCCATCGGTGCGTGCGAGACACGCGCCTGGGAAATTCTAGGACCTTCATCATTACACCCTAGCCCCTAGGCCATCATTGCGCCGCTTCGCCAGCACGCTACCCGAAATACGTTACCTCTTCAAATTCAAGGCTCCTAACGACCAACTCCTCATTCCCCCGCGAGAAAGGCGCAATAGGAAACACTCATTTCCCCCGTAAGACACGCCCCATTCCACGAGAAGGTGTTAAAGTCATCACTCATATATCCAGAAGCAACGACTTGGGGGATACTGTTTTGGACTGGCCCGACAACTAGAATGGGCCTAGTCTAAACATTTCTTTCGGTATGGTCCGCACGTCCATGACCCGAACCGCCCGCTCTTCGTCGGGCAATATCGACCCTTTGTCCTCTCAAATCGGCATTGGCCTAGGATGATCGACGAGCATCTCTCAGCCTGCCCGACTTCAAAGTCGTGCAGGTCACCAGGAACCAACCAGAGAGATGCTTGTAACTTGCCTCCTCCTTGGAACCAACGGCTAGTTAC
The DNA here is from genome assembly GCA_948472305.1 of Vicia faba. Taxonomy (NCBI): domain Eukaryota; kingdom Viridiplantae; phylum Streptophyta; class Magnoliopsida; order Fabales; family Fabaceae; genus Vicia; species Vicia faba. Next base: position 316,507,941 of record OX451738.1, on the reverse strand, counting down.
GGGCACATCTGCCCGGTTTGACCAAATCTTGGCAGTTACCTGATTTTACGGACTCACATATCCAGCGTAAAATCAGGAACCAATGACCATATACCAGAGGCATTATATAAACCCTCACACTTGTGAGGACCAAGTATCGAATATTCACTATTCACCACCAATACCTTAACACTTTGCTTGTATGTCCTTGTTCTCACTGTTACTTGATCGTTGGAGTGTCTTGTAGATACAACCCTTTTTTTCCTCCTCGACATCATTGTCCGATCAAAATTTATTATCCAACCACCTTACAAATTCTGATCAACCGATAAAATAAAAAAATAAAACAATTATTAATAACTTTAATAATATTAACGATGTTGTTAATAGTACATCATTATATATTTATTTTATAACGATTAATTTATATGTTAGTAATTATTTTAAATTGAATTATTTTTTTCAATTACTTTTTTATGATATCATCTAATTAATATTATTTATATTACTTACTTTACACTTATATATACTGGTGAATTTACACAATAATAATAATAATAATAATAATAATAATAATAATAATAATAATAATAATATTATTATTATTATTATTATTATTATTATTATTATTATTATTATTATTATTATTATTATTATTATTATTATTATTATTATTATTATTATTATTATTATTATTATTATACAGTTTTTAATTTGTGTAATAAAACAAATGTCATTAATTATTGTACGGATAGTATAATTTAGTGAATGACGTGTTATATTTGAAGTTGTATTGAATAGAAAGCAATGGATTAGCTTTATCCATAAAGTACGAAGAAAGCAATATAAATAAATGTTGTAATAAAGACTATTGGGCATTGAAAACTATCGAAAGAAAGAGAGAGAGAGAGAGAGAGAAAGTTTTCGTTTCATTTTATCCATGGCGTCAAAGAAGAGTTTTCTCACAAATCAAAGTTACATTTTTTCAAATATCAACAAAAAATCCTCAGAAGAAGAGAGTATGTTTGAGTTTGATGAAGCTGAGTTATATGACTCTTGCACCCCTCCAAAGAAAGGCGGTGGCAATAGCATTACCGGTTTGAAGAAACCATCAAGGAAGAATATCGATGGTAGAGTAAGCAAAATAGGCCCGGCTTCATTGCCAGTGAATATACCTAACTGGCCCAAGATCTTGGAGGAAAAACAGAAGAAGAAGAAGAAGAAGAATAGAAAATGGGAGAGTTATGGTGATGGTGATGATGATGATGATGATGAAGATGAAAGTGATGATGAGAGGGTACCTCCTCATGAGTATCTAGCTAGGACTAGAGGTGCTTCTTTGTCGGTGCATGAAGGGTTTGGGAGGACCCTCAAAGGTAGGGATTTGTGTAGTGTTAGGAATGAAATTTGGAAGAGAGTTGGTTTTGAAGATTAATTAATTTTAATTAATCATATTTATCCAAGTCCACAACTTTTTTTTGGGGAAGGAGGATTAAGGTTAAAATGAAAATTAGTTAGAAGATTAGTGTTACCAATTTAGCTATTTATGTGTGAAAATGAGATCTATATGTAATGTAAGTTATATAGTAGGAAATGAGTTCTCATTTTGGGGGCCTAACATTTTGAAAAGCTTCTCATATATGCTTGTAATGGATGAATGAATGAACTTTTTGAGTTTATTTTTCTATCATTATGTGCAAATTATTGGGTTAATTGTGTGGTTTCATGAATTTTTCAAGGATATGTTAATTTTTTTATATTAGTATGAGACTTTTTTTAATCGCATAAAACATGTTTTTAGAAGGGGGAAGTTGAAAGAAACGAATAGAGTGAATTATTTATTTATTTATTTATTTATTTATTTATTCATGTCTTCATGGAAAAGTGGTTGGTGATCTAATGTACCAGTGGGTAAGAAATGTACTGCTTATCTACAATATAACTTTGACTTACATTCATGTATTGACAGGCTTATTCAAAAAATAAATACAAGACTTTTCTTTTATTTACATATTTTCACATTCAAGCCTTAGAGTCATCTATGATACTTGAATTAAAATCAGAAAGTCTAAATATTAAATACAATATTTTTATTTTAAAACAATTAAAAACTACAGTAAAATCTATATAGCAGAATGGTTGTATGCTATAGGATATGTTGTTGGATTGATTATATAGTCCTTTCTTTTTCTTCATGTCAGTCTAGGAGGGGTTTGGTTATTATTTGAGATGATTTTTAAGGATGACATTTTTAATTTTTAATGATATGGTAAACTTAGAAAGAGGGATTTAAAATGATTACTTTCAAAAAAAAAATATAGAGAAATTTATAATAAAAAATTGAAAAAAAAATAATTTAAAATAATAAAATAATATTTGTCATTAATGTATTTTTAATTTTTGAAATATTATAATAATAAAAATTATATTTAATAAATTGTTTAAATTCTCTAACACTCTCATTTAATATAAATTTTAAAATTTTCAAATTAGAGAATTTTAAGTGTTACGAAGAAAAACACACCTTATCCTTCCAACTAATTTTTTTTTTAATTCTTTTTACTCAATCCTTCATATTTTCAAAGTAGTCTCCTCCATTCCCTCTTCAAATTTCCAAAAAGGATTCTAACCAAAATAATAAGGGCAATTCTTTAACGCTTTAGACATATTTATTTGTCTTTTTTATTTTAGTTTGTTGTTTTATTGGTTGTGGCGTTTTTTATTTTTCTTATTTGTATTTTTAAAAGTCTTCTTCCTAAGAGTTGTTTGGTTCAAATGAAAGAGAGGAGAGAGGAAGAATTTTAATGGAGAGAAGGAAAGGAAAGCAGAGGTGAAGTGAGATATTTTTTTTAATTAGATAAATATTTGGTACAAAAGAGAGGAGATCAGGAGGAGGAGACAGGAATTTTAATTAAAAATATGTTTGGTTCAGGAGAGAATGAGAGGAATTTTATTAATAATTTACAATTTTATTTTTATGATCTTATAAAAGTTATATGATATTCAAAGTTGAAAAATTTCATATATATATATATATATATATATATATATATATATATATATATATATATATATATATATATATATATATATATATATATATATATATATATATATATATATATATATATATATATATATATATATATATATATATATATATATATATATATATATATATATATATATATATATATATATATATATAATTTAAAATTGAATGACTAAAAAAGATATAATTGATCACATAGCGTTAATAAATTTAGTACAATTCAATTATAACTCTCAAACACAAATCAAACTATATATTAGTAATAAATTTTAAATCGTAATGAATCATCTAACAAAATAAATACATAAAATAACTTATTATTAAATATTAACGGGTTTAAAATTTGGATAAAATACATAAACAAAAAAATTAAAATAAATGATTTTAAATTTGATATAAAAAATATGATAGGATATATAACAAAATTAGAAGAAAAAAGATAATGTGATGCATCAAAGGAGAATTTATGGCGCATTAAAGCTATTCTTCCGAGTTTTGAATTGCTCAATTCGGTTCTTAATAGTATTTTGATTTTCATACTTTTCTTCTATAAAGCCCTTAAATGCATTATTAATGGTATTATTAAAATTTAACCGAGCTTTTTGTAGGGTAAAGACAATGGTGTTCAGAAGGTTTTTTTGGGTTAGTTGGGAGAAGATTCGTCGTCCCGTGAGGAGGGTGACCTGAGGGGTGAAGAATATTGATACCTTTAATTTTTCTTTGATGAGTAAGTAGGGTTGGAGATTTTTGACGGAGCGAGATGCAATTTAGTCAAAGTTCATGGAGTTTAGGTATGGTGGGGGTGTGAAGGCGCTTTGTGGTGTTGTCTCTAATAGAGTTTTGATGAAAGTTTCTCTTTGGTGGAGGGATGTACGCAATGTGAGTGATTTTGTAATTAATGGTCGGCCTTGGTTTTTTAATTTCATCTCTTGAAAATTAACGGATGTGATTCTATTCGTTTTTGGGATCATTGTTGGTTGGAACCTATGCTCTTTAAAGAGATTTTTCCTTACTTGTATGATTTGTGTTCTCTTACTCCTCCTTCTTCTTCTTCTTTTTCTTTCTTCTTCTTCTTCTTCTTCTTCGTGTTGTGTTGTCAACATGAGTGATTGGGTGGATAATTCTTGGAGGTGAAATTTGAGGTTGGTAACTTCGATCTTGAGGAGAAGGTGACTAATGAGAGGAATGAGTTGTTGGAGCTTTTGAAGGGAGTTGATTCAGTGATGGGGTTAGTGATAAATTGGTTTGGTGGAGGCATGTAGATGGTTTTTCGGTGAAAATAGCTTTAGATGGATTTATTCTTTGAAGTTTTGGGATGTTGTGTTGAAAGATGCGAGTAATTTTTAGTTAAAAAATTTATGGTTAGCTTGTGTGCCTAGTAAGGTTGAATTGTTTGGTTGAAGGCATTTGTTTAATGCTTTACCTACTCGTAGGGCTCTTTGTAAGCGAGGTATGAAAAGTTTTCTCAATGATGTTTTTGTGCCCTTTATGTGGTTTGGAGGAGGTGTAACGCCCGTTAATTTAATTAATTATTTAATTAAATTATTTTGGATTATTTGTTGAAGTTGTGAGATATTGTGGATTGTTGGTATAAGTTGTTAGATTATTATTAAGTAATTAATTAGTTGATTAATAATAATAATAATAATGTTGTAATTAATGGAATAATATAAGATTATGTTGTTGGGTCTATTTTATATGGTGGTATGTAGTACTAAGGGGGTGTGAGAATCAAGCCCAAGAGAAATAATTTTATTATTATTGAGTTTGATTATAATAATAATAGAAATTAGATATGACAGTGAGGAGAATAGGTTTTGTCAAGAGGGAGAAGAATAAGGGTTGGAAGAGAGAAAGAGAATGTGAAAGTTGCAGAAAAGGAGGAAAAGAGGCAAAACGGAATTCGATCAAAAAATTATAGAGCGATCTCCAATCCAAGGTAAGAGTGGGGTTCTGACTCTATAATAGGGTTTATGATGAGTAGTATGTGGGATTTGATTTGAAAAGTTGTTTTGTTTATGATTGAAATATATATTGTTGTTTGATGAGGATCAATGATTTAGAGATGAATAATGATGTCCTAATGATGTATAATTGATGTAGAAACATAGGATTAATATAATTGATGATTACCTATGATTAGAAGATGTTTTTAGGGCCTAAGGCAGGGAAATCGCAGTGAAAATGCAGTGAAATCGCAGAATATATTCATGACAGGTCAGTATGAGTCGACCTCAAAAGCCATGCATCGACACATGTAGGAGTTAAGACTCAGGATGAGTCAATACATAAGGATCATGCGTCGACACATGCAGTATTTCAGACTCAGTATGAGTCGACACAAGAGGTTACGTGTCGACTCATGCAAGACTCAAAACCCAGTACGCGTCAACTCAAAGAGACATGCGTCGACTCATGCAGTCTAATTTTTGACAGATTCTTCCAAAGGCTGTAACTTGAGTTTCCAGACTCCGTTTGAGGTGCCGTTTAAAGCGTTAGATAGCTAACGCGATTATCTTCATTCATAAGGATTAAAATTATGGATAAGAAGAATAATCCTAGTACCTAAATTAAGATATATTTAGCTTCTCATGTTAATCGCTATGATGATTTTTGTGAAGTATGATGAGGATAAGACGATCTTAGATTATGCTTTGTTCATAACAGTAAGATTTATAATGATAATGATGTAGTATTATAGAATAATAATATGTAGAGATTTGGTAATTAGAGATAAGCCTTAGATGATTAATTAATTATAGGAATTATCATGTTGTAGGCTTATGGCCAACGTTGAGGGATTGTCGATTTGTCGTCGTATTGTTGTTATGACTGGGTTGCTGTGGAATTATGTTGATGAATTATGTTGATGAATTACGTTGATGAATTATGTTGATGAATTATGTTGATGAGTTATGTTGATGAAGTATGTTGATGAATTATTTTGATGAATTATGTTGATGAGTTATGTTGATGAGTTATGTTGATGAATTATGTTGATGAATGATGTTGAGATGACTCTAATAATTGGCAGTTATTAAGATGTAGGCTTCTGGATAACGATGATGTTGTGTTGAGATGTTGTTAATTGTGGTTGTTATTACTACATTCATGATTGTGTCGCATACATTGCATATCAAGGTGGAGCTGATGCTCGTTAAGATGACATGTATTGGCGAATATTAAGATGAAGGTGTATGCCTTGTTGATGCCTCTATTTATTGGAAATTATTTTGAGATGGGAGTTCTGCTCCAATGGTACCACATGCATTTTCATAGTATTGAGTCGCATTATATGATTGCATAAAGAAGTTGTGTATTGATGCGGTAAATGTGTATATTGTTTGCATTCAGTTACGATTATTGTTGTTTATGAGATGTGAAGTGGTGTTATCATATGAGCTGATCTAACATATTATTTATCATACGTTTTATTATATTGTTAGATATCTCACCCCTTCTGTTTGAATGTTGCCCTCTGTTGGTAACGTGCAGGTAATCAAGAAGGATAGTTGTTACCTCGTTAGTTCGAGTCGGTGTTGTCGCTCTGATACGTAGCACTCAGGGGGATGAATGCTTGATGTTTAGTTGTTGATTATTATTTCAGTTGCTGAATTTTTAAGTTGTTTACATGAAATAATTGTTGTCTTGAGGTTGTTTTAGTTGAATAAAAGATGTTAAGTGAATTGAAGTTGAATATGTATATTCCACTGCTTATCAATGAAAAGTTGTTGATTTTAAAGAATAAATCAGGTTGTGATCGGTTCATCTGAATTAAGTATTATGTATCTGTTTTATATGCGATTAAATGAAGTTTGATTTCAAGTTGAAAAATGTAGCATCTTATTTATGATGAACTATGATCTTATTATTATCCGCGGGGTACAAATGGGGTGTTACAGGAGGAGTCGATGGATCATCTTTTCTTCGATTGCGCTCATGTGAGGCTTATTTGGAATAAGGTTTTTGGTTGGTTGGTGATGGTTTTATAGGAAGATGTGGTGGCAGTTGGTTTTGAGGGGATTGATTCGGGTTTTATTTTGTTAAATTTCTTTCGACAAAGATTGTCTGGGGTTGTTAAACCTTTCTTCTTTGCTTTTCTTTGGCTTTTGGTGTGTTGGTGTGTTTGGTTCGGTAGAAATAAAGTGGTTTTCAATGACGTGGTTTGGAATTCTACTGATATTTTGACCGTTATTAAGTCTTTTGATTGGAATTGGTTTTCTATTCCCTTTAAGGATAGCAGGGATTGTATTAAAAAGGTTTGGTATGCCAACCCGTGTTCATATATTGGTGTTTAGGATGGATTTTAAGTCTTTGTACTTTGTTGCTCTTGTTTCGTTACTTTTTGTATTGGATTGCACCCCTTGTACTTTATATACAAGTGCTTATCGAAGAAAAAAAAGACAAAAATAAACAAATATAAAAATATAAAAAAACAAAAACAAAAAAGTGAAATGATTATAATTTAAATTTTATATTAAGTAAAAAAATTCGAAAATAATTTAAAGGTGAAGAATAATTATAAGAAGTTGATGGAGCAATCAAGAAAAATCTCATAAAAGATAAACAGTAAAACGAACGAAAATGAATAACTTTAAAATACTAAAATTAAACTGAAGATATCTCTCTCTTCCTCTCTAAACTCTCTCAATTCAGAAGATGTAAAAGATGTGTTTTGGAGGGGTTTTGCCCCCTTCATAAAATTTAAACTAAATAGATTTAATTAAAAATTTCTCCTCCCTCCCTATTTCCTTCCCTCCATCTACCCCGAATCAAACACACCATAAATAGTAGGGGTGTTCAAATCCAAACCAATCCAAATAAAAAACCAAAAATCGATCTAAAAAACCGAAAACCATAAAAAAATGAAATTTATTGAATGTGTTTGGATGTTATTTTGTGAAAACCGATCGTTTGGATCAAATTTTGAGTTAAATTTTCAAAACTGATTCAAACCAAACCGAACCACATACATATATTTTTATACTTATTTACTTTTAATTAGTATGATATATTACGTAAATTTATTATTAGATGATAATAATTTTTTCAATAATATTTATTAACTTGGTATAATCTATTTATTTTTATTATTTCAACCATAATCAATCACTCTTATTTTATAATATTAACTTTTAATATACTGTATGTTATATATTATATCAAATCTATGATTTATTAGTAATTTTATAATATTAATAAAAATATAATGTGTAATTTGGATATCCAAAAATTGATCCAAATTAAACCGCATAAAATTAGATCGGATCAGATTAATTTTTTTTAATATATCATCTAAAACCGAATCGAACCGCAAATAAATTTATCTTTGGATCAGATGATTTTCTACCTTAAAACTGATCCAAACCGAACCGCGAACACCCGTAATAAATACTTCTTATACTTTAAAATTATTTGTATTTTAGTGTTACATTTTTTATTAATATATAAAAAAATACAACGAATACTAATGTTTGAATCAATGTTTTAAAAATTAGATTGAACCGGTCGGTTGAATCGATTTAACCTTGAACAGTTGTCTAATCCAGTTCAATTTGGACCAATAAACGGTTAGGTCTATAAAGTTGAGATAAAATCGCTTCAATTGCGAAAAACTAAAATAACTGTAAAATCAGAACCGATTTTGGTAATTCGACGGTTCAAAAAATCAAAGAATTTCTTTAATGGTTTACTTCATTTTATTTCTTTGTTTAAATCTAAAAAATTAACTATAGCAAATATTTAAAATTATATAAATACAAAATAAAGAATAAATTTGAAAGACATGAGACAATGTAAATAAAAAGAGAAAAAATAATATAATATTTATAAATATGAAATAACTATGTTGATTTTGAAATAGATATAAAAAGTTATAATGATAAATAACTTGTGATTTTGAATTAAGCAATTAAAATAAATATATAATTATTGGTTCTTAACTAGTTTTATGATTTATGTCTTATATTACTTTTTTTATGTTTGTTTATTACTATCATATTTATTTAAAAAATTTATTTTATAAATTATAATATAAATTAATTTTATTAAAGTGTTTAATAATATATTTATTTATTTTCTTATTTTAAATTTTATATACAATTTAATTATAATTTAATCGATTGAATCTTGATCCATACGATTCTTTTTCTAATTTAGTTTTTAAAACATTGGTTTAAATAGTCGTAATATTTTAATGAATGGATAAACTTGTGACGAATCCAAATTATCCGATTTTCATGTTTTTATGTAAGGTTTAATACACTGAATTTAACCATTATTAAGACTTCTTTATTTTTCTTTTCGTAGTCGCAACTATTTAAAGATAATCTTAAAGAAAAAACTACCTAATTTTTACCTTTGATAAAGTAGTATCTTAGACACATCACTTATCCAGGAATGTCGGCACTTTTGTTGAGGAAACTGATATTTTAATGATTTTTTAGAACGTGAATGAAATTAATTATTTACCTATTAAAGGAGAGGAATAAGGAATATCTCTCGTTTTGGTAGTTGAGGAATATCTTATTCTGATTGGTAATAAGTCGATTTTTAATTGAATCTCATCATCATATTATTATTAGGAATAACAAGTCGTTTTCTAAAAATACTGCAAGAATGGGCTAATAACTAAGAGACGTGAATATCATCAGAAAAAAACAAAACTATGAGACGTGAATAGTTTGCATAGTGTATCACAGGATTTCATTTTCAAATATATATATATATATATATATATATATATATATATATATATATATATATATATATATATATATATATATATATATATATATATATATATATATATATATATATATATATATATAAAAGTAAGGAGAGTTAGAATTTGTCAAAAAAAAAAAAACTAATTTAATGATCTACGGTTAAATAAAATCCAACTATTGTGATTAAAAATGTCAGAGTTTGAGCAGAGTACGTTAGTATCTGTTTTTATATTTGTAGTTTCAAAAAAATTTCGTCTTCAAGTTCAAATCCGCGCGGACACTAATATTCATATATGTACTCGAATTTTATGGGTATCTCAATATCCATTTATGTACCCGTTTATCTATAGTTGTAGTAAAATTAAAACAATTAATTAAGAAATATCATTTAATTTTAAGTTTTTTTAAATAATAAAAAATTATAGATATTGTTGAGTTAAGAAGTAATTTTTTTATTTAAATAGATAATGGTTTAATAACGATTTTTTTAAAAAAACTTTGAGAAACATGTATTTTTTATATAATAATATGAGTGATATTAGAAAAATATATAGTACGGATATGGGTGGGGTGGGTAGTAACATACTCGTATCTACATTCATACCCGCTTATTTTAATGAGTAATTATCCGTGCCCGTGTCTGTACTCATTTTTGTGCGTCTTTACCCTATCTGTTGTAGGTATTTTTGTGGGTATCCAATGGAGATGGGCTAAATTACCATCCCTAATTGTGACTGCATTGAGAATAATTTAATCGGAGAAATTCTTTCCTTCTCTTTTTAACTTTCATGTGAAGAGAATTTCTCTTTACACCTAGTAGTGGCGATTTTCACAACTGAAAATCTGAAAATACCTTTCGGATATGCACATCCGAACACACTTATTAACATGTTTCAGATGTGCATATTTGAAGACACCCTTTTTAACATGTTTTAATACTTAAACGTTAGATGTAAAATTTTAGTGGTTGTTTCGAAAATGTATATCCGAAACATCTGTACAGATGATTTCAGATATGCATTTCCGAAACTTCCTTTGTTTGTGTCATTCATGTTCAAAACAACATCATTATCCCTACCTTATAAACGAATAAATTTTTTAAGATTTTTTCGAAAACATGAAATGAACATAACAATACAAACATAACCATTAGATTAGATGTTCAGACATAAGGAAACATAATTTAGTACAGAAGTTGTTTCGAAAGTGCGTAATGTCAAAATATTACATCGGTAACAAAAAACAAAATATAACATAAGCTACTGCTACTACGTATGCCTAATCCTAACCCCTCTGAGACCTCCTCTGCCTATTGTAGGCATGGCAAATGAACCCGCCACGGCCGGGCCCCGCCCTCCCCCGCCCCGAAATTAGCGGGGAAAACCAGGTTTAATCGGGGGCGGATGCGGGTGCGAGGAAAACCCAGTTTTATTTATGGGTGCGGGGGCGGGTGATGCTAGTACCCGGCCTGCATTCGCACCCGCTCCACACCTGGAAACTAAGTTTAATTTATTTAATTTATTTTTGATCTTACCGGATCAGAGATGGACCGTCACAGGTGGCTTCGAGCTGAAGTTGAATGAGATGAGGGGGTACCTGCAAGACACTCTGATGGTAAAGTAAGAAGCAGAATGAGCAAGCAAGTATGAGTTTAGAGAAGTATGAATGAATACCTGACCCTCTCAAAATAGAGGGTATTTATAGCCCCCAGCGCTGGCCCAAGGTCTCCTTATTGGACTGATCAAATAGGCCCAACAAAGAGACTGCTAGGTTCTACGTGTGTAGTGGGGACCCGCACGTGGCCCCCTGCCTGGATAACGTCCTCCGCAAGACAGGGAGAATAGGGACATAATCTTTTCGGGACCATGAGACTCCGCGAAATTCAGAGAGGTTGGAAGTCAGCCCTACGAGGAAGGTGCTCGGGAGGAGCGCGTGCTCGTCGGGGATGGTCTCTGCGAGCACCAACGGGAAGCAGTCTTGGTCGATAAGACATCTGCGGTTGGGATGTGCTCGATGGAAATACTGCTCAGCGCAGCAGGTTGGTAAGCTTGGATTGGGCCTCACTGGTAGTTGGGCCAAGGGCAGGCCCAATCCAGAACAGGAGCCCCCCAAGTCGTTGCTCTCGGTGAAGGAGTTATGACTTTGATTCAAGTTCTCTCCTTTGCGAGACTCACTGCGCGACACAGGGTTTTTCTACCGTGGAGGGAAGACGTTGCCTGGTTCATGATTTGCTTCGTGTAACGGTCAAAGAGCGTTCGAGGAGTACTCACGGGGAGAGGATGATACACTAGTCAGACACGTGGCGTGGCTCTTGGAAACCATAATGGCGGCCTAGGGAGTAGGGGCCATCATTGCCTATGCGAGTAGGTGTCGAGGATAAAGGTGGTTTGTGATTCCCCGACGCGACGTTTCACATTCCACGTCATCTCTATAAATAGGGCTTCAGGGCCCATAACTTGTTTTCATATTTTCACGCTCTCATATTTTCTCTGTCGTCAACACCGCGCGTTTTCCTAGTGTCACTGAGACCGCCACGCAGTCCGCCGTGTACTTATCTCCACAACCGTTGCTCCTCACTTTTCCTCCAAGTAAGTGTTCTTTTTCTTTGCTATCTTGTGTTGTAGATAGATTTTGATGGTGTTTAGTGGTAGAATTTCGTGTCTGGGGATTATGCCCGGGGAACTCAAGCGCTTTAGGCGTCTGATTCATGATCATGCCCGCGGCGTTCATACGTTTAGGCATACAGTTTATGATCGTGCCCGTGATATTCATGCGTTTGGCTAATAGATTTATGAACTTGGTCGGGGGATTCATCCTTTCGTTAGTATGTGGGCTAGTTTTCCCCGTGGTATTCTTGTATCTGGCTAGCAATGTTATGAACTTGGTCATGAAATTTATCCTTTGCTCGCGACATTCTTACTGTGCCCGTGACATTTATGATTGATATACATCCTCCGTTAAGATCGGTGTTCGATCGAGGTCCATGTGTTCCCCGTCTTTCGTGCGAATGTTCGTTGACTCGGTCTGAGTGTTGCTTACTTCTCCCCGTCTGTGTGGCGGAAAAGCAGATTTGCTGTCGAATTCACCAGTTTCCTGTACTTTGCAGGTAAATGGCTAATATTCCCGAGTCCTCGTAGCATATTGACACCGAGGAAACCAGCACTACCGAGGAAAGCATGAATCTGGTCGACACTGTCGACGACCCTACTCTGGACTGGGTTGGTGCGGAACCCCGAGGGATAGCTTCGATCTATATCTATACCAGCAGGAAAGCTTACACTGTCGTTGAGTACGGTGGCAGCCAGGAGGGATTTCAGAGAAATTTTAAGATCATGAGGCCGACAAGGGATGCCCGCATTTTCTCGGAGTTTACTCAGGACGCCTTCCCTATGTACGAGATCGTATTTAAAGATCTCGGGCTCCGGCTACCTTTCAACGACTTCCAGGTGGGAGTGTTAAATCACTTGAACCTGGATCCCTCCCAGATTCATCCTAACATGATTGCCTTTATCCGGGCATTCGAACTCACATGCCGCTTCCTGAGGATCGGGGCAACGATTCCCCTGTTCTTTAGAGTTTTTCACCTGCAACGACAATCGCAAGGAGGGAAGCATAGCTGGGTGTCCCTTAAGCAGTCGAAGAGGCTGTTTAGGATGTATATGGATTCTGTTCGAGATTTCAAGGATAAGTGGTATATTTTGCAACCGTCTACTCAGGCAGCCGTGGATTTGCTGTTCGAACCGGCTGCTGTGGTGGATGAGGACAGGGATCCGTGTTTGGATTATGAGGGTAATCCCGAGATTGGGAAAGTATCAAAGTTTCCCATCCACTGGTGTTCGGGCCATTACGACCATGGACCTGGATACTACCACACTCCCGTTGGCGGTATAAGCGCCGAGGACGAGGAGGCTTATGGCGTCCTGAACAAATTTGTCGATGGTTTCTTCCCTGGTCAGTGGGTTACGAGGGAAGGGAACGACATTCTTGATGAGGACGGCGAGCCGATGTTCGAGGCACGTCCGATCAACACCAAGGCGCTCTTCGAATTCCAGTCTTACGGACAGGACGTAGAGCTCTTAGGTTTCTTGCTTTACTCTATTGATAGCATTCTTTATTTGTTTTCTTCGATGTGGCTAACCCAAGTACATTTCCTTTGCAGTTCACATGGCAGAACATCGAGAGAGGTTGCTGAAGTTGACCCAAGATAAGAAGATCAACAAGAGGTTGGTGAAGCTGCAACAAGCCACGCAAATGGGTCTGACCCCTGAGTCGAGCAGGGAAGGATCTAGTGGGTCCTCGGGTTCCATGACACCGAGCGCCAATCTGCTTTGATTAGCAAGAAACGGAGTCGACCAGAATGTGGAGTCGAAGTAATCGATGGAGGGGCGGGTTCCCGGGCCTTCAGCACGCCACCCTGTTTTGTGGAAAAGGATTTCTTTGAGGGGTTTCCCTTGACCGTATCTGACAACAAGGCCGATATCATCAGACAGCTCGACAAGGAAGGTCGGAGGAAACACCTCGCCGCCAGCATGATCGGGGTGGTGAAAATGGCCGAGATGGCAGTTGTCCTTGCGGGCGAAGGGTCGGATTCCTTGGATCGGGTCAAGAAGCTGGAGTCGGAGAAGGCGGCTCTCGTGGCCAAAACCCGCAAACTGAAGGCTGCTCTTGACCGCTTTGAGGAAATGTTTTGGGAGCAGTCAGACGTGCTGTAGGGGGAGAAGGAGAGGGCCGACAGAGCCCTTGAGGACAAAGACTGCCTCCAGCTTGATAAGGAGCGACTGGAGAGTGACAACCAACGACTGTTAAGAGAGGTCGAAGATCTGAAGGCTGTTATGCTGCTCGCGGAGGACGAGCCTGAAGGGGTGGCCGACTTACACACGCGTGCTAACTTCATCGCTCGAATTCAACTTTTGGAGTCAGACTGTGTTGACGCTTTGGCCGATGGCTTTGAGTCCGCTGTGAATAACCTGTTTGTGCTAAATCCGGGGTTAAATACCGAAGGGATTGGGGTTCTGTCCCAGGTTGTCGATGGTCGGGTTGTGCCTCCTCTTGACTCTCCTAACATCGACGTTGGTACTCCGGGGAGTGATTAATGCTTTTATTGGCGTATTTGGGCCTGCGTGTCGGTTGTTATTTTGGGGCCTGCGTGCCCGCTTTCATTCCTTTAGTTTTTTGGCCGTCGTGCCTAAATTGTAATTTTGGAAAACACCGGCCCTTATGGTCGGTATATTATTGATCTTTGTTTATGATTGTCTACTCGATGAATGCTTTGTTTATAGTAGTTATCTGATAATAATATTTGATGTATGTGTCCGACCGCTATCTTGGTTATGAATTTTTGACGAAGTTTGTGTTCGTACGGAGATATCCGTTCGACCCTAATGTCGGTTCGACGCACTTTGAAATGTGTCGAATGCACAGAGTGGGGATCCGCGTGTCTGGCGTATGATCGCAATCAGGATCCTATGCTTGTGGCGTGAACTGCCCATCGCGAGCTGGGTGTTCTTCCATGTTGGGGTACTTTGATAGTGGAGCTCGATCGAGGTGTCCCTGCCGGGCATGTATGTTCTATTCATTGAAGTGAATGACATTATGCCTTCGTCGGTTGGTAGGTCGGGCCCGTACCTTGACTCGCCTACGTGGTCGAGCTTTTCCCTTCGTCGACTGAAGGTGACCATTCGACGGCAAAAGTCCCCCAGTAGGTGAAGGGCTTTAGCTATAATATTATTTTAGCTTCGCAGCATTCCAGGGTCGTGGTAATGGTTCTCCATTTCGTTGCTCGAGATAATATGCTCTGGTGCCCGTAGGTCCCTGGACGCGATAAGGTCCCTCCCAGTTTGTGGCCAATTTCTCTTTGCGGGAATCCTTCTGGTTTCTCTGTAAGACTAGGCTGCCGACCTGGAATTCGCGTTTTACGACTTTGTTATCGTGGCGTAGAGCTACCTGCTATTTTAGAGTGGCCTCGCGTAGGGATGCTCCTGATCGGATTTATTCAACGAGGTCGAGCTCATCTCTCAAGGCCTCGTCGTTCATCTCTTCGTCGAGGGGCCTTTCAGTTTGCCTAGATGGCTCCATGATTTCCACTTGGATGACCACCTCGGTACCATAAGTCAGTCGGAATGGTGTCTCGCTGGTAGTCGAGTGGGGCATTGTTCGATAATCCCATAAGACATTGTGTAATTCTTTGACCCACCCCCTCTTGGCTTCGCCTAACCTGCGTTTGAGTCCTCGCAAGATAATCCTATTTGCGGCCTCGAATTTCCCGTTAGTCTGGGGGTGTTCGACTGATGTAAAGTGTTGCTTGGTGCCGAGTTTGGCAATAAAGCTTTGAAAGCCTTGGTCGGTGAACTGGGTATCGTTGTCCGTGACGATCGCCCGAGGGATCCCAAACCGAGCGAGTATGTTTCATTGGTAAAAACGTAGAATGTTGTGCGAGGTAATTTTCGCGAGGGATCGGCCTCTATCCACTTTGTGAAATAATCTACGGCCACGATGAGGAATTTGTTTTGGTATTTCCCTTGTACGAATGGTCCGAGGATATCCATTCCCCACCAGGAAAATGGCCATGGGGACGATAGTGTATTCAGCTTGTGTGGCGGGGCGAGGTGCATGTCGGTGTGCCTTTGTCACTTGTCACATTTCTTGACATGGTCTTTGGCATCTTGCTGCATTGCCGGCCAATAGTACCCCGCTCGCAGTGCTTTCCTCGCTAGGGACTTACCGCCCATGTGTTGGGCATTAATCCCTTCGTGTATTTCTCGTAGTATCTTGGGGACCGCAGATTCTTCGATGCACTTCAAGAGTGGGATGGAAAATCCCCTACGATATAGTTTGTGCTCGAGAACCACGTAGGAGCATGCTCATCGTTTGGTCACGGCTGCTTCTCTTTGGCCCAGGGGGAGTTCCCCCTTCGTTAAGAAGTTGAATACCGGGGTCATCCAGCACGAGTTGTCTTCGATGGAATTTACCTCGGGTAAAGTCGTGGATTTCTCGATGCTCGGGCGAGATAGAGATTCTTGTATGACAGATTTGTTTCCGCCTTTCTTTTTTGTACTTACGAGATTCGAAAGTATGTCGACCTGTGTGTTTTGCTCGTGTGGTACATGCGAAATTTCTGCCCGGTCAAACTTTTTCATATGCTCCCTGACCAAGTTCAGATATTCGATGAGGCTGTTGTTCTTAGCCTGGTATTCTCTTTGAACTTGGGACGCGACAAGTTGAGAGTCAGTGAAAATTTGTATCTCACGGGCGCCTAAATCCTCGGCCAGTCTTAGACCTACGAGTAATGCCTCGTATTCCACCTGGTTGTTCGAGGTTGGAAAGGAGAGGGTGAGAGAATGCTCGATCACCATGCCTTCCTCGTTTTCGAGGAGGATCCCCGCACCGCTCCCGGTCGAGCTGGAGGCTCCATCAACAAAGATGATCCACTTGTGCTCCTTCCCTGCGGGGGGGGGGGGGGGGGGGGGGGGGTTATGAGCGGTCATCTCCGCGAAGAAATCGGCCAGAGCCTGTGCTTTCAGGGCCTTCCTTCTCTCATATAGAACTTTGAATTCTGAAAGTTCCAAGGACCACTTCAACATTCGACCCTCCATGTCTAGTCGACCTAGGAGCTGTTTCACGGGCTGGTCTGTTCACACCACGATCGTGTGCGTGAGGAAATAGTGTTTGATCCTTCTCGCTGCATTGACGAGGGCCAGAGCCATCTTTTCTATCTGTTGGTACCTAACCTCGGGCCCTTGAAGCGCCTTGCTCGTGAAATAAATAGGTTTTTGTCCGTCATGAGTCTCACGAATGAGGGTCGCGCTGACGACTTCGACCGAGACGGCCAGGTATAGAAACAGGGTCTCCCCGTCGACTGGTCGTGATAACACAGGTGGCTGCGAGAGGCTCTGTTTGAGATGGAGCAGGGCCTGCTCGCATTCCTCGGTCCATTCGAAAGCCGCTTCATTGCGAAGGAGTTTGAAGAAAGGGGGGTGGGGGGGCGTGTTGAGAAGATTTTGCAACGAAATGGAATAGTGAGGCGAGCATGCCATTCAAGACTTATATGGATTTTTTTGACGTAGGTGTGGGGAGGTCAGAGAAATCTCGACACTTGTTGGGGTTGGCTTCAATTCCTTGTTCTGTTAAGTAGAAGCCGAGGAACTTGCCCGCCTTGACCCCGAACATGCACTTCTCGGGGTTAAACCTCATTTTGCATTGCCTCGCTTGGGCAAAGACTTCCCTGAGGTGAGAAGCATGGTCGGTGTCTACTCGGGACTTGACGATTATGTTGTCCATTTATACCTCGAGCATATCCCTGATTTTCTTGCGGAAGAATTTGTTCATCATCTGCTGATACGTTGCTCCTGCATTTTTCAGACCGAATGGCATTACATTATAGTAATAGTTGCCCGAGCTAGTCATGAAAGCAGTGCAGTGTTTGTCGCCTATTGACATTAGGATTTGGTTGTAGCCCGAATAGGCGTCCATAAACGATAGAATTTTATAACCGACCGAGTTGTCGACCAGCATATCAATATTAGGTCAAGGAAATGCATCTTTGGGGCATGCCCGGTTAAGATCAGTATAGTCAACGCACATTCGCCATTTTACATTATTTTTCTTAACAAGTACAACATTTGACAGTTAGGTTGAATACCGAGCTTCAGAAATAAAATTTTCCTCTAGGAGGTCTTTTACAGCTTTTTCAGCAGCCTCCGCTTTCTCCGGAGACTGCCTACGTCTACATTGTACTACTGCCCTAGCGGCTGGATCAATGGCGAGTTGATGACAGGCGACCTCAGGGTCGAGACTGGGCATCTCCGCAACACTTCATGTAAACAGATTCACATTTTCCCTCAAGCAGGCCTTAATCTGCTTTCTCGCCAAGTTGGGGAGTCAAGTGCCAATCTTCACTCCTCTGCTTGGGTCTTCACCGAGGGGGATGAGCTCGAAGTCCCCGTCCAGAATTGGTCGGAGGGGAACTTGCTCGCCGCTAGAGGGCTCGTCCTGGTCAAAGCGAGTGTCCAGAGAGATCGAGTCAAACTTTGGAGGGGCCCTCTGTTCTTCTACTATGACGGGCTCTGACCGCTGAGGCTTTGATCGCGTAGTTGCAGCTTTCTTGGCGGGCCGTATGCTGGTGTCGATTGTGCTGTGTCCCTTGGACGCTGCGTTGAAGCACCTTCGGGAGGCTGCTAGATCGCCTTGAATAGTGGAGACCCGTGCCTTCTTGGTGTAGAACTTCATTTTTAAGTGGACGGTGGAGGGCACCGCGGTCAGCTCTGCCAGTGTTGGCCTCCCGAGGATGCAGTTGTAGAGGGATGGGCAGTCGATGACGAGGAAGTGGACCTTGACCTGCCTGGTAGCGGTATCCTCGTCGAATGTGACCATAAGCTTCACATACCCCCACGGCTTGGAGGTTGATCCATTAAAGCCCTGCAGGTATGACCCCATGTATGGTGAAAGGTGAGAGTCATCGAGCTGTAGGGTTCTAAACAGTTGGATGTACATCACGCCGACATAACTTCCCTCGTCGACCAGGATGTGATATACGTCGAAGTTGGCCATTCTCTCCCTTATCAGAAGAGGGATGGCCAAATTGGGGCCCCTCCTAGAAGCTCCTTGAGGTAAAAGGTGATCGGCTCTGATCTGCCTTTCACCCTTTCGAAGGTCACCGTTTCCAGGGAGCCGCATTGACCAGTTCTTCCAGCTTTCTCTTTGCCGAATTTATGGTCAGATCATTAAACCTTCCACCGTTTATGACCATGGAAGAGGGGAAGTTTTTCCACCTGGTGTGAATAGACAGAGGCTCTTGCAGATGTTCGGGGACGTAGAAGTCCTCAGGTATTGTGACGGAGAACACAGTTTGGATGGGAACCAACTCGTCAGATGGTCGGGCATCCTCTTCTACTTCCCTCGTCTCACGGGCATCCCGATGAGGAGCGTCGTTTCACAGATATTGCGCAAGTCTTCCCCCCTTTATGAGGGTCTCGATGGAGTCCTTGAGGTGGACGCAGTCTTCGGTCAAGTGCCCGTGGCTCCGGTGATACTGGCAGTATTTGCTTCGGTTTACCTCGGGTTTGGTAGGAGCGGGGCGAGGATGCTTGACGCTGCCGTCCTTGAAGTTTGTACTTACGCACTCCACTAAGATGCCCTCACGGGAAGCCGTTAGCGGAGTGTATACAGTGAACCTCCCCGAGGGCCCCCTTTGTTCCCGAGCGTCTCAGGGTTTATCGTCCCTTCTCTTCTCTCCAGTTCGTCGAGGATGGGCAGTATCTTATCGCTGATTACTGCTGGATTCGCGGTTCCTGGGATCTCGGGCTCTGTTGGCCGCTTCTCTCCTCATAGTCCATATAGGCTCTAGCCTTCTCGAGGAGGGCATCGAACGTCCGGAGTGGTTCAATACCTATGGCTTTTCTAAATTCGGTGCCCGGGAGGAGCCCTCTCTTGAGCAGGTATCTTTTCATGTGGTCCATTCAGGGGACCTGGATGGCCTCCCGGTTGAACCGGTCAATGAATTCCCTCAGGGTCTCATCATGTCTCTGGACGATGGTCTCGAGGGCTGCTTCGGTCTTCGGGTGTCGCCGTGAAGCAGTGAACGAGCTAATGAATTGGTTTTTTAGATTTCACCAAGAGGTGATTGACCCCGGGGCGAGACCTTTGTACCAATCCATCACATCTTTCCTCAGCATCGTGGGGAACAACCGACATTTGATCGGTCCCTCGACATTGTGATAGTGCAGCATGGCCTCAAACCCGTCTATATGGTCGATCGGGTCAGCGATTTCGTCATATTCTTTCAGGTGGGGAGGCTTCTCCATGTCCGGGGGAATGGGCGCCTCCATGATAGCTTGAGACAAGGGACCGCGGGGGTCGTCCTCGTCACTCCGTTCGGGCGAGCGATACAGAGATCTGATGTCGTGGCGGTCACAGTGGCCCTGTTCGCGTGGAGCGGTCCTTGGGCGGTATGACCGCTTATGGTTTCCCACATTCCTGTCTCCAGGGGGTCTTCGTTCTTGACGTGAGGGGCCGTGATCGCACATTCCCGTGTTGACGAGTTGTTCCCTCTCCAAAGGGGGTCGTCACCCGAGTGGTCGGGGCGACTGGCTTCGAGAGATGTCCCGATTATGTCTCCGTGGGGGAGATTGAGGATGTTCATCTGCTTGTCGAGGAGGAGGAGATTGAGGTCTCCTGTGTCTTCTCGGGAGCCTCCGATCGTACTCGAGTGCCCTCAGTCTTTCCCCCTGGGTGAAGATTAGATAGTTGGTTTGATTGATTGCTGCGAACAGTGCCCTGGTCGTGGCGTCTGCCCTGGCGGGGACGGGGACCTCGTGGAATTGGACGTGTTGGTAATTATGGGGAGGTGGCTGATCGTCTTCATATCGGCGAGGTAGAGATGATGACGAAGCAGTTGCTCCGTCTCTGTATTCAGAAGGTCCGGGCATGTTGACACCGGGGACTGTGTTATGGATGACGGTACCGGTGTTATCGAGGTCGACAGTGTTATTGATGATGTTGTTGTTAACGTCGATGACACGGATGTTCAGGTTGTCTGGAGTCTGGTCAACCATGACATTCGAGGATTATTTAGCTTTTGGTCTCAAGTGAATAGAAGATGGGGAAGCTTAGTTTCCCACAGACGGCGTCACTGATCTTACCGGATCAGAGATGGACCGTCACAACTGGCTTTGGGCTGAAGTTGAATGAGATGGGGGGGGGGGGGGGGGGGGTACCTGCAAGACACTCCGATGGTAAAGTAAGAAGCGGAATGAGCAAGCAAGTATGAGTTTAGAGAAGTATGAATGAATACCTGACCCTCTCAAAATAGAGGGTATTTATAGCCCCCAGCGCTGGGCCAAGGTCTCCTTATTAGGCTGATCAAACAGGCCCAATAAAGAGACTTCCAGGTTCTACGTGTGTAGTGGGGACCCACACGTATCCCCCTACCTGGATAATGTCCTCCGCAAGACAGGGAGGATAGGGACGCGATCTTTCCGGGACCATGAGACTCCGCGAAATCCAGAGAGGTTGGAAGTTAGCCCTACGAGGAAGGTGCTCGGGAGAAGCGTGTGCTCGTCGGGGATGGTCTCTGCGAGCATCGACGGGAAGCAGTCTTGGTCGACAAGACATCTGTGGTCGGGATGTGCTCGGTGGAAATACTGCTCAGCACAGCAGGTTGGCAAGCTTGGATTGGGCCTCACTGGCAGTTGGGCCAAAGACAGGCCCAGTCCAGAACAATATTTTAATAGTTTTATTACTCATTTGCACTTTTTAATGTTATAATATCATGTTTATTAGAATTATTATTTATTTTTTTGAAAAAGAAATTTAAATAAAAGTATCAAACATAAAAAATACTTTTAAAATAATCAATTATTTAGTTTAATTATTGATTTTTATTTTTATTGAAAAAAAGTATAAATCTAAAAAAAAAAATTAAAATTTTACTCGGGCGGGTGTGGGGCGGATGCGGGGAAACCCGTTTTTGTTGGGTACAGGGGAACATATATTAACCCCAACTAGGCTTAGGGGTGGGGGCGTGTCTAGGACTGGGTGGCAGGTGCGGGTCTGGGTGTGCTTAAACCCGCCCCCGCCTCTGACCCGCCTCGTTGCCATCCCTAGCCTATTGTACTGTGTCGCACTGGATGTCTCCATAACTATCCTCTGAACGATGGCAACCTTCTCAGGACCATCCATTTCAATGATACCAGAATTCAATGCCTCATCTCAAGTAGGTGTGTTCGCTGACATATCGGTAAGAGATCAATGGCATGGTCATCTTCGGCCTGCTGGTTCTCCAAGAGCTCCTCATGAGCTGGCCTAGGTGTTCGTCCAGGACCATCCGATGTTATGATAGGGTGTGACACGTTAAAGAACTATGCCACGTAACCCTCAACATAATGCCAACTCGGGGATGCTGACATTATTCGATACTTCTGTGGCACCAAATGATTCTCCCGGTTCGGGAAGATATCATCGAGTTCCCGACGGACAATGGTTCGGGAGCAGCCTGAAACAAAGATCTCAGTATCATCTGCAAATAGACAAACTGCCAGATACACTTCTCGAGAAGATACATGATCATAAGATCCAACCCACGTGCTATCCACCCCAGAGTATAATGAGATGGGATCAAATGGGACAACATCTTTGTAATCCTCAAATGGCATCCATTTGATATCATCATGATTAGTATGATCAAGATACACCCGGTAAGACGACACTTTATGATTCCCTCTATGGAGAACATACTTTACAGCCCTTGGCATGTCGTCAGTATAAATCGTATCTAGTTCGAAATCATGGAAGTGAGAGATGATCCAGCTCTGAAACAGAAATCATAGAATATGTAAGCACAAATTATAAAATAAATAAATTAAATGTAACCGTTTAAATGAAAGGTACTGTGAGGAGTGTACAAGAGCCAGTGAGTCATCTCGTTCTCTAGTTTGAAGCTTCATTTAGCTTCTGGTACAGGTATACCAAAATAGAGGCTCCTAGTTCCACTCATGAAATGTACTCAGATCCATAAAATATTGTAGGTATGTCACATCTACATAGTAGGCACTTTTATCCACAAAGAGGGACGTATCAACCAAAAACATGAGTTAACACTGTAAAGCACAATCTCGGTGGTACTGGGAAAAAACCTCGTCATCCTCATCCTAGGCCCCTGTTGTTGCAACCAGATTCTCTTCATATAGTTCCTTCAGGTAGGAGAACTTTGCATGCGATTCATTAGTTGCTCTACAGTCTTTAACTACCCTATATGGATCAGCACCCAGATACTCAATCATCCATTCAACCGCCTTAGCTCATGGTACCTTGTGATGGTTAAGTAACCTCCCTCTGATAGATAGGTGGAGCAAGCAACATCATCAAGTGTGATCGTCATCTCCCCAACAGAAAAGTGGAAAGACGATGTCTCCTTGTGCCACCTCTCAGTAAATGCACCATGCATGTTGTGGCTTATAGTATTGTAACCAGTACAACATAGTCCGACAAATCCAGATCCAACAACGGCCTCATGGAACCAAGCAACCTCAAGTATAAACAATTCAAATATTTTCTGCGAGTGATTCACGGACTTAATGGGCAACCGTTCCTGAAATAAAAAATAATAATAACTGTTAAATATATATTTTTGAGTAAACCTTTAAGTTGAAAAAGTGCAACCAAAAATATACCTCTCCATCCCAAACATGCCGAGCGACATGATCATTATAATAGATCAATAGGGAGGTGTCATAAGGCCCTCCTAGATAGCCGATGTTCTCTGCGGGTACCTCAACATGATCGAGTATCTTAACATGCTCGGGTACCTCATCCCCCTCGGGTATCGCAAACTCCTCGGGAACCTCCCCCTCATCGGATATATGCTCATGCACACGAGAGGTAGACGCTTGAGACAGACGACTCCTCGGTGCAGAAGAAGAACCTCCAGGAAATTCCTCCTATAAGACCCGTAATTTTAAAATAAATAAATATTTTAAGATTATAGTATATTCGCACCTCTATAATATATTATGATCGGATATAAAATAAAGTAATATTTATATCAGTAAATTCGAGTTATGCTCAAAACAATTTATGTTTTATTTCATTAGTGGTTCCGATATGAATTTTTTTAAACATCTTGATTTCATTCTCTTTAATGTCCAGTAAAATTGTCACCTTAATTTTTGAAACAACCCTTTTTTATAACAAAAATTTGATGATAGAACAAACAAATTATTTACGATGGAATTATAAAATCAAAATATTTGTTCTATCTGAACTAATTTCCGACCTCTCCAATAAGAGGTAGTTTTAACCGCTTAAAATTTTAAAATAGTCTCTGTTCATAACGAAATTTTATCGATGAAATCACAAAATTATTTTTATTAGATTAATAAAAAAATATTTATATAAATAATAAATTTTATTTTCTCGATTGATTTTTCTTTTATAGTACAATATAGAATAATCAAAAATAAAATTTTATTATCAGCAAAAATTATTTCAAATATTTTTATCAGCGTCACATAATATTAGAAAATGCACTAGAAAATGCACTAATGCAGAAAGAAAATGAATCTATCATTTAGGAGATTTACGAAGAGATATTATGTTAATTATGACATGATGGATAATAATTAATTGATATCGGCAACATTAGTTTATAATAACTTACATAGTAAGAACGTGTAGTATTTATTTTTACAGAAGTGACTATCTACCCAAAGTATTATTTAAGGATGTGTGGTATATATGATAAGATACTTACAAGCTATACGAAACATAGTCTCAAATTTCACCACTATCCTCCTTCTAAAAAGTTAGCATATATTAGTCATAAGTTGGTTTTGCATTTCATGATTGTTCCAAGAAAATTAATATAGAAATAAGTTTTACATTAAATTGTCATTCAGATAATGAAAAAAAGTTATATATATATATATATATATATATATATATATATATATATATATATATATATATATATATATATATATATATATATATATATATATATATATATATATATATATATATATATATATATATATATATATATATATATATATATATATATTATTCTTATTAGACTATGATTAGTAAAGGAATATATATGTTAATAAGTTATATTTACTTACCTTGTGGTGGAAATTAAATTTATACAATAACTATTTTAAATAGGGAATTAATTTAATGACTATGACTTCAAACTATTTATTAATTTTAAAATTTTATCAATTTTAGCTGCTAAAAACAAAACTTTCAAGTGTTAATGTAATTTTAAAACAAGAAGTGCGAGTATATGAGATGATTTAATATGTAGAAACTTTAATAAAGTTTTAAGAGTTAAAATTTCTCAATGTGATTTTGTTGAATAAAAATATTTTAGAACAATAGTGATTTTGTTTGTATTAAATTTATAGTCTTTAAATCTAAAGCTATTATAAATTGTTAAAGTATATTTTTATAAACTTAAAACTTTATAAAGTTTTGCGCCACAGTTACTATTAGGAAAATATTAAGGATCCTATATGTTTATAAGCTACAATAGAAAGTACGTTTTTGTTTTATATTATTTTTTTTATTTCATTTTGAATGTTTATAATAAATAATTAAATAATTAACTAAATAGAATAATAAATCGGGTGATTACGAAGTTACAACATACGAATTCATTTTTAATTTAGTTTATTTTGGATAAAGATGCACGATCGACCGACCGACTTCAACAAACTCCATTTTTCACAACTGTTGTGACCGTAAGGGCATCTCTCTATTTTATACATTGTTCTCGCTAATGAAAGTATTTTTGTACATATATATTTGTCCGTATCTTCTTACGTGTTTATTTTGAAGGTGATCATTTGTGAAGGTGAATAATTGTTATATAAATATTTTGTACAAAATTATTACATATGATATGTTGTGATGATACACCTATGTTGAGATGAGTATATGATAATTTGTATGCTCATGCATTTCATGGTAACGTGGCTACCGGAGAGGAGTCACGAGGTGCACATTGTAATACCTCATTTCTATCCGGCAAATAATATTAAAATCAGAGTTACAAAATTTTGACATACAAATAGGATGTTACACTTACTACTTAAAAACACCTTCAGTTAATCGCATGTAAAACAGATACATAACACTTAAACTCGGATGAACCGTTAACCACATAATTTAGTCTTTAAAATAAAATAACTTTTAGAAATAAGCAGCGGAATCACAATTTTCAATTCAAATGACATAACATCTTTGTCCAACTGAAACAACTTTGAAAACAACAGAGTACTTATTAAATCAATTTAAAATTCAACAACGGAAGTAATTACAACAATAAAGCAACAAGCGTTCATCCTCCCGAGTGTTACGTATCAGAGCGACGACACCGTCTCGAACTACTGAAGGTAAACAATCTTCACTCTGGATTACATGCACGTTACCAACATAGAGGTAACATTCAAACAGAAGGTGTGAGATACCGAACAATATAATAGAACACATAATAAATAATACATTAGAATCAGTTCATACAAAATCACCACTTCGCAACTCTTTAACAATATTTAACATAATCAATTCATCCACACATAACTCAGGGTGCAACATGAAATGCGACTTGTTTTTATGCACATGCATGTGGTACCATCGGAGCATAACTCCCAACTTAATAATTTGCCAATTAACAGAGGCATCAACGAGGCATAAGCTTTAACTTTATATTTACCAATCCAGGTCAACTTACCGAGCATGAGCTCCCAACTTGATATGTTATGTATGTGACAACAATATGAATGTAGTAACAACAACAACAATAATAATTCAACAACTCAATACAATTCAACATTGACCATATGCCTACAACTTAATATTTGCCAATAATTAGAGGCATCTCAACAAAATTCATCATCACCTGCCACTTCTTAAATTATAACAAAGTATACAATACACCGTATTAACCAAAATATATTACGATGTCCTGCATAATTATTCAGGAAATTCGACTATACCCGGCTAAATAGTTTTCTGCTAAAATACTAATGCTTTCGGTTTTGTACTACTATTTCCAATTCTATACGGTTTACTGCTAGTCACTTACTAATTATTCCATCTTTGTTACTAGCTGCTAATTTGTTCTCCTATTAACACTGCTACTGAAAACTCTATTAAATTACTTTTACTGATAACCTTATTATTAGTTCTCTGCTAATTATTAATTCTACCATCTCTCCTGCTACTAACTTATATCTACTAGTAACTCATTAATCATTCAGGGGGTAAATTACCTTAAGAACTCTAATTATTATGCTAGAACTGTTAAACAATTAATTCACCAATTAGGATGCACATGAACAAAGAAAAAAAAAGAAATACATGTGCTCCTCGGCACAACAACTCTGTCGCTTGGCACAACAACCCTTTTTTCTTCTGTACTGGTCGGTACACACCATGCCCCTCGACACACCTTACAACCTTGTGTCGTTTGGCACAAGCACCTGTGCCCCTCGGCACATTGTGTCTTCTTCTATCCCTCACAGACTTCAGTCTGTTACTGATACTAATGCAAAATTTTCCAAATTGTCCTTCGATTACAAATCTCAGACCAAAACAACATTGATTAACACAATAACATAACAACTACACCATCCATGGGTTAATTCCTTTCGTTCATCGATGAAATTACTGCAACGTTATTAGAAATTATGACAGTGGTAACATGAAATCCAGAAACAATAACAATTTCACGCACGACAACAATTATGCACACAACCAATCCCTACATAATATTCATCATGATTCCCATTATAGAGTCAGAATCCCACCATTACCTTGGATTGAAGGTCGCTCTATAACTCTCCGGCCGAAAATCTTGCTTTGCTTCTTCTTCTTATTCCTCTTCTCTACAACTTCTCACGATCAATTTTTAACTCCTTATCAATTAACCTTATTCTTTATTTAAATAAAACCTCACAATATTATTATTCTTAGTGGGCTTAACAACACACACCCCATATTTCTACTTCTAACCATTAAAATAGGCCCAACACAATTATTTTATTATTATACTAATTCTAGTATTATTACTATTATTAATCAACTAATTAATTAACTAGTAATAATCTAGCAACTTATGCCAAAAATTCACAACATCTCACAACTTTAACGAATAATTCGAAAATAATTTAATTAAATAATTAATTAAATTAATGGGCGTTACAACTCTCCCCCACTTAGAATATTTCCGTCCTAACAATTTTACCTTGTTCAAACAACTCGGGATAGGATTCCCGCATCTTTCTCTCCAACTCCCACGTCATGCTTTCTCCGGCATCTCCTAACCAGACTACTTTCACCAAAGTAGTCTCTTTTCCTTTTAGAGTCTTCATTTCATGATCCGCGATCTGTACATGCATCGTTTCCATAGTGAGATTATCTCATATTTGCACATCATCTATATGAATCACATGAGATGGATCTGAAATATACTTCCGAAGTTGTGATACATGAAACACATTATGCAAATTTGAAAGGTTAGGTGATAAAGTCACTCTATAAGAAACATTCCCAACTCTGTCCAAAATCTGATACAGACCAATAAAATAAGGAGTAAGCTTCTTAGACTTCAATACTCGCCCAACACCAGTCACATGCATGACTCTCAAAAACACATGGTCACCCTCTTGAAATTCTAAATCTTTCCTTCGCTTGTCATGATAACTCTTCTGTCTACTTTGGGAAGTTTTCATCTTTTCTCGGATCAACTTCACCTTTTCAGTAGACTCTCGAACAATTTCAGATCCAAGCACTACATTTTCTCCAGACTCATGCCAACATAAAGGAGTTTTGTGTCTCCGACCATACAACGCTTCAAAAGGTGCCATTCCAATACTAGAATGGTATCTGTTATTATAAGTGAACTCTATCAATGGAAGATAAGTGTCCCACGAACCTCCCTGTTCAAGAACACATGCCCTCAACAAATCTTCTAACGACTGAATAGTCCTTTCAGTCTGACCATCCATTTGAGGATGATACGCCAAACTCAACCTTAACTTAGAACCCAACGCCTCTTGCATACTCTTTCAAAAATCAGAAGTAAACCTCAGATCTCTATCCGACACAATACACAAAGGAACACCATGCAACTTTACAATTACACTAGCATAAATCTCTGCCAGGTTCGACACTGGAAAGCTGATGTTAATAGGAATAAAATGGGCTGACTTTGTAAGCCTATCAATAATCACCCAAATCAAATCATCTCCTCTTGGAGTATTAGGTAATCCCGTTACAAAGTCCATTGAAATGCTATCCCATTTCCATTCTGGAACTTTTAACGGTTGCATCTACCCTACAGGCTTCTGATGTTCAACTTTCAACTTCTGACAAGTCAAACATGCATACATAAATTGTGCCATATCACGCTTCATCCCATGCCACGAAAACAAATTCTTCAAATCTTGATACATTTTTGTAGCTCCTGAATGAATACTCAAATTACTCTATGACTTTCCTCAAGAATCGTTCTTTTCATATATGCATCAAAAATACAAATTCGATCACGAAATCTCAACACACCTTGCACATCTAACTTGAAATCACTATTCTCAGACTGGTCGATTTCAACCATTAAATCACACCTAACTTCTGGGCTTCTCTGATACTATCTAGAAAATCATTATTAATCTTCAACATTCCCAACATAACACTTTGCGGTCTCACCTCGCAAACTAAGCTCATATCTCTGAATTGTTCGATTAATTCCAATTTTTTAACCATCATTGCCGACATATGTAAGGTTTTTTGACTTAAAGCACCAGCCGCGCCATTAGCTTTACCTGGATGATAATTCAAACCGAAATCATAATCTTTTAATAACTCCAACCATCTTCGTTGTCTCATATTCAACCCCCTCTGATCAAATAAATACTTTAAACTCTTATGGTCACTAAATATTTCAAATCTAGAACCATAAAGATAACGCCTCCAAATCTTTAGCACAAAAACAACCGTAACAAGTTCTAAATCATACGTAGGATAGTTCTTCTCATGAGTTCTCAACTGACTTGACGCATAAGCAACTACCTTGTTGTTCTGCATAAGTACACCTCCTAAACCCAAATTAAAAGCATCACAATATACAACAAAAGGTTCTCCTGAATTAGGTAATGTCAAAATCGGAGCCGACGTCAATCTCTTCTTCAATTCCGTAAATTTTTCTTCACATTGAACGTCCCATACAAAAGCTATACCTTTACAAGTCAACTTAGTTAACGGAAGTGCCAACTTAGAAAAACCTTCGATAAACCTTTTATAATAACCAGCTAACCCCAAGAAGCTTCTAATCTCGGTAGTCGACTTTGGATTTTCCCATTGTAACACATCATCTACTTTTGATGGATCTACAACAATGCAATTACTTGAGATAACATGGCCAAGAAAACTAATCTCATTTAACCAAAATTCACACTTAGACAACTTTGCATACAACTTCTTCTCTTTCAAAACTTTCAATACTATTCTTAAGTGTTTTGCATGCTTTTTTTTTATTTAGAGTAAATCAAAATGTCATCAATGAAAACCACCACAAACCGATCCAAATAAGTATGAAATATACAGTTCATGTACTCCATAAATACTCCTGGCGCATTAGTAACACCGAAAGACATCACTGAATACTCATAATGTCCATATCGCGTCCTGAAAGTCATCTTCTGGATATCCTCATCCTTCACTTTAATATGATGATAGCCCAACCTCAAATCAACCTTGCTAAACACACAATCACCCACCAATTGATCCATCAATTCATCTATTATTGGAAGTGGATACTTGTTCTTAATCGTTACTTTATTCAATTGTCTATAATCAACACAAAGCCTCATACTTCCATCTTTCTTCTTTACTAGCAACACTGGAGCTCCCCATGGAGATACACTTGGTCTCACAAACTTCTTTTCAAGTAAATCTTCCAATTGCTTCTTTAATTATGACAATTCAGATGCAAACATCCTATATGGTGCCATAGAAACAGGTCTGGTACCAGGTACAAGATCAATGGCAAATTTGACTTCTCTCTTCAGCGGTACATCAAGAATTTCATCAGGGAAAACTTCAGGAAATTCACGCACCACTTGCAACTCCTCAATTATAGCTTGATTCTCGACAGATAGCAACGCCGTTAACGAGAACATCATATCCTCATCTTGCATCAACTGTCGCAACTGTCTAGCAGACAACAAACCAGCTTCCTCCTCTTCAAGAGTAGAAAACTTCACAGACTTGTTATAACAGTTAATATGAACACAGTTATGCTCTAACCAGTTCATACCTAAGATCACATCTAACCCACTTAAAGGCAAACAAACTAAATCAATGGCAAAGTCTCTATTGAATATCGACAAAGGTCACTTTAAACACACAAAATAAGTAGTCATCGATCCCTTGGCTGGAGTATCGACGACCATCTCTCCATTCATAGGAGACAACATAAGATTCAACCTTTAAACAAAGTCAGCAGTAATTGCAACGTCATTCCTTCCAACCATCTCAAACTTCTAATCTCAACACAAATAACGGTTAGAATTCAAATTAACAATACTCAATTGTTAAACAAACTACGACTCGACAACTTGGTCAGACGAACCGACTCGCTCTGATACCACTAATGTAACACCCCATTTCTACCCGGCGAATAATATTAAAATCAGAGTTACAAAATTTCGACATACAAATAGGATGTTACACTTACTACTTAAAAACACCTTCAGTTAATCGCATGTAAAACATATACATAACACTTAAACTCGGATGAACCATTAACCACATAATTTAGTCTTTAAAATAAAACAACTTTTATAAATAAGCAGCGGAATCACAATTTTCAATTCAAATGACATAACATCTTTATCCAACTGAAACAACTTTAAAAACAACAGAGTACTTATTAAATAAATTTAAAATTCAGAAATGGAAGTAATCACAATAATAAAGCAACAAACGTTCATCCCCCCGAGTGTTATGTATCAGAGCGACGACACCGACTCAAACTACTGAAGGTAAACAACCTTTACTCTGGATTACCTGTAAGTTACCAACATAGCGGTAACATTTAAACAGAAGGGGTGTGATATCAGACAATATAATAGAACGCATGATAAATAATATATTAGAATCAGTTCATACAAAATTACCACTTCGCAACTCTTTAACAATATTTAACATAATCAATTCACCCACACACAACTCAGGATGCAACATGAAATACGACTTGTTTTTATGCACATGCATGTCGTACCATCGGAGCAGAACTCCCAACTTAATAATTTACCTATTAAAAGAGGCATCAACAAGGCATAAGCCCTCAACTTTATATTTTCTAATCCATGCCAACTTATCTAGTATGAGCTCCTAACTTGATATATTATGTATGTGATAATAGTATAAATGTAGTTACAATAAGAACAATAATTCAACAACTCAACATAATTCAACATTGGCCATAAGCCTACAACTTAATATATGGCAATAATTAGAAGCATATCAACAAAATCATCATCACCTGCCAATTTTCAAATTATAACAAAGTATACAATACACTTGTATTAACCAAAATATACTACGACATCCTGCATAATTATTTGGGCAATTCGACTATATCCGGCTAAATAGTTTTCTGCTAAAATACTAATGTTTTCAGTTTTGTACTACTATTTCCAATTTCATATGGTTTACTTCTAGACACTTATTAATTATTTTATCTTTGTTACTAGCTACTAATTTGTTCTCCTATTAATACTGCTACTGAAAACTCTACTAAATTACTTTTACTGATAACCTTATTATTAGTTCTTTGCTAATTATTAATTCTACTATCTCTTCTGCTACTAACTTATATCTACTAGTAACCCATTAATCATTCAGGGGGTAAATTACCTTAAGAACTCTAATTATTATGCCAAGATTGTTAAACAATTAATTCACCAATTAGGATGCACATGAGCAAAGAAAAAAAAGAATAATAAATACATGTGCCCTTCGGCACAACAACCCTGCCGCTCGGTGCAACAACCCTTTTTGCTTATGTGCCGGTCGGCACACACCATGCCCCTCAGAACACCTTGCAACCTTGTGCCGCTCGGAACAAGCACCTATGCCCCTCGGCACAACGTGTCTTCTTCTATCCCTCACATACTTCAGTTTGTTACTAATACTAACGCATATTTTTCCAAATTTTCCTTTGATTACAAATCTCATACCAAAACAACACTGATTAACAGAAAAATATAACAACTACACCAACCATGGGTTAATTTCCAACCTTTCGTTCATCGATGGAATTACTACAACGTTATCAGAAATTATGACAGTGGTAACATGAAATCCAGAAACAAAAACAATTTCACGCACGACAACAATTATGCACACAACCAATCCCTACATAATATTCATCATGATTCCCATTATAGAGTTAGAACCCCACCCTTACCTTGAATTGAATTTCACTATATAACTCTCTGACCGAAAACCTTGCTTTGCTTCTTCTTTTTATTCCTCTTCTCTGCAACTTCTCACAATCAATTTCCAACTCCTTATCAATTAACCCTATTATTTATTTAAATAAAACCTCAAAATATTATTATTCTTAGTGGGCTTAACAACACCCCCCCCCATATCTCTACTTATAACCATTAAAATAGGCCCAACATAATTATTCTATTATTATACGAAATCTAGTATTATTACTATTATTAATCAACTAGTTAATTAACTAGTAACAATCTAGCAATTTATGCCAACAATTCACAACATCTCACAACTTCAACGAATAATTCTAAAATAATTTAATTAAATAATTAATTAAATTAAAGGGCGTTACACACACCTGAGAGGTGGCACGGGGTGCGTGTCCGAGAGGGAACCACCTTATCCCAAAGTGGATCACTGAGTCAGATTGATGGGTAGATACCTATCACCTTAGTGGCGCTTAATCTTGAAGCGATACCACGACCCTTTGCAGAGGGATTGATATTCTGGAATCATGTGCATCGACATATATACATTGCATTAGTAATGAGTCCTAAATTATGCTATATGTATTATTGTTGTAAATGATTATATACATGTGTTAGAATGAGATCTCTAGCCATGTATAATGTATTCTCTGTTTATGCTTGTTGCTTTGTTCTTGTATATTTGTTATTTTTGGATTGATGATCCTTTCAGTGGATTGTGTGGGCTATACGCCAATATATTATGATGCTTCTAGGACACGAAGAGACGCCACCGTCGAAGACGACATAATTCACCTTCCCTGATACGTGGTCTGATGCATCCCGGGGGTTCAACACAGCCTTGGGGCAACTGTCATACACCAGGAACGTAATTGAGGCCACTTCTATAGTATGACAAGATCCGGAGACCACTATTACTCTCTGATCTATGACCTTTACGATTACACTATCATTGATCATCTCCAGCTACCTCTCAAGAGAGATTGATCATTTTGGATGGTTGGCCCACCATTGAGGTCCTCCCATATCTTCACACGCCCCAGTTGGAGGAGGGGAGCCGCTCTTTCCTGCTATGACCATGCCTTCCCTAGATCTAGATATATCGTTAGGGATACCCTCTACCTTTACTCGAGACGTCTTTCCCATAGATGAGCCCCCTCGTATTGATCCAGCACGTGTACCATCATTCGAGTTGGTCGAGGGTGAGGCAGAGGACGAGGATGATTATGATCCCTCAGAGCACGACTATGAGAGCGAATACGATCAGGATGGATCTCAATCACACTTTGTCGAGCACTTGTGGTGGATTGTACGAAGCAGGAGCAAGAGAGTATTGCAGATGCCGCTAGGTTTTGATCAGCGTAGTTAGATAATGAGTGGTAGGAGTAGTCCAACACTAGATGGTGGTTTCCTGTATGCGTAGTCCAAACAGTTTTCTCCCTAGGGCAGCTCTCCTGCGTGAGTGTCTGTCAGGGACTTTATTTATGTCATTTTATAGATTGTATTTATAACCTCTACTTGAACTTCATACCTTATGATGCTTGTCATCTATAAGCAGTATATTTTATGTTCTAATATGGTTTATCGTATCTCTTTCATAAAAAAAGGGACACTATTTTCGTACAAAGAAAACCTTTAATTATTTTATTTATAGAAATAGTACATTTTAAAAATACACTTTCGCTGTTAAAAATCAGGGTGTCACATTGTGGTATCAGAGCTTAGGTTTATCTTGGGAACCGTGAGTTTAAGTTGATCACATGTTTGGAAAATTTTAGAGTTATATCCACATTTTAAAGATATTTAAGATATGACATCCACTCACAATTTGGAAGTAAGGTATTAGAAATTCTCTTGAAACATGTAATGAGAATTCTAATTGGGTATCATTTTTGTAGGAAAGCTATGCCTCCAAGACATGACAATACTAACGATGGGATGAACAACCATCAGGTGGATCAATGGCCCAAGCTATGGCTAATATGGCAATTGTTGTTAGCTTGCAAACTGCTACTAACAACCTTCGAGATTTATAGAAGAGAGACAAAGAGATAAGAGTCGGAGAATCAAGAGGATTAATTGATTTTCACCGCCATGATCCACCTAAATTTCAAGGAGATGTTATTCATGAGAAGGCTGACTTATGGTTACAAGATAATGAGAAGATCTTTGAGGTAATCAATTATCCTCCAAAAGCAAAGGTGTTGTATGCCACATATTTTCTCTTAGGTGATACAGAATATTAATGGAGAAGCACTAGATTGATGATGGAGGGTGCACAAGAAGAAGTAAATTGGGAGGCCTTTAAAACAAAGTTCTTAGAAAAATACTTTCCCATAAGTGAAAGGACCAAATTGGGAGACGATTTTCTGAAACTTCGATAGGGAGGTATGACTGTAAGTGAGTACACCGCCAAGTTTGAAACTTTATCCAGGTATTTTCGGTTCTTCAGGAAAGGAGTGGATGAAGTTTACATGTGCCACCGTTTCCAAGAAGGACTTAGGTACGAACTACATGACTCAGTGGTTCCATTAGGCATACAACGCTTTCAATCATTGGTGGAGAAATGCAGAGAAATAGAGGACATCAAAAATAGGAGGGCAAATTGTGGGGAAGTCTAGAACTCTATAGGACCTAGTCGTTCAAATTTTCATAATCATAGATGTAATAAACAACAGATAAGGCCATACCAACGACCACACTATAACAATCGAGGACCTCAACGAACAGAAAACCATAACACCAAAGAAGGAGGAACTCAAGTTGCCCCAGTGGTACGTTGTTACCAGTGTGGTTAAGGTGGACATTATATGAATGAATGTCCTAACCTACCTTCTACAAATGCAACAAAAGAGAACATGTGGCGAAGGACATAAAAACTCCAAAGGTAGAGTTAGTTGTTAATAATGCCAGAAACGTCCAACCAACTGCTCAAGGGCGAGTGCATTGTATGGGTGCAGAGGGAAGATCTTTGTCCAACAACTTGATCCAGGGGAATTGTGAAATTGAAGGTACCATTTTAACTGCACTTTTTAACTCAGGGGCAGCGTATTCATTCATATCTAAGGATTGAGTTGATTGATTGAAAATGATAGTAACTCCATTAACTGTTGACTTGGTGGTGTCTACCCCTGCTAAGGTTATAACTGTGAACACTGCATGCTTACTATGTAAAGTAATGGTTCTAGAGAGAGAATTTCTAGTTAATCTAATATGTTTGCCCCTACAATCTCTCAAGATTATTCTCGGAATGGATTGTATGTTATTTCACTATGTTATGTTAGATTGTGCTCAAAAGTTGGTTATTTTGCATGAACTAGGGGTTGTTAAATACCTGTCAGTTAACCAACTCAAAGTTTCTCTAAAGAATGGAGCCTTTGATCTTTAAATACTTGCTTGTATAGAGGTGATTTCTGAATTCAAGATTGAAGGCATGTTAGTTACTCAAGACTTTCAGGATGTGTTTCCCGATGAGATTCCCAGTTTACCACCTCTAAGAGACATTGAATTCTTCATTGACTTACACCTGGGAACTGGACCCATTTCCATTGCACCATAACGGATGGCGCCAAAAGAACTCCAAGAACTTAAATAACAATGGGAAGACTTGATGGAGAAAGGACTTATTATGCAAAGTGTTTCCCCATGGGGAGCTCCAGTACTTTTGGTAAAGAAAAAGGACGGGTGTTCTCGACTATGTATGGACTACAAATAGCTTAACAAGGCGACTGTAAAGAATCGATACCCCTTACCTCATATTGATGACTTAATGGATCAACTTAAAGGAGAATTCGTATATTCTAAGATTTATTTAAAGTTTGGCTATCATCAAATTCGTGTAAGAGAAAAAAACATGCCAAAGACTCCATTCAGGACTCGTTATGAACATTATGAGTACCTAGTCATGCCATTTGGAGTGACTAATGAACCCTCTATTTTCATGGATTACATGAACCAAATTTTACACCCATTTATGGACAAATTCATTGTGGTATTCATTGATGATATCCTTTTTTACTCTCAAAGTAAAATGGAACATAAAGAGCATCTACGTCAAGTGCTACAAATTCTACGTGAAAAGAAGTTGTATGCCAATCCATCCAAATGTGAATTCTGGATAGAAAGGGTAAAATTCTTAGGACATGTCATATCAAAGGAAGGAATTGTTGCGGATCTAGTGAAGATTGAGATCACGCTCGCATGGAATCAGCCTCAAACAGTCACTGACATAAAAAGTTTCATAGG
This sequence comes from Vicia faba, assembly GCA_948472305.1. Taxonomy (NCBI): domain Eukaryota; kingdom Viridiplantae; phylum Streptophyta; class Magnoliopsida; order Fabales; family Fabaceae; genus Vicia; species Vicia faba. The sequence continues at coordinate 316,469,941 of OX451738.1, read as the reverse complement.
GTTGGCTGGATACTATCGATGATTCGTTGAAGGATTCGCAAAGATAGTAGCTCCATTGACTCAACTAACTAGAAAGGATCAACCTTTCGCTTGGACTGAGAAATGTAAAGCTAATTTTCAATCATTAAAGAAGAAACTTACAATGTCACCCATTTTGATTCTGCCGCAACCTGAGGAGCTATACGAAGTTTATTATGATGCATCTCATCAAGGATTAGGATGTGTGTTGATGCAGCACCGAAAGGCGGTAGCGTATGCTTCGAGACAATTGAAGAATATTCTGGCAATATTATGCTATCCTATGTGGAGGTGTTTTATAGGTGTGGAAGATTCAAGTCATAATCAAGAAGAATATGCACTTTCTAATTATGGAGATAAATTAAGAAGAATATGATTGAAGATCTATTTTGTAGTAGAAGTTTCTGCTGATTTGTAGCAGCTTATATGTTGTGATTAGAAGCCCAAATCTAGTTGGAAAAATGTTATAAATATAAGTATTGTAACCTAGAAGACGGTACCAGCCGTGAATGAAAATGTAGTTGTTAGGTCTGAGTTTGTAAGCCAATCTCTAGGAGAGTTGGTATGTGTGATCCACTCGATATGTGAGTTGGATTGTGTTCCTTGAGTTGTAAGGTTCTGTTATCTCTCTTAAGCTTTTAAGCATAAAGTTGATTATTATTATTGGAGGAAGCTTTTAAGCAACTCTAAGTATTATTCTTAGTCATGAGTCTTGGCTAGGTAGTGTCATGGAAGTGTGTCTTCCTGTTTTGTTTTGATCCTATCACTATCTGTGATTGATGAGGGAGTTGAGGATGGCTTCATACCTAGGTGAGCCTTAGGTAGAAATTTAGCACGGGTATTGATTAAGTGAGAAGTTGTAAACGGGGGATTTTAGCTTTGAATTGATACTATTATAGTGGACTTTATCCCTGTCTTGGTATGCCCCTAGATTAGGAGAGTTTCTCCAAACTGGGTTAACAACTCCTTGTGTATTGTTTACTTTTCAACATTGTTTTGTATGTTTATACCTTGCCATGTTTGATTAGATCGATTTCAGATGTCTCAACATGTCATAGGACATCTGAAGTATGGTATACCAGAATTGAAATTAGTATCAGAGCGGGCATCATGTTCTGTTCTAGGTGAGATCTTAGGATGATACTTTCTGGTTCATGGGCAAGGAAGGAAGTATCTACTGAAAAGTTGTTTGAACTTGGATAGTTCATATTGTTGTTTGAATGGTCCCTTTAAGTGGGGGATGGACTATTTGTGGTAGGGTGTGTATTGGACTTGTTTGTTGTTATCAAACCTTTAGTTTTGGTGGTGAGCTGCTGTGTTGGGTTTGATTTGTTTTCAAACCTAGGTTATTTTGTTTGCACTTGGATTATGGTGGTTGTGGGCAAGAGTTTTATGTTATGTATGAAGAATGTTGAGGAGCTTGTATGTTTTATGCTCCGCTGCATGGTATCTGATGTAACCCTAGTTGTTTCTGGTGTCTCTAGTTGTGAAACTTTAGTAAGGTCTTGGAAGGGCATTAGGTTTTGGTCTCCTCAGTAGGGTTATCATATGGTGTTGTGATATGTGGCATATTTTTCTTTGACTTGTTAAAGTGGCCAAAGATACATGAGGGTTATCTCAAGTCCACTCATAAAGGAACTTATTAATAAGTTTGATGAGGATCTAAAGTGAAGATGATCAATCATGATCATATAAATTTTCACAGGTATTTATAGTTTGTGGCTATATTAGGAAAGTGGCCCTGGCCTTGTTTTTGTTGGAAGATGGATTTCCATTGAAAACTTTGAAGGTGATCAAGGATTGTTCTGTGTTTTGTGAGAAGGGAACTGATGTTCTACTGGATGTTGGAACATCATATCAGCAGATGTGCAGATTCCTGTTGCATAGTAAATGCTTTGGGTGCTAAACAAATGTGTTGATCACGTATATTTAGAACCTTCTCCTGACTTGGAAAAGGAGGCATCTGGGTTTTGTATCTAATGTGTTTTATCCAGAAAACATGTCTTAGATAAGTGGTCTGATCAAGAGATGATCAGCCTATTGAGTACTCTTGAGGTCAGTTTATTTCTGATCAATAACTATAGGAGTGCATAAGCTGTGCTGCTTTTGGAAGGGAGAATGTATGATTCTATAAGGTGTTCTTAGCAGCTATTGAAGAGAGTCTCTAATATGGAGTTAGAAGACCTTAAAGATATGTCAGACGTAATTTTTGACATCTTAGTGCTGAGAATTTTTTTTCTCAACATGTGTGGTTGATGTTTCTCTTAAATAGGATGAAGGTTGTTTACTCAAACTTGATATCATCTATCAAGTCTATGATAACATGGAACTCTTGTTTTGCTGGAGTAGAAGATACATTCAAGGGGTTGTGTGAAATTAGAGATGCATCAACCTAAGATAAGTTAATATTCTTTTGAAAAATTAACTTACAATTATGGTGTGAATCTGTCAGTGGTTGATTGGTATCTGCATTTTTGGAGTATCATTCAAACAGTTTTAGATGAGCTGAGTTGTCAAGCTTTTAAGGCTTGAAGAATTGGGAGAAGCAGACTTATTCTAGACATTCTATTTATGGTATGATGATCATTCAATACCATGTTTGTTGTGGTCTCTTCTAGATGTCTGTTAGAGAGAATCTTCTTTGTTGATGCATAAGGATGGCATCTAACACCTTAAAGTCAGAAAAGAGGTATTGATTTTGTGCTTATAAGAAGAAGCTTATTGGGGGTGTGTTAATATGCAGGTTACCGCATGGATTCATGATCTGGTCTTGGGAGTTGATCAGCTGTTGTTTAGTACCAATATGTGTTCTCTTTTGTTCTCCCTCAAGAGATATGTTTAAATTACTATGGGTGTTATCTCCAAAACCATAGTAAATGGTGGAATCCATGTGAATGAGATTGATATGTGAAAAGATGTTGGAATATAATCTCAAGTGTTTGCTTCTTCAGAGAATGAAGCTTGTTTTGAAGATCATGGTGTGAGTATTATTGATCACCATTGGATTTCAAAAATGGAATGCCTGGCCATGATGGAGTGTGAAGTCTAGTCTTTGACCAAGTCTGGAGATATATGTGGTATGAATGTCTATCATGATTGTCATCCTCTTATTCTAGGAGATTGAAGAAGAACGATGTCATATCAAATGTCCTAACATTTGTGGAAAAGGAGCATCATCTGTTGTTTATGTGTGAGGAAATTTTTCTCTGATGACAAATACCTTGTCGGGAGCTGGGTATAAGTCAGATCTGATGAAGGTGTGCATGTGAATGATGGTAAAGACCTTGTTGGGAGATGGGTACTTATCTAATTTATGGATGCAAATCTGCTTTCCGAACTCCTTGCTTCAGAAAGTATGTGATAGTTTATTTCTCTCCATGATGTTCAGGTGTTTTTGATAACCTGATTAAGTTGTGGTGGCTGTGTTTTTTGAGCTTCGTGAAGATGTCTTTGCATAATGAGTCCTCTCTATGGTGTTTTTTTAAGAACCAAGGTTATTAGATTCTGTGATTAGAAGCTACTGTCTCAAATGATGTTGTAACATCACATTTGGTGGTTGTGTGGTCATTTTCCTAAAGGATGCTTGGGATTATGGGTGTGAAGTTTAATGCCCAACTTTATGTCAGAAGAGGCATTCCTAAATAGGTGAATTATGATGTGAAGATTCTGATCTTGTTTGTAGTAGTATGTTCTGGAAAAGCATGACCACTATCCTTTTGAAGACTTCACTAGTTTCAACACTTGCTAGTGAATGTAAAGTCAGCATAATGGTGTCTGATAGTGTGATTTGATCAGGATATTTTTGAGGAGGTTTTTTTTTTGCTACAAGAAACTCTTAGAGAGTTTGTTGTATGGATCTTTTTAAAGCTTTTAGGAAAACTAATAATTTTTTGAGTTTGTGGTTGTGCATGACATCTTAGCCATCCAAAGAATCATGGAAACATGTGTGAAGGTGTTCAACATGGGTGTAAAGTTGTGGTCCTTCACTATGAGGATGTGAAAATATTCATTTGTTTTCATCTGGTAATCAAGGGTTCATCTTCATCGGGATCATTGTTTATCCATGACAGGGGGAGTGAAGTACTTGTCTATGAGTTATTGTTGCTTCAGGGCAGACCTGGTGAAGCTTGTGTGCTGATCAAGCTTGTGAGGATTGTACACCTCTTTTGAGGATGTAATGTTTGAAAACATGTTATGACACTTTGTTACTATAAGTAGTTATTTGGTGCTCTTGACAAAACATGGTTGGCTCTAGCCATGTGAAGCTAGGTGATTGAATCAAGAGTAAACATGTCTTTGTGCTTGAGAGAATTTATTGCTCTCAGCATATTTTTGAAGAACTCTATGAGGGTCCTTTTTTTATAGGAGATGTCACACTAGTCTTGGTATGTGTAACATATGGTTTATGGTTATGCTTCAGAACTTGTGGATGATTGTGTAAAGCATTCCTGACTGGATGTTGAAGATGTGTTGGTCAATTTTTTATGCATGCAAGAGGAAGCAAACAATGTCTGATTGGATATCAGGACTTTGTTCAGAACATGTTTCCTTTGAGACCAATAAAGGACTTTCATGGATGGTGGTTTCAAGTACATGTCAGAAAGGAGTATAAGACATAGTTTGACTGTGTTTGTGCATGTATTGGTAACTATCATCTCGAAAAGAACTGGTCCAAATAAATTAAAGGCATTCCAAACTTCTTTGGACGGGGCACATTTATGCTTGATGTAGTTCTTCTTTCTCAAATAATGTTCTATTTGACCAAGATCATTGTTACAATCTAGGTTCGTTATTTTCTAAGTACCTGCTCAGATATTTATAGAGGCCATTGTCTTTTCTTCCTTCATCTTGTGTTTATTGGTGTTTAACTAGTCCTTATGGCCTTTGTCCGGGTATAGGTGAGTACCTTTTGGGTCTGGTTTTGTGAAGGGTTTGTTTGTCACTTTTTAAAAAAAAATGGGGTAGAAAGGTTTGTTTAGATGATGGGTCCGATGTCTGTTTTGGGGGGAGTTTTGCAAAGATGTCAAATAGGAAGTTCTATTCCGTGTCATGCTATTTTTGTTGGTTTTGTGATTTGTAATCTGAGTTGTAAACACAATTGTGACTTGTGTTCTAAGTTACCCGGGGTGATGGTTAATTTGTTCTTAAGTTTCCTCTTATGTCGTAGGTTGGTGTTTGGTTACTGATTAAGGGTTCTCTCTTGCCACCATTAATGTTTTAAGTTCCTGGGTTGAGGGGGAGTGTTACATATTTTCTTCCTCTTGTACACCATAACTTCAAGACTTTCTACTCCTTGTATCCCAAGGTTGTTATTCTGTGGTGTTAAGTTTGATATGTTTGTTGAAGCAGAAGTATCTGCTGATTTGTAGCAGCTGATATGCTGTGTTCTGAAGCCCAAATCTAATTGGAAAAAAGTTTATAAATAGAAGCATTGTAATCTAGAAGAATGTGTCATCCGTGAATGAAAAGATGTTGTTATTAGGGCTGAGTCTGTAAGCCACTCTCTAGGAGAGTTGGCATCTATGATCCACTCGACATGTGAGTTAGATTATTGTAATACGGTGGGAGAACTGACTTGGGTGTTTTGCGTTTTATCACAAATATTGTGGATAGCAATATTCGCCACCGAATTTTCTTTTATCCAATAAAGGAAAGGGTGAAAAGAACAGGAAAGACCTTTTGAGATATTTTTTTAAGTTCGGGGGGTAGGTTATGAAAAGGGAAGGTGTTAGCACTCTTTTCATCCGTAGTTATCTACGGGCTCTTAGTTGCTTGATCACTCTGAAAATGCTTTGTTTGAAATGTTTTTGTGGTTGGTGTGAGTTTGAAAATATTTTGAAAACGCCTTTGTTTTGGAAAACTTTGTAATGATTCTCGTCTCTATAAGAATGGATACAAAGTGTTGGTTTTGAAAATAGTTCAAAGAGATGTTTGTTTTTGAAGATGTTTTGAAAGTGTGAGTGTGGAGATGGTTTTAGTTTGTGAGCAAGCAACTATGAATGTCCTACCTACTCAAAAGGTCTTTGTTCTTTTCCTTTTTCTTTAGATGTTTCCATCCTACCATTGTTTGGTAAGAAGTCCCATTATTGGATGTGAAGGGACGGGCATAGGTCGTCGTATAGTCATAGAAGGCAACTTATGAGACGCTTTAGCAATTTTTGTAGGGACTAAGATCATTTTACCAAAGGCAACATCGAAGGGTCATCGATGGACTACAATCTTTTTATCGAGGGTCTTTGCTAAAATGTCCTATATTCGAGGACATGACTATTTTTCTGAGGCAACAAGCGAGATTACCTTAAAGGTGCGTGTGTGTGGAGTGAGTTTTATTGCATGCATTTTTGTCTTTGAGATTAGAGTTTTCTAGCGGTTGATTTTATCTTGCCATACACACCCTAATTACTTACAATTTATATTAAAGCGGTAAATTGCGGAAATTAAAATCCTAAGCTATTACATCACTTGGGTGATGGGGGTACAATTTACAAATGGGGATGAAATAAGTTTAATTATTATAACCATATTGAATAGCAATGAAGAAAATATATAGAAAACCTAAAAACAGTGTAAAATAAAGGAAAAAAAATATTTTTTTAACCATTATGTGTTGACACATGCATCTATGCATCGACACATAACTTTTCTTTCCCCTTGTAAAACCAAATCAACTCAGTATGAGTCGATGTATAATGGTATGTGTTGACTCATTTCTTGTATGTGTCGACACATCCGTGTTTTGTGTCGACTCATGCACCTTTTGCCTTTCTGTTTTGGGTATGGATAGCAGTATGTGTCGACTCATAAGGCCATGTGTCGACTCATACCCTGTTTTGTCACTAAAATGAGTCGACTTATGTGAGGATGTGTCGACTCATGCTACAGTTCTTTTTCCTTAAACATTGTTCTATTATGTGTACAGGTCAGTTCACATCATATGATTGATAAAAATGGACATCAAGTAAATGGCTAGCTTCGAAATAGAATGATTACTACATTTTATCCTCAAAAGCGAATCATTAATGATGCTTGAAATGAAAGGTTCAATAGTCAAGAAGACTTACCTTGAGACTGCAATTTATTTTGATCTCTAAACCTCTTTCTAGAGTTGTAATGGCTTCAGTGAACCTTCGGGATACTACACCAGTCCTCCCTCTGTATTGGAAGCTGCTGGACCACTCTCCAACTTAGTCAAGTTATACAATACTGTATTTTAGGTTTTGAAAGGTGATGATAATGGCACTACAGAAACTGTTCTTGTGTTTGAATAATCTCTATGTGATATAAAATGTTTGGATGGCTAGCTTATGGGAAAAGATTGCAAGGTGAAATAGTGGGTTGAGAATTTTCTGTTTAGTGAATGAAAATAGAGCAGAGTTTTTTGAATGAATAAGGTTACAAAGACTTCTATTTCTCTCTCTCTCTCTCTCTCTCTCTCTCTCTCTCTCTCTCTCTCTCTCTCTCTCTCTCTCTCTCTCTCTCTCTCTCTCTCTCTCTCTCTCTCTCTCTCTCTCTCTCTCTCTCTCTCTCTCTCTCTCTCTCTCTCTCTCTCTCTCTTTTCTCTCTCAATAAAAGCCACCCTTTGTGTATTGTGAAAACAGTTTATTTGTAGATGAAGTTGGTTGAAGTTTAGGAGGGAAACAAATGAATTTTTGAACTTTTTGGGTATGTTGTTTCATAGCCTTTTTAGGAGCAGCTCTTATATGCTAATTTGGTGCAAACATGAGACTGATATGATGCAGATTTTCAGGGTAGCATTGCAAGTTTTGGAGCAGACTGTGACAACATAACAGGGCTGTTTTTGTGGACTTAGTCAAAGGGAAAAGTTCAAACAAGACAAGGCTTTAGTATTTATAACTTAACAAATTCTAACTTAAAAAATGCAGTCTTGTAATAACTTAAATTATTTGTAACATTCATGAATTATTTTGAATTATAGTGAAGAAAGATGTCATGAGGTAATGAAATTAATCATGTATGGAAAATACTTAGAAAATTTTCCAAGTCTTGCCAAGTTTGATTTTTGACTTTCTTGATTTTTGATGATCAAATTTCATATTTTGAATGCCTTGATGAAATGTGATTTTCGAAACTCAAATTTGACCAAAAAGTCAAAGTTTAACTTTTCAGTGTACAATATACTTTTTCATCAGTTGACCAAATTTCATCTACCAATCTACTGATCTCGGGAGGTGGATTGAAATATGAGATTAGGTCTAAATCATGCACTTAAATCCTTGAGATCATATTCCAAACCAATAAGTCTTGTACTAGGTCAAAAGTCAAAGATTGGTCATTCTCGGTCAAAACCTTAATTTTGACCATTTTGCCCTTTTGGTGATCTGATCAAATTTCTTGAGGAGTTGTGATCCAAACTTGACCAACTGACATATATGAATTCAAAATATTGATATGGATAAAAAATTATGAAGTTCGACTGTAAATTGACCACGGTTAACTTTTTGTCCAATACAGTTGATTTTAGGTCAACTGATTAATTGATTAAGCAAGAATGTGATTCAAAGCTTGAAACTTGACATGAGCAATCTTGAGAGTCCAAAATGATCCATGAAAGTCATATGGGGCCTTAAAAGTCCAATTGTACTTGTGCAAACTCAAACCCTAATTTTGAGTCATCAATGCTTGAGGAGGTGTCTTGAGCTGATCCATTCTTGTGCCTTCTTGAACCAATGGACATCTTGTAAGAGAAATCTTGAGAAAATGAGAGAGAAAATTTTGGGGTACAACAATTGTGTTCTATGAGTTGTAAGGTTTTATTATCTCTCTTAATCTTTTAAGCATATAGTTGATTATTTGTTCTTGGAGGAAGCTTTTAAGCAACTCTAAGTATTATTCTTAGTCAAGAGTCTTGGCTAGGTATTGTCATGGAAATGTGTCTTCTTGTTTTATCATGGAAGTGTGTCTTCCTATTTTGTTTTGATCCAATTGCTGTCTGTGATTGATGGTGGAGTTAAGGAGGGCCTCATACCTAGGCGAGTCTTAGATAGAAAGTTAGCACGAGTAGTGATTATGTGAGAAGTTGTAAAGTGAGGAGTTTAGCTTCGAATTGATACTATTATAGTGGACTTTATCCATGGCTTAGTATGCACCCAGAGTAGGAGAGTTGCTCCGAACTGGGTTAACAATTCTTGTGTGTTATTTACTTTTCAGTACTGTTTTGTACATTTATACCTTACCATGTTTGTTTAGATCGAATTCAGATGTCTCAATATATCATAAGACATCCGAAGTGTGATATACCAGAATTGCAAGAATAATGAGCATGCCCTAATCTATAGTGCCTAATTACATTGTTATTGGCACTATTGCCTCCTATCAATCTTAAGGCTAGCAATTGTATTATTAGCAAATGAATGCAAACTTTGAAAACTATTGGAAATAGAACTTTGTGAGGGTTCAAAGGTGAGATTGTTGAAGTATTACAATATACATGCATAAAAAACCTTCAAGAAATACCATATTAGATGCATGTGATTTAACAAAGTATTTGTTAGCATGAAATTTAAAGTAGACTTTATTATCACTTACTGATATAAGATTTTTAGTGATGTTAGGTGTAACACCTTAATTTTGTCTGGATCTAATATTTTTTAGATTTTTAATTTGTGCATTTTAGTAAAAAAAATTTAAAAAAAATGAAAATTTTATTCACTTTTGACCATTAATTAGGAAAACAAAAAAATAGCTTTATATTTAATTTTTAGCTTTTTATTTATTTATTTTGATTATTTAATTTATTTTCACCATTTTTGAAATTAAAGAAAAATACAAAAAATATTTATTTACTTTTTTTCATCTTATTAGTATTATTATTATTTTTAAATTAAAAAATGGTCAAAAATAGTCAAAGATGCCATTTTTTCTCTTAGAATCATTTCTTCTTTTCACCTTTCATTTTGTCTCTTTGAATTGCTAGCATCTGCATGCAACATCACTACATACCACTACACAATAAACCCATCTTGTTATTATTTATGTAGAGTCTTTTTCTCCACTTTGAACGACCAAAAAACAAAAAAGTATGTAAGTTGTTATTGTTTTTTTCTTTAAAATATTCATGGTGTTGTTGTAAGCTTGATGAAAATTTATTGTTAATATAGTTTGTCAAATAGTCATGTTGTGTACTTGTGTTGTTACTGATGTTCATAAAGTAGCTACGTTGTTGTTATATTTATGATGTTGTTGTTGTTCATGAGATTAGCTATTTGTTAATGTTATTGTTGTTTATGAAATTAACTATGTTGTTGTTATACTTATGATGTTGTTGTTGTTCATGAGATTATCTTTGTTGTTGTTGTTGTTATATTTATGATGTCATTATTGCGCATAAGAACTTTCATGTTTAGGTGTTAGATTCATGAGAATGTTTATGTTGTGTTATGGTTAGTGTTGTTGTAATAACCTTGTTGTTGTTCATGTAAAATTGTTCACGTTGCTGCATAAATATGTTGTTTGTTATTCTGAGAGAGAGATAGAGGAAGATAACTGGTTGCTATTTGTGTAAAAAATACAAACAAAATTCTATATGCACCCTTTCTAGCAAACACACCCCCTGTTTAATTTTTTGTTTTCTATTTTGTGTTATTGCGCTAAGTAAGAAGCCCACGATTAAAAAAAACAGGCGCACCACTTTTCTTTTATTTTTTTGTTATTCTGTTATTTGAGTTATTGGGCTCAGGGCCCATATATAAAAAATAGTAACAACTCATCACACCCTCCTTTTTTAGCAATGCACTTTAAATCATTTTTTAAAATTTATTTATTTATTTTTATTTCACTTTGTTTTAAACACTTTCAAAATTTTATAAATAAACATAGTTGAAAAAGGAATAATCTAATATGCACTTTTTGATTCCCTGAATAATCCACTACAACAAAAATAAATTTAGACAACGACAGGAAACCTTGGCTAAATATCAAAAAACCATAGCCTAAGCCTTTAGCTTAGGTTACGATTTTGTGACTTTATCTCACTGTTGGTTATATGTGTTTCCTAAATATGTGAATAGGCCGCAGTATTTGAACTAGTTTTAGACTACGGTTTTGTTTTAACTACACATGTATAACTGTTGTCTATTGATTAGACTACGGTTTATTGTGCTAATTTAATCAATTTTATTTAGGCCACACGATAAAATCGTTGGCTATTACTTTTCTTATTAATAATAAACTTAATGTAAAAGTGATCATATCTGACCAGAATGGATTGTCAAAGCTCACAAACTTCGAGTCGAGCAGCAGTTGAAGGTGAAGTGGGGGGGGGGGGGGGGGGGGTACCTGCAAGACACTCTGATGCCAAAGTGAGGTTCAGAGTTTAATGCAAGTAAGTGAATATGAGAGTGTGAATGAATCAATACCCGACTCTCTCAAGTGAGAGGGTATTTATAGCCCCCAATGTTGGGTCAAGGTCTTCAATGTTAGGCTACAATGAGGCCCAACAACGAAGACTGTCAGGGCTTACGTACGTATGGAGTCCAGCACGTGACCTCCTCCCTGGTCAACTGCTCCAAGAGAACAGGTGCTGGACCCGTGATTCCGGGAGGGCAGTTACGATGACAATGTGGACATGTGGGCAACGTCTCCCTAGCGAACACATGGGGAAATATCCAACAGTCTCCAACTTGGGCGGCACGCCATTGGGCCTTGAGCAAAGACGTTGGATTGGACCTCCCTAACAGTGGGGCAAGTGCTGGCCCAGTCCAGAACAGGAGCCCCCCCACCCCCCCACCCACCCAAGTTTATGCCCTTAGGTGAAAGGGTGGTGACTTAAGTTCAGCTTCACTGTCGGGGAACACTCGCCCGAGAAGGAAAATCGTAACACTCTATCGGGGATAATTTATTTACCCGTGTCGGGGATAGCTAGTTGACCCGTGTCGGGGATCCCGAAAACACACGAACTGCACGGCCTACTAGATCATTTGTCTGTTTGGTGCCCGTCAGGAATATGTAGGATGCTTGGAGTTTCTCTGAGTTTTCTTTATCGACGTGCCTGTTTAACGGGTGACGCTACGGTGTCGAGTGTTACCTCGCCCCCACAAGTGAAACGTGATAAATGTGTCTGTATGTAAGGTTTAGTCATGGGACCATGCGTTTTCCCGTTCTTGAGCGTGCAATGTCCTCAACATGCTCGAGAATAATGTTTCATATTGAAGTCGAGGATAAGTTCGCCTTCAAGAGTGGGCACGTGGTTGCTTCTTAATGCCACGTGGTAGCTATTTTGGGGTGCCATCTTTTTGCAGTGGAGTTCAAAAAGCCCAAAATAATGATAAATTCTCGTGTGAAGCCTCATGGGGTGTGAACCATCTATAAAACGGGGACCCCAGGGGTTCATTTGTTAGTTTCAAGCTTTCTTCTGCACTCTTTTCTCCATTCGTGCATGGATCCCCTCCTCTTAGCTTCTCCGAAGAATTCTTCAAAGACATATCCCCTTGATAACATGTTTTCTTAGAATTTTTTAGATCAAACACCCAGTTTTCATCTTGAGTGGGTGAATCTTGGATGACCATTCATGGGTTCTGCAACGAACATTCATGAATGTTCATTGAAGTTCATGGTAGTGGATGAAGTTCATAGCGTCAGGGATATCCTCCCAGGATAGTAGGGTGGATTTGGGCATATATACCTGTTTGACTAAACGTCCCTGAATAGGACGTAGTTTGTCTTAGTCTGGCAGACGAGGGCTTGGGTTGAGGTTTGTTCCTCGACGGATTCATCGCCCTTTCACTTGATTTGTGGTGAAAAGGTGAATTTGATGATGTCGAATTCACTGTTTTCCCCTACTTTTCTAGTATAATGGGACACCCATTTGAGGAGGACATCGTGCCCGCCAATCATGAGGATGAAACTAATGTCGAGGAGGACCCTTTGGCACAGGTTACGCCTGAACCTAGAAATGAAAGGTCGTATTTCTCACATGATACGTCATACGCGTTCAAATGTCCAGAGGTTCGAGCTGAGGGGGCCCCCGCCAATTAGGCTCTACAAATCCCTCATTGAAATAGGAGGATCTTCTCGTCATATCCAGGCAAGCGCTTCCCTATGTATGAATTTTCTTTCAAGGAGGTGAGGATGCATTTGCCATTTAATGACTTCCAAGTGGGGGTTTTCCAATGGTTACAATTGGCACCCTCCCAGCTTCACCTGAATGCGCTTGCATTCATGCGGGCATTCAAGCTCGTCTATCAGTATCTTCAAATAGGCGCCACACTGCCCCCTCTTTTTCTGCATCTTCCACTTGCAAAGGCAGTCCATCGGAGGGGAGCAAGCATGGGTGTCTTTTAAACAGTTTGAGAAAATTTTCCGACCATATCTAGAATCTGTTCGCTATTTCAAAGAGAGGTACTTTGTCGTGAAGCCTCTCACGGACACGACCATAGCTTCCTTGTACAATCGTTCAAAAGAGATGGAGGAAGGTCGACCAGTAGTTCGGCTGGTGGCTAGATTTCCGCTTGAATGGCAGTGGAAGTATTTCGAGCAAAAGTCCGAGTACTATACGGTGAAACCTGAGGACTTAGATGCTCAGGATCAGCTCTCCTATGAGAAGTTGGCGTCTGATGTTAAGAGTTTCTCACCAGAGAGGTGCATGGACGTGAGCAACAACCTCCTTTTTGATGATAATGAGGAGTATCTCCTCGTTAATAGGTTGATCAATACGAAAGCTATGCTCGATTGTTCTTCAGACGAGTAGGATTTGAGGCTTTTAGGTAGGGTATATGGTTGTGACCATATTTTTATATGTTTGGATTTTATGCAGGGGACATGTCTATGATATCATCTTTTTTTGCTCCGTGACTGACCGTTTCCTTTTGATTGCAGGTCGGACGACTTCCTTTTCTGAGCGTCTACTAAAGTTGAGGCCCAAGAACGCTTCCACCTCGGGGCCCAAGAATAGGGTCGCTCAACTGTAGGAGCAGGCCAAATCTTCTGCCCGGGTGAATGGTTCCCCTTCTTCCTCAAAGACCCAAGTTCCTCCACCCGAGCCACCGATAAAAAGGAAGCGTGTGGAGGATACCGAGGGTGTTGCGCCCGAAAGTGATAAGGGGGCCGAGGGAGTTTTTGTGTTGCCTCCCTGTCATCTCAACTGTGATATTTTTAGCGGGGGGAGTTCTCTAGGTCTCCACGAGGAAGAAACAGAAGCGATCTTGTCCGAAGACAAGGAAACTCAAATAAAAAACTTGTCGGAGGAAGTGGTCGCCGTGATGAGGGTGCTCAAAACGACTTTGACGTTGAATGATGAGGTCATGGGCTCTCAGGTTTCCCTCGACAAAGTGTATGCCTGGGTCCAGAAGTTACAAGGGATCAATGAAAAGTTGAAGGGCGACATGCTCAACCATGAAACGAAATACGAGGCCCAGGTTCAACTCCTTAAAGATCTGAATGAGTCGCGCCCTTAGCTGGACGCTGCAAATAAGGAGAACGAGCGGTTGGCCACCAGGGTAAAAGAGTTAAAGGGGATCGTGGAGGCTGCTGACAATGAGACTGACGCGGAGTAGGTCCTTACGACCAGGGTAGACCTAATCGCGCACATCCGTGTGCTCGAGCAGAATGTCTTGGATACCCTCAATTATGGCTGTAATACAATCGTGGAGCAGCTCAAGATATTGAACCCGGGGATCGAATTAATGGTTGAAGGTGAGGGGTCGTTCAATCAGGTGGTTGATGGAAGGATCTTTAATTCCCCCGATGATAGTCCTGTTGGGGATAGTAACGGGGAGGATGAGATCTGATGTGTTTTCGGACCTGCGTGCCTGCTTTTGTTTTAGTTTGGATTTGTGGTCCGCGTGTCTATAAACTTTGTAATTATTTAAACAGCACCAGCCTTCGTGACTGACTTTATAAATGATTTTATTTTTCCTTTATGCCATTGTTTATGTTTGTTAAATACTTGCTTGTCGTTGTGCTTGACTTATTTATTTCATGAAAGTTGGTACTTCCATGTCTGGAGATTTTTGTTCGACCTCAATTATGGTCGACACTCACTAGGATGTGTCGAGGAAGCGATGTAGGAATCTGCGGGACGTATTCAAGATCGCGGTCGGGATATTGACTTCGTGGCGCGAACTATCCATCGCGAGCTAGGTGTTCTTCTTGTTGGGTACTTTGACAGTATAGCTCAATCAAGGTGTCCCTGTCGGGCTAAAGTTTGGCTCGAGAAATGAACGGAACTCACCTTTCGTTAACGTTTGGAGGCCATGTCTGTACCTCGACATGCCTCTATAGTCGATCATGTCCTATCGTCTGCTAGAGAGGATCAGTCGACCGCTAATGCCCACCTTTAGGCAAGGACTTAGCTATAATATTGTTTCAACTTTATAGCGTTCCATGGTCGAGGTAGCGGTTCTCCAGTTAGTTGTTCAAGGTAATATGGCCCGGTGCCAGTAGCTTCGTAGACGCGGTATGGTCCTTCCCAGTTTGCGACCAGATTCCCTTCGTGGGAATCTTTTTGATTTCTCTACAAGACTAGGCTGCCAACCTGGAATTCGCGTTTTATGACTTTTTTCTCATGGCGAAGGGCTATCTGTTATTTCAGCGTGGCCTCGCGAAGAGCTGCTCCTGATTGAATTTCCTCTACTAGGTCAAGCTCTTCTCTTAGGGCCTCGTCATTTAGTTCTTCGTCTAGAGGAACTTCAGTTTGCATGGATGGCTCCATGATTTCTACGGGGATGACAACCTCGGTTCCATAAGTTATTCAGAATCGGGTCTCACCAGTCGTCAAGTATGGTGTTATTCGGTATGCCCATAGGACAATGTGTAGTTCTTCGACTCACTCCCTTTTGGCTTCTCACAGTCTGCACTTGAGTCCTTGCAATATGACTCTATTCGCGGCCTCGGCTTTCCCATTAGTTTGGGGGTGTTTGACTAAGGTGAAGTGTTTCTTGGTGCCGAGTTTGGCAACGAATTCTTGGAAACATTGATCTGTGAACTGTGTCATGTTGTCGGTGACGAGCGCTTATGGTATCCCTAATCAGACAAGTATGTTTCGCTTGTAGAAACAGAGGATGTCGTGCAAAGTGATTTTGGCCAGAGCTTAAGCTTCTATCCATTTCGTGAAATAGTCAACAACCACGATCATGAATTTTTTTTATACGAAACTTGCACGAATGGTCCGAGGATGTCCATCCCTTACCAGGCGAATGACCACGGGGATGAGAGTGTTTTGAGTTCGTATGGGGTGCGAGGTGCATGTCGGCGTGCTTCTGACATTTGTCGCACTTTTTGATGTGTTCCTTTGCATCTTGCTGCATGGTGGGCTAGTAATAGCTTGCTCGCAATGCCTTTCGCGTTAGGGATCTTTTGCCCAAGTGTTGGGCGTTGATTCCCTCATGTATTTCCCGTAGTATATCAGGGATTCGGGATTTCACGGTGCATTTCAGGAGAGGGATGGAGAATCCTCGCTGATAAAGCTTGTGCTCGAGCACCACGTATGAGAAGGCTCGTCGTTTGGTCGCGGCCGCTTCTTTTTGGTCGACAGGAAATTCTCCTTTTGTCAAAAAGTTAAACCTCGGGGCCATCCAACACGAGTTTTCCCCAATGTAATTCACCTCGGGTGGTGTAGTAGATTTTTGAATTCTCTGGCGAGAAAAGGATTCCTGGATGATGGATTTGTTCCCATCTTTCTTCTTTGTGCTTGCGAGCTTCGAGAGTATGTCTTCCTGCGTGTTCTGTTCGTGAGGTACATGTTTGGTTTCTGCCCAGTCAAACATTTTCATCCGTTCTATGACTAGGTCCAGATATTTGATGAGGTTGTTGCTCTTAGCCTAATATCCTCATTGTACTTGAGATGTGACGAGTTGGGAGTCCGTGAATATTTGTATTTCGCGGGCACCCAGATCTTCAGCCAGCCTTAATGATGCAAGCAGGGCCTCGTATTCGGCCTGGTTGTTCGATGTGGGAAACAAGAGGGTGAGGGAATGTTCGACTACTACGCCTTCTCCGTTCTCGAGGAGGATTCCAGCTCCGCTTCCTGTCGAGCTGGAAGACCCATCTACAAAGATGGTCTACTTATGCTTCTTCCCTACATTGGAATCGTGAGCGGTCATCTCTGCGACAAAGTCGGCCAGTGCTTGGGCTTTGATGGTCTTCATGCTCTCGTACTGAACATTGAACTTCGAGAGCTCTAGGTACTATTTCAGCATTCAACCGGCCATGTTCGGTCGACCTATGAGCTGTCTCACATGTTAGTCTGTCTGTATGATGACCGTGTGGGCCAGAAAATAGTGTCTGAGTCTCCTCGCCGTGTTGATGAGGGCTAAGCCCACTTTCTCAATCTATTGATATCTAACCTTAGGGCCTTTTAGAGCTTTGCTCGTAAAATATATTGGTTTTTTTTCGTCAGGAGTCTCACAAATGAGGGCCGCGCTTACAACCTCGATGGATAAGACTAGGTAAAGGAATAATGTTTCCCCGTTCTTAGGTTGTGGCAGTACGGGCGGTTGTGAAAGTCTTTGCTTGAGGTGAAGGAGGGCTTGCTCGCATTCTTCGGTCCACTTGAAAGATGCCTCTTTGTGCAAAAGTTTGAAAAATGGTATAGAGCGTTGCACGTATTTTGCCACGAAATGGGAGAGAAAGGTAAGCATGCCGTTTAGGACTTGTATGGATTTTTTTGAGCTAGGAGTAGGAAGCTCGGAGAATTCCCGACACTTGTTGGGGTTGGCTTCAATTCCCCGTTCAGTCAGATAGAAACCAAGGAATTTGTCAGCCTTAACCCCAAAGGTGCATTTCTCGGGGTTGAATCTCATTTTGCATTGTCTCGCTTGGGTGAAGACTCTTTTAAGGTGGGCAGAGTGGTCAGTATATATTCGAGATTTGACGATCATGTCATCCATGTACACCTCGAGCATATCACCGATCTCGTCACATAAGACTTTGTTCATCATCCGCTGGTATGTTTCCCTGCATTTTTTAGGCTGAAGGGTATCACGTTGTAGTAGTAATTGCCCGAGCTGGTCATGAAAGCGGTGCAATGCTTGTCGCTCATCTCCATTGTAATTTGGTTATAACCCGACTAAGTGTCCATGAACGATAAAATTTTATATCTGACCAAGTTGTCGACTAACATATCAATGTTAGGCAAAGAAAAAGCATCTTTGGGACATTCTCGATTAAGATCAGTATAATCAACACACATTCTCCATTTTCCATTATTCTTTTTAACTAGTACAAAATTTGAGAGCTAGGTTAAATATCAGGCCATGGAAATAAAATTTGACTCTAGGAGGTCTTTTACAGCGTTTTCACCAGCCTCTGCTTTCTCGAGATAGTGCATACGTCTATGTTGCACTACTGCCCTAGAGGATGGATCAATGGCCAGTTCGTGACAGGCGACCTCAGGGTCGAGTCCGGGCATCTTCGTAGTGCTCCATGCGAACAGGTCCGCATTCTCCCTCAAGCAAGCTTTGATCTGCTTCCTCACAAAGTCAGGGAGTCCGGTGCCGGTCTTCACGCCTTTGTGAGGGTCTTCACCGAGGGGGACGAACTCGAAGTCTCCATCTGGGATGGGTCGGAGGAGTTCCTGTTTCCCGTTTGGGGATTCATCCTTGTTGAAGCGTATGTCGAACGAGATGGAGTCAACCTTTGGTGGAGCCCTTTATTCTTATGTCCGAGCAGACTGCGGTCTAGGTCGAGCAATGCTAGCTCTTTTAGAAGGTCGCGCTCCAGTGTCGACCATGCTCTTCCCCTTGGAAGCCACGTGAAAACATCTTCTGGAAGCCGAGATGTCCCCGTGGATGGTGGCGACGTGCCCTCTCCGGGTGTAGAACTTCATCTTCAAATGGATAGTAGAGGGCGCGACAGTCAACTCGGCCAGTGTTGGTCTCTGTGATCGGTGGAAATAGAACTGACTGTTTTTTAAGCCGGTTTCATGAAATGTCGCGGTAAGCAAGAGTCGCCACCGTCTTTTATGTTCTCCAACATGGAAAGGACAAAAGCACAGCAAAATTCCTTATTCGAGAATGTTTCTCGGTTCGGGAGGTAGATTATAGAAAGGGAAGGTGTTAGCACCCTTTCTATCCATGGTTATCCATGGGCTCTTAGGTACTTGCTCTTATGTTTTCAAAAGATTTGTTTGCTTTTCAAGTGTGTGTGGGGTTTGAAAAAGTTTGGTTTGAAAAATTTCTAAGTAACTCTTGTATCAGTCCTCAAGAGTGTATGAAAAATTTGTTTGAAAACTTTTAGAAAGTGTGAAGTGTGAAAAGTATTTTTGTTTGTTTTGAGAAAGAGCAAGTACCCATGAGAATCTACCTACTCTAAGGAATTAGGCTGTGTAAGAGTCCTTTAGATAGTGCTATCCCATCATTGAGAGGTAGGTAGCACCATCGTTGGAGGTATTCGGGTCAATTCGATTATCGGGACAGTATGGTCACCGAAGCAATGGTAGGACACCTTAGAAGTAACCCTAATGTCCTAGATCCTTTTTATCTGAGGCAACCGTTTCGAGGCAACTGGATCTTTTAGACAGAAGGGCGACCTCTAAGACACCCTATACTTGATGACCACGTTCGAGGCAACCAGTGAGGCGTACCCTAGGGGTGGCATGTGCATGTGTGTTGTTTTTCAGTTAATGTTTGTCTTTGCATGTTATTTGTGAGCTACGAATTGATTTTATTTACATACATTCTTTCATGCATTTAACAGTTAGGGGGTGCGGAAAGTAAATTGCGGAAACATAAATCCTACGCTATTACAAGGCGCGGGTCTATACATCGCCAAAAAATACAAAGACCCGTTTTTGGTAAATAAGTACGAGAAATAATAAATAAAGCAGTAAAAACCTATTTACTATTACATCCGGAGGCAGTTACAGAAATAATCAAAAATAAAGAATTAAAACTAAAATGCGCGCGAAAGAATGAATCGGGATTGTTCTAAGGGTTTTGACCCTTTTAAGAAAAGAAATTGATTTTTTTGTCTTTTTGTAATTAAAATGAAATTAAATTAAAACTAACTAATGACTAATTAATTTAATTTAATTAAAAGAAAATATTTTTTTGTGTTTTTTATGTTTTTTATGGAATAAAATAAAAAGAAATAAAATTAAAAGTTAATTTTACCTAATTCTAAATCTATTTTAATTATTAAGAAAAGAAGTTAAAATTGCCTAATTAAACTACTTATTTGTTAATATTTTATTTACAAAAATAATATGAGAATAATAATAATAATAATGTTAATTCTTTTTTTTTTATGAAAACATGTTAATTATGTTAATTGTTAATAATAAAAATAATTAAAAGGTTAATAATTAAGAAAAATGTAAAAAAAAAGAAAAGAAAAGAATAAATCAAGGAAAGGGGGTACTGGGCCAGATGGAGGTGTGCATAGAATTCTGGCCCATTTAGAAGCCATGTTGACCATTGGAATTGAGTGGAGCGCTGTTGACTCCTGAGCATGGTGCTCTTTCTTTCTGGACCTTTGAATTTGCATCTGTGGACACTTGGCATGTTGGATGTGTGAGGTGCATGGTGTTCAACGCTTGGGAATCTGCACAGGAATACCTTGAAAAAAATAATATGAGAGTTATGGGGGGACCTGGGAATCGAACCCAGGTCCCAGAGATTACCAAACAAATCTTCCACCACTGAACCAAACCTGCGCGTTTGTTAATAAAATAGAAAAGAAATATAATATAAAAAGCATGCGTTATATGCTGAAAAATAAAAATGAAGGGCGCGTGATTTGAATGGACCAATCCCTTATTGCCACGCCCTTCGTCTTCAAGCTTTTCCTGCAAAATAAAGAACACATAGCGGGGGTTTTAAACCCCCACAAAACAAAACTGTGAAAAATAGCGACTAGGCGCTCGTTATACATAAAAAGAGCGCGAGGTATCCATCACGTTCGTCTCGTCCAGCTGATTTCAACCATGCCTGTTTGGAGTTTTAATTTTACAGCATGAGAATAACCCCAATTTCAAAGCTCTGAAAACCTAGAAATCGCTAATGGTAATTTTCAATCCAGGGCGTTATACTCAAATTGAATTATATGGAAAGCTTCATTTGGACCCTGTGAGTACAATGCAATCAATGAAAAGAGTTAAAAATGTGTAAATGTATGACTGTGATTTTGAGAAAGAATGAAAACCGTGTGACTTGTGTAGCGTAATTCCTTGAGTGATTTGGCTTAATTCTGACTGCAAAAGGTTCCTGGAAGGGTCAGGAGTGTGTTTGGATCAGAGGAGAGGCTTGAAATATGCTGGAAATAGGTTTTCAGTTTCTCACTTTTTCTTTGAAATTTTCAAATTGCTTATGCTGTATGGGAGTGTTCTAGGTCGTGTCCTGTATTGGGAAGGCTTGCATATATGTTTTGTAATGAGAATCAATCAGAATAATGGACCTTTAAGCCTTTGCAATGAAGTTTTGATTTTGCCATGAACACCATTAAACCACTTGCCATATTTGCTTCAAATTTGAATTTATATGCTCATAATAGGATGTACACAAATTTGGAAGGTGTTTCATGATGCATCAAAGCAATTCAAGCCACAAAATATCCTCTAATTAATTTTTTTGATTTTCATTTAAATTTTAAAGATTTAAAATGAATTAAATCAAATAAAATTAAATAAAAATGAAAAAAATCAATTTTTAATCTTGAAATAAATTGTGGGACACGTGGGAGGCATGGCCAAGCTGAACCAAGTGGAAAAAGTGGGCCCTTTTTGTCAAAAATGAAGTTTCAAGGATAGTTGACTTTGGCCATTTCACAAAAATTTCTCAACTTCTCCAATGCATATCTTACTCAATTTTGATCATATGAACATGTTCTTGGACATTTTGGAAAGGTCTTGAAGTCCTTTAACCAATTCCTTTGGTCCCATGTCATTTTGATTCACCAATCTCAAGTTATGGTCTTTGACTTAAAGTGCCTTTTTGTTGACTTTTGAAAATGACCTATAATGTTGAAATTGATAACTTTTTGTGAGAGCGTTTCTTGGACTTGGAATGTGAAGATGAGTTGTAGGAAATGTCCTCCCCTTCAAAATGAGCATTGGATGGGATTTTTCTGATGAACCATGAAAAAGTTATGCCTTGGTCAAGTTACAGTTGACTTTTCAACTGTCCAAAAATAGAAACTTTTGCATCTTGATGATTTTTGAGCCATTCTTGTGGAATCATGGTCAAGACTTGACCAAATGATGATTTTGGCTTCAAAATAAGATGTTGACCAAAATTTTTGACTTTTGACTGCCAAATGACCATTTTGCCCCTACAGTTGACTGTGAAGCAACTAGGGTTTTTGACTGTGCAACTTGACCTTGTGAGCCTTGAAACTTGACATATAGATGCTTGATAATGTATATAGGCATATAGGACTTGATTGGACCCTTGAAAACCTCAATTTCTTTGCAAGAACCAAAACCCTAATTTTGACTGTGTTAGGAGGCAATTGGACAGTGCAACCCTTGAGATATTTTGAACCATCTGGAGATTGACCCTTGACAAGTCTTGAAGAATATGGGAGGGAAAATTTTGGGGTACAACAGTCTCCCTAGGATGCAGTTGTAGAGAGATGAGCAATCGATAACCAGAAATGACACCTTGATTTTCCGGGAGGCGGTTTCTTCCCCGAAGGTGATGAAAAGCTCAACATATCCCCATGGTTTGGAGGTCGATCCGTTGAAGCCTTGCAGGTCGGACCCCACGTATGGTGAAAGGTGGGTGTCGTCAAGCTGTAAAGTTCAGAACATATGACTGTACATGACATTAACGAAGCTCCCATCGTCGACCAAAATACTGTGCACATCAAATTTAGCCATCCTCGCCCTCACCAGGAGAGGGATGCTCAAGTTGGGGGACCTACCGGATAACTCCTCCAGGTCAAAGTGATCGGTTCATATTTTCCTTTGAACCTCTCGAGCATCACCGCTTGGGTTAGGGTTGTGTCCACCAACTCATCGAGCTTCCTCTTCATGGAGTTTATGGAGAGGTCGTTGAATCCCCCGCCAGTTACGGCCATGGCAGAGGGGAATTTCTCCCATCTGTTGTGCATGGACAAAGGTTCTTCCTCGTATATGTAGGGGACGTAGAAGTCCACCGGCCTTATCACAGACAAAGCTATCTGTATGAGGCCCGACTCATCTGATGGTCGGGTTTCTTCCTCGACTTCTTTCACCTCGCGGGTGTCTCGTCGAGGGGAGCTATTGCGGTGGTACTTATCGAGTCTTCTACCCTTGATAAGGGTCTCAATGGCATCCTTGAGGTAGACACAGTCTTATGTCAGGTGCCCGTGACTCCGGTGGTAATGACATAATTTTGTCGTGTCAGCCTCGATCTTTGCAAGAGTAGGTCGAGGACGTCTGACGCCTCCGTCCTTGAAGTCGGTATTGGAGCACTCCGCCAAGATGCGCTCGCGGGAAGCGGTTAACAAAGTGTACTATGTGAAGCATCCTGCTGGTCCCCTGTGCTCATGTGGATCGCGTGGTTTAACATCCCTTCTCTTCTCTCCCGTCCATCGAGAAGGGCCCACGTCCTGGTGTTGCAGGGCGTTGTCTTGTCCACTATTCCTCGAGTCGTGGGCTCTGTTGACCGCTTCCTTCTCCTCGTAGTCCATGTAGGCTATGGCTTTTTCGAGGAGAGCGTCGAAAGACCGGGGTGGCTCAATGCCGACGGCCTTTCTGAACTCAGTGCCCAAGAGGAGTCCTATCTCGAGCAGGTATCTTTTCATGTGATCAGTGCACGGGACTTGAATGGCCTCACGGTTGAACTGATTGATGTATTCCCTGAGGGTCTAGTTGCTTCTCTGCATGATAGCCTCAAGGGAGGCCTCAGTCTTCGGATGTCGACGTGACGCGGTGAAGGAGCTGATGAACTGGTTCTTAAGGTTTCTCCAGGAGGTGATCGACCCTGGGGCGAGGTTCTTGTACCAGACCATAGCAGTTTTTATCAAGGTCGTGGGGAACAACCGACACTTGATTGGCCCCCGGTGTTATGGTAATGGAGCATTGCCTCGAACCTGTCGATGTGGTCAACTAGATCCGCAATGCCGTCGTATTCCTTCAATTGGGGAGGTTTCTCCATTCCCCTAGGAATGGATGCCTCCATGATTACTTGGGATAAGGGACTGTGGGGGTCATCTCCGTCGCTTCTATACAGGGAGCGTGAGGGGGACTAGTTGTAATGGTGGTGGTGGTGATGACCTTGGCCGCGGGGAGTATCCCTTGGCCGAGGTTGTGCTTCCCTATTTCCCCTATTTTTGTTTTCAGGGGATCATCGTTCCCTGTGCGGGGGGGGGGGGGGGGGGGGGGGGGTGGCTGCGTCTCCCGGTGGTTTCGGGAAATGCTCTCTTCAATGCGAGGCCTCGCCCAGTTCGTTGGGGGGGAAAGGCTTTGCGATATGTCCTGTCTGTGTCTTTGCGGGGGAGACTGAAGGCAGTCTTCGTTTCAGAGGGGAGGGGGAGTGTCAGGTCTCCTGTGTCTTTCGGGGGCCCGACGAGTCTGTTCAAGCACCCTTATCCGCCCACCCTTCGAGAAAATCAAGTAGTTTGTTTGGTTGATGGCCGCGAACAGAGCCCTGGTCGTGGCGTTAGCACTCGCGGGGACGGGGACCTCTTGGAAAGCATTTGGTTCATGGTTCTGGAGGGGATGGACATCT
The DNA here is from genome assembly GCA_948472305.1 of Vicia faba. Taxonomy (NCBI): domain Eukaryota; kingdom Viridiplantae; phylum Streptophyta; class Magnoliopsida; order Fabales; family Fabaceae; genus Vicia; species Vicia faba. Next base: position 316,445,318 of record OX451738.1, on the reverse strand, counting down.
TTGTGTGACCGAGAGTGGGATGGCGAAGAGGCGGTCATCCCGTCTCTATAGTTTTGCTCGAGACCATCCATATCGACGTTGTTCCCGACATTATTGTTACCAATGTTGTCATCGATGTTGTTGTTAAGGTCGGTGAGATGGGCGTTTTGGTTGTTGTTGGCAGCTTGGTCGGCCATGACAATCACGGAGTTTGATAGACAGTTACTTTAGTCCTGAGATGGAGACGAGGAAGTTGGTTTCCCAAAGACGGCACCACTGATCGTATTTGACCAGAATGGATTGTCAAAGCCCACAAGCTTTGAGTCGAGCAGCAGTTGAAGGTGAAGTGGGGGGGGGGGGGGGTATCTGCAAGACACTCTGATGGTAAAGTGAGGTTCAAAGCTTAATGCAAGTAAGTGAGTATGAGAGTGTGAATGAATCAATACCTGGCTCTCTCAAGTGAGAGGGTATTTATAGCCTCCAGCACTAGGTCAAGGTCTTCAATATTGGGCCACAATGAGGCCCAACAACGAAGACTGCCAGGGATTACGTGCGTATGAAGTCTAGCACGTGGCCTTCTTCCTGGTCAACTGCTCCGAGAGAACAGGTGTTGGATCCGTGATTCCCGGAGGGCAGTTATGATGATGATATGGACACGTGGGCAACGTTTCCCTAGCAGACACGTGGGAAAATGTCCAACGGTCTCCAACTTGAACTGCATGCCTTTAGACCTTAAACAAAGGCGCTAGATTGAACTTCCCTAACAATGAGGCAAGTGTTGGCCCAATCCAAAACAATTTTTTCCCCATAAAATACTACTTCAAACACAATAAACCACATACGAAATACAAAGTATACAAAGTTTTTGCATGTGATCTTTAACAATATAAGTTAATTTTAAAGATTTTACAACAACTACAATAATTTGCATCCAACACCTATTCCATTATAAACAATTATAAAATATATTGAACCTATCAACATTTTATGAGCTATGTTTGTGGAAATCAAGACAAGCCTCTCATAAAATGTTGTTAGGTTCAATATATTTAACCTCTACACTAATATTGAACCTAGCAAAGGCTGCGTGAGACACACTGGTTAGATGTTACAGTCGTGACGCATCAGTGAAGAAGGTGAAGCTTCAGTCTCTCAGAAAACAACATGAGAATCTCAACATGAAGGACAAAGAGAAGGTTTCTGAGTACATCTCTAGAGTGATTCTGATCACTAATGAGATGAAAGCTTGTGGAGAAACTCTTTCTGAACAAGTAATCATTGAGAAGATATTGAGATCTTTAACTTCTCAATTTGATTATATTATGGTAGCAATTGAACATTCCAAAGATCTGAGCACCATAAGAGTTGAAAAGCTGCAAAGTAGTCTAGAGGCGCATGGGTTGCGCATGACTGAGAGAACTTCTCAGAGAGAAGTAGAGCAATGGGCTCTGAAAGTAACTTCTGGTAAGAAGTATCAGAAGCAGACTTGGTCAGAAGCCAGGAAGAAAACTAATGGTGGTCAAAGGTCAGAAGCTTCAAACTTTGATAGGAAGAAGAATGTCCAGAAGGGAAAGGAGAATTCTGACAAGAAGAATGTTCAGTATTACTGTTGTAAGAACTTTGGTCACTGTGCCAAAGATTGTTGGTCAAACAAAGAAAGGAAGTCAGAAGAAGAAAATATAGCCAGAGGAGAGTCTGATGATGAACCTGTGCTATTTTTGGCTTATGAATCTGATGAGGAACCGATGAAATTGTCATTTTCTAATTTTAAAGGGGAAGAAGATAACTCTGAATATTCTGACTCTGAAGAAGTGTTTGAATATGAGTCAGAATCAGAAGATGACGCTGAAGATTCCGATGATGAGTCAGAAGATGATGACTCTAGAAACTCCGATGGTGAGTCAGATGGTGAATCTGATTCTGATCTAGCTTTTGATGTTGATCCAAAATCTTGTGGTGATCATGCTTCTAGAAGGAAAAACTCTGAAGACGTAGGTTCTGGAGGACAAGCTTATAAAGATGAGCATGTTTCTAATGGAAATCATGACTCTAAGGATGGACCTTCTGAAGGAGGAGCTTCTGAAGGAAATTCAGCCTTTGACTGTGATCATAATTCTGAAAGTAGAACTTCTGAAGGTAGTGACTTTGACTCCAATGATGATTCAAACTCTGGGAATTTTCCAGACTCTAAAGACAATCAAGGTTCTGGAGAAAGTCTAATTTCTGAAGCAAGAGCTTCTAAAGGGGAAAGTTCTAGTGTTTGAGGTTCTGAAGTTCAAATTCAAAGGCAACAAAGAGTCAGAAGCATCCCAAGAAGATTTGCAGAGTTTGACATGTTACAAGACACTGAATTGGACTTTGAAGGAGAAGTTATTTAGTGTGCAATGTTAGTAGACTCTGAACCCGTGAATACGGAAGAGGCTGTTAAGCAGCAAGTCTAGTTGCAGGCCATGAAAGAAGAACTTGATGCTATAGAGAGAAACAAGACTTTGAAGATGACGGAACTTCCAAAAGGCAAGAAAGCTATCAGCGTCAGATGGATTTTCAAGCAGAAGCTAAAGCCAGATGGATCAATTGGAAAACACAAAGCAAGATTAGTATGAAAAGGCTTTCTAAAGAAGTCTGGGCTGGATTACTCTGAAGTGTTTGCACCTGTAATAAGATATGAAACAACCAGACTAGTGATTGCAATAGCTGCTAAAAGGAATTGGCCTCTGATGTATTTAGATGTAAAATCTGCATTTCTGAATGGTCTATTACAAGAAGAGGTATACGTGTCACAACCTCCTGCATTTGAGAAAAAGAATAAGGAAGGGATGATGTTCAAATTACACAAAGTCTTGTATGGATTGAAGCAAGCGCCCAGAGCTTGGAATCTGAAGATTGATTCATTTTTCAAGAGACAAGGGTTTCAGAAGTGTGAGATGGAATATGGTGTTTTTGTTCAACACGCTTCAGAAGGTTAAATGATTATGGTACGTTTGTATATTGATGACATGTTGTTCACATGAAGTTATGAACAAGAGATAGCTGAGTTCAAGAAAGTTCTGATGAATGAGTTTGAGATGACAGATCTTGGGAAAATGAGTTTCTTTCTAAAGATGGAGTTTATGTACTTTGAAAAAGGAATCATTTTGTATCAGATGAAGTATGAACTTGAGCTTCTGAAGAGATTTGAGCTAGAGAATTGCAAAGTTGCTATCACACCTGCTGATACAAATCAGAAGTTGGACTCTGATTCTGATAGAGAGGATGAGGATGCTACAACCTTCAAACAAATGGTTAGTTCTCTGAGGTATTTGTGTAATCCCAGACCTGATATTTGCTATGCAGTTGGAATGATTAGTAGATTTATGAGTAAACCAAAGTGGTCTCATTAACAAACTGTTGTCAGGATTCTGAGGTATGTGAAGGGAACTCTAAAGTATGAAGTGTTATTTCCTTCTGGAAGAAAGATCGAATTAGAACTTCTGAGTTATTTAGACTCTGATTGTTGTGGAGACAGAGTTGAAGAAGTACTTCTGAATACTTATTCAAATTTCTGGGAGATCTTATTTTTTGGTGTTCCAAGAAGCAACTTGTTGTTGCGCTGTCAACCTGTGAAGCTGAATATATTACAAGCGCTCTGACTGCATGCCAAGCTGTGTGGATTCTGACCTTACTGCAAGATATGAAGATTGAGATAGACAAACCTCTGAAGCTAATGATTGAGAACAAGTCTGCAATCAATCTTGCCAAGAACCCAATGCTGCATGGGAGAAGCAAGCATATTGAGACCAAGTATCACTTTCTGAGGAATCAGGTTCAGAGTTGATTATTAGAAGTTGTGTACTGTAGCACCCAGAAGCAGCTGACAGATGTTCTAACAAAGACTATCAAGACTGATCAATTTCTTCGTTTGATGGATGAAATTGGTGTTGTCAGTTTCGTAAATATAAATTAAGAGATAGTGTTGGAAATAATTTATATTTTAGGAAAATCTAGGAATATCTTTTTATATCTTTGCTAGAGGATATTTTAGTAATTTTATTATATCCTATTTTTGTGTATAAATAGCCTAGTAGTAGATATGTGAATGTAATTCATTATTCCTTATTTTGTAGTCATCATTAAATATATTTCATTTGTCATCTCTCATTTGTGCACCAACAAGAACAATCATAAAACAAAATTTTTAGTTCATTTGTTATTTGAAAAATGATTCAATAAATTATTTTTTATGAAAAAATATTTTAAGAAAGTAGAATTTAATTTTAGTTCACTAATTAATAAAAAGTATTTCTATAAATAAATTTATTTCTATAAACTTATATTTACTTCCCTATAAAAAAATATGTGTCTACAAAAGTTATGTCATTATATGACACAAATCTTTAATAAAAATATACTTAAATATATGAAAAGATATTATAGTTTGTTTTGAAAAGAAAAAAAGATATTGTAGTTATTAATAATAAATTTTATTAATTTTACAATAAATTTTAATTAACTACAGTAACGATAATTATCATAAGGACACAAATTTTCTCTTTTACAATTTTTATTGATTTTAGAATAAATTTCTAATATAATTGTTTATTTAAATTAAAACTATAAAGTTTAAAATTTATCTCTTCAAATAATGCATTTTAAATGGTATGGTGTACTTTAAAATAATTTTTTCTCGATAATTATTTAAATTGTATGATGTTTATTTTAAATAATTTTATATATTAAAATAGAAGAGTATAAAGATAACGTAATCAAGAAGAAATAAATTTCAAATAGAAATAGGAATCAACTATATATAAATAAAAGAACAGGTTCGATCCTTGGCATTTTACTATTTTATCGCATGAATAAATTAAAAAGTTAAAGAACATAAATTAAAAAATGTGGTAGTAATAGGACATGAAGCATACACCTTGTTCTAGTCGAGCATTCGTTCCCCATAGAAAGATGATTACTGTTTAACACTTTTAACTTTGTATTTTCATAAATAGACATGGTTGAAAAGGGAGAAATCATGTGTACTCCTTTTTATTCTCTAAATAATCAGACACGAAGCGTCCGCCTCGTTCTAGCCGATTATTCATCTTTTGTATACTAATAATGATCTTTAAATACTTTTTTCTTTCATAAATTTTTGACAAAGAAAAATTTAAATCATTTCATTAATAATAAGAAGTTGAATACATGTTGGAGTATCGGTAAAAGTATGAAAACTAACATAAAATGGAGCCACTCTTGCTAGAGCATGAGCAACTTCATTCGCTTGTGTCCTGGAGAACTTAACATGAGTTCATAAATAAGTGAGCTAACAATCAGTTGTATTTATGTGAAATAGAACCAACATCAATGGAATTTTGGTTGTAGCTGTGCACACAATCCACTACACTTTTTGCGTCCATCTCAAAATCAACATTATAAAAACCCAAATTATGCACCCATTTTGTAGCTGCCATCAAGCCTAGAGGTTGAATCGTCTCTTATGTAGGCACTTATACCAACCTTGTTGTTTGAGAAAGAAGCATCTATGTTACATTTCAAACGGTCTGCCGGTGGTTTGCTTCACTTAGTATCAGACACTTGTATAGATTGAGGAGTATTAATGACTGTCAGTTGATTGACATTTTTCCAACCACTAAGGATAAACAAAGCGCGACTACAGATAGTATCTTGAGAATCAACAACTTGATTCCAAATCTTTTTATTCCTACTTTTCCATAAACTTCACATAGTTGTAGCGAAAACAACCTGATGCTCATGATTAGCAGCATGTAAAAACGAAAAAACAAAGCAATCAAAGAAGCATGAATATTCTGCAGTGCTGTAACTTCGACCATAGATCAACTTTCTCCCAACAATCTTTACTTATCGGACACTGTAAGAATACGTTTTCAATAATTTCTTCTTCTACCCCACATAAGCCACAATCAGAAGGACAGTCCACGTCTTTATTATTAAGGCACATTCTAGTAGATATACAATTTCTACACAGCCTCCACGTAAATTTTTTAACTTTTGGCGGAGTTTTTAACTTCCAAATTAAGTCTCAATTCTCGTTTACTTTGAGATGTGAGGTATCAATAGCTTCGTCAATGCAAAAGCGGTATGCACTGTGCACTGTATAGCTACCGTTTTTCTTGAACATCCACACAATTTTGTCATCCTTGACCGCCTCGAAAAGCGGAGTATTAAGGATTTTTTCCGCTGCTTCTTCACCTACTAATGATACGATCAAATTAGAATTTCATTGCTTCCCATTTGGATTCATCAACTCCTCCACTTTCAAATTAGATACAGTAGAAAAGTTCGGCCATGGATTCCTCAAAGACGAATTGTCATACAACCAGTTTTGATTTCAAACCGAAATGTTCTCACCCAAGCCTATACTCCATTTATAACCATCACGAACAACAAAATTTGAGCTCCAGATACTTCTCCACACATAGCTAGGATTGTGTCCGATACCAGAATCAAGAAAGTCACTATTGGGGAAATATCTGGCTTTGTAGAATCTGGTGACAAACGTGTTTGGTTTAGTCATAAGATTCCATGTTTGTTTGCCCAATATAGCATAGTTGAAAGTGCTGGAACTTTTAAACCTCATACCTCCAAACTTTTTTTCTATAGATAATCAATCCCAAGAGAGCCAATTCAAACCTTTTGAGTTGTCTCGACTATGCCCCCATCTGAATGAATTCATCATTTTTTTCATCATTGAGTGAGGAGGGTAGTAAGAATATACTCATAATGTAAGAAGGAATGGCTTGGAGAACCAATTTGATGAGGATTTCTCTTCCCGCTTGAGATAGATTTTTGCTGCTCCATGAGTTAATTTTCTTCCGAACTCTATCTTTTATATACTTAAAGTTGCTTTTCTACTTCTGCCTATCATGGATGGAACACCGATGTATTTACCCATCCCCAATACTTGTTGGACCCTAAGTATATCGGTCAAAGAATTCTGAATTTCCGGAATAACATTCCTACTACAAAAGAACTAGGACTTTTGAAAATTGATAGCTTGACCGAAAGCTTCTTCGAAGGTGGATAGGATATTCTTCATCTCAGCAGCTTCGTTGGAATAAGCTTTGAAAAATAGAAAACAGTCATCGGCAAAGGGTAAGTGTGATATTATAGGGGCATTCTTACAAATCTTTATTCCATGAACGTCTCCTCTGACTTCCGCCTTTTTTATGAGAGCTCACAGACCTTTAGAACAAAGAATAAATAAGTACGGTGATAAGGGGTCTCCCTGCCTCCGACCCCTTCCATGAGTAATAAGACATACCGTATTACCATTCAGACGAACGGAGAAATCCACTGTTTCCACACAGAGCATGATCCATCCTACCCACTTTTGATTAAATCCCACAGTTGTGAGCACATCCTTCAGATAATCCCAATCAATCTTGTCATACGCTTTACTGATATCCAGTTTAAGTGCTATCTCACCAACCTTACCTTTTGTTTTGGACTTCATAAAGTGAACCACTTCTATAGCTGCCATTGCATTATCCAAAATAGATCTCTCAGGAACAAACACTAATTGATTATCAGAGGTGCACTTGAATAAGACTTTCTTAAGTCGATTTTCCAGAACTTTTGCGATCACCTTATAAAGCACATTACATAACGCAATAGGTCTCTAATCTTTCATAGAGGTTTGAACTCCACCTTTAGAAATAAGCGCGATGTTCGTTATATAGAGATTTGGAGGAAAACTTCCACTTTCTAGCCACAAACAGCTCGCAAAAATGTTGATAAAAAATAGGATTATAACCCAAAAATGTTGATAAAAATTAGGATTATAACCGTCGAGACTAGGACTCTTATCACCATTCATGGAAAATATAGCTTCTTTGAACTCCTCGAAAATAAAGGGCGCTGTCAACATATTATTGTCATCATCGGAAATTGAGGTACTAATGACTTGTAAAACTCTTTCACGACAGCTTGGCTTTTTTCGAAAAAGTTCAGAAAAATAATCGTGCGCAATATTACACATCTCTTTCGGCATTGATTTAATTTCGGCGTTACTATTGGTAAGAGATTTGATGGTGTTAACCTTCCTCCGGGTAGTAGTTGTAATATGAAAAAAAGCGGGTGTTGAGATCTCCATCCTTGAACCAATATGCTTTAGCTCTTTGCTTCCAAAATAAATCATCTTTGATTAGAAGTGAATTTAACCGATTTTTGAGGACTTTGAAATAATTCAGATTTCCTTCTATAACATGAGCACGAGCTTTATCAATTTTCCAATGTAACTTCTCTATTTCCTTCCTTACTTTGTCACAATTGTCTTTGCTCTAGGTGAACATATGTTCTCTGCAAGACTCTAATTTACTAATTAGAGGATTGCTCTCCAGCTTGCGCCAACGATCTGTGAAGACATTATCAAACCTCGGTTCAGTTAACCATGCATTTTCGAACCGGAACCCGTTTGATTTTCGTGATAAACTGGGTTGTTTTCACACTGTATCAAAATGGGATAATGATCCATCGAAGTCGCTGTAAGGCATTTGGTTTTAGCATCCGGAAATAAAGATCCCCAATCGTTGTTAGCCATGGTTCTGTCTAATTTTTCTCCGAATGCTCCACTAGTACCAAGGCTCTTGAACCAGGTGAATCTATATCCTTCCATAGGAATATCTACCAAACATGCATCTTGAACAGCATTGCAAAAACCGCCGATTAACCAGTTAGGTCTCTCCACTCTTCCCTTTTTTTCTTTGACGGACATAATATCGTTGAAATCTCCCACAATACACCATGGAAGATTTGAACTTACAGACAATTGACACAGTAAATTCCACGATGCTCGTCTATTTGAGATTTCGGGATGACCATAGAAATTTGTTAATCTCTAGTTACCGTGTCTTGTATCATTCACAATTAAATCGATGTGATTCCGAGAGTAATTTTGAATAACACAATTGGATTTATTCTGCCAGAGAATTGCAATACCACCTCATCTCCCTTCTCTATCGACAGCGAAACAACAATCATAACACAATAAATACTGTAATTCCTCAATTTTATTCAAATAGCTTATAGTTTCATACAACACAATAACATCCGGTTTATGACTTCGGATGAGGAATTTTAAATTCGGAACTGCACTCGAGTTTCCTAGGCCCCCGACAGTTCCAACTTATAATATTCATGGTTCCTAGCAGGCCTGATTAACAGTTCCCGCCATTACATTATTGACATCAAACAAAGAATTTAACTGCATGGATATGTCGTTTCCAACAGATCCCATCAAATTCTCAGCAGCTTCAGTTTTCTCAGTAGCTTCTGTACCATTTTTACTTGAGTCCAGAATGTCTTCAGGTGGAATGCAAGCTTCAGCACGTGATCTTTTCTTCGAGCTAACCCCCATCCGACACTTTTAAAGCAACTGCCATTTTTCCCAACACTTCTATGCAATCTGTTAGTGTTTCCATTTCTTCTGAAAGCAACTGATTCGACGCGAAGCATGTTTCCCCAACCTCTTTCATCCTTATTGCCGCCAGAATTGAAGTTTTTGTGGAAGAAGGAGTCTGAGTGGCCCAGAATGCCACACAGAAAGCAGAAAGTGCCTAGTTTCTCGTACCTCTTTCATTACTCCCCTTATTTCGATAGCATAGAGTCACCAGTACATAGAAGCACCTAAAAAGTAAGAAACCGATAAGCATCCTTTACCGAAACTGCTTATGCATTTGAGTTGTTCCTTTTTTTCTTTCATAAATGAAAATATAATTAAAAAGGGAATAATTGGGTGCACACTTTTTTATCTTCAAGTAAGCGAATGCAAGAAGTACGCCTCATTCTAATTCAAATACTTCTCTTCTATCTAAAAATAATCAAAAACCAATCAAAATTATTTTTCTCCTGGGCACAACCAAAACAATTCTCAAACAAACTATCATCGGCAAACACAAATCTTTTATTTTTAACAAACGAGTTTTATTCTACCAAGCGTGATTAAAATCATTTTCATAATTAAATCAATCAACAAATAAATTTTTATTACTAAGAACTACGTAGCTTTGAATTTTCCATCACACTTGGGAATACGTAGAAGTGAGGTTCAACGTCTCATCAAGCATTCTAATAAACAACATTTTTTTAGTATTTTTATTTCTTGTAAATATTTTAATAATCAGAAAAAACTTAATATTTTAAGCTATCATTTCTTTCAAAACTAACTAAACGGTTCTTGTTGGTTATAATAGATGTCAGATGATATTAATACCTTCCACGTACATAATTAACCCCGAACTTAAATATGGTTGTGATGATCTTATTTTTGTTTCTCAAGGGTTTTATCGACGTTTTCCTTTTAAAAAAATAAACTTTGGTGGCCACTTTATTAATTTCGAACGTTTTTTCGCTCGGATATTTTTTGCACCGCAACAACTGGCGACTTCATTGAGGACTTATAGACGGTCAAGCCTAGTTTAGTTAGTTTTAGGGTTTGAATGTTAGATTTGTTTATATTTCTTCTTGTGTTTATGTTTTCTTATTATCTTTCCTTATTTTTATGCTTTGTATATTTTTGTATATATTCATCTAAGGGTTTGGAATTGTTACTAGAGCGAAGTTCTATTCCTGAACTTTGAGAAAAACTTAAGTTTAAGTTTGGAGATTGTATAGTGTTGGCCCCCCGATGTATACACCTTGTATGGTTAGCATTAAGACTTCTTTTAGAGTAGATCTTTTTCGCGAATCTTGTCATAAAATGGCTAGCCCGTTATTATGGAGAAATTCCAGCTAAGGTTTGTGACTCTAGAAACATTTTAGAACCATTTTTGAGTATGAAGGTTGTGTACTGTTAGCCCCCGAGGTGTATACCTCGTATGGTTGACATGAAAATCCTGCCTAGAGTAAAACTTTTGGGACATATTCACATACATATTGTACTATCACTTTTCCAAGGAATATTAATCAAATTTCGACATAAGAGTTTCATAGACCTTCTAAAGACACGCCGAGTTAATCAACATTGAAGCATTATGCTCCAATTATTTCTTACCCTCAGACTCCTTAATAATCCTAGGTTACTTGGTGTTGGCTGAAGATTTTGATAATGTTATTTAGAAGCCAAATAAGTTAAACGTTTTGATCGAAATGGAATTAAGCGTCGTATTTCGAAGTAGCAGAAGCAGTGTTTCGAATAAGTATGTCAAAGCTTGGAGCTTCGAGCGGCAATTATGGGAACATATCTAAAGGAGTCTCGAAACAACAGCGAGGTTGTGTTTGGGAAAAGCGTTCGAAACGGAGAAACACCAAAGCATTTAAAATTCAAATGGAAGCGGGACTTTCAAAGTTTGAAAGTTATGTGTTGGAGCATTTGGGGACACGTGGAAAGATGAAAGAAGCATTGTCTTGCATGTTCGAAACGTGGCATAATCCCATAGCGAGACCGTTAGGGTCGAATTAGTATAAATAGGAGTCTTAGTATTAGGATTTCGTGTGTCATATCTATTATACAAAATACTCAATAACATTCAAACTACCACATGGCAAGGGAAACGAATGCAAGAGAAATGTATGTATGATAGCACCATGTATTTCTGATTTAATGAAAACCTTTTACCATTTCCAGTACTTTCCTTTATTCTTTTTGTAAAACAACATTTACAAGTTTTCTTATTTACAGTCTTTTCACTTCGAAGTCTCTTCCTCAAAGTTTTACGTTTTATTGTTTTCTTTATATTTCGAGCACTTCATATTTCAGAAAATTGTCACATTTTCCATACCTTTACCTTCAAGTCTTGTCTTTCGAACGCCTACTTTTACTTAAAATCATTTACAGATTTCTTGCATTAAACGCTTTCTTCACACTTCAAACTTTTACGTTCCAGAAACACTTTATGTTAACCGTTTTGTAAGTCGAAACCATTTACTTCATTTTCATGCAGTTTTATATGTCTTTACAATTAGCATTTATTCGTATAACTTAGTTTTCATACACATTTTGATTACATCTTTAGACTCTTAGAGAGAGAGATCGAAACAAGCCAAACACTTATACAATATCAACCATGAATATCTGTTTGATTGTGAGAGTAACCTTAATATCCAAGGAGTCCTAGGATCAATCTAGTCGATCCTGTGAGTTACCAGAGGGATTGAATAACAGTAAGAAAGATTATTCGATAGTTTGGAAGACTAGCAGTTTTAACTGTTGTACCCCAAAATTTACCCTCCCATATTCTCCAAGAAACTGCCAAGTCAAGCTTCAAAATCTCCTCAAGGGTTGCATAGTCAAGGGCCTCCTAAGCAGTCAAACTAGGGTTTTGGTTCTCACAAGGAAGCCGAAGTTTTCAAGGTCTCAATCAAGTCTCCCATGCACACAAACATTGTCAAGCACCTACATGTCAAGTTTCAAGACTTTCAGCATAAAATTGCACAGTCAAAACCCTAATTGCACTACAGTCAACTGTAGGGGCAAAATGGTCATTTGGCAGTCAAAAGTTCAAATTTTTGGTCAACATCTCATTTTGAAGCCACAAACATCATTTGATCAATGCTTGATCATGATTCTCAAAACTTGGCTCAAAAATCATCAAGATGCAAAAGTTTCTATTTTTGGACAGCTGAAAAAGTCAACTGAAATTGACCAGGGCATAACTTCCACATGGATTATCAGAAAAAATTCCATCCAAAGCTCATTTTGAAGAGAAAGACATTTCCTACAACTCATCTTCATACTTCAAGTCCAAGAAATGCTCTCACAAAAAGTTATCAATTTCAACATTATAGGTCATTTTCAAAAGTCAACAAAAAGGGACTTTAAGTCAAAGGCCATAACTTGAGATTGGTAAATCAAAATGACATGGGACCAAAGACATTGTTTAGAGGACTCAAAAACCTTTCCAAAATGTCCAAAAACATGAGCAAATCTTAAAAATTGAGCAAGTTATGCATTGGAGAAGTTGAGAAATTTTTATGAAATGACCAAAAACATTTATCCTTGAAATCTCATTTTTAACAAAAGGGGCCCACTTTTTCCACTTGAATTAACTTGGCCATGCTTCCCACGTGTCCCACCTTTTATTTCAGATTTTTTTATTAATTTTTTCATTTTTATTGATTTTATTGGATTTAATTAATTTTAAATCTTTTAAAATCAAAAGAAATTCAAAAATTAATTTAAAAGGGAATATTTGGCCTTAACTAGCCTTGAAACATCATTATGTGCCTACCAAAATTCGTGCAAGGGAGTAAACAAGGCAAGAATTCAAAAATGAGTCAAAAAAGGAAGTTTTGTTATGGAGGTTTATGGAGGATTTTGGACTTGAATGCTATACATTAAGAGACCATAATTCCTTTTGATTCACATTACCTAATGCCTATACAAGGGATCAAAAACGAAATTGAGAAGAGGCTGCACCAGAACACGAGAAAATCACAACCTAAAAAGTCCCCAAAAAACGAAAAAAACACATTTGAACTTTTCAAGAAAAAAAGCAAAACTATAAACCTACTTGCAGCACGTTTTAAGCCTTTATTCCAATCAAAAACACATTCCTTGCATTGCCAGGAATCTCCAGCAATCAAAATCAAGCCCAAACACGCAAAGAAGCATCCCCACGACACCCCACGGTTTGTCCAAAATTTGAAAATCAAAACTCCATTTCCATGCCTTTTTAATTCATTTTAAATATTGATATGCATTGCTGATGTTATTACCAAGCTTCCTGTATGCTTTAATTTGACTGTAAGGCCACAAAATGCAAATCACCATGGGAGACATCTAGGTTTTCCGAAGCTTTCAATTTGGGGCTTCTCACATACGCAAAAATTGGAACCTCAAACTGCCATGGTTGAATTGAGGAAGATGAGACGAATCCAATGGACCCCTCGCGCCTAATTTATGTCTAACGAGGAGCTAATCGCTATTATTTGCAGGCTTGTGTTTTTTTTGGGGGGGGGGGGGGGGGGTTTAAAACCCCCGCTACATGTTTGTTATTTTGCAGAAAAGGTAGAAGACGATGGCGTGGCAACCGGGCATTAGACCATTCAAAATTCCGCGCGCGTTTTTTTAATTCCCAGGATTTATTTGCTTATCAATATAATATTAAGTGTTTATTGTTATGTCAATTGAAACAGCTGGCTCAGATGACAACGCGTTAGTGGATATTCTCAGAAGGCACGAGTTCGAGTCCTGGTTCAGGCATTTTTTTTCACCTTTTTCATAATTAACATGTTTCCTTTGTTTTTCACCTTTTTTTATATTTTTAATCCTAATTTAATTTATATTCAAATAATTTTCTCATGCATTTAAAAACTCACAAAAAATATTTTCCTTTTGCATTTTAATCAGAAAAATGTTTATTTAATTTTTGACATTAAAAATAATATTTTTGCATGCATATTTAATTAATTGTTAAATAATCATTAATTTGACTTTTATTTGCTTTTAGTTATCAAAATTGATCCAAAAAAAACACCAAAAAATAATTACTCTATCATTAAATTAATTTAACTAACATTTTCATAAAAAACCCAAAAAAAAAATATATAATTAACACTTTTATTATTATTATCTTTATTTTGTAAATAAACCATAATTGAATTAGTTTTTAATTAGGTCATTTTAACATTCTTTTTAATAATTAAAATAAATTTAGACTTGGGCTTTTCTTTTGACATTTTAATTTCTTTTTCTATTTTATTTCATAAAAAAACATTAAAAAAACAAAAACATCAAACAATTAAAAAATAAAATAACTTCTTTTCTTTAATCATTAATTAATTTAAATAATTTCAATTCAATTCCTTAAAGGGTCCAACGCCCTCGCACTCGATTCTTATTTCTTTTCGCACATTTATTTTTATTTCTTTTGTGGATATAATGTACTTGTTTCAAAGCCCTGTAATAGTTAATTAGGCTTTTATTTTCTGCATTTTATTTTAAATCGGGTCTGGATTAATTTGGCGTTGTAGACCCGCGCCTTTGTAATAGCGTAGGACCTTTATTTTTTCCGCACTTTAAATTCCCGCACCTTTGACTGTTAAACAATAACATGAAAGAATGAATGCCCAAAAATAAAATCAAAACGTAGATCACCAATGCATGACAAGACAAACAATAAACTGAAAATGACACACAATTCACACACCACCCCTAGGGTACGCTTCACTGTTGCCTTGCCCCTCGAAAGGTGATCGTCGAGTAGAGGATGTCTTAGTAAGTCCTCATGATCCGGGAACCTGGCATGAGGGTAGCTTCTAAGGTGTCTTCCTGTTGCTCCGGTGATCACCATGTCCCGAACCTCGAATTGACCCGAACACCTCCAACGGTGGTGCTACCTACCTCTCAATGGTGGGATGGCATTACCTTAAGGACATTTACACAGACTAATTCCTTAGGGTAGGTAGATGACTCGTAGATACTTGCTCTAAATTTCAAAACAAACAAAATACTTTTCACACCTTACACTTTCAAAAAGTTTTCAAACAATACTTCATACACTCTTGAGGACTGATACAAGAGTTACCTAGAAGTTTTCAAAACGAACTTTTTTTCAAAACCCACACACACTTGAAAAGTAAACAAACCATTTTTTGAAAACACAAATGAGCAAGTATCTAAGAGCCCATGGATAACCATGGATAGAAAGGGTGCTAACACCTTCCCTTTCTATAATCTACCTCCCGAACCGAGAACTAATCTCATAAGGAATTTTTCTGTGCTTTTGTCCTTTCCTTGTTGGAGAAAATAAAAGACGGTGGCGACTCTTGCTTACCGCGATATTTCGCGAAACCAGCTTTAAACAGTCAGTTCCAGATCCACCGATCACAGAACTGGCGACTCTGCTGGGGATATCTTTAAAGTGAGGTGTACCTTAGGACTAAGATCACTGTGTTTTCAATTGCTTTGACTTGTTTGCTTTAAATTGTGGGTATTGTCTTGGGAGTTCTATAGATCCTAACCCGGATCTGGGGATACCTTCTTAGAAAGTAGCAACAAGGCTGTGAGGGAACTGTGCGGGGTATACCGACATGGTTGAAGCAGTCTGCTACGTTGATGTGGCACTTTGGTGTGTACCGGTAACCCTTGAGTCAATCAAGGAGAGTACGGGGCCTCCGCGTGGTGTCGTGAAGCATCAACAGACCTTAGGAACCTTAATTGAACCATCTTGGCCTCTTTAGGGTAGTGAGATGACTACTTTGGTGTACTCCGAAGTCGGTTGATACTCGATACTACACTCAATTGAGGGTTGTTTTCTTGGGATATTTTGATCGCCAGTCAGTGGCTAAATCGAAACGATGAACAATGAAAGCAATCCAATGATATTGAGATCCTTAGAACCCGGTTACTTTGATTAGGACAGGTTGAACCCACCAACTTCAAGAGGGTAATACCTAAACCTCATGCTGGCCTAAACTCTAAGGGCTCTTTGGTGTGACTTGTGTGCCTTCGTACTTGACTATTTGCATGCTTGTTGTCTGACACTTGAGTTTCCTGCAGGTTTTGTTTATAGTCCTTAATTAGGACTTATAACAGGGTTTATTGAATTCCTTGCAGGTCTTGTTTTAGTCCTTAATTAGGACTCATAACAAGGTTTACTAAGTTTCTTGCAGGTTTCGTTTATAGTCCTTAATCAGGACTCATAACAGGTTTACTTGAGTTTCTTGCAGGTTTTGGCTTGCAGTCCTTATTTGGGACTCATAACAGGGTTACCTACATTACCCCATGCATACCATAACATCATACCATTGCATACATCCTAACCCATTTCAAGGATCTCAAGGGCTTGTAATGCAGGTCATGGTGAATCAGTTATCCCAACAAGGGGCAAAGAGGATTTATTTTCCTCTAGCCAAGGTTGTCAGGGGCTATGACCCACTGGATATGGTGAGCCTTTGACTCTTGAAGAAGGACTCTCGACAACATGAAGTTCCTTCAATCAAGTTACCAGTTTCCAACTCTAACAATTTTCTTGTTCACCCTGCGAGATCCTTGAAAACATTACATGCATATCAAACATGTCATTGCATTACAGGTACTCCTTTGACAGGTCACTTACCTTCGTCGCTGTTTATTTCAGCAATGGCTTCCCAACAAGATAACCAGGGTCTTCGTGCTCAAGAGACTCAGTTCAGGGAGATCTTCGTAAGCCTATCCAAGGGGCAAGAAGAGTTAAAAACACTCCTCATGGGGAATTTGGCCAAGAACAGTGCTGAAGATGACAAGGACGAACGGCTTAAACGTCTAAAAGCTGAAGTAGATACATTGAAAACCCAGATGCTAGGGCAAAGGGCTCTCATCCAAGGTCTAGCTCGGGAGCAAGAAGAGTTGAGGACCATGATCAGCCAGCTCCACCAAGAGGGACACCATATGAAGCAACCTGCCCAAATCAGGGACCAGGTCTTTGATCAGCTTCCAAGAGGACAAGAACCTAGCATGGTGAAGAATAGAACTCTCCAAATTGCTACTACCTCACAGGTCCAACTACAACCTCGCCCAGAGCAACAGGTTGATCTGAGTAGGCCAAGCAGGTCCAAGAGGCAGTTCACCCAGCTCAACATGCCTTTGTTTCAAGCACTGCAACACCTGCTGAGGTTGAATCTGATTACATTAAGGGCTCCTCCCCGGAACCCCAACATCTCTGCTTCTAACTATCATCCCAACAAAAGGTGTGCATATCACTCTGATAGTCCTGGACACGACACTGCCGACTGCTGGGCTCTGAAGAACAAGGTCCAGGATCTGATTAATGAAGGAGTAGTGGATTTCACCCAAGTGGGTCAAGCTGAGGTCTTCTGCCATCCCTACAAGATGCACCAGTTGAAGTAACAAGTCCTGAGGCTAGAAGACTTTTGTTCATTAGAATTTTTCAAGTTGTAATTTTCTTTTGACTGTTCAAACATTTGTTCATGTTAAACGTTGTTATTTCATTAATGCATCGCATATGTCTGTTTTGAAGCAATATATTCGTATTCACTATATGCAAATTATTTTCATATTTTTTCTGATGATCAACGCTCGATTAATAACTCTAAGCCTCTTGAGGGAGGATGACGAAAACGATACCACGATCCTTACAGTATGCTTTTGAACAGACCCCGCTGATGAGGTACAAGCATTGTTTCAATTCCTAAACATTGGAGTTATAAGGAAGATAATCCCTCGTCAACCCCTTTGAGCCAAGGAAGTCGGAGTTTTTCTTTTCGAAAATTAAAACCCTTAATCATAACCTGGGGCAGGGTAGTCTTCTCAGCTGATCAAGGTGCACAACAAATGGCACCAAAAAGAGTCCTTACAAAGAAAGACAGTGATGGTTCCGAACAATCATAAAGACAGGCAGTCATTACTTCTCAAAATAAAAACCCATTAAGTCAAAACCTACGAAGGAGACTTACAAAACTGGGGCATCCCGCTGACTGTAATCACAAAAGAAACAGTTCAGGCAAAATTTAGGGATAGTGGAATCAAAAGGAAGAGGTCATACAAACCCTCAACAAAAACAAAAAAATGACTGCCTATTCAGAATAAATCCTCAATATCTAAACCATCATTGGGACATCAGGACAAAGACTCAAACAAGGTCTAACGCACGATCAACTGAGCTTAGGTTTGAAGAACATCACGAAGAGTGGGTGGGTACAAATAATTTGAGTCTTTATCCTTTGTTTCTTAAACCGTGAACCAGGCCATGTTATAACCCTTAAAAGTCCTAGCTGAAGCATGGGTTAGTTCGAAAGCATACTGTTACGAAAGGTATCCTGACTCCTTAAGGCCTACGGTAAATACGGAGTTGACATCATGTTTTACAAACATTCACTTGTTTTATGAAAAAGAATGCATTTTCAAAATCTTCAAGACAGACATAAGCTTTGCATTTTTTATATAAAATTGTTTGCATATGACTATTTGTTTGAACAACAGGGAAACTCGCACGATATATACCTAGTGAACAAAAGCACTTCCAATCAAGGGACAGACATGATCAGGGTCTATTATCTGGGGCATTCCAGTCAAGATTCGGAGAATCTCTCAAAGGCCAAATAGCCTGGGGCAGATCTCCGCCCGAGCCACTTGGGGCACTCCAGCAACGAATTTTGCATGACCAAACATCTTCTGGTAGCGTGGCAATACAATAACAGGGGCACCTCCCTACATTCTGAGGGCGTGGACATAGTCGAAAATACTACGCATAACCAAAGACCCGCTAGGTTGACACCCCTAGGCAAAAATAAGGGCTTCCCGGCGAACCAAAAGGGTTCGGGCAAAATGAGGGATGAAATAAAAAAATATGTACACCCGGCAAGTCGAAAACCTGAAAAGGCGGCTTGAGCAAAAATGGGTATCCCGGTGGACTGAAAACCCGAAAGGGCGGTCCAGGCAAAAGTTAGGGATCAAAAGCGTACGACTATATCCCGGCATCTCGTCACTCGCCTACCAGAGGAAGATTTGTCAATCGACAGCCGTCAAGCACCCCCACAGTTGCCTTCTCCCACAGAAACAGGGGCAGTAATGAGTCGTCCTAGCGATCTAATTGCTCTGTCCACAAGATATAAGGCATGAGCAGCTGAAGAAGGTAACCAATATACCTTAATTCCCCAGAGATTGAGCCAGCAAATCAATGCACTCTCCCCAAGCAGAGCTATACTATCAGCCTTAAGGAAGTTGGATATCCCCAGTGTTGTACCCCAAAATTTGCCCTCCCTTTCTTCAGGAAACCATCTTAGATTTTTCAAAGTCCCCTGAAACAAATCCAAGTCCTGAGTTATCCTTTTGCCCAAGCAAGTCACTCACAAGAGCAAGATGATCTCCCGAACTCCAGAAACAACGCTTTCATCTTGAGGAAAATCAAATTCTAAGTGCTTAGAATGTTTCTTTAAATAAGTGTTTTTAGAAAAAAAAATCAGCGCTTCAGAACTTCTGGATCCATTCCAGATGAAGACGGTCAGAAGTTGCAAGTTTGGCTCAGGATGGTCAGAAGTTGTCTCTTCAGCAGCTACATCAGTTCAATCAGAAGTTGTAAACATGGTTCAGAGTGTAAGCCTCAAACAGAACATACCCCTTCAGCAGTTACACAAGCTCAGTCAGAACTTGCTAAAGGAATGTAAAAGAAATATGAAAGTATAAAGGCTCCTTCAGAACAGGTTGAAGTCAGAAGATGAAAGGTCAGAGGGATAGGTGTCACATTGATATAGAATCTCTAAGCCCAGATTATCCAGAAGTAGATCCAAGGAACGTACCAGAAAACCAGGAGAATCTCCAGAGTTTGCTAAAACAACAGGTAGCCAAGGCCAGAGCATGGTTTACGCTGCTGATTCAACAATCAGAATGTTGGTATTGACAGGTCTTGTCACCATTTAATGCCCATTAATGCTTCCAACCACTCCTGAGCGTTCACGTGTGGCTTGGAAAATGCTTTTGCACAGATTCTGGCATGGGTCTTCACGCCACCGCCCATTTCAGAGGTCACTTCCCCCAATCCACGCCTGCTGCTGCTACCTAGGCTGAAAAATAGCTGTTATCACAACTTCCCAGGAATTTCTGTCAAAGAACCAGTTCAAACTCTGTTGGCGCCTTAAATGTTCAAGATATCCACAAGAACTTTGCCTATAAATAGAAAGCTTTCACCACTGCAAAAGACGTTCAAGAAGTTCAAGAAAAACAGAAAAAATTGCTAAGAGAGAAACAAAACTCCTAGCAACATAACATTCTGAAACTCTGCCAAAATTTCTAGTTTTGTTTCATAACTTTAAGTTTCTCACCTTCAACCTCATCAAACACCCAGCTCTTTTCTGTAAACCAAAGCGTTCTTTCCAAAACTTCTGACCCTATACACGTTTACACCTTCACTTCCCCTTTTCCAAATCTGTCCAGAACACCACCAGAACCAAAAGCTAACTTTCACCCACCATTTTCCAGAAAGTCAGGTAAGCACCTGCTGACCCTCACCACACTGTTAAGCATCATCAGCTGTGCATATTCAAATAACATAATGTAAATATTCATGTTATCGCTGTTTATGTTCTGAGGACTCTCATACCTCAGGACGTTCTGAGCCAGTTTAGGACTTGCCTGTGACCTTGGTGATTCTGACCTCTGGGACATTTTGCTATTTTGCTGGATCTGTTCCAAATATGTTTTCTGTTTTATGGAGTAACAACAGGATTGCAGATGTTCTGATTAGTGCAGGAAAAAGCCTAGTGCTGACTTTGACGTTAGCACATCTGAAGCCTGTTTTGCTGCCAATGACCTCAGAACCTCTGAGAGTTATTGCCTTTTCAGCAGAATCTGAACTTCTGGGTTCTCCACTAACAAACTTCTGTCTTGCAGCGCAGGGAAATCAAAACCTCTGGTTTCCCCACTAACCAGATTCTGTTTTGCAGGTTCCAGAGTCAGAAGTTCTGACTCATCCAGTTTCATCAACAGGTTGATCATCTGACAGCGGATCTGGGTCAGAACTTCTGATGGCCTCCCAACAGCGCGCGGCCTCCCTCTCTCTCTCTATATATCTTGTTTTTCGCTATTTTCTTTTTTGTCTATTTTTCTCGTTGAACCCCCCATGTACAAATGTGTATCCCCCTCCCCTAACTATTGTAATAGCGTAAGATTTTACATTCCCGCTTCTTATTGCTAGTAATTAGGACGTGTATGGCAAGATAAAACTCAATGAAATAGAAAAACCTAATTCAAAGAAAAAACTCTTGTATGCAATAAAACACACTTGCACATTAACACCCCTAGGGTACTCCACTTTGTTGCCTTCCAAAATTGGGCCATATTGCATGTTAGGTCTCTTTGGGCGAAACAAACAATTTAAATGATCATAGTCCCTCGGTAATATTTTCTCAAAACAAAATGATCAAGTCCCTTAAGGAAAATGCCCAAAGATACTTGGCACCATTGCAATTATGGTCTAAACGATGACCCGCGCCCGTCCCTTTCACATCCTAACACAAGATTGTCCACCCAATACAATGGAGGAACAAACTTGTTAAAAAGGTTAAAACATAGCAATAATCTTTTGAGTATAATAGGGTAGACAAAACTCTTAGTTACTTGAGATCAAACTTGCAAAAACACTTGCCTAATTTCAAAATCACACATCACAACACTTTCAAAACAAACTTTCAAAAACAAATGAAAACCTTTTCAAAAGACATACACCTTTGTATACATCCCAACATGGATCATTACAAAGGTTGCCACTACATTGGCCTCTTTTCAAAAACATTTTCAAAAAGCACCCACACACACACCATTTTCAAAAGCAATCGAAAAACAAGGCAAGTGATCTAAAAAAAAACAAGTAACTAAGAGCCCATGGATAACCATGGATGAAAAGGGTGCTAATACCTTCCCTTTTCATAATCTACCCCCCGAACCCACGAAATATCTCAAAAGGTTTTTGCTGTGCTTTTTAACCTTTCCTTTAGGATAAAATAAAAAGTCGGTGGCGACTCTTGCTAACCGCAACATTTGCGAATACAAACGCAAAACCTCAAGTCAGTTCTCCCACCGTATCACATAACTGGCGACTCTGCTGGGGAAATTACTTTTAAGTGGGGTTACCTTAGGGTTTAGATCACCTTTACTTTCAATTGATTGCTTTGGTTGCTTTACATTTGTGGGCTTTGTATCGGAGTTTTTTAGATCCTAACCCGGATCTGGGGAAACCCTTTTAGGTAGCAACAAGGCTGTGAGGGAACTGTGCGGGGTATACCGACATGGTTGAAGCAGTCTGCTACGTTGATGTGGCACTTTGGTGTGTACCGGTAACCCTTGAGTTCAGTCAAGGAGAGTACGGGGCCGCCGCGTGGTGTCATGAAGCATCAACTGACCTTAGGAACCTTAATTGAACCATCTTGGCCTTTTTAGGGTAGTGAGATAACTGACTTTGGTGCAGTCCGAGGTTGGTTGATACTCGATACTACACTCAATTGAGGGTTGCTTTCCTGGAATATTTCGGTCGCCAGTTCAGTGGCTAAATCGAAACGATGAACAATGAAAGCAGTCCCGTGATATTGGGACCTTTAGAACCCGGTTACTTCTGATAGGACAGGTTGAGCCCACCAAACTTCAAGAGGGTAATACCCAGACTCCATGCAGGCCTAAACTCTAAAGGTTTGTGTGACTTGTGTGCCTTACCATGGTTGTCTTTGTGAATATTGTATTTAATCATCACATCATTACATCATACAAACATCATGAGCATTGACTAACCATTTCAAGGGTTTCGAATCTTCATCTTTGTTCTTGTTTTACAGGACATGGAAACTGCTCGCAGAAAGACAATTCAGATTAGCCTTGTAAAGATCCCTCCTTAGCTTAAGGAACTTCTGTCCAGGATTCCCGAGAGTTCTTCATTCAGTGAGAGACATGGAAGACTCATCAACTTGGTTAACACCAACATTGAGGAGGACTTGATAAAGGTCCTGTTCCAATTCTTTGACCCTCTGCATCACTGCTTCACCTTCCCGGATTATCAGTTGGTGCCTACATTGGAAGAATTCTCCCGACTTCTGAAGGTCCCTATCCTCGATCAACTACCCTACAACGGTACGGAAGAGGAACCCAAGCTTGAAGAGATTGCTAAAGCCTTGCACCTACAGACATCCGACCTCAAAGGACATTGGGAAGTTAGAAGTGGTATCAAAGGGTTCTTAGCTAGGTTTCTGTTTGAAAAGGCCCAAGAATGTTGGAACTCTCTTGACCTACGAGCTTTTGAAGAAGTTGTAGCCCTCCTTGTCTATGGTTTGGTGTTGTTCCCTAACCCAGATCAGCTTATTGATATCAGTGCTGTCCAGATCTTTATGACCAGGAATCCTATACCTACACTGTTGGGGGACATCCTTCACTCATGTTACACTCGAACCATGAGAAGAAGGGGTGTCCTTATGTGTTGCACTCCTCTCTTGGGAAGGTGGTTTATTTCGCATCTTCCACAATCAGTTTTGAAGAACGAGCGGGGTTTGAGATGGTCACAACGGTTAACGACTCTCACGCATGCAGATATACATTGGTGCCCTAGGTCTAGGGAAGACATCACTATCATTGATCGTTGTGGGGAGTACCCTAATGTTCCTTTATTTGGAATCAAAGGAGGTATTACCTACAACCCATGCCTGGCTTGGAGACAGTTTGGTTACGCTCGGAGGGATGGCCCTCATGACATGTTAATTCCTGACATAGTTTTCGACTTCGACAACGATACTCAAGGACTTCGTCAGAGATTTATCAGAGCTTGGAGGATGCCAAGTAGGATAGACAGCAAGACATTGGGGCACCGGAACTCCATCCCGTTGGAACCTTACCTCAAGTGGGTACGAGCCCGCTCCCAGAAATTAGTGATGCCTTATCCTCATATGCTTCCTGTGATCAAAGAACCAGTCTGGGAAGGAGAGGCATCCTACACCATTCAACATCCTGACATGCCCACCTCCTGGGAAGAGATGCGGAAGAGCTGGATTCAACTTAAGGAAGAACGGAATTCTCTTGAGACCAGTCTACATGCTAGTGAAAAGAAGGTCCTGGAACTCACCCGCCTGCTGCACGAGGAAAGGAATCTCAACACCTACATCGCACCAAAGAGGATGCGCAATGTTTTTTTATCTTAAGGAGTTATTTTGTAATATTTGGCCCATGAGGCATTTATGTACTAACGAATTTCCCCTTATTAATGTAATGTGCGTTCCTTTTTGTCTACAACAAATTTTGAATATTCTAAATCCTTGAATGCATTGCATACATACGCATTCCATTGCACCATATGCATAGCAGGTACCCTATTTCACAGGTTGCTTAATTTTCTTCGCTGTTTATGTGCACAGTCATCATGAATCCAGAGTCCTCCAGTGAGCAAGCAATCAAGGCCCTTCAGGCCCAAAGTGCACAGTTTCAAGAGATGGTCCTAAGCCTAGCCCAAGGTCAGCAAGAGTTGAAGACTCTACTCCTGAAGAAGAAGAAGAAAAAGAGGACTGCATTGTTCAACACCGGACGCAGATTTGGGAACACACTCCACAATGAAGCTGATCCAACCACTTCTTCTGCTGAGAAAAACAGTCCCCAAGGGGGAGGAGCTCCTAGTCCCGCAGTCTCCGACAACGAGACGAACTATAACGATGAACAATACCCACCTGCTGCTGACAGATACAAGCAATTGGAGGACCGCTTGAGCGCTATGGAAATTCAGAATGTGCCAGGACTGGATTTCGGAGATTTGGGGTTATCTTCTGGGGTAGTCATTCCACACAAGTTTAAGGCGCCAGCCTTCGCCAAGTATGATGGGGTCTCCTGCCCAAAGCTGCATCTGAGGTCGTACGTAAGGAAAATCCAACCTTACACGGCGGATAAGAACCTCTGGATTCACTTCTTCCAAGATAGCCTCTCAGGGTCACAACTTGAATGGTTCTACCAATTGGACGGAGCTAGCATCCGGCACTGGGAAGATTTGGCGACTGCATTCTACAGACAATACCAATACAATTCTGATCTCGCTCCTACGCGTACCCAACTTCAGGGTATGTCTCTAGGGACGGGTGAAGGGTTCAAAGAGTACGCTCAAAAATGGAGAGATTTGGCTGGCAGGGTGCAGCCTCCATTAACTGACCGAGAGCTGGTTGATATGTTCCTTGGGACTTTGTCTGGTCCGTTTTTCAATCATTTGGTTGGTAACTCCTCCGCTGGGTTCACAGATTTGATATTAACGGGAGAAAGAATTGAAGCTGGCATCAGGTCAGGCAAGATACAGAAGGCTGCCTCTACAAGTGCTGAGAAGAGGCCGTTTAAGAAAGAAGCAAGCGCCGTCTATGGTCCTAGAAGACAAGTCAAGACCGAAAGTCACCGAGCCGTCAATGCTTTGGTCATCTCCAAACCTGTTGCTGCTCCTCAGCAGTACAATCAACAAAGAAGTGAAAGGCCCAAGAGGCAGTATACCCGACTGAGTATGACATTATCTCAAATTTTACCCCAACTGTTATCCACCAACCTGGTGACCCTCAAAGAAGCTCCTAAGGTCGTCAACACTGCGTCTCCTAAATACAACCCAAATGCCCGGTGTGCTTATCATTCTGATAGTCCCGGGCACACTACTGATGATTGCTGGGCCTTAAGAAACAAAGTGCAAGATCTGATCGACGCGAAAGAAATTCAGTTTGAAGCACCAGAAAGACCAAATGTTGTAACGGCTCCTATGCCCCAGCATAGGGTGAATGCCATTGAGGAAGAAGTATATGCTGTTTCGGTAGATGAAGTTGTTACCCCTCTGAGGACTGTTAAGAAGAACCTACTGCGGGCCGGTTTATTTCCGGGTTGCGGTGAAGGTTGCCTGTTCTGCGCTATTTCCCTATCTGATTGTCCCTTGCTGAGGTTAGGCATCCAAGGCCTAATGGATAGCAAGGAGATTCTATTCAAAAAGACTGCTGTTCATTTGGTTCCGATGAAAGAAGTTTCCGTGATTACCATCTTCAAAAATCCAATCAAGACTCCCCCGAAGAAGCCTATTCAAATCATGACAATTGCGCCTGTGATCATTACTGTTCCAGGGCCCCTCTCCTACGTGTCTGATAAAGCTGTCCCCTGGCATTATGGGGCAGACGTGTATGTAAATGGAATCAAGCAAGAATTCGACGCTAGTGCCAGTATCTGCGATATCACTGGTCCAGCCAAGGTCACCCGCAGTGGCAGGCTCTTCTCGCCTGACATTGCGCCGCCCGCTATTCGAAAACCCCTCCTCATAAAACCTGCAAGTTTACCTAGTCCTGTTGCTGATCAAATTGTGTCCCCTGCTGCCGAGTCATCAAATGCTCGGGACAAAGGGAATGAAGAAGAGCCTGCCCGGATGGAGGCGCCGATACCCATAAATGCTGAGGCCTCCCGACAAGAAATGGAGGAGATTCTGAAAATAATAAAGAAAAGTGATTTTAATGTTGTCGAACAGTTGGGGCATACACCCTCCAAGATCTCTCTGCTCTCCTTATTGCTATGCTCCGAGGCTCATGCTAAAGCCTTGATCTCATTTCTCAAGACGGCCCATGTACCGCAAGAAACGTCTGCAGTCCAGTTCACTGACTGCATAGCAAATCTGACGGCGGACAACGGTTTGGGTTTTTCAGATGCTGACCTGACCGCAAAAGGGAGAGACCACAATGATGCCCTGCATGTCTCTATTGAATGCAGGGGCACTACTCTGGCACATGTATTGGTGGACACTGGTTCTTCCTTGAATGTTCTTCCGAAAAAGGCTTTAGACCGTCTGGATTATGAAGGCCTGGAGTTGAAACCCAGCAATATCATCGTCAGGGCCTTTGACGGTTCCAAAAGGATGGTTCATGGAGAGGTTAACATCCCTATCCGTGTGGGCTCTCAAGTGTTTGACTCTACCTTTTACGTGATGGATATACGTCCGTCGTATTCTTGTCTGTTGGGTCAACCTTGGATCCATAAAGCTGGGGCCGTGACCTCCACCTTGCACCAGAAGTTGAAGTATCCCGTCAGGGGGAAGATCGTCACTGTACAAGGAGAAGAGGAGTATATGGTGAGCCATTTGAATTCCTTCAGGTACATCGAGATGGACGGAGAGTTCATTGAAACCCCCTTCCAGCATTTCGAGGAGGTGCATCCAATTTCAGCAGCTGCAGAGACAATGGCCGAAGAGAATGATTCCTTGAAGATGGCTTCCCTAAGGGATGCCCGGGCTGTGGTTCAGAAAGGCAATTGTGCACACTGGGGTCAGCTTCCTGACTTCACTCAGAAGAACGACAAGTTTGGGCTAGGCTTTACTGCAGAGGCTCAGAAGGTGGTGCGCAAAGAGAAGATCGGAAAAGCTCCGGTGTTTATTTCCAGCTCAAGGGTGAATGCTATTGAGGAGGATGTGGAGGAAGCAGAGTTTGATAGTTGGATCTACCCGACTACCAGCAACGGACCAAGCAACTGGACGGCAAAGGATTTTACCCCTATCACATTTGTCACGCAGTAATTGATTTCTTTTGATTTCCAATTTGTAACAAACAATATGTTAAAACTCTGTTGGCTCGGTGTCCTACCCGGGGCATCGTAGCTCCATTTGTGAGGGCTTTTTGTATGACATTTTCATATATCATCAATCAAAACATTGGACGTTTGTTGCATTTCAAATCTTTTGCTCTCTTCCTTTCTGTGTTATATATATTGCAAAACAGCTGTATTTACACACACTCACTTATACAGGTTTCAATCCACTCTGGATCTCACTGGTAACAGCTCTGCTACCGCCAGTTATGACTTCGAAAATCCGATCAACTTGGCCGAAGACGAAAGTGAAGATGATTGCAAAGTGCCTGGTGAACTCGCAAGACTACTACTCCAGGAAGAGAGGGCTATTCAACCACATGAAGAGCCTGTGGAGACAATTAACTTGGGTACTGAGACAGATAGGAAAGAGGTCAAGATAGGTGCCAATCTAGAGCTCAGCGTAAAACAACGATTGATCCAAATGCTACAAGACTACATGGAGATTTTTGCTTGGTCCTATGAAGATATGCCCGGTTTGGATGCCGACATTGTAGTTCACCATCTGCCAACCAAGGAAGATTGCCCTCCGGTAAAGCAAAAAGTTCGACGAATGCGTCCAGAGATGTCTGAAAAGATCAAGGCCGAGGTTATGAAGCAGTTTGATGCCGGGTTCCTTGCAGTAACTTCTTACCCTCAGTGGGTTGCCAATGTGGTGCCAGTACCGAAGAAGGACGGAAAGGTCAGAATGTGTGTTGACTACAGGGATCTGAACAGGGCCAGCCCCAAGGATGACTTCCCCCTACCTCACATTGATGTCCTTGTTGACAATACAGCTCAACACAAGGTTTTCTCCTTCATGGATGGTTTTTCAGGGTACAATCAGATCAAGATGGCTCCGGAAGATATGGAGAAGACTACATTTGTGACTCAGTGGGGCACCTTCTGTTATAAGGTCATGCCGTTCGGATTGAAAAATGCTGGGGCAACCTATCAACGTGCCATGGTTGCTTTGTTCCATGATATGATCCATCATGAAATTGAGGTATACGTTGACGACATGATTGCAAGGTCTCAAACTGAGGAGGAGCACCTTGACCATCTGAGGAAGTTGTTTGATCGACTCAAGATATACAAGCTGAGGTTGAATCCCAACAAATGCACCTTTGGGGTGAGGTCCGGAAAATTGCTAGGTTTCATTGTAAGTGATAAAGGTATTCAGGTGGATCCTGCCAAGGTAAAATCCATACAAGATATGCCGACTCCAAAAACAGAGAAAGAAGTCAGAGGCTTCTTAGGACGCCTGAATTACATTGCTCGGTTCATCTCACATCTGACTGCTACTTGTGAGCCAATCTTCAAATTGCTAAAGAAAGATCAAGTGGTACGCTGGAATGATGAATGTCAGGCCGCCTTTGAAAGGATAAAGGAATATCTCCAAGAGCCACCCATTCTTATGCCACCGGTTGAAGGGAGACCTCTGATACTATACTTGACAGTACTTGACAAATCAATGGGGTGTGTGCTGGGGCAGCATGACGAGTCTGGCCGAAAAGAGCACGCTATTTATTACTTGAGCAAAAAGTTTACCGACTGTGAGTCTCGTTACTCACTGCTTGAGAAAACTTGCTGCGCTCTTGTATGGGCTGCTCGCCGGCTAAGACAGTATATGCTGACTCACACTACTTTGTTGATTTCAAAGATGGATCCCATCAAGTACATATTTGAAAAGCCCGCTCTGTCTGGAAGGATAGCGAGATGGCAAATGATCTTAACAGAATATGATATCCAGTATACAACTCAGAAAGCAATTAAGGGAAGTGTACTGGCCGATCATTTGGCACACCAACCTGTGGACGATTACCAATCATTGAACTTTGATTTTCCGGATGAAGATATCATGGTGGTAACTGACTGTGAAGTACCTGGACCGGATGAAGGACCTAAGGAAGGATCCCGATGGTCCATGCATTTTGATGGAGCCTCCAATGCTTTGGGTAACGGCGTCGGCGCTGTAATCATATCTCCCGAGGGAACTCATACTCCCCTCACCGCCCGATTATGTTTCAACTGCACCAACAACATGGCAGAATATGAGGCGTGTATCATGGGTTTACAAGCTGCAATCGACTTGGGGATCAAATTTCTAAGTGTCTTCGGAGATTCCGCTCTTGTGATCAATCAGATCAAAGGCGAGTGGGATACGAAACACCCGAATCTCATTCCTTACAAGGAGTATGTGTCGACCTTGCTCCCTCACTTTGAAGAGATAACTTTTGAGCATTTCCCCAGAGAGGAGAATCAGCTAGCGGACGCACTAGCCACGATGTCTTCAATGTTCAAAGTTAAATGGGACAATGAGGCTCCCCGGATCATCATCAGGAAGTTGGATGAACCAGTATACTGCTGCGAGCTCGAAACTGAGAAGGTTACTGAAAAACCCTGGTATCACGAGGTAAAAAGGTACTTGGAAGCTCAGGAATACCCTGAAGGTGCATCCGTCAATGATAAGAAGTTCATGAGAAGGTTTGCTGCAAAATTCTTCCTCAGCAACGGCATTCTCTACAAACGGAATCATGATTCGACTCTGCTGCGTTGTGTGGATAAGGCTGAAGCGGAGAAAATCATGATGGAACTGCATGAAGGTACATTTGGAACACATTCCAGTGGACACACCATGGCTAAGAAAATCCTTCGGGCAGGATATTTCTGGTCCACAATGGAAGCCGATTGTTACCAACACTCCCGAACTTGTCATAAGTGCCAGATCTATGCTGACAAGGTACATATCCCTCCAGTTCCTTTGAATGTCCTAACGGCACCTTGGCCTTTCGCAATGTGGGGCATCGATATGATCGGTGAGATCCGACCAACGGCATCCAATGGGCATCGCTTCATCTTGGTGGCAATCGATTATTTCACGAAATGGGTTGAGGCGGCTTCCTATGCCACAGTAACCAAGAGTGTCGTGGCGCGTTTCATCCGGCATAATCTGATCTGTCGGTACGGCGTCCCAGAAAGAATCATTACGGACAACGGTACCAATCTCAATAACAAAATGATCACTGAACTCTGTGAACAATTCAAGATACAACACCACAATTCTTCTCCCTACCGGCCGAAGATGAATGGGGCTGTAGAGGCAGCCAACAAAAATATCAAGAAAATTGTGCAGAAGATGACAGTAACCTATAAAGATTGGCACGAGATGCTACCGTTCGCTCTTCATGGGTACCGCACCTCAGCAAGGACATCAACCGGGGCAACTCCTTTCTCCTTGGTCTATGGCATGGAGGCAGTCTTGCCGATCGAAATCCAGATACCCTCTCTCCGGATAATGAAGGATGCAGACCTGAATGAAGATGATTGGATCCAGACTCGACTTGATCAATTAAATCTAGTTGACGAAAAGAGGCTCACTGCTATCTGTCATGGTCAGACGTATCAAAAACGGATGATCAGGGCATTTAACAAGAAAGTCAGACCGCAAGAGTATCAAGTTGGGGACCTGGTAATCAAACGCATCATCCTTCCTCAAAGTGATCCCCGGGGCAAATGGACCCCTACTTACGAAGGGCCATTTGTGGTTAAGCGTGTGTTCTCAGGAGGAGCCATGATCCTAACCACCATGGACGGTGACGACCTTCCTCACCCCGCCAATGCAGACATAGTAAAAAAATACTACGCATAAATAAAAGACCCGCTAGGTTGACATACCTAGGCGAAAATAAGGGCTTCCCGGCGAACCAAAAGGGTTCGGGCAAAAATAAGGGATGAAATGGATAAAAATCTGTACACCCGGCAAGTCGAAAACCTGAAAGGGCGGCTTGGGCAAAAATGGGTATCCCGGTGGACTGAAAACCCGAAAGGGCGGTCCAGGCAAAAGTTAGGGATGAAAGCGTAACACTATGTCTCATTGGATCACTTCGCATCCGGAATTCGGCATCAACTATCTGGCCCCAAATTTCGGCATTGACCAATCAGCTTCATCTTCAGATTAGGCAGTAAGGCGATGAGACGTTCGAAAACATAAAGGCGATAGCAGAGTTGGAACCCAGTGGGATTGTTCACATAGCTGTTTTGTTTTCTTTTTTCAAAATGTAAACTCTATACTATTTGGCGATGTCCTCTTACTAGGATGTCAGTCTCTTGTACAAAAAACGCCTATTCACAGGCAAAAGTTTAAATCAATACAAATTCACTTGTTCATACAAATTACCATTGTTTTCCCCTTTTTTCTGTTTTGTCTTGCGAAGAACGTCCAATGTTCATTTTTTGATATATGCATTTGACATTGAATTGTTGATTCATAAATATTCGCATATGAAACAGGAGATTAATTACCGGTGACATCAAAGACAGGGGCAATGTGGGGTTGTCTATTGCAGTCTGGTTGTTTGGTCCGCCAAGGCACCAAGGTAGGTTCAACTGAAAAATGTGGCCAAATCATCTTAACTCCCCGCAGAGTAAAACAAGGTTCAGCACAACATTCCCCGGCAGGTCTTAAAAGCTCATCCCCAGTAGATTCTGCAAGCTCATCCCCTGCAAAGTACGGACGTCTCGCCCAAGTTTTATTTAAGAGTTATTTCCTCACAAGGACTTATAACTGGGTTATCCTCAGCTAAAAGCCACGGAAGATCGCTCTCGGCAAAGTTCCTTCAATCCCCAGCGAAGTCTATCTTTAGTATTCCCAAGCAGAGTTTAACTTTGGAGTTCCCCAGCGGAGTTTACCATCATTATCCTCAGCGGAATCCATCGTTAGAGTCCTCAGCAGGCCTCTCATCAGAACTTCGGCCAAGCATCTCTTCCGCAGAGCAGCTTCCCGGCCGTTCGTCAAGGATTTATGTTCCTAAGATGAAATTACATTCATAAACATTTCACATTTGCATACATCTTGCTTACCTACATGATGAAACGCATACAACATTTCATGTTGAACATCATGATATCATGCACATCATACATCATGACATTGCATACAACTTGCGTTTTTGCCTTTTCAGGAAAAAGACAATCTCAAAAAACGACTACCTTCAACTGTCACAATTTCAGATTCGATACCTGTATCTAGCCAGGGCACATCTGAGAGTGATCAGTTTCCAGACTCAATTCCTGTATCTAGCCGGGGCATGTCTGAAGAGTTCGAAGAGTCGATTCCTGTATCCAGCCAGGGCACATCTATCAACTACAACTATTTCCAGATTCGATTCCTGTATCCAGCCAGGGCATATCTGTTGACCACGTTTCCAGACTCGACTCCTGTATCTAGCCAGGGCATGTCTGAAGAGTTCAAAGATTCGATTCCTGTATCCAGCCAGGGCACATCTGTGAGCAACCAATTGTAGATTCGACACCTGTATCTAGCCAGGGCATATCTGCATGAGGAGATTGAAGATCAAACACCTGTAACAAGCCAGGAAAACATCTGTCTTTCTCAAATACACAAGTTCTCGCTAAGGAATCTCTTATGCGATCGACACTTCCAAATGGCATCTATAAGCCCATTCCCGACAAGGTTCTGTCACGTCTCCGGATGGCATCTGTAAGCCCATCTCCCTATCTACCGCCTCTCCAAATGGCATCTATAAGCCCATTTCCATTGCTGATACTCTACTAGGCGAGTGCAAATTTTCGGGCACTCTGGTGTCCAATCTCCTTTTACCCTCGAGTCGCGAAAGGCAAACTCGCCAATCTAACTCTTCAGGTTCAAGAAGATTGAACAGGGGCAACTGTTGTACCCCAAAATTTGCCCTCCCTTTCTTCAGGAAACCATCTTAGATTTTTCAAAGTCCCCTGAAACAAATCCAAGTCCTGAGTTATCCTTTTGCCCAAGCAAGTCACTCACAAGAGCAAGATGATCTCCCGAACTCCAGAAACAACGCTTTCATCTTGAGGAAAATCAAATTCTAAGTGCTTAGAATGTTTCTTTAAATAAGTGTTTTTAGAAAAAAAAAATCAGCGCTTCAGAACTTCTGGATCCATTCCAGATGAAGACGGTCAGAAGTTGCAAGTTTGGCTCAGGATGGTCAGAAGTTGTCTCTTCAGCAGCTACATCAGTTCAATCAGAAGTTGTAAACATGGTTCAGAGTGTAAGCCTCAAACAGAACATACCCCTTCAGCAGTTACACAAGCTCAGTCAGAACTTGCTAAAGGAATGTAAAAGAAATATGAAAGTATAAAGGCTCCTTCAGAACAGGTTGAAGTCAGAAGATGAAAGGTCAGAGGGATAGGTGTCACATTGATATAGAATCTCTAAGCCCAGATTATCCAGAAGTAGATCCAAGGAACGTACCAGAAAACCAGGAGAATCTCCAGAGTTTGCTAAAACAACAGGTAGCCAAGGCCAGAGCATGGTTTACGCTGCTGATTCAACAATCAGAATGTTGGTATTGACAGGTCTTGTCACCATTTAATGCCCATTAATGCTTCCAACCACTCCTGAGCGTTCACGTGTGGCTTGGAAAATGCTTTTGCACAGATTCTGGCATGGGTCTTCACGCCACCGCCCATTTCAGAGGTCACTTCCCCCAATCCACGCCTGCTGCTGCTACCTAGGCTGAAAAATAGCTGTTATCACAACTTCCCAGGAATTTCTGTCAAAGAACCAGTTCAAACTCTGTTGGCGCCTTAAATGTTCAAGATATCCACAAGAACTTTGCCTATAAATAGAAAGCTTTCACCACTGCAAAAGACGTTCAAGAAGTTCAAGAAAAACAGAAAAAATTGCTAAGAGAGAAACAAAACTCCTAGCAACATAACATTCTGAAACTCTGCCAAAATTTCTAGTTTTGTTTCATAACTTTAAGTTTCTCACCTTCAACCTCATCAAACACCCAGCTCTTTTCTGTAAACCAAAGCGTTCTTTCCAAAACTTCTGACCCTATACACGTTTACACCTTCACTTCCCCTTTTCCAAATCTGTCCAGAACACCACCAGAACCAAAAGCTAACTTTCACCCACCATTTTCCAGAAAGTCAGGTAAGCACCTGCTGACCCTCACCACACTGTTAAGCATCATCAGCTGTGCATATTTAAATAACATAATGTAAATATTCATGTTATCGCTGTTTATGTTCTGAGGACTCTCATACCTCAGGACGTTCTGAGCCAGTTTAGGACTTGCCTGTGACCTTGGTGATTCTGACCTCTGGGACATTTTGCTATTTTGCTGGATCTGTTCCAAATATGTTTTCTGTTTTGTGGAGTAACAACAGGATTGCAGATGTTCTGATTAGTGCAGGAAAAAGCCTAGTGCTGACTTTGACGTTAGCACATCTGAAGCCTGTTTTGCTGCCAATGACCTCAGAACCTCTGAGAGTTATTGCCTTTTCAGCAGAATCTGAACTTCTGGGTTCTCCACTAACAAACTTCTGTCTTGCAGCGCAGGGAAATCAGAACCCCTGGTTTCCCCACTAACCAGATTCTGTTTTGCAGGTTCCAGAGTCAGAAGTTCTGACTCATCCAGTTTCATCAACAGGTTGATCATCTGACAGCGGATCTGGGTCAGAACTTCTGATGGCCTCCCAACAGCGCGCGGCCTCCCTCTCTCTCTATATATATCTTGTTTTTCGCTATTTTCTTTTTTGTCTATTTTTCTCGTTGAACCCCCCATGTACAAATGTGTATCCCCCTCCCCTAACTATTGTAATAGCGTAGGATTTTACATTTCCGCTTCTTATTGCTAGTAATTAGGACGTGTATGGCAAGATAAAACTCAATGAAATAGAAAAACCTAATTCAAAGAAAAAACTCTTGTATGCAATAAAACACACTTGCACATTAACACCCCTAGGGTACTCCACTTTGTTGCCTTCCAAAATTGGGCCATATTGCATGTTAGGTCTCTTTGGGCGAAACAAACAATTTAAATGATCATAGTCCCTCGGTAATATTTTCTCAAAACAAAATGATCAAGTCCCTTAAGGAAAATGCCCAAAGATACTTGGCACCATTGCAATTATGGTCTAAACGATGACCCGCGCCCGTCCCTTTCACATCCTAACACAAGATTGTCCACCCAATACAATGGAGGAACAAACTTGTTAAAAAGGTTAAAACATAGCAATAATCTTTTGAGTATAATAGGGTAGACAAAACTCTTAGTTACTTGAGATCAAACTTGCAAAAACACTTGCCTAATTTCAAAATCACACATCACAACACTTTCAAAACAAACTTTCAAAAACAAATGAAAACCTTTTCAAAAGACATACACCTTTGTATACATCCCAACATGGATCATTACAAAGGTTGCCACTACATTGGCCTCTTTTCAAAAACATTTTCAAAAAGCACCCACACACACACCATTTTCAAAAGCAATCGAAAAACAAGGCAAGTGATCTAAAAAAAAAAACAAGTAACTAAGAGCCCATGGATAACCATGGATGAAAAGGGTGCTAATACCTTCCCTTTTCATAATCTACCCCCCGAACCCACGAAATATCTCAAAAGGTTTTTGCTGTGCTTTTTAACCTTTCCTTTAGGATAAAATAAAAAGTCGGTGGCGACTCTTGCTAACCGCAACATTTGCGAATACAAACGCAAAACCTCAAGTCAGTTCTCCCACCGTATCACACCCAACAAATCTCAACATTCCTCAACCCATCATACATATATTCTTAACAAGCATCCCCGGTAGTCTTGAGCTAAGATTGTTCCCCGGCGGTACACCAGATATTCAGCGGAGCCACTTTCCCAGTACATCTCAAGATTTCCCCAGGAGAGTCCAATCAAGATTTCCCCAGGAAAGTGGAATCCATCTCCCCAGCACGAAGCTTATCCCCAGTAGATTCTGGAAGCTTGTCCCTCGCAGAGCACGAACGCGTCGCCCGACTTTATTCAAAGAGTTATTTCCTTAACAGGATATAACTGGGTTATCCTCAGCCAAAAGCCACGGAAAGATCGTCGTCGACAAAGTCTTATCATCCCCAGCGAAGTCTATTAACACTTCCAACATGACCACGGTATCCCCAGCAGAGTTCTCATACAACATTTCAACAAAGTATCTCTCTCCCCACAGAGTATCATTTCTCAACAAGATCGCTAGAGTACCTTCCTCCCTGCAGAGTTATTCCATTCGCCAAGCTTATTCCGCAACGGAGTCATCTTCTCCTACCGGTATTCTTGCAGTTATCATCCCCAGCGGAAGCAAAATCTATTCTTCAACATCAGCCCAGGATATGACTTCCCGGCACCCGTCAAGGATTTATTTTCCTAAGACGAAAACATGCATTCACAAACAACATATCTTCATACATTATAGCATGCATATACGCATCATGAACATACAATCTCATTCATTCTGAGAACATCTCGCATGTCATACATCATGGCATCGCATACAACTAACGTTTTGTCTTTTCAGGACAAAAGTTAATACAAAGATAATTGCTATCAACTGTCGTGATTCCAGATCCGATTCCTGTATCTTGCCAGGGAGTATCTGTTGACGACTACAGTACCAGACTCGATTCCTGTATCTAGACAGGGAACGTCTGAAGAGTTCAAAGATCCGATTCCTGAATCTTGCCAGGGAGTATCTGTTGACGACTACAGTACCAGACTCGATTCCTGTATCTAGACAGGGCACGTCTGAAGAGTTCGAAGATCCGATTCCTGTATCTTGCCAGGGAGTATCTATTGACGACTACAGTACCAGACTCGATTCCTGTATCTAGACAGGGCACGTCTGAAGAGTTCGAAGATCCGATTCCTGAATCTTGCCAGGGAGTATCTGTTGACGACTACAGTACCAGACTCGATTCCTGTATCTAGACAGGGCACGTCTGAAGAGTTCGAGGATCCGATACCTGAATCTTGCCAGGGTGTATCCGTTGAAGACTAGCATTACCAGATCCGATTCCTGTAGCTTGCCAGGGTGTGTCTGAAGAGTTCGAGGATCCGATACCTGAATCTTGCCAGGGTGTATCCGTTGAAGACTAACATTACCAGACTCGATTCCTGTATTTAGACAGGGCACGTCTGAAGAGTTCGAAGATCCGATTCCTGAATCTTGCCAGGGAGTATCTGTTGACGACTACAGTACCAGACTCGATTCCTATATCTAGACAGGGCACGTCTGAAAAGTTCGAGGATCCGATACCTGAATCTTGCCAGGGTGTATCCGTTGAAGACTAACATTACCAGACTCGATTCCTGTATCTAGACAGGGCACGTCTGAAGAGTTCGAAGATCCGATTCTTGAATCTTGCCAGGGAGTATCTGTTGACGACTACAGTACCAGACTCGATTCCTGTATCTAGACAGGGCAAGTCTGAAGAGTTCGAGGATCCGATACCTGAATCTTGCCAGGGTGTATCCGTTGAAGACTAGCATTACCAGATCCGATTCCTGTAGCTTGCCAGGGTGTGTCTGAAGAGTTCGAGGATCCGATACCTGAATCTTGCCAGGGTGTATCCGTTGAAGACTAACATTACCAGACTCGATTCCTGTATCTAGACAGGGCATGTCTGAAGAGTTCGAAGATCCGATTCCTGTATCTTGCCAGGGAGTATCTGTTGACGACTACAGTACCAGACTCGATTCCTGTATCGCCAGGGCACGTCTGAAGAGTTCGAAGATCCGATTCCTGTATCTTGCCAGGGAGTATCTGTTGACGATTACAGTACCAGACTCGATTCCTGTATCTAGACAGGGCACGTCTGAAGAGTTCGAAGATCCGATTCCTGAATCTTGCCAGGGAGTATCTGTTGACGACTACAGTACCAGACTCGATTCCTGTATCTAGACAGGGCACGTCTGAAGAGTTCGAGGATCTGATACTTGAATCTTGCCAGGGTGTATCCGTTGAAGACTAACATTACCAGACTCGATTCCTGTATCTCGCCAGGGCACGTCTGAAGAATTCAAAGATCCAACTCCTGTAACCAGTCAGGACACATCTATACCAAGCATCTGAAAATCAGCTCCTGCAACGTGTCAGGTACTCATTTTTTCTTTTGCAGGCATGCAGGTTCTCACTAAAGAATCTCTTACGCGATCAACATCCATGTGGCATCTATAAGCCCATCATCCTATTCGTCAACCTCTAAATGGCATCGGTAAGCCCATTTCCATCATCACACTGCTGCTATGTGAGCGCAAATTTCTGGGCACTCTAGTGTTCAATCATCTTCTACCCTCGGATTACGAAAGGCACGTCAGCCAATCTACATCCTCAGGTCTAAGAAGATTGAACAGGGGCAACTGTTGTACCCCAAAATTTACCCTCTCATATTCTCCAAGAAACTGCCAAGTCAAGCTTCAAAATCTCCTCAAGGGTTGCATAGTCAAGGGCCTCCTAAGCAGTCAAACTAGGGTTTTGGTTCTCACAAGGAAGCCGAAGTTTTCAAGGTCTCAATCAAGTCTCCCATGCACACAAACATTGTCAAGCACCTACATGTCAATTTTCAAGACTTTCAGCACAAAATTGCACAGTCAAAACCCTAATTGCACTACAGTCAACTGTAGGGGCAAAATGGTCATTTGGCAGTCAAAAGTTCAAATTTTTGGTCAACATCTCATTTTGAAGCCACAAACATCATTTGATCAATGCTTGATCATGATTCTCAAAACTTGGCTCAAAAATCATCAAGATGCAAAAGTTTCTATTTTTGGACAGTTGAAAAAGTCAACTGAAATTGACCAGGGCATAACTTCCACATGGATTATCAGAAAAAATTCCATCCAAAGCTCATTTTGAAGAGAAAGACATTTCCTACAACTCATCTTCATACTTCAAGTCCAAGAAATGCTCTCACAAAAAGTTATCAATTTCAACATTATAGGTCATTTTCAAAAGTCAACAAAAAGGGACTTTAAGTCAAAGGCCATAACTTGAGATTGGTAAATCAAAATGACATGGGACCAAATACATTGTTTAGAGGACTCAAAAACCTTTCCAAAATGTCCAAAAACATGAGCAAATCTTAAAAATTGAGCAAGTTATGCATTGGAGAAGTTGGGAAATTTTTGTGAAATGACCAAAATCATTTATCCTTGAAATCTCATTTTTAACAAAAGGGGCCCACTTTTTCCACTTGAATTAACTTGGCCATGCTTCCCACGTGTCCCACCTTTTATTTCAGATTTTTTTATTAATTTTTTCATTTTTATTGATTTTATTGGATTTAATTAATTTTAAATCTTTTAAAATCAAAAGAAATTCAAAAATTAATTTAAAAGGGAATATTTGGCCTTAACTAGCCTTGAAACATCATTATGTGCCTACCAAAATTCATGCAAGGGAGTAAACAAGGCAAGAATTCAAAAATGAGTCAAAAAAGGAAGTTTTGTTATGGAGGTTTATGGAGGATTTTGGACTTGAATGCTATACATTAAGAGACCATAATTCCTTTTGATTCACATTACCTAATGCCTATACAAGGGATCAAAAACGAAATTGAGAAGAGGCTGCACCAGAACACGAGAAAATCACAACCTAAAAAGTCCCCAAAAAACGAAAAAAACACATTTGAACTTTTCAAGAAAAAAAGCAAAACTATAAACCTACTTGCAGCACGTTTTAAGCCTCTATTCCAATCAAAAACACATTCCTTGCATTGCCAGGAATCTCCAGCAATCAAAATCAAGCCCAAACACGCAAAGAAGCATCCCCACGACACCCCACGGTTTGTCCAAAATTTGAAAATCAAAACTCCATTTCCATGCCTTTTTAATTCATTTTAAATATTGCTATGCATTGCTGATGTTATTACCAAGCTTCCTGTATGCTTTAATTTGACTGTAAGGCCACAAAATGCAAATCACCATGGGAGACATCTAGGTTTTCCGAAGCTTTCAATTTGGGGCTTCTCACATACGCAAAAATTGGAACCTCAAACTGCCATGGTTGAATTGAGGAAGATGAGACGAATCCAATGGACCCCTCGCGCCTAATTTATGTCTAACGAGGAGCTAATCGCTATTATTTGCAGGCTTGTGTTTTGGGGGGGGGGGGGGGTTTAAAACCCCCGCTACATGTTTGTTATTTTGCAGAAAAGGTAGAAGACGATGGCGTGGCAACCGGGCATTAGACCATTCAAAATTCCGCGCGCGTTTTTTTAATTCCCAGGATTTATTTGCTTATCAATATAATATTAAGTGTTTATTGTTATGTCAATTGAAACAGCTGGCTCAGATGGCAACGCGTTAGTGGATATTCTCAGAAGGCACGAGTTCGAGTCCTGGTTCAGGCATTTTTTTCACCTTTTTCATAATTAACATGTTTCCTTTGTTTTTCACCTTTTTTTATATTTTTAATCCTAATTTAATTTATATTCAAATAATTTTCTCATGCATTTAAAAACTCACAAAAAATATTTTCCTTTTGCATTTTAATCAGAAAAATGTTTATTTAATTTTTGACATTAAAAATAATATTTTTGCATGCATATTTAATTAATTGTTAAATAATCATTAATTTGACTTTTATTTGCTTTTAGTTATCAAAATTGATCCAAAAAAAAACACCAAAAAATAATTACTCTATCATTAAATTAATTTAACTAACATTTTCATAAAAAACCCAAAAAAAAAATATATAATTAACACTTTTATTATTATTATCTTTATTTTGTAAATAAACCATAATTGAATTAGTTTTTAATTAGGTCATTTTAACATTCTTTTTAATAATTAAAATAAATTTAGACTTAGGCTTTTCTTTTGACATTTTAATTTCTTTTTCTATTTTATTTCATAAAAAAACATAAAAAAAACAAAAACATCAAAAAAATAAAAAATAAAATAACTTCTTTTCTTTAATCATTAATTAATTTAAATAATTTCAATTCAATTCCTTAAAGGGTCCAACGCCCTCGCACTCGATTCTTATTTCTTTTCGCACATTTATTTTTATTTCTTTTGTGGATATAATGTACTTGTTTCAAAGCCCTGTAATAGTTAATTAGGCTTTTATTTTCTGCATTTTATTTTAAATCGGGTCTGGATTAATTTGGCGTTGTAGACCCGCGCCTTTGTAATAGCGTAGGACCTTTATTTTTTCCGCACTTTAAATTCCCGCACCTTTAACTGTTAAACAATAACATGAAAGAATGAATGCCCAAAAATAAAATCAAAACGTAGATCACCAATGCATGACAAGACAAACAATAAACTGAAAATGACACACAATTCACACACCACCCCTAGGGTACGCTTCACTGTTGCCTTGCCCCTCGAAAGGTGATCGTCGAGTAGAGGATGTCTTAGTAAGTCCTCATGATCCGGGAACCTGGCATGAGGGTAGCTTCTAAGGTGTCTTCCTGTTGCTCTGGTGATCACCATGTCCCGAACCTCGAATTGACCCGAACACCTCCAACGGTGGTGCTACCTACCTCTCAATGGTGGGATGGCATTACCTTAAGGACATTTACACAGACTAATTCCTTAGGGTAGGTAGATGACTCGTAGATACTTGCTCTAAATTTCAAAACAAACAAAATACTTTTCACACCTTACACTTTCAAAAAGTTTTCAAACAATACTTCATACACTCTTGAGGACTGATACAAGAGTTACCTAGAAGTTTTCAAAACGAACTTTTTTTCAAAACCCACACACACTTGAAAAGCAAACAAACCATTTTTTGAAAACACAAATGAGCAAGTATCTAAGAGCCCATGGATAACCATGGATAGAAAGGGTGCTAACACCTTCCCTTTCTATAATCTACCTCCCGAACCGAGAACTAATCTCATAAGGAATTTTTCTGTGCTTTTGTCCTTTCCTTGTTGGAGAAAATAAAAGACGGTGGCGACTCTTGCTTACCGCGACATTTCGCGAAACCAGCTTTAAACAGTCAGTTCCAGATCCACCGATCACAAGTTCGATCTTAGGAAATACTGGAACTATGGGCTACCCTGGGGGATTCGTTCCACCATCAGGGACACAATCCCATTTCGCCACCCCATTAACTAGACCACCCGGTTTCGATGGGAATAGAATCAGAAATTCCTCTTATGGAATGCCAACACCTTTTATGGCAGGTTTACACAATTCCACATCGAATTCATCTCCACAACTAGGGTCTGGGTCTGGGGCGAATCAGTTTATGACAAATAACCAAGGGTCGGTGGGTTATAGCACATTGCCTATCCTAACCACAAATAACCAGTTGGCTTTTAGGCAATTGATGGATGACAGTAATCATAATATGATAGGGGTGTTAGCGCAAACCATGCAGGAGATATTTGCCCCAATAGTGCAGAATGTGACCGTGACGAACAGGGAAAACGCTGACAATATGAGTCGAATAGCAGATTTCTTTGCTCCTCCAGAAAGGCGTAGGCAGAACCAGGCGGGATTTCGAACAAACATGCCTGTTATAGAACAAATTGCTAACGACCCAATTTATAGACCACCCAGAGAAGAAGTTAACTTAGGGGCCAGGGCACCAAGGTTAGAAGCCCCAATAATCCCGGGTCCACAAAGGGAAGTTATGGAACCAGGGGCAAGGGTCGAAAGGCCAGAAGCCCCAGAATTTCGAGAAGAACAACCTAGGGGAGTTGTTTTGGTTGGTCGAAATCAAGATGCCGATGCCGTCGTTCATAGGATTCGAAACGATAACATCCTGGCAGAAAACAACCTAACCACCATGATAGAGAGGGTCATGGCCCATAATGGCCTCAACACAGGAATGAGGAGGCCAAATTACGCTTCTCCTATATTGGATTGCATAATGCATACTGATTTACCAAGGGGATATAAAGTCCCTAAATTTACAAAGTTCGCTGGGGATACCGATGAGTCAACAGTCGAACACATAGCGAGATATCTGACCGAAGCGGGGGATATAGCCAATAATGAAGATCTCAGGATCAAATACTTCCCAAGTTCCTTGACAAAAACTGGGTCCATTGACACTTGGACTCTCTTAGAGAGATTATTCCATGAACAATTTTACATGGGACAATCGAAAATAAGTTTGAAGGAACTGGCCAGTGTTAAGAGAAAGTTCACCGAACCCATAGATGATTATTTGAATAGATTTAGGCTTTTGAAATCCAGATGTTACACAGTAGTGCCTGAACATGAGTTAGTCGAAATGGCCGCCGGTGGCTTGGATTATTCTATTCGAAAGAAACTAGACACTCAGTATTTGAGGGATATGGCTCAGTTAGCCGATAGGGTTCGACAGGTCGAAAGACTAAAGGCCGAAAAAGCCAGAGTCTTTAAGAATAGCAAGAAAGAAAGGATTTCCTACGTTGGGACTGAGGAAGCAGAAGAATACCCTGAATTCGAATTCGAAGAGGTCGAAATCGACCTCGCTGAATTAAAACAGGCCCCGCCTTACTCCTGCAAAATGTTAGTTCCCACAAAAGGGAAAGATATTGTTGAAAATGAGAAAAGTGACAAATTTCCAAAGAAGGTTTATACCTTCGACGTCACTAAATGTGACGAAATTTTTGACTTGCTTGTCAAGGATGGCCAACTAATTGTGCCATCAAATGTCAAAATACCTCCTTTGGATCAGAGAAAGAAGAGGGGATTTTGCAAATATCATAGTTTCCTAGGCCACAAGACCTCACAATGTTTTCTTTTCAGGGACTTGATTCAAAACGCGATCAAAGATGGCAGACTAAAGTTTGCTGATAAGGTAAAGATGAAAGTGGACGAAGATCCCTTGGACGTCGCAGACACCAACTACTCCGAGCCTGCATGCATTGGAGAGGTCAACATGGTGGAAACTGATCGAAGCGACGCCCTAACAGAAGAGAAGGGTACTGGAATTGAAAACTGGGTGATGGTCGAAGTCAGCGAGGAGGTCACTGAAGACATCCAGAATACGCCAGAGACTTCGATTGCTGCACCTATAGCTGTTGTAGGAGAAACCCAAGCTACTGAAGGCCAGGGGAATCAAAACGAAGGATTAACACAAGGCACTGAGAGCTTGAGGCTGGAATTGGAGAAAGTCCAAATCACGCAGCCAATTTCCCCTCAGAAGGAAATATGGGACACTCT
Organism: Vicia faba; assembly: GCA_948472305.1. Taxonomy (NCBI): domain Eukaryota; kingdom Viridiplantae; phylum Streptophyta; class Magnoliopsida; order Fabales; family Fabaceae; genus Vicia; species Vicia faba. The sequence goes on along the minus strand of OX451738.1, from coordinate 316,400,439 downwards.
AGGGGAACCCAGTGGAAAATTTGACTATTTGGTCAAATATTCTGCCCCAGAGAGTTCGAAGGTTCAGATTGAGGATATAAAGCCCACAGGATGGGGTGATGATGAAGCTAAAGAGTGGGATGTGGAAATAAATATGGTGGATATGGAAAGACCTCGCTCTGAGATGGAGGAAGTGGAAAAATACTTAGAAAAAGAAAAGTACAGAATGGGGGATAATCACACTGGAGATGCTAGTCTCAAAGATTATCTCATGACATGCCACAAAGGAGATTCGGGCATGATATTGTGCCCCAGGTGCAGCATCCTCTGCAATCAAAGAATTGCTGTGAATTTCGAAAGGGTACAGAGGGCTCGAACTGGCAACAATTGGCGCCAGGATAACCAGCTTTTTAGGTGTTATCCCAAGGCTGGGGAAAGTTTGCTGGAGTTTGTGTTTCGCTGCTACAAAGGGGCAACCAAGTGCTTGATTTGCCCAAGGTGTTCTGCTGTGTATGACCAAAGCATGGCCAGGGCCTTCGAAACGATTCCCTTCGCCCCTTGCTGGAACCATCAAGAAACTGCCCAGATGGGCCCACGTTTCGACAGCAGACACAAACAGCGAAGGCCTGATAGCCCTCACCCCAAGGCTGCTCGAAGAGTAACTTTCAAACTCCCTGCTGAAGTGCCAACCGATAGATGGTTACAAGTCAGAAATGACAAAGGCAAAGATAGATGGAGAAACGCTGAACGAAATGCACGCCATGCTGTGACGTACAGGAAGCAATTCAACACGGCAAAAAGGGAGGAAGTGAGATTAGAGAATTACAAAGGAAGGAACCCCATGTCAAGATCCCAGTGGCGCAGACAGCAAAGGATTCGAAAGGCTGAGAGAGAAGCTGTGGCAAACAAAGGGGATACTTCAACGAAAAACCAAGGTGAATCTAGCACCAACAAACCAAAAAATCAAACTGAAGATAAACCTCCAGTCAATAGGAGGCTCTTCTCTGAAGAACAACGCGATGAACCAAAGGAATACACTCCAGGCCCGGAAGAGGACGAAGATATGATAACAGATAACTTCGAATCGGAGGGGGAGTCTTCATTCAACTTGAACTGTAACATGGTGTCTGTGCTTCCCTGCGAATTTGGGCAGGAAACCGAAATCAACGAATATGAGGAGGAAGACACCACAGATTTGATGAAACATAGGCCCGTGTGCTACTACGTGATGGACAATGGGGCTGTTGAGGAACAAAATGCGTTCTTCGAACGTCCAGAACCTGCAATGAAGAACCATCTCAAACCACTTTTCATTCGGGCGAAAGTTGGTGTCCATGGTGTGAACAAAGTTCTAGTGGATGGGGGTGTTGCAGTCAATTTGATACCCCAGTTCATGCTAAAAAGATTAGAGATCCGCGAAGGAGATATCAAACCCCATAATATGGTTCTGTCCAATTATGAGGGAAAAGTGGGCAAAACACTGGGGGTGGTCCAGTTGGAATTGACAATAGGCTCAAGCTGTAGGCCCACCATGTTTATGGTGATCGAAGCCAAGGCCAACTATAACCTGCTGCTGGGAAGAGAGTGGATCCATGGCGTGGGGGCAGTTCCTTCGTCAATGCATCAGCGACTAGTTCTGTGGAGAGATGATGGAATCGTGGAAAACATCGAAGCAGACCAGAGTTACTTTATGTCAACTGTCAATTTAGTTGACAAAAGGGATTATGATAAAAATCTGGAAAAGATTGCTCCATGTGTTCCAAATGATGAGATCAATGAAACTAGAAACGCCCACTACTACATGACACTTCGTCATGACGGCCTTTACTGGGATAGAACAATAATCAGTGAAGAAGAGGAAGTCGAAAGCACTATACAAAAACGGCCAGCAGGCTGGGACTTCGACAACCTTAGCCATGACTGAGTCTACCTTTTTCGAAAGGATTTCGGCCTATATGGCTGAGAACAAATCAAAAGCGGCCTTAGAGGCTGAAATAAATAAATCAACTATAAAGACGAACGAAGTTAGGGGGGAGGGTTCGAAATGCTCACCCTTCAAAGAGTCTGAGATGGATCAAAGGTTGGATGCCATCTATGATAAAGAACCCTTAGGCTTCGAAAGGGATCCCATAAACTCAGGTGCCAAAATGTTGGCACAGGATCCGCTCGAAGAAGTCAACTTAGGGGATGAAAAAACGAAAAGAGTAACCTACATAAGTGCTAAACTTAGCCCAGGCCTCAAGAAGAAAGTGATCGAAGTCCTTAAGGAAAACAAAGATTGCTTCGCATGGGATTATGATGAGATGCCTGGTTTAAAGAGGGAATTGGTCGAACACAGACTGCCAATCAAAGATGGCAAGAGGCCCATCAAAGAAACTCCCAGAAGATTCGCACCAGCGGTTCTCACAAAAATTAAAGCTGAGATCGAAAGGTTGCTACGCTGCAAATTCATCAGAACAACAAGGTACGTTGAATGGTTAGCAAACATAGTACCCGTTATTAAGAAAAATGGTTCTTTAAGAATTTGCATAGATTTTAGGGATTTAAACACTGCAACCCCTAAGGATGAATATTCCATGCCCGTGGCAGAAATGCTAGTAGATTCTGCTGCAGGGTTCGAATACTTGAGTATGTTAGATGGATACTCTGGGTATAACCAGATTTTCATTGCTGAAGAAGATGTTGCAAAAACAACATTTCGTTGCCCAGGAGCCTTAGGCACCTACGAATGGGTGGTAATGCCTTTTGGTTTAAAGAATGCTGGGGCAACTTATCAAAGGGCGATGAATTCAATTTTTCATGATTTCATCGAAACCTTCATGCAGGTGTATATTGACGATATAGTCATCAAATCTATATCTGCAGAAGCACATTTGCATCATTTAAGCCAATCATTCGAGCGAATGAGAAAGCATGGCTTAAAGATGAATCCCCTTAAATGTGCATTTTTTGTGCAGGCTGGAGATTTTCTTGGTTTTGTGGTCCACAAGAAAGGAATCGAAATCAACCAGAACAAAACCAAAGCCATAATGGAGACGAAAGCACCTGCGTCAAAAAGGGAGTTGCAATCTCTGCTAGGGAAAATTAACTTCCTCAGAAGATTCATCTCGAACCTGAGTGGAAGAACCCAAGCTTTCTCTCCGTTACTTCGTCTGAAGCAAGGTCAAGCCTTCGAATGGAACGAAGCTCACCAGGAGGCGTTTGACAGAATAAAAGAATATCTTTCTCAGCCTCCTATTTTGTCTCCACCATCATGGGGGAAGCCCATGAGATTGTACATATCTGCCTCTGAAGTTAGTATAGGTAGTATGCTAGCACAAGAGGATAGCAACGGCGTCGAAAGAGCCATATACTATTTAAGCAGAGTGCTAAATGATGCAGAGACCAGATATAGCAATTTAGAAAAGCTATGTCTCTGTTTGTATTTCTCTTGTATGAAACTCAAGTATTATATAAAACCTGTTGATGTTTATGTTTCATCTCACTTCGATGTCATTAAACATATGCTTTCAAAACCAATAATGCATAGCAGAGTTGGCAAGTGGGCTTTAGCCGTAACAGAATATTCATTGACTTTCATGCCTTTAAAAGCTATGAAAGGTCAAGTGATTTCTGATTTTATTGTGGACCATTCGTTGGTTGAGCAGACAAGCATGAGTTACGTCGAAATGCAACCATGGAAATTGTACTTTGATGGTTCAACCCACAGGAATGGAAGTGGTGTTGGAGTCCTTCTAATTTCTCCTGAAGGAATTCCAACAAAATTCAAGTATAAATTAGATGGTCATCGTTGTTCGAACAACGAAGCTGAGTATGAAGCGCTCATTGTTGGACTTGAAGCTTTGTTGGAATTGGGGGCAACCAGAGTCGAAATTAAAGGAGACTCTGAATTAGTGGTCAAACAAATCACAAAGGAATACAAGTGCATAAAGGAAAATTTAATGGTATACTTCGTCATAGTCAATAGGCTATTAAGGAAATTTGAATACATGGATATTCAACACATACCAAGAATAGAGAACCAAGAAGCAAATGACTTAGCGCAGTTGGCTTCAGGTTATAAAGTGTCTACCGAGAACTTTAAGGATTTGGTCGAATTAAGGGGAAGAGTTATGGCTACTAGATTCACACCATCGGATCTGGAAAGTATGAGATTGGGATATGCTGAGAAACAGGGATTCGAAATACTAGCCATAAATACTTTGTCAGATGCAGATTGGCGAAGTCCATTGAAGAGTTATTTAGCAGACCCAACTCTAAAGGTGGATAGAAAAACAAAATATAGAGCATTGTCATATCTCCTCATGGGGAATGAATTGTTCAAAAAGACCCAAGAGGGTGTATTATTGAAATGCCTAGGAGAGAGTGAGGCATATTTAGCATTGTCTGAAGTCCATAATGGGGCATGTGGGGCACACCAAGCAGGCCATAAAATGAAATGGTTGCTATTTCGATACGGTTTGTATTGGCCTAGCATGCTCAAAGATTGCATAGACTTTGCTAAAGGATGTGAGGAATGTCAGAAACATGCAGGAATTCAACATGCCCCTGCAAGTGAGTTGCATTCGATCATCAAACCATGGCCATTTAGAGGATGGGCATTGGATTTGATAGGAGAAATAAATCCTGCTTCGTCTAAAGGACAGAAATACATCTTGGTGGGAGTAGATTATTTTACCAAATGGATCGAAGCTATACCTCTGGTAGTTGCTGATCAAGAGGCAATTATTGAATTTATACAAAAGCACATTATCTATAGGTTTGGATTGCCAGAAAGCATAACTACAGACCAAGGCTCTGTATTTACTGGTAGAAAGATGCAAGGATTTGCCCAAGAAATGGGGTTTAGATTGCTAACATCAACACCATATTATGCTCAAGCAAACGGACAAGTCGAAGAAGCAAATAAAGTAATAATAGGATTAATCAAGAAGCATATTGGCAAGAAGCCAAGAAATTGGCACAAAACTCTGGACCAAGTGTTATGGGCTTGTAGAACATCTCCTAAGGAAGCTACTAACACTACGCCTTTCCAACTTACATTTGGTCATGATGCAGTGTTACCAGTAGAAATTCATCTGCAATCAGTTCGAATTCAGAGACAAAACGAAATCCCAGCTGCATTATATTGGGAAATGATGATGAATGAATTAGTTGAGTTAGACGAAATTAGATTACATGCGTTGGAAATTTTGATGAGGCAAAAAGAAAGAGTGGCCAGAACATACAATAAAAGGGTGAAGAAAAAAGTATTCATTATTAATGACTTGGTTTGGAGAGTCATATTGCCTATGGATAAGAAGAATAAAGCATTAGGTAAATGGTCACCTCATTGGGAAGGACCTTTTCGAATATTAAAAGTGTTCTCAAACAATGCATACGAAGTCGAAGAACTCTTAGATGATAAACGTGTCCTAAAGGTTAATGGAAAATATTTAAAGAAATATAAGCCAAGCCTGCGGGAGATTCGAATAGTAACAACGTAAACAAAATATTATAAAAAGCCAAGATGGCAAGATAGAATGCCAAAATGGCGTTGTTCGAATATTACATGTAAGAAACCAAAATTATAGTCAGATAAACATCAAAATCTAGAAATAAGCATTATTTTTCAATCGATTAAAGGTGCTTCGAAATGTTTCAAGTTTCTGCTGAGCGAACCGCCTGGCTCCTTCCAAGGTTGCCACTTCTCCTTTAAGTTGTTCTGCAGTCTCCATTTCTGCAAGCCCCTGGTTGAGAAGCTCTTCGAATTGGTTACCTGCAGGATTGGTTTCGAAGGCTAGTTGTTGTTCCTTAGCCTCCTTAACTTTCTGTTGAAGTTCCAGAATCTGCCTTTCCCAAATAAGAATGGACTCAGCTCGAGCCTCATAATCAGTTTTCGCCTGCTTTAGATGCATAGCTTGATCCTCAGCTTCTTGAGAGAGTTTCGAAGCTTGTTCATAAGCGGCATCCATGGCAATGCGTTTCTCTTGAACCTTCTTGGCCGCAGATTCGTCTTGGAGAAGGTAGCCAGTTACGTTGTCCAGTAAATTCTGAAGATCGAACAAGAGAGTACTAACTGGCAAGGAGCAGGTGGAAAGATTGACCTTTGTGAGCAGCTCCTTCATAGTATAGCAAGCAGTACTATCTTGCTTAAGCACTTCGAATATATCCACATTGAGATTAGTTCTCCTAATTTTGTTAAGAAGAACAACTCTTTCATCTGTGGGAAGAGGATAGCTGGTTGAACTTGTGCTAGCCCTAGCGAGTGGGACGTCCCTCTGAGCCAACTTTGCCTTCATGTACCCAATAGGGTCATTTCGTCTCAGAAGTGCCAGTTCCTCGTCAGTCATTCGAGACAGAGAGGATTGGGGGAGTTCCACGCGTAGGGGAACCACGTTTGTTTCAACCTCTAGGGGTTCGTTGATTGCATTACCATCCCCTTCATTTGCTTCGTGCTCTTGGTCTTCTTCATCCTCGTCCAAATCTACCACTTCGATACCATCCCTTTTGCTGCTATTTGCGTTAGACTCCGTCCCAGCAGTCGAACCGTCATTGACATTTTCCTCGTCATTGGCATTTTCCTCCTCATATTCTTCGGCTCTTTGCCCAGAATCAGCTTTCTCTTCTTCAGTTTGAGTGTCCTTTGGGTCCTCTTGAAGAGTTTCAAGAGGGGACTTTTGAAGAGAAGCCCTTTGCAAATCCTCTGCAGACGTTTGAAGTATTGTTTCGTTCACCTCTTTCAGAGGAATGGAGGTACCTTGATCATCCTGCTGTTCAGAAGTTCCAGCCAGAACCGCCATATTGGAGGAACCTTTATTTTGGACTAAGTTGCTGGAATCTCCTTGAGGAGAGGAGTTGAGCGGAGCAGCGGCCCTGGATGGTGAGGTCAAAATGGTGGAAGTTGGATTCAAGATGTTCTGCAAGGAACAGCAGAATGTTAAAGAAAAACATTCACCAAGGTAATAAGAAGTTAGTATTAGAAACAATTTTTAGAGGTTCAATTTACCTGTGGATCCTCAGAGGAGAGGTTACTAGCTATACGTTCCAACGTTGGGTTGGAGGTCGAAGGTGGATTTTTGGATTTGGGTAAGGGAGCAGCATCCCTGGAATCGAGTCCAGAGACACTAGTCGGAACAGTGCTTTTAGAAGTATCTTTCTTTAGCTTCTTCTTCGAAGCAGTAGTTAAGTTTCCTCCAGCCTTGGGGTCTTCCCCAGTGGTGCTTGATTTCCGCTTCTTGGGAGTAGTAGGAGGAAGCTTGTTGGTCTGAAAGAATTTTAACGAAAAGTTAGATGTAAACCATAAAGCTTGAGTGAATTCAAAACATCAAGGCTAAGTGATTACCGTTGGAATTGGAACACTTGTTGTTGTTGGCGTTATTGTTGTTGTTGTAGTTGCAGCAGTAGTAGTTGTTTCGGGTGGAGTCGCTTTGTCAGTAGTTTCAATGGAGGCTTGAGAGGCACTCCCTTCCTTCGACTTTGAGGCAGCTGTCTTTATCCTGATAGTTGAAAATCGAAACAATTAAAGCAAAGGTTAAAGATATGGAAAATAAAATACATTTGGGATTTTCCCAAGCATTCGCACCTGTGCCTTGATCAGATTTAATTGACATGGCAGAAAGGTCGTATCGAAGGTGTCCTGGGAAATCATGAAGCCAGTATCGAGCCCATGTCACAGTCTCAGATGGCTTTGGTTTCCTTTGAAGATATTTGAACATCTCTTTGCAAGTAAACCACCATGGATATGGGGGAAACCAAGCCAGAGCCAGTTCTGAGGTAGGTAATCTGGGAAATTTAGGTGGATGCATTTCGAATGCCAACCTATACCTATCCTCAGGTGACAGCCCTGAAGGAAGTTTTAACTTAGAAACTTTTTGTTTAAATTTTTCCTTCAAGGTCTCAGCTGCTTGATGCACAGTGGAGTCCAAGCGCGTGGGGTCGTAAGTAGTTTCAAAATAATTTTGAAAAGCTTTAATCTCTTTGGCATGAGTAAACATACCTTTCTTTGCCGGTACCTGCACATCGAAGGCATCAATTAGTTTCTGTCGAATTGTAAGTGTATCGAACATATAAGTTTGATAAAACTTAATCCACCACTCCAGAAATCCTTTAGCCGCGAGATGGGTAGGTTCGAAGGCTATCAGCTCAAATTGGGCAAAGCCTTGATATTGTTCTTGCTGTATTTTGGCTTCCCTTGCCTTGAAAGTTCGTCCAGAAGTGATGGCGCTCTCAGTTTGGAACAAAGGTTCAGTAATCAGTTGGCATAAGCCAAACTGCCTCGAAACGAAGTTTGGTTGGTAGGCAAAGAGAAGAATTTGGTTCTTGGCTGGGGTTATCCTTGAAGAGATGAGTCTAGGCAGCAAGAAAGCTCTCCATACATCCTGAATCTCCTTGCTCTTGATGGCTTCCGAGAGAGCCATGGTGAACCAAGAAGGTCCATGAGCCCTCGAAGCAAAAGGTGCCATGCTCTCTTCGAACTTGTGCCTTTTAGAGAATATCATGATGTACTTCGAGAATTGAACTTTGAAGTCATCTTTGTCATCATTAGGAGTTAGTCTTTGAAGCCTAGTGCCTTCGACTATCCTATCACTTATCTCAGAATCTTGCTCATCAATGGTATTGGCGGTTGATAAGGAAGGTTCGAACATGGCATTTAGCCATAGTTGGAGTAACCAAAAGGGGCCAGCCAATAAAATGTTTTTGGAGGTGTGGGATTTGAGGCTCGAAACAGCTGACCTCAGGCTTTCATAGAGGTCAACTAAGAGTAATTCACTTAGGCACACTTTTCGATTTTCATGTAAATCCCTAGCTAGAGGAATGAACCTACTAGCTACCTGCAGGGATCTACTGCAGAAAACGTATCTTGACAGCCACAGGGTTAAAAAAGCAATGTGCTCTACGTCAGACACATTGTTCCCTTCAGCATGATAATGACTGATAAATTTGGAAAAACTGGCTAACTTGACTTCGAAGTCAATTATGCTTGAGTGCTCTTCGTTGTCAGGAATATAAGTTTCTCCCACTGGCGACAGCCCAGTAATGGCCGCTATATCGAAGAAGGTTGGGGTGATCATTCCACCTGGGAGATGGAAAGTGTTGTAGGTACTGTCCCAGAAATAAAGGGACGCGAATAGCAGAGGGTGGCTGTAGGTGAAACCAGGTTTCGATAACTTAATCAGGTTATAAATGCCTAATTCTTCCCATTGCTGGGATTTCTTGGCTTCTACTTTCGTGAACCAATTTTGATAAGCAATATCAGAAGTAGGGCAAGATCGAAATGGCTTAAAATTACTTTTTACATAATCCAAAACAAAGGGGTCCTTGGGAGGAACAGTTGGGGTTTCTACGGTATTTGAACTAGGAGATTCTACTGCCCTAGGGGCATCCATTTTGTTGAATAAGGGTTTGAAGCTATAACAGACGGGAAAAATTGTCCTGGTGTCCTTTAATATTTCAAAAACCGTAAGAGGGCCATTTAAAGCTAACCTCTTACCAGCAACATGGGTAGGAATGAGTACCTGTGATGCATACAACATTTCTTTTTCTTTGGAAATCATCTGAGGGGCAAGAGCAGATTGGCCTTGGATGGTGATGATTTTACTTTCCATGGTAGCTCCTGTAGTTTTTCCTTTCTTCTTGGAGACTTTCTTGAGTTGGGATGAAGTAGAAGAAGACATTTTGAAAGATGTTTGAAAGCTTAGATTGTTTTATGAGAGAAGGAGGGTAAAAATTCAGAGTGTGAAAGATTTAGAGTGTGAAAAGGAAAGAAGAAGATTAAGTTGATGTTTTATAATGGGAAGTTTAAACATCCACCAAGTAGAGGTGTGATACATGGAGATCATGGATTGGTGTGATGAAGAGGTGGCATGAAGTTAATATAGGTAATAGGCGTGATTTAAAAGATAATCATTACTTATAACTGCACCACGCTGTGAAGTGACTCCGGGCGGTTAAGGAATCCAAAAGGTGCTATGATTGACGTGACTGGAGTCAAATGCATTAATTGTTATGATGATTCGAAAGTCCTATCAAAATCTTGTGTAGATGTTTAAAATAGGTATTTCTCAGAGGAATCTAAATACATATTTTAAAGGGGCATTTTGTTGGCTGAAGATTTTGATAATGTTATTTAGAAGCCAAATAAGTTAAACGTTTTGATCGAAATGGAATTAAGCGTCGTATTTCGAAGTAGCAGAAGCAGTGTTTCGAATAAGTATGTCAAAGCTTGGAGCTTCGAGCGGCAATTATGGGAACATATCTAAAGGAGTCTCGAAACAACAGCGAGGTTGTGTTTGGGAAAAGCGTTTGAAACGGAGAAACACCAAAGCATTTAAAATTCAAATGGAAGCGGGACTTTCAAAGTTTGAAAGTTATGTGTTGGAGCATTTGGGGACACGTGGAAAGATGAAAGAAGCATTGTCTTGCATGTTCGAAACGTGGCATAATCCCATAGCGAGACCGTTAGGGTCGAATTAGTATAAATAGGAGTCTTAGTATTAGGATTTCGTGTGTCATATCTATTATACAAAATACTCAATAACATTCAAACTACCACATGGCAAGGGAAACGAATGCAAGAGAAATGTATGTATGATAGCACCATGTATTTCTGATTTAATGAAAACCTTTTACCATTTCCAGTACTTTCCTTTATTCTTTTTGTAAAACAACATTTACAAGTTTTCTTATTTACAGTCTTTTCACTTCGAAGTCTCTTCCTCAAAGTTTTACGTTTTATTGTTTTCTTTATATTTCGAGCACTTCATATTTCAGAAAATTGTCACATTTTCCATACCTTTACCTTCAAGTCTTGTCTTTCGAACGCCTACTTTTACTTAAAATCATTTACAGATTTCTTGCATTAAACGCTTTCTTCACACTTCAAACTTTTACGTTCCAGAAACACTTTATGTTAACCGTTTTGTAAGTCGAAACCATTTACTTCATTTTCATGCAGTTTTATATGTCTTTACAATTAGCATTACAATTAGCATTTATTCGTATAACTTAGTTTTCATACACATTTTGATTACATCTTTAGACTCTTAGAGAGAGAGATCGAAACAAGCCAAACACTTATACAATATCAACCATGAATATCTGTTTGATTGTGAGAGTAACCTTAATATCCAAGGAGTCCTAGGATCAATCTAGTCGATCCTGTGAGTTACCAGAGGGATTGAATAACAGTAAGAAATATTATTCGATAGTTTGGAAGACTAGCGGTTGTTTACCAGAAATCACTGGAAATACTTGGTCACCATATATCATCTTTTAGGCAAGTACACATATATACATGAGTTTAATAGGTTTCTTATGTGACCTAAGTCATCATATTACTAATCAAATATTAAGATTCATACTCCGAGTACATGTATGTTTTCATGACCAAACAAGATCTCGTATACTATTTTCCATTTTCGGTGAGTATCCAAGTGTTTGTGCCAAGTATGTTAGGCTACACAAGCACACCGTTCATCACACGAGATAATTCGTCTCAACAAAACCAAGTAGGGTTCCTTATATCACTTTACACATTCAGGGAGTATCCAAGTGTATATGTCAAGTACCTTAGACAACATAAGCACATCGTTCAATCACAATACAAATACATTCTCACAATTGACTAGGGTTTCGTAAGTCGTATAACACATTCCTTGAGTATCTAAGTGTTTTCATCGAGGATCTTAGACCATACAAACACACTGGTTCACGTCGTATGACACTCACACATTCCTATGATCAATTAGGTATTTAATAGATTTTGAGATATTTTGTTATAATTCACATACAAATAAATCAAACAGTGAAATGTGACATATATACGTGACATGACACCACTCACACTTGTAGGCAACTCTACATTACGTAATCCAAGGAGGACTCTTTCTAATAAGTTAACATAGTCCATTACAAATGAAATATTGATGCATGTTATCACATTATTAATCAGTCAAATAGGATTCATGAAATCCAACAATCCTATCAGAATTATGGCATACAAGCCTCATTTTATTTCACCATATGGTAATTCATTGAACTAGATAAATTGTATCTTGTTTTGATCATATTGTGTTTTTGCTTAAGTTTTGTGTACTAACCATTACTTGTGCATTAAGTTAGAGCCTAAATTATTAAATTGGTATGACTATTCCACTCTTCTCCACCTTCTATTAGTTTACCTTTAATTATTTGTTGATATTTTTTGTTTGATGTATTTTGTGTATTAGTATATGTTTGCTATGTGTGTATGATGTATCTCATTCATCTGATTATTATATTCATTTGTGCATTGTATGTCATAAGGATTATTTCATTCATATGATTTTTTTTGTGTTCATATGCATCTAGGGGTGGCAAAATGGGCCCGGCCCGTTGGGCATGCTCGTTTTACCCGCACTTTAGTGTAGGGCGGGCCAAGAATTTAGGCCATCACCCTCTAATGTGACCGTCCCGCCCCGCCCCGTTTTCTTTGCGGGCTTTTACGGGCATGATTATTAGCATAAAAAATTTCATTTTTAGGCCTAAAAGGTGCAGTGGCCGCGGGCTTTCCCCGCCCCGCACTCATTTTTTTGCAGGACGAACCTAAGTTTTAGGTCCTCATCCTCAACTATGTCCGCCCCGCCCCGTTTTTTGTGGGCTTTTACGGGGTGGGCCTAAACGGGGCGGGCATGTCAGTTTGCCACCCCTATATGCATCATGACAATCATTGACATTAAAGTTTTTTGCATTACAATATATAACATTAAATATTTCATTAATTTATTGCATTGAATTATTATTATTCATATGTCCATAACATTCTTCATTCATCTATGCATAATTAACATTGTTTTTCATATTACATTAACCCTTTTAGAATATTCATTAAAATATTTTGGCATTTAAAAACCTCAGTTACAACCTTTGCAATTTCATCATAGCTTTCAATTTTGAATTTTAGTGCATGTTTCTTCAGTTTCATTTCATCATTAAATCATTTTTGCAAAAAAAAAAATCTCTCATTTTCTTTCATTCATATAATATGATTGTGTTACATGTGCATATCATACTATTTGCATCTTGATCATTCATTACTTCTTTTCATCTACATCAATATTATTTTCTTCATCTTGTCTTTTTTTGTTGCAATTTTTACTCCATATTTTTGCATTTAAAAATATTGGTAAGTGCATCAATTGATTATGTGCATGTGGAAATTCCTTGTTGTTATCTTTATGCATTATTTATCCCTCTTCCAATATATTTTTGTATGTGAATTAACCATTGTATTTTACTATTGAATGTTTCATGTCATTGTTATGCATATTTGTTGCATTTGGCATGTGTTAGATTTATATATGTGATGTATCATTCTCTTTGTTATATATTCTTATTTAGCTTTATTTTCTCTGGACTATTTGTTTTGTTGATGGTTATTTTTCATTTAGACTCATTTGTATCTATCTCTTTTTGATCTTGTCAAATGGGGGAGAAGTTGTAGTGTGAGTCTAGATTTGATTTATGTGTTTTATTAAAAATTGATATGGTGCAATGTTTCAGGGGGAGCACAAAGGAAATCATTGATCAAGCTTTACTTAATGCTTATGCCAAGCATAAAAAATGGGGAGACTGAAGTTTCTCTTCCCTCTAGGGCTTTAGTTTTGTTGTTTTTCTTATTTATTATCATTTACCATTTATCACTTTTGTAATAGAGTCTCCTACTAGTTAGATCTTTGCAGGTATCTTAGAATTGAGTGCAATGATTTTTAAATGGTGTTTTACATTGAATCATGTTTTTGCATGCATAAATCAAATGTTTATTGTTTAGTGTAAGCAATATCCTTTAAGCTAATTAGTCAATTTTTGGATCAAGAACCATATTTGAGTTTGGTTCAAGTAAAGACATTAGAATTCATCTTCAACCTCTAGCAAGATTAACACCAGTTACTTCTCAACTCATAGGGAATGTGAGATCTATTGTAGAGGAGGTTCATTATTTGTTTATGTTTATGAAGTTCTTGAGTTATAGGTCAAGATTCAGTTTGTGTGGTGGTGCTGGAGTTTGGGAATCCATCAAGAAAAAGAAGAAGTCTTTTATCCAAGATACTTTGGTAGTGATGTGTGGAATCCTACAAACAAAGTCAGAGTTTTTGTGTTCTTCATACAGATCAATGTTCAAGGGACCAGTTGGATCGAGTAAATTTTGTTGCAGAACAGAGGCTTGACAAAATTATTGATTCTTGTTGTACCCCAAAATTTGCCCTCCCATATTCTCCAAGAATGGCAAAGAGCATGCTTCAAAATCTCCCCAAGGGTTGCACAGTTCAAGGGCCTCCTAACAGTCAAAAACTAGGGTTTTGGTTCTGACAAAGAAATTGAAGTTTCCAAGGGTCCAATCAAGTCCCACATGCCTACAAACATGGTCAAGCATCCTCATGTCAAGTTGCAAGACTTACAGCACAAAATTGCACAGTCAAAAACCCTAATTGCTCAGCAGTCAACTGCAGGGGCAAAATGGTCATTTGACAGTCAAAGGTCCAAATTTTTGGTCAACATCTTATTTTGAAGCCACAAACATCATTTGATCAATTCTTGATCATGATTCTCAAGGCATGGCTCAAAAAGTCTCAAGATGCAAAAGTTTCCATATTTGGACAGTTGAAAAAGTCAACTGTAACTTGACCAAGGCATAACTTCCACATGGTTTATCAGAAAAATTCCATCAAAAGCTCATTTTGAAGAGAAATACATTTCCTATAACTCCTATTCACACTTCAAGTCCAAGAAATGCTCTCACAAAAAGTTATCAATTTCAACATTATAGGTCATTTTCAAAAGTCAACAAAAAGGGACTTTAAGTCAAAGACCATAACTTGAGATTGGTAAATCAAAATGACATGGGACCAAAGGAATTGGTTAGAGGACTTCAATACCTTTCCAAAATGTCCAAGAACATGATCAAAGCTTAAAAATTGAGCAAGATATGCCTTGTGGAAGTTAGGAAATTTTTGGGAATTTTGAAAAGTCAACTTTACTTCAAATGCCTCAAAATTGCTAATGGGCCACATTTTCTTCCAAGATTCATCATCCAAAGGCTATGCACGACCATTTGGCCCAAAGGGGATTTATTTCATCATTTTTATTATTTATTTGAATTTTTAATCACAATTAATTCATTTAATTAAATAAAATATGAAAAAAAATACTAAACCAATGCATTTGAATCTTTTTATGCAGCATTTGCTCTCATTGGCCATTGAAGATTCGTGCACATCCCAAATTGGAAAGATTGGCCATGATTGGAATCAAAATCACATGGAAAAGATTTGAAAAATATGCATGAAAAATCAAATATCTCATACATCAATGCATTGATCTTTTTGCCCAAGATTCAACCCTAACCCATCCCATACATAAGCACAAACCTAACCCTAATGAGAAGGACCTGAAAACTGCGCTAAAGCCATAAACAAACTTTGTATTTTTTGAAGAAAATTTCAAAAACTGTTTTCCTAGTTTCAGTAGGTTTCAAAGCAAAACAACAATTCCATTGCACTCCTGATACATCCAGGAACCTTCCGCAATCGAAATCAGTCCTCTGCACCTCAAGAAACGGTAGAACACAGTTACCCTGTACAGGGATTTTTCCTTAATCGTATTCGAATCTACACGCCATATCCATGCATTTTTATTGTTGTTTTATACTAATGTGTTGATTCTGAAGCTAGTAGTATGATTTAATTGAAGAATGCTTGCATATATGGAGAATTGCCATGAACGATGCCTAGGGTTTCAGAAACCTTGAATTAGGGACTTTGGCATATGATAAAATCATACCATGAGACTTGTACCATTAAAATCGTGACGTTCCAAGGAATCCAAAACATCCATCGCGCTTTTTTTATATTTGCTTAATTCCTATTCGCTATTTTTCATATTTCAGATTGTGGGGGTTTAAAACCCCCGCTATTTAGGTTGTTTTTTCAGGTAAAAATGCAAACGAGTGGAGAAGAAGATCATGTGTCAAGACATGGTTGGTGCGTTTGAATTTCGTGCGGAAAAATGCCACTAACCATTGTTTTGCCTTATGTTGATTACTTGTCATATCATGTTACAAATGTGCATGCAGCTCAGTTGGTGGAGGAAAGCATTGGTAAGCCTTGGGACCTGGGTTCGAACCCCAGGTCCCCCTACTTTGTTTCATATTTTTCTTCTTAACGTGGTTCTATGTAGCTTGCTCCCTGAGGCCTACCATGCAGCCTCATGACTTGGCTTGCCACATGTCCCATGGCATCAGTCCAATGGTCCAGATCTAAAGCCTATGGAATGATTCAGTCAATGCCTACGCACATGATCACCCAGAAGTCAACAAGGCCAGGAATTAAATGGGCCTAATTACTGGGACAAACCTCCAAACTGGGGTCAATACCCCCCCTGGTTTGCTTTTCTATCTTCTTTCTTCTCATTTTTTTTATTTCTTTGTTTTATTTATTTTTATTTAATTCATCAAGAAATTAATTTCACAAAATATAAAAAAAAATCAGAAAGTCACAAAATAAAATATATTTTATTTAAATGTTATTTTTGTAAATAAATGTTATCAATTAATTTAGTTTTTTAATTCTAGGATTAATTTTAACATTTTCTTAATAAACTTAAAAAATTTGTAGAATTAGGGTTTTAAACACTTTTATCTTTTTTCTTTTCTTTTACCATTATTAATAATTAATTATTTATTTTTGTAAATAAAATTGTATTAATTAATTAGGTTAATTTTAGATTCAATTTTAACATATTTTTCTTAATAATTTAAAAATAGTTAGAAATAGGTTTTAATTCCATTAATTCTCATTAAAATCCATAAATACAAAAAAACTCAAAAAATATTTTCCTATCACATTTAATCTAATTAATTTCGTAATTTTAATTCAATTCCTTTAAAAGGGTCCAACGCCCTCGCATTCCCGACTTTAATTCTCTTCGCATTTTTATTTCTTTTTGCGAATATTCATGTAATTCTCCCAAAGCCATGTAATAATTTAATTAGACGTTTATCTTTTCCGCACTTTATTTTATTCAAATCGGGTCCTGGTTTTATTTGGCGATGTGGACCCGCGCCTTTGTAATAGCGTAGGACTTTTACCTTCTCGCATCTTTTAAACTGTTAATTAACTTGCATGAAAGAATGAATGCCAAAATAAAAGCAACGCGTAGATCACCAGTGCATGAACAAGACAAAAATAAATGAATATGACACACAAATCACACACCACCCCTAGGGTACGCCTCACTGTTGCCTTGCCCCTCGAAAGGTGATCGTCGAGTAGAGGACGTTTTAGTAAGTCCTCATGTCCATGAACATGGCATGAGGGTAGCTTCTAAGGTGTCTTCCCATTGCTCCAGTGATCACCATGCCCCGAACCTCCGAATTGACCCGAACACCTCTAACGGTGGTGCTACCTACCTCTCAATGGTGGGATGGCATTACTTTAAGGACATTTACACAGACGAATTCCTTAGGGTAGGTAGACGACTCTAGATACTTGCTCTAATTTCAAAACAAATCAAAAATACTTTTCACACCGACACCTTTTCAAAAAGCTTTCGAAAGCAACTTTTCAAACACTCTTGAGGACTGATACAAGAGTCGAACTGAAATTTTCAAAGAAACTTTTTAAAACCCACAGTTGAAAAGCAAACAAACCATTTTGAAAACACAAGTGAGCAAGTATCTAAGAGCCCATGGATAACCATGGATAGAAAGGGTGCTAACACCTTCCCTTTCTATAATCTACCTCCCGAACCGAGAGCAATCTCTATAAGGAATTTTTCTGTGCTTTTGTCCTTTCCATTTGGAGAAAATAAAAGACGGTGGCGACTCTTGCTTCCGCGACATTTCGCGAACCAGCGTTAAACAATCAGTTCCAGATCCACCGATCACAATTCTGGTAAGAGGTAAATGGAGATCGGGTGGATCTTGCAAGAACAAAGAAGAAGACGCCGTATGCAACAATATATTATCAAGATAAGAAGACTGGCTATTTTCAAGAGTATCTTGTATCAAGTTGTCTTATAATTTCCGTAAACAATTGTCATGTTATTATTATTGGAAGACAACAGTTTTCAATGGGAAACCATTGAGGAATGGATTAAGCTCATGTGAAGACGATAAAGCTGAACCACTATATATTCAGTGTAGTTTCCTTATTCTCTCTCTCTCTCTCTCTCTCTCTCTCTCTCTCTCTCTCTCTCTCTCTCTCTCTCTCTCTCTCTCTCTCTCTCTCTCTCTCTCTCTCTCTCTCTCTCTCTCTTTATTTTTCAGTATAGTTTCCATGCTTCAGTTTGCATTGCTTTCATTGAATACACGTTGCTAAGATTGATCTGTTTATAGCGATTTCATGATTAACGTTTAGGTCTGTGATAGATCTAGTCATTTGAACACACACTCTCTCTCTCTCGATTATTGTTGTATGAAATCTTGTTGTTAGATTGATCATTTGATTAGTCAAATTCAATTTGAGCTTTATGTGAAAATTGTATTATGATAATGGTTGAATTTTTTATTTAAGCAAATTCATATTTCTCAAATATTGTGATTATTGATAATTTGAGTTAATTTTAATATTTATTTAATCAAATGTTTTATAAAATCTTCGCTATCTTTGGCTTCTATTAGTTGTCTGCTGACCAGTAAAATAGAAAGTGTACTATTTTGCCTCTGTAGTAATAATTAGGAAAGTTCCCTGAATGTCGATCTCAAGGACTGCTTGTAAATATGAAGTTCTAATTGTTGCTCAATTAAACAAAAACTAGCATTTTGGTTTGAATTGTGAGTAGATAATAATAACTGCAAATAAAGTAAGAAAATAGATTAAGTGGTTGTAACAAATATGAGTAACCTGCTAGAGTAGGTGTGTGAATTATCCCTGTAACACATTGAATTCAATATTGCAACAACTTATTTTACATAATCATTTATTCCTAAGTCTTTAGAGAGGAAACCTTCAATCATTCATCCTAAGCCCTAAGTCCAAAGAAACTTACTGATTAAATCAAGTATTTTTATTATCAAGAATATCTGGTTGCTATAGGGTATCCCTAGTCCTAGGTGATATCTACTATAACATAATCTCTTACAAGCATTAACAATGGTGGTCCAGCCTAATTGCTAATCATAAGTCAAACCCTGTTTGTCCGACAAAGAAGGCACTAGAAACATTATGAGATTAAATATATTATGAAAACAACATTGTTGTTGCAATGATCAAATCAAAGTCATTAAAAATGTAAATCAGGGACACCCCATGGCATTGGGGCGTTTATCTACTTATATTGTTCAAAGAAATTTCAAAATAAAAATTAGACATTACAAATTGATGGTGACCTTTGATCTTCAACAAATTAGACATGAAAAGTCTTTGTTCACCAACAATAGGCTTCAATCTTCAATCGTCAATTTCATTCTGTGCGAAAAAAAGGTCCTTCTCTCGGTTGTAGAAACCGTCTCAAATAGTCAAAATCCACTAGTCTTGGTCTGAAATGTAAAAAACACCCTTCCAGGACAATACTCAGGCAAAAATCACAAATTTATTAAAATCAGCGTCATTGGAAAACATGGCCCGTGTCAGCTGACACGGTTGGCTGTGTTGGCCCCCTGTCTTCCAAAACAAAATTAATTCTTCCAAACTTGTTGACACGACCCATGTCACCCCCCTGACTTCCACATCTTTGATTCTTTTTGGGAACATTCTCATCCTGACATGGCCGGTGTCAGGTGACACTGGTGGCCATGTCAGGCCTCCTGATGCTTCACTTTTTCTGCCGTGAAACACATGATTCCTTTTTGGGAATTTTTCTGTGCTTTTTTCCTTTCCAGTTGGATAAAATAAAAGTCGGTGGTGACTCTTGCTTACTGCGACATTTTGCAAACATAAACGCAAAACGCAAACCAGCATTTAAAACAGTCCGATTCTGGCCACTATATCACATCTTGTTTTGTTTTTCCTTCACCTACTGATTGAAATTCTTATTACATTTCTTTGCTTTATTATGATGCTTACACATATATTCTGTGCTTTAATATTTTCAATACACTATATATACGTACGTAATTAAATGCCTGCAAGAATTAGAATATATACGTTTAATTATTGTGAAGTCTGGAAGACAGGATTACAATTTTTATTTTTCTGTTTTTCACTTCGGGTCGCTCGCCTCATAAGCACGACGATCGTAACGCTCCAAACCTTGTCCCGCCCGGCATGGATGTGTGCCCCTCGGAATAGAGTAAAATAGAGTGCTTTCTATGTTTTAACACAGAAACCCTATTTGTTTCCCTTCTTCTCTTTTTCTTTAACTCTCGTTTAACTCCATTAAAAATCCACTACCCATCCCACTCCCTCCATTATCGATATCATCAAGCTTCACTATTCCCCACACATTGCCCTATTTATTTTTCTGAAGATTCCAAAGACTTAAAGTTCTAGAAGATCCAAGATTCTATATAGTGGGTTCTTAAGACAAAGTTCTGAAGACTCTAAAGACACAGTTCTTAAGACTCTGAAGACTTGAAGTTCTTCTGATCCAAGGTTCTCTACAACGGGTTCTCACGACCAAGTGCTGAAGACTCTGAAGACACAATTCTTAAGACTCTGAAGACTTGAAGTTCTGATGACCTTATGTTATGTTTCCACTTCTAAAATTATGCTCGTAGAAGCCTATGAAGTGCAGAAGGAAAGAAGATAACGTTAACATGGTACAATAGTACATAGTATGAAAAAGTTTATTCCACTACCTCTTCACCAGCTTGAAGTATGGAAAAGAAAAGGGCGTAGTTGTACTATTTGTAACGAATCTTTTTTCAAATAGCCAACGACTCTATTTTTCTTGGCTATATAAAGAAAAGGATTGTATGCTTAAGTTGTAGCTGTTGTTGGTGTTCAATGTTAAAATATAACATTCATTTAATGGAACACAACCAAAGTTATCAACCACTATAACAACAACAAGACCAACTGTTATCAAAATGATTCTCCAATCATTTTTTTAATGATTACAATTAAATTATTGATTCACAATGTGCAGAATTATATATACTACATAAAGCTTGCTAAGCCGCAGAAGATAATGAAGATGATCATGAATGTTCAAGTTACAAATCCACAACACAAATGTTGTTCTTAAAAGTGATCATTGAAGAAGATAGAACAAGGTTTGTTGTCCAGAATTTTCTAAGGTGAATCAAGATGAAGAATTTCTTCTGTGATACAATGAGATCAAAAAAGCTTTCAAAAGCTTTTGAAGAAGAAGACTTCAACAATTCAAGTGATTTGGGATGTTGTTCGTGAATAAGCTACTTGAAGAAAAGAAGACCACACATTAGAGCTAAAATAAAGTGTAATATTTTTAGTGAGTATTAGGATCTTCTGATGTTCTTAATTCTGTTTACATTCAGCTTATGTAGAAGCATTATAATTGTAAACAAAAGAATATCAAATAACTGTTTGATGATATCTTGAGAGACTGAGTAAAGGTCTGATCTCAAGAAGATAATAGATGCGGTCATTATGGAAAATCTTAATAGGAGATTCTGAAGAATTAGATTATGTTGGATCAATGGTAGTCATATCTTAAAGGGGATTGAATGAAGGCCAGCCTTGCAAGATCACTGGTGAATATCATTGGGAGGAAATCCTAATAGGAGATTATGAGGGATCAGATTCTATTGGGTCAATGAATGTTATATCTGGTTTGGATCCCTGAATGTTTCATTGGATGTTAGTCACCAGCGGTTGCCTGTGTGATTGTATTCAGTTTGGTTATAGTGGATTAAGTCCTTGAGTTCAAGGCGAAATCACCTTGGTAGGGTGGATTGGATTAGCTTGGGAGTTTCTCAAGTGAGCCAGAATATATCGTGTATTCTTTAATTTTACTTATGCTTTAGAGTTTATGTCTTCTCAACTTTAATTAGAAGCACTACTTAGAAGTAGCACTCAGAAGCATTGTTCAACGAACAACGCTTAGAAGCGAAAGTTATTCGAGAAAGGAAAACTTAATTCAAACCCTCCTTTCTTGCGTTTTCTTCACACCTTCAGGTGGTATCAGAGCCTGGTTCTGTTATTGATGGATATTCAAACACCTAACAATTTCAGATAAAGATCCAGATGCTTTGTGAAGAAATATTCTAAGGTGATAGTTATTCAATTTCCAACTACTGTCTAAATCCATAAAATTGAAGAACAATCTAACAGGAAAAGATTCATCAGATAAGAAGTTATATTTGTTGAATGCTTTTGGTTAAGTTACATTGAGAAATATGAGATGTTTTCAAGTAACAGATTAATCCACCCTTGACATTCTCATAAGACCTCATTAGGAATCTTTTCAAAAGAAGAAAGACTGTTATCTTATGATATATAAGAACCTCATGATAAAACGTCTATTCAAGCAGACAGAAGATCTTATGCAGAAGATCTAATCATTTATCCTATCAAAAGAGACTTTGCAGAATTCAAGACTTGGTGAGGAAAGAACGCTCATTGATTCATCTGAAGTATGATCAAAGAAATAACTCTAAATAAGTTAGTTCAGAATTGCAAGAACAAGATTGTCAGTCAAAATTTGATGATATTTGTATTAGAATAGATTCTGTAATTCGTTCAAGGAAACAAGGATTTCAGAAGACGTTAAGCAATGATAGTTAACTCTCTCTATCACATAGATTCTCAAAAGTTCATAAAATATTGACCTTCTAAAAAATAATATTATGTTCAAAGGAAGTTTGATAAACAAATGGATGTTCTGATAATAAAATACCAGAATATCATAATTATAAGGACTACTCTCAAGAAGTCAGACGGGTGATTCTAAACAGAAGAATGAAGAAATCATCTGAAGAGTAAACTGATCCTAGTTCTCAAATTAGAGATTAGAGTTCAGAAGAAGGTTATTCTTCTCAAATCAGAAAACTGAGAATACTCCAAGAAATAAGAGGAATCAATATGAAGATAATTCAGAAAGACCACTCTGAAGAAAACATAAGAAGAAAGAAGTTGATCAGAAGCTGCACCTAAGAAAAAGCTAAAGTTAAAGACTAATGGAAGATCTTCAAGGATATGACAATATCATTTCTCCCATTCTCTTTACTTATTATACTTCTGCTAATTTTATTTTATAGACTCAGTTACCAGAAGATGTTTCGGTCAGAAATATCTCTGATCACATGGAAGCCTTTGGTTATCCAGACCCTGAGTACATTGATCGTGTCACTTAGTTATATGTAGTGATTAACGCATGTAACCCTTGGTTATTCTTAATCATCACACGCTACCTAAACTAGATCATGAATAATGTGCGATTTCTTGGAATTGATTCTTTCATGATTGCCTTCATTTATTACCTCTCATACTTCTTTAAAAAATTGTTATTCTTTATTTTATTTAACATTTAAATGTTATAATTCAAAATTTCATTCTCCTTCTATATAACTCACCTTCTTACACTATGACACACTCATTTTCACTTCCTCACAAATTAGAAACCCTAAATCCCCATTCTCCTTCAATCGCTTTTTTGGGTTCTCCGTCAACAACCTTTAAGATTCATTCATCTTCTTCAAATCAAATTCATGATGACCAATTCTCAAAAAGAAGCAGTTAAGTTCGCAAAGGAATTTGATCAAGCATAAAACGACCAGTTACTTCTGGCTCTTCATCATTGTGATACGGTAGGAGAACTGACTTGAGGTTTTTGCGTTTGTATTCGCACTTGTTCGGTTTAGCAAGAGTCGCCACCGACTTTTTATTTTATCCTAAAGGAAAGGTTAAAAAGCACAGGAAAAACCTTTGAGATGTTTTCGTGGGTTCGGGGGGTAGATTATAGAAAGGGAAGGTATTAGCACCCTTTTTATCCATGGTTATCCATGGGCTCTTAGTTACTTGTTTTAGATCACTTGCCTTTGATTTTCAATTGTTTGAAATGGTGCTTTGTGTGTGTGTGTGGTTTTGAAAATGTTTTGAAAAAGATGCCTTGTCTAGGCAACCCTTGTAACAATTCCTTACTCGAATGTTTTACAAAAGGTGTTTGTCTTTTTGAAAAGATGTTTCAGGTTTTGAAAGTTGTTTTGAAAGTTGTGTTGTGAAATGTGTTTTGAAAAATGGCAAGGATTTGTTTTGCAAGTTAGATCAAGTAACTAAGAGCTATCTACCCTAAATTTACTCAAAGACTTTTTCTATGTTTTAACCCTTTTAACAGTATTGTTCTACCATTGTATTTGGTGGACAATCTTGTGTTAGGATGTTAACGGGACGGGCGCGGGTCATCGTTTAGACCATGAATGCAATAGTGCCAAGTGTCTTTGGCAATTTTTCCTTTAAGGGACTTGATCGTTTTGTTTAGGCAACTTCGAAAGCGTCATCGAGGGACTATGATCATTTGATTTGTTTTGTTTTGCCAAAGAAACTCAACATGCAAGCATGGCCCATTTTGAAGGCAACAAGCGGGATTACCCTAGGGGTGCAAGTGTGAGTAGTGTATTTGATTTTCATGCATTTTATCTTTGTATTAGGTTATCTAGCGATTGATTTCGAATCTTCGCATACAAACCCTAATTACTATACAGTATATGAAAAGCGATAAATTGCGGGAATTTAAAGTCTAAGCTATTACAAATAAGTATCCGGGGATGGGGGTACAAATATTTATAAATGGGGATGAGTCTTATCAGGATAGTAGTGTCCAAATAATATTTACAACCAAATCGAATCGCATTCTCAATGTAACATGTATCAATGTATAAGAATAAAAGCAATGTATCAAAAGTATTGGTGAAAGTGTATGTGATTATTTACAAGTGATGCAAGATGTTAACTTAATGCAAAATTAAGTATTTATTTATTTTTGGGTTTTTGTTAATATGTACAAACAAAAGCTTAAATGAAAAGAAAATTTTAACTTAATAAAAATTTATTGTTTATGTATTTTGTTAATGTTTTATATACAAAGTTTAAATTAAATAAAAATGTTTTAACAAAGAAAAAATTGCTAAACTTAATAAACCTAAGTTTTATGCTTTTTTTTAATTGTTCTAAAATAAAATTTAAAAAAAACATTTTAAGAAGATTTTGTATAAAAAGGGTTAATGTGTTATTTTTATTTACAAAACAAATTATGTTATATAAAAGGAGAATAAATAAATAAAAAAAGAGTGTTAGTTTATAAAAAGGAAAAAGGAGTGAATGGGCTTAAGGGGAAAGTTGGGCCCAAACAAAACAAATAATCAGAAGAAGAAATGGGGGGTGCACGCTGTAACGCCCCGTTTTATTTAATATTATATTATATTAATATTTCGAATTACCGTTTGACGTTTATTTTTGCGACGAGAATATTTAAATTAACTGTTATATATGTTAATATATTCGGCGACGTTTTATTCAGACCGGTAATTATTTTATTCGGTCCGGTATTTGTTTTGAGGGACCGGTAATTATTTTGTTCGGTCCGGTTTTTATTCTGTTCGGTTCGGTAAAATATTATTCGGACCGATATTTATTTTTTTTGGAGTTATTTTAATTATTTGGGTTAATAATATTATTTGATATTATTTAGTGTTAATTAGTAGTATATTTTAAGAAGGGCTTTTTGGGTATTTTGCTAGCTTATGTCTTGCTTCTAAACAAACAAAACCCACAATTTCCTTGTTTTATGACATAACATCAAAAACACACTTAGAGAGAACTAAAGGTCTTGGAGAGAAGAGCAAGAAGAACACCATAACTTGGGTTTTGGGTTGGTTGAAATCATCAAGAATCATTTCAAGTATCTAAGGTAAGGGGTTTGATTTTCCAATGCTTATAGTTAGAGTTTGATTTGATATATTTTGGATTTGGGGAAAAATTGATGTTAGGGTTCTTGAGTTTTGTTGAGATAGAAATTAGAAGAGTTAATTAGGTGTTGTTGTTGTTGTTGAATTAGTGTTTAGTAATTGAAATGAAGTTTAGAAACTAAGTAACAATATAATTAGTTTAGTAAAATAATGTAGTACTAAGACTAAAGTAGCAGTAAAGTTAGTTTATTAAATAAATAGTATGAAGCTAGCTTATCAAATATGCAGTATGAAGTTAGAAATGAAATGACAGTATATTTCTTGTCTTCTAAACTAGGCTGGTTATCATTTTTTTCAAAACTAACAGTATCTTTCATTTTCCTAAAAATACCAACAGCATATCAATTAAGTTAATTTGTAAAACCAAAACTAACATAGTTTGTAAAACCAAAACTAATAGTATGTACCTAAGTTAGAACTAGCAGTATATACTTCAAAAACATAATAGCAGTATTCAAGTTTAGAAAAATTAATTAATTAATTAATGTTTTGTTTTTCATTTCTTAATTTAATATATTAAATATTTATATTAATTAAATACAAATATGATATAAGTTAACCGATTTAATTTGGAATCCGATTTTGTTTCGATTTCGGCAATTTCGGCGACGGAGCAAGTTGTTCCGAATTTAACGAAAATTGACGTGCTAACTAATTTTGACGTGTAGAACATCGTGGTAAAGTTAGTTTTTCGAGATTGCGAGTTTTTAACGAAGCGACCCGAAATAAGTCAATTTACGGTTAAGTTGAACCGGGTTGCGTTTTAGTCGGTTTAAGTCGCGTATGGACAATCCGATTTCAACGTTAATGATTATGATTGGTGCCGATTATTATGAATGACTTTCGCAACGATTATTGATGTTTGACTATTTTTCCGTGTTTGAAATTTAGTGAATTATTTGATTATGAAGTGGTGTGATTAAATATGATGTTTGCGACGGTTTATTTATAATGAGTACTTGATGATATGCAATGCGATGATATGTTTATCTTGATGTGGATAAATATGGCGACATGGGTTTTATACCAAATTTTGATGTGCGATGATGATGTTTTGTTATGTCGTGTTGTCGAGTCACATACATTGCATTGGCGACGAGGGCTTTTATGCCAAGCGACGAGGGCTTTTATGCCAAAGCGACGATGGGCTTTTATGCCGAATGTCCCTAATTATGGACAAAAGCGACGGGTACCACATGCATAACATAGTCGTGTCTCATGGAGTCGGTTATGTTTATTTTTGAGTCTTTTGGCGTTGAGTTTTATTTGATGACTTACAATGAATTGCGATGTTATATGATACTTTATTTTGTGATGATTTTTGTGTTGAATATAAAGTGATTATGATGTGATAATTTCATGAAAATTATGCGATGGATATACCATGACGGTAAAGCGACGATATGAGTTTATGGCGATGGAGTTTATGTCTTGTTTTGACATGATTATGGTGATTATGTGATGATATTAAAGTGTTGATCTTATACACTAAATGATGACTTTAAAGTATGTGAGATTTGATATTTGTTGACATATTCTTATTAATCTATATCATTTATGATTCCAAAACTATTTATATATTTTATCATGCCTTTAATTATATGTTTTGGAGTATCTCACCCTTTACTTGTTTCGCCGTTGCCTTTATATTGGTAACGTGCAGGTGATCCGCGAGGATGATAAGGATTAGCTCGAGTCTCTTTATTTTGAGTCGCTCTGCTCTGATAGTAGTAACACTTGGGATTTGGGCGACGTTATTATTTTGATAGGATAGTTTATGTATACTATCTTATGACTTTATGTATTGATGATAACATGATGATACATACATTTTGTGAACACATCCGCTGTGCTGTGATTAGTTATATGTTTATATGATGATTTATGTTATGAATCGGTATATCCGACTTTTGATTTTTGTGATATGCATTATAATGCAAAGTGATGAAAACACGAATATGTGATACCTCAATTTATGTTTGGATGAAATTTTGAAACTCTGATTTTATTATTAATTACGAGGGGTAGAATTGGGGTGTTACATTAGTGGTATCAGAGCAGGTCGGTCTGTCCGGCCAAGTTGTTGAGTTTGTTGTCGTTTATCAATCAAGTATTGTTATTTATTTATTCTAATCCTTGTTTTGTTGTGAGCAGAAGTTGTTATGGCTAGAAGGAACGCTGGTAGGAATGATGAGGCTCTTGCTGCTGCTATGCAGGCAATGGCTCGGGCTTTACAAAACCCGCTGAATGCTGACGAGAACGCTGGGTCTCGTAGTTTGGCAACCTTCCAAAGAGAGAATCCTCCTACTTTCCAAGGAAAGTATGATCCCGAAGGTGCTTTGGCATGGCTGAAGGAGATTGAAAGAATCTTCCGTGTGATGGATTGCACTCCTGTGCAAAGGATCCGTTATGGTACTCATAAACTAAGTGCTGAAGCGGATGACTGGTGGGTTGAAACCCGTCAGAGGCTTGATATTGCTGGTGAGGAAGTGACATGGGAAGTTTTTCGAAGGGAATTCATGAGGAAGTATTACCCGGAAGATGATCGGGGAAAGAAGGAGATAGAGTTCCTTGAATTAAAGCAAGGAAGCATGTCTATCACTGATTATGCTGCAAGGTTCACTATGTTGGCCAAGTTCTATCCGCATTATGATGGGCCGAATGGCGAGTTCTCTAAATGCATCAAGTTTGAAAATGGTTTGCGTCCTGAGATTAAGAAAGCTGTTGGTTATCAAAAAATCCGTGTCTTTTCGGATTTGATTGATAGTTGTAGGATCTTTGAGGAGGACAGTAATGCTCATTATAAGATTATGTCTGATAAGAGAAACAAAGGTCAGCAAAGCCGTGGAAAACCGTATGATGCTCCAGCTGGTAAAGGGAAACAGAAAGCGTTTCAAGGGCGAAGAACTAGTGGGGGAGATGCTCCTGCTAGTATTGTTTGTTACAAGTGTGGGAAACCTGGCCACAAGAGTAATGTTTGCCGAAGCGATGTTAGAGCTAAGGAGAATGAGGTGAGATGTTTTCGATGTGGAGAAGTGGGCCATATGACTCGCGATTGTAGACATAAGGATGTGGTCTGCTTTAATTGTGGCGAGGGAGGTCACATTAGTGCTCAATGTAAGAAGCCTAAGAGGACTCAAGGAGCAGGAAAGGTGTTTGCTTTGTCGGGTGCTCCGATGGCAAACGAGGATGGTCTTGTTCGAGGTACTAGTTTCATTAATAACTTTCCTCTTATTACTATTATTGATACTGGTGCTACTCACTGTTTTATTGCTGTTGATTGTGTAAAGAGATTGGGTCTCACTTTGTCGTCTCTGGATAGAGATATGGTGGTAGAAGTTCCGGCTAAGGGAACAGTTACTACTTCTTTTGTGTGTGCAAGTTGCCCTTTATCAATATTTGATAGAGACTTTGTGGTGGATCTTGTTTGTTTACCGCTTGTCGGGTTGGACGTGGTTTTAGGTATGGACTGGTTAAAAGCTAATTATGTCCATATCAATTGCTATAACAACACTGTGAGGTTTTCTTCCTTAGTAGAAGAAGAACAATCTATGTTGGTGTCGACGAAGCAGTTGAATGAGTTCATGAAGGATGAGGCGTTGGTTTTCTTGTTGATGGCGACTCTTTCTGTGGAGAGTCAAGCTGTGATAGCAAACTTTCCGGTGGTGTGCGATTTTCCCGAAGTATTCCCTGATGAGATTCCTAGTGCACCTCCAGAAAGAGAAGTTGAATTTTCTGTGGATCTTGTCCCTAGTACCAGACCTATCTCTATGGCACCATACAGAATGTCCGCATCTGAGTTAGCAGAATTGAAGAGCCAATTAGAAGATTTGCTCGAGAAGAAGTTTGTTAGACCTAGTGTGTCGCCGTGGGGAGCTCCTGTGTTATTGGTGAAGAAGAAAGACGGTAGCATGAGACTTTGTATTGATTATCGTCAGTTGAATAAAGTAACTATCAAGAATAGGTATCC
The DNA here is from genome assembly GCA_948472305.1 of Vicia faba. Lineage (NCBI taxonomy): Eukaryota > Viridiplantae > Streptophyta > Magnoliopsida > Fabales > Fabaceae > Vicia > Vicia faba. The sequence goes on along the minus strand of OX451738.1, from coordinate 316,370,647 downwards.
ACTTCCTAGAATTGATGATTTGATGGACCGATTGGTTGGCGCTCGTATGTTTAGTAAGATTGATTTGAGATCAGGTTACCATCAAATAAGGGTGAAAGAAGAGGATGTTCAGAAAACTGCTTTCAGGACGAGGTACGGACATTACGAATATTTGGTGATGCCTTTCGGTGTCACTAATGCACCGGGAGTATTCATGGAGTACATGAATCGTATTTTCCATCCTTACTTAGATCGTTTCGTGGTTGTTTTCATTGATGATATTCTGGTTTATTCTAAATCGGAAGAAAAGCACGCAGAACATTTGCGTATCGTGTTGGAAGTTCTGAAAGAGAAGAAACTTTATGCTAAGTTGTCAAAGTGCGAGTTCTGGTTAAGTGAAGTGAGCTTTTTGGGGCATGTCATTTCTGGTGATGGCATTTCAGTTGATCCTTCTAAAGTTGATGCTGTGTTGAGGTGGGAAACTCCTAAGTCTGTTACCGAGATTAGAAGTTTCTTAGGATTGGCTGGTTACTATAGAAGGTTCATTGAAAGTTTTTCTAAGTTGGCGCTTCCTTTGACAAAGTTGACTTGTAAAGGAGCTGCGTTTGTGTGGGATGTCAAGTGTGAAGAAAGTTTTGTTGAATTGAAGAAAAGGTTGACAACGGCTCCGATCTTGATTCTACCTAATCCTGAAGAACCATTTGTTGTTTATTGTGATGCTTCTAAGATGGGTTTAGGTGGTGTACTTATGCAAAATGGCAAAGTAGTTGCTTATGCTTCTAGGCAATTGAAGATTCATGAGAAGAATTATCCTACGCACGATTTGGAGCTTGCAGCGGTTGTTTTTGTGCTTAAGATTTGGAGGCATTATCTTTATGGTTCTAGATTTGAAGTATTTAGTGACCATAAAAGTTTGAAGTACTTGTTCGATCAGAAAGAGGTTAATATGAGACAAAGACGGTGGCTTGAATTGTTGAAAGATTATGATTTTGGATTGAATTACCATCCTGGTAAAGCTAATGTGGTGGCCGATGCTTTAAGTCGAAAGACTTTGCATATGTCACTGTTGATGGTGAAAGAGTTGGAATTGATTGAGAAATTTAGAGATATGAGTCTTGTAATAGAAATGACGCCGAAGAGTGTTATCTTGGGAATGTTAAAGATCAATAATGATTTCCTTGATAGTGTTAGAGAAGCTCAGAAGCTTGATGTGAAACTTGTTGATTTGTTGGTTGGTATTGGACAAACTGAAAATGAAGATTTCAAGTTAGATGCTCAGGGTGTTTTGAGGTTCCGTGATAGGATTTGTATTCCCGATGATGTGGATTTAAAAAGAATGATCTTGGAAGAAAGTCATAGAAGCAATTTGAGTATTCATCCCGGAGCGACCAAAATGTATCAAGATTTAAAGAAACTATTTTGGTGGTCGGGCATGAAGAGAGAGGTGTCTCAGTTTGTTTATGCTTGTTTGACTTGTCAGAAGTCTAAAGTGGAGCATCAGAAACCTGCAGGGTTGATGCAACCGTTAGAAATTCCAGAATGGAAATGGGATAACATTTCTATGGATTTCGTAACGGGGTTACCGAATACACCAAGAGGACATGATGCGATTTGGGTGATTGTTGATAGGCTTACGAAGTCGACTCACTTTATTCCTATTAACATCACTTATCCCGTATCGAAGTTGGCAGAAATTTATACGCATGTGATTGTGAGATTACATGGTATTCCTTTGTGTATTATTTCGGATAGAGATCCGAGGTTTACTTCTGAATTTTGGAAGAGCTTGCAAGAGGCTTTGGGTTCAAAGTTGAGGTTGAGTTCGGCTTATCATCCTCAAACTGATGGTCAGACGGAAAGGACGATTCAATCGTTGGAAGACTTGTTACGTGCTTGTATTCTTGAACATGGTGGTTCATGGGATACATATCTTCCTTTGATTGAGTTTACTTATAACAATAGTTTTCATGCTAGTATTGGAATGGCACCGTTCGAGGCTTTGTATGGTCGGAGGTGTAGAACTCCTTTGTGTTGGCATGAGTCGGGTGAAAGTGTGGTGCTTGGACCAGAATTGGTTAGAGAGACTACTGAGATGGTGAAGATGATTAGAGAAAAGATGAGAATTTCTCAAAGTCGACAAAATAGTTATCATGATAAAAGGAGAAAAGACTTGGAATTTCAAGATGGTGATCATGTGTTTTTGCGAGTTACTCCTACAACCGGCGTTGGTCGAGCATTGAAGTCGAAGAAGCTAACTCCTCGCTTTATTGGTCCTTACCAAATTACTAGTAAAGTAGGAAACGTGGCTTATAGAGTGGCGTTACCGCCAAATCTTTCGAACTTGCATGATGTGTTCCATGTGTCGCAACTTCGGAAGTATGTTCCGGATCCTTCACATGTGATTGAGATGGATGATATCCAAGTGCGAGACAATCTTACGGTGGAGACGATGCCATTAAGGATCGAAGATCGTGAGATGAAGTCTCTTCGTGGCAAAGAGATCTCCTTGGTTAAAGTTGTTTGGATAGGAGCAGCTGGTGAAAGTGCAACGTGGGAGTTAGAAAGCAAGATGCGGGATTCCTATCCTGAGCTTTTCGAGTCAGGTAATTTCGAGGACGAAACTTTTATAAGTGGGGGAGAGTTGTAACGCCCCGTTTTATTTAATATTATATTATATTAATATTTCGAATTACCGTTTGACATTTATTTTTGCGACGAGAATATTTAAATTAACTGTTATATATGTTAATATATTCGGCGACGTTTTATTCAGACCGGTAATTATTTTATTCGGTCCGGTATTTGTTTTGAGGGACCGATAATTATTTTGTTCGGTCCGGTTTTTATTCTGTTCGGTTCGGTAAAATATTATTCGGACCGATATTTATTTTTTTTGGAGTTATTTTAATTATTTGGGTTAATAATATTATTTGATATTATTTAGTGTTAATTAGTAGTATATTTTAAGAAGGGCTTTTTGGGTATTTTGCTAGCTTATGTCTTGCTTCTAAACAAACAAAACCCACAATTTCCTTGTTTTATGACATAACATCAAAAACACACTTAGAGAGAACTAAAGGTCTTGGAGAGAAGAGCAAGAAGAACACCATAACTTGGGTTTTGGGTTGGTTGAAATCATCAAGAATCATTTCAAGTATCTAAGGTAAGGGGTTTGATTTTCCAATGCTTATAGTTAGAGTTTGATTTGATATATTTTGGATTTGGGGAAAAATTGATGTTAGGGTTCTTGAGTTTTGTTGAGATAGAAATTAGAAGAGTTAATTAGGTGTTGTTGTTGTTGTTGAATTAGTGTTTAGTAATTGAAATGAAGTTTAGAAACTAAGTAACAATATAATTAGTTTAGTAAAATAATGTAGTACTAAGACTAAAGTAGCAGTAAAGTTAGTTTATTAAATAAATAGTATGAAGCTAGCTTATCAAATATGCAGTATGAAGTTAGAAATGAAATGACAGTATATTTCTTGTCTTCTAAACTAGCGCAGGTTATCATTTTTTTTCAAAACTAACAGTATCTTTCATTTTCCTAAAAATACCAACAGCATATCAATTAAGTTAATTTGTAAAACCAAAACTAACATAGTTTGTAAAACCAAAACTAATAGTATGTACCTAAGTTAGAACTAGCAGTATATACTTCAAAAACATAATAGCAGTATTCAAGTTTAGAAAAATTAATTAATTAATTAATGTTTTGTTTTTTATTTCTTAATTTAATATATTAAATATTTATATTAATTAAATACAAATATGATATAAGTTAACCGATTTAATTTGGAATCCGATTTTGTTTCGATTTCGGCAATTTCGGCGACGGAGCAAGTTGTTCCGAATTTAACGAAAATTGACGTGCTAACTAATTTTGACGTGTAGAACATCGTGGTAAAGTTAGTTTTTCGAGATTGCGAGTTTTTAACGGAGCGACCCGAAATAAGTCAATTTACGGTTAAGTTGAACCGGGTTGCGTTTTAGTCGGTTTAAGTCGCGTATGGACAATCCGATTTCAACGTTAATGATTATGATTGGTGCCGATTATTATGAATGACTTTCGCAACGATTATTGATGTTTGACTATTTTTCCGTGTTTGAAATTTAGTGAATTATTTGATTATGAAGTGGTGTGATTAAATATGATGTTTGCGACGGTTTATTTATAATGAGTACTTGATGATATGCAATGCGATGATATGTTTATCTTGATGTGGATAAATATGGCGACATGGGTTTTATACCAAATTTTGATGTGCGATGATGATGTTTTGTTATGTCGTGTTGTCGAGTCACATACATTGCATTGGCGACGAGGGCTTTTATGCCAAGCGACGAGGGCTTTTATGCCAAAGCGACGATGGGCTTTTATGCCGAATGTCCCTAATTATGGACAAAAGCGACGGGTACCACATGCATAACATAGTCGTGTCTCATGGAGTCGGTTATGTTTATTTTTGAGTCTTTTGGCGTTGAGTTTTATTTGATGACTTACAATGAATTGCGATGTTATATGATACTTTATTTTGTGATGATTTTTGTGTTGAATATAAAGTGATTATGATGTGATAATTTCATGAAAATTATGCGATGGATATACCATGACGGTAAAGCGACGATATGAGTTTATGGCGATGGAGTTTATGTCTTGTTTTGACATGATTATGGTGATTATGTGATGATATTAAAGTGTTGATCTTATACACTAAATGATGACTTTAAAGTATGTGAGATTTGATATTTGTTGACATATTCTTATTAATCTATATCATTTATGATTCCAAAACTATTTATATATTTTATCATGCCTTTAATTATATGTTTTGGAGTATCTCACCCTTTACTTGTTTCGCCGTTGCCTTTATATTGGTAACGTGCAGGTGATCCGCGAGGATGATAAGGATTAGCTCGAGTCTCTTTATTTTGAGTCGCTCTGCTCTGATAGTAGTAACACTCGGGATTTGGGCGACGTTATTATTTTGATAGGATAGTTTATGTATACTATCTTATGACTTTATGTATTGATGATAACATGATGATACATACATTTTGTGAACACATCCGCTGTGTTGTGATTAGTTATATGTTTATATGATGATTTATGTTATGAATCGGTATATCCGACTTTTGATTTTTGTGATGTGCATTATAATGCAAAGTGATGAAAACACGAATATGTGATACCTCAATTTATGTTTGGATGAAATTTTGAAACTCTGATTTTATTATTAATTACGAGGGGTAGAATTGGGGTGTTACACACGCCAGTTTTCATATGGGCTTAGGCTTTTTGTGGGGGAACCGGCCCAATGCGCTTTTTACAACATTTTGTTTTAGGGTTTCCAATGTTGTTCTCAGAGTTAGGTTTTACAGTGTTGAGCTTAGAACGGCGCCGCTTCCACCTTTGTCCTCTTCATCTCTTCCTCGCTCTTGAGCCACGCTTCTGATGCTCCTCCTTTTGTCTTAGCCGCCGGACGCCACCTCCATCTTCCTCTCCTCACAGTCGTTCAGACAATGACGAAAAGAAGGTAACAATTTTTAGACGCTTTAGGGTTTTCAGTCTCTTGTCTCTTGCATGTTTATCTTTTGACACGTTATTGATTTTTATGTATTATCTGCTTCTGTGTGAGGTGTGGAAAAGAAAGGGAAGAAATTACTACCTTTGGGGTTTTGGAGATGGAAGTTCTGGAAGTGGACAGGAGGCGTCCTAGGGCGGCCAAGGCGAGGGAGTATGATGCGCAGTGAGCTTTGCTGGAAATCTGGTATTTGTATCTTTTAGCTTTTTGATGGTTTTGTGATGAGCTTCTCTGAAAACCCTAGTTTAATCGCTTATTTTCCTCTTCTGACTGCTTGCCTCTGAGATACTTGTTGAAATGTTGATGTTGATTCTGAGTATTGTTTTCGTTGGACCCTGTGATGGGCCTAGCTCTGAGGGTTTGTTTGGATATATGCGATTCTGATTCTGAGTTGCCTCTTGTTTCACTTCTGGCTGCTTGAATGCTTGCCTTATTCTGATTCTCTTTCTCTCTTTTGGACTGGGCTAGCTTCGCCTATGATGAACCTAGTTCTGAGGCACTCATTTTTGTTATTTGGATATTTGGATGGATTTGCTTGATAGGTTTGAAAGGCTTCAAGGTTTTTCTGGTTTTTTTTGTTGGATTGAAATTGTAACAAGTTTTTTAGGATGTACATGGCTTGAGGTTATAGGCCTCGAGTTTAGGTAGGTTGATATGCTTGTGCTTTTTTCTGGTTGTTTTGAAGCAGGCCGGTTCAGGCTTGAAGGCTTGCAGCTTGGTTTGTTTACAAGTTTGGTGTTTTGAGGCTTATGGTTCTGTGTTTGAAACAGGTTTGAGATAGTTTAAGGCTTATGCAGGCTTCTGGTCACAGGCCTGCTTGTTTTTATGCAGGTTGTTTGTTTGCTTATCTTGAGGCAAGCTTTTGTTTGTGTTCTATAACAGTTTGTAGTTTTAGGCTTTTGGTTTGAGATTATAGGTTGAGAGCTTGTGTGTATTCTGCCTCTCCCTTTTGCTTGTTCTGATATGTTTGTTTTATATCTCTTAAGCCTAAGTCTGCCCACTGTAAACCTCTTTTCTCTCTCTTTTCTCTCTCCATAGAAAAGCATTCTTTATTGCTTAGACTGTACTATTCTGCTCTGAAAAAGTATTGGCTGGAAAGTGATGGATAATATTTGAATATGTTGCTTGCGTTATGGTTTTGCTCTGCATATCTCTTTTCCAGATTTCCTGCATATCTCTTGACAGCTTTTTGTACTTTCTTTGGACAGTTCTACACTTGGTTAGGCATTGTGCAGTTCAGTTTGCCTTTGTGCATTGTTTGTTCAGTTTGAACTTTGTAGTTTGTACATGCTGTTTGTTTGGCATTTTGAACTATGTAGCTTGCTTGGCTTTTTTGACAATGCAATTTGGTTGGAAATTATGCATTTTGTTTAATATGCTTCCTTGTACATTTTTATATTTGCAAGCATATTTTCTTTCTCTCTTTGTGAACCAAGAATTTTCTTGTGATTTGCAGAGAGAGTGAACAAACTGATTCCGGCCAATCACTTTTAATGATGAGCTTTTTTATGATTAACTGTCTGCCTTTTTAATTAAATTCATCTGCATTTGACTTCTTCCTTTTCTTTGTTTTTGCAGATAAAAATTAATTGAGCAAAGGGGAGCAGCAGTAGAAGATGAAGATTTAGGATAGATTTAGGATATAGTTTCAATTTATTTTTAATCATTGTAATGATATTAATGTAAACAACTGTAAATAAATTTACAGTGTTCAAATAATATCTGTAACAAACAATTAAAAATGAATAAAAATAATCCTTGTTCAGTTAATTCTCTTTCAATTCACTCTTCAATTGTTTATTTAATTATTTATATTTCTTGAATTATAATAACTGGAAAATATCCAATAATTTTAACTTAGAAATGATAAATAATCAATAAACGTCCGGCGTTCTGAATAATCAAAAGCATTGCACAGTTAAACAAAACAAATGTCCACATGTCTTTCCTTTTACTGATTAAACCAAACACTGCAAATTCTCAATTCAAATGCCTCAGCTTTTATCCCAGATGTTTAGACAGAAATCTTGAACAAACGTCACAACCATGTGACAGTTAATTAAGACACTGTGGATTCAAATTCTTCTGAAAATGCGCGTGCAAACCCTAATTCTTGATTTACTGTCAAAGAAGCGCCTGCCTGATCAAACCCTGAGCCAAACTCAACCAAACCCTAGCAATCTGCTTGAACTGTTCTAGAGTCCATGAAAACCCTAATTTGGATAGACTGATAAAAAAAAGTCTGCTTGACTGATTCTTGAGCCAATCTGAAAAGTCAGGAAAAGCCCGAAGCTGTGATTTCTTGTGGAAAAGAGAGGGCAAATTTTAGGGTACAACAGTTTCCCCTGTTCAATCTTCTTGAACCTGAAGAGTTAGATTGGCAAGTTTGCCTCTCGCGACTCGAGGGTAAAAGGAGATTGGACACTAGAGTGCCCAAAAAATTTGCACTAGGTGATGTGATGGTAGAGGGAATGGGCTTAAAGATGCCATTTGGTGATGGGCTTAGAGATGCCATCTAGGGATGTGACAGAATCTTGTCGGGGGATGGGCTTAGAGATGCCATCTAGAAGTTGTTGGTAGGAGGATAGGTGTGATCGGTGGAAATAGAACTGACTGTTTTAAGCTGGTTCGCGAAATGTCGCGGTAAGCAAGAGTCGCCACCGTCTTTTATGTTCTCCAACATGGAAAGGACAAAAGCACAGCAAAATTCCTTTTTCGAGAATGTTTCTCGGTTCAGGAGGTAGATTTATAGAAAGGGAATGTATTAGCACCCTTTCTATCCATGGTTATCCATGGGCTCTTAGGTACTTGCTCTTATGTTTTCAAAAGATGTTTGCTTTTCAAGTGTGCGTGGGTTTTGAAAAAGTCTCGTTTTGAAAGATTTCTAAGTGACTCTTGTATCTGTCCTCAAGAGTGTATGAAAAATTTATTTTGAAAACTTTTGAAAGTGTCAGTGTGAAAAATTGTTTTTGCTTTTGAAAGAGCAAGTACCCAGGAGAAATCTACCTACTCTAAGGAATAAAGTTGTGTAAAAGTCCTTTAAACAGTACTGTCCCACTATTGAGAAGTAGGAAGTACCATCGTTGGAGGTGTTCGGGTTAATTCGATTAGAAGGGACAATGTGGTCACCGAAGCAATAGTAGGACACTGTTGTACCCCAAAATTTGCCCTCCCATATTTCTCAAAACATTTCAAGAAAAATTCACAAGTCCAACCCGGCGCGTCATATTCAGGTGTTCTTTCACCAAGATATCTCTGATAACGTATTCTCAAATTCAGGTTCGGCTCAAGAGTCAATTCTTTAAAGAAGGTATCCGAATGTGCGAGTTTTCTTGAAGAAATATGGTGAAAAAGTGTGCTGAAAGTGCAGTTTTTACGCGCTAAAAAATTCATAACTTGAAGATCGCGAATCGTTTTGAACCCGTTCCGGTGGCCAAAATTCCGTCTTGATATTATCTACGTTTTCATCTCTTACGGCTGGAAGCCAATTTCGATCAGAAGGTCTTCAAAAATGTGGATTTATCAAGTATTTTCATACAGAAAATTTGTGACAGAAGTTTATTTGCGTCATGTTCAGAAAATCATAACTTGGTCGATTTTCATCGTATCGAGCTGGTTCCGGCGCCAAAATTTCACAAATTGAGGTGACTACATCTTCACAGAAGGTATTGAGTTCAAACGGTATTCAAAAGGCCTTCGTTTTTTGCTCAGAATGCATAACACGCTGAAAATCCTGAATGTTGAATATTATTTCATCTGGGCCGAAACTTCGAAAATTCATAACTCGGTCAATTTTTATCGGATTGGACTCATATTTTTACACAAGGTCACTGACTCATAGATCTACAACTTTGCTTCAAAAGTCGAGACCAAATTATGCACCGATCAATACCAGTTTTTTATTGAAGAACGTGTCAGAGTCGACACTGGAGCCCAAAATAAGTTTGTCTGAGCTGAAACTTCAAAAATTCATAACTAATTCACCGTTTATCCGATTGAGCCGATTATCGGACAGGAGTTAGTTCTCGATGTCGGCCACATTTTGTTTTCACATTCCAACTTCAAAAATTGCACTTAAGTCCCTGCGATTTAGCCTGGAAAGTGACGAACTCAAGTGAATATTGGAGACCCAATTGCACATTCAAAGCCCATTTTCTTTACCCTAATTTCCATTATATAATCACCTTCTTTTCACACAAACCAGGGAGGAGAAAAAGAGAGAAAAAACCTTGCCACAACACTGTTAGAATATCAAATTCTTTCAAGAACCCTAAAACCTTGAAATCCTTATTACAAATCCCTCTCTCACTACAAACAAGCCATCACAGTTACAAACCAACACCTCACTACTTCTTCAGTAAGGATAAGGCTGGCTTGATCTCCATGATCCAAAGGGCATAAAAGCATTCAGGTCACTAATTTTCCAGTAAGGGTATGATTGATTTGATCTCCATGATCAAAAGGGTATAATCATTCATGCATGCCATATTGTGCCTAAACATTAAATTTCTTCATATATTGGCTTTATTTGCATTTTATGATTTTATTTAATGTGTTCATGAGATTCAACACTGCAGATTTAGACAAGATCTCATGCAGGTTCATTAAGGAACGTTGAGGCCAAAAGCCAAATGGCCAAAAGCCAAAAGCCAAAAGCCAAAAGCCAAAAGCCAAAAGCCAAATGGCCAAAAGAACAACTTATGCATGACGAGACAGACATCCTGAGAAGATTAAGGAACGTTGAGGCCAGAACACAAATGGCCAACAGCCAGAACACAAATGGCCATGAAACCCAATCCAATGGCCAAAGAATGCAGACCGTTCAAAAAAATCTCCCCTTGGGCCTGAAACCCCCCTTGGTTTGCATCCTTTTTAATTTTATTTTCTTTTCTTTTCTAATTCTTTTTTAATTGTTTTAATTGTTTTTTTTTTTCACCATAAAATAATTTTCTATAATAAAAACAGAAAAATCAAAAATAAAAATATATTTAATTATTATTAATTTCATCACTAACCTATTTTTTTGTAAATAAACTCTAACAATTAACTTAGTTTAATTTAGGTTTTTAAACTTTAATCTTTTTCTTAATAAGTAAAAAGTATCTAGAATTGGGTTTTTTTTGACATTTTCATCTTTTTCTTGAATAAATTATTAATCATCATTATTTATCATTATTATTAATTATCATTAATTTTGTAAATAAACATGTACATTAAATATTATGTAAATTAGGTTTTAAACTTTAACTTTTTTTTAATAATTAAAAATATTTAGAACTAGGGTTTCCTTAAACTTTAAATTCTTTTCTTTATTTTCATAAATACAAAAAACCTAAAAAACATTTTTTTTCTTTAATAAAATAAATAATTAACTTTCTTATTTCAATTTAATTTCAAAAGGGTCCAACGCCCTCGAACGTTCAATTTTTATTTCGTTTCGCATGTTATTTTATTTTCTTTTGTGAATATTATATAATTGCTCAAGCCTTGTAATAGTAATTAGGAATTTATTTACTTTCCGCATTTTTTATTCAAAACGGGTCTTTGTTAATTTGGCGATGTATAGACCCGCGCCTTGTAATAGCGTAGGATTTTACTTTCCGCACTTTAATTTCCGCACTTTTAAACTGCTAAACTTTGCATGAAAGAATGAATGGCCTAAATTAAAAACAAGCGTAGATCACCCTGATGCATGTACAAGAAAAAACATAACATGAAAATAACACACAAATTCACACACCACTCTTAGGGTACGCCTCAATGTTGCCTTTCCCTCGAAACGTGGTCGTCGAGTATAGGACGTCTTAGTAAGTCCTTATGTCCATTGATCCATATGCTTCAAAACAAGTTGCCTCGGAAAAGTTGCCTCGAATTAAAAAGGATCAATGGCATAAGGGTAGCTTCTAAGGTGTCCTACTGTTGCTCGGGTGACCACACTGTCCCTACACTCGAATTGACCCGAACACCTCCAACGGTGGTGCTACCTACCTGCCTTTCTTCAAGCACTTAATCGGAAGCTCCTTAGCTCGGTGAACCCGGCTGAGGAGCTTCCGATTAAGTGCTTGAAGAAAGGCCCTGTCAAAGTTCCCATGAAGATGTCAATCAGCTCTCGGTCAGTTAGAGGGGGTTGCACTCTACCAGCCAGATCTCTCCATTTTTGAGCATACCCTTTGAAGCTCTCGTCAGAACCCATGGTCATGTTCTGCAACTGCACACGAGTTGGTGCGAGATCAGCATTGTACCGATACTGTTCGTAAAAAGCCCCGGCTAGATCTTCCCAGGTGTGGATGCGAGAACTCTCCAATTGATAGAACCACTCGAGATGAGCCCCTACTAGACTTTCTTGGAAGAAATGGATCCAAAGCCTCTTATCAGCTGTGTATGGTTGAATCTTGCGGACATAAGACCTTAGATGCATCTTAGGGCAAGAAACTCCGTCGTACAGAGCAACGGTAGGAACTTTGAATTTTGGAGGGATGACCAATCCAGGAACCAGCCCCATGTCTCCTAAATCCAAGCCAGGTATTTGTTGGATCTCCATAGCATTGAGGCGATCCTCCAACTCTTTGTACTTGTCATCAGTGAGAGGATATTGTTCCTCAGAGTAGTCAGCTTCACTAATCTCCACATTGTGGTCTTCTTCAAGACTAACCACTGTGTTGGATGGAGTTGCAAGGTCTTGGGTCTTGGGCCTTCTCCTCAAATTCAGGATGCGGGCTGCCTTCTTGGACTTCTTCTTTTTGTCTTTGAGAAGGAGAGCTGTCAGATCCTCTTGCCCCTTACCCATAGCCAGCAGCATTTGTTGGAATTGAGCATTTTGAGCCTGGAGCTCTTTCACCGTTTGCTCCATATCTGTCTTACTTAAATAAACAGTAGGAAGAATAAGGAGACCTGTAGGGGAGAAACCTGTTATGCAATGATATGTGTGATATATATGCAATGTTTTCAAGGATCTCTTGGGGTATACACAAGAGAATATTAGAGGTTGAACTTCAATCTTTGATTGGGGATTTCTGCACCGACGAACGTCCTTCCGCGAGAATCAAGCTCACCATGTCGAGTGGGTCATAGCCACTGATTCAAGTTGTTGTACTTGAACTCTGACTGGATTGGTTAGAGGAGAGACCTCTTGCCCCTTGATAGATGTCTGGTTCAACGTAAACCTGCATCAAAAGAACCCTCGAGATCCTTGAAATGGTTATTGAAAATGCTAAAATGCTATGGTATGATGTCATGATGTTATGTACATGTATGCACAAACAAGTAAGTGTATATACAGGCAGACAATATTCACACAGAGCACACAAGGCCTTAGGTTTAGGCTTGCATGAGGTCTGGTTATTACCCTCTTTCAGTTTGTTGGTTAAAACCTGTCCTACCAAAAGTAACCGGGTTCTAGAGGTCCCAATATCACTGGATTGCTTTCATTGTTCATCGTTTCGATTTAGCCACTGAACTGGCGACCGAAATATCCCAGGAAAGCAACCCTCAGTTGAGTGTAGTATCGAGTATCAACCGACTTCGGAGTACACCAAAGTAGTCATCTCACTACCCTAAAGAGGCCAAGATGGTCAATTAAGGTTCTAAGGTCAGTTGATGCTTCGCGACACCACGCGGCGGCCCCGTACTCTCCTTGACTGAACTCAAGGGTTACCGGTACACACCAAAGTGCCACATCAACGTAGCAGACTGCTTCAACCATGTCGGTATACCCCGCACAGTTCCCTCACAGCCTTGTTGCTACCTAAAAGGGTTTCCCCAGATCCGGGTTAGGATCTATAAAACTCCGATGCAAAGCCTACAAATGTAAAGCAAACAAAGCAATCAATTGAAAGTAAAGGTGATCTAAACCCTAAGGTAACCCCACTTTAAAATACTCCCCAGCAGAGTCGCCAGTTCTGTGATACGGTGGGAGAACTGACTTGTGTTTTGCGTTCGTATTCGCACTTGTGCGGTTAGCAAGAGTCGCCACCGACTTTTTACTTTATCCTAAAGGAAAGGTTAAAAAAGCACAGCAAAAACCTTTTGAGATATTTCGTGGGTTCGGGGGGTAGATTATGAAAAGGGAAGGTATTAGCACCCTTTTCATCCATGGTTATCCATGGGCTCTTAGTTACTTGGTTTTTTAGATCACTTGCCTTGTTTTTCGATTGCTTTGAAAATGGTGTGTGTGTGGGTGCTTTTTGAAAATGTTTTGGAAAAAGATGCCTTGTCTTAGGCCAACCTTGTAATAATTCTTTACTTGAATGTTTTACAAAGGTGCATATCTTTTCGAAAAGATGTTTCAAAAGTTTGAAGAGTTGATTTTTGAAAGTGTTGTGGATTGTGGTTTTTAAAAAGAAGGCAAGTGTTTTTGCAAGTTGATCTCAAGTAACTAAGAGTTTTGTTTACCCTATTGTACTCAAAGGTTTTTGTCATGCTTTAACCCCTTTTAACAATTTTGTTCTACCATTGAAATTGGTAGACAATCTTGCGTTTAGGAAGTTTATTCGGGACGGGCGCGGGTCATCGTATGGACCATGAATGCAATGATGCCAAGTGTCTTTGGCAATTTGCTTGAAGGGACTTGATCATTTTGATAGGCGACTTTCGAAAGCGTCATCGAGGGACTTATGATCATTTGATTTTGTTTTGCCAAAGATACTCGACGTGCAAGCATGGCCCATTTTGGAAGGCAACATGTGGGATTACCCTAGGGGGTGCAAGTGTGATTGTGTATTGATTACATGTATTTGTCTTGTATTAGGTTATCTAGCGTTTGATTTTATGTACATACAAACCCTAGGTCTAACCATGGTATAATTGGAAAGCTGTAAATTGCGGAATGTGAATCTACGCTATTACAAGATAGTATCAGGGAGTGGGGATATAAATATACAAGGGGATGAGACTTATAGTACCCAATAATTTACAACCAAATCGAATGTCGCGATCAAATGAATATCAAATATAAATGTAAGATAAACATGTGTATAAGGTAATGTGAATGTATTTGTGTAAGTGTACAAATGTATATGTATGTGAATTGTATTAGGGTTTTGACCTAGAGAAATGCTTTTAAAATGTATTTTTGATTTTTGTATGTTTTATGTACAAAAGAAAAACGAAGTGTTTTGATTAGAATGTTAAGTTTTAATTAAAAAAATATTTTAGTCCAAAGGTTTGTGAATTTCCATATTAAAAGATGTATTGAATTATTATGTACAAAAATGCACATTAACTAAAAAAGAGTTTAATTTTAATTATGTATGAAAATGTATAATATGTACAAAATTAATGTTTTAATTAGAAAGTATCTTCAATTTAATTATGTATAAAAAGTATTTGGTTATTTTATATGCAAATGTGTATTAATTAAAAGAAAATATTTTCAAATTTAACTTATATGATATGTACAAAAATTAATTTTTAATATAATATGTATGTACAAAATATCTTATCTAAAAAATGTCTTAACCTTATGATAATAAAAAAAAAAGAGCATTTTAATTAAGTTAGTATTTCTTAAGGAATAAAAACATTGCTTTTGGAAATTAACAAAAATGGTTAGTGTTATATATGAAAGAGGAAATAAGTATTGTTTAGGTTAGTGATTAATGGGCTTAGCATAACTGAGGACGGGTCAGGCCCACGTCAAGCAAAAATGAAATTAGGGTTAGGCAAATGCTTGGATTCTGAACGAAATGAGGGTTTGTGAGGTGACGACGGCGCCATGTTCACTGAGTTCTGCTTGTCTTCGTCTTCTACGCGAGCTTCCACGCCTCTTTGCCCGAGCCACCGCGCTACCCGCCTCTCCTCCTCTCACACGGACTAGACAGTCCTCAAATGACGGTTAGTGCATCGTTTCGATTTGGTTTAGGCGTTTTGTTTTAGACTCTTGCATGTCCTGATTTATGTACTTTGTTCTTCGTATTGGTTGTGTTTGTTTTAACAAGATGATGAGAAGAAAGATGAGGAAGGAAATGTACTACCTTTGAGGTGGAGGAGAGGGCGAGGAAGCGCTTGAGGAGGCTTAGTGGCGAAGGGAGACGCTTGCTACGCTTTTGACGCTTTCCTGGTACTTTCGTTCTTTGCTTATGTTAGGTTTTGATGATGATACGTACTGAGAACCCTAATTCCTCGCTTTTTTATCTTCTCTTCTGTGCCACTGTGTGTTGATTGTCTTTGAGCATGCGTTTGTCTGAGTATTTGCTTGTCTTGAACGTTTTTCTTGAACAGCTGTTGCCTATGGAAATATTGTTTTCTTCTTCGTCCCTGACTTGCTTCTTTCTTTCTTCTTCTTGAGAGGCTATGCGCTTGCTTGTGTGCTTGATGCTATGGTTGAAACAACTCTTGTTTTGATTAGCTTCTTATTGTTGCCTTTGTGTTATTGCCTGGAATTTTTGCTGGATGGTTGCCTTGAGATGCCCAGTGATGATCTCAGATCTGAGGGCCTATGTTGCCTTTGATACTTTGTTTTCCTCTGAGTCCCTGAGTTGCTTCTTTTTTCTTCTTCTCTCGAGCGGCTATATGCTTATTTGTGTTGCCTATGCTTGTTTGTGTGCCCAGTGATGTTCTACTGAGGGCTTAGGCTTGACAGTAGTGGTTTGATAGGCATGGTCTGATGCTAGCTTTTTATGGTGAGGCTTTTGAGTTTGTATGCCAAAGTTTGGATGTTTGAACAGGGTAATGGTAGTTCTGGTTATGACAGGATGTTGGTTTCATAAGATGGTGGGGCTTGAGTTTGGATATCAGGTTTGTTGGTTTCATAAGATGGTGAGGCTTGAGTTTGGATATCAGGTTTGTTGGTTTCATAAGATGGTGAGGCTTGAGTTTGGATATCAGGTTTGTGTGTTTAGCATGAAGATTGAGTTCTGAGATGTGTGTTTAATGCAGGGTATTCTGAGTTTTGGTTATCAGTTTTTTGTGGGTGTTTGAAGGTTTTGGGACAGTTTGAGGGTTATGACATTGGTTGGAGCTTTTGACTTTCACAGGTTCAGTAGCCTTAGAGTTTTGGGTTTGAGGATGTTGGTATGGTGAGGTTATTGGTGGTTTTTGGTTATGGTCCTGGTGCTTATGCTGAACTGGTTTATATTTGCATAATCTCTTTTTGAATTGCCTGCTGAACTGTCTTCTGCTATGCTGCGTTGAGTTGGCTTTTGTGTATTTTTGTTTTCTTCTATCTCCTCTGAACTGTCTTGGCCTGCTGCTGAACTGCTATGCCTGCTGAACTCTGCCTATGCTGAACCTGAACTAGGCTTGCTTTATCTCTTTTTACTCTCTCTTGAAGTACAGTTTGAGAATTTTATATGTTATTATCTGTACTGTGTTCTGAAGGGGCTCCATTTATACTGGGAAATGATGATTAGCTTGCATAATACGTTTTCTGCATTTCCTTTATCTCTCTTTTGACTGCTTTGACAGTTTGGATAGATTTTCTGCTTTGACAGTACATTCCCTTTTTGCTTTTCTTTGATATCTTTGGCATTGGACTTTCAGTTTAGTTTTGAATGGGAAGTTTTGCAATTTAGTTTGAATTGGAAGCTGAGGTTCTATGTAGTCTTGAATTTGTAACTTATGCATTTTTGACATTTGCATTTCACGAAATAAAAATAATCTTCCCTCTCTGTGAACCGGGAGAAATCCCGTGATTTGCAGAGAGGGTCAACTGATCCCAGTCAGTGGCCCCTAATGATGAGCAACTTTTTATCTGTCCTTTAATTAAATGCTTTCTGACTTTTCTTGTTTCTTTTTGCAGATGAAAGATGGAATGCCGGAGCGGAGTGAAGAACGAAGAGTATTTAGAAAATAGGATAGTTTTTTCATTCTATTGTAATATTTAAATTAAATGTAAATTATTGTTTGTAACAACAATTTGTAAATAATTCAAATATCAATAAAAATTCAAATTATCCAATTGGTTCCATTTTCTTTATTGCTTATTTATTTATTTAAAATTCTTAGAATTAAAACAATTGAAAAATAAATTCAATCATTTAATTTCAGAATAATAAATAACTAAAATAAAACAACATTGATCCAATAAACCTGTCTTATCCAACATCCAAAGCAAAGCAGCAATTAACCCAGATAGACTGATCAAACACATGAACACTGTGAATCCAATACTGCATCTTGTATCTGACTGGCCCAATCAAAACGTACTGAATTCAAACTACTGTCTCTTTTACTGATTAAACCAAGATAACGCGACTTTCAATCTGAATCTTGAAATAAACCGCAAAGTGCGGTGGAATTCAAATTCTTCTGAGAATATGCCCATAAAACCCTAATTCCCGATTAAATGCCAAATCACGCTCGCTTGATCAAAATTGAACCAACAATCAATCAAACCCTAAGCCCACTGTATGAAACAATCCAGAGCTCTGAGAATCAGTAAAAACCCTAGTTTTGCTTGACTGTCAAGAAAAGTCCGTTTGTCCGATTCTTGAGCCAGTTTGAGAAGTCAGGAAATGTTTGAAACTGAGATTTCTTGGGGAAAAATGCGAGGGCAAATTTTGGGGTACAACAAGCGTTAAACAGTCAGTTCTAAATCCACTGATCACAGAACTGGCGACTCTGCTGGGGATATATTTAAAAGTGAGGTGTATCTTAGGATAGCTCATACTTGTGTTTTCAATTGCTTTGTTTTGTTTGCTTTATTATTGTGGGTACTGTCTTGGGAGTTCTATAGATCCTAACCCGGATCTGGGGGATACCTTCTTAGAAAGTAGCAACAAGACTGTGAGGGAACTGTGCGGGGTATACCGACATGGTTGAAGCAGTCTGCTACGTTGATGTGGCACTTTGGTGTGCACCGGTAACCCTTGAGTTCAGTCAAGGAGAGTACGGGGCCGCCGCGTGGTGTCATGAAGCATCAACTGACCTTAGGAACCTTAATTGAACCATCTTGGCCTCTTTAGGGTAGTGAGATAACTGACTTTGGTGCAGTCCGAGGTTGGTTGATACTCGATACTACACTCAATTGAGGGTTGTTTTCTTGGAATATTTCGGTCGCCGGTTCAGTGGCTAAATCGAAACGATGAACAATGAAAGCAATCCAATGATATTGGGACCCTTAGAACCCGGTTACTTCTGATAGGACAGGTTTTGAGCCCACCAACTTCAAGAGGGTAGTACCCCAGACCCCATGCTGGCCTAAACTCTAAGGGCTCTTTGTGTGACTTGTGTGCCTTCAAACTTGACTATTTGCATGCTTGTTATCTGACACATGAGTTCCTTGCAGGTTTAACAGTCCTTAATTGGGACTCATTACAGGGCCTACCTACATTACTCCATGCATAGCATAACATCATACCATTGCATGCATCCTACATAAAGACTAACTCATTTCAAGGATCTCAAAGGCTTGTGATGCAGGTCACGATGAACCAGAATGTCTAGCAAGGGGCAAAGGGGATTTATTTTCCTCTAGCCAGGTTGATGATCGGAGTCAGGGGCTATGACCCACTCGATATGGTGAGCCTTGACCCTTGAAGAAGGACTCTCAACAACATGCAGTTCCTTCAATCAAGCTATCGGATCCCAACTCTAACAATTTTCTTGTTTACCCCGCGAGATCCTTGAAAACATTGCATGCATACATACATATCATTGCATTACAGGTATCCCTTTTACAGGTTACTTACCTTCTTCCCTGTTTATTTCAGCCGATCGTCATGAATCCTGAATCATCTACTGAGCAATCCATCAAGGCCCTCCAGGCTCAGAAAGCCCAGTTCCAAGAGCTGATCATGAGTTTGGCCCAGGGGCAACAAGATCTGAAGACTCTGCTCTCGAAGAAGAAGAAGAAGAGGATGGTGTTGTTCAACCCGAGACGCAAATCTGGGAATGGGTCACAAAATGAAGTTGAGCAGACTACCCCATCTGTTGGGAAAGACAGTCCCCAAGAAAGGGAGGTTCCTAGTCCAGTGGTCTCCGACAACGAGACCGATTACAATGATGAGCAGTACCCTCCAGCTGAAGACAGGTATAAACAGTTGGAAGACCGGCTAAGTGCCATGGAGATACAAAAAGTGCCCGGCCTAGACTTCGAGGATCTAGGTCTGTCTTCTGGGGTAGTGATCCCGCACAAGTTCAAGGCACCTGCTTTTGCAAAATATGACGGGGCCTCCTGCCCTAAGCTGCATCTCAGGTCTTACACAAGGAGGATCCAGCCTTACACGGCTGACAAGAATTTGTGGATTCACTTCTTTCAGGATAGTCTGGCCGGAACTCAACTCGACTGGTTCTATCAACTGAATGGAGCTAACATCCGCAGCTGGGAGGATTTGGCCATTGCATTCTACAAGCAGTACCAGTACAATGCCGACCTCGCTCCCACGCGCACTCAGCTTCAGGGAATGTCTATGGGTGCAGGTGAAGGTTTCAAAGAATATGCTCAAAAATGGAGGGACCTTGCTGGAAGGGTACAACCACCTCTGACTGACCGCGAGCTCGTCGACATGTTCTTAGGGACCCTGTCTGGTCCATTCTTCAACCACCTGATTGGGAATTCTGCTGCTGGGTTTACAGATCTGATCCTGACCGGGGAAAGAATAGAAGCTGGCATCAAGTCGGGGAAAATACATAATGGTGACTCCTCGAACACTGAGAAGAAACCATCCAAGAGAGAATCGAGTGCTGTCTATGGCTCAAGAGGACAGAATAGGTCCGAACACCGCCAAGATGTCAACGCGGTGGTTATTGCAAAACCGGCCGGTGCTCCTCAGCGTCACAATCAGCAAAGGGAAGAGAGACCCAAAAGGCAATTTACCCCCCTCAGTATGACTTTGTCACAGATATTGCCACAGCTGCTGGAAACCAAGTTGGTAACTCTCATGGACCCTCCAAAGAATCCTAACAGGACACCTTCAAGGTACAACCCCAACGTTCGCTGCGCCTATCATTCTGACAGCCCGGGGCATGCTACAGACAACTGTTGGACTTTGAGAAACAAGGTTCAGGATCTGATCGACGCGAGGGAAGTCCAGTTCGACTCTCCAGAGACTCCGAATGTGATCACTGCTCCCCTGCCAAAATATGGCTAGGATTGGAAATTTTTTGTTCATTCGAATGTTCAATTTGTAATTTTCTTTTGATTGTTCAAACATTTTATTTCATGTCAAATTTGGTTATTTCATTAATGCATTACACATGTCTGTTTTGAAGTAATTATTTCGTATTCACTATATGCAAACTGTTTTCATATTTTTGTGATGATCAACTCTTGATTGAAAATTCTAAGCCTCTTGAGGGAGGATGACGAAAACGGTACCACGATCTTTACAGTATGCTTTTGAACAGACCCCGCTGATGAGGTACAGGCATTGTTTCAATTCCTAAACACTGGAGTTATAAGGAAGATAATCCCTCATCAACCCCTCTGAGCGAAAGAAGTAGGAGTTTTTCTTTTCGAAATTTAAAACCCTTAATCATAACCTGGGGCAGGGTAGTCTCTCAGTTGATCCAAGTGCATAATGAATGGCACCAAAGAGGTCCTTACAAAACAAAAGACAGTGATGGTTCCGAGTAACCAAAAGACAGGAAGTCGTTACCTCTCAGGAATAAAAACCCATTAAGTCAAAACCTATGAAGGAGACTTACAAAACTGGGGCATCCCGCTGACTGTAAATTCAAAAAGAAACAGTTCAGGCAAAAAACAGGGATAACGAAATCAAGAAAGAAATAGGTCCTACAAACCCTCAAACAAAAAAGGAATGATTGCCTATTCAAATAAACGTTCAACATCCGAACCATCACTGGAATTTCAGAGCAAAGACTCAAACAAGGTCTAACGCACGATCAGCTGAGTTTAGGTTTGAAGAACATCACGAAGAGCGGGTGGGTACAAATAATTTGAGCCTTTATCATTTGTTTCTTAAACCGTGAACCAGGTCACGCTACAACCCTTAAAAGTCCTAGCTGAAGCATGGGTTAGTTCGAAAGTATACTGTTACCAAAGGTATCCTGACTCCTTAAGGCTTGCTATAAAATATTGAGTTGACATCACATTTTACAAAATTTGCTGGTTTTACTGAAAAATGCATTTTTCAAAAACTTCAAGACAGACATAAGCTTTGCATTTTTAACATAACTTTGTTTGCATATGACTTTTTGTTTGAACAACATAGAAATTCGCATGACGAATACATAATGAACAAAAGCACCTCCAATCAAGGGGCATGGCCTGATCATTGTCCATCATCTGGGGCAGTCCAGTCAAGATTCAAGGAATCTCTCAAAATGCCAAATAGCCTGGGGCAAATCTCCGTCTAAGTCACTTGGGGCATTGAACGATCAAACAAAGATATTCTGGTGGCATGGCAACACAACAACAGGGGCACCTCCCTACATTCTGAGAACGTGGACATAGTCGAAAAAAATACTACGCAAAATCAAAGACCCGCTAGGTTGACACACCTAGGCAAAAATAAGGGCTTCCCGGCGAACCAAAAGGGTTCGGGCAAAATGAGGGATGAAATGAAAAAATCTGTATACCCGGTAAGTCGAAAACCTGAAAAGGCGGCTTGGGCAAAAATGGGTATCCCAGTGGACTGAAAACCCGAAAGGGCGGTCCAGGAAAAAGTTAGGGATCAAAGCGTACGACTATGTCCTGTCATCTCGTCACTTGCCTACCAGAAGAAGATTTGTCAATTGGCAGTCATCAAACACCTTCATAGGTACCTTCTTCTCCAACAAACTGGGGCAATAATGAGTTGTCTAAATGATCTGGTTGCCCTGTCCACCGAAGTGCCAAGGTAAGTTCAGCTGAAGAATACGACCAAGATACCTTCATTTCCAACAGAGCACAACAACGAAATCCCCAGCGGAGTTATCATCAAATCTCAGCGAAGTATCTCTTCCCACAGAGTAATTCCCCGCAGAGTAATCTCTTCGCCAAGTTTATTCCCCAACGGAGTCATCTTCTCCTACCGGTATTCTTGCAATCATCATCCCCAACGGAAACGAAGAATCTCACTCTTCAACATCAGCCCAGGATTTGACTTCCCGGCATCCGTCAAGGATCTATTTTCCTAGACGCAGATACATTCATAAACATCACATTGTTATACATCATGATACATGCATATACGCATCATATCATACAATCTCATGTGTTGAAAAATATTATTGCTTGATCCATATCATGCATTGCACATGACTGACCTTTACCTTTCAGGAAGGATACAGTTAAAAGATCAGCTATGTAGACGAATACAGTCAAAAGAGACCAACCCAGTCAAAGAATACAAATCCAGTTAAATCAATGCCTAAAGATTTCTCTGATCCAACTCGTCGTTATAGATACTCGTCGTTATAGACACTCGTCGTTATAGACACTCGTCATTATAGACACCCGTCGTTATAGACACCCGTCGTTATAGACACCCGTCGTTATAGACACCCGTCGTTATAGACACCCGTCGTTATAGACACCCGTCGTTATAGACACCCGTCGTTATAGACACCCGTCGTTATAGACACCCGTCGTTATAGACACCCGCCGTTATAGACACCCGTCGTTATAGACACCCGTCGTTATAGACACCCGTCGTTATAGACACCCGTCGTTATAGACACCCGTCGTTATAGACACTCGTCGTCATAGACACTCGTCGTCATAGACACTCGTCGTTATAGACACTCGTCGTCATAGACACTCGTCGTTATAGACACTCGTCGTCATAGACACTCGTCGTTATAGACACCCGTCGTTATAGACACTCGTCGTTAAAGACCACCCGTCCATGGAAATAACCTGTCAGTAGAGACAACTCACCAACCTTTCTGAATTCCAGACTCGATTCCTGTATCCGGCCAGGGCACGTCTGAAGAGTTCGAAGATTCGATTCCTGTATCTCGCCAGGGTGTATCTATTGACGACTATATTCTCCAGACTCGATTCCTGTATCTCGCTAGAGCACGTCTGAAGAGTTTAAAGATTCGATTCTTATATCCAGCCAGGGCACATCTACATAAAGAGTTTGAAGACCAACTCCTGTAACAGGCCAGGTAATTATTTTTCTTTCTCAGGTACGCAAGTTCTCGCTAAGGAATCTCTTACGCGATCGACAACCTCCCGATGGCATCTATAAGCCCATCTCCACAACTATCCATTGCAGTTCCAAATGGCATCTATAAGCCCATTCCCGACAAGGTTTTGTCACACTTTCAGATGGCATCTATAAGCCCATCCTCCTATCCATCATCTCTTCCAAATGGCATCTGTAAGCCCATTCCCTCCATCACGTTGCTGATACTCTACTATGTGAGTGCAAATTTCTGGGCACTTTAGTGTTCAATCATCTTCCACTTTCGGATCACGAAAGGCACGCAAGCCAATCTACATCCTCAGGTTTAAGAAGAATGAACAGGGGCAACTGTTGTACCCCAAAATTTGCCCTCCCATATTTCTCAAAACATTTCAAGAAAAATTCACAAGTCCAACCCGGCGCGTCATATTCAGGTGTTCTTTCACCAAGATATCTCTGATAACGTATTCTCAAATTCAGGTTCGGCTCAAGAGTCAATTCTTTAAAGAATGTATCCGAATGTGCGAGTTTTCTTGAAGAAATATGGTGAAAAAGTGTGCTGAAAGTGCAGTTTTTACGCGCTAAAAAATTCATAACTTGAAGATCGCGACTCGTTTTGAACCCGTTCCGGTGGCCAAAATTCCGTCTTGACATTATCTACGTTTTCATCTCTCACGGCTGGAAGCCAATTTCGATCAGAAGGTCTTCAAAAATGTGGATTTATCAAGTATTTTCATACAGAAAATTTGTGACAGAAGTTTATTTGCGTCATGTTCAGAAAATCATAACTTGGTCGATTTTCATCGTATCAAGCTGATTCCGGCGCCAAAATTTCACAAATTGAGGTGACTACATTTTCACAGAAGGTATTAAGTTCAAACGGTATTCAAAAGGCCTTCGTTTTTTGCTCATAGTGCGTAACACGCTGAAAATCCTGAATGCTGAATATTATTTCATCTGGGCCGAAACTTCGAAAATTTATAACTCGGTCAATTTTTATCGGATTGGACTCATATTTTTACACAAGGTCACTGACTCATAGATCTACAACTTTGCTTCAAAAGTCGAGACCAAATTATGCACCGATCAATACCAGTGTTTTATTGAAGAACGTGTCAGAGTCGACACTGGAGCCCAAAATAAGTTTGTCTGAGCTGAAACTTCAAAAATTCATAACTAATTCACCGTTTATCCGATTGAGCCGATTTTCGGACAGGAGTTAGTTCTCGATGTCGGCCATATTTTGTTTTCACATTCCAACTTCAAAATTTACACTTAAGTCCCTGCGATTTAGCCTGGAAAGTGACGAACTCAAGTGAATATTGGAGGCCCAATTGCACATTCAAAGCCCATTTTCTTTACCCTAATTTCCATTATATAATCACCTTCTTTTCACACAAACCACGGAGGAGAAAAAGAGAGAAAAAACCTTGCCACAACACTGTTAGAATATCAAATTCTTTCAAGAACCCTAAAACCTTGAAATCCTTATTACAAATCCCTCTCTCACTACAAACAAGCCATCACAATTACAAACCAACACCTCACTACTTCTTCAGTAAGGATAAGGCTGGCTTGATCTCCATGATCCAAAGGGCATAAAAGCATTCAGGTCACTAATTTTCCAGTAAGGGTATGATTGATTTGATCTCCATGATCAAAAGGGTATAATCATTCATACATGCCATATTGTGCCTAAACATTAAATTTCTTCATATATTGGCTTTATTTGCATTTTATGATTTTATTTAATGTGTTCATGAGATTCAACACTGCAGATTTAGACAGGATCTCATGCAGGTTCATTAAGGAAAGTTGAGGCCAAAAGCCAAAAGCCAAAAGCCAAAAGCCAAAAGCCAAATGGCCAAAAGAACAACTTATGCATGACGAGACAGACATCCTGAGAAGATTAAGGAACGTTGAGGCCAGAATACAAATGGCCAACAGCCAGAACACAAATGGCCATGAAACCCAATCCAATGGCCAAAGAATGCAGACCGTTCAAAAAAATCTCCCCTTGGGCCTGAAACCCCCCTTGGTTTGCATCCTTTTTAATTTTATTTTCTTTTCTTTTCTAATTCTTTTTTAATTGTTTTAATTGTTTTTTTTTTCACCATAAAATAATTTTCTATAATAAAAACAGAAAAATCAAAAATACAAATATATTTAATTATTATTAATTTCATCACTAACCTATTTTTTTGTAAATAAACTCTAACAATTAACTTAGTTTAATTTAGGTTTTTAAACTTTAATCTTTTTCTTAATAAGTAAAAAGTATCTAGAATTAGGTTTTTTTGACATTTTCATCTTTTTCTTGAATAAATTATTAATCATCATTATTTATCATTATTATTAATTATCATTAATTTTGTAAATAAACATGTACATTAAATATTATGTAAATTAGGTTTTAAACTTTAACTTTTTTTTAATAATTAAAAATATTTAGAACTAGGGTTTCCTTAAACTTTAAATTCTTTTCTTTATTTTCATAAATACAAAAAACCTAAAAAACATTTCTTTTCTTTAATAAAATAAATAATTAACTTTCTTATTTCAATTTAATTTCAAAAGGGTCCAACGCCCTCGAACGTTCAATTTTTATTTCGTTTCGCATGTTATTTTATTTTCCTTTGTGAATATTATGTAATTGCTCAAGCCTTGTAATAGTAATTAGGAATTTATTTACTTTCCGCATTTTTTATTCAAAACGGGTCTTTGTTAATTTGGCGATGTATCGACCCGCGCCTTGTAATAGCGTAGAATTTTACTTTCCGCACTTTAATTTCCGCACTTTTAAACTGCTAAACTTTGCATGAAAGAATGAATGGCTTAAATTAAAAACAAGCGTAGATCACCCTGATGCATGTACAAGAAAAAACATAACATGAAAATAACACACAAATTCACACACCACTCTTAGGGTACGCCTCACTGTTGCCTTACCCTCGAAACGTGGTCGTCGAGTATAGGACGTCTTAGTAAGTCCTTATGACCGTTGATCCATATGCCTCAAAACAAGTTGCCTCGGAAAAGTTGCCTCGAATTAAAAAGGATCAATGGCATAAGGGTGGCTTCTAAGGTGTCCTACTGTTGCTCTGGTGACCACACTGTCCCTACACTCGAATTGACCCGAACACCTCCAACGGTGGTGCTACCTACCTCTCAATGGTGGGATGGCACTACATTAAGGACATTTACACAGCTTAATTCCTTAGGGTAGGTAGGTGACTCATAGATACTTGCTCTAAAAAACAAATCAAAACTCTTTTCACACCGATACTTTCAAAAAAGCTTTCAAAACAATTTTTCAAACACTCTTGAGGACTGATACAAGAGTCGATCTGAAATCTTTAAACGAAACTTTTTCAAACCCACTCACACTTGAAAAGCAAACACTTTTGAAAACACAATGAGCAAGTATCTAAGAGCCCATGGATAACCATGGATAGAAAGGGTGCTAACACCTTCCCTTTCTATAAATCTACCTCCCGAACCGAGAAACTATCTCATAAGGAATTTTGCTGTGGTTTTGTCCTATCCATGTTGGAGAAAATAAAAGACGGTGGCGACTCTTGCTTCCGCGACATTTCGCGAACCAGCGTTAAACAGTCAGTTCTAAATCCACTGATCACAGACACCTTAGAAGTAACCCTAATGTCCTATATCCTTTTTTATCCGAGGCAACCGTTTCGAGGCAACTGGATCTTAGACAGGAGGGCGACCTCTAAAACACCCTATACTTGACGACCACGTTCGAGGCAACCAGTGAGGCGTACCCTAGGAGTGGCATGTGCATGTGTGTTGAATTCAGTTTATGTTTATCTTTGAACATGTTATTTGTGAGCTACGGATTGGTTTTAATTTTCATACAAATCTTTCATGCATATTAACAGTTAAGAGTGCGGAAAATAAAGTGCGGAAATATGAATCTACGCTATTACAAGGCGCGGGTCTATACATCGCCAAAAACATAACCCATTTTGGAAAAAAGTGTGGAAAGTAAAGAAAGCGGTAAATCCTAATTACTATTACATCCATTGAGCAGATACATAAATAATTAAAATAAGATAGTGCGCGAAGGAGTTAAATTGGAACGTCCTAGGGTTTTTGACCCTTTTGAGAAAATATGAGTTTTTTGGTCCTTTGCATATGATTAACCCTAGTTTACTAATTAATTAACTAATAAAAAGAAAAATGTTTTTTACGTTTTTAATGTTTTAATGAAAATAAAAAGGAATTAAAATTAAAAGTTAAGAAAAACCCTAGTTCTAAGTTTAATTATTTAAAAAAAAGTCCAAGTTAACCTAATTTACTAAATTAATTAATTTACATTTTTATTTGCAAAGATAATAATAATTAATAAGAATAATGATTAATTAATAAAATATGATTGAAAATTGTCAAACCCTAATTCTACATAACTTTTATTTATTGAGAAAAAGATGAAAATTGACCTATATTAAACTAATTTATTTGTTAGCATTTTATTTACAAAAATAATAATTAGTGAATTTAATAAATAATAAAAATATTCACAAGTTTTATTCTCTGAATTTATTAAAAATATTAATTTGCTGGTTAATAATAATAATTAATAATGATTAAAAGAATTAAAAAAAAAGAGAAAGAAAATAAAAGGAAAATAAACCAGGGGGGTTTGAAGGCCCAAAGGGAGGTTTATTTTGTTGAATCTGGCCCATTAAGCACAAAGCCCGTTGACTTTCTGGATTGCCAAGAATGCTTGTTGACTGAGAGCATGGTGCTCCTCACCTCTTGGCCTTTGGATGGACGCTTGGGACACTTGGCATGCTTATCTGTGAGGGTATATGGTATGCCATCCTTGGAACGCTGCATGCAAGTATGAGAAGAAAAATAATATAACGCGTTAGGGGGACCTGGGGATCAAACCCAGGTCCCAGTAATTACCAGACACATCATCAACCACCAGACCACTTTGCACGCTTTGTTAGTAAGATACATAATGAAAGTAATATATGAAAACAGATTATTATGCTAGACAAAACAGAAACGCGCGCGTTATTTGAACAAGCCACCCACACATAGACACCTCATCATCGTCTCCAATGAATCTCTGCAAAACAAATCAAGTAGCGGGGGTTTTTAATCCCCACGAAATAACATGGCCAAAAATAGCGATTAGGCGTAGGTTAAGCATAAATAGGGCGCGATGGTCCTGTTCAATTCGTCTTGAGCTTCTGAGTTCAACCGTACGTGTCTCAAGGCCTGATTTTTCCTCAATAAGAAAGCCCTAATTTAAGAGCTTGAAAACCCTAAAATTCATTCATGGTGAATTTTGATTCTATGCGCTTCAACGCAATTAATCCATACCAAAAGATTCCTGTATGTTCAAGCAATGCAAAACAACCAATAAAACATGTTAAATGCTCATGAGATATGAATTTCGATTATGAAAAATAAAGTTGAACCTTGAATCTGTTCTGGGCAATTTCTTGAGTGTTAGCGTGTGATTTTGATCCCTACGCGTTCCTGGAAGTGAAAGCAATCTATTAGAAACAAAAACAAGCTTTGAATCACGTTAGATTATGGAATTCAGTTTTGAGTTTATTCTTGATTTTTCAAATTTGCATATGGCTTATGTAGCAGCTTTTTCATGTCCTTCTGAATAGGGTTAGGTTTCTTGCATATATGGGAAGGGAATTAGGTCAACTTTAGGCCCAAAAATCCATTGCATTCATGTTTCATTATGTGATTGCCAATCAAATATTTTTCAACCTTTTTCTTTGATAAAACCTTGCCAATCATGGAGATTTTGATGTCCTTGATGTGTACACGAATTTCCAGCTTGCCCTAAGTGTATTTGCATCACAAAAAGATTTAAAACCATATCTTTTGAATTTTCCTACAATTAAATTAATTAAATGAATTATTAATCAATTAAAAATCCAAATAATTAATAAAAATAAGAAAATAATTCAAATTAATCTTAATGGGTCGTGCATAAGCCTTGGGTAAAGATTCAAGAAAGAATTTGAGGCCCATTAGCAAAAATGAGGTGTTTTGGGCAAAGTTGACTTTTGCAAATTCCCAAAAATTTCCCAACTTCTCCAATGCATATCTTGCTCAATTTTGAAGCTATGAACATGTTCTTGGACATTTTGGAAAGGTTTTGAAGTCCTCTAACCAATGCCTTTGGTTCCATGTCATTTTGATTTACCAATGTCAAGTTATGGTCCTTGACTTAAAGTGCCCTTTTGTTGACTTTTGAAAATGACCTATAATGTAGAAATTGATAACTTTTTGTGAGAGAATTTCTTGGACTTGGAATGTGAATATGAGTTGCAGGAAATGTCATCCCCTTCAAAATGAGAATTGGATGGGATTTTTCTGATGAACCATGAAAAAGTTATGCCCCGGTCAATTTGCAGTTGACTTTTTCAACTGTCCAAAAATAGAAACTTTTGCATCTTGATGATTTTTGAGCCATGCTTGTGGAATCATGATCAAGACTTGATCAAATGATGATTGTGGCTTCAAAATAAGATGTTGACAAATTTTTTTGACTTTTGACTGCCAAATGACCATTTTGCCCCTGCAATTGACGTGAAGCAATTAGGGCTTTTGACTATGCAATTTGATGCTGTGGGCCTTGAAATTTGACATGTAGATGCTTGGCAATGTAT
The DNA here is from genome assembly GCA_948472305.1 of Vicia faba. Lineage (NCBI taxonomy): Eukaryota > Viridiplantae > Streptophyta > Magnoliopsida > Fabales > Fabaceae > Vicia > Vicia faba. The sequence continues at coordinate 316,340,404 of OX451738.1, read as the reverse complement.
ATAGGCATATGGGACTTGATTGGACCCTTGAAAACCTCAACTTCCTTGCAAGAACCAAAACCCTAATTTTGACTGTGTCAGGAGGCAATTGGACTGTGCAACCCTTGAGAGATTTTGAACCATTTGGAGATTGATCTTGACAAATCTTGAAGAATATGGGAGGGAAAATTTTGGGGTGCAACAGTTGCCCCTGTTCAATCTTCTTAGACCTGAGGATGTAGATTGGCTTGTGTGCCTTTTGTGATCCGAAGGTGGAAGATGATTGAACACTAGAGTGCCCAGAAATTTGCACTCACATAGTAGAGTATCAGCAACGTGATGGCGGGAATGGGCTTACAGATGTCATTTGGAGAGATGATGGATAGTTGGATGGGCTTATAGATGCCATCTGGAGATGTGACATAACCTTGTCGGGAATGGGCTTATAGATGCCATTTAGAAATGTAATGGATAGTTGAATCTGAGTAAGAAATAGAATAGCTTCCGTGTCTGGGGCATATCTAGTCTGTGTCTAATTGCTGACGTCTGAACGAGTAGTAGAATGACCGCCGTGTCTGGGGTATATACATACTGCATCTGAATGAGTGACAGAATGTCATCCGAATCTGGATCGTATCTGGAATGTCTTTTGAATGAATCTGGACTAAACAATAGAATAGCTTCCGGGTCTGGAGCATCTCTAAGTTGTCTTTAGAAGTTTGAATCTGAATAAGCAATAGAATAGCGTCTGGGTCAAGAGCATCTCTAAGCTATATCTGAAAGGAATTCTGGAATACGTATCGGAATGTCGCCAAATCTGGGTCGCATCTGAGCTATCTCTGAATAAGAAATAGAATAGCATCCGGATCTGGAGCATCTCTAGGCCATCCCTGGAGTGGAATCTGAATAGGAAGAAGAATAACATCCGGATATGGAGTATCTCTAAGCCATCTCTGAAAGGAAACTTTGAATAAGCTTCAGAATAGCATCCATGTCTATAGCATTTCCAAGCTATCTCTGAAAAGAAACTTTGAATAAGCAAAAGAATAGCATCCATATCTGGAGCATTTCCAAGCTATATCTGGATAGAAAATCTGAATAAGCAAAAGAACAGCATCTACATCTGGAGCATTTCCCAGCTATATCTGAAGAGAGAATCTGGAATAAGCATCAGAATAAAGCCATATCTGGGTCGCATCTGAACCATCTCTAGAAGAGAATCTGGAATAAGTATCAGAATGTAGCCATGTCTGGATCGCATCTGAACCATCTCTAGAAGAACATCTGAATAAGCAATAGAACAGCTTCCGTGTCCGGAGCATTTCCAAGCTATCTCTGAATAAGTAACTCTGAATAAGCAACAGAATAGCGTCCATATCCGGAGCATATCTGAACTATCTCTGAGAAGAAACTTTGAATAAGCGATAGAATAACATCCGGGTCCAGAGCATCTCTACGCTATCTCTGAAATCTCTTTAATGTAGATATGCCCTGGCTAGATACAGATATCGAATCCACAATCAGTTACTCACAGATATGCCCTAGCTAGATACAGGTATCGAATCTGGAATTGCGACAGTTGATAATAATCATTTTTGGATTGACCTTTTTCCTGAAAAGGCAAAACATCAGTTGTATGCAACGTCATGATGTATGAAATGCATGATGTCATGATGTTCTCAAAATAAATGAGATCGTGTCGTATGCACTTCATCATGTATGTAAGCAGGATGTGTGAAATGTTTATGAATGTATTTCGTCTGGGAAAATAAATCCTTGACGAATGCCGGGAAGATAACTCCTGGGCTGACGTTGAAGAATAGAGTTCTTCCTTTCCGCTGGGATGTTGATTGTAAGAATAAACCGGTAGGAGGAGATGACTCCGTTGGGGAATAAACTTGGCAATGAGATTACTCTGCGGGGAATTACTCTGTGGGAAGAGATACTTCGCTGAGGTTTTGATGATAACTCCGCTGGGGATTCCGTTGATAAGCTCTGTTGGAAGATTTGATGAACTCCGCTGGGGGATAGGAAGAACTTTGCCGAGGACGATCCTTCCGTTGTAATTAGCTGAGGATAACCCAGTTATAAACTCTGGTGGGGAATAACCTTTGAATAAAGCCGGAGAGATGCTTTCGCACTCTGCAGGGATAAGCTTCCAGAATCTACTGGGGATAAGCTTCCAGAATCTACTGGGGAGGATAATTTAACTCTCCTGGGGAAACTCTTGGACTGCGCTGGGGAAATGGCTCCATTGGGGTGTCTGATATTCCGCCGGGGAACAATCTTATATTTCCGTCGAGGAATATTAAGACTGTCGGGGATGCTTGCTGAGGGATATCTGTATACTCCACTGGGGAATGTTGAGATCTTCTGGGGATACCCAACTTCCTTAAGGCTGACAGTAGGCTAACTCTGCTTGGGGGAGAGTGTTGCTGACTTGCTGAATACTGTGCCTTTTCGGGACTGATGGGAGATCAACTCTGCTTGGGGAGAGCGTGGCTGAATCTTGTCTTACTCTGCGGAGAGTGAAGGTATCTTGGTCATGTTCTTCAGCTGAATCTACCTTTGTACCTGGAGAGCAGAGCGGTTTGTACAGTTCGGACAACTCTTATTGCCCCAGTCCCTGTGGGAGAAGGTACCTGTGGAGGTGCTTGACAACTGCCGATTGACAAATCTTCTTCTGGTAGGCAAGTGACAAGATGACGGGACATAGTCGTACGCTTTTGATCCCTAACTTTTGCCTGGACTTCCCTTTCGGGTTTTCAGTCCATCGGGATACCCCTTTTTGCCCAAGCCGCCTTTTCAGGTTTTCGACTTGCCGGGTGTACAGATTTTATTTTCATCCCTTATTTTTGCCCGAACCCTTTTGGTTCGCCGGGAAGCCCTTATTTTTTCCTAGGTGTGTCAACCTAGCGGGTCTTTGATTGTGCGTAGTATTTTTTTTCCGACTATGTCCACGCTCTCAGAATGTAGGGAGTTGTCACTGTCTTTAGTGTTGTGTTGTCATACCACCAGAAGATCTTCGTTTGATCATCCAATTCCCCAAGTGATCCAGATGGAGATTTGCCCCAAGCTGGTTGGCCTTTTGAGAGATTCTCCGAATCTTGACTTAACTGCCCCAGATGATGGACAATGATCATGCCATGCCCCTTGATTGGAGGTGCTTTTGTTCATTAGACCTTCGTCGTGCGAACTTCTATGTTGTTCAAACAAATAGTCATATGCAAGCAATGTTATATTAAAAATGCAACGCTTATGTCTGTCTTGAAGTTTTTGAAAATGTATTTTTTCAGTGAAACAAACAAATTTTGTAAAATGCGATGTCAACTCGTTGTTTTTACCGCAAGCCTTAAGGAGTCAGGATACCTTTCGTAACAGTATGCTTTCGAACTAACCCATGCTTCAGCTAGGACTTTTTGAGGGTTGTAACGTGGCCTGGTTCACGGTTTAAGAAACAAAGGATAAAGGCTCAAATTTTATTTGTACCCACCCGCTCTTCGTGATGTTCTTCAAACCTAAACTCAGCTAATCGTGCGTTAGACCTTGTTTGAGTCTTTGCTTTGATATACCAGTGATGGTTCAGATATTGACAATTTATTTTGAATAGGCAGTCGTTTCCCCCCTTTTTTTTGTTGAGGGTTTGTAGGACCTCTTTCTTTTTTATTTCATTATCCCTGTTTTTTTCCTGAACTGTTTCCTCCTTTGGAATTACAGTCAGCGGGATGCCCCAGTTTTATAAGTCTCCTTCTTAGGTTTTGACTTATCGGGCTTTTATTTTGAGAGATATATTGACTGCCGGTCTTTATGATTATAGGGAACCATCACTGTCTTCTGTTTTGGAAGGACTTCTTTGGTGCCGTTCGCTGTGCACTTGGATCAACTGAGAGAACTACCCTGCCCCAGGTTATGATTAAGGGTTTTAATTTTCAAAAAGAAAAACTCCTACTTCTTTGGCTCAAAGGGGTTGACGAGGGATTATCTTCCTTATAACTCCAGTGTTTAGGAATTGAAACAATGCATGTACCTCATCAGCGGGGTCTGTTCAAAAGCATACTATAGATTGTGGTATCTTTTTCGTCATCCTCCCTCAAGAGGCCTAGAATTATTAATCGAGCGTTGAACATCACAAAAAATGAAAGCAATTTTGAATATAATGAATACGAATAGATTAATTCAAACAGACATATGCGATGCATTAATGGAATAAACAAGTTTGCTATGACATTAATTATTTGTATAAGCAAAGAAAAATACAACTCGGAAATTCAAATAAACAAAAGCCTTCAGTGATTTGGCAAAGGAGCGGTGATTATGTTTGGAGTCTCTGGCGCTTCAAACTGGACTTCCTTGGCATCAATCATATCCTGGACCTTGTTCTTCAGAGCCCAACAGTTGTCTGTAGTATGCCCCGGGCTATCAGAATGGTATGCGCACCTTTCATTGGGATGATAGTTAGGAGTAGAAGTGTTTGGATTCCGAAGAGGAGCCCTTAAGGTAATCAGCCCTGCCTTCAACAATTGCTGTAGCGCTTGATCCAGTGACATGTTGATCTTAGTGAACTGTCTTTTGGGTGCGACCTCCTTGCGTTGCTGCCCCTATCTTTGCTGAGCAGGCATAGGATTAGAGATCTGGGTTGCCCCTACATGTTGATCATGACGGCTCTTTTTACCATGCACAGCGTTGGACTCCTTTTTTCCATGATAAGGCTTTTTATGAACATTAGAAGGTGCCGCTTCTTGAATCTTTCCAGCCTTGATACCAGCTTCAATCCTCTCCCCGGTCAAGATCAAATCTGTAAACCCAGTAGAAGAATTCCCAATCAGATGGTTGAAGAACGGACCAAACAGGGTCCCCAAGAACATGTCCACAAGTTCACGGTCGGTCAGAGGTGGCTGCACCCTTCCAGCAAGGTCTCTCCACTTTTGTGCATATTCCTTGAATCCTTCACCTGTCCCTAGCGACATACCCTGGAGTTGGGTACGCGTAGGAGCGAGGTCGGAATTATACTGATACTGCTTGTAGAATGCAGTAGCCAAGTCCTCCCAGTTACGAATACTGGCTCCATCCAGCTGATAGAACCACTCGAGTTGAGTCCCTGAAAGACTATCTTGGAAGAAATGGATCCATAAGTTCTTGTCAACAGTGTAAGGTTGGATCTTCCTTACATAGGATCTGAGATGCAGCTTAGGACAGGATGCCCCGTCGTATTTTGCAAAGGCAGGTGCCTTGAATTTATGTGGGATCACCACCCCAGAGGATAGACCTAGATCTTCGAAGTCCAGGCCGGGCACTTTTTGTATCTCTATAGCATTTAGGCGGTCCTCTAGCTGTTTGTACTTATCCTTAACAGGAGGGTACTGTTCATCATTGAAATTTGTCTCGTTGTCGGAGACCATGGGACTAGGAACCCTTCTCTCTTGGGGACTGTCTTTCCCTACAGAGGAAGTAGCCTGGTCAACCTCATTTTGTGATCCATTCCCAGATGTGCGTCTAGGTTTGAACAAAACAGTCCTCTTCTTCTTCTTCTTCTTCTTCTTCTGAATCAGAGTCTTCAATTCTTGTTGACCCTGGGCTAGGCTCATAACCAACTCCTGGAACTGGGCATTCTGGGCCTGGAGGGCCTTGATAGCTTGTTCATTGGATGATTCAGGATTCATGATGATTGCTGAAATAAACAACGAAGAAGGTAAGTGCCCTGTAAAAAGTGGTACCTGTAATGCAATGACATGTATGCATGCATGCAATGTTTTCAAGGATCTCACGGGGTAAACAAGAAAAATTGTTAGAATCTGGTAGCTTGGTGGAAGGAACGTCATGTTGATGAGAGTCCTTCTTCAAGAGTCAAGGCTCACCATATCCAGTGGGTCATAGCCCCTGACAACCTTGGCTAGAGGAAAATAAATCCCCTTTTCCCCTTGCTAGATAGTTGGTTCATTATGACCTGCATCACAAACCCTTGAGATCCTTGAAATGGATTAGTCCTTATGCAGGATGCATGCAATGGTATGATGTCATGCTATGCATGGAGTGATATAAGTAGGCCTTGTAATGAGTCCCAATTAAGGATTGTAAACAAAACCTACAAGGAACTCGTGTTGTTAGATAACAAGCATGCAAATAGTCAAGTTTGAAGGCACACAAGTCACACAGAGAGCCCTTAGAGTTCAGGCCAGCATGAAGTTTAGGTACTACCCTCTTGAAGTTGGTTGGCTCAAAACCTGTCCTATCAAAAGTAATCGGGTTCTAAGGAGCTCAATATCATTGGATTGTTTTCTATGTTCATTGTTTTGATTTAGCCACTGAACTGGGGATCAAAATATTCCAAGAAAACAACCCTCAATGAGTGTAGTATCGAGTATCTACCAACTTCGGACTGCACCAAAGTCGGTCATCTCACTACCCCTAATGAGGCCAGGATGGTCAAGTAAGGTTCCTAAGGTCAGTTGATGCTTCACGACACCACGCGGCGACCCCGTACTCTTCTTGACTTGACTCAAGGGTTACCGGTACTCACCAAAGTGCCACATCAACATAGCAACTGCTTCAACCGTGTTGGTATACCCTGCACAGTTCCCTCACAGTTTGTTGCTACTTCTAAAAGGGTATCCCCAGATCCGGGTTAGGATCTATGAAACTCCAAGACAGGCCCACAATATTAAAGCAAACAAGGCAAGCAATTAAAAACAAGGGTGGTCTAATCCTAAGGTACACCTCACTTATTAATTATGTCCCCAGCAGAGTCGCCAGTTCTGTGATCGGTGGAAATAGAACTGACTGTTTTAAGCTGGTTCGCGAAATGTCGCGGTAAGCAAGAGTCGCCACCGTCTTTTATGTTCTCCAACATGGAAAGGACAAAAGCACAGCAAAATTCCTTTTTCGAGAATGTTTCTCGGTTCGGGAGGTAGATTTATAGAAAGGGAAGGTATTAGCACCCTTTCTATCCATGGTTATCCATGGGCTCTTAGGTACTTGCTCTTATGTTTTCAAAAGATGTTTGCTTTTCAAGTGTGCGTGGGTTTTGAAAAAGTCTCGTTTTGAAAGATTTCTAAGTGACTCTTGTATTTGTCCTCAAGACTGTATGAAAAATTTGTTTTGAAAACTTTTGAAAGTGTCAGTGTGAAAAATTGTTTTTGCTTTTGAAAGAGCAAGTACCCAGGAGAAATCTACCTACTCTAAGGAATAAAGCTGTGTAAAAGTCCTTTAAACAGTATTATCCCACTATTGAGAAGTAGGAAGTACCATCGTTGGAGGTGTTCGGGTCAATTCGATTAGAAGGGACAACGTGGTCACCGAAGCAATAGTAGGACACCTTAGAAGTAACCCTAATGTCCTAGATCCTTTTTTATCCGAGGCAAACGTTTCGAGGCAACTGGATCTTAGACAGGAGAGCGACCTCTAAAACACCATATACTTGACGACCACGTTCGAGGCAACCAGTGAGGCGTACCCTAGGAGTGGCATGTGCATGTGTGTTGAATTCAGTTTATGTTTATCTTTGAACATGTTATTTGTGAGCTACGGATTGGTTTTAATTTTCATACAAATCTTTCATGCATATTAACGGTTAAGAGTGCGGAAATATGAATCTACGCTATTACAAGGCGCGGGTCTATACATCGCCAAAAACATAACCCGTTTTGGAAAAAAGTGCGGAAAGTAAAGAAAGCGGTAAATCTTAATTACTATTACATCCATTGAGCAGATACATAAATAATCAAAATAAGATAGTGCACGAAAGAGTTAAATTGGAACGTCCTAGGGTTTTTGACCCTTTTGAGAAAATATGAGTTTTTTGGTCCTTTGCATATGATTAACCCTAGTTTACTAATTAATTAACTAATAAAAAGAAAAATGTTTTTTACGTTTTTTAATGTTTTAATGAAAATAAAAAGGAATTAAAAGTTAAGAAAAACCCTAGTTCTAAGTTTAATTATTTAAAAAAAAGTCCAAGTTAACCTAATTTACTAAATTAATTAATTTACATTTTTATTTGCAAAGATAATAATAATTAATAAGAATAATGATTAATTAATAAAATATGATTGAAAATTGTCAAACCCTAATTCTACATAACTTTTATTTATTGAGAAAAAGATGAAAATTGACCTATATTAAACTAATTTATTTGTTAGCATTTTATTTACAAAAATAATAATTAGTGAATTTAATAAATAATAAAAATATTCACAAGTTTTATTCTCTGAATTTATTAAAAATATTAATTTGCTGGTTAATAATAATAATTAATAATGATTAAAAGAATTAAAAAAAAGAGAAAGAAAATAAAAGGAAAATAAACCAGGGGGGGTTTGAAGGCCCAAAGGGAGGTTTATTTTGTTGAATCTGGCCATTAAGCACAAAGCCCGTTGACTTTCTGGATTGCCAAGAATGCTTGTTGACTGAGAGCATGGTGCTCCTCACCTCTTGGCCTTTGGATGGACGCTTGGGACACTTGGCATGCTTATCTGTGAGGGTATATGGTGTGCCATCCTTGGAACGCTGCATGCAAGTATGAGAAGAAAAATAATATAACGCGTTAGGGGGACCTGGGGATCGAACCCAGGTCCCAGTAATTACCAGACACATCATCAACCACCATACCACTTTGCACGCTTTGTTAGTAAGATACATAATGAAAGTAATATATGAAAACAGATTATTATGCTAGACAAAATAGAAACGCGCGCGTTATTTGAACAAGCCACCCACGCATAGACACCTCATCATCGTCTCCAATGAATCCCTGCAAAACAAATCAAGTACCGGGGGGTTTTTAACCCCCACGAAATAACATGGCCAAAAATAGCGATTAGGCGTAGGTTAAGCATAAATAGGGCGCGATGGTCCTGTTCAATTCGTCTTGAGCTTCTGAGTTCAACCGTACGTGTCTCAAGGCCTAATTTTTCCTCAATAAGAAAGCCCTAATTTAAGAGCTTGAAAACCCTAAAATTCATTCATGGTGAATTTTGATTCTATGCGCTTCAACGCAATTAATCCATACCAAAAGATTCCTGTATGTTTAAGCAATGCAAAACAACCAATAAAACATGTTAAATGCTCATGAGATATGAATTTCGATTATGAAAAATAAAGCTGAACCGTGAATCTGTTCTGGGCAATTTCTTGAGTGTTAGCGTGTGATTTTGATCCCTACGCGTTCCTGGAAGTGCAAGCAATCTATTAGAAACAAAAACAAGCTTTGAATCACGTTAGATTATGGAATTCAGTTTTGAGTTTATTCTTGATTTTTCAAATTTGCATATGGCTTCTGTAGCAGCTTTTTCACGTCCTTCTGAATAGGGTTAGGTTTCTTGCATATATGGGAAGGGAATTAGGTCAACTTTAGGCCCAAAAATCCATTGCATTCATGTTTCATTATGTGATTGCCAATCAAATCTTTTTCAACCTTTTTCTTTAATAAAACCTTGCCAATCATGGAGATTTTGATGTCCTTGATGTGTACACGAATTGCCAGCTTGCCCTAAGTGTATTTGCATCACAAAAAGATTTAAAACCATATCTTTTGAATTTTCCTACAATTAAATTAATTAAATGAATTATTAATCAATTAAAAATCCAAATAATTAATAAAAATAAGAAAACAATTCAAATTAATCTTAATGGGTCGTGCATAAGCCTTGGGTAAAGATTCAAGAAAGAATTTGAGGCCCATTAGCAAAAATGACGTGTTTTGGGCAAAGTTGACTTTTGCAAATTCCCAAAAATTTCCCAACTTCTCCAATGCATATCTTGCTCAATTTTGAAGCTATAAACATGTTCTTGGACATTTTGGAAAGGTCTTGAAGTCATCTAACCAATTACTTTGGTCCCATGTCATTTTGATTTACCAATCTCAAGTTATGGTCTTTGACTTAAAGTGCCCTTTTGTTGACTTTTGAAAATGACCTATAATGTAGAAATTGATAACTTTTTGTGAGAGCATTTCTTGGACTTGGAATGTGAAGATGAGTTGTAGGAAATGTCATCCCCTTAAAAATGAGCATTGGATGGGATTTTTCTGATGAACCATGAAAAAGTTATGCCCTGGTCAATTTGCAGTTGACTTTTTCAACTGTCCAAAAATAGAAACTTTTGCATCTTGATGATTTTTGAGCCATGCTTGTGGAATCATGATCAAGACTTTATCAAATGATGATTGTGGCTTCAAAATAATATGTTGACCAAAATTTTTAACTTTTGACTGCCAAATGACCATTTTGCCCCTGCAATTGACTGTGAAGCAATTAGGGCTTTTGACTGTGCAATTTGATGTTGTGAGCCTTGAAATTTGACATGTAGATGCTTGACAATGTATATAGGCATATGGGACTTGATTGGACCCTTGAAAACCTCAACTTCCTTGCAAGAACCAAAACCCTAATTTTGACTGTGTCAGGAGGCAATTGGACTGTGCAACCCTTGAGAGATTTTGAACCATTTGGAGATTGATCTTGACAAATCTTGAAGAATATGGGAGGGAAAATTTTGGGGTGCAACAATGGGCTTAAAGATGCCATCTGGAAATGTTTGTTGAACTGTATGTCGTTGGTGAGTGGGTGAGTATCAGAAGGGTATCCATGTTTTGGAACATCTCTGAACTGGGGGTCTGAATAAGCAATAGATTAACATCCGTATCTGGAAGCATCCGTAAACTGTTTTCAGAAGTTGAAGAATCTGAACAAGCGATAGGTTGACATCCGTATCTGGAGAACCCGTAAACTGTTTTCAGAAGTCTTGAAGTTGAATAAGCAATAGATCAGCATCCATGTTGGGAAGCGTCCGTGAACTGTTTTCAAAAGTTGAGTCTGAACAAGTGATAGATTAACATCCGTATTTAGAGAATCCGTAAACTGTTTTCAGAAGTCTTGGAATCTGAACAAGCGATAGGTTAACATCCGTGTCTGGAGAACCCGTAAACTGTTTTCAGAAGTTGAAGAATCTGAACAAGCGATAGGTTAACATCCGTGTTTGGAGAACCCGTAAACTGTTTTCAGAAATCTTGAAGTTGAATAAGCAATAGAGCAACATCCATGTTGGGAAGCGTCCGTAAACTGTTTTCAGAAGTTGAAGAATCTGAACAAGCGATAGGTTAACATCCATGTCTGGAGAACCCGTAAGCTGTTTTCAGAAATCTTGAAGTTGAATAAGCAATAGAGCAGCATCCATGTTGGGAAGCATCCGTAAACTGTTTTCAAAAGTTGCATCTGAACAAGCGATAGATTAACATCCGTGTTTGGAGAATCCGTAAACTGTTTTCAGAAGTCTTGAAGAATCTGAACAAGCGATAGGTTAACATCCGTGTCTGGAGAACCCGTGAACTGTTTTCAGAAATCTTGAAGTTGAATAAGCAATAGAGCAGCATCCATGTTGGGAAGCGTCCGTAAACTGTTTTCAAAAGTTGCATCTGAACAAGCGATAGATTAACATCCGTGTTTGGAGAATCCGTAAACTGTTTTCAGAAGTCTTGAAGAATCTGAACAAGCGATAGGTTAACATCCGTGTCTGGAGAACCCGTGAACTGTTTTCAGAAGTCTTGAAATTGAATAAGCAATAGAGCATCATCCATGTTGGGAAGCGTCCGTAAACTGTTTTCAAAAATTGCATCTGAACAAGCGATAGATTAACATCCGTGTTTGGAGAATCCGTAAACTATTTTCAGAAGTCTTGAAGTTGAAAAGGAACCGGTGTAGGGTTTCCTGATGATGAGTCCGTGTAAAACTGCATCTGAATTTGAGAAGGAACCGGTGTAGGGTTTCCTGATGATGAGTCCGTGTAAAACTGCATCTGAATGAATCTGGAATAAGTATCAGAATGTCGCCATGTCTGGGTGACATCTGAACTATCTCTGGGTGAATCTGGAATAAGTATCAGAATGTCGCCATGTCTGGGTCACATCTGAACTATTTCTAGAAAGAATCTCGAAAGATGAAGATCTTTGTCTGTTGACTGATCTTTCCTGAAAAGGTAAAGAGTTAGTTATATGCAATGTCATAATGCATGATGCAATGTATGTTATATCAATGTTTATGATATGAATGTGATGAATGCGCATGTAAGTTGATGAGCTGTCTTGTTGAGGATAGATGAATCCTGGATGGCTGGAGATAAAAGAATCTTGACTGCTGTCGGGGAAAGTAATTCCTTGACTGCTGCAGGGGATTGAAAATCCTTTGATCGTTGAAAATGAGAAGTCCTGGGACCTCTGTTGGGGAATCAGGAGCTTGGGTTGTATGCCAATCTACTAGGGATTCCTGTCTTGAGGAGATCTTCACTGGGGAATATCTGAATATCCTGTGAGGAACTGAGAATGAGAGTCTTCACTCTGCTTGGGGATTGATAGTTGGAAGTTTTAGCTCCGCTGGGGATTGCAAGAATCTTTTGATTGCTGCAGGTATTAATCTGAGATAAGTATCGGAATGTCGCCAAATCTGGGTCACATCTGAAATATATCTAGAAGGGAATCTGGAATAAGTATCGGAATGTCGCCAAATCTGGGTCACATCTGAACTATCTCTAGAAGGGAATCTGGAATAAGTATCGAAATGTCGCCAAATCTGGGTCACATCTGAACTATCTCTAGAAGTAAATATGGAATAAGAATCAGAATGTCGCCAAATCTGGGTCATATCTGAACTATCTCTAGAAGGGAATCTGGAATAAGTATCGAAATGTCGCCAAATCTGGGTCACATCTGAACTATCTCTAGAAGCAAATCTGGAATAATTATCGGAATATCGCCAAATCTGGGTCACATATGAACTATCTCTAGAAGCAAATCTGGAATAAGCATCAGAAAGTCGCCAAATCTGGGTCACATCTGAACTATCTCTAGACGGAAATCTGGAATAAGTATCGGAATGTCGCCAAATCTGGGTCACATCTGAACTATCTCTAGAGGGAAATCTGGAATAAGTATCGGAATGTCGCCAAATTTGGGTCACATCTGAACTATCTCCAGAAGGAAATATTGAATAAGTTTCGGAATGTCGCCAAATCTGGGTCACATCTGAACTATCTCTAGAAGGAAATCTGGAATAAGTATCGGAATGTCGCCAAATCTGGGTCACATCTGAACTATCTCTAGAAGGAAATCTGGAATAAGTATCGGAATGTCGCCAAATCTGGGTCACATATGAACTATCTCTAGACGGAAATCTGATCTTGATTTTGTTAAGGGTCAGAAATTGGTAGTATACCAATCTTCTGAGGTGATGAGAATCTTCATTCTGTTAATAGTCAGAAACTGGGAGTATACCAATCTTCTGAGGTTTTAAGGATGAGAGTCTTCATTCTTGAGAGAAACCGATTTTTAGGAGCTTCAATTGTCTGTTATTCTGTTGGTGGTTGCAACTTCCAGCAGGTGATGATGGAAATTTGATGACCTTGGTGATTTACATTCGAATGCCCCAAGTGACGATGAAGGAGTCTTGCCCCAGGTTACTCTGCAAATTGAGAGATTTCTTGAAATCTTGACTGGACTGCCCCAAGTTAACTGAACTTTGAAAGATCTGTTGAAACCTTGACTGGACTTCCCCAGGTTAATTGGATAGTGACATGTCATGCCCCCTTGTTGATAGGATATTTGTCAATGGAAGTGTCATCCTTTTTGAAGTGATTTTGCTTACCGAGAGAGCTTTCGTTCCCCCGAACATTCGCTGTATGAATTTCTTTGCTGTTAAACAAATAACCATGTGCAAACAATGATATTCAAATAATGCAAAGTTTATGCTGGTCTCGAAGTTTTGAAAAATCCGTTTTTTAGCAGAAAACTTTTTGTAAGACAAATTCAACAAAAGATTTAGGACAAAGCCTTACAGGAGTCAGGATACCTTTTGTAACAGTATGCTTTTGAACTAACCCATGCTTCAATTAGGACTTTTGAAGGGTTGTAACGTGGCTTGGTTCACGGTTTAAGAAACAAAGGATAAAGGCTCAAAGTATATTTGTACCCACCCGCTCTTTGTGATGTCCTTCAATCCTAGACTCAGTTAATTGTACGTCGCACTCTATTCGAGTTTGGAACCACTTTTTTGTGATGGTTCACACCAATTGAATTTTGTGGGAAGGCAGTCATTTTTGCAACACTTTTCATGTTGTTTGAGGATTTATAATGACCTCTTTCTTTTGAGTTGTTATCCCCAACGTTTGCCTGACTGTTTCTATTTTCGAGATTACAGTCAGCGGGATGCCCCAGCTTTCTTAAGCCTCCTTTGTAGGTTTTGGCTTAGTGGGCTTTTCTCTTTTGAGAGATTGTGACTGCCTATGAGATAAGGAACCATCACTGTCTTTTTGATTCCAGAGGAATATTTTTCTCTTTTTGATGTCGTTCGTTATATTACGAACTGAGAGTTTGCGACTTCAATGCGCATCTTTGTTTTGAATTAACTGAGAGACTACCCTGCCCCAGGTTTAAATCAAAGGTTTAAAATTGTTTAGAACAGAAAACTCCTACTTCTTTGGCTCGAAGGGGTTGACTAGGGATTATCTTCCTTATAACTCCAGTGTTTGGGAATTGAAAGAAATGCATGTACATCATCAGCAAGGTCTGTTCAAAAGCATACTGTATGAGATTACGGTATTGTTTCGTCATCCTCCCTCTAAAGGCTTGCAGCTTTTTATCAAGAGTTAAATATCATAAAGAAAACATAAGAGTAGTGAAAACGAATGGATGAATTCGAGACAAACATATGCAATGCATTAATGAAACAAAGTTTGACATTAATAGATAATTGTTTGAATAACAAAGAGATTACAACTTGGAAATTCAAATGAAACAAAAGTCTCTCAGTTTGAGCTTTGTCAATTCAGGTGGAGAAACCCTTAACGGAAGATTTTCATCTCGCCATCGGGCATGAATCTCAGCACCCCAATGTCAATCAGATCTTGAATCTTGTTCTTCAAGGCCCAACAGTCGTTGGTGTCATGTCCCGGACTATAGGAGTGGTATACACAAAATGCGTCGGGATGATAGTTAGGAGCGGAGGTATTGGGCTTCCGAATAGGATCCCTCAAAGCAGTCAGATTGACCTCCAACAAGCGCTCCAGTATTAGAGATGACGGTATGTCAGTCTCAGTGAACTGTCTTCCCGACGTATTTTGCTTACGCCGATTACCCCGTTGATGCTGACGAGGTTGTTGGTGGGCTTGTGACCCTGAAGCAAGTAGAGGAGCCTTCCCTTTATCTTCTTGTCTCAAGGGGGGTTGAGTGGTGACTTGCTCTTCAACCTCAGATGTTTGTCCCACTTGGTTGTCCCGAAGCAGTTGGTTGACGAGAACTCTAAGCTCCTCTCGTCTTTGAGACAAGTCCTGGATGAGAGCCATCTGGCCCACCAATTGTCCCATCATCTGGATCCTCATTGTTGTCAGCTCAGACTGAAGTTCTTCCAACTGATCACTCCTGGAATTGCTTGAATTCCCCTGGACCATGCCCCTTGTGAGGAGAGCTTTCACTTCTTCTTGCCCAAGGGACAGGTTCAAGAACATCTCTTGAAGCTGAGCATTTTGATCCTGGATATCCTTGACAGTCCTCTCTAAAGCCATCTCTTACTAAAATAAACAGTAGGAGAATAAGGAAACCTGAAAAGGAAAAACTGTCATGATGCAATGTATGATATGCGGATGCATGTTTTCGAGGATCTCTTGGGGTAAACACAAGAGAATGTTAGAGGTTGAACTTTGATCTTTGATAGGAGAAACTTTGCACCTGTGGATGTATTTCCACGAGAATCAAGCTCACCATGTCAAGTGGGTCATAGCCCCTGATTCAATTTAATGCACTTGATCTTTGGTGGCATTTGTTTAGAGGAGAAAACCTCTTGCCCCTTGGTAGACGTCTGGTTCAACGTGACCCTGCATCAAAAGAACCTTCGAGATCCTTGAAATGGTTATTGAAAATGTTATGGTATGATGTCATGATGTTATGTACATGTATGCAAGAGCAAGTAAGTGTATATACAGGCAATCATATTCACACAAAGCAAACAAGTCCTTAGGTTTAGGCTTGCATGGGGTTTGTAGGTAAGTACCCTCTTGAAGTTAGTTGGCTCATCCTGTCCTAAAATAGAAACTGGGTTCTAAGGAGCTCAATATCATTGGATTATTTTCTGTGTTCATTGTTTTGGTTTAGCCACTTAACTGGCGACCAAAATATTCCAAGAAAACAACCCTCAACGAGTGTAGTATCGAGTATCTACCAACTTTGGACTGCACCAAAGTCGGTCATCTCACTACCCCTAAAAAGGCTAAGATGGTCAATTAAGGTTCTAAGAGTTCGTTAGTGCTTCATGACATCACTCAGCGGCCCCGTACTCTCCTTGATTGAACTCAAGGGTTACCGGTACTCACAAATATGTCATATAAACATAGCTTACTGCTTCAACCATGTCGGTATACCCCGCACAGTTCCCTCACAGTTTTATTGCTATTTACCTAAAAAGATGCCCCCAAATCCGGGTGTAGGATTTACAACAAACCCAAACAAGGACCCAAAAAGTAAAGCAATCAAGGCAATCAAAGCAAGTATGTAAAGGTGATCTAAAACCCTAAGGTAACCCCACTTTTAAATTTTTCCCCAGCTGATTCGCCAGTTCTGTGATATGGTGGGAGAACTGACTTGAGGTTTTTGCGTTTGTATTCGCACTTGTTCGGTTTAGCAAGAGTCGCCACCGACTTTTTATTTTATCCTAAAGGAAAGGTTAAAAAGCACAGGAAAAACCTTTGAGATGTTTTCGTGGGTTCGGGGGATAGATTATAGAAAGGGAATGTATTAGCACTCTTTCTATCCATGGTTATCCATGGGCTCTTAGTTACTTGTTTTAGATCACTTGCCTTTGATTTTCAATTGTTTTAAATGATGCTTTGTGTGTGTGTGGTTTTGAAAATGTTTTGAAAAAGATGCCTTGTCTAGGCAACCCTTGTAACAATTCTTTACTCGAATGTTTTACAAAAGGTGTTTGTCTTTTTGAAAAGATGTTTCAAGGTTTTGAAAGTTGTTTTGAAAGTTGTGTTGTGAAATGTGTTTTGAAAAATGACAAGGATTTGTTTTGCAAGTTAGATCAAGTAACTAAGAGCTATTGTTGTACCCCAAAATTTGCCCTCCCATATTTCTCAAAACATTTCAAGAAAAATTCACAAGTCCAACCCGGCGCGTCATATTTAGGTGTTATTTCGCCAAGATATCTCTGATAACGTATTCTCAAATTCAGGTTCGGCTCAAGAGTCAATTCTTTAAAGAAGGTATCCGAATGTGTGAGTTTTCTCGAAGAAATATAGTGAAAAAAGTGTGCTGAAAGTGCAGTTTTTACGCGCTAAAAAATTCATAACTTGAAGATCGTGGCTCGTTTTGAACCCGTTCCGGTGGCCAAAATTCCGTCTTGACATTATCTACGTTTTCATCTCTCACGGATGGAAGCCAATTTCGATCAGAAGGTCTTCAAAAATGTGGATTTATTAAGTATTTTCGTACAGAAAATTTGTGACAGAAGTTTATTTGCGTCATGTCCAGAAAATCATAACTTGGTCGATTTTCATCGTATCGAGCTGGTTCCGGCGCCAAAATTTCACAAATTGAGTTGGCTACATTTTCACAGAAGGTATTGAGTTCAAACGGTATTCAAAAGGCCTTCGTTTTTTGCTCAGGGTGCATGACACGCCGAAAATCCTGAATGCTGAATATTATTTCATCTGGGCCGAAACTTCGAAAATTCATAACTCGGTCAATTTTTATCGGATTGGGCTCATATTTTTACACAAGGTCACTGACTCATAGATCTACAACTTTGCCTCAAAAGTCGAGACCGGATTATGCTCCGATCATACCAGTTTTTTATTGAAGAACGTGTCAGAGTCGACACTGGAGCCCAAAATAAGTTTGTCTGAGCTGAAACTTCAAAAATTCATAACTAATTTACCGTTTATCCGATTGAGCCTATTTTCGGACAGGAGTTAGTTATCGATGTCGGATACATTTTGTTTTCACATTTCAACTTCAAAAATTGCACTTAAGTCCCTGCGATTTAGCCTGGAAAGTGACGAACTCAAGTGAACATTGGAGGCCCAATTGCACATTCAAAGCCCATTTTCTTTATCCTAATTTTCATTATATAATCACATTCTTTTCACACAAACCAAAAGGAGAGGAGAGAAAAAAACCTTTCCACAACACTGTCAGAATATCAAATTCTTTCAAGAACCCTAAAACCTTGAAATCCTTATTACAAATCCCTCTCTCACTACAAACAAGTCATCTCAGTTACAAATCAACACCTCACTACTTCTTCAGTAAGGGTAAGGCTGGCTTGATCTCCATGATCAAAAGGGCATAAAAGCATTCATGTCACTAATTTTCCAGTAAGGGTAAGATTGATTTGATCTCCATGATCAAAAGGGTATAATCATTCATACATGCCATATTTGCCTAAACATTAAATTTCTTCATATATTGGCTTTATTTGCATTTTATGATTTTATTTAATGTGTTCATGAGATTCAACACTGCAGATTTTAGAGAGGATCTCATGCAGGTTCATTAAGGAACGTTGAGGCCAGAACACAAATGGCCAAAAGCCAAATGGCCAAAATAGAACCGCTTACACATGACATCAATACATGGCGAGACAGACATCCTGAGAAGGTTAATAAACGTTGAGGCCAGAACATAAATGGCCAAAAGCCAGAACACAAATGGCCAAAAGCCAAAACACAAATGGCCAAAACAAAATAGTTTACACATGATGCCAATAGTTGTTTCACCCCTCCAATCAGGCTCGTATACTCATAAACTCTCTCTCTATTTGTATTATGTTCCTTTAATTAATTAATCGTTATTCTTTTTATTAATCACTAACCAATTAACATTTTTTCCTAATAAAATCAAAAACACCAAAAAATATTTTATTTATTAAAATTAACTTCATCACTTTTATTTTTGTAAATAAATTAATTTAATCAATTTAGATTTAATTAGATTTAACTTTTAATATTTTTTGCAATATTTAAAATCAATTTAGAATATTAGGTTTTTATTAGCATTAATTCAATTTATTTTATTTCTTTAAAAACTCAAAAATCCAAAAATATTTTAATTAATTAATTAGTTTATTAATTTAAATGTTAACTTAATTTAATTTCTTTTAATCCAAAAATAACCAAAAAATCACTTTCTTTCAAAAAAAAGGGTCAAAACCCAAAAAAAACTCGCATCCGATTTAATTTCTCGCACGCGATCCATTTTATCATATTATTGTATTTGTTTCCCGGAATGTAATAGCTTTTAATTAGGACTTTAATTATTTACCGCTTTATTTTACTTTCCGCAATTTAAATTAAAGGGTTTGTTTTTGGCGATGTAAATACCCGACGCCTTGTAATAGCGTAGATTTACCTTTCCGCACTTTATTTCCCGCAAATTATTAAACTGTTAATTGTGCATGACAAGATTTGTATGACAAATAAAATCAATCTGTAGCTCACAAAAGCATGATCAAAGATAAACATTAACTGAAAAAACACACAAGCACATGCCACTCCTAGGGTACGCCTCATTGGTTGCCTCGAACGTGGTCGTCAAGTATAGGGTGTCTTAGAGGTCGCCCTCCTGTCTAAAGATCCAGTCGCCTCGAAACGGTTGCCTCGGATAAAAAGGATCTAGGACATTAGGGTTACTTCTAAGGTGTCCTACTATTGCTTCGGTGACCACACTGTCCCTAATCATCGAATTGACCCAAATACCTCCAACGATGGTGCTACCTACCTCTCAATGGTGGGATAGCACTATCCAAAGGACTCTTACACAGCCTAATTCCTTAGAGTAGGTAGATCTCATGGGTACTTTCTCTTTTCAAAAACAAACAAAATACTTTTCACACTGACACTTTCAAAAGTTTTCAAAACAAATTTTTCATACACTCTTGAGGACAGATACAAGAGTTACCTAGAAATTTTTCGAACGAAACTTTTTTCAAAACCCACACACACTTGAAAAGCAAATAAATTTTGAAAACATAAGAGCAAGTACCTAAGAGCCCGTGGATAACCACGGATAGAAAGGGTGCTAACACCTTCCCTTTCTATAAATCTACCTCCCGAACCGAGAAATATTCTCAAAGAAGGAATTTTGCTGTGCTTTTGTCCTTTCCATGTTGGAGAACATAAAAGACGGTGGCGACTCTTGCTTACCGTGACATTTCGCGAACCAGCATTTCAAAACAGTCAGTTCTATTTCCACCGATCACAGAACTGGCGACTCTGTTGGGGAAAATTAATAAGTGAGGTGTACCTTAGGATTAGACCACTCTTGTTTTCAATTGCTTGCTTTGTTTGCTTTAATATTGTGGGCTTGTCTTGGAGTTTCATAGATCCTAACCCGGATCTAGGGGATACCTTTTAGAAGTAGCAACAAACTTTGAGGGAACTGTGCGGGGTATACCGACACGGTTGAAGTAGTTTCTACATTGATGTGGCACTTTGGTGAGTACCGGTAACCTTTGAGTCAAGTCAAGGAGAGTACGGGGATGCCGCGTGGTGTCGTGAAGCATCAACTGACCTTAGGAACCTTACTTGACCATTCTGGCCTCTTTAGGGGTAGTGAGATGACCAACTTTGGTGCAGTCCGAAGTTGGTAGATACTCGATACTACACTCATTGAGGGTTGTTTTCTTGGAATATTTTGATCGCCAGTTCAGTGGCTAAATCAAAACAATGAACATAGAAAACAACCCAATGATATTGAGCTCCTTAGAACCCGGTTACTTTTGATAGGACAGGTTTGAGCCCACCAACTTCAAGAGGGTAGTACCTAAAATTCATGCTGGCCTAAACTCTAAGGGTTGTCTTGTGTGATTTGTGTGCCTTTAAACTTGACTACTTGCATATTCTTGTTATCTGACAACACAGGTTCCTTGCAGGTTTTGTTTATAGTCCTTAATCGGGACTCGTAACGGGGTTCACTTACATCACTCCATGCATAGCATAACATCATACCATCATACCATTCTGCATAAGGACTAATCCATTTCAAGGATCTCAAGGGTTTGTGATGCAGGTCATGATTAATCAAATGCCTAGCAAGGGGCAAGGGGATTTATTTTCCTCTAGCCAGGTTGATGACTTGAGTCAGGGGCTATGACCCACTCGATATGGTGAGCTTGGACTCTTGAAGAAGGACTCTCAACAATACGCAGTTCCTTCAATTAAGCTACAAATTCAAATGCTGACAATTTTCTTGTTTACCCCGCGAGATCCTTGAAAACATTGCATGCATATCATACATATCATTGCATTACAGGTACCCTTTTGACAGGTCACTTATCTTCTTCGCTGTTTATTTCAGCAATCATCATGAATCCTGAATCAGCTAATGAACAAGCCATCAAGGCCCTCCAGGCCCAGAATGCCCAGTTCCAGGAGTTGGTTATGATCCTAGCCCAGGGTCAACAGGAATTGAAGACTCTGCTTATGAAGAAGAAGAAGAAGAGGACTGTGTTGTTCAACCCTAGGCGCAAATCTGGGAATGGATCACAAAATGAAGCTGAGCTGACTACCCCGTCTATTGGGAAAGACAGTCCCAAAGAGGGAGAGGTTCCTAGTCCAGTGGTCTCCGACAACGAGACTGATTACAATGATGAACAGTACCCTCCAGCTGAGGACAGGTATAAACAGCTAGAAGACCGGCTAAGTGCTATGGAGATACAGAAAGTGCCCGGCCTAGACTTCGAAGATCTAGGTCTATCCTCCGGGGTGGTGATCCCACACAAGTTCAAGGCACCTGCCTTTGCAAAGTACGACGGAGCCTCCTGTCCTAAGTTGCACCTCCGTTCATACATAAGGAAGATCCAGCCCTACACGGCCGACGAGAAATTGTGGATTCACTTCTTTCAGGATAGTCAGGAAGGGACTCAACTCGAGTGGTTCTATCAGCTGGATGGAGCCAGTATCCGTACCTGGGAAGACTTGGCTACTGCGTTCTATAAGCAGTATCAATATAATTCCGACCTCGCTCCTACGCGTACCCAACTCCAGGGTATGTCACTAGGGACGGGTGAAGGATTCAAAGAGTATGCGCAAAGGTGGAGAGACCTTGCCGGAAGGGTGAAACCACCTCTGACCGACCGTGAGCTCGTTGACATGTTCTTGGGGACCCTGTCTAGACCTTTCTTCAACCACCTGATTGGGAATTCTTCTACTAGGTTTACAGATTTGATCTTGACTGGGGAAAGAATTGAAGCTGGTATCAAGGCTGGGAAGATTCAAGAGGTCACACCTTCTGATACTCATAAAAAGCCTTACCATGGGAAAAAAGAGTCCAATGCTGTGCATGGTAAAAAGAGTCGTCATGATCAACAGGTAGGGGCAACCCAGATCTCCAATCCTATGTCTGCTCAGCAAAGACAGGGACAACAACGTAAGGAGGTCGCACCCAAGAGACAGTTCACTAAGATCAACATGTCACTGGATCAAGCGCTACAACAATTGTTGAAGGCAGGGCTGATTACCTTAAGGGCTCCTCTCCGGAATCCAAACACTTCCGCTCCTAACTATCATCCCAACGAAAGGTGTGAATATCACTCTGATAGCCCGGGGCATACTACGGACAACTGCTGGGCCTTGAAGAATAAGGTGCAAGACATGATTGATGCCAAAGAGTCAAGTTTGAAGCACCAGAGGCTCCAAACATAATCACTGCCCCTTTACCAAATCATTGAAGGCTTTTGTTTTATTTGAATTTCCGAGTTGTATTTTTCTTTGCTTATACAAACAATTAATGTCATAGCAAACTCTTTTATTTAATTAATGCATCGCATATGTCTGTTTGAATTAATCTATTCGTATTCATTATATTCAAAATTGCTTTCATGTTTCTGTGATGTTTAATTCTCAATTGCAAATTTTAAGCCTCTTGAGGGAGGATGACGAAAACGATACCACGATCCTTACAGTATGCTTTTAAACAGACCCCGCTGATGAGGTACAGGCATTGTTTTAATTCCTAAACACTGGAGTTATAAGGAAGATAATCCCTCGTCAACCCCTTTGAGCCAAGGAAGTTGGAGTTTTTCTTTTCAAAAATTAAAACCCTTAATCATAACCTGGGGCAGGGTAGTCTTCTCAGTTGATCCAGGTGCACAAAGAATGGCATCAAAGGAGTCCTTCCAAAGCAAAAGACAGTGATGGTTCCGAATAATCATAAAAACTGGCAGTCGTTATCTTTGAAAAAACAAAAGACCAATAAGTCAAAACCTATGAAAGAGACTTACAAAACTGGGGCATCCCGCTGACTGTAAATACGAAAAGAAACAGTTCAGGCAAAATTTAGGGATAACGAAATCAAAAAAAAAAAGAAAAAAGAAAGAGGTCCTACAAACCCTCAACACAAAAGGAAATGACTGCATATTCAAAATAAACTGTCAATATTCGAACCATCATTGGAATATCAGGACAAAGACTCAAACAAAGTCTAACGCACGATCAACTGAGTTTAGGTTTGGAGAACATCACGAAGAACGGGTGGGTACAGATATAATTTGAGCCTTTATCCTTTGTTTCTTAAACCATGAACCAGGCCACGTTACAACCCTTAAAAGTCCTAGCTGAAGCATGGGTTAGTTCGAAAGCATACTGTTACCAAAGGTATCCTGACTCCTTAAGGCTTACTGTAAAATAACGAGTTGACATCACAGTTTACAAAATTCACTTGTTTTTATGAAAAAAATGCATTTTCAAAAACTTTAAGACAAACATAAGCTTTGCATTTTTAATATAACATTGCTTGCATATGACTATTTGTTTGAACAACATAGAAGTTCGCACGACGAATATCTAGTGAACAAAAGCACTTCCAATCAAGGGGAACGACATGATCATTGTCCGTCATCTGGGGCAGTTAAGTCAAGATTCGGAGAATCTCTCAAATGCCAAATAGCCAGGGGCAGATCTCCATCTGAATCACTTGGGGCATTGGACATGAATTCCAGCAAAAAATCTGGTGCGATCAAACATCTTCTGGTAATATGACAACACAACACTACTGACAGTGACACCTCTCTACATCCTGAGGAAATGGACATAGTCGAAAAATACTGCACATAATCAAAGACCCGTTAGGTTGACACACCTAGGCAAAAATAAGGGTTTTCCGGCGAACCAAAAGGGTTCGGGCAAAAATAAGGGATGAAAATGAAAAAATCTGTACACCCGGCAAGTCGAAAACCTGAAAAGGCGGCTTGGGCAAAAATGAGTATCCCTGTGGACTGAAAACCCGAAAGGGCGGTCCAGGCAAAAATTAGGGATCAAAGCGTACGACTATGTCCCGGAATCTCGTCACTCGCCTACCAAAAGAAGATTCGTCAATCGGCAGTTATCAAGCACCGCATAGACCTTCGTCTCCCGCAGAAACTGGGGCAACAAGAACTGTCCAAACTATACAAACTGCCCTGTCCTCCAGGTACCAAGGTAAGTTCGGCTGAAGAACGTAACCAAGATACCTTCACTCCCCGTAGAGTAAGACAAGAATCAACAATACTCTCCCCAAGCAGAGTTGGTCTCCCAACAGCCCCGAAAAGGCACGGTATCTCCAGCAAGTTAGCAATACTCTCCCCAAGCAGAGTTAGTCTACTGTCAGCCTTAAGGAAGTTGGGTATCCCCAGAAGATCTCAATATTCCCCAGCGGAGTATACAGATGTTCCTAAGCAAGCATCCCCGGCAGTCTTAATATAAGATTGTTCCTCGGCGGAATACAGACACCCCAATGGCTCCACTTCCCCAGTGCAGTCTCAAAAGTTTCCCCAGGAGAGTTGAATCATCCTCCCCAGTAGATTCTGGAAGCTTATCCCCAATAGATTCTGGAAGCTTATCCCCCGCAGAGTACAAAAGCCTCTCCCCGACTTTATTCAGAAGGTTATTCCCCACCAGGGTATAACTGGGTTATCCTTAGCTAATTACCACGGAAAGATCGTCCTCGGCGAAGTTCTTCCTATCCCCCAGCGGAGTTCATCAAAATCCCTCAACAAAACTTATCAACGGAATCCCCAGCGGAGTTCTCATCAAAATCTCAGTGAAGTATCTCTTCCCACAGAGTATCTCCCCGCAGAGTAATCTTCACCAGGTTTATTCCCCAACGGAGTCATCTTCTCCTAATGGTTTATTCTTGCACTCATCATCCCCAGCGGAAACGAAGAACTCTACTCTTCAACATCAGCCCAGGATTTAACTTCTCGACATTCGTAAAGGATTTATTTTCCGGGACGAAAATACAATTCATAAACATTTACATACTGTTTCTAGTGATTTCTGGTAAACAACCGCTAGTCTTCCAAACTATCGAATAATCTTTCTGACTGTTATTCAATTCCTCTGGTAACTCACAGGATCGACTAGATTGATCCTAGGATTCCTTGGACATTAAGGTTACTCTCACGATCGAACAGATATTCATGGTTGATATTTGAGTGTTGTATATGCGTTTGGCTTATTTCGATTTCTCTCTCAAAAAGTCTAAAGATGTAATCAAAATGTGCGTGTACGAAACTAAGTTGCATGAATAAATGTTAATTGTAAAGACATGTAAAATTGCATAAAAGTCAAGTAAATGGTTTCGAATTATAAAACAGTTAATGTAAAGGATTTCTGGAACGTAAAAGGTTTGAAATATGAAGAAAGCGTTTAATGCAAGAAATCTGTAAATGACTTTAAGTAAAAATATGCGTTCGAAGGATAAGACTTGAAGGTAAAGGTATGGAAAATATGACAGTTTTCTGAGATGTAAAGTGCTTGAAATGTGAAGAAAGCATTAAAATGTAAAACTTTGAAGAAGAGATTTCGAAGTGAAAAGACTGTAAATGAGAAAACTTGTAAATGTTATTTGACAAAAAGATAAAGGAAAGTGCTGGAAATGGTAAAAGGTTTTCATTAAATCGGAAATACATGGTGCTATCATACGTACATTTCTCTTGCATTCGTTTCCCTTGCCATGTGGTAGTTTGAATGTTACTGAGTATTTAGTACAATAGATATGACACACGAAATCCTAATACTAAGACTTCTATTTATACTAATTCGACCATAACGTTCTTGCTATAGGATTATGCCACGTTCAGAACATGCAGAACAATGCCTCTTTCTTCTTTCCACGTGTCCCCAAATGCTCCAGCGCATAACTTTCAAACTTCGAATGTCCCGCTTCCATTTGAATTTCAAATGCTTTGGTACTTCTCCGTTTCGAACGCACTTCCCAGACACAGCCTTGTTGTTATTTCGAGACTTCTTTAGATATGTTCCCATAATTGCCACTCGAAGCTCCAAGCTTTGACATGCTTATTTGAAACACTGCTTCTGCTACTTCGAAACATGACGCTTTACCTCATTTCGATCGAAACGTTTAATTCATTTGGCTTCTAATAACATTATCAAAATCTTCAGCCAACAAATTGCCCCTTTAAAATATGTATTTCGATTCCTCTGAGAAATACCTATTTTAAACATCTACACAAGATTTTGATGTGACTTCCGAATCATCGTAACATTTAATGCATTTGACTCCAGTCACGTCAATCATAGCACCTTTTGGATTCCTTAACCGCCTGGAGCCACTTCACAACATGGTGCAGTTACAAATAATGATTATCTTTAAATCACGCCTATTACCCATGTTAATTTTACGCCACCTCTTCATCACACCAACCCATGATTTCCACTTATCACACCCTTATTCAGTGGATGCTTAAACTTCCCCATTATAAAACATCACCAACTTAATCTTTTTCTTTTCTTTTCACACTCTAAATCTTTTACCCTCCTTCTCTCGTCAAAAAAACCCAAACTTTCAACATCTTTCAAAATGTCTTCTTCTACTTCATCCCAACTCAAGAAAGTCTCCAAGAAGAAAGGAAAAACTGCAGGAACTACCATGGAAAGTAAAATCATCACTCACCAAGGTCAATCCGTTCTTGCCCCTCAGATGATTTCAAAGGAAAAAGAAATGTTGTATGCGTCACAGGTACTCATTCCTACCAACGTTGCTGGTAAGAGGTTAGCTTTAAATGGCCCTCTTACGGTTTTTGAAATATTAAAAGACACCAGGACGATTTTCCCAGTTTGTTATAGTTTTAAACCCTTGTTTAACAAAATGGATGCCCCTAAGGCAGTAGAATCTTCTAGTTCAAATACCATAGAAAACCCAACTGATCCTCCTAAGGACCCCTTTGTATTGGATTACGTAAAAAGTAATTTTAAGCCATTTCGATCTTGCCCCACCTCTGATATTGCTTATCAAAATTGGTTCAAGAAAGTAGAAGCTAAGAAATCCCAGCAATGGGAAGAATTAGGTATCTATAACCTGATTAAGCTATTGAAGCCTGGTTTCACCTACAGCCACCCTCTGCTATTCGTGTCCCTCTATTTCTGGGACAGTACCTATAACACTTTCCATCTCCCAGGTGGAATGATCACCCCAACCTTCTTCGACATAGCGGCCATCACTGGGCTATCGCCAGTGGGAGAAACTTATATACCCGACAATGAAGAACATTCAAGCATAATTGACTTCGAAGTCAAGCTAGCCAGTTTTTCCAAGTTTATCAGTCATTACCATGCTGAGGGGGACAATGTGTCTGACGTAGAGCACATTGCTTTCTTAACCCTGTGGCTGTCAAGATACGTTTTCTGCAGTAGATCCCTACAGGTAGCTAGTAGGTTCATTCCTCTAGCTAGGGACTTGCATGAAAATCGAAAAGTGTGCCTAAGTGAACTGCTCTTAGTTGACCTTTATGAAAGCCTGAGGTCAGCTGTTTCGAGCCTCAAATCCCACACCTCAAAAAATATTCTGTTGGCTGGCCCTTTTTGGTTACTTCAACTATGGCTAAATGCCATGTTCGAACCCTTCTTATCAACCGCCAACACCATTGATGAGCAAGATTCTGAGATAAATGATAGGATAGTCGAAGGCACTAGGCTTCGAAGATTAACTCCCAATGACGACAAAGATGACTTCAAAGTCCAATTCTCGAAGTACATCATGATATTCTCCAAAAGGCGCAAGTTCGAAGAGAGCATGGCGCCTTTTGCTTCGAGGGCTCATGGACCTTCTTGGTTCACCATGGCTCTCTCAAAAGCTATCAAGAGCAAGGAGATTCAGGATGTATGGAGAGCTTTTTTGCTACCTAGACTCATTTCTTCAAGAATAACTCCAGCCAAGAACCAGATTTTTCTCTTTGCCTACCAACCAAACTTTGTTTCGAGGCAGTTTGGCTTATGCCAACTGATTTCTGAACCTTTATTTCAAACTGAGAGTGCCATCACTTCTGGACGAACTTTCAAGGCACGGGAAGCCAAAATACAGCAAGAACAATATCAAGGCTTTGCCCAATTTGAGCTGATAACCTTCGAACCTACCCATCTCACAGCTAAAGGGTTTCTGGAATGGTGGACCAAGTTTTATCAAACTTATATGTTCGATACACTTACAATTCAACAGAAACTAATTGATGCCTTCGATGTGCAGGTACCAACAAAGAAAGGTATGTTTACTCATGCCAAAGAGATTAAAGCTTTCCAAAATTATTTTGAAACTACTTATGACCCCACGCGCTTGGACTCCACTGTGCATCAAGCGGCTGAGACCTTGAAGGAAAAATTTAAACAAAAAGTTTCTAAGTTAAAACTTCCTTCAGGGCTGTCACCTGAGGATAGGTATAGGTTGGCATTCGAAATGCATCCACCTAAATTTCCCAGATTACCTACCTCAGAACTGGCTCTGGCTTGGTTTCCCCCATATCCTTGGTGGTTTACTTGCAAAGAGATGTTCAAATATCTTCAAAGGAAACCAAAGCCATCTGAGACTGTGACATGGGCTCGATACTGGCTTCATGATTTCCCAGGACACCTTCGATACGACCTTTCTGCCATGTTAATTAAATCTGATCAAGGCACAAGTGCGAATGCTTGGGAAAATCCCAAACGTCTTTTATTTTCCATACCTTTAACCTTTGCTTTAATTGTTTCGATTTTCAGCCATCAGGATAAAGACAGCTGCCTCGAAGTCGAAAGAAGGGAGTGCCTCTCAAGCCTCCATCGAAACTACTGACAAAGTGACTCCACCCGAAACAACCACTATTGCTGCAACCACAACAACAACAATAATACCAACAACAACCAGTGTTCCAATTCCAACGGTAATCACTTAGCCTTGATGTTTCGAATTCACTCATGTTTTATGGTTTGCATCTAACTCTTCGTTTAAAATCCTTTCAGACCAACAAGCTTCCTCCTACTACTCCCAAGAAGCGGAAATCAAGCACCACTGGGGAAGATCCCAAGGCTGGAGGAAACTTAAACACTGCTTCGAAGAAGAAGCCAAAGAAAGATATTTCGAAAAGTACCGTTCCAACTAGTGTCTCTGGACTTGATTCCAGGGATGCTGCTCCCTCACCCAAATCCAAAAATCCACCTTCGACCTCCAACACAACGTTGGAACGTATAGCTAGTAACCTCTCCTCCGAGAGTCCACAGGTAAATTGAACCTTTAAATTTTTGACAATAATAACTTCTTATTACCTTGGTGAATGTTTTTTTAACATTATGTTGTTCCTTGCAGAACATCTTGAATCCAGCTTCCACTACTTCGAACTCACCGTCCAGAGCTGCTGCTCCGCTCAACTCCTCTCCTCAAGGAGATTCCAGCAACCTGGTTCAAAATAAAGGTTCCTCCAATATGGCGGTTCTGGATGGAACTTCTGAACAGCAGGATGATCAAGGTACCTCCATTCCTCTGAAAGAGATAAACGAAACACCACTTCAAACATCTGCAGAGGATTTGCAAAGGGCTTCTCTTCAAAAGTCCCCTCTTGAAACTCTTCAAGAGGACCCAAAGGACACTCAAACTGAAGAAGAGAAAGTTGATTATGGGCAAAGAGCCGAAGAATCTGCAGACGAAGAATCTGCAGACGAAGAATCTGAGGAGGAGAATGCCAATGACGGTTCGACTGCTGGGACGGAGTCCAACGCAAATAGCAGTGAAAGGGATGGTATCGAAGTGGTGGACTTGGATGAGGATGAAGAAGACCAAGAGCACGAAACAAATGAAGGGGATGGCAATGCAACCAACGAACCCATAGAGGTTGAAATGGACGTGGCTCCCCTACATGTGGAACTCCCTCAATCCTCTTTGTCTCGAATGACTGACGAGGAACTGGCACTTCTGAGACGAAATGACCCTATTGGGTACATGAAGGCAAAGTTGGCTCAGAGGGACGTCCCACTTGCTAGGGCTAGCACAAGTTTGACCAGCTATCCTCTTCCCACAAATGAAAGAATTGTTCTTCTTAATAAAATTAGGAAAACCATTCTCAATGTGGATATATTCGAAGTGCTTAAGCAAGATAGTACTGCTTGCTATACTATGAAGGAGCTGCTCACAAAGGTCAATCTTTCTACCTGCTCCTTGCCAGTTAGTACTCTCTTGTTCGATCTTCAGGCTTTGCTGGACAACGTAACTGGTTACCTTCTCCAAGACGAATCTGCTGCCAAGAAGGTTCAAGAGAAACGCATTGCCATGGATGCTGCTTATGAACAAGCTTCGAAACTCTCTCAAGAAGCTGAGGATCAAGCTGTGCATCTGAAGCAGGCGAAAACTGATTATGAGGCTCGAGCTGAGTCCATACTTCTTTGGGAAAGGCAGATTCTGGAACTTCAACAGAAGGTTAAGGAGGCTAAAGAACAACAAATAGCCTTCGAAACCAATACTGCTGGTAACCAATTCGAAGAGCTTCTCAACCAGGGGCTTGCGGAAATGGATACTGCAGAACAACTTAAAGGAGAAGTGGCAACCTTGGAAGGAGCCAGGCGGTTCGCTCAGCAGAAACTTGAATCATTTTGAAGCACTTTTAATCGATTGAAAAATAACTCTTATTTCTAGATTTTGATGTTTATTTGACTACAATTTTGGTTTCTTATATGTAATATTCGAACAAAGCCATTTTGGCATTTTATCTTGCCATCTTGGCCTTTTATAACATCTTGGTTACGTTGTTACTATTCGAATCTCCTGCAGGCGTGGCTTATATTTCTTTAAATATTTCCCATTAACCTTTAGGATACGTTTATCATCCACGAGTTCTTCGATTTCGTATGCATTGTTTGAGAATACTTTTAATATTCGAAAAGGTCCTTCCCAATGAGGTGACCATTTACCTAACGCTTTATTCTTCTTGTCCATAGGCAATATGACTCTCCAAACCAAGTCATTAATAATGAATACTTTTTTCTTCACCCTTTTATTGTATGTTCTGGCCACTCTTTCTTTTTGTCTCATCAAAATTTCCAATGCATGTAATCTAATTTCGTCCAACTCAACTAATTCATTCATCATCATTTCCCAATATAATGCAGCTGGGATTTCGTTTTGTCTCTGAATTCGAACTGATTGTAGATGAATTTCTACTGGCAACACTGCATCATGACCAAATGGGAGTTGGAAAGGCGTAGTGTTAGTAGCTTCCTTAGGAGATATTCTACAAGCCCATAATATTTGGTCCAGAGTTTTGTGCCAGTTTCTTGGCTTTTTGCCAATATGCTTCTTGATTAATCCTATTATTACTTTATTTGTTGCTTCGACTTGACCGTTTGCTTGAGCATAATATGGCGTTGATGTTAGCAATCTAAACCCCATTTCTTGGGCAAATCCTTGCATCTTTCTACCAGTAAACACAAAGCCTTGGTCTGTGGTTATGCTCTCTGGCAATCCGAACCTATAGATAATGTGCTTTTGTATAAATTCAATAATAGCCTCTTGATCAGCAACTATCAGTGGTATAGCTTCGATCCATTTGGTAAAATAATCTATTCCCACCAAGATGTATTTCTGTCCTTTGGACGAAGCAGGATTTATTTCTCCTATCAAATCCAATGCCCATCCTCTAAATGGCCATGGTTTGATGATCGAATGCAACTCACTTGCAGGGGCATGTTGAATTCCTGCATGTTTCTGACATTCCTCACATCCTTTAGCAAAGTCTATGCAATCTTTGAGCATGTTAGGCCAATACAAGCCGTATCGAAATAACAACCATTTCATTTTATGGCCTGCTTGATGTGCCCCACATGCCCCATTATGGACTTCAGACAATGCTAAATATGCCTCACTTTCTCCTAGGCATTTCAATAATACACCCTCTTGGGTCTTTTTAAACAATTCGTTCCCCATGAGGAGATATGACAATGCTCTATATTTTGTCTTTCTATCCACATTTAGAGTTGGGTCTGCTAAATAACTCTTTAGTGGACTTCGCCAATCTGCATCTGACAAATTATTTATGGCTAATATTTCGAATCCCTGTTTCTCAGCATATCCCAATTTCATACTTTCCAGATCCGATGGTGTGAATCTAGTAGCCATAACTATTCCCCTTAATTCAACCAAATCCTTGAAGTTCTTGGTAGACACTTTATAACCCGAAGCCAACTGCGCTAAGTCATTTGCTTCTTGGTTCTCTATTCTTGGTATGTGTTGAATAT
Source organism: Vicia faba (assembly GCA_948472305.1). Taxonomy (NCBI): domain Eukaryota; kingdom Viridiplantae; phylum Streptophyta; class Magnoliopsida; order Fabales; family Fabaceae; genus Vicia; species Vicia faba. The sequence continues at coordinate 316,307,920 of OX451738.1, read as the reverse complement.
CCATGTATTCAAATTTCCTCAATAGCCTATTGACTATGACGAAGTATACCATTAAATTTTCCTTTATGCACTTGTATTCCTTTGTGTTTTGTTTGACCACTAATTCAGAGTCTCCTTTAATTTCGACTCTGGTTGCCCCTAATTCCAACAAAGCTTCAAGTCCAACAATGAGCGCTTCATACTCAGCTTCGTTGTTTGAACAACGAGGACCATCTAATTTATACTTGAATTTTGTTGGAATTCCTTCAGGAGAAATCAGAAGGACTCCAACACCACTTCCATTCCTGTGGGTTGAACCATCAAAGTACAATTTCCATGGTTGCATTTCGACATAACTCATGACAGTCTGCTCAACCAAAGAATGGTCCACAATGAAGTCAGGAATCACTTGACCTTTCATAGCTTTTAAAGGCATGAAAGTCAAAGAATATTCTGTTAAGGCTAAAGCCCACTTGCCAACTCTGCTATGCATTATTGGTTTTGAAAGCATATGTTTAATGACATCGAAATGAGATGAAACATAAACATCAACAGGTTTTATATAATACTTGAGATTCATACAAGAGAAATACAAGCAGAGACATAGCTTTTCTAAATTGCTATATCTGGTCTCTGCATCATTTAGCACTCTACTTAAATAGTATATGGCTCTTTCGATGCCATTGTTATCTTCTTGTGCTAGCATACTACCTATAATAACTTCAGAGGCAGATATGTACAATCTCATGGGCTTCCCCCATGAAGGTGGAGACAAAATAGGAGGCTGAGAAAGGTATTATTTTATCCTGTCAAATGCCTCCTGGTGAGCTTCGTTCCATTCGAAGGCTTGGCCTTGCTTTAGACGAAGTAACGGAGAGAAAGCTTGGGTTCTTCCACTTAGGTTCGAAATGAATCTTCTGAGGAAGTTAATTTTCCCTAGCAGAGATTGCAACTCCCTTTTTGACGTAGGTGCTTTCGTCTCCATTATGGCTTTGGTTTTGTTCTGGTTGATTTCAATTCCTTTCTTGTGAACCACAAAACCAAGAAAATCTCCAGCCTGCACAAAAAATGCACATTTAAGGGATTCATCTTTAAGCCATGTTTTCTCATTCGCTCGAATGATTGGCTTAAATGATGCAAATGTGTTTCTGCAGATATAGATTTGATGACTATATCATCAATATACACCTGCATGAAGGTTTCAATGAAATCATGAAAAATTGAATTCATTGCCCTTTGATAAGTTGCCCCAGCGTTCTTTAAACCAAAAGGCATCACCACCCATTCGTAGGTGCCTAAGGCTCCTGGGCAACGAAATGCTGTCTTTGCAACATCTTCTTCAGCAATGAAAATCTGGTTATACCCAGAGTATCCATCTAACATACTCAAGTATTCGAACCCTGTAGCAGAATCTACTAGCATTTCTGCCACAGGCATGGAATATTCATCTTTAGGGGTTGCAGTGTTTAAATCCCTAAAATCTATGCAAATTCTTAAAGAACCATTTTTCTTAATAACAGGTACTATGTTTGCTAACCATTCGACGTACCTTGTTGTTCTGATGAATTTGCAACGCAGCAACCTTTCGATCTCAGCTTTAATTTTTGTGAGAACCGCTGGTGCGAATCTTCTGGGAGTTTGTTTGATGGGCCTCTTGCCATCTTTGATTGGCAGTCTGTGTTCGACCAACTCCCTCTTTAAACCAGGCATCTCGTCATAATCCCATGCGAAGCAATCCTTGTTTTCCTTGAGGACTTCGATCACTTCCTTCTTGAGGCCTGGGCTAAGTTTAGCACTTATGTAGGTTACTCTTTTCGTTTTTTCATCCCCTAAGTTGACTTCTTCGAGTGGATCTTGTGCCAACATTTTGGCACCTGAGTTTATGGGGTCCCTTTCGAAGCCTAAGGGTTCTTTATCATAGATGGCATCCAACCTTTGATCCATCTCAAACTCTTCGAAGGGTGAGCATTTCGAACCATCCCCACTTACTTCGTTCATCTTTATAGTTGATTTATTTATTTCAGCCTCTAAGGCTGCTTTTGATTCGTTCTCAGCCATATAGGCCGAAATCCTTTCGAAAAAGGTAGACTCAGTCATGGATAAGGTTGTCGAAGTCCCAGCCTGCTGGCCGTTTTTGTATAGTGCTTTCGACTCCCTCTTCTTCACTGATTATTGTTCTATCCCAGTAAAGGCCATCATGGCGAAGGGTCATGTAGTAGTGGGCGTTTCTAGTTTCATTAATCTCATCATTTGGAACACACGGAGCAATCTTTGCCAGATTTTTATCATTATCCCTCTTGTCAACTAAATTGACAGTTGACATAAAGTAACTCTGGTCTGCTTCGATGTTTTCCATGATTCCATCATCTCTCCACAGAACTAGTCGCTGATGCATTGACGAAGGATCTGCCCCCACGCCATGGATCCACTCCCTTCCCAGCAGTAAGTTACAGTTGGCCTTGGCCTCGATCACCATAAACATGGTGGGCCTACAACTTGAGCCTATTGTCAATTCCAACTGGACCACTCCCAGTGTTTTGCCCACTTTTCCCTCATAATTGGACAGAACCATATTATGGGGCTTGATGTCTCCTTCGCGGATCTCTAATCTTTTTAGCATGAAATGGGGTATCAAATTAACTGCAACACCCCCATCCACTAGAACTTTGTTCACACCATGGACACCAACTTTCGCCCGAATAAAAAGTGGCTTGAGATGGTTCTTCATTGCAGGTTCTGGACGTTCGAAGAACGCATTTTGTTCCTCAACAGCTCCATTGTCCATCACATAGTAGCACACAGGCCTATGTTTCATCAAATCTGTGGTGTCTTCCTCCTCATATTCATCGATTTCGGTTTCCTGCCCAAATTCGCAGGGAAGCACAGACACCACGTTACAGTTCAGGTTAAATGAAGACTCCCCCTCCGATTCGAAGTTATCTGTTATCATATCTTCGTCCTCTTCCGGGCCTGGAGTGTATTCCTTTGGTTCATCGCGTTGTACTTCAGAGAAGAGCCTCCTATTGACTGGAGGTTTGTCTTCAGTTTGATTTTTTGGTTTGTTGGTGCTAGATTCACCTTGGTTTTTTGTTGAAGTAACCCCTTTGTTTGCCACAGCTTCTCTCTCAGCCTTTCGAATCCTTTGATGTCTGCGCCACTGGGATCTTGACATGGGGTTCCTTCCTTTGTAATTTTCTAATCTCACCTCCTCCCTTTTTGCTGTGTTGAATTGCCTTCTGTATGTCATAGCATGGCGTGCATTTCGTTCAGCGTTTCTCCATCTATCTTTGCCTTTGTCATTTCTGACCTGTAACCATCTATCGGTTGCCACTTCAGCAGGGAGTTTGAAAGTCACTCTTCGAGCAACCTTGGGGTGAGGGCTATCAGGCCTTCGCTGTTTGTGTCTGCTGTCGAAACATGGGCCCATCTGGACAGTTTTTTGATGGTTCCAGCAAGGGGCGAAGGGAATCGTTTCGAAGGCCCTGGCCATGCTTTGGTCATACACAGTAGAACACCTTGGGCAAATCAAGCACTTGGTTTCCCCTTTGTAGCAGCGAAACACAAATTCCAACAAACTTTCTCCAGCCTTGGGATAACACCTAAAAAGCTGGTTATCCTGGCGCCAATTGTTGCCAGTTCGAGTCCTCTGTACCCTTTCGAAATTCGCAGCGATTCTTTGATTGCAGAGGATGCTGCACTTAGGGCATAATATCATGCCTGAATCTCCTTTGTGGCATGTCATGAGATAATCCTTGAGACTAGCATCTCCAGTGTGATTATCCCCCATTCTATACTTTTCTTTTTCTAAGTATTTTTCTACTTCCTCCATCTCAGAGCGAGGTCTTTCTATATCCACCATATTTATTTCAACATCTTCCCCCTTAGCTTCATCATCGCCCCATCCTGTGGGCTTTATATCCTTAATCTGAACCTTCGAACTCTCTGGGGCAGAATATTTGACCAAATAGTCAAGTTTTCCACTGGGTTCCCCTAGAGTGTCCCATATTTCCTTCTGAGGGGAAATTGACTGCGTGATTTGGACTTTCTCCAATTCCAGCCTCAAGCCTTCAGTGACTTGTGTTAGTTCTTGGTTTTGATTTTCCTGGCCTTTAGTAGCCTGGGTTTCTCTTGCAACAGCTATAGGTGCGGCAATCGAAGTCTCTGGCGTATTCTGGATGTCTTCAGTGACCTCCTTATTGACTTCGACCATCACCCAGTTTTCAGCTTCAGTACCCTTCTCTCCTGTTAGGGCGTCGCTTTGATCAGTTTCCACCATGTTGACCTCTCCAATGCATGCAGGCTCGGAGTAGTTGGTGTCTGCGACGTCCAAGGGATCTTCGTCCACTTTCATTTTCACCTTATCAGCAAACTTTAGTCTGCCATCTTTGATCGCGTTTTGAATTAGGTCCCTGAAAAGAAAACATTGTGAGGTTTTGTGGCCTAGGAAACTATGATATTTTCAAAATCCTCTCTTCTTTCTCTGATCCAAAGGAGGTATTTTGACATTTGATGGCACAATTAGTTGGCCATCTTTGACAAGTAAGTCAAAAATCTCGTCACATTTAGTGACATAAAAGGTATAAACCTTCTTTGGAAATTTGTCACTTTTCTCATTTTCAACAATGTCTTTCCCTTTTGTGGGAACTAACAATTTGCAGGAATAAGGCGGGGCCTGTTTTAATTCAGCAAGGTCGACTTCGACCTCTTCGAATTCGAATTCAGGATATTCTTCTGCTTCCTCAGTCCCAACATAGGAAATCCTTTCTTTCTTGCTATTCTTAAAGACTCTGGCTTTTTCGGCCTTTAGTCTTTCGACCTGTCGAACCCTATCGGCTAACTGAGCCATATCCCTCAAATATTGAGTGTCTAGTTTCTTTCGAATAGAATAATCCAAGCCACCAGCGGCCATTTCGACTAACTCATGTTCAGGCACTACTGTGTAACATCTGGATTTCAAAAGCCTAAATCTATTCAGATAATCATCTATGGGTTCGGTGAACTTTCTCTTAACACTGGCCAATTCCTTCAAACTTATTTTCGACTGTCCCATGTAAAATTGTTCATGGAATAATCTCTCTAAGAGAGCCCAAGTGTCAATGGACCCAGGAGGCAAAGTGGTAAACCATGTGAAGGCGTTTTTAGTCAAGGAACTTGGGAAGTATTTGATCCTGAGATCTTCATTGTTGGTTATATCTCCCGCTTCGGTTAGATATCTCGCTATGTGTTCGACTGTTGACTCATTGGTATCCCCAACGAACTTTGTAAATTTAGGGACTTTATATCCCCTTGGTAAATCAGTATGCATTATGCAATCCAATATAGGAGAAGCATAATTTGGCCTTCTCATTCCTGTGTTGAGGCCATTCTGGGCCATGACTCTCTCTATCATGGTGGTTAGGTTGTTTTCTGCCAAGATGTCATCGTTTCGAATTCTATGAACGACAGCATCGGTATCTTGATTTCGACCAACCAAGACAACTCCCCTAGGTTGTTCTTCTCGAAACTCTGGGGCTTCTAGCCTTTCGACCCTTGCCCCTGGTTCCATAATTTCTCTTTGTGGGCCCGGGATTATTGGGGCTTCTAACCTTGGTGCCCTGGCCCCTAAGTTAACTTCTTCTCTGGATGGTCTATAAATTGGGTCGTTAGCAATTTGTTCTATAACAGGCATGTTTGCTCGAAATCCCGCCTGATTCTGCCTACGCCTTTCCGGGGGAGCAAAGAAATCTGCTATTCGACTCATATTGTCAGCGTTTTCTCTGTTTGTCACAGTCACATTTTGCACTATTGGGGCAAATATCTCCTGCATGGTTTGTGCTAACACCCCTATCATATTATGGTTACTGTCATCCATCAATTGCCTAAAAGCCAACTGGTTGTCTGTGGTTAAGATAGGCATTATGCTATAACCCACTGACCCTTGGTTATTTGTCATAAACTGATTCGCCCCAGACCCAGACCCTAGTTGTGGGGATGAATTCGATGTGGAATTTTGTAAACCTGCCATAAAAGATGTTGGCATTCCATAAGAGGAATTTCTGGTTATATTCCCATCGAAACCGGGTGGTCTAGTTAATGGAGTGGCGAAATGGGATTGTGTCCCTGATGGTGGAACGAATCCCCCAGGGTAACCAATGGTTCCAGTATTTCCTAAGATCGAACTATTAGTTGATATGCCACTTACTCCATTTGTGGCTATGTTACTGGTTGAAGATGCAACAGACTGTGCATTCGAAGGGATTACATTAGATGTTCCGATCGAAGTGGACGCATTAGTGCCTGTTGTATGTGGGCCATTTTATTCCCCTTGTTGATTGTCAGAATTAGACATTTTGTCCAAACGTTTTCTTCTGGATGAAGGTTGGTTGCTGTTGGTTATTTTACCACTTCTCAGGTTCATAAAACAGCAAACTTCTTAGGTTCCAACATTTTTATAATGGTTATGTCTCAACGATCTTTATTTCTAATATCCAATTATTGGTCCCACCAGGTGTGCCAATTTGTTTCCAGTGATTTCTGGTAAACAACCGCTAGTCTTCCAAACTATCGAATAATCTTTCTGATTGTTATTAAATTCCTCTGGTAACTCACATGATCGACTAGATTGATCCTAGGATTCCTTGGACATTAAGGTTACTCTCACGATCGAACATATATTCATGGTTGATATTTGAGTGTTGTATATGCGTTTGGCTTTTTTCGATTTCTCTCTCAAAAAGTCTAAAGATGTAATCAAAATGTGCGTGTACGAAACTAAGTTGCATGAATAAATGTTAATTGTAAAGACATGTAAAATTGCATAAAAGTCAAGTAAATGGTTTCGAATTATAAAACAGTTAATGTAAAGGATTTCTGGAACGTAAAAGGTTTGAAATATGAAGAAAGCGTTTAATGCAAGAAATCTGTAAATGACTTTAAGTAAAAATATGCGTTCGAAGGATAAGACTTGAAGGTAAAGGTATGGAAAATATGACAGTTTTCTGAGATGTAAAGTGCTTGAAATGTGAAGAAAGCATTAAAATGTAAAACTTTGAAGAAGAGATTTCGAAGTGAAAAGATTGTAAATGAAAAAACTTGTAAATGTTATTTGACAAAAAGATAAAGGAAAGTGCTGGAAATGGTAAAAGGTTTTCATTAAATCAGAAATACATGGTGCTATCATACGTACATTTCTCTTGCATTCGTTTCCCTTTCCATGTGGTAGTTTGAATGTTACTGAGTATTTAGTACAATAGATATGACACACGAAATCCTAATACTAAGACTTCTATTTATACTAATTCGACCATAACGGTCTTGCTATAGGATTATGCCACGTTCAGAACATGCAGAACAATGCCTCTTTCTTCTTTCCACGTGTCCCCAAATGCTCCAGCGCATAACTTTCAAACTTCGAATGTCCCGCTTCCATTTGAATTTCAAATGCTTTGGTACTTCTCCATTTCAAACGCACTTCCCAGACACAGCCTTGTTGTTATTTCGAGACTTCTTTAGATATGTTCCCATAATTGCCACTCGAAGCTCCAAGCTTTGACATGCTTATTCGAAACACTGCTTCTGCTACTTCGAAACATGACGCTTTACCTCATTTCGATTGAAACGTTTAATTCATTTGGCTTCTAATAACATTATCAAAAATCTTCAGCCAACACATACATAATGCATGCATACACGCATCATATCACAGTCTCATTTATTCTCTGAACATCATGACATCATGCATTTCATACATCATGACATTGCATACAACTGATGTTTTGCCTTTTCAGGAAAAAGGTCAATCCAAAGATGATTACTATCAACTGTCGCAATTCCAGATTCGATAACTGTATCTAGCCAGGGCATATCTGTGAGTGATTGATTGTGGATTCGATACCTGTATCTAGCCAGGGCATATCTACATTAAAGAGATTTCAGAGATAGCTTGGAAATGCTCCAAACACGGATGCTATTCTATCGCTTATTCAGAGGTTCCCTTCAGATATAGCTGGGAAATGCTCCAGATATGGATGCTATTCTTTTGCTTATTCAGATTTTCTCTCCAGAGATAGCTTAGAGATGCTCCAGATATGGATGCTATTCTTTTGCTTATTCAGAGTTTCTCTCCAGAGATAACTTAGAGATGCTCCAACCACGGATGCTATTCTATTGTTTATTCAGAGATGTCCTTCTAGAGATGGTTCAGATGTGATCCATACATGGCTACATTCTGATACTTATTCCAGATTCCCTTCTAGAGATGGTTCAGATGCGACCCAGATATGGCTACATTCTGATACTTATTCCAGATTCCCTTTCGGTGATAGCTTGGAAATGCTCCAGATATGGATGTTATTCTTTCGCTTATTCAAGAGTTTCCTTTCAGATATAGCTGGGAAATGCTCCAGATATGGATGCTGTTCTTTTGCTTATTCAGATTTTCTCTCCAGAGATAGCTTAGAAATGCTCCAGATATGGATGCTATTCTATTGCTTATTCAGATTCCCTCTCAGATAGCTTAGAGATGCTCTGGACCCGGATGCTATTCTATCGCTTATTCGGAGTTTCTTCCCAGAAATGGCTCGGAAATGCTCCAGATCCGGACGCTATTCTATTGCTTATTCAGATTCCCTTTCAGAGATAGCTTAGAGATGCTCCCGACGCGGATGATATTCTATTGCTTATTCAGATTCCCTTTCAGAGATAGCTTAGAGATGCTCCCGACGCGGATGATATTCTACTGCTTATTTAGATTTCTCTCCGGAGATGGCCTAGAGATGCTCCTGACCCGGATGTTATTCTACTACTTATTCAGATTCAAACTTCTAAAGACAACTTAGAGACGCTCCAGACCCGGAGGCTATTCTATTGTTTAGTCCAGATTCCTTCAAGAGACAGTCCAGATACGATCCAGATTCGGATGACATTCTGTCACTCACTCAGATACAATATGGATATACCCCAGACGCGGCAGTCATTCTACTACTCGTTCAGACGTCAGCAATTAGACACAGACTAGATATGCCCCAGACACGGAAGCTATTCTATTTCTTACTCAGATTCAACTATCCATTACATTTCCAAATGGCATCTATAAGCCCATTCCCGACAAGATTCTGTCACATTTTCAAATGGCGTCTATAAGCCCATTCCCGACAAGGTTCTGTCACATCTCCAGATGGCATATTTAAGCCCATCCTCCTATCCATCATCTCTCCAAATGGCATCTGTAAGCCCATTCCCGACATCACACTGCTGATACTCTACTATGCAAGTGCAAATTTCTGGGCACTCTAGTGTTCAATCATCTTCCACCTTCGGATCACGAAAGGCACGCAAACCAATCTACATCCTCAGGTTTAAGAAGATTGAACAGGGACAACTGTTGTACCTCAAAATTTGCCCTCCCATATTTCTCAAAACATTTCAAGAAAAATTCACAAGTCCAACCCGACGCGTCATATTCAGGTGTTATTTCACCAAGATATCTCTGATAACGTATTCTCAAATTCAGGTTCGACTCAAGAGTCAATTCTTTAAAGAAGGTATCCGAATGTGTGAGTTTTCTCGAAGAAATATGGTGAAAAAAGTGTGCTGAAAGTGCAGTTTTTCCGCGCTAAAAAATTCATAACTTGAAGATCGTGACTCGTTTTGAACCCGTTCCGGTGGCCAAAATTTCGACTTGACATTATCTACGTTTTCATCTCTCACGGATGGAAGCCAATTTCGATCAGAAGGTCTTCAAAAATGTGGATTTATCAAGTATTTTCGTACAGAAAATTTGTGACAGAAGTTTATTTGCGTCATGTTCAGAAAATCATAACTTGGTCGATTTTCATCGTATCGAGCTGGTTCCGGCGCCAAAATTTCACAAATTGAGTTGGCTACATTTTCACAGAAGGTATTGAGTTCAAACGGTATTCAAAAGGCCTTCGTTTTTGCTCAGAGTGCGTGACACGCCGAAAATCCTGAATGCTGAATATTATTTCATCTGGGCCGAAACTTCGAAAATTCATAACTCGGTCAATTTTTATCGGATTGGGCTCATATTTTTACACAAGGTCACTGACTCATAGATCTACAACTTTGCTTCAAAAGTCGAGACCGGATTATGCTCCGATCAATACCAGTTTTTTATTGAAGAACGTGTCAGAGTCGACACTGGAGCCCAAAATAAGTTTGTCTGAGCTAAAACTTAAAAAATTCATAACTAATTCACCGTTTATCCGATTGAGCCGATTTTCGGACAGGAGTTAGTTATCGATGTCGGCTACATTTTGTTTTCACATTTCAACTTCAAAAATTGCACTTAAGTCCATGCGATTTAGCCTGGAAAGTGACGAACTCAAGTGAACATTGGAGGCCCAATTGCACATTCAAAGCCCATTTTCTTTACCCTAATTTCCATAATATAATCACATTCTTTTCGCACAAATCAAAAGGAGAGGAGAGAAAAAAACCTTGCCACAACACTGTCAGAATATCAAATTCTTTCAAGAACCCTAAAACCTTGAAATCCTTATTACAAATCCCTCTCTCACTACAAACAAGTCATCTCAGTTACAAACCAACACCTCACTACTTCTTCAGTAAGGGTAAGGCTGGCTTGATCTCCATGATCAAAAGTGAATAAAAGCATTCATGTCACTAATTTTCCAGTAAGGGTAAGATTGATTTGATCTCCATGATCAAAAGGGTATAATCATTCATACATGTCATATTGTGCCTAAACATTAAATTTCTTCATATATTGGCTTTATTTGCATTTTATGATTTTATTTAATGTGTTCATGAGATTCAACACGGTAGACAGGATCCCATGCAGGTTCATTAAGGAACGTTGAGGCCAGAACACAAATGGCCAAAAGCCAAATGGTCAAAACAGAACAACTTACACATGACACCAATACATGGCGAGACAGACATCCTGAGAAGGTTAATAAACGTTGAGGCCAGAACATAAATGACCAAAAGCCAGAACACAAATGGCCAAAAGCCAAAACACAAATGGCCAAAACAAAATAGTTTACACATGATGCCAATAACTGTTTCACCCCTCCAATCAGGCTCGTATACTCCTAAACTCTCTCTCTATTTGTATTATGTTCCTTTAATTAATTAATCGTTATTCTTTTTATTAATCACTAACCAATTAACATTTTTTCCTAATAAAATCAAAAATACCAAAAAATATTTTATTTATTAAAATTAATTTCATCACTTTTATTTTTGTAAATAAATTAATTTAATCAATTTAACTTTAATTAGATTTAACTTTTAATATATTTTGCAATATTTAAAATCAATTTAGAATATTAGGTTTTTATTAGCATTAATTCAATTTATTTTATTTCTTTAAAAACTCAAAAATCCAAAAATATTTTAATTAATTAATTAGTTTATTAATTTAATTGTTAACTTAATTTAATTTCTTTTAATCCAAAAATAACCAAAAAAATCACTTTCTTTCAAAAAAAGGGTCAAAACCCAAAAAAAACTCGCATCCGATTTAATTTCTCGCACGCGATCCATTTTATCATATTATTGTATTTGTTTCCCGGAATGTAATAGCTTTTAATTAGGACTTTAATTATTTACCGCAATTTAAATTAAAGGGTTTGTTTTTGGCGATGTAAATACCCGACGCCTTGTAATAGCGTAGATTTACCTTTCCGCGCTTTATTTCCCGCAAATTATTAAACTGTTAATTGTGCATGACAAGATTTGTATGACAAATAAAATCAATCCGTAGCTCACAAAAGCATGATCAAAGATAAACATTAACTGAAAAAACACACAAGCACATGCCACTCCTAGGGTACGCCTCATTGGTTGCCTCGAACGTGGTCGTCAAGTATAAGGTGTCTTAGAGGTCGCCCTCCTGTCTAAAGATCCAGTCGCCTCGAAACGGTTGCCTCAGATAAAAAGGATCTAGGACATTAGGGTTACTTCTAAGGTGTCCTACTATTGCTTTGGTGACCACACTGTCCCTAATCATCGAATTGACCCGAATACCTCCAACGATGGTGCTACCTACCTCTCAATGGTGGGATAACACTATCCAAAGGACTCTTACACAGCCTAATTCCTTAGAGTAGGTAGATCTCATGGGTACTTGCTCTTTTCAAAAACAAACAAAATACTTTTCACACTGACACTTTCAAAAGTTTTCAAAACAAATTTTCCATACACTCTTGAGGACAGATACAAGAGTTACCTAGAAATTTTTCGAACGAAACTTTTTTCAAAATCCACACACACTTGAAAAGCAAACAAATTTTGAAAACATAAGAGCAAGTACCTAAGAGCCCGTGGATAACCACAGATAGAAAGGGTGCTAACACCTTCCCTTTCTATAAATCTACCTCCCGAACCGAGAAACATTCTCAAAGAAGGAATTTTGATGTGCTTTTGTCCTTTCCATGTTGGAGAACATAAAAGACGGTGGAGACTCTTGCTTACCGTGACATTTCGCGAACCAGCATTTCAAAACAGTCAGTTCTATTTCCACCGATCACAGCTATCTACCCTAAATTTACTCAAAGACTTTTTCTATGTTTTAACCCTTTTAACAGTATTCTTCTACCATTGTATTTGGTGGACAATCTTGTGTTAGGATGTTAACGGGACGGGCGCGGATCATCGTTTAGACCATGAATGCAATAGTGCCAAGTGTCTATGGCCATTTTTCCTTTAAGGGACTTGATCGTTTTGTTTAGGCAACTTCGAAAGCGTCATCGAGGGACTATGATCATTTGATTTGTTTTGTTTTGCCAAAGAAACTCAACATGCAAGCATGACCCATTTTTGAAGGCAACAAGCGGGATTATCCTAGGGGTGCAAGTGTGAGTAGTGTATTTGATTTTCATGCATTTTATCTTTGTATTAGGTTATCTAGCGGTTGATTTCGAATCTTCGCATACAAACCCTAATTACTATACAGTATATGAAAAGCGATAAATTGCGGGAATTTAAAGTCTAAGCTATTACAAATAAGTATCCGGGGATGGGGGTACAAATATTTACAAATGGAGATGAGACTTATCAGGATAGTAGTGTCCAAATAATATTTACAACCAAATCGAATCGCATTCTCAATGTAACATGTATCAATGTATAAGAATAAAATCAATGTATCAAAAGTATTGGTGAAAGTGTATGTGATTATTTACAAGTGATGCAAGATGTTAACTTAATGCAAAATTAAGTATTTATTTATTTTTGGGTTTTTGTTAATATGTACAAACAAAAGTTTAAATGAAAAGAAAATTTTAACTTAATAAAAATTTATTGTTTGTGTATTTTGTTAATGTTTTATATACAAAGTTTAAATTAAATAAAAATGTTTTAACAAAGAAAAAATTGCTAAACTTAATAAACCTAAGTTTTATGCTTTTTTTTAATTGTTCTAAAATAAAATTAAAAAAAACATTTTAAGAAGATTTTGTATAAAAAGGGTTAATGTGTTATTTTTATTTACAAAACAAATTATGTTATATAAAAGGAGAATAAATAAAAAAAAGAGTGTTAGTTTATAAAAAGGAAAAAGGAGTGAATGGGCTTAAGGGGAAAGCTGGGCCCAAACAAAAACAAATAATCAGAAGAAGAAATGGGGGGTGCACGCCAGTTTTCATATGGGCTTAGGCTTTTTGTGGGGGAACCGGCCCAATGCGCTTTTTACAACATTTTGTTTTAGGGTTTCCAATGTTGTTCTCAGAGTTAGGTTTTACAGTGTTGAGCTTAGAACGACGCCGCTTCCACCTTTGTCCTCTTCATCTCTTCCTCGCTCTTGAGCCACGCTTCTGATGCTCCTCCTTTTGTCTTAGCCGCCGGACGCCACCTCCATCTTCCTCTCCTCACAATCGTTCAGACAATGACGAAAAGAAGGTAACAATTTTTAGACGCTTTAGGGTTTTCAGTCTCTTGTCTCTTGCATGTTTAGCTTTTGACACATTATTGATTTTTATGTATTATCTGCTTCTGTGTGAGGTGTGGAAAAGAAAGGGAAGAAATTACTACCTTTGGGGTTTTGGAGACGGAAGTTCTGGAAGTGGACAGGAGGCGTCCTAGGGCGGCCAAGGCGAGGGAGTATGATGCGCTGTGAGCTTTGCTGGAAATCTGGTACTTGTATCTTTTAGCTTTTTGATGGTTTTGTGATGAGCTTCTCTGAAAACCCTAGTTTAATCGCTTATTTTCCTCTTCTGACTGCTTGCCTCTGAGATACTTGTTGAAATGTTGATGTTGATTCTGAGTATTGTTTTCGTTGAACCCTGTGATGAGCCTAGCTCTGAGGGTTTGTTTGGATATATGCGATTCTGATTCTGAGTTGCCTCTTGTTTCACTTCTGGCTGCTTGAATGCTTGCCTTATTCTGATTCTCTTTCTCTCTTTTGGACTGGGCTAGCTTCGCCTATGATGAACCTAGTTCTGAGGCACTCATTTTTGTTATTTGGATATTTGGATGGATTTGCTTGATAGGTTTGAAAGGCTTCAAGGTTTTTCTGGTTTTTTTTGTTGGATTGAAATTGTAACAAGTTTTTTAGGCTGTACAGGGCTTGAGGTTATAGGCCTCGAGTTTAGGTAGGTTGATATGCTTGTGCTTTTTTCTGGTTGTTTTGAAGCAGGCAAGTTCAGGCTTGAAGGCTTGCAGCTTGGTTTATTTACAAGTTTGGTGTTTTAAGGCTTATGGTTCTGTGTTTGAAACAGGTTTGAGATAGTTTAAGGCTTATGCAGGCTTCTGGTCACAGGCCTGCTTGTTTTTATGCAGGTTGTTTGCTTGCTTAGCTTGAGGAAAGCTTTTGTTTGTGTTCTATAACAGTTTGTAGTTTTAGGCTTTTGGTTTGAGATTACAGGTTGAGAGCTTGTGTGTATTCTGCCTCTCCCTTTTGCTTGTTCTGATATGTTTGTTTTATATCTCTTAAGCCTAAGCCTTCCCACTGTAAGCCTCTTTTCTCTCTCTTTTCTCTCTCCACAGAAAAGCATTCTTTATTGCTTAGACTGTACTATTCTGCTCTGAAAAAGTATTGGCTGAAAAGTGATGGATAATATTTGAATATGTTGCTTGCATTATGGTTTTTCTCTGCATATCTCTTTTCCAGATTTCCTGCATATCTCTTGACAGCTTTTTGTACTTTCTTTGGACAATTCTACACTTGGTTAGGCATTGTGCAGTTCAGTTTGCCTTTGTGCATTGTTTGTTCAGTTTGAACTTTGTAGTTTGTACATGCTGTTTGTTTGGTATTTTGAACTATGCAGCTTGCTTGGCTTTTTTGACAATGCAATTTGGTTGGAAATTATGCATTTTGTTTAATATGCTGCCTTGTACATTTTTATATTTGCAAGCATATTTTCTTTCTCTCTTTGTGAACCAAGAATTTTCTTGTGATTTGCAGAGAGAGTGAACAAACTGATTCCGGCCAATCACTTTTAATGATGAGCTTTTTTATGATTAACTGTCTGCCTTTTTAATTAAATTCATCTGCATTTAACTTCTTCCTTTTCTTTGTTTTTGCAGATAAAAATTAATTGAGCAAAGGGGAGCAGCAGTAGAAGATGAAGATTTAGGATAGATTTAGGATATAGTTTCAATTTATTTTTAATCATTGTAATGATATTAATGTAAACAACTGTAAATAAATTTACAGTGTTCAAATAATATCTGTAACAAATAATTAAAAATGAATAAAAATAATCCTTGTTCAGTTAATTCTCTTTCAATTCACTCTTCAATTGTTTATTTAATTATTTATATTTCTTGAATTATAATAACTGGAAAATATCCAATAATTTTAACTTAGAAATGATAAATAATCAATAAATGTCCGGCGTTCCGAATAATCAAAAGCATTGCACAGTTAAACAAAACAAATGTCCACATGTCTTTCCTTTTACTGATTAAACCAAACAATGCAAATTCTCAATTCAAATGCCTCAGCTTTTATCCCAGATGTTTAGACAGAAATCTTGAACAAACGTCACAACCATGTGACAGTTAATTAAGACACTGTGGATTCAAATTCTTCTGAAAATGCGCGTGCAAACCCTAATTCTTGATTTACTGTCAAAGAAGCGCCTGTCTGATCAAACCCTGAGCCAAACTCAACCAAACCCTAGCAATCTGCTTGAACTGTTCCAGAGTCCATGAAAACCCTAATTTGGATAGACTGATAAAAAAAAGTCTGCTTGACTGATTCTTGAGCCAATCTGAAAAGTCAGGAAAAGCCCGAAGCTGTGATTTCTTGTGGAAAAGAGAGGGAAAATTTTGGGGTACAACAATCATCATCTATCTTCGCTCCATCATCTTCATAAGTTCCTCCTGTAAAGAAAATTGTTGCTATTGCTTCTTCTACAGAAGTTAATGAGAATCACATCACTCAACAAACCTCTCAAGTTCATTTCATCCTTCTTCCACAAGAACTAGATGTTCTTCAGGAATTTTTGGTTGATTTCAAAAATTTAGCTGATAAAGGGGTTAACCTAAAATAAGAATTAGAAGCTCAGGGGTGGGAAAATACTTTAACAGGCTTCGTGGTCCTGTTAATGGAGATTTAGTAAAAGACTTCTGGAAGAATGCTAATTGTGATGATCTGCATATTGTCTCCAATGTCATTGGATTAAGGATTGCCATAACTGAAAAATACATTGTTGATCTTCTAGGTTTGAAGTTTATGGAAGGCAAATGTACATATAAAATGGAGAAGAAGTTTAAGACTACAAAGAGTAAATTGAAGTTTGCAAATAAGTCCCCAATCAAGTACTATTCAATAATTACTATGATGAGAAGACAAAATACAAGAGCAAGGATCTTCATCCAAACCTTATAGTTTAGCACCAAATCATTCTTGGTTGATATTGTTAAGAAGACGAGAACCACTGCAAATCCTAATAAGAATCTTCCTGCCTATGTTCCTTGTGGACGTCTTCTGACTGACATTCTTGTAGAAAGTGGGTTAGTAAAATCTTTGGTGGAAGAAGCAAATTACACAGAAGATTTGTCTCCCAGCCTTGGAGAATCATTTACTGCACAAAAATTAAGGAACATGCAAATAATTGAAAAGATTAAAGTTAAACCTCTGGGTGAAACATTTCAAGCCACTACTCAAAGAAGGATTCCAGTTACTGATTATCCTATTTTCTCCAAGATGGATAATATATCAAGTGTTGATATAAATGTTCGGATGATGGAAGAAGAAGGACATGATATATCCAATTTTGATTACACTAAACTTCCTACTGAAGAAGTAGATTGTGGTGTAAGAAGAGGAAAAAAAGATCAAACACTTCTAAACTGAAGAAGAAGAAGAAAGCTAGACTTCTTCAAGAAACAATTTTGGGAACTATAACGTGTGAAACATCTAGTAAGACTGATACTCCTATTCCTGATCCAATTCTTGCTGATACTTCAAAAGAGAAAAGAAAAGAGCCATCGAAGGCTTCTGAGCCAAAGAAAAGGAGGAAGAAGAAACAAAGAACTGAATCCTTTGAACCTTAGGGTCTACCTTCTGAATCTGGAAAATCATGTAAGTCTTCTGCTCTTCCTACTATTGTTTTTTACAATGCTCCTGAATATGTTAATTCATCTTTAACAACTACAATGAAACATTTCTCTGAATAAACCATATCCAATTCACAAGTCATTTTCAAACAATATGTTTCTGCCCCACCATTCTCATCATTTCAACAACTTCTACCAATTTGAACAAACCTACATTAGAATCATCAAATTAAATACCACCATTCCAAACACTATTTCAATTCACATTCGTAAACCAAAACTTAAACATAAATGAATCTATTGTTGGTCCATCTGACTCTCACCCCACACACATACAAATCTTTGCTGATGCTATATCTACTACATCCTCAGATACTTTTTCACCTGAACCTTTTGTCATACTAATTTCTGAACAATATACCTTTTCCAATCTTGATGATATGTCTGAACTACCATTTGAAACTGCCAAGTCTGAAGCCATTTCTTCTCAACTTGAACATGCAATAATCATCTATAAAAAACCCTTTCCAAAAACCCTTGAAGAATGCATTAACATGTTTGAAGGCAAGGTTAGGAACAAAGTAGCTAAGCTACAAGATGAAGCACGCACCAATTGTAAACCTCAGGATCTGAAAAATTCTTGGAAGGTGTTTCAAAGATGGATGTCGCCAGAGTTTGAAAAACTGCAAAGTTTTTCAGAGGCTACGATGGATATAGAAGTTTAAATGGTCTAGGACAAGGTGGAACGACTTCAAGCTTTTCAAATTTTTGCTTCTAAGAAAAGAGAAGCTGAAGAAAAAATCTCGCCTTGCTGAAGCTGAAGCAACAAAACTAAAAGTAGAAGAAGAAGCTAAAGCTGTAGAGGAAGCCAAAAAATCCGAAGAAGCCAAATTGGCTAAAGAGGCAGAAAAAGCTGCTAAGGCTAAAGAAGATGCTCTGGTTGCTTCATCTTCTGATCACGTCACTATGCGTCTGGAAAAATAAATTGGTGAGATTAGAGGAGAACAATAGGTGTTCAAAGAAATCATCATTGAACAGAAGGCTCTCAATGAGAATGTTCAAAATATGCTACAACAGATTCTACAAAGGATTTCTGCTCCTACTCCTGAAACCTAGGCTCTAGGATGTTATTTTTCCTTTTTCCTCTAAAACCATAGGAATATGCTTGCTTATTACTTACTTGTGGTTCTTTTGATTAATTGATATCTCTGCCCGGATCTTAATGTGTTATACTTTCTTGCTTCTTTGTGCTTCTTATGTTTTTCATGCATAGTTACCTTTTTGATGATGTCAAAAAGGGGGAGAAATATTTATGATTTTAATGCATCTTAAAAAAAAAACATTTACCATTGACGTGTGTTTGTTGTTTGATGATTAACCAAGGAACTGTGAACAAGTTCACTAGGCATTCTAAGACAGGTCAAAATGAAAGAAATCTATTAAATTTCTTAAAGATTGATTGTTCATATAAACTAAGAAGTATACTTTGTGGACATACGGTCACAAATCAGATAGACCCAATATTGTTCATAAGTTGAGAACTTTCAGAAAGTTAAAGTCATCTTGATCTTGGTATCATAATGTTCAGAAGAAGTAAACTATCTAAGAATATGAAACTTAGAACATAAGAAACAAAAGCAAATGCCTCCCAGAAGAATTGAGCAAATAAGAAGTAGAAGACTGCCTGAATAAATTGGATAGAAAGCTTCACAAGAAGAAGCCATGACAAATCATAACTCTAAAAGAGTCAAGCTCAATTGGAAGCTCACTTTGAAATCAGACTTTGCATAAAGTTGACTCTAATGTTCAAAGCAGTTGACCCTAATGATCGAAAATATCAATTGGAAAAATTGGCACTTTGGCATCTGAATAGCTAGCATCTGAATCAAGATTTCCATCTGATCTGTTGCAACCAGGGGGAGTTCACCTAAAAGGTTCACACTCAGGATATATGATCCTCACCCAGTCTGTGACTCAGGGGGAGTCTCATCTGAAGGATAAGTATTTCTTAAACCTTTTTATTTAACCTTCTGATTATATGAACAAAATTGTGTCATCAAAATACATAGTTTTGTCATCATCAAAAAGGGGGAGATTGTAAGAACAAGATTTGATTCTGCAATATTATCTCTAAGTTTTGATGATAAAAAATGAGTATGTTTGTATGAACAATTTTGATACTCTAATGTTTGTTATTATTGAGTACTTAACAAACAAGTTCTACTTCTGATGGATGACATTGCCAAGACATTAGAAGAGAATTAATTCTGCTTCTGTGCTACACAAGTTCCGTTGAACAGTAGAAAGACACTTCATATGGCTATGAAGTGTAGGCTCATATGTTTGTCTAAAGAAACCCGTCAGAAGATCTGATGATAGAAGTTTCTACTTACGTCTAGATGCTGAAGACTCGTGCTTCTAAAGACAATGTGTTCTAAAGAAACCAGTCAGAAGATATGAAAACATAATTTTCTACTTAAGTCCAAATGCTAAAGAATCAAGTTTCTAAAGATATTGTGTTTCAAAGAAACAAATTTAGAAGATCTGAAGACAAAGTATCTATTGAAGTTCAGATGCTGAAAACTTAGCTTCTAAAAAGACAACTTGTTTCAAGAAGACAAAGTTAAAAGATCTGAATAAAAAGTTTCTACTGAAGTCCAGATGCTGAAGACTTGTGTTTCTAATAACAAGGTTCTTAAATGGATTCTTAAAGACCAAGTGCTAAAGATTCTACAGATAGAAGTTCTGAAGATTCCAAAGACTTGAAGTTCTAGAAGATCCAAGATTCTATACAATGGGTTCTCAAGAAAAAGTGCTGAAGACTCTAAAGACGCAGTTCTTAAGACTCTGAAGAACTGAAGCTCTTCTGATCCAAGGTTCTCTACAACGGGTTCTCACAACCAAGTGCTGAAGACTCTGAAGACGCAGTTTTGAAGACTCTGAAGATTTGAAGTTCTAATGACCTTATGTTATATTCCAACTTTTAAACTCATGCTCGCAGAAGCCTCTGAAGTGCAGAAGGAAAGACAATAACGTTAACATGGTACAATAGTACATAGTATCGAAAAATCTTTATTCCACTACCTCTCCACCAGCTTGAAGTATGGAAAAGAAAAAGACGTAGTTGTACTATTTGTAATGACCCTTTTTCAAATAACCAACGACTCTATTTTGCTTGGCTATATAAAGAAAAGGATTGTATGCTTAAGATGTAGTTGTTGGTGTTCAATGTTAAAAGATAACATTCATTTGCTGGAACACAACCAAAGTTGTCAACCGCTATAACAACAACAAGAACAACTGCTATCAAAATGATTCTCCAATCCTTTTATTAATAATTACAATGAAATTATTGATTCACAATATACACAATTTTATATATTGCATAAAGCTTTCTAAGTTGCAGAAGATAATGAAGATGATCATGAATGTTCAAGTTACAAATCCACAACACGAATGTTGTGATCAAAAGTGATCATTGAAGAAGATATAACAAAGGCTACTGTCCAGAATGTTCTAAGGTGAATCAAGATGAAGAAGTTATTCTCTATGCTACAATGAGATCAACAAAGCTTTCAGAAGATTTTGAAGAAGAAGACTTCAACAATTCAAGTGCTTTGGGCTGTTGCCTGTGAAGAAGCTACTTGAAGAAAAGAAGACCACACATTAGAGATAAAATAAAATGTAATATTTTTAGTGTGTATTAGGATCTTCTGATGTGCTTAGTTCTGTTTACATTCAGCTCATGTAGAAGCATTATAATTGTAACCAAAATAATATCAAACAGGTTTTTGATGATACCTTGAGAGACTGAGTGAAGGTATGATCTCAAGAAGATAATGGTTGCAGTCATTATGGGAAATCCTAACAGGAGATTCTGAAGAATTGGATTCTGTTGGGTTAATGGTAGTCATATCTCAAAGGGGACTGAGTGAAGGTCAGCCTCATGAGATCGCTGATGGATATCAGTGTGAGGAAATCGTAATAAGATATTCTGAGGGATCAAATTCTATTGGGTCAATGAACGCTGTATCCAGTTTGGATCCCTGAATTTTTCATTAGATGTTAGTCACTGGTGTTTACCCGTGCGATTGTAATCAGTTTGGTTATAGTGGATTAAGTCCTTGAGTTCAAGGTGACATCACCTTGGTAGGGTGGACTGGACTAGCTTGAGAGGTTTCTCAAGTTAACCAGGATATATCGTGTGTTCTTTACTTTTCCTTATGCTTTAGAGTTTATGTCTTCTCAACTTTAATTAGAAGCACTACTTACAAGTAGCTCTCAGAAGCATTGTTCAATGAACAACGCTTATAAGCGAAAGTTATTCAAGAAAGGAAAATCCAATTCAAACCCCCTTTCTTGCATTTTCTTCACACCTTCACTTATGACTCATCCACAAAAATAATTCAAGATAATAATGCGTGTATAATCAGAAACTATCTAGTAAAAGTCTTGAAGCTTTTTGGAGAAAGATGTGGAAGCTCGCCAAATCATGTTTGTTGATCCGTCTCAGTGAATTGAGTATTGTAAAAGTAAGGTAGTAGCTTAAGAGTACTAAGGCAAATTACACACACACACACACACACAGACAGACACACACACACACACACACACACACACACACACACACACACACACACACACACACACACACACACACACACACACACACACACAGACACACACACACACACACACACCCCACACACGCACACACATACACACTTAAAACACCTTTCAAAATGTTTTTATCTTGAAAATCATTTTCTAAGCCAGAACCAAGTGAATAAAAAGTTGTCCAAAATATTTTTAACTATCTAGTTGATTGGTAAGATGTGCCAATCGATTGACAAAACTTTTCTAACCAGCTAATCAGTTGGAACTATATGCTAATCGATCAGAAGAGTGACAATCGATTACATAATCAATAAAGACAACACATTAATGACTTGTAACGACTATATATCCAAACCTTCCTACTTGGGCTTACTAATCGATTATAAATGTGTTGTTTAATTGATTAGTCATTTTAGCCAATCAATTAGATCATTAATTCAGCCCATAAATTATCTCTCTTTTTGGTTTTTCTAATTACTATATAAGTAGGCACACCCGCATTTCAAACCACGCCACTTTCCAATATTTTCATATTTCTTGGGAGTTTATCTTTCTCTTTCTCTCTAGAAAATATTTTCTTTCACTTCATATTGTCTTAGTGCTAGTAGGTGAAGCTTTACTTGCGAGGAATGAATCTTTGTAAGTGGTCATGTTGGTCCTTTATATTCTTAAGAGTGTGATACTCTTAAGAGATTGAGTTTCATTCTTGAGATAAACCTGTCATAAAATCTATGTATTTGGTTTCTTAAGCTTTGCCAAAAAAATCTTTGTTTTGGTTATTGAGATCAACCATACATCTCTAAACGGTTCGTTAGTTAACATTCAACCAAACCTGTATAAATCTATGGTGTAATTTTCCTAACCCTATACTTTTAATTTCTGCAATTTACTTTCAGTACTTTACTTCCGCTACAAAATACTCACTCAAAATTACTAATACAATCTTAATCGAGAAAGGTATAAAATTAATCATGAATTTTGAATACGACAATTCCCCCCTCTCGCGCTTGAAGTCACTTGTCCAACACTCACTATCATCAGAACTTACATAATCATTATGCACCTCACCAACATTAACATCACCTGTATTCACATTCCGATGTTGACCCTCACCAACATTAACATCGGTTGCATTCACATTCCTATGTTGACCCTCACTGACATTAACATCACCTGAATTCACATTCACATGCCGACCCTTACCAACATCAACATTCACCTCACCATCCTTCAGCCCAGAATCCTCCTTAATTACTTGTTCATAAAGTTTTGCAATCAAATCTTCTCCCTTAAGATTTACAATGTCTTCATAATTAACATCTTCTTCATCATCAAATAGACCCTCATAATATTCAGGTTGAGACAATGGGTGTTGGATATAGATATCAACACTTAGATGCACCCTACAAAGATTAATAATATCTAATACAACTTTGTCATCAACCAAATGATTCATCCCAACTGTGGGGTCCTTGTAATATATTTTATCTGTTTCAGTATAACCTAAATCCTTGAGTACACCTACTAACTCAAAAAAACTCCACTTATCTACATCTATTTTTAAATCTTGAATTTTCCCTCCTTCATACATAGTTAAATCGTTATCAATGAATTCACCAGCACGATGAATTATCAAATACAAATATTCTTCCATTTCTACATATTTTTTCCAACAAATACGAAATTATAATGGGGGATATACGAAATATTAGCATATCATGTTAACTAATATAACATCAAATGATAAAGTCTAACATTTGAATACCTAAATATTTAACAACTGCATGCATGGAATCCTAACATCCAATACCGATAACATTTCAAAATGATTAAACCTAAAAAACTCAGCTAACAATTACATGACAAAATCCTAAACTGAATTACTAACCATTGTCAATAATGGTGTGTAAGCTTCTTTCCTCTGACTTCGCCCATAATTTCGCCTTCGATCACCTTCATTCCCTTTCCACTTCTCTTCTCTGCTAGGATTTTTGTTTTACAAGCAAAATGAGATTTTACCTTTACATTTCACTTTTGTTATAATGTTTAATCCACATCAACGTCAGGTGTATGCCGAGTGTTCCCCCTTTTTGACTTTGACTAACAAACTTAACAGAAGATACTAACGTGACGCGATTTGGAGAGATAATGGACAAAATCAATTTTTTAAAAATTGATGGACAAAAATAGACTCTGAAATAAAGATGTGAGACTAACACATTGATGCCTATTTATGTCATTTAAAAAAAGTATTATTTCATGATACGTTCAATTTAAGAACGACTATTTTTTAGTAGGTCCAATCAAATATTTTTTTTCTTTCCAGTTTTGATAGCAACCAAGCAAAGAAAAATAAATATTCTTCAACCTTTCTCTCCATCCTCTTTCTTTACTTCAAGTTTCATTGAAACCAAACACAACATTAAGTACAATTTTCGTGAGCGATTATATATAGATACGGCGCATAAGCATAAGCATAAGCATAAGCATAAGCATGGTTGAATTGAATGTAGGTGACTTTCTGTCACAGTCTTAGTGGGTTAAACCTTGCGTTATTTGAAACTTAGAACCCCAACCCCAACAACAAACACGCTTATTAGGTAAACACAAGGAGATCAAGAATCAAAGCGAGCGAAGAAGGAAAAAGCGAATGGTTAGAATGAAAAGAAGATCAACTTTAGTGAGCTTGGCTTTTCTTATGTTCATGGGTATTGCTGTCTATTTCAGACTTTGGGCTATTGACTACAACATTTCTATTGATGACTCTGAAATCTTAAGGTTCGTTCCTTCATCTTCTTCTCTTAATTCTCGTAAATTGTGTATTATATACTTTTTCTATGAATGTTACTTCACTAGTCACAATTAGGATCTATGAGTTCCCATATCAAAGTTTAGTTTTGTTACACATGAAATGCTTCAATTTCCATTTTAACTTATAATGACACCCTTAGCCTATGTAGTGCTCACATTTGAGGTTAAAAGTGTGTCTGGTGTCTGATACATACACGATCGCGTGTGAACATGCAGTTACATTCAATCATTTCTATGTTCTCAAATTATATTATTAGTGTCAGTATTCTGTCTGGTGTCTTGTCCCGTATAGTGTAATGATGATTGGTCCACTCAACTAAACTGTGTATGTTAGTGTAATGATGATTGGTCCACTCAACTAAACTGTGTATGTAGGCGACAGTTTGATATTGCTAATAGGGAGGCTATGGATGAATCTGCTGAATGGAGGCAAAAGTATGATTTGGAGGTAGATAGGGCGAATAAGTGCTCCAAGGAACTTCAAGTGGTATGTGTTCTCTTATAATTTTCACCTATGAAGCACGGGCACTGGAAACACAACACCAACCAACACTGACACATCGAAGCCCGTAATAATCTGAAAAAATAAATAAATTAAATGTGATCACAAGTGTCGGTGTTGGTTTCGGACACAGACACACCTTTTTCGGAGGTGTTGGTGTTACAAAGATTTTTCACTTTCTACCTTTCAAATTGTATGGCCAGAGAGGTTTAGGTTCAAGTATTACACTGTTGTGGTTTGTAGTTCTTCACGCTTAGACGCCTTAAGTTTGGTATGTAGGAATGAGATTTTTCATACAAGGTATAAATTGGTACTTGATGAAATCTTGAAACAGGCTTGTAGAAATCAGCATTTATATTTTCAACCAATAAAAGACCTAACAGTTCCCTTTGTCTTTCCTGTATAATCTTGTGTTTGGCAGTTTAAGGAGTCCTCTCGGAAAGTGGATGATGCTTCTAGTTCTGGTATTAACCATAAATTTGCGGTACTACAAAAGGTATGTCTTCATAAATTCTCGATCAAACTTCATTATGCTTCCCGATGATAGTAGCGTTTGTATTTGTTCTCCTTTTTTGGGAAACAAGGATAGAATTTTTGAAGGTTTACCACACTATGAACCTGTAATTTTGTTAGAGACACAATGCAGAACAGTGTTATCAATGGAGGAAAGCCTAATCCTGCCATACTGGCCGCTTTGCGGTGCCGTTATAGCAGATTATGGTGGAAAACCCCACAATATTGGCCGATATTTACCATTGTGGCTAGTCCAAAAACCGTCCATGTATATCTGCCATAATGGCCATGCCGCCACAATTTGATGATACTGATGCTGAGCTAACGCATTATCATTCCCAAATTTCAAAAATCAAATTTATTGCCAAACCCGACTATTTCATTCAAGTCAAATGCTACCAATTTATCTAACCAAGTGATTGGACTCAAGTGTTTAATGAGCTCCCGTTAAAGATGAATCATTTGAGAGAACCTAAATGTAAACCCCGAAACAGTCATTGGATAGACTTTACTTACTATCCAGCCGAACTCCGGATTACAAAGCCCCTTTCTCTGGGAATTGGAGGGTTAAGACAAAAAAGAATGCTACAAATTTATCTAAAAACTACTATGATTTTCTTTCTTTTCGATACATGTTGAGATTATTTTTGGCTCTCTTTTGTTATGCATAATTTGTTTTCGTAATGTTACAAGTGTGGTAATGAATGACCTTTCAACCTTCCAGGAGAATGCAATCTTACTTGAAAGGGTGGAAACATTAAAACGAGAGCTTGAAGAGGAAAAGTTGAAGTGCAATTCTCGATACATGAACTAATTCATGAAAGCATTGACTTAGAGTGGACTATTCGTCCCTTTATCCTCAAGTATTCCATTTCTAAGCTCAGATGTTTGAAAGATATTTGTCGTATACCATTTTCAACCATGGAAGAATTTTGATTGGATTTTCATGGTCTCAAATTTTCACCTAAGAGAAACCGGCATCCAGGGAAAAGCATGACTCAGGCTTACCATCCCTTCCCCTTCCCAGTTTCATTTCTTAGGTGATTTTATTATCGACATACATGTTTCAAAAGTTTACATTGCTTAGCTTCTTTGAAAATAGACGGGTGTATGGTGTTGTAGTCTTGTATCTTGCTAATGCAGCTTTTATCTGGTAGTAGATACCCAGTTCTTCTATTTCAGTCTCTATTATGACACCATATTACAAAATCTGGTGCATGATTAGTATTTCTATATTAGTTAAATGAAAGGACTACATTCTGTCAAACTTGAGAACTTGTGAGTTCCACATTGGTGGGGTAAGTTGGCAGATGCCGGTCTAAATACAGCAATGTTTGGATAAGTAGGTTATTTGCAGCTTATATCATAGGTGCTTATCAGAAGCGCTTATGTATAAGCTATTTCTATAGCAAAGGTATTACTTTTTCGTATATGCTTATAATTTTTTGTTATCACTCTGGAAATAATTTGGGTAGAACAAACAGCTAGTGGTCCATACATGTACGCATATTGTGCATGTATATGTTTTGATCTTTCATAGCTAGTTGTATGACAGATTTATTATCACAGTACCATAGCTGAATGTTAGTTAATCAACCTTGAAGGATCTCAAAAGTTGTTTAAACCAGAGGCGCTCTGAGGTAAGATGCTAGAGCACGATATTCTGCTTTTGTAGATGGTCTGGCAACTGTGAGCTGCTTCTTTGATTTCCAGGTTACCAAAACATTCCCTAGAAAAACACAAAAACCAGTGGTGGATTTTCTTGATACTTCTCCAATCTGCATCGGCAAAAGTAGAGTTTAAGATTGGATTTTGCAAGAAAATAAAGTCCTTTTCCAGGTGTGCCTTTGAGGTAATTTCAAGATGTGATGAACTGTAGTCAAGTTAATGGCACGAGGTTTTTGCGTGAACTGACTCAATTTATTCACTGTACATGCAATGTCAGTTCTGGAAATGGTTAAATACATTAACCTGCCAATCAATCTTCTATAACCTGAAACGTCAGTTAGAACATCATCAGTTGTAACAAACTTTACTAACTGCTTAACTAACATAGTAAAATCATAACTCTGATAATGGAGATAATGACATAGTCTAATTATGTCTTTTTCACTCCTTTCCGATTAGTATGTTTGTTCTCCTTCCGATTAGTATGTATGTTTGGTGAACTTTAAGGACAGAACAATGGAATACATTGTGGATCTTTGAATTTGTAGGGAGCTCTAACTTGGATACCACCACACCGCTACGATCTAGAGTAATGAACGAGTTGTAGTACCGCATAGATAGTATGTTGTATTTTTCACCAGACAAGGAAATATGATGGTAATGTTGGAGTTTCACGTAAACCCGAGAACCACACTCAGAATTTACCCCTCTACAATTAGCATTTGCATACAACAACTTCATGTGATTTTGATCCTCAGACAAATTCTCACGAAGAAGGTTGAGAATGTCACCCCTGGAAGAAAGCATTGTGTCACATGCCTCTACAGTTTAGGGTCCCCCAATGTAGAAAGGAACCGTTGGAGGGGGCTAGCCAAACATGGCTTGGTATGGTGTGATACCTGAAGCAGTGTGAAACATAGTATTGTAGTGTAGTTTAACCCATGGTAAAAGAAACAGAACCATGTTTTGGCTTGGCATGAACAAAGGCTCTAAAGTATTGCTCAACATTGGGGTTTGTGACTTCAGTTTGGCTGTCCGTTTTTGGTTGATATGAGGAGCTCATACAAAGTAAGGTTTCGCTAAATTTTAAAGGATGAGAGCATGGATTAATATATGCTACATGCATCTTCTCCTTCTTTTTCTTTCCTTTTTCTCAAGTGGTATACATGATCTATGTGTTTGATTGTGTTTATTTTCCGTCTTAATAATTTCAAAGAGGGAGATGTATGTTGGACTCGAGACTTTACACACAAGAGATGAGATGAATTATGTGATTTAGAAAAACATGTTTTGAAAACTTTTCAAGATTAATATCAAAGTTTGAAAATATTTTTCTGTATCTAAGCAGTAGAAAATAATTATTGAAATAAAATACACAATTTAAAGAGTTTAAAGGAAGAAGAATACCAAGAGTTATAGAGACTCACTAATAAATAAAAGACCTACTTCTCTTTTCAAGAATTGATTTTGAAAGTTAAGTTTTTATTATATGCTTGAGAGCTTTTAGTAGGTAAAGCTCACGAACCCTCTTATACAAGAAAATTGTGGTTGTCTTACAAACAAAATATTACAAGACGGAAGATATGATCGTTTGTGTCTTCTTCATTAAAATTGTTGAGACTGAAGTGGCCAAGCTTTCTTCCCAACTGTAGATTGAAGTGATTAGTCTTCTCTCCACAAAGTGGCCCTTGTAGTGATTAGTCTCCAAGTTCCACAAAAATAACTAAGCTCAAATTGATTTAATAGGATAATCAATAATCTCTTGAAATTTTAACATGCTAATCTTCTAACCTATAGTTTTAAAGAGGCTAACCATGAACCAATGATAAGTTCATCAATATTAAACAAATAAGACTTGCTAAGATTCTAAGGGAAGTTAATCAATATTGACGATCTTCAACCCAAAAATAAATATAAGAATTGATCACACAATTCCCAATCAAAGCTTTTAACGGCTTTAACTTTTAACAACATATTTTGTCCATAAATAAATTGTGTTCATCCAAGATGCATAAACAACATTTTTGGGGAACTTATACAATGCTACCTATCCAAAATTACAAGAACACCTCACTCACAAAAGATCTTTCCTCACAAAAATATTTGTCTATTGTCATACCCCAAATTTATCCATCTTAGTTTTACATTCAGATATATTTGTTTACTTGGTTCTATGAATTTTCTTTGGGTCATTCCTACTAATTTTAAATCATTTCTAATGTCTAAATAACTTTTATATATATATATATATATATATATATATATATATATATATATATATATATATATATATATATATATATATATATATATATATATATATATATATATATATATATATATATATATATATATATATATATATATATATATATATATATATATATATATATATATATATATATATATATATATATATATATATATATATATATATATATATATATATATATATATATATATATATATATATATATATATATATATATATATATATATATATTATGGGTATGTTAATTCATTTTCATGTTTAGTTTAATTTTAAATACAAGCTTATTTTCTTGAATTATATATACTAATTTACTTTTCATAAATATGTTGATATATTTTTGGATTATAATTTATTTTAGGTGTTTTCTAAATAGATGTTTAATTTTAGGGGTTTATTATTTAAATCCTTTTTAAAAATATTATTTGGATTAGTTTTTACATTTAACTTATAGGTTATGCTTCATTTTAAAATAAATCGTTTTTTCGGTTGATCAAAAGTCAACTTGGAAATAATAACTTTTTATTTTAAATATTTTAACAAATATTATCATTATTGTTTATTTTTGGGGTTTGGTGTACCGGAGGTCAACACTTTCATATTAGTTCATTTTATTGAGTTATTATTATCTAATTCATTAATTATTTTATTATTGTTGTTTTATTATTATTGAGAAACACTGATCGAAGTCAACTTTAGAGTTGGAAACCCTAAATCCAATAGTTGCGTCAAGTTCTTCTGCCCTAAGCTAATTCAAAAGCCCAAAATTCATATTTTTGTATCAAATCATACTGAATCAGAATATTGAAAATATATTTCATTGATTTATTATGAATTCGTACAGAAACAAATCCAGATACATTACAAGTTCAAACTCTAATTCTAAAAATATTACAGAATCAATCAAATCTAAATCTAATTCTAATCAAACTTGTAACAACAAATCAACCTTAAACTATTTCCTAATCTAAATCTTATCATAAGCCTATAAAATCATAAGTCTAATACAGAGAAAAGGACAAAAAATTTGAGACAGAAGTAAAGACAAAAAGAATTAGAGAACCCTCGCATCCTTGTTGCGCATCCAACACCCTTCGCACCTACAAACAAAGGAGAACGAGATTAGAAGTTGGATATCAAAGGAGACAAAAGGATTTACAAAAAGAATCATTGCGGTCCAGGTTGGTGAATACGTAGCTTTCAATAATTTGTCGTGTTTGGTGTTGTTGTTGAATCTGCTTGCATAAAATGTTGAATCTGGAAAAGTTAGGGTTAATGTTCTAAAGTAAGGTTAGGATTTTAAGGGTTAGGCATAGATTATTCAAATTTCTAGAAAATGGATGATGTTCCCGGCGAACATTCATCCTTCACGGCGGTCTTGAGTTCCTCCTTCATAGGTTTAGCGTTAGGGTTCTAAGGGTTTGGAGTGATATGGGTTTGCAAAGTTTAAATCTTTAAATTTTGTGGTTGAAGTTTAACCGGAAAACTGCAACCTACGATGGTTTGGGGGTGGCGCCGTCGGTGGGGCGATTTTTGGCGGGCCAAGGTTGTTAGGAGTTTGGGAGAGTGAGAGAGAGCGTAGGAAACGAGAGAGAAAATAAAACGAAAAATGAAAATATTGTGAAGCAAGCGAAAACATATACTCCCTCTATCGTTCGCCCGATGAGTGACATGTAGCCATTCACTGGCCACACGATCAAATGACCATTGACTAGGCACCGTACATGTAGCTCCACCATACACCCTGGTCAACATCCAATCATAGCCCTTTGTTTGTCATACTTCTGATTAACATCCCATAGTTAACTCTTAAAACCCCTTTGATCAAAATCAAACACTTCAGTCTCGCTAGCACGCCATAACAACCCTGAATCACCCATACGATATATAAACAGATTCAAACATTATCATGGACTTAGCCTGTTGTTATTTACACACCTCCAACTACTATGTTGAACTACAATGCATCCCTTGTTTTTTTAAATTTCTAATTTATTTTCCTCTAGTTTCATTTATTAATTATTTTTTGTAATTTTTATTATAATATCTTCGTAAATTGTTTTATCTATTTTATTTAATAAGTTGTAAAGATATATATTTTTCCTGTAAAACTCCTATTTTGTCAAACAATTTTTATACTAACTTTATTTTAAAATATAACCTCTAATTTTATAACTATGTTGATAAAACTAAAGAAATCATTTTTTATAATTAGCCATTATTCTTTTAAAAAAGGAAACTTAAATTCAAGGTTAATTAGTTCGATTGGGTAATAATTTTGATATAATAATTTTTTTAAAACTATTATTACTAATCTAATATTCATTTTTTCAGTTACTTGTTTATTTAATTATTGTTTGTCATTTTTTTTAATCAAATTAAATCAAACTTAAAACATCTAACTAATCAAAAAACTTTTTTTACTAACATAATCAAAATTCAAGACTTTTTTCAATAAGGGATTATCCGGTGTCTTTTTATATGAACACAAAAATTTCGTCTATCATCACTCAATTTTCAAACTCATGCAAGTTTAAAATAATTCGAGAGCAATTTAACACAATCCTATAGAAAAATACTAACCAAACACATTCGAATTACGAAGGACTCTGACTTCTTCTTAAGAAGATACGTAGGCACACGGTTGAAAAACCAAGACGATTCCACTAACTTAAAAAACTTATTTTTCTCCGTTTCTTTTCCTACATTTGATGATTGAATAAAGAAGTAATCCTCATAAGTTCTAGGTCTAAAAAGGATCTCCTTGAGTACAAGGGAGGTATAGGGTGCCTAACACCTCCTCTTTATCTAATCAACTTTCGAATCCATCGATCTCTAAACAATTATGATTTTTTCCATTCCTTTCCCGTCTTTAGGACAAATAAGTAGTAGTAGTGACTCTCTTATTTTTTTTTCCGGTTACGACAGCTGGAGACTCTGCTGGGGACTTCACTCAAGTTAAAGTTTATCCTACCTATAGCTATAAGACTTCTTGAGTTTTTAATTTTATTTCTTTATTTGTTCTGGTTTTATTTATTTGTTTCTTTCATTTATTATATTTATTGCTTCTTTAATTTATTATATTGTTATATATTTGTTGGTGGGATCTATTTGCATGATATAACCTTAGTAACAAGGGATTGACTATTGGCCAAGGGGGTTTAACTCCCCATGAGCTTTTGTGACAACTTCTCTTAGAGTGGGTTGAATTCAGGGAAATATCTTTGGAGGACTAGCCTATTTTTAAGATAGGACCTTGGATTTGATCAATGACTCTAAGAACATTCACCCAAAAATAAAATCTCATGGTGAGACCTTGTATGGCCTACAAGATAGAAGTCTTGGTCTACACATAGGCTCCACTTAAGGAAGCCCTTGTGCCTTTGCCCTTATGTGTTATCCATGATACCTTAAGGAACCACCTTATGGAGGAAGGGTAGAATACTCGTAAAACAAAATTAAGAGTCTACATACTAAAGAAACCTTTATCATCCTATCCTTATATTGTATAACCATGTACATATATACATTTGCACTAAAAATATTCATTTTTGTATTTTTTTTGTGTCTTATTCATAGGGAATTTTTGAAAAAAAAATAATAAAAGAAAAAGAAAGGTTTTTGCTGAGCATCCTAAAGATGAATACTAATAATAAGCCAACTCTATGAATTAGCGCCGTGATGCCTAATTTGAAGAGATTGAAGCTAATTAGAGGGAAACTACCTTACAATTCCATGAAAGTTTTGTCTGTCACTATGGCAATATCATTGATCTTCTAAAAATGAATGTATAATTTGAAGCTATCACTTCCCTTGCTCATTTTTATGATCCTCTGCTAAGGTGTTTTACCTTCTAAAACTTCCAATTGGCACCTACTTTGGAGAAATTTGAAAGGCTTTTGGGATTCTCCAAGATCAAAGAAGGAGTCCTACATAGGAATTGGGAAAACTATCAAAGTCATAGACTTAGCTAAAGAATTGGGTATACCATTTGCTGACCTTGTACTTAACTATAAGATAAATGGTGAAGTTCAAGGAATCAAGAGGACCTACTTAGAATCTAAGGCACTCTCTTTTGCAAACTATAAAGAGTGGGGAGCTTGTGGAGACATCTTGGCAATACCTATTTTTAGTTTGGTTCTCTTTTCGAATACGATTGACTATATAGACTCTGTGGCTATTAATGTATTTTGGGCTGTGAAGGTTTTGAATTCAGATCCTACTCCTACCTTGTTTGCTGACATATACTACATTTTTCATGTACGACATGAGAAAGGGAAAAGTGTACTACAATGTTGTATTCCTCTTTTGTATTCTTGGCTTTTGTCTCATCTCTATAAGTAAAGCTATATGGTTAAGGACTTAACAAGGAATGAATGGTCACAAAAGTTAAGGACTCTCAGTGTTCATTCTATTTTATGGTGTGCTAGGAAGCTTAATATAAAGGAGATTGTCTATAATTGTGGAGACTTTCCTAATGTTCTTTTAATTGGGACAAGAGAATGTATCAACTACAATACCACTTTGGCTTTATGTTAACTTGGGTATCCAATGGAAGGTAAACCCTCTGATGATCAGCTCAAATAATTAATCCTCCATGATATGGGTAAAGGTTACCCGAATTTACTCAGAAAAATCATTCATGCTTGGGGAAAGGTCCATAAGAAAGGGATGAATTTGGAAGAAACAATGTTGTAGCAAGAGAACCCTATACTCAATAGGTCCTAGGCAGGGTTCGAATCAACAAACTCCCTTTTGCTATTGATCCTTTGTATCATCCAGACATACCATATCCTCTTCCAATATCAGTGGAAGAAGTGGATGAGCTTAAGGCCACCCATGAGCAAGTCCAAAGAGAGAGTGAGGAGTTAGAACATAGCCTCAATGAAGTTGCTTATGAGAAAAATCAGTTACATCATGATCTTGAGTTAAAAGATCAACAAATTCAAAAGAATCACGAATTGGATGAGAAGGAAATGAGTAAAAAGAAGCGTTCAACTGAGGGACTACTAAGTGTTACTTTCAACCTTAATTCTCACAATCAATGATTGGATGATATAAATAGGGAAATTGGAAGATTAAGGGGTTGGTATAATCAAGCACTTCAAAACAAGAATAAAATGGAAGAGGCCTTGAGAGCTAAAATCCAGGAACTAGAGGGAAGGACTCAAAGTCAAGAGGTGCAGATTCAAAACCTTGTCATAGGCCTCCAAGAGGGTAAGAACCTAGAAATAAGGTGAAATTCTGGCAACAGATACTTAATGTCACAGTGAATGTTATGACACCGTATCTGACACACTTCAAGACAGTAAGTTTAAAAGCAGTAAAGAACACAATCAATTGTTTACCCAATTCAGTGTGTAACAACACCTACTCTGGGGGCTACCAATCCAGAGAGGAAATTCACTATAAGAGATATTAATTCAGGAATAAACCAACCAGTTTATCTCCTTCACTTAAGACCTACCCAATGCAACTTCAATCTAAGTTCAACTTAAACCTGAGTTCCTACTCACTCCCCCTCAATCACAGCAGTGATACTAAACTATTGATTAATGAGATTATGAAGACACTCTTCAGTACACACACTTGATTTTGCTTCACAACTTTAATCAAGTGACAAACACTCGTGCTTCAAAGCTTTGAGTGATAAACAACCCCAACTTGAATTTGCTTCAAAGCTTTAATCAAGTGACACAAACACTCGTGCTTCAAAGCTTTGAGTGATACACAACCCTTACAATCAAATCCTACTCCAAGTCACTTATCAAAATGATAATTTCTTGGCTCACAATAGTTACAACTATACAATCCCTTATTGATCTTCTGTCAAAAAGTGTTTTTCACCAATAATCTTCATGAGGAATATATAGGCAGGTTATTCTTCAGTTAGGGCTTCCACAAAAATAGCTAGGGTTAATTCGAGTTAACCTCAAGACTCGGTCTTAGGTTTTCATCAACCAGATTAGGGTTAAGCAGGGTTAACCTAATGTCCACGCGAGCATCTGATCTGGACTGTATACAACAACATACCAGATTCCTGAAAATTCTCAGGAATAACAAATCTGCACAAATGTTAGATCAGTACAGGATGTCTTAACATTGGTTATGACAACAAGAATCCTGTTCACTGATTTTGGTAGAATGCAATAAATATGATCATTGCTTAATGATCATGCTAAACACTCATATTGAGTAGCTCCTGTATGACATTCTTTTTCTGCAGAATGTACCTTTTATCCCAGAATGTTATGACATCAGTCATGACATTCACAAAACTGGTTTTACCAAAAAAAAATGCCAACAAACAAACACTTACAAACTCCCCCTTTGGCAAATTTTTTGGCTAAAACCCCTAAACAATCAGAGATTAGAATGCAGCAGAATTTTTAATAACATCTTCCAAGTCTAATTCTACATAAATTACCACAAAATCTTCTCCCCCTTTTTAGCCATAAAGAGGCCAAAGATACTTGTACTTTTAAGTTATACAGTCATCCAAAAGGAATAAAAAAACACAGAAATAATAAGAAGTCATTTGGTAGCAACAAGTTCCAGCAGCAAACTTTTCAACAACACTGATCTTCAGGCACTGTCATCTTCCGAGGAAGCACTATCTTCAGCATTATGCTAGTCTTCATCAGCATCCACTTCCCTTCTTTGTCCTTCATTCTCCTCCTATTCTAGTCTAGCAATCAGGTCCTCAAGAGTCCTTTTTCTTGTATCAAGCTCTCTGCAGGTTTCTTTTAGCACAACTATAACATCAGTTTTCTTGGAATGAGATTTGACAGTTGATGTCTCAGCAGATGTCATAACAATGTCAGGGACATGTGTTCCTTGAAACAACTTATAGTGAAAACCAAGAGCAGGGGCTCTTTTGCATACAGAGTCTTTTTCAACTAGAATATCAGGATACTGAGTAATGATTATACCACACATGAGAGAGGGAAAAACAATAGGGCCTTTAATAGCACAACTTCCAGCATGTTTCAATGTTTGATCAAAGATGTACTTGCCATAATCAAAGTTTGTCCTAGTTCCAACAACATAGATAAATCTTCCCAAACCTATGGAAATGGTGGATTTATGGTTGGTGGGAACCCAATTAGCTGCACCAATTTTATGCAGTATGGCAAACTTCATGCTCAGCTTGCTTGCATTTAGCTTCCCTTTCAAGGGCCAGTTCTTGAATTGCTTTGCAGTGATGGTTTAACAAACTTGGTTCTTAGTAACTTCAAGCTCAGGACAAGCATCATCAGGCCTTCCTAGGAATTTGTTTATTACAGAAGGAGAGAAATTTACCTTCCTTCCTCTCACACACACACTCTTAAAATCAGCTGACTTTCCATCAGCACAACCATCAGATAAATTTACTATGAATTCCTTGACAAGAATCTCATAGCAGTTGGTAAACTTGACCACAGTTTTCATTAGACCAGCAGTCTTGATTAGATCCATGATTTCCTTACACTCAATAGCACTGTTGTTCAGCTCTCTCTCCAAGGCAATCCTTTTCAGAAACACATACTTCCACCTGTTTGCATTTTCTGGATGGTGAAAGGAGATGTTGTAAATGGCAACTTCAGGGACTTTAGGCATTTTTCTAGAAGAGAGTTTCTTCCTGAGAGGAATGTCTGGAACATTGCTATCAACATCAAACTCAAAGTATGATTCCTCATCAGATTCAGAGGGTTCAGGGTCCTTCCTTTTCTTGGCTATTGGTTGTCTCAAAGGTTTTGAGAGACTACCAACAGGTACTCTAGTTTTCACCTTCCCCTTCCATTTTGACAATCCAGCTTTTCGATCCTTCTCAGCTTCTACTCTAGTCTTGTTCTCAGACCTGGTTTTCTTATGAACAACTTCAGTAGCCTTCTCTTTGGAGGGGCTTTTGGCAGCATCCTTCTTTTCTTTTCTGCTCATCATCCTTCTAGCTATGCTAGGGTTGATATTAGAAATTAAATCATTGTCAGAGTATTCTTCATCAACATCAATAACAGAGGGTTCAACAGCCTTGTCAGTAGGGTTCTGGTGATCATCATGTTTTTCTGGAGATTTCCTAATGTTGTCATCAGGTGTCTCAACATTCTGAGTGACATCTGGATCCATTTCTACATTAGGACTAGCAGTTTCTTGGTTCAAAGGTACAGAAATCCCAGGTACAAAGTGATTCTCATTAAGAATCCTAGTGACTAGTCTAGCAATAACTTGATGAACATAAGCAGAACCTTCCCTATTTGCTATTTCTGGAGGAACATAGGATGATGGTTGAGAAGATTTACCAGATGAAGAGGCTTGTGATCTTCTTGCATGTCTGGTTCACAGCTTCTTGACCTTAGTGGGATCAGCTTCCAGTTCACGAAGAGGAGTTATCTCAAGAACATCAGTATCCATGCAGTTTGTGATTGCCCTAGGTTCGCTGTCAGAGGATGCGGAAGAAGCAGTCGCCTTTGAAGAGGATGATGACATGGATTGTTTAGACATTTTGAGTGATTTAGAAAACAAGTAACAGCGAGAGTGAAATCTTCGTTTGAGAGAATGGAGATTGTTGCAGAAACGCGAGAGGAGGGAGATATATGAATGTCTATTCAACTTCTTAAAATTTTGGAAAGAAATGGGGAAACAGATGATTATCCCAATCAGAATAGACTTACCTAAAATATCTCTTTCATCCCTTGTTTTAAGCAAAATTAATTGCTACATCTCTTCATATTGGCAAATACCCAGCTTGCCCCTCAAATTTTCAAATTGACTAGCATCAAGTGCCTTGGTAAAAATGTCAGCCAGTTGTAGTTCAGTGGCAACATGTTCCAGTTTAATCACCTTTTCTTTCACAAGATCTCTGATAAAGTGATATTTAATGTCAATATGCTTGGTCCTGCTGTGCTGTATAGGATTCTTGGAAATGTTGATAGTACTCAGATTATCACAGTATAATGTCATGACATCTTGTGTGACATTATACTCAGTAAGCATCTGTTTCCACCAGATCATTTGAGAACAGCTGCTACCAGCTGCTATGTATTCAGCTTCAGCAGTAGATAGAGACACACAATTCTGTTTCTTGTTGAACCAAGAGACAAGATTATTTCCCAAAAAGAAGCATCCTCCAGAGGTGCTCTTTCTATCATCAGCACTTCCAGCCCAATCAGCATCACAGTAACCAGACAGAATTGGTTCACATCCATGAGAGTACATCAAGCCATAGTTGTAAGTTCCACTCACATACTTCAGAATTCTTTTCACTTGGTTGATGTGACTTACTTTGGGTTCAACCCGGTATCTTGCACATACTCCAACTGCAAAATCAATGTCAGGTCTGCTGGCTGTTAAGTATAGCAGACTTCCTATCATGCTTTTGTACAAGCTTTGATCCACATTAGCCCCACTTGTGTCTTTGGACAGCTTTAAATGAGTAGGTGCAAGAGTCCTTTTGTGACTGGCATTCTCCATTCCAAACTTCTTGACAATATTCTTTGCATACTTGCTTTGAGACAGAAAAATTGAGTCTTCCATCTGTGTGACTTGTAGTCCAAGAAAGTAGGTTAATTCTCCCATGAGGCTCATTTCAAATTCAGCTTGCATTTGGTCAGCAAAATGTTTAACCATTTTATCTGACATTCCTCCAAACACTATGTCATCAACATAGATTTGAGCTACCATTATCTTTCCTCCTTCATTTTTGACAAAAAGGGTTTTATCCAAGCCTCATTTCCTGTATCCTTTGTCAGTGAGGAATTTTGTCAATCTGTCATACCAGGCTCTAGGAGCTTGTTTCAGGCCATATAGAGCTTTCCTCAATTTGTAGACATGATCAGGACAGTTTGGATCCACAAATCCTTTAGGCTGTTCCACATATACTTCCTCATTTAAGTACCCATTTAAGAAGGCACTCTTTACATCCATCTGAAATAGCTTAAACTTAAGGAGACAAGCAACTCCCAAAAGAAGTATGATTGATTCCAGTCTGGCTACAGGAGAAAAAGTTTCATCAAAATCAACCCCTTCAACTTGAGTGTAGCCTTGAGCAACAAGCCTTGCCTTATTCCTAGTGACAACTCCTTCAGCAACTGATTTGTTCTTGTAGATCCATTTTGTGCCAATAATGTTTGTTCCTTCTGGTCTAGGAACTAACTCCCATACTTCATGTTGCTTGAATTGGTTCAATTCATGTTGCATTGCTCCAATCCAGTATTCATCAGTCAAAGCCTCCTTAACATTTTTTGGTTCAATCTTAGAGACAAATCAAGAGTTTGAGATGATTTCTCTAGATCTTGTAATGACTCCACTGTTTGGGTCTCCTATGATGAGTTCCTTAGGATGATCTTTCTGAATTCTGATGGAAGGATCTTTGTTAGCTTCCTTTGATTCAGATTCTGATGAAGTAGTTTTAGGTACATCATCCTTTTTAGACACTTGAGTTAAAGTCTCAAAGAATGTCTCAACATCATATGGGACATCTGTTTCCTCATGATAATCATCAACTATGACATTTATAGGTTCCATCATAGCTTTGGTCCTGGAATTGAATACCCTATATGCTCTATTGTTGGTAGAGTATCCTAGGAATATTCCTTTATCACTTTTAGGATCCATCTTTCTCCTTTGTTCACGATCTGTCAGAATATAGCATTTGCTTCCAAAGACATGGAAGTACTTTACTGTAGGCTTTCTTCCTTTCCATAGTTCATAAATGGTGGATGATGTTCCCTTTCTCAAGGTGACCCTGTTATGGACATAACAGGCTGTATTCATAGCTTCAGCCCAAAAATGAATAGGAAGTCCTTTGGCATGTATCATTGCTCTGGCAGATTCCTGTATAGTCCTGTTTTTCCTTTCCACAACTCCATTTTGTTGAGGAGTTATGGGTGAAGAGAATTCATGATTGATTCTTTCTGAGGAACAGAACTCATCAAACTTACTGTTTTCAAACTCCTTGCCATGATCACTTCTGATTCTGACAATGCATCCTTCTTTTTCTCTTTGAATTCTTTTGCACAGTTCCTTAAATACATCAAATACATCAGACTTTTCCCTAATGAAGTTAATCCAGGTGAATCTGGAAAAATCATCCACAACAACATACGCATATCTCTTTCCTCCAAGACTTTCCACCTGCATTGGACCCATCAGATCCATATGTAGGAGTTCTAGCACCTTAGAGGTGGTCATATGTCTTGTCTTTGGATGTGACATTCTAGTTTGCTTTCCAACCTGACATTCACCACAGACTCTCCCTTCATCAATTTGAAGCCTTGGAATCCCTCTGACTGCCTCCATGGATATGATCCTTTTCATCCCTCTTAGATGTAAATGACCAAGTTTTTGGTGCCACAGTTTCACTTCCTTTTCTTCTTTGGCTATAGAGCACACAGAAGAATAATTAGTGTTCTCAGACTCCCATAAGTAACAGTTGTCTTTTGATCTGACTCCTCTCATTACAACTTCTTGTTTTTTATTAGTTACAAGACATTCAGACTTGGTGAAGTTGACCTTGAATCCTAGATCACATAATTGACTGATACTTATGAGATTAGTAGTCAAGCCTTTTACCAGCAATACTTCATTTAGGTTTGGAACTCCAGGGCAGTCCAAGTTTCCAACTCCTTTGATTTCTCCTCTAGCACCATCTCCAAAAGTTACATAACTAGTAGTATGAGGTTTAACATTATTCAGAAGATTCTTGATTCCAGTCATGTGTTTAGAGCATCCACTGTCAAAGTACCAGTCTTCCTTTGCAGAGACTCTAAAGGAGGTGTGAGCTATTAGGGCTGCAGACTTTTTCTTCCACTATTGAGTATATGGTGCCTTGTTAGACTTAGGTTTGACAACTGGGATCTGATTAGGATATCCATACAATCTGAAGCAGAATGGCTTTATGTGACAACCCTTCCACAATGATGACATCTCCATCTTTGATACTTTTTCTTCATATTTCTCTGTTCTCGATGTTGAGTGCTATGTTGTGACATCTGCTTTGACATTTGTTTATCAGGCATGATCTTCTTCTTGTCTACAGTAGATTTCTTTGCTGCCACAAATCCTAGACCAGACTTGTTTCCCACATTTTGTCCAGCCTGAAGGATTTCTTCTAATTTGTCAGTTCCATTTGTCAGCATCTTGACAGACTTGGTCATCTGATCAAGTTTTGAGTTTAGTATTTGAACTTCACCTTCGAGATGACTTATAGTATCAGTGTCTACCTTCTTCTCAGCCTCCAACTTTACTATGAGTTTTTTTTGTCTCTCATTTTGCTGATAGACTTCAGCACTTCTGATACATAGCTTCTTGTAGGAGTCAGCCAGTTCTTCAAATGTCACTTCCTCATCACTAGAGTCACTATCAGAGTTACAAATACCAGCTAGTGCAGTAACTAGTTTGGCAGATTCTTCTTCAAAATTACTTTCTGAGTCACAATCAGACCAAGTAATAGACATTCCTTTATTTTGTTTCTTAAGAAAGATAGAACATTCAGCTCGAATGTGCCCATATCCTTCACATCCATGACATTGGATTCCTTTGCTTTGATTTCTCTTTTCTTCAGACTTTGGTCTTCTGCTGGAGTCATAGGATCTGTTAATGTCAGAGGGAATGTTCTTGACATTTGAGCTTGACTTTGGGTCCATTCTCTTGATGAGTTTGTTGAACTGCCTTCCAAGCATGGCTATAGCTTCTAAAATATTCTCTTCATCATCCTCCTTGTTTTCATCTTCAGTATTAGATACAAGTGCTATGCTCTTGTTTTTCTTGTCAACATTGTCACTGATCCCCATCTCAAAAGTCTAAAGTGACCCAATGAGTTCATCAACCTTCAAGTTGCAGATATCCTGAGCTTCCTCTATAGCAGTCACCTTCATTGCAAATCTTTTAGGCAAGGATCTGAGAATCTTTCTCACCAGCTTTTCTTCTGACATCTTTTCTCCCAATGCTCCTGAGGTGTTGGCAATTTCCAAGATGTTCATGTGAAACTCATGAATGGTCTCATCTTCCATCATCCTTAGGTTCTCAAATTTGGTAGTCAGCATCTGAAGCCTTGACATTTTTACTTTGGATGTACCCTCATGGGTAGTTTTGAGAGTGTCCCAAACATCCTTGGCCAGTTCACATTGATGTACTAGTCTGAATATGTTTCTATCAATTCCATTGAACAAGGCATTTAATGCTTTGGAGTTACCCAGGGCTAACTCATCTTCTTCTTTGCTCCATTCTTCCTCAGGTTTCAGACTGGTTGTCCCATCTTTCCCAGTTATGGTGGGATGGTTCCATCCTTTGTCAGCAGCTCTCCAAGCCTTTTTGTCCAGTGATTTTAAGAAGGCAATCATACGAGGTTTCCAGTAGTCATAATTTGATCCATCCAGAATGGGTGGTCTGTTCCCAAATCCTCCTTCTTTGTCCATAGCGCCAGAAAATAATATCCCTAGATCTCACCCAGTAAGACAGGCAGGGTGCCTGCTCTGATACCAATTGGAATTCTGGCAACAGATACTTAATGTCATAGTGAATTTTATGACACCGTATCTGACACACTTCAAGACAGTAAGTTTAAAAGCAGTAAAGAACACAATCAATTGTTTACCCAGTTCAGTGTGTAACAACACCTACTCTGGGGGCTACCAAGCCAGGGAGGAAATTCACTATAAGAGATATTAATTCAGGAATAAACTAACCAGTTTATCTCCTTCACTTAAGACCTACCCAATGCAACTTCAATCTAAGTTCAACTTAAACCTGAGTTCCTACTCACTCCCCCTCAATCACAATAGTGATACTAAACTATTGATTAATGAGATTATGAAGACACTCTTCAGTACACACACTTGATTTTGCTTCACAACTTTAATCAAGTGACAAACACTCGTGCTTCAAAGCTTTGAGTGATAAACAACCCCAACTTGAATTTGCTTCAAAGCTTTAATCAAGTGACACAAACACTCGTGCTTCAAAGCTTTGAGTGATACACAACCCTTACAATCAAATCCTACTCCAAGTCACTTATCACAATGATAATTGCTTGGCTCACAATAGTTACAACTATACAATCCCTTATTGATCTTCTGTCAAAAAGTGTTTTTCACCAATAATCTTCATGAGGAATATATAGGCAGGTTATTCTTCAGTTAGGGCTTCCACGAAAATAGCTAGGGTTAATTCGAGTTAACCTCAAGACTTGGTCTTAGGTTTTCATCAACCAGATTAGGGTTAGGAAGGGTTAACCTAATGTCCACGTGAGCATCTGATCTGGACTGTATACAACAACATACCAGATTCCTGAAAATTCTCAGGAATAACAAATCTGCACAAATGTTAGATCAGTACAGGATGTCTTAACATTGGTTATGACAACAAGAATCATGTTCACTGATTTTGGTAGATTGCAATAAATATGATCATTGCTTAATGATCATGCTAAACA
Source organism: Vicia faba (assembly GCA_948472305.1). Taxonomy (NCBI): domain Eukaryota; kingdom Viridiplantae; phylum Streptophyta; class Magnoliopsida; order Fabales; family Fabaceae; genus Vicia; species Vicia faba. The sequence continues at coordinate 316,263,682 of OX451738.1, read as the reverse complement.
CTCATATTGAGTAGCTCCTGTATGACATTCTTTTTCTGCAGAATGTACCTTTTATCCCAGAATGTTATGACATCAGTCATGACATTCACAAAACTGGTTTTACCAAAAAAATGCCAACAAACAAACACTTACATAAGGGAATACCTTAAAAGAATGAAAGTTGAATAACTCCTATCCTAACACATAGATGAGTATGAAGAAGTTTGTCAAATACTAGAAGATCTCCGAGAGAACTTCCTCCTATAAAGGAAGGCCTGTAAGGAGATAAGAGATGAAAAAAATATTTGTAAGAGTGTTGCACCCCAAAATTTACCCTCTTGATTTAGGATTATGTTTCATCATGAACATCCTATTGCATTACATTCATACATTGTGATAGGGTCAAAGTACTTTGGTTATCAAGTTTTCCTCAAGCTCTGAAGGTTGATTGTATTGACAAGTTGCTCAAGTAGAATCTTATTATCTAAACCTTTGGATCTTTCAAGCTCAAAAGTTATTACATATCTCAATATATTTTGTCCATCTCTTTGGATCATCAGAGGATTGAAGTTTGTGTTTGATTATAAGAAGAATCACCCTTTTGAGTCACCAATTAAATTAGGGTTTTGTTTGATCAAGGCTATTGGCCAATGTACAAGTCTTGATTTATGGAGCTATAACATCTCTTTGGTATCTAAGAGGTCTTTGCACAAGGAATTGGTCATGATGCCCAAAGGATTTGATGTTTTGAAGATGATTCATCAGTCTCCTCAAGTGTTGACCAAAACTAGGGTTTGAGTTTTTATCAGGTTTCTTTGAGAATTTTGAAGTGAAACTTTGTACATGACCTCTATATATTTGGAAGATCATATGTTTTAAGTTTTGATCATCAATTTTGAAGGGAAATGGATCAATTGATTCAGAGGGGCAAAATGGTCATTTTGGTCAAAATCAGTCAAAGTCATGGTTGACCAAGTGAATTTTTGGCCAACCATCAATTCAAGGATGTAATTTTCATGTTTCAAGTCCATTTTGGTCATTGGATCAAAGATATTGAGGTTTGGGTTGAAACTTGTTCTTGAAGAAACCCTAAAAGTTACTAATTTTGGAAAATAAGGACTTAATTTCAAAAATTCATATTTTATTCACCCTTGATCAAGAAGATGAAAATGAAATATGCTTGGAAAGCTAAGAGAATTATATTTCACCTACTTTTGGTCTCATGTCAAAATTGGCAAGGAATCAAGAGTTATGGTCTTTTGAAGTCACAAAATTATAGGTCATTTTCTAAAATTAGTGAATTTCAAGCCAAATTTTGAGGACCTTAATGGATTCAATTGCAAAAACTCAAAACTAAGGGATTGTAGATATTTTCAATAACTTTCCAAATTGTGCTCATTTGTGCCAAAATTCAAAAGTATGAGCAAGTTATGAGTTTTGGAACTTTGGAGCATTTTATTGAAATTTGGCAAATATGCAAATTGGCCAATTCATGGAAACTCAGGTTTCAGCCATTCTCTTTGTTCCTAATCCAGACCATGACCTATTTGTGACTTTTTAAGGCCCATAATATCAGCCATATCGTGTTCCATGGACCTTGGTGTTTGCTTGAATGAAAAATGCAAAAATTGCCCAAAATTGCAAAAACTCCAACACTCTTTGATCAGATGGAATTAAAGGCCAAGATTCTAAGCACGATCTTCTGAAGCTATTTGGCTCACAAAATGTATAAAAGGCAGAAGAGCGCACGAGCAAAACAGCTAGTTCTGTGCACACTCCATTTTTTCCAAAATTTTCCAATCAAGCCCTTGGACAACTTGGAAGACCAAATTCCTTTTCTAACCTTCTCTACAAACTCTATATAAGAGGAAGCAAGCAAAGAGAGAGAAAGAGAACACGCCATTTGCAAGAAATTCAGATCTGAGATTTACTTTCTTCTTCTGCAACTTGATTCGATTCTCTCAATTCCTTGGCGTTTTCTTCAAAATTCTTGTGGATTCAGCTTCAGCAAAGTGAGTAGATCAAGCTAGCATCATTTGTTTGCATCTGGAGTGAAGGAGACAGTAGAACACTTTTCGCCTTGAGGTAATGATTCCAAACTTTAATTTCTGAGTTGCGCTTGTTTATTGAGGTGTTTGAGCTTGGATTTATGTTCAATGATGTTAATGGAATGTTTCTGAAGCTGTATAGCATTTGATTTGGTGAATTATGCATGATTGAATACTATGAAACTCGCGATTCAGAATGGTTTTGTTCATATTCCGGACTTGATTGTGAACAATGTGTTTGATGTATTGATTTGATTCCAATTGCAATGCGAAGTATGAAATGCTAGCTTTGATTTGCCCTTGATTTCATGAAAAATGATGCGAAATTGAGTATGTTACACTGGTCTGAACATGAGCCCTAAACCTGAGAATTGCGTGCGTTTTTGAGTTGTGCAGAGGTTGAAGATGATGTGGTGGCGCTTTCTCATTGGTCCGTTTGAATTTTTGGCTTATTTGAATTTTTGTTTTATTTGACATTTTGTTTGATTTTATTTTCTGATCAAAACACTTTCATAAAAATCACAAAAAAATTACCATAGGTCAATATTATTTTCTAGTATTTGTCATAATTTTTTGGATTTTTTTTAAAATGATTTGATTGGTTTAAAAAATTCATAGGTTTAATTAATTGATTGTCCAAAGTTTATTTTTATTTTAATATTTTCTTTGATCTAAAAATTCCACAAAAAAATTTTTAGACTCACAAAATAATGGAAAAAATTGGTTCTGACTTTGGTTTATCATTTTCTTTATTTTTGATTTAAAATTTAATTTCAAAAGTTATTTGTAATATTTGTTTGTTTGATTTTTAATTCAATATTTCCCTTAATCAAAAAAATTCAAAAAAAATCATGTAAGCTTGTTTTTAGTCATGGAGTCAGAATATAATTTCATTTTTGACCTTTTGTTGGTTTTTGGCTAAGGTTTGCATTTTTTCCCTTAAAAAATAGTTTAATTGTAAATTGTTTGTTTATTTTTTATTTTAATATTTCTTTTAATTCAAAAATCTACAAAAATTCAGGGATGTGTGTTTTTAGTCCTTATATTTGAATATAATTTTGGGTGGCGATTTTTCTGAATTTTTGATTTAAATGTTATTTTGAGATGGGAATAATTGTTAATGGACTAGTTGTTTGAATTTAATTTCATTTTGGCTCTTCCTTAATTCTAAAAAAGTGTGAAAAATATATTTTCTGACATTTAGGGTTTCTTGATGATTTGTATGATCTTGGTTTAATTTGTTTGAATTTTGATCTCACTTAATCAATATTTGAGATTAGAAGTCAAAAATTAGGGTTTTATTGCTTATGGTGCAAGTTTCATTTTTAAAATCACCATGCCCTGGATTTTATATAGGATTAAAGTCTTGATTAGGGTTCATGAATGTATTTAGGATCTTAAAACCATTTATCTTGATTTTTTTTTAACATTGGTTTGACATTTTTCCACAAATTATTTTGAAAATTGTCTAGTTTGGTAGTTTTGCCAACTAGTCTTGAACTTTGGACTTCATTTGGTATCCTCCTCAATCATTCATGAACTTAAGGCTTGCATTCTTACTTCTATACCTTTCAAAGATGCTAATATTTGTTTGGTTTGAATTATGGACCCTTATTTCCATTTTTGATGTAATTTTGAAGTGAAGGTACCCAATTATGTTTGCATGTCTTGTTGCAATTTGTTTGATGGCCAATGAACTTGAGTGAGTCCTATAATTGGGAACCTAATGATCATGTTGATTCTGATTGTCCATGTTAGCTTAAGCCATTTCACTTAGAAGCCTCATATTTGAATGTTTTGAACCATCTAATGCATTGTAGGTTTCATCTCTTATTGTGTTCATGAAGTTGTGATTGAATTAATTATGCACGATTAAAATATGTTTGCTACTAACCTTCATGGTCTTTGTTCATATTATTCTCAAGCTATTATGATCCTTGATTTATATTCAATTGTCAATTCAACATGGTGATAGAAAGGAGCAACATTCCTCTGATTCTCTTGACCTAATCTGTGCATATGCTTGCTTCCTCTTGCCTATCATGTCTAATGTTTGATAATTGCCACCATGTTATTCTCACTTTTTCACCTTATGGAATACTAACTTGGTTGTTGAATATGCGAGGTACTCTGAGAAAGTTGCCACTTTTGGCATGAGGCTTTTGTGTTTCACTTTATTTGTGGAACACAATTTATTATATCGGCATTATTTTTGTGTTTGGCATGCTTGATGGTTTATGCAGGATATACATACCTATGATTGTGAATGCCATACATTGCCCATGGGATTTGTTCATATCTGATAAATTACTTACATCCTGATGGTGTAATTTCTGACTCAATTTGTCTACTGATGCCAACTTGCTTGAAGTTTCTCTGGGTTTCTTTTATTCTTGCTTGATTGCTACATATAGTTATCTGTTTGGTATTGTACTACTTCCTTTTTCCCATTTTCATTTTGCATAATTCTCTGACTGCATGATAGGACCTCTGTTGCTGATATATGTCAGGAGGCCCTCTGGTTTTTGTCTGATTGCATGTGTTGTGTTTGTTTTTGATCGATGAGTCACTCAACTTAGAAATTGAGATCACGACTTTGCTCTCATTGCATGTTCCCTATAGGATGTTTATTGCTTTTCTTCTTTAATTGTTGATCGATGAGTCACTCAATTTAGAAATTGAGATCACGACTTCGCAATTTCTTCTTTAATTGTCAAAACTTGTCACTTCAAATGGTGAGCCTTGGAGGATTGGCAGAAACATCCCAGTTGACCATCTTGTGTGAATTCTAAAGCTTCTTCATCAATCAGGTCTTGAATTTTATATTTCAACTTCCAACAGTCGTCAGTATCATGCCCCAGACTGTTGGAGTGGTATGCACACCTTGCATCAGGATTGTAGTTAGGTGAAGAAGTCTTGGGATTTGGATGAGGTCCTATCAACGTCACCAGATTCATCCTCAACAGATGTTGTAAAGCTTGAGACAGTGGCATGTTGAGCTTGGTAAACTGCCTCTTGGGTGTATCTGGCTTACTCTGATTAACCCGTTATTTTTGGCGAGGTTGTTGTTGGACCCGTGAGGTAGTAGCAACTTGGAGAGGTCCATTCTTCACCAAACCAAATCCTTGTCTTCTCAGAGGTTGATCAATGACTTGGTCCCCGGCCTCGAGTGTTTTCTTCATACAGTTGTATCCGTCTTGATGAAGTTGGCTGATAATGGTTCTCAACTCTTCTTTCCCCCGGGCTAAGCCCTGGATAAAAGCCATTTGCCCCAGCATTTGGGTTCTCATTGCACCTACCTCAGCTTGTAGTTGTTCCAGCCGCTCTTCCTTATTGTCTTCAGGACTTTTCTTGACCAAATTTCCAACGAGGAGTGTTTTCAACTCTTCCTGCCCCTTGGATAGGTTTAGGGATATTTCCCTGAACTGAGCTTCTTGAGTATGGAGATCTCTGTTGTCTTGTTTGAGAACCATTGCTGAAATAAATAGCGAGAACATGAGAGACCCGTACTGGAAGACCTGTTATGCAATGATATGTATGATATATATATGCAATGTTTTCAAGGACCTCGCAGGGTAAACAAGAAACTGTTAGAATTTGGTTGCAGCTTGATTGAAGAAACTTCGTGTCGTTGAGAGTCCTTCTTCAAGAGTCAAGCTCACCATATCGAGTGGGTCATAGCCACCAACTCAAGTTATCGTGTTTTGATCTCTGGACGACATTGGCTAGAGGAAAATAAATCCACTTGCCCCCTTCTAGGCGTCTGATTAACTATAACCTGCATCACAAACTCTTGAGATCCTTGAAATGGTTAAGGAAATTTTAAGGCATGATGTTATGATGTGTATGTTATGCGTTTAAGAAAAAGTGCAAGGTGATGTAAGTAAATCCGACAAAAAATCCAAGTTATTGGATAAGGACTGTTAACAAAACCTGCAAGGAACCCATGTTGTCAGATAATAAAATGTGTAAGTAGTTTAAGTTGAAAGCACACAAGTCACACAAACAACCTTAGGTTTAGGCTTGCATGAGTTTAAAGGTAATACCCTCTTGAAGTTCAGTTGGTTTTAACCTGTCCTAATAATAGTAACCGGGTTCTAGAGGTTCTCAATATCACTGACCATCCTCCATCGGTCATGGTTTCAGCTCACGCAATCTTTTCTTGCGGACGGAACTATCTCGAGAGTATGGTCTCAATGAGTGTAGTATTGAGTATCAACCAGTTCTCAGCTCTATACCGAGGCCGGCTATCTCACTACTTCCTATGGCCAAGTTGGTCAATTATAGGTTCTAAGGTCAGTTGATGCTTAACGACCCATATAGCATCCCCGTATTCTCCTCGTTCCTCCACAAGGGATACCGGTACAAACTAATGTGCCACATCAACGTAGCTACTGCTTCAACCATATCGGTCTACGCCGTACAGTTCCCTCACAGTTTATTGCTACTTACCTAACAGGTGTTCCCCAGATCCGGGTTAGCATCTATAGTAACTCCGATACAAAGACCACAAAAATAAAGCAATCAAATTAAACAATATAAGAAAATATGATGAACTAATCCTAAGGTATACCCCACTTATTTACTCCCCAGCAGAGTCGCCAGTTCTGTGATACGGTGGCCAGAACCGGAACTGTTTTTTGTAATGCTGGCTTGCGTTTTGCGTTTGTGTTCGCAAAATGTCGCGGTAAGCAAGAGTCGCCACTGACTTTTATTTTATCCAACTGGAAAGGAAAAAAGCACAGAAAAATTCCTTTTTCGAGATTTTGAATACGGAGGTAGATTATAGAAAGGGAAGGTATTAGCACCCTTTCTATCCGTAGTTTTCTACGGGCTCTTAGGTACTAGCTCATCATTTTTTAAAATTGCTTCTATGTGTTTGATTTGAAAATTTTTTTTTGTTTGACTTCGATTTAACCCTTGTTTCTGTCTTAAAGAGTGTTACGAAGTGTTTTTGAAAACTTTGCTTGAAAAGGAGTGTAAGTGTGAAAAAGTTTGATTTTTGAGCAAGTACTTAAGAGCTAATCTACCTACTCGAAAAAAGAATTTTTCTATGTTCGTTTCCTTTAGACAGCACTATCCTACTATTAGTGAGTAGGTAGCACCATCGTTGGAGTTTTAAGGTTCAATTCGAAAAGGGACGCACGATCACTAAAGCAATGTTAGGACATCTTAGTAGTAACCCTAATGTCTTAAGATCGATATTCAAGGCAACAATTCCGAGGCAACCTTTCCGAGGCAACTTTGATATTTTTGGACAAGAGAGCGACCACTAAAACATCCTATACTCAATGACCGTTTACCAAAGGCAAACGAAGTGGGTGTATACCCTAGGAGTGCGCATGTGCGAGTGATTCAATTTCAAGTTTATTATCTTTGCACATTTAGGGTTTGCTAACCGTTTTAAAGTTAATCATCCATTCTTGTCATGCAACCATAATTATTCATACATCTAACAGTTAATATTTTGCAGAATTTAAAGTGCGGAAAGTAAAGCTACGCTATTACAAGGCTTAGGGTATTTACATAGCCAAAAGCAAACCCTTAAAAAAAACGATAAATGAAAGTAAAAGGTCCTAATTAATCTATTACAACTTGTGAGAAATTACATCAATATGGTAAAAATAATAATAAAGCACGAGCGAGGAAATTAAGAACAATAAGAATTTAGGGTTTTGACCCCGTCTCACCTAATCGAAAGAAAAATTATTTTTGTTGTTTTTGACTATTTTTAAGAAAAATAATTAGGTTTTTAAAGTTAAATACCAAAATAATTAGTAATTAAATTAATTAAGGAAAATGACTAAATTTAACCTATTTTTGTGTTTTGGTTATTTTTAGGAAAAGAAAATATAATTAAGTTAGAAACAAAAACCCTAATTGTTCTAATTAATTTTAATTTATTTACAAAATAATTTAAAGTTACCTAAAATTGAATAGCCTAACTAGATTAATTAATTTTTGATAAAAAATAAACCTAAATCTAATTGGATGAAAAATATTTTTTTTGTGATTTTTTGATAAAAAAGAAAAATAATTTTTATGTTAGTAAAATAAATAAATAAATTAAATAATGGAAATATAAAGAGAAAAGAAAAGAAACTTGGGCCTGCAACCAGTAATTTGGGGGGTGTATACAGCAAGCCTTGGGCCCAAAAATCTGAGGTCCATGTTGATTTCCATGCTCCCATGCTATGCGTTGACTGAAGCCTATGATGCTCCTTCATTGATGGCCTTTAGATCTGGCCATCTGGCCACTTGGCAGGTTGGATTATGAGAGCGCATGGTGGTCTCTTGGCTTGTGTGCACGCTGGATCACTGAAAGAAAAAACATATGAAATAATTGGGGGGACCTGGGATTCGAACCCAGGCCCTGAAGCACCTTTCCAACGCTTGGCAACCAACTGAGCTAGCTGTTTTTGTTGTACATATAATAAACATAAAAAATAATATGGGAAAACAACAAAATATTAAATTTAACGCGCGAATTTTTGAATGAAGCAATCATGGGCTGCAACGATAGTCATCTTCCTCCTTGCCCCGTTGGTAAAGGTTGAAGGCTTTTACCTACAGACATATGTCTGTAGCTACAGCCCTGGTTTGTTCCAAAATTCCCCCTGGGCATGATAAATGACATCCAATGCCATGAATCAATTCGTCTGGATCTGCTGAGCACGATGGTGCCCCTTTCATGGCCCAATTTCACCTTGTGCAAAGATCCCAAATCGAACTAAAAAACCCTAGCAATGGTGAAATCTCATACGGTTCATAAAAATGCAATTAAACGTTCCAGATAGCTTGCAAATGTGATGGTGATCAAGAATATGTGAATAGAATGTGATGAATATACAAGAATAAAAAGATTCAGTTTTGGAAATCATGGCAAACCGTGGGAGTCGTGGGGGCGAATTCTGGGCACTAGCGCGCTTGTTTTTGATTGGTACTGCTTGCACTCCCAGGAAGTGAATGGGTTGATTAGGAAGCCTTGTAATTGCCTGGAAGTACGAATTCGGCTCAACACTTTTTATGATTTTTTTCAAGTTTTGTTCTTGTTCTTGCGCCTCTCTCTAGCCTTGTTTTAGGCCTGCAAATGTTCCATATATATCAAGGATTGGATTAGGGTTCCAAACATGATCTCAACCTTCCTCCATTATTGATTTTGATCTTGATTTGATTCACTTAAAAACCCTTCCAAAAATAGGCCAAATTCAATCTTTTTGTGCACACAAAGGCCTTGCACGAATTCAATCTTTTGCTAGCTGGATATAGGACCTGAAACATGTACAAGATCTTTGGATTTCAATGTTTTGGATTTTTCATGATTTGTTTTGATTTAAATTGATTTAATTCAAATAAAAATCAAACTAAATAATAAAAATAAGATAATGACAAGTGATAAAAGCTAGGACTCGTGGACCATGCTACCAACTCAAAACAAGTGCAAAAAGTTAGGCCCATTTAGCAAAAATTGCAATTTGAGGCATAGTTGACTTTTGACAATTTTGCAAAAAAGGTCAACTTCACCAATGCATAACTTCCTCAATTTTGACTCTTTGAAGGTGTTCTTTGAATTTTTAGAAAGCTTGAGATATCCTCTAAGCTTCCTTTTTGGTATCATCTCAATTTGGTATTCCATGTTCATGTATGAAGCTTTGACAAGAAAGGTGTTTTTTTGACTTTTCAAAATGACCTATAATGTCAAAATTCATAACTTCTTGTGAGTGCATATTTTGAACTTGGGATATGAAGATGGATTGTAAATCATTGCATCCTCTTCAAAATGAGATTTGGATGTGTCATTTCTCATAAAGTATGAGAAAGTTATGCTTGGTCAAAGTTGAGTTGACTTTTCCTACAAAACCCTAATTTAGCAACTTTTGGTTCTTGATGAATTATGAGCAATCCTTGATGAATCATGATCAAACCTTGATCAAATGATGAATGATACTTCAAAATGAGGATGTTGACCAAAAATCTTGAAGTTTGACTGTATGTAGGCCACAATTGACTTTTGCCCTAGCATAGTCGATTTTTAGGCCTTTGAGCAATTGACTGAGCAAACTTCCTCTGTAAGGATTGAAACTTGACATGGATGATCTTTAGAACATATTAGGACAATGGTGAGAATTTGGGATCCCTTGGACTCAGGTATCTTGATGCAACATGAAACCCTAATTTGAGGTAGACTGCCTTAGGAGAGAGCTTGTCTGGTCAACTCTTGGACTTCCTTGAGCAACTTGAGAATTTTTCTTGAAATGTTTTGAGAAATATGGGAGGGAAAATTTGTGGGTACAACAGCTGCCCCTGTTCAATCTTCTTAAATCTGAGGATGTATATTGGCTATCTGCCTTTCGTGATCCAAAGGTTGAATATGATTGAACACTAGAGTGCCCAGAAATTTGCACTCGCATGAAGTTGTATTTGTCTTGTGATGTCGGGAATGGGCTTACAAATTCCATTTGGAGATTGATGACGGGAGATGGGCTTAAAGATGCCATCAGTAAAAGTGTCGATCGCATAAGATATTCCTTAGTGAGAGCTTGTATACCTGTTGTTGAGGATGATTCTGCTGGGGAATGCTGTTATTTGTTTTGGGATAAATAGAATTTTAGGAGCTTCGTTCGTCCGTTATTCTACTGGTGAATCGTCTCTGTCTTTTGAGGAAAGTTGAATTTTAGGAGTTTCGGTCGTCCGTTATTCTACTGAGGAATCGCCTCTTAGTTGAAGAGGTGAGAATGAACTACTATCTAGTCGTAATCCAGGCTTCATAGTGATAAGACCGACTGCTTTCTGGTCGCAATCCAGGCTTTACAGTGACTTACTGGGGAGATGAGATTAAACTTGCTATCCGGTCGTAATCCAGGCTTTACAGTGACTTACTGGGGAGATGAGATTAAACTTGCTATCCGGTCGTAATCCAGGCTTTGCAATTTCTTAATTCTTATCTGGTCGTAATCCAGGCTTCAGAATGAATTCAGTTGTTATCCAGTCGCCTCCGGGCTTCAACTTGTCTTTAGGGCGCACTAATATCCAGTCGACTCCGGGCTTCTTAGTAATTGTCCAGGTAAAATTGCTATTTGGTCAAAATCCAAGCTTCGCAATGTTTCATACCATTATCTAGTTGAATCCAGGCTTCATGGTGTCCTGTACTGCTATCTGGTCGAATCCAGGCTTCACAATACCTTACTTCTTATCTGGTCGAAATCCAGGCTTCAGAAGAAATCAAGTGGTTATCCAGTCGCATCCGGGATTCCATTTGACTTTAAGGCCTACTAATATCCGGTCGACTTCGGGCTTCATAGTAGTTGGTCGAGTGAACTGCTATTTGGTCGAAATCCAAGCTTCATAGTGTCCCTCACTGTTATCTGGTTGTAACCCAGGCTTCAGTTTCTTTACCGCTATCTGGTCGTAATCCAGGCTTCACGATGTCTTATACCGCTATCTGGTCGTAATCCAGGCTTCACGATGTATTATACCATTATCCGATCGAATCCAGGCTTCATGGTGTTTGGGGAAATCAAGATATTATCCGATCGAATCCGGGCTTCATAACTTGTGTTAAAGATATACCACTATCTGGTCGTAATCTAGGCTTCGTAGTACTCTTGGCTGCTATCTGGTCGTAATCCAGGCTTCACAGAAACTTACATTGCTATCTGGTTGTAATCTAGGCTTCACAATGTCTTCTACCATTATCTGGTCGTAATCCAGGCTTCATGGTCTTGTATTTCTATTTGGTCGTAATCCAGGCTTCACAATAACTTGTTAAGCTGTTATCCGGTCGTAATCCGGGATTCACGGCTTGCTGGGGATTAAACTATTATCCGGTCGAATCCGGGCTTCATAGCTTGCTTTTAAGAGATACCACTATCTAGTCGTAATCCAGGCTTCGCGGTAGTCTGATACTGTTATCCGTTTGTTCTCCGGGCTTCACAATATGATGTAGAAATCAAGATACTATCCGGTCGGATCCGGGCTTCATAGCTTGAACTTGGTGAGAATTTGATTGTATCTTTCCTGAAAGGTAAAGGTTAGCTGTATGTAATGCATGATATGTATCAGGCAATGATGTTCTCAAAATAAATGAGATTGTGCTGTATGATGCGTATGCGCATGTCATGATGTATGGACATGCAATGTTTTTATGATGTTCTCTAGCTAGGGAAAAAAATCCCGGATTGCTGCTGGAGAATGAAAGAGTTTCACTCGCTGAGGATAATGACCGAAGGTGATTGGGAGAATAGTCCTGCTGGAGAACATATTGGCGAGAAAATGACTCTGTGGGGAAGAGATACTCTGTTAGAAGATCCGCTGATTTGGAGCAATTACCTCGGCTGTGGATGAATTACCGTTGTTGGTGATGATAAACTCTGTCGGGGATACAATTTCTGTTTGTGAAAGAAATAAACTCCACTGGGGATGGTCTTCCATTATTGGTGATAAATGAACTCTGTTTGGGGAGAATCTTACCGACTCGTTCGCGATTGTGAACCTCAGCTGGGGAGAGTTGTGTCCTGTTCGGGACAGCTAACATCACTGTCTTTTTCTTACTCTGCAGGGAGTGAATGTTACTGGGACGCATGCTGAGGATATGACGATGACTTTACATCGAGGCTTTTCTGCCCCTGTTTCTACTGGAGAAGGTGCCTACGGAGGCCTTGTGGATCAAGTGTTATCCCAATTTATGAGGTGCTTGATGGCTTTCGATCGAGATAATAAGTCTTCTTCTGGTAGACAAGTGACGAGATGACGGGACATAGTCGTATGCTTTAATCCCTAACTTTTTCCTGGACTGTCCTTTCAGATTTTCAGTCCACCGGGATACCCTATTTTGCCCAAGCCGCCTTTTCAGGTTTTCGGCTTGCCGGGTGTACATATCTTTTTTGTTTTTATCCCTAATTTTTCCCCGAACCGTTTTGGTTCGCCGGGATGCCCTTATTTTTGCCTAGGCCAGTCAACCTAGCGGGTCTTTGTTCATGCACAATATTTTCTGACTATGTCCATGCTCTCAGGGTGTAGGGAGTTGTCACTGTCGGTAGTGTTGTGTTGCCACACCACCAGAAGATATTCATTTGATCATACAAGATTCGTTGCTGGAATTCATGTCCAATGCCCCAAGTGATTCAGATGGAGATTTGCCCCTGGCTATTTGGAATCTTTGCGAGATTCCTTGAATCTTGACTTGACTGCCCCAGATGATGGGCAATGATCATGCCTTGCCCCTTGGTTGGAAGTGTTTTTTTTACTTGAAGGGATCCTTTTTATTGAGAAGGTTTTTTTCACTAGATATTCGTCATGCGAATTTCTCTGCTGTTGAACAAATAGTCATATGAAAACAATGTTATTTTAAGAATGCAAAGCTTATGTCTATCTTGAAATTTTTGAAAATGTATTTTTCAGTAAAACAGGCAAATTTTGTAAAATGTGATGTCAACTCAAGATTTACAACAAGTCCTACAGGAGTCAGGATACCTTTTGTAACAGTATGCTTTCGAACTAACCCATGCTTCAGCTAGGACTTTTAAGGGTTATAACGTGGACTGGTTCACGGTTCAAGAAACAAAGGATAAAGGCTAAAAATTTATTTGTACCCACCCGTTCTTCGTGATGTTCTTCGATCCTATACTTAGTTAATTGTGCATTTAGATCCCGTTTGAGTCTTTACTCTGATATTCCAGTGATGGTTCGGGTACTGACAAATTATTTTGAATAGTCAGTCATTTCCTTTTTTGTTTAGGGTTTGTAAGACCTCTTTCTTTTTGATTTTATTATCCTTATCTTTTGCCTGAACTGTTTCTTTTTGTGATTACAGTCAGCGGGATGCCCCAGTTTTTTCTTAAGTCTCCTTCATAGGTTTTGACTTAATGGGCTTTTATTTTGAGAGATAATGACTGCCTGTCTTGACGATTATAGGGAACCATCACCGTCTTTTGTTTTGGAAGGACGTCTTCGATGCCATTCATCTTGCACCTGGATTAACTAAGAAAACTACCCTGCCACAGGTTGTGATTAAGGGTTTTAACTTGTGTGAAAAGAAAAACTCCTACTTATTTGGCTCAAAGGGGTTGACTAGGGATTATCTTCCTTAAAACTCCACTATTTAGGATTTGAAACAACGCCTGTACATCGTCAGCGGGGTCTGTTCAAAAGCATACTGTAGAGATTTTATTATCATTTTCGTCATCCTCCCTCTAAAGGCTTAGCGTTTTTAATTGAGTGTTGAACATCATAAAAAGGAAAGCAATTTAAATATAGTGAATACGAATGGATTGATTCAAAACAGACATATGCAATGCATTGATAAAGTAACAAAGTTTGACATGAATAAATATTCGAACAATCAAAAGAAAATTAGAAATTGAAAATTCTAATGAACAAAAGCCTCTCTTGTCAGAACTTGTCACTTCAAATGGTGAGCCTTTGAGGATTGGCAGAAACATTCCAGTTGACCATCTTGTGTGAATTCTAAAGCTCCTTCATCAATCAGGTCTTGAATTTTGTATTTTAACTTCCAACAGTCGTCAGTATCATGCCCCGGACTGTTGGAGTGGTATGCACACCTCGCATCAAGATTGTCGTTAGGTGAAGAAGTCTTGGGATTCAGATGAGGTCCTATCAACGTCACCAGATTCATCCTCAACAGATGTTATAAAGCTTGAGACAGCGACATGTTGAGCTTGGTAAACTGCCTCTTGGGTGTATCTGGCTTACTCTGATTAACCCGTTATTTTTGGCGAGGTTGTTGTTGGACCCGTGAGGTAGTAGCAACTTGGAGAGGTCCATTCTTCACTGTGATACGGTGGGAGAACTAACTTGAGGTTTTACGTTTGTGTTCGCAAATGTTTCGGTTTAGCAAGAGTCGCCACCGACTTTTTATTTTATCCAAAGGAAAGGTCAAAAAGCACAGGAAAGACCTTTGAGATGTTTTCTTGGGTTCGGGGGGTAGATTATGAAAAGGGAAGGTGCAAACACCCTTTTAATCCATGGTTTTACATGGGCTCTTAGTTACTTGTTTAGATCACTTGCTTTTGCTTTTCAATTGTTTAAAATGGTGCTTTTGTGTGTGGTTTTGAAAATATTTTGAAAAGAGGCCTTTGTCTAGGCAACCTTTGTAATAATTCTTGTTTGAATGTATACAAAGGTGTTTGTATTTTGAAAAGATGTTTCAATGTTTGAAAGTTTGTTTTGGGAAAATGTTTTGAAATTGTGTTATGTGTTTTTGAAAATAGCAAGGATGTTTACAAGTTTGATCAAGTAACTAGGAGTTGTCTACCCTACTCAAAGATCTTTCCTACACATTTTTAACCCTTTTACATTGTTGTTTTACCATTGTATTTGGTAAACAACCTTGTGTTTGGATGTTAAACGGAACAAGCGTGGGTCATCGTATGGCCATGATAACAATATTGCCAAGTATCTTAGCAAGTTTTGAGGGACTAGATCATTTTTGTATAGGCAACCAAGATAGCGTCATCGAGGGACTATGATCTTTTTGTTTTGTTTTTGTTTTGCCAAGATACCTAGCATGCATACCATGGCCATTTTAAGGCAACAAGTGGATGAAACTCTAGGGGTGCTTGTGTACATTGTGTTGTCATTTTTCATGCTTTTTTGTCTTGTGTTTAGTCATGCTATTTGTTTTGATTTTTGGTTATCATACAAACCCTAATCTTTCTATCATGCATATTTGAAAGCAATAAAGTGCGTAAAAGTAAATCTAATACTATTACAACATTATTATGGGGAGGGGGATACAAGTTTAAATAGGGGGGTATTTGCAAGAAATAAAGCCCTAAAAACTATTACAACCATATTGAATTTATTGTACAAATAATAAATTGACAAATATTTAAATATGCAATATATGATAAATATGCAAAATGTTTTTTTGTATTATTTTTATGTATGTAAAAATAAACTATTTATTGTCTTAGAAAATAAAATAATGTGATTATTTTTGGAAAGGGTGAAGAAACCCTAGCTTTTGTTTTAAGAATATATATGTATTATATTATTTATTTATGTACAAGAAAATAAATAAAAAAATAAATAAAAATGTTAAAAAAAAATAATATTTGTGAGAAAATAATATTTCAAGTGTATAAATAATAAAAATAAAATATTTGAGTGTTTCAATATTATTTACAAATTTTAATTGAGAAAATAAAGTATATTATTATTATTAAACTATTTCTATGTCTAAAAAATAATAAAATAATAAAATAAAATGTGAAAATTTAAGAAAATATTTTTGGTGATTTTTTAATATTAAAGAAAAATAAATAAAGTCAAAAATGTAAAAGAAAAATAAAAAATATACAAAAATAAAGAAATGGGCCAAGGGGGTGCAAAAAGCAGGACGGGGGTGTCAAAAGTAGGACAAGGCCAGGCCCAGTCCAAGCCACGCTTCATCCCTGTCCTCTGGCCAGAAACACACGCGCGCCATGTTTAAACTCGTATCTCCTACATTTGTGCTTAAAAACGAAAACTTGCAACATGAAAGTTATAGAGCATTAAACTATGATTCTAACCATATGAGAAACTTAATCTAACTCTCAAAGACCAGAGAGAAATTCATTGGCCTTAAATCTTGAACTAGTTTTTTCAGAAAGTTCCACTATCAAATACTCCTAGCTCAGTTAACATAAATGAATTCTATGCATATGTACAACTCAAGGACAATAAGGACTACATTTTTGCTTCACAAACCTAAGCATAATGTTTCCTAAATAGAGAGATAGAAGTTTGAAATTTACCTGTTTCAGTCAAGCTCGAGTATGGCAATGCAACAACTTTCAGTGAGGCCTGAGGTTCTTCTGAGCTTGCTTGATGTTCCTTTGAGCTTTCCCAATGCTTGGCTTGCTTTGAAATGGTCTGAAACTTCTTGTAGAACTCAACCTGCAAACTCAGAATTTGAAAATGTTGAAGTGTGTAAATGGAGTTACAGTGACTTGAGATTGGTTGGGATAGTTTAGGTATTTTATATGGAGTGTGTTGGAACTGGTTTGAGACAAAACGCACGAGGCAATGTGAAGATGGAAGTGATTCTGCAGGGCCTGCCCTGTTTTTGCAAGAACTTATGGTTTTGTGCTTAAGGGTGTTTGAGAGGCTTGGAGCTCGTGCTTCTGGCTTGGTGTAATGTGTAAAACTTGTTTGAAATGTGCACAAAGTTTGTTCTTATCAGAATACAAAGTTATGGAGTTTTTGCACAATGACTTGTTTTTGAAGAAAAGGTGAGAAGTGACAAGGGCAAAGCTTGTACAGGCCTGTACTCTAGCTGCACAAAGTTGGTGGACTTTGCCTGATATTATGGAGATTTGTTTGCAGCAAAAGGCTTGGTGTATGGCTCAATATAATCAATTTGACATAAAGCATGCTTTATGTAAATGGCATTGTTAACTTTTTGCCAAAAATGGATTAAACCTTTGTATAATGCTTCATAGATAAGAACAAAGCCTTAATCCAATGTGTTTGCATTTAATTTATGAGTGTGGAAAGGTTTAAGGCCTGTAAAACAAGTACAAGCAAGGTTTGGACAGAATTGCAAGTTGTATCAATGTGCAAAATGCCTTGGCCAAAAGTGATGATTTCCCATTTTCAATCCTTCGATTCTCCCTAACCACAAATGATTTTGGAGAGTTCTTTGACATTTTGGAAAGCTTGTAACATGCTCTACAAACCATAATTGAAATGAATTTTGAGATTTGTGATCGGTGGATCTGGAACTGACTGTTTAACGCTGGTTCGCGAAATGTCGCGGAAGCAAGAGTCGCCACCGTCTTTTATTTTCTCCAATTGGAAAGGACAAAAGCACAGAAAAATTCCTTAAAGAGATTGCTCTCGGTTCGGGAGGTAGGTTATAGAAAGGGAAGGTGTTAGCACCCTTTCTATCCATGGTTATCCATGGGCTCTTAGATACTTGCTCATTTGTGTTTTCAAAAATGGTTTGTTTGCTTTTCAATATGGGTTTTAAAAAAGTTTCTTTGAAAATTCCAGTTCGAATCTTGTATCGGTCCTCAAGAGTGTTTGAAAAATTGCTTTCGAAAGCTTTTTGAAAAGGTGTCGGTGTGAAAAGTATTTTTTGATTTGTTTTTGAAATTAGAGCAAGTATCTAGAGTCGTCTACCTACCCTAAGGAATTCGTCTGTGTAAATGTCCTTTAAAGTAGTGCCATCCCACCATTGAGAGGTAGGTAGCACCACCGTTGGAGGTGTTCGGGTCAATTCGAGGTTAGGGACGTGGTGATCACCGGAGCAATGGGAAGACACCTTAGAAGCTACCCTCATGCCAGGTTCCCGGATCATGAGGACTTACTAAGACATCCTCTACTCGACGATCACCTTTCGAGAGGCAAGGCAACAGTGAGGCGTACCCTAGGGGTGGTGTGTGATTTGTGTGTCGTTTTCAATTATTTTTGTCTTGTCATGTATGGGTGATCTACGCTTTTGTTTTTATTTATTGTCATTCATTCTTGCATGCATTTATTTAATAGTTAAAAAGTGCAAAAAAGGTAAAGTTCTAAACTATTACAAAAGGCGCGGGTCCACATCACCGAAATTTCCAGGACCCGATTTGACAGAAAAATAAAGAATTAAAGTAAAAGTGCGAAAGATTAAAATGTCCGAGTTTACAAGGCTTTGGGAGAGGTACATAAATATTAAAAGAAAAAAGAAATAAATACGCGAATTGAATTAAAACTGGAAACGAGGGCGTTGGACCCTTCCTAATTAAATTAAATTAAATGATTATTAAATTAATAAAATTAAAATGAAAAGAAATTGTTTGTTGAGATTTTTTGTATTTATGATTTTTTTGAATGAGAATTAAATGAAATTGAAATGTTAACCCTAATTCTAATTGTTTTTTAATTTATTAGGAAAACATTAAAGTTAAACCTAAATTAACCTAATTATTTACATGCAATTTAATTACAAAAATAATATTTAATAATTAATTATTGTGAAAAGAAAAGAAAAAGGATAAAACTTGATACAAACCCTAATTCTACAAATTTTAGATTTTTATTGAAAAATATTAAGATTTAAACCTAAATTAAAACTAAAATCAATTAATGTTATTTATTTACAAAAAATAATATTAAATAAAAATACTTATTTTTTGTCTTTTTCTGATTTTTATATTGTTTTTTATATTTTTTGTGAAAATATTTAAATTAAAGAACTAATTAAAAATAATAATTATAATAAATAAAAAGAATGAAAAAATGTAAAAGCTTGCAAACCTAGGGGGGTCTGTCCCCAAATGGAGGTTTTGCTTAGCATTTTTTGGCCCAAGAAACTTGGCTTGGCTTGACCTTTCTGGGCGTGTGAGGCACATTTGACCAGGGTATATGGAGCTCCTCAGATCTGGGCCCTTGGATGGTCTTCAGTGGCCACGTGGTGCGTTGGGATTATGAGTGCATGGTGGAACCTTGTATTGAATCTGCATAGGATAACAATTGGAAAAATAATATTGGAAAGGGGTGGGGACCTGGGGCTCGAACCCAGGTCCTAGGGATTACCAGCAACGTGCCTTGCCAACTGCTCCATTTGGTTTCTTTATATATTATATAACAAACAATTACTATAAAACAAAACAACGCGCTAGTGACTTTTCGCGCGAATTTTCAAACGACCCAACCATTGCTTTACACCTCAGCATCTTCTTCCTCGTTCTATTTTTTCCTGAAACAAAAAAACAATTAGCAACGGTTTTTGAACCGTCCCCAAATGCACTATTCTAGAAAATAGCAATTAGCTTGTCTTGGATCAAAAATTGGGCGCGACCCCATCACTGAATTCGTTGGAAGCTTGTGGTTCTCATGATGCCAGCCTCGTGTCCCAATTTTTCCTTGAACGTAAAACCCTAAATCAAAATTCCTGTAACCCTAAAACATAACAATGGCGTTTTTGCATATAGTGTATAAAAACCCAATCAAAGTATGTCGTTAGCTTCAGGATCATCTAATTAGTAAGAATCCATAAACGAAATGCCATGAGAATGCCTGAAAATCAAGATACGAATATGCATTTTATATGAAATATTTTGATTTCTGTATACCGATTCAAGGCGTTAGAGGTAGTGATTCTGATCCAGGAGCCTTCCTTGATGTCCCAGGAAGGTGATAGAATGGTTGTTTTGGCTTGAAAACCCTTGCAATGGTGATTTCAGTTTTAGAATTTTCTTGAAAAAATGTCAACTTGGTTATGGCTTTTGGGCGCAGCTGGGAGGTTCTTGGCATTAGGGTTTCACTATGTATATATGTGTGAAGGTTCTAGGTCAAAGAAATCAAACAAAAACCTTTGCATTCATGATTTTCAAGATTTGATTTTCAAGGATCTTTTCAAATATTTTTTCATGCCTATTTGGTACAAATCATGGCCAATCACTTCAATTCCTTCCATATCTGATCATGCACGAAATTTTAAACCTATTCTATGCACAAAAAGATTTGATTGCACTGGTTTGGTATTTTTCATGTATTTTAATTAATTAAATGAATTATTAATAATAAAAAATCCAAAAAAATAAAAATGAAGAAAAACTTCCCTTTGGGCCAAATGGTCGTGCACATGCCTTGGATGATGAATTGTGGAAGAAAAAGAGGCCCATTAGCAATTTTAGGTCATTTGAAGTAATGTTGACTTTTCAAAATATCCAAAAATTTCCCAACTTCCACAAGGCATAACTTGCTCAATTTTTAAGCTTTACTCATGTTCTTGGACATTTTGGAAAGGTCTTTGAGTTCTCTAACCAATGCCTTTGGTCCCATGTCATTTTGATTTACCAATCTCAAGTTATGGCCTTTGACTTAAAGTCCCTTTTTGTTGACTTTTGAAAATGACCTATAATGTTGAAATTGATAACTTTTTGTGAGAGCATTTCTTGGATTTGAAGTGCGAAGAGGAGTTGTAGGAAATGTCTTTATCTTCAAAATGAGATTTGGATGGAAATTTTCTGATAAACCATGTGGAAGTTATGCCCTGGTCAATTTACAGTTGACTTTTTCACCTGTCCAAATATGGAAACTTTTGCATCTTGATGATTTTTGAGCCAAGTTTTGAGAATCATGATCAAGCATTGATCAAATGTTGTTTGTGGCTTAAAAATGAGATGTTGACCAAAAATTTGAACTTTTGACTGTCAAATGACCATTTTGTCCCTACAGTTGACTCTAGTGCAATTTAGGGTTTTTTGACTGTGCAATTTTAAGCTGTAAGTCTTGAAACTTGGTATGAGGATGCTTGACCATGTTTGTAGGCATGTGGGACTTGATTGGACCCTTGGAAACTTCAATTTCTTTGTCAGAACAAAAACCCTAGTTTTGACTGTTAGGAGGCCCTTGAACTGTGCAACCCTTGGGGAATTTTGAAGCATGCTCTTTGCAAATTTTGAAGAATACGGGAGGGCAAATTTTGGGGTACAACAGTTGCCCCTGTTCAATCTTCTTAAACCTGAGGATGCAGATTGGATGACGTGCCTTTCGTAATCCGAAGGTGGAAGATGATTGAACACTAGAGTGCCCAGAAATTTGCGCTCACATAGTGTGATGGTGGGGAATGGGCTTATAGATGCCATTTGGAGATTGATGAGGAGGGTGATGGGCTTATAGATGCCATGATAAGAGATGATGGATAGGTGGATGGGCTTATAGATGCCATCTGGCTGTTGATCGCGTAAGAGATTCCTTAGCGAGAACTTGCGTACCTGCAAAAGAAAAATGATTACCTGACCTGTTACAGGAGCTAATCTTCAAACTCTTTGTAGGGGTGTCCTGACTGGTTACAGGAGCTGGATCTGGAGCTTCAAACGGCTATGAATGAACCAGGGGTGGTTACTACCTCAACAGGAACGGCGAGAGAACCTTGGATGACTTCTACCTCAACAGCAATCATTGAGAGAATCTTGGGATGATTACTACCTCCGCAGGATCGGGGAGAGAACCATAGGTGACTACAACCTCAATAGCAATCATTGAGAGAATCTTGGGTTGATTACTACCTCCGCAGGATCGGGGAGAGAACCACAGGCGACTACAACCTCAACAGCAATCATTGAGAGAATCTTGGACGACTTCAACTTCAACAGCAATCGTTGAGCGAATCTTGGGATGATTACTACCTCTGCAGTATCGGGGAGAGAACCATAGGCGACTACAACCTCAACAGCAATCATTGAGAGAATCTTGGATAACTTCAACTTCAACAGCAATCGTTGAGCGAATCTTGGGATGATTACTACCTCCGCAGTATCGGGGAGAGAACCATAGGCGACTACAACCTCAACAGCAATCATTGAGAGAATCTTGGATAACTTCAACTTCAACAGCAATCGTGGAGCGAATCTTGGGATGATTACTACCTCCGCAGGATCGGGGAGAGAACCACATGCGACTACAACCTCAACAGCAATCATTGAGAGAATCTTGGATAACTTCGACTTCAACAGCAATCGTTGAGCGAATCTTGGGATGATTACTACCTCCGCAGGATCGGGGAGAGAACCACAGGCGACTACAACCTCAACAGCAATCATTGAGAGAATCTTGGATAACTTCAACCTCAACAGCAATCGTTGAGCGAATCTTGGGATGATTACTACCTCCGCAGTATCGGGGAGAGAACCATAGGCGACTACAACCTCAACAGCAATCATTGAGAGAATCTTGGATAACTTCAACTCTAACAGCAATCGTTGAGCGAATTTTGGGATGATTGCTACCTCCGCAGGATCGGGGAGAGAACCACAGGCGACTACAACCTCAACAATCATTGAGATAATCTTGGATAACTTCTACTGAGTCTTTATCAGGAAAATCTGTTTGGGGTCGATTTAGCTGGACTAGAGAAGGCCTTGGACTGGATAAGAAACAGAAAAATCTTTGGAGTCGACTTAACTGAACCGGTCTAGGTCTTGAAATGTCTTCAACTGGGTAAGAAACAGGGAGATCTTAGGGTCGATCTGACTGAACCAGAGAAGGCCTTTGACTGGATAAGAAACAGAGAAATCTTTGGAGTCGATTTAACTGAACCGGTCTAGGTCTTGAAATAGCTGAGAACTTAACTGAATCTTTTCCTGAAAGTAAAGGTCTGTTACATGCAATGCATGATGCGAATCAGGCAATGATGTTCTCAATATAAATGAGATTTGTAAGATATGATGCGTATATGCATGCTATAATGATGTATGTGACGCTTATGAATGTATGTTTTCGTCTTAGGAAAATAAATCCTTGACGGGTGCCGGGAAATCACATCCTGGGCTGATGTTGAAGAATAGGTCTTTGCTTCCGCTGGGGATGATAGTTGCAAGTATACCGGTAGGAGAAGATAACTCCGTTGGGGAATAAACTTGGCGAATGGACTACTCTGCGGGGAGAAAAGATACTCTATCGACCTTGCTGGGAAGCAATACTCTATGGGGAGAGAGATACTTTGCTGGAACGTTGATGGTAACTTGCTGGGGATACCCT
Organism: Vicia faba; assembly: GCA_948472305.1. Taxonomy (NCBI): domain Eukaryota; kingdom Viridiplantae; phylum Streptophyta; class Magnoliopsida; order Fabales; family Fabaceae; genus Vicia; species Vicia faba. Next base: position 316,240,184 of record OX451738.1, on the reverse strand, counting down.
TGCTGTGTTGGAAGTGCTAATAGACTTCGCTGGGGATAAGAAGACTTCGTCGAGGACGATCTTTCTGTGGCTTTTGGCTGAGGATAACCCAGTTATATCCTGGTAAGGAAATAACTCTTTGAATAAAGCCGGGAGACGCGTTCGTGCTCTGCGAGGATAATCTTCCAGAATCTACTGGGGATAAGCTTACTGCTTGGGGAGATGAATTCCAAATTTCCTGGGGAACTAGATTGGACTCTCTGGGGGGAAGTTTTGAACTGTACTGGAAGTGACTCCATTGAATGTTTGATATACCGCCGGGGAACAATATTTAGACCAAGACTTCCGGGGATGCTTGTTAAGAATATGTATATTGCGCTGGGGAATGTTGAGACCTGCTGGAGGGTACCCAACTTCCTTGAGGTTTGATATGAGCTTTGCTCGGGGAGAGTGCACTGACTTGCTGGCTTACTCTCTGGGGAATTGAGATACCTGTTTATGTTCTTCAGCCGAACCTATCTTAGTACCTTGGTTGACGGAACAATTAGATCGTTTGGACAACTCATCATTGCCCTTGTTTCTGAGGTAGGAGAGGAAGACCTGTGAGGTGCTGATAATTATTGATGGACAAACCTTCTTCTGATAGGCAGGTGACAAGATACCGGGACATAGTCGTACGCTTTGATCCCTAATTTTTGCCTGGACCGCCCTTTCAGGTTTTCAGTCCACCGGGATACCCTTTTTTGCTCAAGCCGCCCTTTCAGGTTTTCGACTTGCCGGGTGTACATATTTTTTTATTTCACCCCTTATTTTTGCCCGAACCCTTTTGGTTCGCCGGAGGGCCCTTATTTTTGCTTAGGTGTGTCAACCTAGCGGGTCCTTGATTATGCGCAGTATTTTTTCGACTATATCCGTGCTTTCGGAATGTAGGGAGTTGCCCCTGTTAGAAGTGTTTTGTCATGCCCCAGAAGGTGTTTAATCAGGCAAGATTTGTTGCTGGAGTGCCCTAAGTGACTCAGGCGGAGATTTGCCCCAGGCTTTTTGGCCTTTGAGAGATTCTCCGAATCTTGACTTAACTGCCCCAGATGATGGACAATAGTCGTACTTGCCCCTTGATTGGAAGTGCTTTTGTTCACTAGGTATCCATTGTGCGAATTTCCTTGCTGTTCAAACAAATATTCATATGCAAACAAAGTTATGTTAAAAATGCAAAGCTTATGTCTGTCTTGAAGATTTTGAAAATGCATTCTTTTTTCATAAAAAAAGTGATTGTTTGTAAAACGTGATGTCAACTCGTTAGTTTATTGCGAGCCTTAAGGAGTCAGGATACCTTTCGTCACAGTACGCTTTCGAACTAACCCATGCTTCAGCTAGGACTTTTAAAGGTTGTAACGTGGCCTGGTTCACGGTTCAAGAAACAAAGGATAAAGGCTCAAATTTTATTTGTACCCACCCGCTCTTCGTGATGTTCTCTAAACCTAAACTCAGTTGATCATACGTTAGACCTTGTTTGAGTCTTTGCTCTGATTTTCCGGTGATGATTCAGATGTTGATAACTTATTTTGAATAGGCAGTCATTCCTTTTTTGTTGAGGGTTTGTAGAACCTCTTTCTTGTCTGATTTTTGTTATCCCTTTCTTTTTTGCCTGAACTGTTTCCTTTTTTGGAATTGCAGTCAGCGGGATGCCCCAGTTTTGTAAGTCTCCTTCATGGGTTTTGACTTAATGGGTTTTTTATTTTTTGAGATAATGACTGCCTTTCTTTATTGATTATTCGGAACCATCACTGTCTTTCTTTGTTTTGTAAGGACCTCTTTAGTGCCATTCGTTATGCACTTGGATCAACTGAGAGACTACCCTGCCCCAGGTTATGATTAAGGGTTTTAAATTTCGAAAAGAAAAACTCCTACTTCTTTGGCTCAGAGGGGTTGACGAGGGATTATCATCCTTATAACTCCAGTGTTTAGGGATTTGAAACAATGCCTGTGCTTCATCAGCGGGGTCTGTTTAAAAGCATACTGTAAAGATAGCAGTATCGTTTTCGTCATCCTCCCTCAAGAGGCTTAGGATCATAAATCAAGAGTTGACATCAGAAAAAATATGAAAATAATTTGCATTTAATGAATACGAATATATTGTTTCAGAACAGACATATGCGATGCATTAATGAAATAACAATGTTTAACATGAGTAAATGTTTGAACAAAAGAAAATTGCAACTTGAACATTCGAATGAACGAAAATTTCTCAATCCTAGTCATGATTTGGCAAGGGAGCAGTGATTATGTTCGGAGTCTCAGGTACTTCAAACTGAATCTCTCCAGCGTCGATCATGTCTTGAATCTTGTTTTTGAGAGGCCAGTAGTTGTCCGTAGTATGCCCCGGGCTATCAGAATGGTATGCGCACCTATCGTTGGGATGATAGTTAGGAGCAGAAGTGTTTGGATTCCGGAGAGGAGCCCTTAAGGTGTCAGCCCTGCCTCCAACATTTGTTGTAGTGCTTGATCCAGCGACATGTTGATCTTGGTGAACTGCCTTTTAGGCTTGTCTGGTTTGCTCTGATCAGCCTGTTGTTCTGGGAGAGGTCGTTGTTGGACCTGTGAAGTAATAGCAGCTTGGAGAGGCCCAAACCTTTGACTTCTTGGAAGTTAATTAATGACTGGGTCCCTGACTTGGGCTGGTTGCTTCATGTCTTGATGAAGCTCACTGATCATGGCCCTCAGCTCTCCTTGATCCTGAGCTAAACCTTGAATGAGTGCCCTTTGCCCCAGCATCTGGGTTTTCAATGTGTCTACCTCAGCTTGTAGACGTTTCAGCTGTTTGTCCTTGTCATCTTCAGGACTCTTTCTGATCAGATTCCCCATGAGGAGTGTCCTCAACTCTTCCTGCCCCTTGGATAGATTCAGAAGGATTTCCCTGAACCGAGTCTCTTGAGCAAGAAGGTCCTGGTTATCTTGTTGGGAAGCCATTGCTGAAATAAACAGCGGAGATGGTAAGTAACCTGCAACAGGGGTACCTGTTATGCAATGATATGTATGTCATGCATGTAATGTTTTCAAGGACCTCGCGGGATAAACAAGAAAATTGTTAGAGCTTGGGTCCGGTAGCTTGATTGAAGGAACGTCCTGTTGTTGAGAGTCCTTCTTCAAGGGTCAAATGCTCACCATATCTAGTGGGTCATAGCCCCTGACAACCTTGGCTAGAGGAAAATAAATCCCCTTTGCCCCTTGCTGGACAATTGGTTCATCATGACCTGCATCACAAGCCCTTGAGATCCTTGAAATGGGTTAGGATGTATGCAATGGTATGATGTTATGGTATGCATGGTGTAATGTAGGTAACCCTGTTATGAGTCCCAATTAAGGACTACAAACCAAAACCTGCAAGAAACTCAAGTAAAACCTGTCATGAGTCCCAATTAAGGACTACCAACAAAACCTGCAAGAAACTTAGTAAACCCTGTTATGAGTCCCCATTAAGGACTATAAACAAAACCTGCAAGAAACTCAAGTGTCAGATAACAAGCATGCAAATAGTCAAGTTAGAAGGAACACAAGTCACACAAAGAGAAAGCCCCTAGAGTTTAAGGCCAACATGGGGTCTGGGTATTACCCTCTTGAAGTTGGTGGGCTCAACCTGTACTATTAGAAGTAACCGGGTTCTAAGGGTCCCAATATCACGGGATTGCTTTCATTGTTCATCGTTTCAATTTAGCCACTGAACTGGCGACCGAAATATTCCAGGAAAGCAACCCTCAATTGAGTGTAGTATCGAGTATCAACCAACCTCGGACTGCACCAAAGTCAGTTATCTCACTACCCTAAAGAGGCAAAGATGGTTCAATTAAGGTTCCTAAGGTCTGTTGATGCTTCACGACACCACGCGGAGGCCCCGTACTCTCCTTGACTGAACTCAAGGGTTACCGGTACACACCAAAGTGCCACATCAATGTAGCAGACTGTTTCAACCATGTCGGTATACCCCGCACAGTTCCCTCACAGCCTTGTTGCTACTTTCTAAGAAGGTATCCCCAGATCCGGGTTAGGATCTATAGAACTCCCGAGACAGTCCCACAATAATAAAGCAAACAAGCACAACAATTGAAAACACAAGTGATCTTAGTCCTAAGGTACACCTCACTTTAAGTTCATCCCCAGCAGAGTCGCCAGTTCTGTGATCGGTGGATCTGGAACTGAATGTTTAACACTGGTTCGCGAAATGTCGCGGAAGCAAGAGTCGCCACCGTCTTTTATTTTCTCCAATTGGAAAGGACAAAAGCACAGAAAAATTCCTTAAAGAGATTGCTCTCGGTTCGGGAGGTAGGTTATAGAAAGGGAAGGTGTTAGCACCCTTTCTATCCATGGTTATCCATGGGCTCTTAGATACTTGCTCATTTGTGTTTTCAAAAATGGTTTGTTTGCTTTTCAATATGGGTTTTAAAAAAGTTTCTTTGAAAATTCCAGTTCGAATCTTGTATCGGTCCTCAAGAGTGTTTGAAAAATTGCTTTCGAAAGCTTTTTGAAAAGGTGTCGGTGTGAAAAGTATTTTTTGATTTGTTTTTGAAATTAGAGCAAGTATCTAGAGTCGTCTACCTACCCTAAGGAATTCGTCTGTGTAAATGTCCTTTAAAGTAGTGCCATCCCACCATTGAGAGGTAGGTAGCACCACCGTTGGAGGTGTTCGGGTCAATTCGAGGTTAGGGACGTGGTGATCACCGGAGCAATGGGAAGACACCTTAGAAGCTACCCTCATGCCAGGTTCCCGGATCATGAGGACTTACTAAGACATCCTCTACTCGACGATCACCTTTCGAGAGGCAAGGCAACAGTGAGGCGTACCCTAGGGGTGGTGTGTGATTTGTGTGTCGTTTTCAATTATTTTTGTCTTGTCATGTATGGGTGATCTACGCTTTTGTTTTTATTTATTGTCATTCATTCTTGCATGCATTTATTTAATAGTTAAAAAGTGCGAAAAAGGTAAAGTTCTAAACTATTACAAAAGGCGCGGGTCCACATCGCCAAAATTTCCAGGACCCGATTTGACAGAAAAATAAAGAATTAAAGTAAAAGTGCGAAAGATTAAAATGTCCGAGTTTACAAGGCTTTGGGAGAGGTACATAAATATTAAAAGAAAAAAGAAATAAATACGCGAATTGAATTAAAACTGGAAACGAGGGCGTTGGACCCTTCCTAATTAAATTAAATTAAATGATTATTAAATTAATAAAATTAAAATGAAAAGAAATTGTTTGTTGAGATTTTTTGTATTTATGATTTTTTTGAATGAGAATTAAATGAAATTGAAATGTTAACCCTAATTCTAATTGTTTTTTAATTTATTAGGAAAGCATTAAAGTTAAACCTAAATTAACCTAATTATTTACATGCAATTTAATTACAAAAATAATATTTAATAATTAATTATTGTGAAAAGAAAAGAAAAAGGATAAAACTTGATACAAACCCTAATTCTACAAATTTTAGATTTTTATTGAAAAATATTAAGATTTAAACCTAAATTAAAACTAAAATCAATTAATGTTATTTATTTACAAAAAATAATATTAAATAAAAATACTTATTTTTTGTCTTTTTCTGATTTTTATATTGTTTTTTATATTTTTTGTGAAAATATTTAAATTAAAGAACTAATTAGAAATAATAATTGAAATAAATAAAAAGAATGAAAAAATGTAAAAGCTTGCAAACCTAGGGGGTCTGTCCCCAAATGGAGGTTTTGCTTAGCATTTTTTGGCCCAAGAAACTTGGCTTGGCTTGACCTTTCTGGGCGTGTGAGGCACATTTGACCAGGGTATATGGAGCTCCTCAGATCTGGGCCCTTGGATGGTCTTCAGTGGCCACGTGGTGCGTTGGGATTATGAGTGCATGGTGGAACCTTGTATTGAATCTGCATAGGATAACAATTGGAAAAATAATATTGGAAAGGGGTGGGGACCTGGGGCTCGAACCCAGGTCCTAGGGATTACCAGCAACGTGCCTTGCCAACTGCTCCATTTGGTTTCTTTATATATTATATAACAAACAATTACTATAAAACAAAACAACGCGCTAGTGACTTTTCGCGCGAATTTTCAAACGACCCAACCATTGCTTTACACCTCAGCATCTTCTTCCTCGTTCTATTTTTTCCCGAAACAAAAAAACAATTAGCAACGGTTTTTGAACCGTCCCCAAATGCACTATTCTAGAAAATAGCAATTAGCTTGTCTTGGATCAAAAATTGGGCGCGACCCCATCACTGAATTCGTTGGAAGCTTGTGGTTCTCATGATGCCAGCCTCGTGTCCCAATTTTTCCTTGAACGTAAAGCCCTAAATCAAAATTCCTGTAACCCTAAAACATAACAATGGCGTTTTTGCATATAGTGTATAAAAACCCAATCAAAGTATGTCGTTAGCTTCAGGATCATCTAATTAGTAAGAATCCATAAACGAAATGCCATGAGAATGCCTGAAAATCAAGATACGAATATGCATTTTATATGAAATATTTTGATTTCTGTATACCGATTCAAGGCCTTAGAGGTAGTGATTCTGATCCAGGAGCCTTCCTTGATGTCCCAGGAAGGTGATAGAATGGTTGTTTTGGCTTGAAAACCCTTGCAATGGTGATTTCAGTTTCAGAATTTTCTTGAAAAAATGTCAACTTGGTTATGGCTTTTGGGCGCAGCTGGGAGGTTCTTGGCATTAGGGTTTCACTATGTATATATGTGTGAAGGTTCTAGGTCAAAGAAATCAAACAAAAACCTTTGCATTCATGATTTTCAAGATTTGATTTTCAAGGATCTTTTCAAATATTTTTTCATGCCTATTTGGTACAAATCATGGCCAATCACTTCAATTCCTTCCATATCTGATCATGCACGAAATTTTAAACCTATTCTATGCACAAAAATATTTGATTGCACTGGTTTGGTATTTTTCATGTATTTTAATTAATTAAATGAATTATTAATAATAAAAAATCCAAAAAAATAAAAATGAAGAAAAACTTCCCTTTGGGCCAAATGGTCGTGCACATGCCTTGGATGATGAATTGTGGAAGAAAAAGAGGCCCATTAGCAATTTTAGGTCATTTGAAGTAATGTTGACTTTTCAAAATATCCAAAAATTTCCCAACTTCCACAAGGCATAACTTGCTCAATTTTTAAGCTTTGCTCATGTTCTTGGACATTTTGGAAAGGTCTTGGAGTCCTCTAACCAATGCCTTTGGTCCCATGTAATTTTGATTTACCAATCTCAAGTTATGGCCTTTCACTTAAAGTCCCTTTTTGTTGACTTTTGAAAATGACCTATAATGTTGAAATTGATAACTTTTTGTGAGAGCATTTCTTGGATTTGAATTGCGAAGAGGAGTTGTAGGAAATGTCTTTATCTTCAAAATGAGCTTTGGATGGAAATTTTCTGATAAACCATGTGGAAGTTATGCCCTGGTCAATTTACAGTTGACTTTTTCAACTGTCCAAATATGGAAACTTTTGCATCTTGATGATTTTTGAGCCAAGTTTTGAGAATCATGATCAAGCATTGATCAAATGATGTTTGTGGCTTCAAAATGAGATATTGACCAAAAATTTGAACTTTTGACTGTCAAATGACCATTTTGCCCCTACAGTTGATTGTAGTGCAATTTAGGGTTTTTTGACTGTGCAATTTTAAGCTGTAAGTCTTGAAACTTGGTATGAGGATGCTTGACCATGTTTGTAGGCATGTGGGACTTGATTGGACCCTTGGAAACTTCAATTTCTTTGTCAGAACAAAAACCCTAGTTTTGACTGTTAGGAGGCCCTTGAACTGTGCAACCCTTGGGGAATTTTGAAGCATGCTCTTTGCAAATTTTGAAGAATATGGGAGGGAAAATTTTGGGGTACAACAAGATTACACTTGGAACTATGTGAAAAATTGCCATGAAGATAGGTCAAAATCCTGCCTAAACTAGGGCAAAATTTCACATAATTAAAAGTTTCATGGACCCTTATTCCAAAAATCATAACTTGAGATCCAAGCATCTTTTGGGAAAACTTTGTGAATAAAAGTTGTAGATTTTGTGGAGGACTACAACTTTCATGTTTGAAGTTTTCTTTGAATCTAATCGCATCATGGTGAAAAATTTGGGCAAAGTTGGGAAAAAATAAGAAATTTTCATAACTTAGAATATTTCTAAGTTATGAAAATATTTCATTTCAAACCCTAATTTTCAAAATTAGGTTTCTTGGTGAAAAATTTTCATGTTTTGACACATCTTGATGAAAAATGACCCTTGGCACTTGATTTTGACTAAAAAGTCAAAGTTTGACTTTTTAGTGTACAGTTGATTTTTTGATCAGTTGACTGGAAAATTCATATGTCAATCCAATGCTTTTGAGATCTTTTGAACCTTGTGATTAGGTCAAGATGATGCCATTGAGTCCTTGAATCCATGCTTGAACCCAATTTGCCATTGGCTTGGTGAAAAATCAGAAATTGCCTTTCTATAGTCAAAACCCTAAAAATGACCATTTTGCCCTTTTGATGATCTGATCAAATTTCTTGAGGAGTTGTGGTCCAAACTTGATCAAATGGTTCATATGAGTCTATAATGTTGATATGGATCAAAAATTATGAGGTTTGATTGTAAATTGGTCACATATGACTTTTCCCCCAATATAGGTGATTTTTAGGTCAACTGTCCAATTGACTGGGCAAAAATTTGATTCAAAGTTGGAAACTTGGTATGAGAAATCTTAGGAGTCCAACATGAAGTATTAAAGTCACATTGAGCATTGGAAGTCCAAAAATCCTTGTGCAAACTCAAACCCTAATTTCAGGTCATCAGTGCAAGTAGGTGTCTTGAGCTGAGCAAACCCTAATCTGGTCTTGAGTTCAAAGAGTCTTGTGAGGGGAAATCTTGATAAAATGAGAGGGAAAATTTTGGGGTACAACAGCTTCCCCTGTTCAATCTTCTTGAACCTGAAGAGTTAGATTGGCGAGTTTTTCGTTCGTGACTCGAAGATAAAAGATGATTGGACACTAGAGTGCCCGTAAATTTGCACTCGTCAAAGTATAGTTGAGGGAATGGGCTTAAAGACGCCATTTGGAGAGATGACAGAATCTTGTTGGAGATGGGCTTAAAGATGCCATCCAAGAATGTTTGTTGAACTGTAAGTTATAGGTCAAAAGAATGAGCCCCAGAATGGTATCCGTGTCTGAAGCATCTCTGAGCTGGGGATCTGAATAAGAAATAGAATAACATCCGTGTCTGGAGCACCTCTAAGCTGTTTTCTGAGCTTTGAATTTGAATAAGTGATAGAATAGCATCCATATCTAGAGCCTCTCTAAGCTGTTTTCTGAGCTTTGAATCTGAATAAGCAATAGAATAACATCCGTGTCTGGAGCCTCTCTAAGCTGTTTTCTTTGAATTTGAATAAGAAATAGAATAGCATCCGTGTCTGGAGCCTCTCTAAGCTATTTTCTGAACTTTGAATTTGAATAAGCAATATAATAGCATCCGTGTCTGGAGCCTCTCTAAGCTGTTTTCTGAACTTTGAATCTGAATAAGCAATAGAATAGCATCCGTGTCTAGAGCATCTTTAAGCTGTTTTCTGAGCTTTGAATCTGAATAAGCAATAGAATAGCATCCGTGTCTGGAGCATCTCTAAGCTATTTTCTGAGCTCTTAGAATATTTGTTAAAGATAGCCGTTAATCTTATCCTGAAAAGGGTAAAATGTTAGCTGAAACAAAAAGTTATGTTGCATGAAATATATGATGAAATAAATGTGTTTTTATCAATGTTTATGATATATGAATGTAATGTATGTGCATGTAAGCCGATTAGCTGTATTGCTGAGGAAAATAAATCCTTGACGGATGGAGATAATAAAATCTTTGACTACTGTCGGGGAAAATAAATCCTTGACCGCTGCTGGAGATTCAAAATCTTTGATTGTTGAGGATGAGGAATTCTTGCTGACCACTGTTGGGGATAGAAAATCCTTGGCAACTCGCGGGGATTATCAAAAACTTTGACAACTTCTGTGGGGATGTGAGAATCCTTCACGACTTTCCTAGGGATATAGAGATCCTTCAAACCTTTAGAGAATGATAAACATTCTGCTTGGGGAATCCAGAGAACTTTGACGACTATGGCTGGTGATTTCAAAATGGGAATCCTTACTCAGCTGGGGAATAGGGAAAACTTTGGCGATCTCTACCGGGGACCAAACAAAGGGAAACCTTGATCTGCTGGAGAATAAGGAAAGTTCTGATGACTTCTGCGGGGAACTGAGAATGAGAATCTTCATTCTGCTAGGGGAATTTGAATTCTTGGGGACTTCATGTTGGGAATTCAAGAATGAGAATCTTCGATATGCAGGGGATTAAAAATTCTAACAAAATCCTACTGAGGAGTAATGAAGACTCTGGAAACTTCACTGGGGAATCAAGAATGAGGATCCTCATTCTGTTGGGGAGTAAAAACTCTGTGGATAGCGGTTATACTGCTGGGGAGATCAGGAGTTTGGGTTGTATGCCAATCTACTGGGGAATTATCCTAGGTTGGAGATAAGACAAAAGTTAATTGTTATCTGGTTGATTCTAAGACTTTAAGATAACTTGCTGGGGAATATGGAGAAACTGGATGGTTTCTGCTATAGATTGATAGTCTCAGCTCCGCTGGGGATCTTAATGACATGCCGATTTGATTGTGTATGGAAATTTGACTCTGTTAGGGAAGAAGGTTTCATCTTCGCTGAGGGTCTTGTAGTTCAAAGTTTTGCTCCGCTGGAAATTGGGAGTTTGCAAACTTAGCTCTGATGGGGATTTTGAAATTTAACTCCGCTGGGGATATGTATTTCAAGGTTTTAGCTCCGCTGGGGATCTAGATGATGTACTGCAGGGGATTTCTCCTGGAATAGCCTAAAGACGTGTTCCTATACTTTCAACCTGTCAGTAATTATTCTTCCCCATTTCGTTTATTTGTAAACAGGTGATTATTTTCAAATGCATATGCTCATTTAATAAATCATTGGACGTTTTCAAATAAAACACAAGTACAAAAGAAGAAAGAAAAGGCAAATAGTTTTTTCTGCACTTTGAAGTATCTTTGTATAAGTATTTTGTACAAAGGAGACAGACATCCTAGTAAGAGAATGGTGTCATAAAAATGAGAAAAATTTATACAAAGAAAGATGGCTATGTGTTAAAAAATTCCATGGGGTTCCCATTCTGCTAATAGCCTTCGTAACTCTGAATATCTTGTCTATTCGTTGCTTCGTATGAAGATGATTGGATTGATCAGTAGCCAGGAGCTTGTCAGTGAAGAGATTGTCCTTAAAGTGATCCGACGAGACATAGTCATACGCTTTAATTCCCTAACTTTTTCCTGGACCGCCCTTTCGGGTTTTCGATCCACCGGGAAACCCTTTTTTGCCCAAGTCTCCCTTTCGGGTTTTCAACTTGCCGGGTGTACATATTTTTTTTGTTTATCCCTAATTTTTGCCTGAACCGCCCTTTCGGGTTTTCGATTCACCGGGATGCCCTTTTTTGCCCAAGTCGCCCTTTCGAGTTTCAACTTGTCGGGTCGTTTATGCATAGTATCTTTTAACTATGTATGCGTTCACAGGGTGCGGCAAGTCATCGCCGTCCATGGTGGTCAGGATCATTGCCCCACTAGAAAAGATGTTTTTGATCACAAATGGTCCTTCGTAGGTAGGAGTCCATTTTCCCCTGGGATCACTTTGCGGCAAGATGATCCGCTTGATCACAAGATCTCCGACTTGATATACCTGGCGCCTGACTTTCTTGTTGAAAGCCTTGATCATCCATTTTTGATACGTCTGACCATGACAAACAACAGTAAGTCGCTTTTCATCAATCAAGTTAAGTTGATCAAGCCGGGTCTGAATCTGATCGTCTTCACTTAAACCAGCACCCTTCATGATTCTCAAGAAGGGAATCTGAACCTCGATAGGTAAAACAACTTACATGCCGTATACCAAAGAATAGGGTGTTGCCCCAGTTGATGTATGCACCGTGGTACGGTACCCGTGCAGAGCAAACGATAACATCTCATGCCAGTCCTTGTAGGTGACTGTCATCTTTTGAATGATCTTCTTGATATTTTTGTTCGCAGCTTCGACATCACCTTTCATCTTCGGCCGATAGGGAGATGAATTATGATGTTGAATCTGGAACTGCTCGCACAAGGCAATGATCATAGTGTTGTTCAGATTTGTACCGTTGTTAGTGATGATCCTGTCGGGGATACCATACCGGCAAATGAGGTTCTGCTTGATGAAGCGGGCAACCACATTCTTTGTAACGGAGGCGAAGGAAGCAGCTTCGACCCATTTGGTAAAGTAATCAATGGCCACCAAGATGAAGCGGTGTTCGTTGGATGCTGTAGGCTTGATCTCTCCACTCATGTCGATTCCCCACATAGCGAATGGCCAAGGAGCTGTTAAGACATTGAGAGGAACTGGAGGTATGTGTACTTTGTCAACATAGATTTGGCATTTGTGACAAGTACGGGAATGTTGATGACAATCAACTTCCAAGGTAGACCAGTAGTAGCCTGCCCTTAGGATCTTCTTAGCCATCATATGCCCACTTGAGTAGGTGCCAAAGGTACCATTGTACAATTCAGCCATGATCTGCTCAGCTTCAACCTTATCCACACAACGAAGCAGAATGCAATCATGATTGCGCTTGTATAGGATACCATTGCTCAGGAAGAACTTAGTTGAGAATCTCCTCAAGAACTTTTTGTCATTGACTGAAGCTACTTCAGGGTATTCTTGCGCCTCGAGATACCTTTTGACTTCGTGAAACCAAGGTCGGTCCACTACTTCTTCGATATTAATCTCGTGACAATGTGCAGGTTCGTCCATCTGCTCGATGGTGATTTAGGGAGCCTCATTTTCCCAGTTAAGTTTAAACATGGATGACATCGTAGCTAGAGCATCTGCTAGCTAGTTCTCTTCTCGCGGGAAGTGCTCGAAGGTAATCTGCTCGAAACGAGGTAGCAATGTCAAGACATGTTCTTTGTAAGGGATGAGATTGGGATGTTTAGTGTCCCACTCTCCTTTGATCTGACTGATGACTAAAGCTGAGTCTCCAAACACAACCAAAGATTTGATTCCCATGTCTATTGCAGCCTTGAGTCCAAAGATACAAGCTTCATACTCGGCCATGTTGTTGGTGCAGTTGAAGCAGAGTCTAGCTGTGAAAGGTGTATGGAAACCTTGTGGAGAGATGGGCACAACACCGATACCGTTGCCACGTGCATTAGAGGCACCATCAAAGTACAGGGTCCATCGGGATCCTTGTTCAGGTCCGTCATACGGTCTGTTATCTTCAATGTTGTCCAATGTCATAATGTCTTCATCGGGGAAGTCAAACTTCATGGATTGGTAATCTTTGACAGCTTGATGAGCCAGATCGTCAGCTAGCACACTCCCCTTTATAGCTTTTTGGGTCGTGTACTGGATATCATACTTAGTGAGGATCATTTGCCATCTAGCTATTCTTCTAGATAAAGCAGGCTTTTCGAAGATGTATTTGATCAGATCCATCTTAGAAATCAGTAGAGTGGTATGGGTCAACATATACTGCCTTAGCCGGCGAGCAGCCCATACCAAAGCGTAACAAGTTTTCTCGAGCAGTGAGTATCGGGTCTCACAGCCGGTAAACTTTTTGCTAAGGTAATAAATGGCATGCTCTTTTCGGCCAGACTCGTCATGTTGGCCCAATACGCACCCCATTGAATTATCCAAAATAGTCAGATATATGATTAGCGGTCTTCCTTCGACGGGAGGCATCAAGATAGGAGGTTCTAGCAAATACTCCTTGATTTTATCGAAAGTAACTTGACAGTCATCGTTCCATTTAACCACCTAATCTTTCTTCAATAGCTTTAAGATTGGCTCACAGGTAGATGTTATGTGAGAAATGAACCTTGCAATGTAGTTTAGGCGTCCCAAGAAACCTCTGACCACCTTCTCAGTGCAGGGGCAGGCATTTCTTGTATAGCTTTGACTTTGGCAGGATAAACCTTGATGCCCTTGTTGCTGACAATGAAACCCAAGAGTTTACCGGACCTGACTCCGAAAGTGCACTTGTTAGGGTTCAATCTGAGCTTGTACTCCTTCAACCTGACAAACAGCTTTTGAAAATGGTCAAGGTGTTCTTCTTCTGTCTGTGAACGGGCTATCATGTCGTCTACATAAACTTCAATCTCATGATGTATCATGTCATGAAACAAAGCTACCATGGCGCGCTGATAGGTTGCCCTGACATTCTTCAGTCCGAATGGCATCACTTTATAGTAGAAGGTACCCCACTGTGTAACAAAAGTAGTTTTGTCCATGTCTTCAGGGGCCATTTTGATCTGGTTGTACCCTGAAAATCCATCCATGAAAGAAAATACCTTGTGCTGAGCTGTATTGTCAACCAAGATGTCAATGTGCGGTAGTGGAAAGTCATCTTTAGGGCTAGCCCTATTTAAGTCTCTGTAATCCACGCACATCCTCACTTTTCCATCCTTCTTAGGCACGGGCACAATGTTAGCCACCCATTGTGGATAGGAAGTAACAGCAAGAAATCCAGCATTGAACTGCTTCATTACTTCGGCTTTGATCTTTTCAGACATGTCGGGCCTCATGCCGAGGACTTTCTATTTGATTGGTGGATAGTCTTCTCTTGTAGGGAGACAGTGAACCACAATATCTGTATTGAGTCCCGACATGTCTTCGTAGGACCAAGCGAAGATCTCAACATATTCATTCAACAGCTGAACTAAGCACTCTTTGACACTTGGCTCTAGGTTGGCACCCACTCTGACTTCTTTTCTGTCTTCGGTAGTACCCAAGTTGATTGTCTCTAACAACTCTTCATGGGGCAGAATAGCCCTTTCTTCCTGTTGTAGCAGTCTAGCCAACTCTCCCAGTACCTCATAGTCTTCATCACCTTCGTATTCGGCATGATTGACCAGATCTTCAGAGTCACTGAAGGCCATAGCAGAATTGTTACCCATGGAATCCGGAATGGAAGGGTACCTGCATTTTGTGAGTGTGGGTGTGTGTAAGGGATATCCACCTTTAAATAAATGAAATGTAAAAAGAAAGAAAATGAACACAAAAGTTTATATGTGAAAACGTCCATGATTCATTAAAAAATGGCATATGAAGATGAAAAATCAAACCCTTACAAATGGACCTATATGCCTCGGGTAAGGCATAAGGCAAAAAGTGTACGAATTGTTTAAGAATTATTACAGACCAACATAAATGTTTGAAAGATAAATTAACTGATTTATGAAAGTAATAGGAACAAAGTCTTTTGCCTCCCAGTTGTTCAGCCCTCCGTCAACAGTAGGGAAAATCCAGTCTTCAAAGTTGCTCTCTTCTTCAACATCCTCCAAAGCATTGACTCCATGATGGGTGATCTTCACCGGTGGCCCTCCAGCCCGGGAGAGGCGTACAACCTTTTGAGCAGAAGCAGTGAAACCCAAGCCGAATTTATCAGATTTGAAAGGAAAGTCTGGTAGCTGACCCCAGATTGTGCTTCCTCCTTCTTTAATCACAGCCTTCGCATCTTTAAGGGATGACATCCGGGACACAAGTTTTGTAATGATGGGTACAAAATTCATTGTCTTGGCTGCCGCAACTTCAGGAGAAACCTCTTCGAAGTGTTGAAAGGGGGTCTCGATGAATTCACCATCCAATTCCACATAGCAGAAAGAATTTAGATGGCTTATCATGTACTCCTCCTCGCCATGAACAATTATAATTTTCCCCTGGACTGGGTATTTGAGCATTTGGTGTAGAGAAGAAGTGACGGCCCTAGCATTGTGGATCCAGGGTCTTCCCAACAAGCAAGAATAGGAGGGACGAATGTCCATCACATAAAATATGGAGTTGAAAGTTTCCATTCCCACTTTAATCGGGATGTCCACCTCCCTGTGGACCATCCTTTTAGAACCGTCAAAGGCTCTGAAAATGATATTGCTGGGCTTCAGGGTCAAACCTTCACAGTCCAATCTGTCCAATGCTTTCTTCGGCAAGACATTTAAAGACGACCCAGTATCAACCAGAATGTGAGCTAGAGTAGTCCCTCTATATTCCACCGAGACATGCAGAGCGTCATTATGCTTTCTCCCCTTAGATGTTAAATCGGCATCGGAGAAGCCAAGACCATTGTCGGCTGTTAGGCTAGCTACACACTCCTGGAACTGCTCCGCAGAGGTTTCCTGTGGGACGTGGGCCGTCTTCAAGAATCTGATCAGGGCTTTAGCATGAGCTTCGGAACAAAGCAGCAAGGCGAGCATAGAGATCTTTGAGGGGGTTTACCCCAGTTGCTCCACAACATCATAGTCGCTTCTCTTAATTATTTTCAAAATCTCCTCCATTTCTTTTTGAGTGGTCTCGGGTATGACCAAAGGCTGATCGCTCGTCCTGACGGGCGTTTCTTGGATCCCTTTCCCTTTATCATCAACAACAGCAGAGGGTACAACCACGAGAGTTACAACTTCTTCAATAACTGGAGTTCTCACAGATATGTTGACCGGTACAGGAGTAACCTTAGGAGCATTTGAGGGTCCGAAGACTGCCCTTGGAGGAGCAATCTCCGGAGAGAAAATCCTTCCGCTGCGGGTGATTTTACTCGTTCCAGAAATATTTCCTATGTAAGAAGTTTCTTCATCAGAACTCTCTTCAACTGATTCAATCTGTTTAATACCGTAGTAGAAGATCTCTCCCCCATAGTTCCACGGTATTGATTTGTTGGACTTGTACGGGATGGGCCCCGGCATGGTTATCTTCAGAGGTACAATCTTCGGATCAGATGTAATCTTAACAGGTCTTTTGGAGACCTTGGAAAGATTGGCGGATATGGTAATTATAGCAACATCATTGATAGGAGTCGGTGTAACAGGAGTCTTTTCAAAAAGGATTTCTTGATTATCCATTAGGCATTGGATGCCTAATTTCAACAACGGACAGTCGGATGGTAAGGATGAACAAAGGCATCAATCTTTTTCACATCCTGGGAAAATCCCAACCTTTAACAAATTTAGCTTGATTATTGGTAACAGAGTTATCAAATCATCAACAGTAGCAACATACAGATCCTCTTCAACAGCATGGGCATTGTGGCCATGCTTTGGCATTGGAGCAGAGATCACATTCGTCTTTTCAGGGGCGTTGAATTCCACTTCCTTAGCATCTATTAAATCCTGAATCTTATTCCTGAGGGCCCAACAATTGTTGGTGTCGTGCCCCAGGCTGTCTGAATGATAAGCACATTTGGCATTGGGATGGTAGTGTGGTGAAGTTGTGTTAGGGTTTTTAGGGGCCTCCCTCAAACTGGAAAGGTTTAACTTCAAGAGATGGGGTAGAACCTGAGCAGGTGTCATGTTTATCCGGGTGTATTGCCGTGCAGGCCTTTCCATCCTTTGCTGGTTGGTTCTGGGTTGATTATTCCTGGGCTGATTAGCTGCAGACTTCTGAATCATTACGGCCCCCACCGCTGGCCGGCGCTTAACTCTTCCTTGACCTCTTTTGGAGTAGACAACTGAGACTTCCTTCTTTGTTCGAAAATTATTCTTGACAGAAGCGGAAGCAGATGTATCTTTTTGAATTTTACCGCTCTTGATTCCGACTTCAACTCTTTCACCAGTAAGAATTAACTCGGTGAACCCCGCAGACGAACTTCCAATCAGGTGATTAAAAAAGGGGCCTGACAGTGTACCCAAGAACATATCTACAAGCTCTCTCTCAGATAGAGGTGGTTGAACTCGTCCTGCCAAGTCTCTCCATTTCTGGGCATACTCCTTAAAGCCTTCATTGGAGATCATGCCCATACTCTGTAATTGAGTACGGGTTGGTGCTAAGTCCGCATTATATTGATATTGTCTGTAGAAGTCAGCGGCCAGATCCTCCCAATTGTGCACATCAGACCTATCAAGCTGGTAGAACCAATCCAATTGCGTCCCCGACAAACTATCCTGAAAAAAATGGACCTACAGATCCATGTCAGAAGAATGAGGTTGAATTTTTCTGACGAAAGACCGTAGGTGCATCTTTGGGTAAGACACCCCGTCGTACTTAGCAAAAAGAGGCACTTTAAATTTGGGGGGAATGACAATCCCAGAAACCAACCCTAACTCTTCGAAATCCAGCCCAGGCACCCTTTGTACCTCCATAGCTGCCAGACATTCTTCCAGATTCTTATATTTGTCGTCTGCAGGAGGGTACTGCTGTTCAGAATAGTCTTCATCCTCTTCTTCTTCTTCTTCCTCAGACTCAAATGGCACTGTAGCTCCTTTCCCTTTTCCTACCCCTTCATCAGATGTTGAGGGGAAGTCTAGGACCCTTCTAGTTTGACCTTCAAATCTCATACCCAAAGTAGCCACACCAACTCTTTTCTTCTTCTTTTTCTCCTTTTCCTTCTCTAACAGATCTTTAAGATCCTCCTGACCCTTTGCCAAGGTCATGAGTAGATGTTGGAACTGTGAATTCTGCGCTTGTAAGTCTTTGACCGTCTGCTCTATATCCATCTTGTTGAAATAAACAACAGAGAGATAAGGAAACCTGGTGTGAAGACCTGTTTATGCATATGATGAATGATATGTATTCATGTAATGCATTCAAGGATTCAGAAATTCAAATTTGTTTTAGACAAAAGAGGAACACACGTCATATTAATAAGATAGAATTTGTTAGTACATCAATGCCCCATGGGAAAAATAATACAAAATTCTAATGTAAAAAGACGTTGCGCATCCTCTTTGGCGCAATGTAAGTGTTGAGAGTCTGCTCTTCATGGAGTCGACGAGTAAGTTCCAAAACCTTCTTCTCACTGGCGTAGAATTGGGCTTCGAAAGTGTTGCGTTCTCCCTTGAGCTGTATCCAACTCCTTTGCAAATCTTCTAGTGATGTTGGCATGTCAGGATGCAGGAGGCTGTATGGAACCTCTCCTTCCATAACAAGCTCTTTGATCACAAGGAGAATGTAGGGGTAAGGCATCATAAGACTCTGGGAGCGGGTTCGTACCCACTTGAGGTAAGGCTCAAGGGGGATAGAATTCTTGTGTCCCAATGTCTTACTGTCTACCTTATTGGGTATCCTCCAAGCTCGGATGAACCTTTGTCGAAGTCCTTGAGCATCGTTGTCAAAGTCAAAAACCAAGTCTGGAATCAGCATGCCATGTGGGCCATCCCTTCGGGCATACCCAAACTGTCTCAAAGATAAGAAGGGGTTGTAGGTAATGCCTCCCCTAATGCCTAGTAGAGGGACATTAGGGAATTCCCCACAACGATCAATAATGATAACATTTTCTCTGGACCGAGAACACCAATGAACATCAGAATGTGTAAGAGTCATCAATTGTTGTGACCACCTCAAGCCTTGCTCATTCTTCAAGACTGATTGGGGAAGGTGAGAAATAAACCACCTTGCTAGAAGAGGAGTGCATCACATGAGAACACCTCTTTTCCTCATTGTTCGTGTGTGAAATGAGTGTAGGATGTCCCCAAGCAATGTAGTCACATGATTCCGAGATATGAAAATCTTGACAGCATTCACATCTATAAGTTGATCAGGGTTTGGGAACAAAACCAACCCATAGATGAGAAGAGCCACAATCTCCTCAAAAGCTTGCAGATCTAGAGAATTCCAGCAGTCTTGTGCCTTCTCAAACATAAACTTTGCCAAGAACCCCTTGACACCACTTCTGGTTTCCCAATGACCTATGATATCAGATGGTTGCAAGTGTAAGGCTTGAGAAACATCTTCAGGCTTTGGATCTCTTTCTGTACCGTTGTAGGGTAGTTGATGGAGAATAGGAATCCTCAGGAGTTGAGAAAATTCCTCCAAAGTAGGCACTAACTGGTAATCAGGAAATGTGAAGCAGTGGTGTAGGGTGTCAAAGAACTGGAAGAGAACTTTCACCATGTCTTCCTCTATGTTGGAGTTGACCAAGTTAAGAAGTCGACCATGTCTTTCAGTGAATGGAGAATACTCTGGAATCTTGGAAGCAAGCTCCTTGAGTTGAGGAGGAATTCTCACAAGGTTGACCTGAATTGTTTTCCTGCGGAGTGAATCCATTACCTACAAAGAAGGAACAAAGATGAAGATCCAAACCCTTGAAATGGTTAGTGGATGCAAATGATGCTTCATGATGTTCATGATGTTATGCACAAGTATATGTACAAGCAAATCACACAAGTTCCTAATTTCAGGCTTGCATAGGGTTTCATAGGTAAGTACCCTCTTGAAGTTTAGTTGGCTTAACCTGTCCTATAAATAGTAACCGGGTTCTAAGTAGCTCAATATCACTGGATTATTTTCCGTGTTTATTGTTTCAGTTTAGCCACTTTACTGGCGACCGAAATATTCCAAGAAAATAACCCTCAATGAGTGTAGTATCGAGTATCTACCAACTTCAGACTGCACCAAAGCCGGTCATCTCACTACCCCTAAAAGGCCAAGATGTTCAAGTAAAGGTTCTAAAAGTCCATTAGTGCTTCATGACATCACTCAGCGGCCCCGTATTCTCTTTGATTGACTCAAAGGCTACCGGTACCCACAAATATGTCGCACTAATATAGCTATTACTTCAACCATGTCGGTATACCCCGCATAGTTTCCACAACGTATTGCTATTTACCTATGAATGTTTCCCAAATCCGGGTAGAGGATTTCAAACCCAAACAATAAAACCAAATGTAAAGCAATCAAGGCAAACAAGATAAGCATGTAAAGGTGATCTAAACCCTAAGGTAACCCCACTTTTATCTACTCCCTAGAAGAGTCGCCAGTTCTGTGATACGGTGGGAGAACTGACTTGAGGTTTTGCGTTTGTGTTCACAAATGTTTCGGTTTAGCAAGAGTCGCCACCGACTTTTTATTTTATCCAAAGGAAAGGTCAAAAAGCACAGGAAATACCTTTGAGATGTTTTCTTAGGTTCGGGGGGTATATTATGAAAAGGGAAGGTACAAGCACCCTTTTCATCCATGGTTTTCCATGGGCTCTTAGTTACTTGTTTAGATCACTTGCTTTTGCTTTTCAATTGTTTGAAATGGTGCTTTTGTGTGTGGTTTTGAAAATATTTTGAAAAGAGGCCTTTGTCTAGGCAACCTTTGTAATAATTCTTGTTTGAATGTATACAAAGGTGTTTGTCTTTTGAAAAGATGTTTCAATGTTTGAAAGTTTGTTTTGGGAAAATGTTTTGAAATTGTGTTATGTGTTTTTGAAAATAGCAAGGATGTTTGCAAGTTTGATCAAGTAACTAGGAGTTGTCTACCCTACTCAAAGATCTTTCCTACACATTTTTAACCCTTTTACATTGTTGTTTTACCATTGTATTTGGTAAACAACCTTGTGTTTGGATGTTAAACGGGACAAGCGTGGGTCATCGTATGGCCATGATAACAATATTGCCAAGTATCTTAGCAAGTTTTGAGGGACTAGATCATTTTTGTATAGGCAACCAAGATAGCGTCATCGAGGGACTATGATCTTTTTGTTTTGTTTTTGTTTTGCCAAGATACCTAGCATGCATACCATGGCCATGTTAAGGCAACAAGTGGATGAAACCCTAAGGGTGCTTGTGTGCATTGTGTTGTCATTTTTCATGCTTTTTTGTCTTGTGTTTAGTCATGCTATTTGTTTTGATTTTTGGTTATCATACAAACCCTAATCTTTCTATCATGCATATTTGAAAGCAATAAAGTGCGTAAAAGTAAATCTAATACTATTACAACATTATTATGGGGAGGGGGATACAAGTTTGAATAAGGGGGCATTTGCAAGAAATAAAGCCCTAAAAACTATTACAACCATATTGAATTTATTGCACAAATAATAAATTGACAAATATTTAAATATGCAATATATGATAAATATGCAAAATGTTTTTTTGTATTAGTTTTATGTATGTAAAAATAAACTATTTAATGTCTTAGAAAAGAAAATAATGTGATTATTTTTGGAAAGGGTGAAGAAACCCTAGCTTTTGTTTTAAGAATATATATGTATTATATTATTTATTTATGTACAAGAAAATAAATAAAAAAATAAATAAAAATGTTAAAAAAAATAATATTTGTGAGAAAATAATATTTCAAGCGTATAAATAATAAAAATAAAATATTTGAGTGTTTCAATATTATTTTACAAATTTTAATTGAGAAAATAAAGTATATTATTATTATTAAACTATTTCTATGTCTAAAAAATAATAAAATAATAAAATAAAATGTGAAAATTTAAGAAAATATTTTTGGTGATTTTTTAATATTCAAGAAAAATAAATAAAGTCAGAAATGTAAAAGAAAAATAAAAAATATACAAAAATAAAGAAATGGGCCAAGGGGGTGCAAAAAGCAGGATGGGGGGTGTCAAAAGTAGGACAAGGCCAGGCCCAGCCCAAGCCACGCTTCATCTCTGTTCTCTGGCCAGAAACACGCGCGCGCCATGTTCAAACTCGTATCTCCTGCATTTGTGCTTAAAAACGAAAACTTGCAACATGAAAGTTATAGAGCATTAAACCACGATTCTAACCATATAAGAAACTTAATCTAACTCTCAAAGACCAGAGAGAATTTCATTGGCCCCAAATCTTGACCTAGTTTTTTCAGAAAGTTCAACTATCAAATACTCCTAGCTCAGTTAACATAAATGAATTCTATGCATATGTACAACTCAAGGACAATGAGGACTACATTTTTGCTTTACAAACCTAAGCCTAATGTTTCCTAAATAGAGAGATAGAAGTTTGAAATTTACCTGTTTTAGTCAAGCTCGAGTATGGCAATGCAGCAACTTTCAGTGAGGCCTGAGGTTCTTTTGAGCTTGCTTGATGTTCCTTTGAGCTTTCCCAATGCTTGGTTTGCTTTGAAATGGTCTAAAACTTCTTGTAGAACTCAACCTGCAAACTCAGAATTTGAAAATGGTGAAGTGTGTAAATGGAGTTACAGTGACTTGGGAATGGTTGGGATAATTTAGGTATGTTGTATGGAGTGTGTTGGAACTGGTTTGAGACAAAACGCACGAGGCAATGTGAAGATGGAAGTGATTCTGCAGGGCCTACCCTGTTTTTACAAGAACTTGTGGTTTTGTGCTTAAGGGTGTTTGATAGGCTTGGAACTCGGGCTTCTGGCTTGGTGTAATGTGTAAAACTTGTTTGAAATGTGCACAAAGTTTGTTCTTATCAGAATACAAAGTTATGGAGTTTTTGCATAATGACTTGTTTTTGAAGAAAATGTGGGAAGTGACAAGGGCAAAGCTTGTACAGGCCTGTACTCTAGCTGCACAAAGTTGGTGGACTTTGCCTGATATTATGGAGCTTTGTTTGCAGCAAAAGGCTTGGTGTATGGATCAAGATAATCAATTTGACATAAAGCATGCTTTATGTAAATGACATTGTTAACTTTTTTGCCAAAAATGGATTAAACCTTTGTATAATGCTTCATAGATCAGAACAAAGCCTTAATCCAATGTGTTTGCATTTAATTTATGAGTGTAGAAAGGTTTAAGGCCTTTAAAACAAGTACAAGCAAGGTATGGACAAAATTTCAAGTTGTATCAATGTGCAAAATGCGTTGACCAAAAGTGATGATTTCCCATTTTCAATCCTTCGATTCTCTCTAACCACAAATGATTTTGGAGAGTTCTTGGACATTTTGGAAATCTTGTAACATGATCTACAAACCATCTTTGAAATGAATTTTTAGATTCCACTTGGAACTATGTGAAAAATTGCCATGAAGATAGGTCAAAATCCTTCCTAAACTAGGGCAAAATTAAACTAAGTTAAAAGTTTCATGGACCCTTATTCCAAAAATCATAACTTTAGATCCAAGCATCTTTTGGGAAAACTTTGTGAATCAAAGTTGTAGATTTTGTAGAGGACTACAACTTTCATGTTGTAAGTTTTCTTTGAATCCAATTTCATCATGGTGAAAAAGTTGGGCAAAGTTGGGAAAAAATAAGAAATTTTCATAACTTAGAAAATTTCTAAGTTATGAAATTTTTTCATTTCAAACCCTAATTTTCAAAATTAGGTTTCTTGGTGAACAAGTTTCATGTTTTGACACATCTTGATGAAAAATGACCCTTGGCACTTGATTTTGACCAAAAAGTCAAAGTTTGACTTTTCAGTGTACAATTGATTTTTGATTAATTGACTAGAAAATTCATTTGTCAATCCAATGCTTTTGAGATATTTTGAACCTTGTGATTAGGTCAAGATGATTCCATTGAGTCCTTGAATCCATGCTTGAACCCAATTTTCCATTGGCTAGGTGAAAAATCAGAAATTGCCTTTCTACAGTGAAAACCCTAAAAATGACCATTTTGCGCTTTTGATGATCTGATCAAATTTCTTGAGGAGTTGTGGTCCAAACTTGATCAAATGGTTCATATGAGTCTATAATGTTGATATGGATAAAAAATTATGATGTTTGACAGTAAATTGGTCACAGATGACTTTTTCCCCAATACAACTGATTTTTAGGTCAACTATCCAATTGACTGGGCAAAAATTTGATTCAAAGTTTGAAACTTGGTATGATCAATCTTAGGAGTCCAACATGAAGTATGAAAGTCAAATTGAGCATTGAAAGTCCAAAAATCCTTGTGCAAACTCAAACCCTAATTTTAAGTCATCAGTGCAAGGAGGTGTCTTGAGTTGAGCAAACCCTAATCTGGTCTTGAGTTCAAAGAGTCTTGTGAGGGGAAATCTTGATAAAATGAGAGGGAAAATTTTAGGGTACAACATTCACCAAACCAAATCCTTGTCTTCTCGGAGGTTGATCAATGACTTGGTCCCCGACCTCGACTGTTTGCTTCATACGGTTGTATCCGTTTTGATGAAGTTGGCTGATAATGGTTCTCAACTCTTCTTGCCCCCGGGCTAGGCCCTGGATAAAAGCCATCTTCCCCAGCATCTGGGTTCTCATTGCACCTACCTCAGCTTGCAGTTGTTCCAGCCGCTCGTCCTTATTGTCTTCAGGATTTTTCTTGACCAAATTTCCAACGAGGAGTGTTTCCAACTCTTCCCGCCCCTTGGATAGGTTTAAGAATATTTCCATGAATTGAGCTTCTTGAGTATGGAGATCTCTATTGTCTTGTTTGAGAGCCATTGCTGAAATAAACAGCGAGAACATGAGAGACCCGTACTGGAAGACCTGTTATGCAATGATATGTATGATATATGTATGCAATGTTTTCAAGGACCTCGCGGGGTAAACAAGAAACTTGTTAGAATTTGGTTGCAGCTTGATTGAAGAAACTTCGTGTCGTTGAGAGTCATTCTTCAAGAGTCAAACTCACCATATCGAGTGGATCATAGCCACCGACTCAAGTTATCGTGTTTTGATCTCTGGACGACATTGGCTAGAGGAAAATAAATCCCCTTGCCCCCTTCTAGGCGTCTGATTCACTATAACCTGCATCACAAACCCTTGAGATCCTTGAAATGGTTAAGGAAATGTTAAGGCATGATGTTATGATGTGTATGCTATGCGTTTAAGCAAAAGTGCAAGGTGATGTAAGTAAATCCGGCAAAAAATCCAAGTTATTGGATAAGGACTGTGAAAAAACCCTGCAAGGAACCCATGTTGTCAGATAATAAAATGTGTTAGTAGTTTAAGTTGAAAGAACACAAGTCACACAAACAGCCTTAGGTTTAGGCTTGCATGAGGTCAAAGGTAATACCCTCTTGAAGTTCAGTTGGTTTTAACCTGTCCTAATAATAGTAACCGGGTTCTAGAGGTTCTCAATATCACTGACCATCCTCCATCGGTCATGGTTTCAGCTCACACAATCTTTTCTTGCGGCCAGAACTATCTCGAGAGTATGGTCTCAATAAGTGTAGTATCGAGTATCAACTAGTTCTCAGCTCTATACCGAGGCCGGCTATCTCACTACTTCCTATGGCTTAATGACCCATATAGCATCTCCGTATTCTCCTCGTTCCTCCACAAGGGATACCGGTACCAACTAATGTGCCACATCAACATAGCTACTGCGTCAACCGTATCGGTCTAAGCCGTACAGTTCCCTCACAGTTTATTGCTACTTACCTAACAAGTGTTCCCCAGATCCGGGTTAGGATCTATAGTAACTCTGATACAAAGCCTACAAAATAAAGCAATCAAATCAAACAATAGAAGCAACCGAAGTGGGTGTACTCTATGACCGTTTACCGAAGGCAACCGAAGTGGGTGTATACCCTAGGAGTGCGCATGTGCGAGTGATTCAATTTCAAGTTTATTATCTTTGCACATTTAGGGTTTGCTAACCGTTTTAAAGTTAATCATACATTCTTGTCATGCAACCCTAATTATTCATACATCTAACAGTTAATATTTTGCGGAATTTAAAGTGCGGAAAGTAAAGCTACGCTATTACAAGGCTTCGGGTATTTACATAGCCAAAAGCAAACCCTTAAAAAAAACGATAAATGAAAGTAAAAGGTCCTAATTAATCTATTACAACTTGTGAGCAATTACATCAATATGGTAAAAATAATAATAAAGCGCGAGTGAGGAAATTAAGAACAATAAGAATTTAGGGTTTTGACCCCGTCTCACCTAATCGAAAGAAAAATTATTTTTGTTGTTTTTGTCTATTTTTAAGAAAAAGAATTAGGTTTTTTAAGTTAAATACCAAAATAATTAGTAATTAAATTAATTAAGGAAAATGACTAAATTTAACCTATTTTTGTATTTTGGTTATTTTTAGGAAAAGAAAATATAATTAAGTTAGAAACAAAAACCCTAATTGTTCTAATTAATTTTAATTTATTTACAAAATAATTTAAAGTTACCTAAAATTGAATAACCTAACTAGATTAATTAATTTTTGATAAAAAATAAACCTAAATCTAATTGGATGAAAAATATATTTTTTTGTGATTTTTTGATAAAAAAGAAAATAATTTTTATGTTAGTAAAATAAATAAATAAATTAAATAATGGAAATATAAAAAGAAAAGAAAAGAAACTTGGGCCTGCAAACAACAATTTAGGGGGTGTATACAGCAAGACTTGGGCCCAAAAATCTGAGATCCATGTTGACTTCCATGCTCCCATGCTATGCGTTGACTGAAGCCTATGATGCTCCTTCATTGATGGCCTTTAGATCTGGCCATCTGGCCACTTGGCAGGTTGGATGATGAGAGCGCATGGTGGTCTCTTGGCTTGTGTGCATGCTGGATCACTGAAAGAAAAAACATATGAAATAATTGGGGGGACCTGGGATTCGAACCCAGGCCCTGAAGCACCTTTCTAACGCTTGGCAACCAACCGAGCTAGCTGTTTTTGTTTTACATATAATAAACATAAAAAATAATATGGGAAAATAACAAAATATTAAATTCAACGCGCGGATTTTTAAACGAAGCAATCATGGGCTGCCACGATAGTCATCTTCCTCCTTGCCCCGTTGGTAAAGGATGAAGGCTTTTACCTACAGAAATATGTCTGAAGCTACAACCCTGGTTCGTTCCCAAATTCCCCCTGGGCATGATAAATGACATCCAATGCCATGAATCAATTCGTCTGGATCTGCTGAGCACGATGGTGCCCCTTTCATGGCCCAATTTCACCTGTGTGCAAAGATCCCAAATCGAACCAAAAAACCCTAGCAATGGTGAGATCTCATACAGTTCATAAAAATGCAATTAAATGTTCCAGATAGCTTGCAAATGTGATGGTGAACAAGAATATGTGATTAGAATGTGATAAATATACAATAATAAAAAGATTCAATTTTGGAAATCATGGAAAACCGTGGGAGTCGTGGGGGCAATTCTGGGCACTTGCGCGCTTGTTTTTGATTGGTACTGCTTGCTTGCACTCCCAGGAAGTGAATGGGATGATTAGGAAGCCTTGTAATTGCCTGGAAGTACGAATTCGACTCAGCACTTTTTATGATTTTTTTCAAGTTTTGTTCTTGTTCTTGCGCCTCACTCTAGCCTTGTTTTAGGTCTGCAAATGTTCCATATATATCAAGGATTGGATTAGGGTTCAAAACATGATCTCAATCTTCCTCCATTATTGATTTTGATCTTGATTTGATTCACTTAAAAACCCTTCCAAAAATAGGCCAAATTCAATCTTTTTGTGCACACAAAGGCCTTGCACGAATTCAATCTTTTGCTAGCTGGATATAGGACCTGAAACATGTACAAGATCTTTGGATTTCAGTGTTTTGTATTTTTCATGATTTATTTTGATTTAAATTGATTTAATTCAAATAAAAATCAAAATAAATAATAAAAATAAGATAATGACAAGTGGTAAGAGCTAGGACTCGTGGACCACGCTACCAACTCAAAACAAGTGCAAAAAGTTAGGCCCATTTAGCAAAAATTGCAATTTGAGGCATAGTTGACTTTTGACAATTTTGCAAAAAAGGTCAACTTCACCAATGCATAACTTCCTCAATTTTGACTCTTTGAAGGTTTTCTTGGACTTTTTAGAAAGCCTGAGATATCCTCTAAGCAACCTTTTTTGTCTCATCTCAATTTGATATTACATGTTCTTGTATGAAGCTTTGACAAAAAAGGTGTTTTTGTTGACTTTTCAAAATGACCTATAATGTCAAAATTCATAACTTCTTGTGAGTGCATATTTTGAAATTGGGAGATGAAGATGGATTGTATATAATTGAATCCTCTTCAAAATGAGCTTTGGATGGGTCATTTCTCATAAAGTATGAGAAAGTAATGCTTGGTCAAAGTTGAGTTGACTTTTCCTACAAAACCCTAATTTAGCAACTTTTGGTTCTTGATGAATTATGAGCAATCCTTGATTAATCATGATCAACCATTGATAAAATGATGAATTATACTTCAAAATGAGGATGTTGACCAAAAATCTTGAAGTTTGACTGTATGTAGGCCACAATTGACTTTTGCCCTAGCGCAGTCGATTTTCAGACCTTTGAGCAATTGACTGAGCAAACTTCCTCTGCAAGGCTTGAAACTTGACATGGATGATATTGAGAACATATTAGGACAATGGTGAGCATTTTGGATCCCTTGGACTCAGGCATCTTGATGCAACATGAAACCCTAATTTGAGGTAGACTGCCTTAGGAGAGAGCTTGTCTGGTCAACCCTTGGACTTCCTTGAGCAACTTGAGAATTTTTCTTGAAATGTTTTGAGAAATATGGGAGGGAAAATTTTGGGGTACAACATCTGCCCCTGTTCAATCTTCTTAAATTTGAGGATGTAGATTGACTATCTTCCTTTCGTGATCTGAAGGTTGAATATGATTGAACACTAGAGTGCCCAGAAATTTGCACTCGCATGAAGTTGTATTTGTCTTGTGATGCCAGGAATGGGCTTACAAATTCCATTTGGAGATTGATGACGGGAGATGGGCTTAAAGATGCCATCAGAAAAAGTGTCAATCGCATAAGATATTCCTTAGCGAGTGCTTATATACCTGTTGTTGAGGAAGATTATGCTGGGGAATGTTGTTATTTGTTTTGGGAGAAATAGAATTTTAGGAGCTTCAGTCGTCCGTTATTCTACTGGTGAGTCGTCTATGTCTTTTGAGAAAAGTTGAATTTTAGGAGTTTTGGTCGTCCATTATTCTACTAAGGAATCGCCTCTTAGTTGAAGAGGTGAGAATGAACTACTATCTGGTCGTAATCCAGGCTTCATAGTGATAAGACCGACTGCTTTCTGGTCGTAATCCAGGATTTACAGTGACTTACTGGGGAGATGAGATTAAACTTGCTATCTGGTTGTAATCCAGGCTTTGCAATTTCTTAATTCTTATCTGGTCGTAATCCAGGCTTCAGAATGAATTCAGTTGTTATCCGGTCGCCTCCGGGCTTCAACTTGTCTTTAGGGTGCACTAATATCCGGTCAACTCCGGGCTTCTTAGTAATTGTCCAGGTAAAATTGCTATTTGGTCGAAATCCAAGCTTCACAATGTTTCATACCATTATCTGGTCGAATCCAGGCTTCATGGTGTCTTGTACTGCTATCTGGTCTAATCCAGGCTTCACAATACCTTACTTCTTATCTGGTCAAAATCCAGGCTTAAGAAGAAATCAAGTGGTTATCCAGTCGCATCCGGGATTCCATTTGACTTTAAGGCCTACTAATATCCGATCGACTTCAGGCTTCATAGTAGTTGGTCGGGTGAACTGCTATTTGGTTGAAATCCAAGCTTCACAGTGTCCCTCACTATTATCTAGTCGTAACCCAGGCTTTAGTGTCTTTACCGCTATTTGGTCGTAATCCAGGCTTCACGATGTCTTATACCGCTATCTGGTCGTAATCCAGGCTTCACGATGTATTATACCATTATCCGGTCGAATCCAGGCTTCATGGTGTTCGGGGAAATCAAGATATTATCCGGTCGAATCCTGGATTCATAACTCGTGTTAAAGATATACCACTATCTGGTCGTAATCTAGGCTTCATAGTACTCTTGGCTGCTATCTGGTCGTAATCCAGGACTCACAATGTCTTCTACCATTATCTGGTCGTAATCCAGGCTTCATGGTCTTGTATTTCTATCTGGTCGTAATCCAGGCTTCACAATAACTTGTTAAGTTGTTATCCGGTCATAATCCGGGCTTCACGGCTTGCTGGGGATTAAACTATTATCTGGTCGAATCTAGGCTTCATAGCTTGCTTTTAAGAGATACCACTATCTGGTCGTAATCCAGGCTTCGCGGTAGTCTGATACTGTTATCCGGTCGTTCTCCGGGCTTCACAATATGATGTAGAAATCAAGATACTATCCGTTCGGATCCGGGCTTCATAGCTTGAACTTGGTGAGAATTTGATTGTATCTTTCCTGAAAGGTAAATGTTAGCTGTATGTAATGCATGATATGTATCAGGCAATAATGTTCTCAAAATAAATAAGATTGTGCTGTATGATGCGTATGAGCATGTCATGATGTATGGACATGCAATGTTTTTATGATGTTCTCTAGCTGGGGGAAAATAAATCCCGAATTGTTGCTGGAGAATGAAAGAGTTTCGCTCGCTGAGGATAACGACCGAAGGTGATTGGGAGAATAGTCCTGCTGGAGAATATATTGGCGAGAAAATGACTCTGTGGGGAAGAGATACTCTGTTAGAAGATCCGCTGATTTGGAGCAATAACCTCGGCTGTGGATGAATTACCGTTGCTGGTGATGATAAACTCTGTCGGGGATACAATTTCTGTTTGTGAAAGAAATAAACTCCACTGGGGATGGTCTTCCATTATTGGTGATAAATGAACTCTGTCTGGGGAGAATCTTACCGACTCGTTCGCGATTGCGAACCTCAGCTGGGGAGAGTTGTGTCATGTTCGGGACAGCTAACATCACTGTCTTTTTCTTACTCTGCAAGGAGTGAATGTTACTGGGAAGCATGCTGAGGATATGACGATGACTTTGCATCGAGACTTTTCTGCCCTTGTTTCTGCTAGAGAAGGTGCCTGCGAAGGCCTTGTGGATCGAGTGTTATCCCAATTTATGAGGTGCTTGATGGCTTTCGATCGAGATGATAAGTCTTCTTCTGGTAGGCAAGTGACGAGATGATGGGACATAGTCGTATGCTTTAATCCCTAACTTTTGCCTGGACTGTCCTTTCAGATTTTCAGTCCACCGGGATACCCTTTTTTGCCCAAGCCGCCTTTTCAGGTTTTCGGCTTGCCGAGTGTACATATTTTTTTTTGTTTTTATCCCTAATTTTTGCCCGAACCCTTTTGGTTCGCCGGGATGCCCTTATTTTTTCCTAGGCCAGTCAACCTAGCGGGTCTTTGTTCATGCGCAGTATTTTCTGACTATGTCTACGCTCTCAGGGTGTAGGGAGTTGTCACTGTCGGTAGTGTTGTGTTGCCGCACCACTAGAAGATGTTCGTTTGATCATACAAGATTCATTACTGGAATTCATGTCCAATGCCCCAAGTGATTTAGATGGATATTTTCCCCTGGCTATTTGGCATCTTTGCGAGATTCCTTGAATCTTGACTTGACTGCCCCAGATGATGGGCAATGATCATGCCGTGCCCCTTAGTTGGAAATGTTTTTTTTACTTGAAGGGATCCTTTTTATTGAGAATGTTTTTGTTCACTAGATATTCGTCATGCGAATTTCTCTGCTGTTGAACAAATAGTCATATGCAAACAATGTTATTTTAAGAATGCAAAGCTTATGTCTGTCTTGAAATTTTTGAAAATGCATTTTTCAGTAAAACAGGCAAATTTTGTAAAATGTGATATCAACTCAGGATTTACAACAAGTCCTACAGGAGTCAGGATACCTTTTGTAACAATATGCTTTCGAACTAACCCATGCTTCAGCTAGGACTTTTAAGGTTTACAACGTGGCCTGGTTCACGGTTCAAGAAACAAAGGATAAAGGCTCAAAATTTATTTGTACCCACCCATTCTTCGTGATGTTCTTCGATCCTATACTCAGTTAATTGTGCATTTAGATCCCGTTTGAGTCTTTGCTCTGATATTCCAGTGATGGTTCGGGTACTGACATATTATTTTGAATAGGCAGTCATTTCCTTTTTTATTTAGGGTTTGTAGGACCTCTTTCTTTTTGATTTTATTATCCCTGTCTTTTGCCTGAATTGTTTCTTTTTGTGATTACAGTCAGCGGGATGCCCCAGTTTTTTCTTAAGTCTCCTTCATAGGTTTTGACTTAATGGGCTTTTATTTTGAGAGATAATGATTGTATGTCTTGACGATTATAGGGAACCATCACCGTCTTTTGTTCTGGAAGGACGTCTTCGATGCCATTCATCGTGCACCTGGATTAACTGAGAAAACTACCCTGCCCCAGGTTGTGATTAAGGGTTTTAACTTGTGTGAAAAGAAAAACTCCTACTTCTTTGGCTCAAAGGGGTTGACTAGGGATTATCTTCCTTATAACTCCATTGTTTAGGATTTGAAACAACGCCTGTACATCATCAGCAGGGTCTGTTCAAAAGCATATTGTAGAGATTTTGATATCATTTTTGTCATCCTCCCTCTAAAGGCTTAGTGTTTTTAATCCAGAGTTGAACATCACAAAAAGGAAAGCAATTTAAATATAGTGAATACGAATGGATTGATTCAAAACAGACATATGCAATGCATTGATAAATTAACAAAGTTTGACATGAATAAATATTCGAACAATCAAAAGAAAATTACAAATTGAAAATTCTAATGAACAAAAGCCTCTCTTGTCAAGACTTGTTACTTCAATGGGTGAGCTTTGGAGGATTGGCAAAAACATTCTAGTTGACCATCTTGTGTGAATTCCAAAGCTCCTTCATCAATCAAGTCTTGAATTTTGTATTTCAACTTCCAACAGTCGTCAGTATCATGCCCCAGACTGTTGGAGTGGTATGCACACCTCACATCAAGATTGTCGTTAGGTGAAGAAGTCTTGGGATTCGGATGAGGTCCTATCAACATCACCAGATTCATCCTCAATAGATGTTGAAAAGCTTGAGACAACGGCATGTTGAGCTTGCGAAACTGCCTCTTGGGTGTATCTGGCTTACTCTGATTAACCCGTTGTTTTTAGAGAGGTTGTTGTTGGACCCGTGAAGTAGTAGCAACTTGGAGAGGTCCATTATTCACCAAATCCTTGTCTTCTCGGAGGTTGATCAATGACTTGGTCATTTGCCTCGACTGTTTGCTTCATATGGTTGTATCTGTTTTGATGAAGTTGGCTAATAATGGTTCTCAACTCTTCTTGCCCCCGGGCTAGGCCCTGGATAAAAGCCATCTGCCCCAACATTTGGGTTCTCATTGCACCTACCTCAGCTTGCAGTTGTTCCAGGCGCTCGTCCTTATTGTCTTCAGGACTTTTCTTGACCAAATTTCTAACGAGGAGTGTTTCCAACTCTTCCTGCCCCTTGGATAGGTTTAGGAATATTTCCCTAAACTGAGCTTCTTATGTATGGAGATCTCTGTTGTCTTGTTTGAGAGCCATTGCTGAAATAAATAGCGAGAACATGAGAGACCCGTACTGGAAGACCTGTTATTCAATGATATGTATGATATATGTATGCAATTTTTCAAGGACCTCGCGGGGTAAACAAGAAACTGTTAGAATTTGGTTGCAGCTTGATTGAAGAAACTTCGTGTCGTTGAGAGTCATTCTTCAAGAGTCAAGCTCACCATATCAAGTGGATCATAGCCACCGACTTAAGTTATCGTGTTTTGATCTCTGGACGACATTGGCTAGAGGAAAATAAATCCCCTTGCCCCGTTCTAGGCGTCTGATTCACTATAACCTGCATCACAAACCCTTGAGATCCTTGAAATGGTTAAGGAAATGTTAAGGCATGATGTTATGATGTGTATGCTATGCGTTTAAGCAAAAGTGCAAGGTGATGTAAGTAAATCCGGCAAAAAATCCAAGTTATTGGATAAGGACTGTGAAAAAACCCTGCAAGGAACCCATGTTGTCAGATAATAAAATGTGTAAGTAGTTTAAGTTGAAAGCACACAAGTCACACAAACAACCTTAGGTTTAGGCTTGCATGAGGTCAAAGGTAATACCCTCTTGAAGTTCAGTTGGTTTTAACCTGTCCTAATAATAGTAACCGGGTTCTAGAGGTTCTCAATATCACTGACCATCCTCCATCGGTCATGGTTTCAGCTCACTCAATCTTTTCTTGCGGCTGGAACTATCTCGAGAGTATGGTCTCAATGAGTGTAGTATCGAGTATCAACCAGTTCTCAGCTCTATACCGAGGCTGGTTATCTCACTACTTCCTATGGCTTAACGACCCATATAGCATCCCCGTATTCTCCTCGTTCCTCCACAAGGGATACTGGTACCAACTAATGTGCCACATCAACATAGCTACTGCGTCAACTGTATCAGTCTACGCCATACAATTCCCTCACAGTTTATTGCTACTTACCTAACAAGTGTTCCCCAGATCCGGGTTAGGATCTATAGTAACTCTGATACAAAGCCTACAAAAATAAAGCAATCAAATCAAACAATAGAAGCAAATATGATGAACTAATCCTAAGGTATACCCCACTTATTTACTCCCCAGCAGAGTCACCAGTTCAGCGATACGGTGGCCAGAATCGGGACTATTTTTTGTAATGCTGGCTTGCGTTTTGCGTTTATGTTTGCAAAATGTCGCGGTAAGCAAGAGTCGCCACCGACTTTTATTTTATCCAACTGGAAAGGAAAAAAGCACAAAAAAATTCCTTTTTCGAGATTTTGAGTACGGGGGGGGGGGGGGGGGGGGGGGGTAGATTATAGAAAGGGAAGGTATTAGCACCCTTTCTATCCGTAGTTTTCTACGGGCTCTTAGGTACTTGCTCATCATTTTTTAAAATTGCTTCTGTGTGTTTGATTTGAAAAAAGTTTTTTGTTTGACTTCGATTTAACCCTTGATTCTGTCTTCAAGAGTGTTACGAAGTGTTTTTGAAAACTTTGCTTGAAAAGGAGTGTAAGTGTGAAAAAGTTTGATTTTTGAGCAAGTACTTAAGAGCTAATCTACCTACTCGAAAAAAGAATTGTTCTATGTTCGTTTCCTTTAGACAACACTATCCTACTATTAGTGAGTAGGTAGCACCATCGTTGGAGTTTTAAGGGTCAATTCGAAAAGGGACGTACGATCACTAAAGCAATGTTAGGACGTGTTAGTAGTAACCCTAATGTCTTAAGATCGATATTCGAGGCAACAATTCCAAGGAAACCTTTCCGAGGAAACTTTTATCTTTTTGGACAAGAGAGCGACCACTAAAACATCCTATACTCTATGACCGTTTACCGAAGGCAACCAAAGTGGGTGTATACCCTAGGAGTGCGCATGTGCGAGTGATTCAATTTCAAGTTTATTATCTTTGCACATTTAGGGTTTGCTAACCGTTTTAAAGTTAATCATACATTCTTGTCATGCAACCCTAATTATTCATACATCTAACAGTTAATATTTTGCGGAATTTAAAGTGCGGAAAGTAAAGCTACGCTATTACAAGGCTTCAGGTATTTACATAGCCAAAATCAAACCCTTAAAAAAAACGATAAATGAAAGTAAAAGGTCCTAATTAATCTATTACAACTTGTGAGCAATTACATCAATATGGTAAAAATAATAATAAAGCGCGAGCGAGGAAATTAAGAATAATAAGAATTTAGGGTTTTGACCCCGTCTCACCTAATCGAAAGAAAAATTATTTTTGTTGTTTTTGACTATTTTTAAGAAAAAGAATTAGGTTTTTTAAGTTAAATACCAAAATAGTTAGTAATTAAATTAATTAAGGAAAATGACTAAATTTAACTTATTTTTGTGTTTTGGTTATTTTTAGGAAAAGAAAATATAATTAAGTTAGAAACAAAAACCCTAATTGTTCTAATTAATTTTAATTTATTTACAAAATAATTTAAAGTTACCTAAAATTGAATAACCTAACTAGATTAATTAATTTTTGATAAAAAATATACCTAAATCTAATTGGATGAAAAATATTTTTCTTTGTGATTTTTTGATAAAAAAGAAAAATAATTTTTATGTTAGTAAAATAAATAAATAAATTAAATAATGGAAATATAAAAAGAAAAGAAAAGAAACTTGGGCCTACAACCAGCAATTTGGGGGGTGTATACAACAAGCGTTGGGCCCAAAAATCTGAGGTCCATGTTGACTTCTATGCTCCCATGCTATGCGTTGACTGAAGCCTATGATGCTCCTTCGTTGATGGCCTTTAGATTTGGCCATTTGGCCACTTGGTAGGTTGGATGATGAGAGCGCATAGTGGTCTTTTGGATTGTGTGCACGCTGGATCACTGAAAGAAAAAACATATGAAATAATTGGGGGGACCTGGGATTCGAACCCATGCCCTGAAGCACCTTTCCGACGCTTGGAAACCAACTGAGCTAGCTGTTTTTGTTTTACATATAATAAACATAAAAAATAATATGGGAAAACAACAAAATATTAAATTCAACGCGCAAAATTTTGAACGAAGCAATCATGGGCTGCCACGATAGTCATCTTCCTCCTAGCCCCGTTGGTAAAGGTTAAAGGCTTTTACCTACAAACATATGTCTGTAGCTACAGCCCTGGTTCGTTCCAAAATTCCCCCTGGGCATGATAAATGACATCCAATGCCATGAATCAATTCTTCTGGATCTGCTGAGCACGATGGTGCCCCTTTCATGGCCAAATTTCACCTGTGTACAAAGATCCCAAATCAAACCAAAAAACCCAGCAATGGTGAAATCTCATACATTTCATAAAAATGCAATTAAACGTTCCAGATAGCTTGAAAATGTGATGGTGAACAAGAATATGTGATTAGAATGTGATGAATATGCAAGAATAAAAAGATTCAGTTTTGGAAATCATGGCAAACCATGGGAGTCGTGGGGGCGAATTCTGGGCACTAGCGCGCTTGTTTTTGATTGGTACTGCTTGCTTGCACTCCCAGGAAGTGAATGGGATGATTAGGAAGCCTTGTAATTTCCTGGAAGTACGAATTCGACTCAGCACTTTTTATGATTTTTTTCAAGTTTTGTTCTTGTTCTTGCGCCTCTCTCTAGCCTTATTTTAGGTCTGCAAATGTTCCATATATATCAAGGATTGGATTAGGGTTCAAAACATGATCTCAATCTTCCTCCATTATTGATTTTGATCTTGATTTGATTCACTTAAAAACCCTTCCAAAAATAGGCCAAATTCAATCTTTTTATGTACACAAAGGCCTTGCACGAATTAAATCTTTTGCTAGTTGGATATAGGACCTGAAACATGTACAAGATCTTTGGATTTCAATGTTTTGTATTTTTCATGATTTGTTTTGATTTAAATTGATTTAATTCAAATAAAAATCAAAATAAATAATAAAAATAAGATAATGACAAGTGGGAAGAGCTAGGACTCATGGACCATGCTACCAACTCAAAACAAGTGCAAAAGGTTAGGCCCATTTAGCAAAAATTGCAATTTGAGGCATAGTTGACTTTTGACAATTTTGCAAAAAAGGTCAACTTCACCAATGCATAACTTCCTTATTTTTGAATCTTTGAAGGTGTTCTTGGACTTTTTAGAAATCTTGAGATGTCTTCTAAGCAACCTTTTTGGTCTCATCTCAATTTGGTATTCCATGTTCATGTATGAAGCTTTGACAAAAAAGGTGTTTTTGTTGACTTTTCGAAATAACCTATAATGTCAAAATTCATAACTTCTTGTGAGTGCATATTTTGAAATTGGGAGATGAAGATATATTGTATAGAATTAAATCCTCTTCAAAATGAGCTTTGGATGGGTCATTTACCATAAAGTATGAGAAAGTTATGCTTGGTCAAAGTTGAGTTGACTTTTCCTACTAAACCCTAATTTAGCAACTTTTGGTTCTTGATGAATTATGAGCAATCCTTGATGAATCATGATCAACCATTGATAGAATGATGAATTATACTTCAAAATGAGGATGTTGACCAAAAATCTTGAAGTTTGACTGTATGTAGGCCACAATTGACTTTTGCCCTAGCGCAGTCGATTTTCAGGCCTTTGAGCAATTGACTGAGCAAACTTCCTCTGCAAGGCTTGAAACTTGACATGGATGATATTGAGAACATATTAGGACAATGGTGAGCATTTTGGATCCCTTGGACTCAGGCATCTTGATGCAACATGAAACCCTAATTTGAGGTAGACTGCCTTAGGAGAGAGCTTGTCTGGTCAACCCTTGGACTTCTTTGAGCAACTTGAGAATTTTTCTTGAAATGTTTTGAGAAATATGGGAGGGAAAATTTTGGGGTACAACAGATGTTTATTTCTTTTCTTATTTAATTGTTGATCAATGAGTCACTCAATTTAGAAATTGAGATCACGACTGTGATACGATGAGAGAAATGACTTGGGATTTTGCGTTTGTGTGTGCAAATGTTCAGTTTAGCAAGAGTCGCCACCGACTTTTTATTTATCCTAAGGAAAGGTTAAAAAGCACAGGAAAGACCTTTGAGATGTTTTCGTGGGTTCGGGGGGTAGATTATGAAAAGGGAAGGTGCTAGCACCCTTTTCATCCATGGTTATCCATGGGCTCTTAGTTACTTGTTTTAGATCACTTGCCTTTGCTTTTCAATTGTTTGAAATGGTGCTTTGTGTGTGGGGTTTTGAAAATGTTTTGAAAAAGATGCCTTGTCTAGGCAACCTTTGTAATAATTCTTGTTTGAATGTTTTACAAAGGTGTTTGTCTTTTTGAAAAGATGTTTCAATGTTTTTGAAAGTTGTTTGGAAGTTGTGTTGTGATGTGTGTTTTGAAAAATGGCAAGGATGTTTTGCAAGTTTGATCAAGTAACTAAGAGCTATCTAACCTATTTTACTCAAAGATCTTTCTTATGCTTTTTAACCCTTTTAACAATGTTGTTTCACCATTGTATTTGGTGAACAACCTTGCGTTAGGATGTTGAAAGGGACGGGCGCGGGACATCTTATGCAATCATTGAAGGCAACTTGTGAGACGCTCTAGCAATTTCGTAAGGGACGAAATCATTTTATCGAAGGAAACATCGAGGGTCATCGAGGGACTACGATATTTGTTTATCAAAGGAACATTTTCTAGAGTGTCTCATACTCGAGGGACATGATTGCTTTTTCCGAGGCAACAAGCGAGATTACCCTAAGGGTGCATGTGTGCAAAGTGTGTTTTATTGCATGCATTTATCTTTGATTAGGGGTTGTCTACTTGTTGGTTTTATCTTTCCATACACACCCTATTTACTAGCAATCATATAAAAGTAATAAAGCGCATAAAGATAAAATCCTACGCTATTACAACCATATTGAATTGCATGGAAATATAAAGGCAAAAATAAAATAAAAGCAAGAAAAATGAGGGTCTTTCGACCCAGGAAGCAGCACTCTTTGATTCTGCACTTTCTAGCTCTCTTCGATTTGGCCTGAAAAGGGTGAAGGCATGACTTTCGACTGAGGCCTCACGGTCAGCATGTTGTGCCTTTCGATTGGGACCAGCAGGACAGCATGTTGTGCCTTTCGATTGGGACCAGCAGGACAACATGTTGTGCCTTTCGACTGGGCCTAGAACCAGTATAAGATGCAGCCTGCCTTTCTGCCTCCTTCGATTGGGCCTGGAGTCAGTGAGGAAGCCTGAGGCTTCGTTTCATATTCCTGTTTCCTGTTTATTTCGTTTGAGATATTAAATAGCAACATGGCCTAAGGCCATGCTATCATTACCTCAGGGCCAGGTTAGTTCTTAAAGCATCTGTAACTAACCAAAGAACCAAACCAAAAGGAGAAGCAATAAAAAACAAACTAAAGGGTGGAAACGAAAAGGTAACAAGCACTACGTATATATTTGAAACGAAAAGGAAGCTTATTTACATGTTATGCTAGAAATGAAGGGTTCAAGGTTAAGAATGACTTACCTTGCTTGAGGCTGGAATGTGTGCTGGGCCTTTAAGTGGTTTCCTTGAATGCTTCTGGATTCGAAGGAAGGAACCAGGGGTTATGTCTTTGATACTGGATTCGAAAGAGAAGAACAAGTGTGAGGTTCTTCCTACTGGATTCGAAGGGTAACAAGGTATAGGGATGTCAGATTCTAAGGGGATGAGTGTTTGGATTCTGGGTATGGTTTGGATGAGTGTTTAAGTGTTTGAGAAAATTTGGTGTTTTTGAGAATTTTCTGAAGATTCGTTCGCATGGCCAAAAGATCCTCTCTAAACATGTGTTGGAGCCTCTTATTTATAGGCAAAGTTGGCTGAAGCTTTTGGAGGGAAAACAAAATAATTTGAACAATTTGAGTAAACTGCTCTTTGCATCCTCCAAGGGACAGTGCTTTATGCTATTTCGGTGCAAGAATGGGGCAGTGTTTCAGGACTGCTATGCAGCAGTTTTGGCCAGTGTACCATGTCTGAACTTGGCAGCAAGCATCTTTGAATATTTTATCCTTTCATTTTGACCCTCCTTCGACCAGATTCTTCTTCCAACACATTGTTTGACTTTCCTCCAACAAGTGTCCTTCGAACGAATCACCTTTGTGCATCGTTTGAAGGGGCCAAATGTGTCTTAAGGTGGCTCATGTCTAATCGAAAGCTTGCATGCCAGGGGGTACATGTGGTCAAACGAAAGACAAAATTTTCATATTCGAAAGAGACAAATAGGGAGCAAGAGGTGCAAATCGAAGGATGTTAAAAGATAGCCTTTTGCCTTGGAAATGAAATAGATTACAAGAGGCTCTTTTCCTTGTGAATCCAAACCAAACTGTGTCAGAGGCCCATGCCCAGTCAAAGGATGCAAGCCAAGCTTGTGTCGAAAGAGGTCAAAAGGCCAATCGAAGGATGCAAGCCAAGCTTGTGTCGAAAGAGGTCAAAAGGCCAATCGAAGGATGCAAGCCAAGCTTGTGTCGAAAGAGGCCAAAAGGCCAATCGAAGGATGCAAGCCAAGCTTGTGTCGAAAGAGGTCAAAAGGCCAATCGAAGGATGCAAGTCAAGCTTGTGTCGAAAGAGGTCAAAAGGCCAATCGAAGGATGCAAGCCAAGCTTGTGTCGAAATAGGTCAAAAGGCCAATCGAAGGATGCAAGCGAAACTTGTGTCGAAAGAGGCCAAAAGGCAAATCGAAAGAGCTGAAACGAAGAACACTTGTATTTCTCCAATTTTTGTCAAAATAACATTTTTATCTATTTTCTCCCTTTTTGACAGTTTCCTTTTAATTTTGGTACTGGAAAATCCCAATGCACTTGTTCAAGCTTGAACCTTGAAAATCCTTGTAAGAAAGGCCTTGAGAATTGAGAGGGTAAATTTTGGGGTACAACAGCTGCCCCTGTTCAATTTTCTTAAAACTGAGGATATAGATTGGCTTTCGAGCCTTTCGTGATCCGAAGGTGGAAGATAATTGAACACTAGAGTGCCCAAAAATTTGCACTCGCATGGTGTAGTATCAGCATTGTGATGTCGGGAATGGGCTTATAGATGCCATTTGGAGAGATGATGGATATTTATTGGAGATGGGCTTAAAGATGCCACTTGGAGAATTCCTGTTGAATTGTAATTTTGTAAGTTGAAAGAAAGAACCTGTGTAGGGTTGCCTGATGATGAGTCTGTGTAAAACTGCATCTTGGAAGGAAGGAACCTGTGTAGGGTTGACTGATGATGAGTCCGTGTGAAACTGCATCTTGGAAGGAAGGAACCTGTGTAGGGTTGACTGATGATGAGTCCGTGTGAAACTACATCTTGGAAGGAAGGAACCTGTGTAGGGTTGACTGATGATGAGTCCGTGTGAAACTGCATCTTGGAAGGAAGGAACCTGTGTAGGGTTGACTGATGATGAGTCCGTGTGAAACTGCATCTTGGAAGGAAGGAACCTGTGTAGGGTTGACTGATGATGAGTCCGTGTGAAACTGCATCTTGGAAGGAAGGAACCTGTGTAGGGTTGCCTGATGATGAGTCCGTGTGAAACTGCATCTTGGAAGGAAGGAACCTGTGTAGGGTTGCCTAATGATGAGTCCGTGTGAAACTGCATCTTGGAAGGAAGGAACCTGTGTAGGGTTGCCTGATGATGAGTCTGTGTAAAACTTCATCTAGAAAGGAGGAACCTGTGTAGGGTTTCCTGATGATGAGTCCATGTGAAACTGAATCTTGGAAGGAAGGAACCTGTGTAGGGTTGCCTAATGATGAGTCCGTGTGAAACTGCATCTTGGAAGGAAGGAACCTGTGTAGGGTTGCCTGATGATGAGTCCGTGTGAAACTGCATCTTGGAAGGAATGAACCTGTGTAAGGTTGCCTGATGATGAGTCAGTGTAAAACTTCATCTAGAAAGGAGGAACCTGTGTAGGGTTTCCTGATGATGAGTCCGTGTGAAACTGCATCTTGGAAGGAAGGAACCTGTGTAGGATTGCCTGATGATGAGTCAGTGTGAAAATGCATCTTGGAAGGAAGGAACCTGTGTAGGATTTCCTGATGATGAGTCCGTGTAAAACTGCATCTTGGAAAGAGAAGGAACTAGTGTAGGGTTTCCTGATGATGAGTCCGTGTAAAACTTCATCTTGGAAAGAGAAGGAACCGGTGTAGGGTTGCTTCATGATGATCAAGTAGATAATTGTCCTGTCTGGTTTCAGGTATTAATCTGGAACTTGAAAAGGTTGATGGTAGCCATCTGTTGATTGACCTTTTTCTGAAAAAGGTAAAACGTTAGTTGTATGCAATGTCATGATATATGAAATGCACAATATCACGATGTTCTCAAAATAAATGAGATTGTGTTGTATGCACTTATCATGTATGTAAGTAGGATGTATGAAATGCGAAATGTTAATGAATGTACTTTTGTCTGGGAAAATAAATCCTTGACAAAAGCTGGGGAGTCATTAAATCCTGGACTGCCGTTGAAGAGTATGTGTGTCTTCAAACTTTGCTTAGAATATTTCCAATGGATTCCTGTTTTGTTGTTTGAGGAGAACTCCGCTGGGGGAAGTTGAAAACTCTGTGGGGAGTATGTTTATTTCTGCTTAGGAAAAGAGTTTAGGAGTCTTAGTCGTCCGTTGCTCTACTGGGGAGTCGAAGTTGAACTGATATCTGGTCGGGTCCAGGTTTCACAGTAACTTGCTGGGGATTGTAGAGTAGTCTACTGAGGAAGAGGAGTTGTGGTCCTTTGATTTGTAGTGGTCGGAGAGGCAAACTCAAGTTTGGGAATCCTACCGTTTGTTGGGGAAATAAACCCTGTTGCTGGTCTGCTAGAGAGGTGACGACTTCGTTGGGGGAAAGTCTTTGAGGATTCTTGGGGTTTCCCAGCTGGGGGAAGGTTTTCAAAGATTAAACTCTTGCTGGGAGTCATTCTATGAGAAGGATTTTGGGGAGATTTGTCATTGCCCCTAGTAGCAAGTGTTTGTGACATTGCCAGAAAATGTTTAATTGTACGTAACCCTTCACTGAGATTGATGTTCAATGCCCCAAGTGACGG
This sequence comes from Vicia faba, assembly GCA_948472305.1. Classification (NCBI taxonomy): domain Eukaryota; kingdom Viridiplantae; phylum Streptophyta; class Magnoliopsida; order Fabales; family Fabaceae; genus Vicia; species Vicia faba. The sequence continues at coordinate 316,196,290 of OX451738.1, read as the reverse complement.
AGATGGAGACCTGCCCCTGGTTACTCTGCACTTCTTTGAGAGATTTCCTGGAATCTTGACTGGACTGCCCCAGGTGTGCTGGATAGTGACATGTCAAGTCCCCCTGTTTATAGGAGATTCGTCAATGGAAGTGTCATCCTTTTTGAAGTGATTTTGTTCACTGAGAGGGCTTTCATTCACTGGATATTCATTATGTGAATTTCTCCGCTGTTAAACAAATAGCCATATGCAAACAATGATATTCAAGTAATGCAAAGTTTATGTTTGTCTTGAAGTTTTTTTTTTGAAAATGCGTTTTAGCGAGTAAAGGAATTTTGTAAGAAAATTCAAACTCAGGATTTAGAGCAAAGCCTTACAGGAGTCAGGATACCTTTTGTAACAGTATGCTTTCGAACTAACTCATGCTTCAATTAGGACTTTTGAAGGGTTGTAATGTGGCTTGGTTCACGGTTTAAGAAACAAAGGATAAAGGCTCAAAGTATATTTGTACCCACCCGCTCTTCGTGATGTTCTTCAATCCTAAACTCAGCTAATTGTGCGTCGAACTCTATTCGAATTTGGAACGACGTTTTTGGTGATGGTTCACACAAGTTGAATTTGTTGGAAGGCGGTCATTTTTGCAACATTTTTCATGTTGTTGAGGATTTGTGGCGACCTCGTTCTTTTGATTTGTTATCCCTAACTTTTGCCTGACTGTTCCTGTTTTTGAGATTACAGTCAGCAGGATGCCCCAAATTTCTTAAGCCTCCTTTGTAGGTTTTGGCTTAGTGGGCTTTTCCTTTTTTTTGAGAGATAATGACTGCCTATGAGATAAGGAACCACCACTGTCTTTTGATTCCAGAGGAATGCTTTTGATGTCGTTCGTTGTATTACGAACTGAGAGTTTGCGACTTCAATGCACATCTTTTGAATTAACTGAGTGACTACCCTGCCCCAGGTTTAAAGGTTTCAATTTGTGTTTAAAACAGAAAACTTATACTTATTTGGCTCGAAGGGGTTGACTAGGGATTATCTTCCTTATAACTCCAGTGTTTAGGATTTGAAAGAAACGCCTGTACATCGTCAGCAAGGTCTGTTCAATAGCACACTGTTATGAGATTATGGCATTGTTTCGTCATCCTCCCTCTAAAGGCTTGTAACTTTTAGCAAGAGTTAAATGTCATAAAGAGAGTAAAAAGCACAGTTTAAATGTAATGAAAATGAGTGGATCAAATCAAGACAAACATATGCAATGCATTAATGAAACAAAGTTTGACATTAAAAGATAATTGTTTGAATAACAAAAGGAATTACAACTTGAAAATTCAAATGAAACAAAGACGCTCTCAATGATTTGCCAAAGAAGCATTGATTATGCTGGAGTCTCCGGAGGACCAAACTCAATCTCCTTGGCATCAATCAAATTCTGAATCTTGTACTTCGATGCCCAACAATCGTTAGTATCATGCCCGGGACTGTCAGAATGATAAGCGCACGTTGCATTAGGATTGTAGTTAGGAGAAGAAGTCTTGGGGTTTGGATGAGGTCCTATCAATGCAATCAGATTCATCCTCAACAAGTGTTGCATCGCTTGAGACAACGACATGTTAATGTTGGTGAACTGTCTTTTAGGCTCGTCTGGCCTTCGTTGATTTCCCTTTTGCTGTTGTCGGTGTGACGCAGAACCAGAGATCAGGACTGCCCCTACGTGTTGGTCACGACGACTCTTTTGACTGTACACAACATTGGACTCTTTCTTCCCACTGTAAGGCTTTTTCTGAGCATCAAAAGGTGTAGCTTCTTGAATCTTCCCACTTTTGATGCTAACTTCGACCCTTTCGCCGGTCAGTATTAGCTCGGTGAACCCGACTGAAGAGTTTCCGATCAAGTGTTTGAAGAAAGGCCCTGTCAAAGTTCCCATGAAGATGTCAATCAGCTCCCTGTCAGTTAAAGGGGGTTTCACTCTACCAGCCAGATCTCTCCACTTTTGAGCGTATCCTTTGAAGCTCTCGTTGGAACCCATGGTCATGTTCTGCAATTGCACACGAGTTGGTGCAAGATCAGCGTTATACTGATACTGTTTGTAAAAAGCAGCAGCTAAATCCTCCCAGGTGTGGATGCGAGAACTCTCCAATTGATAAAACCACTCGAGTTGAGTCCCTACCAAGCTTTCTTGGAAGTAATGGATCCAAAGCTTTGGATCAGTTGTGTATGGTTGAATCTTGCGGACATAAGACTTTAAGTGCATCTTAGGGCAAGAAACTCCATCGTACAGGGCAAAGGTAGGGACTTTGAACTTTGGAGGGATGACCACTCCAGAAACCAAACCCATGTCTCCTAAATCCAAGCCAGGTACTTGTTGAATCTCCATAGCACTGAGGCGATCCTCCAACTGTTTGTATTTGTCATCAGCGGGAGGATATTGTTCCTCGGAGTAGTCAACTTCTACTTCATCAATCTCCAAATTGTGGTCTTCTTCAAGACTATCCCTTATGTTGGATGGAGTTGAAATATCTAGAGCTCTCTTGACTGGTCCTCCAAGTCTTCTTCTCAAGTTCAAGACGCCTACTGACTTTTTGGACTTTTTCTTCTTTTCTTTGAGAAGGAGAGCTTTCAGGTCCTCTTTCCCTTTACCCATAGCCAGAAGCATTTGTTGGAACTGAGCGTTTTGAGCTTGGAGATCTTTCACCGTTTGTTCCATATCCATCTTACTGAAATAAACAGTAGGAAGATAAGGAGACCTGTATGGGAGAAACCTGTCATGATGCAATGCATGATATGTGGATGCATGTTTCCAAGAATCTCGCGGGGTAAACACAAGAAAATGTTAGAGGTTGAACTTTGATCAACATCTTTGATTGTAGAACTTCGTATCGGTGGATGTCTTTCCACGAGAATCAAGCTCACCATGTCAAGTGGGTCATAGCCCCTGATTCAAGTTGTTGCACTTGATTTTTGACGGCGTTTGTTTAGAGGATAACCCTCTTGCCCCTTGGTAGACATCTGGTTCAACGTGACCCTGCATCGAAAGACCCTCGAGATCCTTGAAATGGTTATTGAAAATGCTATGGTATGATGGTATGATGTTATGTACATATATGCAAAAGTAAGCAAGTGTATATACAGACAGTCATATTCACACAGAGCAAACAAGTCCTTAGGTTTAGGCTTGCATGGAGTTTAGGCATTACCCTCTTTCAGTTTAGTTGGTTTAAACCTGTCCTAAAAATAGTAACCGGGTTCTAGAGGATCTCAATATCACTGACTACCCTCAATCGGTCATAATTCCAGTTTAGCAACCTTTTCTTGCAGTCAGAATCATCGCGAGAGTTTAGTCTCAATGAGTGTAGCATACTGCTACTGTTCTATGGCCAAGTTGGTCAATTTAAGGTTCTAAGGTCAGTTGGTGCTTAATGACTCCTTAGAAGACCCATATTCTCCTCGTTCCAACACAAGGGATATCGGTACAGACCAAGGTGTCACACCAACGTAGCTACTGCTTCATCCGTGTCGGTCTACGCCGGACAGATCCCTCACAGTTTATTGCTACTTACCTAAAGGGTATCCTCAGATCCGGGTTAAGATCTATAAAACTCCGATACAAGCCCACAAAATTAAAGCATACAAATCATACAATTGAAAACACAATGATCTAAAACCCTAAGGTAACCCCACTTTTAGAATTATCCCCAGCAGAGTCGCCAGTTATGCGATACGGTGGGAGAACTGACTTGGGATTTTGCGTTTGTATGCGCAAATGTTCGGTTTAGCAAGAGTCGCCACCGACTTTTTATTTATCCTAAGGAAAGGTCAAAAAGCACAGGAAAGACCTTTGAGATGTTTTCATGGGTTCGGGGGGTAGATTATGAAAAGGGAAGGTGCTAGCACCCTTTTCATCCATGGTTATCCATGGGCTCTTAGTTACTTCTTTTAGATCACTTGCCTTTGCTTTTCAATTGTTTAAAATGGTGCTTTGTGTGTGGGGTTTTGAAAATGTTTTGAAAAAGATGCCTTGTCTAGGCAACCTTTGTAATAATTCTTGTTTGAATGTTTTACAAAGGTGTTTGTCTTTTTGAAAAGATGTTTCAATGTTTTTGAAAGTTGTTTGGAAGTTGTGTTGTGATGTGTGTTTTGAAAAATGGCAAGGATGTTTTGCAAGTTTGATCAAGTAACTAAGAGTTATCTACCCTATTTTACTCAAATATCTTTCTTATGCTTTTTAACCCTTTTAACAGTGTTGTTTCACCATTGTATTTGGTGAACAACCTTGCGTTAGGATGTTGAACGGGAAGGGCGCGGGACGTCGTATGCAATCATTGAAGGCAACTTGTGAGACGCTCTAGCAATTTCGTAAGGGACGAGATCGTTTTATCGAAGGCAACATCGAGGGTCATCGAGGGACTACTATCTTTGTTTATCGAAGGGACATTTGCTAGAGTGTCTCATACTCGAGGGACATGATTGCATTTTCCGAGGCAACAAGCGAGATTACCCTAAGGGTGCATGTGTGCAAAGTGTGTTTTATTGCATGCATTTATCTTTGATTAGGGGTTGTCTACTTGTTGGTTTTATCTTTCCATACACACCCTATTTACTAGCAAGCATATAAAAGTAATAAAGCGCATAAAGATAAAATCCTACGCTATTACAACCATATTGAATTGCATGGAAATATAAAGGCAAAAATAAAATAAAAGCAAGAAAAATGAGGGTCTTTCGACCCAGGCAGCAGCACTCTTCGATTCTGCACTTTCTGGCTCTCTTCGATTTGGCCTGAAAAGGGTGAAGGCATGACTTTCGACTGAGGCCTCACGGTCAGCATGTTGTGCCTTTCGATTGGGACCAGCAGGACAACATGTTGTGCCTTTCGATTGGAACCAGCAGGACAGCATGTTGTGCCTTTCGACTGGGCCTGGAACCAGTATAAGATGCAGTCTGCCTTTCTGCCTCCTTCGATTGGGCCTGGAGTCAGTAAGGAAGCCTGAGGCTTCGTTTCATATTCCTGTTTCCTGTTTATTTCGTTTGAGATATTAAATAGCAATATGGCCTAAGGCCATGCTATCATTACCTCAGGGGCAGGTTAGTTCTTAAAGCATCTGTAACTAACCAAAGAACCAAACCAAAAGGAGAAGCAATAAAAAACAAACTAAAGGGTGGAAACGAAAAGGTAACAAACACTACGTATATATTTGAAACGAAAAGGAAGCTTATTTACATGTTATGCTAGAAATGAAGGGTTCAAGGTTAATAATGACTTACCTTGCTTGAGACTGGAATGTGTGCTGGGCCTTTAAGTGGTTTCCTTGAATGCTTCTGGATTCGAAGGGAGGAACCAGGGGTTATGTCTTTGATACTGGATTCGAAAGAGAAGAACAAGTGTGAGGTTCTTCCTACTGGATTCGAAGGGTAACAAGGTATAGGGATGTTTCAGATTCTAAGGGGATGAGTGTTTGGATTCTGGGTATGTGTTGGATGAGTGTTTAAGTGTTTGAGAAAATTTGGTGTTTTTGAGAATTTTCTGAAGATTCGTTCGCCTGGCCAAAAGATCCTCTCTAAACATGTGTTAGAGCCTCTTATTTATAGGCAAGGTTGGCTGAAGCTTTTGGAGGGAAAACAAAATAATTTGAACAATTTGAGTAAACTGCTCTTTGCATCCTCCAAGGGACAGTGCTTTATGCTATTTCAGTGCAAGAATGGGGCAGTGTTTCAGGACTGCTATGCAGCAGTTTTGGCCAGTGTACCATGTCTGAACTTGGAAGCAAGCATCTTTGAATATTTTATCCTTTCATTTTGTCCCTCCTTCGACCAGATTCTTCTTCCAACACATTGTTTGACTTTCCTCCAACAAGTGTCCTTCGAACGAATCATCTTTGTGCATCGTTTGAAGGGGCCAAATGTGTCTTAAGGTGGCTCATGTCTAATCGAAAGCTTGCACGCCAGGGGGTACATGTGGTCAAACGAAAGACAAAATGTTCATATTCGAAAGAGACAAATAGGGAGCAAGAGGTGCAAATCGAAGGATGTTAAAAGAGAGCCTTTTGCCTTGGAAATGAAATAGATTACAAGAGGCTCTTTTCCTTGTGAATCCAAACCAAATTGTGTTAGAGGCCCATGCCCAGTCGAAGGATGCAAGCCAAGCTTGTGTCAAAAGAGGTCAAAAGGCCAATCGAAGGATGCAAGCCAAGCTTGTGTCGAAAGAGGTCAAAAGGCCAATCGAAGGATGCAAGCCAAGCTTGTGTCGAAAGAGGCCAAAATGCCAATTGAAGGATGCAAGCCAAGCTTGTGTCGAAAGAGGTCAAAAGGCCAATCGAAGGATGCAAGTCAAGCTTATGTCGAAAGAGGTCAAAAGGCCAATCGAAGGATGCAAGCCAAGCTTGTGTCGAAAGAGGTCAAAAGGCCAATCGAAGGATGCAAGCCAAGCTTGTGTCGAAAGAGGCCAAAAGGCCAATCGAAAGAGCTGAAACGAAGAACACTTGTATTTCTCCAATTTTTGTCAAAATAACATTTTTATCTATTTTCTCCCTTTTTGACAGTTTCCTTTTAATTTTGGTACTGGAAAATCCCAATGCACTTGTTCAAGCTTGAACCTTGAAAATCCTTGTAAGAAAAGCCTTGAGAATTGAGAGGGCAAATTTTGGGGTACAACAACGACTTCGCTCTCATTACATGTTCCCTATATGATAGTTTTGTTGAGTTCCCTTTAACATGTAAATTAGGGTAGGATTTTCCCTTATGCTCAACCTTAGGATCAACCATTGTGTGATAACACTAGGGATAGTGCTAGGCTAGTTTCCCTTAGTTGTTTTTTCCTTTCTTTTCATTTTTGCATCTTAAAACAAAAATTTGTTTTCTTGGTAAATCATAATACATTTCTAATGAACTCAAACCCTTCTTCAAAGTAAAAGATACAAACCAATCTTGCCTTGTCTGTGTTATCTTGAAGCCGATGTATCACCATCACACATGTTTGTTATCCTACATTGATTCTCAATATCATTGTTAGGTGTGATGTTTCGTCATATGTTTCATTGATGTGTTGCCATCTTTGCCATGATATCTTGTTATCTCTTAGCTGATGTTTCGCCATCGCACATTTTTCTGAAGTCGATGTTTCGCCATCGCACATGTTTGTTATCCTACATTGATTCTCAATATCATTGTTAGGTGTGATGTTTCGTCATCTATTTCATTAATGTGTTGCCATCTTTGCCATGATATCTTGTTATCTCTTAGCCGATGTTTCGTCATCGAACATTTTTCTGAAGCCGATGTTTCGCCATCACACATGTTTGTTATCCTACATTGATTCTCAATATCATTGTTAGGTGTAATGTTTCATCATCTGTTGTATTGATGTTTCGCCATCTTTGCCATGTTATCTCTTAGCCGATGTTTCGCCATCGCACATTTGTCTGAAGCCGATGTTTCACCATCACACATGTTTGTTGTCCTACTTTGATCCCCAATATCACTGCTAAGTGTGATGCTTTGTCAACCGTTTTATCATTTGGTGTTTCTCTATCTTTAACATGTTACTTTGTTATTATTTAGTCGATGTTTGATCACCTCATTTGTTTGTTGTTTCTTTCGATGTTTTTCCATCTTAACTATTTTTGTTTGTCTTAATTAAAACACACAAACCAACCAAAACACATAAGCCGAACTATGGCTGCTCTGATTCCTTAAAAGGAATACGTAGGCATTAGGGTGGGGTCCAACCGAGCATAATTATTATTTTCCCTACATTATTTTATTTTTCCTTTTGCATGCATTCCCTTTTCAGTGATAAACCATAGACATAGGATTTGACCACACCCATTAGATTAGACAACAAGAGTGGATACCGTAGAGTACTACGGGCGTGTGGGGTGCTAACACCTTCCCCTCGCGTAACGGACTCCCTTACCCGATCTATCGGTCGAAAGACCGTGATTTCTCCCTTTTCAAGTTTTCTCAATGTTTACCTTTCCCGTTCGGCGGGATAAAAGACATTCGGTGGCGACTTCATTGATGTTTCATTAACATCCAGATGACAGGTTCCGACCGCGTAGTTTCATCTGGCGACCTCACTGGGGAAAGATTGACCTTTTGCTGGTCCATCCCGGAGTCGATCCTAGCTCTTATTTGTTTTCTTTTTGGGTGTTTATTTTACCGCATTGCATATTTATCTGTTTGCATTGCATCCTATGTGCGCTTTACTTTCTGCATACTGGATTTGGCTGGACTATTTGGATTCTGGATTTTTTGGTGGGTGGGTTGTTCCATGAGGTAAAAGGCCTCATACCCAGGCTATGATTGAATTCCATAGGAACTAGGAATAGAGTGGTCATGGCAGCTACGAGGCGAATGCTTTGTAGACCTGACCATGAGACCCATGACTTCGGAGGTAGTTCGGATAGGTGTTATCGTATGATAATACCGACATTCGAGCTCTCGTACTCTGATTTGGCTTTTAACCTTACCTTGACCTAGACTACACCCGTGAGAGGGGCGGGAAAACTTTTCTTACAGGTACAGGTACTGTTGGTGACTTTGTGTTGCGAAGGTGACTCAGGTTCCCATGATAGTTTTGAAGCTTTGGGATTTTTCTTTTGATCTTGAGTGGTGTTGTTTTGTAATGGTCCAGCCACGATCCAGTGTGAAACTTTGATCCTGTCATATTGCATCACAACATATTTATTTCTAAAAAAAATATAAAAAAATAACTAGCATGCACATGTCATTTTCCAGGTACATTCAAGAGTCTTCTTTCCATCAGAAATGGATGGTCTCCCTCCAGTTAAGTTTGATTCAGTTTGTATTAAAGAGCTCACCAGGCATACTTTCTCTTATCAGATTCCTACCATTGATGTGTCCGAATTGAAGAGGTTGAGTTCTTATCTGAAGGGTGATGTTCTGAATAATTTCAACAAAAATTATGGCAACTTGTTACTAGTCCTTAACACCCCAGTTGACCCGATGGCTTTGATCACTCTCTTCCAGTTCTATGACAAAGAATTATGATGCTTTACTTTTCAAGATTATCAACTGGTCCCCACACTAGAAGAGTACGCGTACCTACTTAATATCAAATTGACCGATGAAGTTCCTTTTGTCCAAGTGATGGAAAAGCCGAAGTTCGAGGTTGTTGCTGAAATTCTTCATTTGAGTTGGAAAGAGGTGAAAGACAATTGGAAGTCGAGTGAGGGTACTACATGGTTTTATTTGGATTTCTTAGGGAAGAAAGCTGAAGTCTGGGCAAAGAAAGGCAATTGGAGTGACTTCAGCACTCTGTTTTCTCTCATGATATACGAAATCGTCCTCTTCCCTCACAAGAGAAATTTTATGGATTTGGCGGCTATTTGTGTTTTTAGAAACAAGAACCCGATACCAACACTCTTGGCAAATACTCTTTATACCATCTATTCCAGGCATGGAAAAGGTGGTAATGTAAGTTTATGTCATTCGATGTTGTATCAATGGCTTAAGCTGCATCTACCAGTAAGTGGCCCTTTCATGGATACCAGGCATTCTCTCCGATGGTCATCAAGGCTTGTCAACCTTACTTCATTTGATATCCAGTGGAATTATGACATAGGGGAAGTACGAAGTATTATCACTAGCTGCAGAGATTTCCCTAATGTTCCCCTCATAGGAACTAAGGGTAGTATCAACTATAATCCTGTGCTTGCTTATTGTCAATTGGGATATGCAATAGATGGACCGCCAAAGGTTGAGGAGGTGTCTGAATCCGTGTATTTTGTTAGAGCAAGTGATCCTGTGATGTTTAAGAGAGTGACAAGTGCTTGGAAGGGAATTCACAAGAAGGATAGAAATACTTTGGGCAAGAAAGTTCCTATTGCTAGGGTTTCTTACCTGGAGTGGGTTAAAGCCAGGGTCAAGATCTTACGGTTACCATTTGCAAGGTTGGCTCCTCTATAAGAGCAACCTCCTGCTGTTCCGAGTAACATGGTGCCTACCGAGATGTTGACCCAGGTTCATGTTGAGAACATTCAGCTTCATGCAAAAGACCGTGAGGCGGGGATGAAACTTTATTGGGCAGACCAAGAAAGGGCCTACTTAGCTCGCAAACTCAAAGAAGCTCAAGGGGAAACTTCTGATGCAACCAATTTTAGGAAGAGGTCTCATGCTGAAATGGAAGAAGAGTTGAGTAAGACCCAGCAAGAGTGCCAGAAGCTTCAGGTATCTGAGAATAGCTACAGGAAGAAGATTCAAAACTTAGAGAAACAACTCAAAGACAAAGATGCTCAGCTTAAGAAGGAAGTAGCCCAGAAGCGTGTCGCGGAAGATCGGTTCCAAGAAAGTAAAATAGTCGCATCTCAACTTTTGAAGGAGAAAACCAGACTTGAAGAGTACTGTCAACATCTTGAAGCATGTCTAATTCCGAAGATTTAGTTCTGTTATTTACTTTTGGTATATTTGGTCACCCCCAGAATTGTTGGAAGGGACCAATTGATTGTTATTATTATTCAGTTCTTTTTGCTTTATTGTTAAGACATGTATTTAGTTGTTTATCATTTTACTCTTAATTGTCCGAAGTCACTTGGACATCGTTCCTTTTGTTTGTAAATAATTGAAGTGTTCATCTTATTATCCTTCTCTTTTGATTGTATGGTCGCACGCCGTGACTGATGAATAAAAGGACTCTTGGATACCTGGAAATAACAAACATATCATGCACATCATGCATTTCATAACATTACAGGTTATCTCAAGACGATTTTCTTATTCTGCTGCTTTTCTTATTCAGAATTCAAGACGACTACTCATCGGTATTCCCCAGAAACAACTTTCCAAGACAGATGGAACAGGTTCAAGCTGAACTCGCTGAAATGAGGGCCCAAATGGCTACTCAGATGACTCAGTTCATGAAGGTCATCACCAATGTGAATTGCCGACATGAGGAACTAGCTGCCATTGTCAACAACCAGCGCCACTATCCAGGGGATGGTGGAAATCAAGGGCTCTATCAGAACATTTCTGTAGGATTAGGGGATGTGCAAGATCAGCCTGCTGGAAATTTTCACGGGATGCCCGAAAACCCTTTTGTGCGCAACGTAGGGAAGTTTCCCCCGTCTTCTGGACCTCGTCTTGTGGGGAACAGAAGAGCTAATCAGGGCGGTGTAAGGAATTATCAGGAGAAGGATTTTGACTTTGACCAGGATGAAGATCAATTTTCTGTTCGACATTCAGAGCCGGGGGTTCAGATTGAGGATATGAAGTATCATTTATTGGAAGAGCGTCTGAAGGCTGTGGAAGGGCAAGGAGTCCTTGGTATGGATGCTAATGATCTCGGGTTGGTGTCTGGGGTGAAAGCTCCTCCAAAGTTAAAGCCTCATACATTTGAAAAGTACAACGGAACGTCGTGTCCTATTACTCATGCAACTGCTTATTTCTGGAAGATGTCGGTACATACTGAGGATCAGGGGCTTTTGATTCATTTTTTCCAAGATAACCTATCTGGGGCATCCCTGGAGTGGTACATGAAGTTGGAGAAAACTCATATTCGTTGCTGTAATGATCTTGCTCGGGCTTTTGTCAAACATTATCAGTACAATGTGGATATGGCGCCCAATCGTACTCAGTTACAGAATATGTCACAGGGACCAAAAGAATCTTTCAAGGAATACGCTCAGAAGTGGCGTGAGTTGGTTGCGAGGGTTCAACCTCCACTCATGAAGAGAGAACTAATTGATATGTTTATGAGTACCCTACAAGGACCATTATATGAACATATGATAGGAGGCACTTCGGCAGGATTTGCAGACTTGGTTATGGCTGGTGAAAGAATTGAAGTGGGTTTGAAATTGGGAAAAATTCAGATTGGAGGTTCTAGTGGCTCATCAGGGGGCAGTAAGAAACCATTCAACACTTACCCTAAGAAAAGGAAAGGCGACGCAAGCGCGGTTTACTCTCATAGAGGAAGAAGAGAGGATCGTCAACACCAATAAATCAATGCTGTTTCTATTCATGTTAGTGCTCCTCCGCAGCAAAGACCAAATACAGTGCCGCAACAACAAAGGAAGCAAGATGGTCCTTGTCAGTATAATAACCAACAGCAGAGACAACCAAGGAAATTTGATCCCTTGCCAGTAACTCTTACTGAAGTGCTCCACCACCTGCTTGATTTGAAGTTAATCAGTTTGAGAAATATGCCGCCACCACCCGCAAGACTTCCTCCTAACTATGATGCTAATGCAAGATGTGAATTCCATTCAGGCAGAGTTGGTCATTATACTGACAATTGTTTTACATTGAAGCGCAAGGTACAAGACTTGTTGGACGCTAAGGCTATTGAGTTTAATCTAGTGACTGGTCCGAATGTTACTCAGAACCCAATGCCAAGGCATGGAGGGGGTGTTGTGAATATGGTTGACGATAATGGTGAAGTGTTGAATTTGATCATGAATGTGGAATAAGTAACTACTCCGTTGATCTATGTTAAGAGGTATTTGCTTGACAATTCTATTTTCTCGGGTCGTACTTCAGAGTGTGCCAAGTGTAGAGAGTAACCGAAGGGCTGTGATGATTTAAAAGCCGGTATCCAGTTGATGATAAAGGAGGGTTCCCTGTAGTTCGATAGAAAACCGAGCTACCGCAAGGTCACTGAAGAGGATGTTGCTGTAATATCTATTCCTTACACCCCTGCGCGCATTCCTGCCCCATCAAGGGCACCTCCTTTGATGATTATGGTACCTGGTCCCATGCCGTATACCAGTGAGAAGTCGGTCCCATGGAATTACGGTGCCGATGTTTATTACCATGGGGTAAAGCAGGAGGTTAATGCTCATTTGTCTGAGGAAGAACATGTTGAAGGTGATGAAGAGGAAGTCCATAACTTTTCTGGTGTGGGTCGAATGACTAGAAGCGGGAGAGTATTTGGTCCTTCCAATGTACAAGATGCGGAAGATGCTTCTGCAAGAGAAAAAGGAAAACAACAGGTAATGATCGGTAATCCAAGGGTTACACCATCCAATGTGAATCAACCAATTCCGATACCAGAAGCTTCTTCATTCCCCGATGAGGTTGAAGAGTTAATGCGAATTATCAGAAAGAGTGATTATAACATAATTGATCATCTGAGCCATACTCCTTCTAAGATGTCTATCTTGTCTCTGTTGATTTATTCAGAACCTCACAAAAATGCTTTGATGAAGTTGTTAAAGAATGCGTTCGTGCCACATGAGATAATAGTCAATCAGTTCGAGAATGTCTGTGCTAATATATTTGCCGAGAATGGTTTGGGCTTCACCGATTTTGATCTTCCTCCGGAGGGACCAGACCATAACAAAGCGTTGCATATTTCAATGGAGTGCAGGGGCACTACTTTATCCCGGGTTTTGGTAGACACGGGATCGTCTTTAAATGTATTGCCCAAATCAGCATTGATGAAAATTGATTATTCTGGACTGGAGCTGCGCCCTAGTGACTTGATGGTGAAGGCATTTGATGGGTCTCAAAGGTCAGTATTTGGGGAGGTGGAGCTACCAATCAAGGTTGGTCCTCGCACCTTCACAACTAAATTTTTTGTGATGGATATACAGCCAGCATACTGTTGCTTGGTGGGGAGGCCGTGGATTCATAGAGCAAGAGAAGTCACTTCTACTCTTCACCAGAAACTCAAATATCTTGCAGAGGGAAAGGTGATAACTGTATGTGGCGAGGAAGAGTACATCGTGAGTCATTTGAAATCATTCCGCTATGTTGAAGTTGAAGGCGAGATACATGAAACTCCGTTTCAGGAGTTTGAGACAGTTCATGCTGTCAATTTTCCTTCTCCAGAGCAGAAAAGGAAATCGGAAACTGTTATGTCTTCTCTCAAAGATGAAAAAGCTATGGTGGAAGGTGGTAACCCTGAAGGTTGGGGTCAGGTGCTAGACGTTACTCCAAAGTTTGATAGGTTTGATCTTGGTTTTAGCCCAGGTCAACAGAGTGAAACTCCCAGAGCATCTAGTTTATCTACTCCTGTGAAGTTTTCCCGTCCTTGTGCTACTCAAGAAGGGCACGTCAATGCAGTGGGTGAAGATAGGGTTTATGGCTACAATGTTGAAGATTGGATTCGTCTGAGTATTCCAGGCCAAACACTCAACAATTGGACTTCTGTGGATGTTATCCAAGTTTCAAGCGCTGAGGAGTAATTTTCTTGTTTCTTTTATTGTCATATCATAATTCCTACGCTCTGCCCAAGGCGTAGTGAATCATTTGTGTAGGGCCACCATGTTTATTTTTCAAGATTATCATGAAATAAAGGACGTTTTTTGCATTCAAAATTTTGCTTCTTTTTTTTAAATGGCAATGTTTCTCTTTTCACACACTGTCACTAAAAAACGCAAAAATGTCATTCATGCAGATGCACTTCCACCACGGATTCTATCGTTGACAACTCTGCTATGGCTCATTATGACTTTGATACTCCTATTTATCAAGTTGAAGAAGAAGCATATGAGGATTGTGATCTTCCTGAGGGTTTAGCAAGATTGTTAAAACAAGAGGAGAAGGTTATCCAGCCGAATCAGGATTCAATTGAGGTGGTGAATGTTGGCACAAAGGAGGTAAGAAGAGAAGTCAAGATAGGGGCAGATCTCGAAGAAAGTATAAAGGCCAGATTGGTTGAGCTACTCCGTGAGTATTCTGATATCTTCGCCTGGTCTTAATAGGATATGCCTGGGTTGGATACATACATAGTGGTGCATCGGATGCCGCTCAAAAAAGGTTGTTCTCCTATCAAGCAAAAGCTCTGAAGAACTCATCCTGAGATGTCCAAGAAGATCAAAGAGGAGGTCCAAAAGCAGTTGGACGTAAATTTCTTAAAGGTTGTCAATTATTCGCCATGGATTGCAAATATTGTGCTTGTGCCCAAGAAAGATGGTAAAGTCAGGATGTGCATGGATTATAGGGATTTGAACAGGGCCAGCCCTAAAGATGATTTCCCTCTCCCGCATATTGATGTGCTGGTCGATAATACTGCTCATTCCAAGGTGTTCTCGTTCATGGATGGATTTTCAGGTTACAATCAAATTAAGATGGCTCCGGAGGATATGGAGAAGACAACATTCATCACGCCTTGGGGAACTTTCTGTTATAAAGTGATGCCATTTGGTTTGAAAAATGTCGGGGCAACATATCAGCGCGCCATGGTCACCCTCTTTCATGACTTGATTCACAAAACGATTGAGGTATATGTGGATAATATGATTGCTAAGTCTGACACGGAAGAGGAACATCTTGTTCATCTGGAAAAATTGTTTGAGAGACTGAGGCAGTTCTTGCTAAGGTTGAATCCGAATAAGTGCACCTTCGGGGTGAGATCCGACAAACTGTTGGGTTTTATTATAAGTGAGAAAGGTATCAAGGTGGACCCGACCAAGGTAAAAGTGATACAGGAAATGCCTGAGCCAAGGACAGAGAAGGAAGTACGTGGTTTCTTGGGAAGGTTAAACTACATTTCTAGGTTTATTTGTCATCTCACAGCCACTTGTGAACCTATGTTCAAGTTGTTGAAGAAAAGTCAGACAGTGAAATGGAATGAGGATTGTCAAAAGGCCTTTGACAAAATAAAGGAGTATTTGCAAGAACCTCTGATACTCATGCCTCCAGTGGAAGGAAGTCCACTAATCATGTATCTAACTGTGTTGGAAACCTCAATGGGTTGTGTCCTCGGTCAACACGACGAGACAGGGAAGAAAGAACATGCTATTTACTACTTGAGTAAGAAGTTTACGAAATGCGAGTCAAGGTACTCATTGCTGGAAAAGACTTGTTATGCGCTTGCCTGGGCCACCAAACGTCTGAGGCAATACATGTTAACTCACACCACCTACTTGATATCCAAAATGGATCCAATCAAGTACATTTTTGAGAAGACAACTCTTACAGGCAGGGTAGCTCATTGGCAGATGATACTCACCGAATATGATATCCAATACATTACTCAAAAAGCAATTAAGGGTAGTGTACTGGCCGGCCATCTTGCTCATCAGCCCATGAACGATTATGAACGATGAAGTTTGATTTTCCAGATGAGGAAATTGTGTATATTTGGGATTGTAATATGCTAGACCCAGACGAAGGACCCGAGCCGGGATCGCGTTGGGCGCTTGTTTTTGATGGTGCCTCCAATGCCATGGGCAACGACGTCGGAGCTGTTATCACTTCCCCTGAGGGATATCACATTCCTTTCACGGCTCGTATTTGTTTCGATTGCACTAACAACATGGCCGAATATGAGGCTTGCATTTATGGCATTGAAGCGACAATCGACCTGCGCATCAAGTTTTTGAAAGTTTACGGGGATTCCAATCTTGTTATTAGCCAGATTAATGGAGACTGGGAGACTCGCCATCAGAACCTAATTCCCTATTGTTGTACCCCAAAATTTTCCCTCTCATTTATCAAGATTTTTCCTCACAAGACCCCTTGGACCCAAGACAAGATTAGGGTTTGCTCAGCTCAAGACATCTCCTTGCACTGATAACCTGAAATTAGGGTTTGAGTTTGCCCAAGGATTTTTTGACCATCAATGCTTCATGTGACCTTCATACACTATCTTGGACCCCTAATATTGCTCATACCAAGTTTCAAGCCTTGAATCACATTTTTGCTCAGTCAATTGGACAATTGACCTAAAAATCAACTGTATTGGGGAAAAGTCAACCATGGCCAATTTACAGTCAAACTTCATAATTTTTGATCCACAACAACATTTTAGACTCATATGTACCATTTGATCCAGTTTGGATCACAACTCCTCAAGAAATTTGATCAAATCATCAAAAGGGCAAAATGGTCAAAATTAGGGTTTTGACTGAGAAAGGGCAATTTCTGATTTTTAACCTAGCCAATGACCAGTTGGGTTCAAGCATGATTTAAAGGAGTCAATGGCATCATCTTGACCTAATCAAATAGTTCAAAAGATCTCAAGTACATAGGATTGACAGATGAATTTTGCAGTCAATTGATTAAAAGTCAACTGTGCACTGAAAAGTCAAACTTTGACTTTTTGGTCAAAATCAAGTGCCAAAGGTCATAATTCATCAATATATGTCAAAATGTGAAACTTGTTGACCAAGAAACCTAAAATTGCAAATTAGGGTTTTAATTTGAAATTTTTCATAACTTAGAATTTTTCTAAGTATGGAAAATTTCTTATTTTTTCCCAACTTTTCCCAACTTTTTCACCATGATGCAATTGGATTCAAAGAATACTTCCAACATGAAAGTTGTAGTCCTCCATGAAATCTACAACTTTTATTCACAAAGTTTTCCAAAAAGATGCTTGGATCTCAAGTTATGATTTTGTGAAGAGGGGTCCATAAACTAAATAACTTAGTGAAATTTTGCCCTATTTTAGGCAGGTTTTTGACTTAACTTCATGACAACTTTTCACCTAGTTCCAAGAGGTATCTCAAGTTGAATTTAAAATATGGATTGTATAGAATTTTGCAAGATTTCCAAAATGTCCAAGAACTCTCCAAGATCATTTGTGGATAGGGAGAATCGAAGAAGAGAAAGTGGAATTTTGTCACTTTTGTTCAAGTCATTTTTCACAATGCATCAAGTTGCAAATCTGATCAAGCATGCTTGTACCTTGCATTACAGGTCCTAAAACCCTTCCATACTCCATAATTAAATGCTAACTCAATGGATAATGGCTTTATTTTGACCTTTGGAGCATTGTACAAAGAATTATTCCATAAATGACCAAAAGTTCATAATGCCATTTTGATAAAGCAAGCTTTTCCAACTTTATCAGCCTTGAGACTTGGACTTGTTCCTTGAGTACAGGCATTTTCCATAGATCACAAGAAAAGTATACAAACCCTTGCAACTCACAAGATAGCCAAGTACATGCCTGCTAGCATGGTCACTTCACCTTTCTTCAAAAACAAGAAAAATGGCCAAAAGGTAGAGAACTTGTACATCTGATAAAGGGAGGACTTGGCCTCATTCTAAACAACTTCACATACTTGTTACAAGCCAAAACACGAATTGATAGCAACCAAAGCACTCTCAAACACAAAAACACAAATTTCTGCCCAAATAGGGCAGCTTCTGCAAAAGACTTGCCAACTCAAAATTTGCTCGTGCGTTTTGCCTTGTAACACTTCAAACATCTTCCATACATCCTACCTAAACCATCCAAGCCTTTGCACTACAACTGTAACCCCTATTTCAGACATCACCGTTCTCACTTTGGAAGGTTGCAACTTAACTTCTACAGGGAGTTTCAACCATCCACAAGGCCAACTAAGCATTGGAAAAGTTTGAGGGAACTTCAAGGAAGCTCACACGATCCTCAGGCCTCACTCAAAGTTCCCACATTTCCATATCCAAATCCAGCTGAAGGAGGTATTTCTCAAAACTTTATCTCTCTATTTTGGCATCCTCAAGCCACGATTTGTGAAGCAAAGATGTAGTCCTTAACATGGTGAAGCTGTACATATGCATAGTTGTCATTTATATTAACTGAGTAGTGAGAATTTGAAGCTTGAAGTTCATGAAAAAATTAGGTCAGAATATAGGGCTATGGAAATTCTCCCTGATCTTTGAGAGTTAGATTATGAATCTTATATCATTGGAATCGTGATAAAAAATGCTATATGTTTCATGTTGCAAGTTTTTGTTTTTGTGCAAAGAATAGCAAGTTGCAGGTTTTGAAAAAACGCGCGCAAGGAAGTGACGGAGGACATGGACGAAGATGTTCTGGGCCTGGCGCGCCTTGGGCTTCTGTTTTTGCTTCCCATACCCCCTGACTTGATATTCACACCCCCTTTGCATATTTGTTTTATTTTTCATTTTTTCTTTTTATATTTTTATATTTATTGTTTTTAATTCTTTTTCTCAACAATAAAAAATCACAGAAATATTTTCTTTATTTTTTGCATTTTTATTTTATTTTTATTTTATTTTTTGCATAATAAAATAGTTTACTAGAATAAATAGAACTTTATTTTCATAAATAAATTGTAAATACAATTTAAAAATACTATATATTTTTATTTTTATTATTTAACACATAAAAATAATTATTTTCATACATATTTTAATTTTTAATATTTATACATAGTGATATTATTTATTACTTCTTGTACAAAAAATGGATAAAATAAATAATAGAAAACATTTATTTTCTTTAATAAAAAATTAGGATTTCCCCTTTCAAAAATAATAATGTTATTTTTTCTTATTTTTAGGACTTAAATAATTTTTTTTTCATACATAAAACAAATACAAAATATTTTTTGCATAATTATATTTTATTGCATATTTAAACACTTGTTTATTTATTTAAATTGCAATATTCAATTGGGTTGTAATAGTATTTTAGGGTTTTATTTTGTGCAATATTCCCCATTCAAAAACTTGTATCCCCCCTCCCATAATAATTGTTGTAACAGCTTAGATTTATTTTACGCAATTTATCGCATTATATACATGTTTAATAAACTAGGGTTTTGCGTGACAAGACAAAATCAAACAAATACAAGACCTAATACAAGACAAACAAATGTATGTAAAATGACACACATTGCACACAAGCACTCCTTAGGGTTTCACCCACTTTGTTGCCTTAAAAATGGCCATGGTATGCATGCAAAGTATCTTGGCAAAAACAAAACAAAACAAAAGATCATAGTCCCTCGACGACGCTAGACAAGGTTGCCTAAAACAAATGATCTTGGTCCCTCAAAATGCTAAAGATACTTGGAAATATTTCTATCACGGTCATACGATGACCCACGCCCGTCCCGTTTAACATCCAAAGATAGGGTTGTTTACCAAAGCAATGGTAAAACAACAATGTCAAAGGAATAAAAATGTATAGGAAAGACTTTTGAATAGGTTAGATAGTTCCTAGTTGCTTGCTCTCTTCAAAACAATCCTTGCTATTTTCAAAAACTCACACACACATTTCAAAACATTTTCAAACACCTTTCAAAACGTTGAAACATTTTTCAAAAGACAAACATCTTTGTATACATTCTTACGAACAAGAATCATTACAAAGATTGCCTAAACGATGGCTTCTTTTCAAAATAATTTCAAAATCACACCAAACACAAAGCACCATTTCAAACAATTGAAAAAGCAAAGCAAGTGATCTAAGCAAGTAACTAAGAGCCCATGGAAAACCATGGATGAAAAGGGTGCTAGCACCTTCCCTTTTCATAATTTACCCCCCGAACTCAAGAAAACATCTCAAAGGTCTTTCCTGTGCTTTTTTACCTTTCCTTTTGGATAAAATAAAAGTCGGTGGCGACTCTTGCTAAACCAAAACATTTACGACAAAACGCAAAACCTCAAGTCAGTTCTCCCACCGTATCACAGAACTGGCGACTCTGCTGAAATAATTATCATAAAAGTGGGGTTACCTTAGGGTTTAGATCACCTTTATTTACTTACCATGTTTGCCTTGTTTGCTTTACACTTTGGTTCTATTGTTTGGGTTTGAATCCTCTACCCGTATTTGGGAAACATTCATAGGTAAATAGCAATACATTGTGGAAACTGTGCGGGGTATACCGACACGGTCTAAGAAATAGCTATGTTAGTGTGACATATTTGTGGGTACCGATAGCCTTTGAGTCAATCAAAGAGAATACGAGGCCGCTGAGTGATGTCATGAAGCAATAACGAACTTTTAGAACCTTTACTTGACCAACTTGGCCTTTTAGGATGTAGTGAGATGACCGGCTTTGGTGCAGTCCGAAGTTGGTAGATACTCGATACTACACTCATTGAGGGTTGGTTCCTTGGAATATTTCGGCCGCCAGTAAAGAAGCTGAATTGAAACAATGAACAAGGAAACAATCCAGTGATATTGAGCTTCTTAGAACCCGATTACTATTTCTAGGACAGGTTGAGCCAACTAAACTTTAAGAGGGTACTTACCTATGAAACCTCATGCAAGCCTAAACTAGGAACTTTTGTGATTTGCTTGTACATATATACTTATGCATAACATCATGGACATCATGAAGCATCATATGCATCCACTAACCATTTCAAGGATTTCGGAAATTCATCTTTGTTCCTATTTTGTAGGTTATGGACTCACTTTGCAGGAAAACTATCCAAGTCAACCTTGTGAGAATTCCTCCACAACTCAAGGAGCTAGCTTCAAGGATTCCTGAGAATTCTCCATTAACCGAGAGGCATGGTCGTCTACTCAACTTAGTCACTTCCAACACAGAGGAAGACATGATGAAAGTTCTTTTCCAGTTCTTTGATCCTTTGCATCACTGCTTCACATTTCCTGACTACCAGCTTGTGCCCATTTTGGAGGAATTTTCTCAACTCTTGAGGATTCCTATTCTCAATCAACTACCCTTCAATGGTACGGAAAGAGATCCAAAGCCAGAAGAGATTGCTTAAGCTCTGCACTTGCACTCATCTGATGTCACAATCCATTGGGAAACTAGAAGTGGTGTCAAGGGCTTCCTGGCAAAGTTCTTGTTTGAGAAGGCCCAAAGCTGCTGGAATTCCTAGGACTCACAAGCTTTTGAGGAGATTGTAGCTCTTCTCATCTATGGGATGGTCTTGTTCCCTAATTCGGACCAATACATAGATGTGAGTGCTGTCAAAATCTTCATGTCTCGCAACCCGGTGCCTACATTGCTTGGAGATATCTTGCACTCTTTTCACACTCGTATAATGAGGAAGAGAGGTGCTATCATGTGTTACACTCCTCTCCTAGAAAGATGGTTTATTTCTCATCTTCCCCAATCAGTTTTGAAGAATGAGCAAGGTTTGAGGTGGTCACAATGATTGATGACTCTTACACATTCAGATATTCATTGGTGTTCTCGATCTAAAGAGAATGTTATCATCGTTGACCGTTGTGGAGAATTCCCTAATGTCCCTCTACTTGGCATTAGGGGAGGCATCACCTACAACCCCTGCTTGGATCTGATACAGTTTGGTTATGCCCGAAGGGATGGACCACATGACATGCTAGTTCAAGGTTTGGTTTTCGACTTCGACAACGACAATCAAGGACTTCGTCAAAGGTTCATCTGAGCTTGGAGGATTCCCAACAAAGTAGACAGTAAGACTCTGGGACACAAGAATTCCATCCCTCTTGAGCCTTACCTCAAGTGGGTACGAACCCGCGCCCAAAGTCTTATGATGCCCTACCCCTCCATTCTCCCAGTGATTATAGAGCCTGTTAAGGAAGGAGAGGTTCCATACACCCTCCTACATCCTGACATGCCAACATCACTCGAAGATTTACAAAGGAGTTGGGTACAGCTCAAGGGAGAACATGATAATTTTGAAGCCCAATTCTACGCAAGCGAGAAGAAGGTTTTAGAACTCACTCAGTTACTTCACGAAGAGAAGACTCTCAACACCTACATTGCACCAAAGAGGATGCACAACGTCTTTTTATCTTAGAATTTTGTACTATTTTTCCCTAGGGGCATTGATGTAAACAAATTCTATTTTAATTAATATAACATTTGTTCCTTTTTGTTTAAAACAAATTTGATTTTCAAATCCTTGAAAGCATTACATGAATACATATCATTCATCATATGCATAAGCAGGTCTTCACACCAAGTTTCCTCATCTCTCTGCTGTTTATTTCAGCAAGATGGATATTGAACAAACGGTCAAAGACTTGCAAGCTCAGAATTCACAATTTCAACAGCTACTCTTGACCTTGGCCAAGGGGCAGGAGGAGCTCAAGACTCTGCTAGAGAAAGAGAAAGATAAAAAGAAGAAGAAGCGAGCCGGTGTGGTTATCATGGGCAGAAGGTTTGAAGGATAAGCCAGACGGACTTTGGAATTTCCATCAACCTCTGAGGAAGGGGAAAGAAAAGGTAAAGAGACGACAGTACCATCTGATTCTGAGGCTGAAGAAGAGGAAGATGAGGACTACTCAGAATAACAATACCCTCCGACCAATGACATGTACAAAAATCTGGAATAACGTCTAGCTGCTATGGAGATACAAAGAGTACCGGGGCTGGACTTTGAAGAGTTAGGGTTGGTATCTGGAATAGTAATCCCTCCAAAGTTTAAATTACCACTATTTGCTAAGTATGATGGGTTGTATTGTCCCAAGATGCACCTACGATCTTATGTCAGGAATATTCAGCCACATTCTGCTGACAAAGATTTGTGGGTCCACTTTTTCCAGGACAGTTTGTCAGGAACACAGCTTGATTGGTTCTACCAATTGGAGAGGTCTGATGTCCATAATTGGGAAGACTTGGCGGGTGCCTTCTATAAACAGTATCAATACAACTCCTACTTGGCACCAACCCATACTCAACTCCAGAGTATGGCCATGGTATCCAATGAGGGCTTCAAAGACAACACCCAAAAATGGAGGGATTTAGCCGGAAGGGTGAAACCACCTTTATCTGAAAGAGAGCTAGTGGACATGTTCTTGGGGAATCTGTTAGGTCCTTTATTTAATCATCTAATTGGTAGCTCCTCTGCAGGTTTCACTGAGTTGATTCTAACTGGCGAGAGGGTGGAAGCCGGTATTAGAAGCGGGAAAATTCAGAAAGACGCGTCTACCTCTGCAGTTGCAAAAAAGCCCTTCACTAGAAATAAGGAAGTGTCTGCTGTCTATGCTCAGAGGAATCAGGGAAGAACCGAGCACCATTCAACGGTGGGGGCCGTTATGATTCAAAAGTCTGCATCAGACCACCCAAGAAACAACCAACCGAGAAATGATCAGCCGAGAAATAACCAGCAAAGGGTGGAAAGGCCTGTAAGACAATTCACCAAGATAAATATGACTCCGTCTCAAGTCCTACCACATCTTTTGAAGTTGAATTTGGCCATGCTGAAAGAGGCCCCTAAAAATCCTAATACTACATCTCCACACTACCATCCGAATGCTAGGTGCGCTTACCATTCAGAAAGTCCAGGGCACGACACCAACAACTGTTGGGCTCTGAAGAATAAGATTCAAGATCTGATCAACACAAAGGAAGTTGAATTTGAAGCTCCTGAAAAACCAAATGTTATCTCCGCTCCAATGCCTAGTCATGGACACAATGCCAGTGTTGTGGAAGAAGATTTGTTTGTTTCTACTGTGGATGAACTGTTAAATCCTCTCCTAACCATCAAGTTGAATTTGTTGAAAGCTGGGGTGTTCCCAGGTTGTGACCAAGATTGCCATACTTGCCTGTCCTCATCATTTGACTATCCTCTGTTGAAGAAAGGTATCCAACAATTGATTGATAACCAGGAAATTTTGTTTGAGAAAGCTCCTGTTTCACCCATTCCAGTTCCAGAAGTTTCAATAATAACCATATACGCCAATCCTTCTAGGGTTCCTAAAAAACCCGTTAGGATTACATCCTCTCCTATGACTACTCCGTTGAAGATGACAATGCCCGGGCATGCCCCATACAAATCAGATAAAATGGTACCATGGAACTATGGTGGAGAAATCTACTACCATGGTGTCAAACAGATTGATCAGAATTCCGAAGACGAGAGTTCTGAAGAAGACAATTTTGACATTAGTAACATTGCCGAAACAAGCAAAATTACCCGCAGTGGGAGAATTTTCTCTCCAGAGATTGCGCCTCCAAAGGCAGTCTCTGGACCCGTGGCCATTCCGAAGATTACAGCTGTACCAGTGATTACACCTGCAAGTGTACCCGCCAACAATGACAATGCAATTCCTATCCCAATTTCCGCTGCTGAGAATAAAGGAAAGAATGTTCAAGAGGAGCCTGTCTTGACGAAGGCACAATCACTAGTTATTCCTGAGACATCCAAGAAGGAGATGGAATAAATCCTGAAGATCATTAAGGAAAGTGATTATGATGTGGTAGAACAACTGGGGTAGACCCCTTCTAAAATCTCTATGTTAGCCCTGCTGCTGTGCTCTGAGGCACATGCTAAAGCTTTGGTCAAATTTCTGAAGAGGGATCATGTTACCAAGAGACGTCTGCGGATCAATTCCAAGAGTGTGTAGCCAGTCTGGCAGCTGACAATGGCCTGGGTTTCTCTGATGCCGACTTAACCTCTAAAGGGAGAAAACATAACAACGAACTACATGTCTCTGTGGAGTGTAGGGGGATCACCCTAGCTCATGTTTTGGTTGATACTGGATCATCTCTAAATGTCTTGACAAAGAAATCCTTGGATAGATTGGATTGTGAAGGCCTAACCCTGAAACCCAACACATCATTGTGAGAGCATTTGACGGCTCTAAAAGGATGGTCCATGCTGAGGTGGACATCCCGATCAAAGTGGGTACCCAGACGTTCAATTCAACATTCTACGTGATGGATATCCGTCCTTCTTACTCTTGCCTGTTGGGACGTCCCTGGATTCACAACGCTGGTGCTGTCACCTCGACTTTGCCTCAGATGCTGAAGTATCCCGTCCAAGGGAAAATCATAACTGTCCATGGGGAAGAGGAATACATGATTAGTCATCTGAATTCTTTTCGATATGTAGAATTGGATGGCGAATTCATTGAGACCCCTTTCCAACATTTTGAAGAAGTTTCTCAGGAAATAGCAGCGGCCAAGGCGGTATCCTCAACTCTGTGATAACCAGACCTGTACCTCGGATGTCTTCTCTAAAATATGCAAGGGCAGTAGTGGAAGAAGGAGAATTCACTATCTGGGGTCAGCTACCAGACTTTCCTTTCAAATCAGACAAAATATGGCTTGGGATTTACCTCGACTTCTCAGAAAGCTGTTCGCTGCACCCGTACCGGAGGGCCACCTGTGAAGATCAGCCACCAAGGGGTTAATGCACTAGAGGACAGTGAAGAAGATGGCAGCTTGGAAGACTGGATTTTTCCTACCGTTGGCGGAGGACTGTGCAACTGGGAAGCAAAATACTTTGTTCTGATTACTTTCATACCACAGTAATTTATCTTTTCCATTTCTGTTGGATCTGTAATAATTCACAAACAATTCGTACTTTTTCAACCTTGTGTCTTACCCGAGGCACAACGGTCCATTTGTAAGGGTTCTTATTTCATTTTCATATGTCATTTTAATGAATCATGGACGCTTTTCATATATAAACCTTTTGTGCTCATTGTCTTTCTTTTACATTTTGTTGTTTTAAGATGGCTATGCCCTTACACACACCCACACTCACAAATGCAGGTACCCTTCCACTCCAGAACCCATGGGTAACGATATTGCTATAGCCTTCAGTGACTCTGAAGATCTGTTCTACCAAGCCGAATACGAAGTTGAGGAAGATTGTGAGGTGCCAGGGGAATTGGCTAGACTTTTACAACAAGAAGAAAGAGCTATTCTGCCTCATGAGGAGTTGTTGGATATAATCAACTTGGGTACTGAGGAAGACAAGAAGGAAATCAGAGTGGGTGCCAACCTAGAGCCGAGTGTCAAGGAGCGCTTAATTCAGCTGTTGCATGAATATGTTGAGATCTTTGCGTGGTCATACAAAGACATATCGGGACTCGATACATACATTGTGGTACACCATCTACCCACAAGAGAAGACTGTCCACCAGTGAAACAGAAAGTCCGTCGCATGAGGCCTGACATGTCAGAGAAGATCAAAGCAGAAGTTATGAAGCAGCTCAATGCTGGATTTCTTGCTGTTACTTCCTATCCATAACGGGTTGCTAACATTGTTCCCGTGCCTAAGAAGGACGGTAAAGTGAGAATGTGCGTGGATTATAGAGATTTAAACAAGGCCAACCCTAAAGATGATTTTCCACTTCCGCACATCGACATTCTGGTTGACAATACAGCTCAGCACAAAGTATTTTCTTTCATGGACGGATTCTCAGGCTATAACCAGATCAAAATGACACCTGAGGACATGGAGAAAACTACTTTTGTTACACAGTGGGGTACATTCTGCTACAAAGTGATGCCATTCGGACTGAATAATGCCGGGGCAACCTATCAGTGCGCCATGGTAGCTTTGTTTCATGATATGATACATCATGAGATAGAGGTCTACGTAGATGACATGATAGCCCGATCACAAACTGAAGAAGAACACCTTGATCACTTGAAAAAGCTGTTTGTCAGGTTGACGGAGTACAAGCTAAGATTGAACCCTAACAAGTGCACATTCGGAGTCCGGTCCGGTAAACTCTTGGGTTTCATTGTCAGCAACAAAGGCATCGAGGTTGATCCTGCCAAAGTCAAAGCTATACAAGAAATGCCTGCTCCTCGCATTGAGAAGGAGGTCAGAGGTTTCTTGGGACGCCTAAACTACATTGCTAGGTTCATTTCTCACCTAACATCTACTTGTGAACCAATCTTCAAGATGTTGAAGAAAGATCAGGTAGTTAGATGGAATGATGACTGTCAAGTTACTTTCGGTAAAATCAAGGAATTCCCGCTGGACTCAAAAAAGGGGAATTGAAATTCAAAAGAGTTTGTCCAGGCAAAAGTTAGGGAACAGAGATCCTAAATGGCCGAAACAAATTATCCCATAAAATTTCCATCAAAAGAAGAACAATAATATCAAAAACCAAAGCAGCAAAAGTTAAGTGACAATCATGTTGGAGAATTCGTCGTGATCGCTCAACCATTACAAATCCTTTTGAAAGGTGAATGCTTGTGATAATTCAACTGAACTTAGGACAGGAGAATATCACGAAGGGGGTGGGCACCAAATAACTTGAGCCTTGAAAAACTTTTTTTCAAAAGAACCTCGAACCAGGCCACGTCACAACCTCTAAAAGTCCTAACTGAAACAAGGGTTTAACTCGAAAGCATACTACAATAGGATAATAGTTCCTAAACCCCCCAAATGTGTGTTGCACATCCATGTTGGTATCTTAACACCCGCATCTTGACTCGTTTTTCAAAAAGGAAGAAAAGTTTTGAAATTTTTGCATTCTAGCCAGTGATTCGTTCACAACAGATATGCGACACTTTGTTAAGTTCTTCAAGGTTTAAATAATCATCACATTAAGTCTGTCATTCCCAAAATAAACATTTTTCTGTATGCAAAACAACTGCTTGACATCAAAAAAGAGTTTACACATTGAACACCTGTAAAGAGCTTAATGATTGTCAAGAGGGGGAATGTTTGGTTTTCTTCTATTCGGACAGAGCCTATGTATGTTTAGGACTCTTCTTATCCCTTGTGAAGTTTCTTACCCCAAGCAAAGTTTCACTTCCGCAACAAAGGTTTGTTGCTCCAGGGATTTTCTTTCAAAAGGCTTCATTCTAGGACTTCAAGTTTGGATATGTCGCCCATCCCCAGTGGAGTCGTTAAGTAGGAACCCACATTCTGAAGAAGTTTCAACTCCCTATTGGAATTGCCAATAGAGATCCCTCGCTTCGACCTCTTATTTCCCATCCGATATGTTGACCGGGGCGTCCTTATGTTAAGGATCTTCTCTTATTCCCTAGTAAGGTCGTTACTGTGTGACTATCTACAGGATTCGTCCATTGGTTGCGTTCCAAGAGATTATTTCTCTAAAAAAAATCTTCAACAGAGATCTATCTCCCCGGTGAAGTCCCACTTCTTCAGCAGAATTTTTCTCCCCCGGCAAAGGTTTCCACCTCTCACGTCGGTTTTGTTGTCTTGACATCATCTTCGACACAGCTACGCGCTGTCTTTTCCAGAGATTGCAGTCTTGCCTTGATCCTCTCTCTCAAATTTCTAATCTTCAGATAGGCGTCCCTTTCCGGAAGCTATAGTGTCGACCTGATCTTCCCTAGGAATTCACAATTTATTTTTGCAGTTCCTCTAAATGTTTGTGGCCCATTTCTAATGGTTGCTCGGTTATTATTCCCCGCGAAGCTTCATCTCTTCGAGGTTCCCTCTCTAGCGATTCCCCATATTTTCTCCTGTCCTTTGGATTTTGCAATTTATTTTTGCAAGTCATGTCAGATTCTGACTTCTTGGTTTTTGGCTTCTCGATTGGCCATTCCCTAGTGGAACTTTTAAACATGCATCATTACATTGCATCTACCAAAACGCGTAGCATTTACATTATATGGAGCATTACGCTATATAAAAAGAATTCAAACATGCATCAGAACATAAGCCATTATTATTTCCGTCATCCCCAGTGATTTGCTAATACTTCGAATTTAATCCCCAGCGAGGTCTTCGTCCTCATTATCCACCCCATACCAATATCCTTTTGACTTCAAAATTTTGTTTGAGTGTCTGCTATGGACTATAGTTCAGTTTCTCCCTGGAGCGGTCTTCTCGGGTTTAGTCTTCACTACCCTTTCTAGTTCATTCCAATGTCTATTGTTGCACCTTTCGAATACCAGTTTCGTCCTGATATTCACCTTCAGCAGGTTTTTAGGTGTATGCCCTAATCTCCTTGCTTTGGGTTAAGCTCATAGTTTCGTCTCCTCACCTTGTGCATGAAATCCGGTTTCGTCCTGGTACTTACCTAGTTTAGTTTCGCCTAACTAGTTATTGAGTAGAGTTTCGTCTCGTTTTTGCTTTCATACCTTGGACTCTTTGACGATGTTCGTTTACCGAATGCAGTGTTCGTACTGCGTCCCTGGTTTGAAATCAGTCTCCTTTGTTCCTTGGATTTTTCTATCAATTTTCGTCAATGTTTATCCATTGATCTGAGACCGGTAGGTGCTCTGAGAAACATGCACTCTCATCACTTCGCTTTGGGTCGAGTTTCGCCTCGTTACCCGTGCGTGAAATCCAGTTTTGTCCTGGTATTCATCTAGTCTAGTTTCGTATGACTAGTCGTTGAGTCGAGTTTCGTCTTGCTTTTGTTCCTCATTTCTGGGATTTTCTCAGTTCCTTCATATTGTCTATCCTAGTTGAGATTAGAAAGTGTTCCTAGAATCACGCACTCTAGCCACTTTTGTTTCGGGTTGAGCTCAAAGTTTTGTCTCCTCACCCGCGTACGTTTTTCTTTTCTAGAGTTTAGTTTCGCCCATACTCTGTGGATTGAATTTTGTCTCACCCCTTTTTTAAAGCCCAGTTTTTCCCTGGCACATTTGTCCGGAAGTTTAGTTGCGTCTACTCTTCTTTTGTTTTTGTTCTGTTTCAACCTGTGTTGCAGCTTCATTCTGACGCATGTCTTGGGAGTTTTCTGTTTCCGTTTCTTTCAAGAGTGTAAATTTTCGGGTTCTTTCATATTCAAACATCTTCAACCCTGAACGCTCGAAAGTTATCACTTTTCTCACTTACCATGTTGAAGATATTTGAATAGGGGCAGCTGTTGCACCCCAAAATTTACCCTCTAAATTTAGGCTTATGTTTCATCATGAACATCCTATTGCGTTACATTCATACATTGTGATAGGGTCAAAGTACTTTGGTTATCAAGTTTTCCTCAAGCTCCGAAGGTTGATTGTATTGACAAGTTGCTCAAGTAGAATCTTATTATCTAAACCTCTAGATCTTTCAAGCTCAAAAGTTATTACGTATCTCAAGATATTTTATCCATCTCTTTGGATCATCAGAGGATTGAAGTTTGTGTTTGATTATAAGAAGAATCACCCTTTTGAGTCACCAGTCAAATTAGGGTTTTGTTTGATCAAGGCTATTGGCCAATGTACAAGTCTTGATTTAGGGAGCTATAACATCTCTTTCGTATCTAAGAGGTCTTTGCACAAGGAATTGGTCATGATGCCCAAAGGATTTGAAGTTTTGAAGATGATTCATCAGTCTCCTGAGGTGTTGACCAAAACTAAGGTTTGAGTTTTTATCAGGTTTCTTTGAGAATTTTGAAGTGAAACTTTGTACATGGCCTCTATATATTTGGAAGATCATATGTTTGAAGTTTTGATCATCAATTTTGAAGGGAAATGGATCAATTGATTCAGAGGGGCAAAATGGTCATTTTGTTCAAAATCAGTCAAAGTCATGGTTGACCAAGTGAATTTTTGGCCAACCATCAATTCAAGGATGTAATTTTCATGTTTCAAGTCCATTTTGGTCATTGGATCAAAGAGATTGAGGTTTGGGTTGAAACTTGTTCTTGAAGAAACCCTAAAAGTTACTAATTTTGGAAAATAAGGACTTAATTTCAAAAATTCACATTTTATTCACCCTTGATAAAGAAGATGCAAATGAAATATGCTTGGAAAGCTAAGAGAATGATCTTTCACCTACTTTTGGTCTCATTTCCAAATTGGTAAGGAATCAAGAGTTATGGTCTTTTGAAGTCACAAAATTATAGGTCATTTTCTAAAATTAGTGAATTTCAAGTCAAATTTTGAGGACCTTAATGGATTCAATTGCAAAAACTCAAAACTAAGGGATTGTATATATTTTCAATACCTTTCGAAATTGTTCGCATTTGTGCCAAAATTCAAAAGTATGAGCAAGTTATGAGTTTTGGAATTTTGGAGCATTTTATTGAAATTTGGCAAATATGCAAATTGGCCAATTCATGGAAACTCAGGTTTCAGCCATTCTCTTTGTTCCTAATCCAGCCCATGACCTACTTGTGACTTGTTAAGGCCCATAATATCAGCCATCTCGTGTTCCATGGACCTTGGTGGTTGCTTGAATGAAAAATGCAAAAATTGTCCAAAATTGCAAAAACTCCAACACTCTTTGATCAGATGGAATTAAAGGCCAAGATTCTAAGCACGATCTACTGAAGCTATTTGGCTCACAAAATGTATAAAAGGCAGAAGAGCGCACGAGAAAAACAGCTAGTTCTGTGCACACTCCATTTTTTCCAAAATTTTCCAATCAAGCCCTTGGACAACTTGGAAGACCAAATTCCTTTTCTAACCTTCTCTACAAACTCTATATAAGAGGAAGCAAGCAAAGAGAGAAAAAGAGAACACGCCATTTGCAAGAAATTCAGATATGAGATTTACTTCCTTCTTCTGCAACTTGATTCAATTCTCTCAATTCCTTGGTGTTTTCTTCAAAATTCTTGTGGATTCAGCTTCAGCAAAGTGAGTAGATCAAGCTAGCATCATTTGTTTGCATCTGGAGTGAAGGAGACAGTAGAACACTTTTTGCCTTGAGGTAATGATTCCAAACTTCAATTTCTGAGATGCGCTTGTTTATTGAGGTGTTTGAGCTTGGATTTATGTTCAATGATGTTAATGGAATGTTTCTGAAGCTTTATAGCATTTGATTTGGTGAATTATGCATGATTGGATACTCTGAAACTCGCGATTCATAATGGTTTTGTTCATATTCCTGACTTGATTGTGAACAATGTGGTTGATGTTTTAATTTGATTCCAATTGCAATGTGAAGTATGAAATGCTAGCTTTGATTTGCCCTTGATTTCATGAAAAATGATGCGAAATTGAGTATGTTACGCTGGTCTAAACATGAGCCCTAAACCTGAGAATTACGTGTGTTTTTGAGTTGTGCAGAGGTTGAAGATGATGTGGTGGCGCTTTCTCATTGGTCCGTTTGAATTTTTGGCTTATTTGAATTTTTGTTTTATTTTACATTTTGTTTGATTTTATTTTCTGATCAAAACACTTTCAAAAATTACAAAAAAATTACCATAGGTCAATATTATTTTCTAGTATTTGTCATATTTTTTTGGATTTTTTTGAAATGATTTGATTGGTTTAAAAAATTCATAGGTTTAATTAATTGATTGTCCAAAGTTTATTTTTATTTTAATATTTTATTTGATCTAAAAATTCCACAAAAAAATGTTTAGACTCACAAAATAATGGAAAAAATTGGTTCTAACTTTGGTTTATCATTTTCTTTATTTTTGATTTAAAATTTAATTTTAGAAGTTATTTGTAATATTTGTTTGTTTGATTTTTAATTCAATATTTCCCTTAATAAAAAAAATTCAAAAAAAATCATGTAAGCTTTTTTTTAGTCATGGAGTCAGAATATAATTTCATTTTTGACCTTTTGTTGGTTTTTGGCTAAGGTTTGCATTTTTCCCTTAAAAAATAGTTTAATTGTAAATTGTTTGTTTATTTTTTATTTTAATATTTCCTTTAATTCAAAAATTCTACAAAAGTTCAGGGATGTGTGTTTTTAGTCCTCATATTTGAATATAATTTTGGTTGGCCATTTTTCTGACTTTTTGATTTAAATGTTATTTTGAGATGGGAAGAATTGTTAATGGACTAATTGTTTGAATTTAATTTCATTTTTGGCTCTTCCTTAATTCTAAAAAAGTGTGAAAAATATATTTTCTAACATTTAGGGTTTGTTGATGGTTTGTATGACATTTTTTTAATTTTTTTGAATTTTGATCTCACTTAATCAATATTTGAGATTAGAAGTCAAAAATTAGGGTTTTGTTGCTTATGGTGCAAGTTTCATTTTTAAAATCACCATGCCCTGGATTTTCTAAAGGATTCAAGTCTTGATTAGGGTTCATGAATGTATTGAGGATCTTAAAACCATTTATCTTGATTTTTTTAACATTGGTTTGACATTTTTCCACAAATTATTTTGAAACTTGTCTAGTTTGGTAGTTTTGCCAACTAGTCTTGAACTTTGGACTTCATTAGGTATCCTCCTCAATCATTCATGAACTTAAGATTTGCATTCTGACTTCTATACCTTTCAAAGATGCTAATATTTTTTTGGTTTGAATTATGGACCCTTATTTCCATTTTTGATGTAATTTTGAAGTGAAGGTACCCAATTATGTTTGCATGTCTTGTTGCAATTTGTTTGATGGCCAATGAACTTGAGTGAGGCCTATAATTGGGAACCTAATGATCATGTTGATTCTGATTGTCCATTTTAGCTTAATCCATTTCACTTAGAAGCCTCATATTTGAATGTTTTGAACCATCTAATGCATTGTAGGTTTCATCTCCTATTGTGTTCATGAAGTTGTGATTGAATTAATTATGCATGATTAAAATATGTTTGCTACTGACCTTCATGGTCTTTGTTCATATTATTCTCAAGCTACTATGATCCTTGATTGATATTCAATTGTCAATTCAACATGGTGATAGAAAGGAGCAACATTCCTCTGATTCTCTTGACCTAATCTGTGCATATGCTTGCTTCCTCTTTCCTATCATGTCTAATGTTTGATAATTGCCACCATGTTGTTCTCACTTTTTCACCTTATGGAATACTAACTTGGTTGTTGAATATGCGAGGTACTCTGACAAAGTTGCCACTTTTGGCCTGAGGCTTTTGTGTTTCACTTTATTTGTGGAACACAATTTATTATATTGGCATTATTTTTGTGTTTGGCATGCTTGATGGTTTATGCAGGATATACATACCTATGATTGTGAATTCCATACATTGCCCATGGGATTTGTTCATATCTGATAAATTACTTACATCCTAATGGTGTAATTTCTGACTCAATTTGTCTACTAATGCCAGCTTGCTTGAAGTTTCTCCGGGTTTCTTTTATTCTTGCTTGATTGCTACAGATAGTTATCTGTAATTTAGAAATTGAGATCACGACTTTGCTCTCATTGCATGTTCCCTATAGGATGTTTATTGCTTTTCTTCTTTAATTTTTGACCGATGAGTCACTCAATTTAGAAATTGAGATCACGACTTCGCTCTCATTGCATTTTCCCTATA
Organism: Vicia faba; assembly: GCA_948472305.1. Classification (NCBI taxonomy): domain Eukaryota; kingdom Viridiplantae; phylum Streptophyta; class Magnoliopsida; order Fabales; family Fabaceae; genus Vicia; species Vicia faba. The sequence goes on along the minus strand of OX451738.1, from coordinate 316,161,880 downwards.
GGATGTTTATTGCTTTTTTCTTTAATTGTTGATCGATGAGTCACTCAATTTAGAAATTGAGATCACGGCTTCGCTCTCATTGCATGTTCCCTATAGGATAGTTTTGTTGAGTTCCCTTTAACATGTAAATTAGGGTAGGATTTTCCCTTATCCTCAACCTTAGGATCAACCATTGTATGATAACACTAGGGATAATGCTAGGCTAGTTTCCCTTAGTTGTTTTTTCCTTTCTTTTCATTTTGCATCTTAAAACAAAAATTTGTTTTCTTGGCAAATCATAAGACATTTCTAATGAACTCAAACCCTTCTTCAAAGTAAAAGATACAAACCAATCTTGCCTTGTCTGTGTTATCTTGAAGCCGATGTTTCGCCATCGCACATGTTTGTTATCCTACATTGATTCACAATATCATTGTTAGGTGTGATGTTTCGTCATCTGTTTCATTAATGTGTTGCCATCTTTGCCATGATATCTTGTTATCTCTTAGCCGATGTTTTGCCATCGCACATTTTTCTGAAGCCGATGTTTTGCCATCGCACATTTTTCTGAAGCCGATGTTTCGCCATCGCACATGTTTGTTATCCTACATTGATTCTTAATATCATTGTTAGGTGTGATGTTTCGTCATCTATTTCATTGATGTGTTGCCATCTTTTCCATGATATCTTGTTATCTCTTAGCTGATGTTTCGCTGTCGCACATTTTTCTAAAGCCGATGTTTCGCCATCGCACATGTTTGTTATCCTACATTGATTCTCAATATCATTGTTAGGTGTAATGTTTCGTCATCTATTGTATTGATGTTTCGCCATCTTTGCCATGTTATCTCTTAGCTGATGTTTCGCCATCGCACATTTGTCCGAAGCCGATGTTTCACCATCGCACATGTTTGTTATCCTACTTTGATCCCCAATATCACTGTTAGGTGTGATGCTTTGTCATCCGTTTTATCATTTGGTGTTTCGCTATCTTTAACATGTTACTTTGTTATTATTTAGTCGATGTTTGATCACCTCATTTGTTTGTTGTTTCTTTCGATGTTTTGCCATCTTAACTGTTTTTGTTTGTCTTAATTAAAACACACAAACCAACCAAAAGACATAAGCCGAACTACGGCTGCTCTGATTCCTTAAAAGGGATACGTAGGCATTGGGGTAGGGCCCAACCGAGCACAATTATTATTTTCCCTACATTATTTTCTTTTTCCTTTTGCATGCATTCCCTTTTCAATGATAAACCATAGACATAGGATTTGACCACACCCATTAGATTAGACAACAAGAGTGGATACCGTAGAGTACTACGAGCGTGTGGGGTGCTAACACCTTCCCCTCGCGTAAAGGACTCCCTTACCCGATCTCTCGGTCGAAAGACCGTGATTTCTCCCTTTTCAGGTTTTCTCGATGTTTACCTTTCCCTTTCGGCGGGATAAAAGACGTTCGGTGGCGACTTTATTGATGTTTCATTAACATCCAGATGATAGGTTCCGGCCGTGTAGTTTCAAAGAGCAATATATGATCATAGCTCGCACAGGAGAAGACAAGAAGCTCATAATTCCAACACTCTACAAGGAATATTTGAAATACAAGGGCAAGAATGAAAAACCCGCTTTCCTTGCAAACAACCCCATTGATGATATTCCTAGAAGTTTGAAGGATGCAGAGGCTACAATGGTTCCTCTCCCGAAGAATGTTGAAGACTTCCTCAAACTTTGTTAGAAGATGGTTGATGACTTCAGAGCAGAAATCCGCAAGCGTCGTTAGAAAATTTAGTTTCCCTTTGTTACTTTGATTTCCAATATTCAGTATTTGCTTTTGTTCAAGTTGTATTTTCATTTTTGAGGATTGTTATGGTTTTATTTTTTATTCAATAAAAATTATTATTTTTTGGTATTATCTCTATATTCTTGGGGTGCTCACTAATAAAAACAAAAACCTGGAAAACAGGAAATAATAAATAAAAATAAATCTCAAGTGAATAAGACATTAAACAAATTCTTAGCATATTCATACACATTCATGCATCCAACCACAAGCATCGCATTCACATTTCATACAAAAAAACTCATTTTTTTCACATCATTTCTAGTTAAATCATCGGGCGACACAAACTGACTTCCCGTCCTCCATATCAAACAAGAGCTCATCAAAAAAGAATAATTGAACAAATCAAGAAAAATCAAGCGGTCTTATAAGAAGATTTGGAACAAGTTAAACGAAGTATTGATTCAATGAAAGGGGATATGAGTCAAGCCATGATTTCCTTGAAGAACATCATAGCAAGACAAGACGATATTCCCAAGGTAGATTTTGAGGAAATAGCCCAAACTATGGGTGCATCTAGCAGTCACCAACCAAGACATGATCCAGAATCTGGTCTTTCCAATACAAATTCTGCCCAACAAGAGACAATTATGTCTCATACTGAAGGTTTTGTTCCACCTCCTCCAAAGGTACGGGCATCCCACACTCTGCAGATTCCAGTTAATAATCCTCCCAACATGGATAATTATACGTTACAATATGGAGACCATGATTTGGAAGAAATGACTCAAGTACCTCAACAAAAGGTGCCTCATACCAATGCTATTAAATATCCTATGGCGATCAATCAATATAAAGCCCTTGAAGAGAGACTAAAGGTTGTAGAGGGTTATGATACTTTCGATGTCAGTGCTCTAGAAATATGTCTGATCCCAGATGTAGTGATTCCTCCCAAGTTCAAGGTACCATACTTTGAAAAATATAAGGGACTCACGTACCCTATGAACTATGTATGCAGACTCTTTAGGAAAATGGCCACCTATGCTCATGATCAGAAATTGATGATCCACTATTTCTAAGACAATTTGAGTGGGGCATGTTTGGATTGGTATATACAGTTGGAACAAACTCATATCCAAATGTGAGTAGACCTTGCTCACGCTTTCTTAAAGAAATACAAGTACAATTTGGATATGGCTCCTAACCGCATACAAATTTAAAACATATCTCAAAAGAAAGATGAATCTTTAAAAGAGTATGATCAATGGTGGAGAGAGATGGAAACCCATATGCAACCACCACTCTTTGAAAGGGAAATGGTAGACATGTTCATGAGCACTTTACAAGGTCTATAATATGAGAATATGGTAGGTGGTGTCTCCTCAGGATTCTCCAAATTGGTAATAATTGGGGAACAAATTGAAGTTGGTCTAAAGAGTGGCAAGATACAAGGGGCATCCAACACTCCTCACTACTCAATGAAGTATGTCCCTAACTTCTCAAAAAAAAAAAGGAAGTAGAAACTAATGTTATTGTAGCACAAAATAAAGCACAATAACCATGAGTAATCCCACAAGATCCACGGTAAAACAGGTTTTAGAGGTCTCTGAGAAGATTTGATCCTCTCCACATGGATCTGATAGACTCCCAAGCTATCACTTTTGCTAAACCTAATACCAAGACAAACCCCATTCCTCTGTGTGATCGGTGGATCTGGAACTGACTGTTTAACGCTGGTTCGCAAAATGTCGCGGAAGCAAGAGTCGCCACCGTCTTTTATTTTCTCCAACATGGACAGGACAAAAGCACAGAAAAATTCCTTATAGAGATTGCTCTCGGTTCGGGAGGTAGATTATAGAAAGGGAAGGTGTTAGTACCCTTTCTATCCATGGTTATCCATGGGCTCTTAGATACTTGCTCATTTGTGTTTTCAAAAGGTTTGTTCGCTTTTCAACTGTGGGTTTTAAAAATTTTCTTTGAAAATTCCAGTTCGACTCTTGTATCGGTCCTCAAGAGTGTTTGAAAAATTGCTTTCGAAAGCTTTTGAAAAGGTGTCGGTGTGAAAAGTATTTTTTGAATTTGTTTTGAAATTTAGAGCAAGTATCTAGAGTCGTCTACCTACCCTAAGGAATTCGTCTGTGTAAATGTCCTTTAAAGTAGTGCCATCCCACCATTGAGAGGTAGGTAGCACCACCGTTGGAGGTGTTCGGGTCAATTCGAGGTTCGGGACATGGTGATCACCAGAGCAATAGGAAGACACCTTAGAAGCTACCCTCATGCCAGGTTCCCGGATCATGAGGACTTACTAAGACATCCTCTACTCGACGATCACCTTTCGAGGCAAGGCAACAGTGAGGCATACCCTAGGGGTGGTGTGTGCGATTCGTGTGTCATTTTCGTTTGCATTTATCTTGTCATGTTATTTGTGTTCTACGCTTGTTTTTATTTTGTCCATACATTCTTTCATGTCTTTTGATTAACAGTTAAAAGTTGCAAGGAAAGTAAAATCTAAAGCTATTACAAATGGCGCGGGTCCACATCGCCAAAATTTCTTGAACCCGATTTGACAGAAAAATAAATAAAGAAAAGAAAATAAAGAATTAAGAAATGCGACAAATAATTACATGGCTTCGGGAGAGGTACATAAATATTTAAGCGAAATAAAAGAAATATGCGAATTAATAATTAAATCAAAACGAGGGCGTTGGACCCTTTTGCAAAAATTGAATTAACGATGAACTAATTAATTAAAAAGAAAGCAAGAATTTGGTTTTTTGGTATTTTATGTTTTTTAGGACTTAATAGAAAAAATTAATTGCAATTAAACGCTAACCCTAATTCTATTTTATTTTAACTTGTTAAGAAAATATTGAAGTTTTTAACCTAAATTAAACCTAATTTCTACATGCAAATTTGATTATAAAAATAAATAAAATAAATATTTAATTAGTTGAAAGAAAAATAAAAAGGGTGAAAAATTATTAATTAAACCCTAGTTCTACATTTTTTAGGTTTTTATCAAAAGAATTAAAATTAACCTAATTTAAAACTAAATCTAATTACATGCAAATTTATTCATGAAAATATTAAAATAAATAATATTTTATTATTTTTTTCTCTTTTCTGATTTTTATGTGTATTTTTATATTTTGTGAAAATAATTGATTAATTCAAAACAATAAAGAAAATAAAATAATAATTGAAAATAAAATATAAGGAAAATATAGAGAATTGCAAACCAGGGGGGGTGGTAGTCCCCAAATAGGTGGTTTAATCCAAGAATTTTGAGCCCAATTCAATTCCTGGCCTTGTGGACCTTTTTTATTCACGTGCAGAGGCGTTGACTGGGATCCACTATGTTCCTCAATTCTTAGCTTTGTGATTATTGAAGCTGGGCACGTGGACGCTTGATTTAGGAAGATGTACGGTGCGCTCCACTTTTGAAACTGCATATGAACATGTATTGCAAAATAATATGAAAATAACGTAGACCTGGGGCTCGAACCCAGGTCATATACATTGCTAACGTTCTCTCTTACCAACTGTGCCAACTAACGCGTTTGATTAATAAGCAACTAACAATCATTATAAGAATAAAACAAAAGGTTAGTGGATCCACGCGCGAAAATTCAAACCAGCTTATCACGTTTTGCCACGACTTCGTCTTCTTCATGTTCCTGAAAACATAAAAGAACAGGCAACGGTTTTCATGACGTTCTCTTAGGCCGTTTTTGGGAAAATAGCGATTAGGCCTATAGTGTTCATAAATTGAGCGCGAGTGTTGGTTTCTATTCGTCCAAACACGTTGAATCCACTGGCCTTGGTCTCAGCCTCCAATTTTGCCTTATTTCAAAAGCCCTAATTCTAAGGTTGAAGAACCCTAAATATCAACAATGGCATAATCGCGTGTATAGCTCAAAAACACAATTGAATACATGGGTTAGCTTCAGAATCAAATGAGGAATAAGAATCAATAATTGAGATGCCATAAAAATGCATAGATTTCAAAGTACGATTATGAATTTTCCATGAAATATCTTGAATGCTGTATACCAATTCCTTGCGTTTTGATGGTTGTTTTTGATTGGAATATGTCCAGTGACCTTCAAGGAAGCTAATGGAAGAAGTCTTGAGACCTGAATCGCCTTGCAAAGGTGTTTTCAGATTTGAGTTTTTTGCAATTTTTTCAAGTTTGATAATGGCTTTCTGGAGCAGCTGTGCGTGTTCTTGCACTAGGGTTGTGTTTAGGCTTTTGTAATGAATGCATTAGGTCAAGAAACTTGCTCAAAATCTCTTGCAATCATGGTTTGAAGATTTGATTTTTTCACCATGATTTCCATATCTTTTTCCATGTGTTTTTGGTTCAAATCATATCCAATTGCTCCAATTCTTTCCATATTGACTTATGCACGAAATCTTGAGAATAAAACAAGTACAAAAAGATTTGTTAGGTTAAGTTAAATATTTTTCACATATTTAATTGATTTAAGTGAATTATTATAAATAAAAATTCAAATAAATAAATACAAAATGAGAAAATACTTCCCTTTGGGCCAAGTGGTCGTGCACATGCTTGGAATGATGAATTGTGGAAGAAAAATGGGCCCATTAGCAATTTTAGGTCATTTGAATCAATGTTGACTTTTCAAAATATCCAAAAATTTCCCAACTTCCACAAGGCATAACTTGCTCAATTTTTAAGCTTTTCTCATGTTCTTGGACATTTTGGAAAGGTCTTTGAGTCCTCTAACCAATGTCTTTGGTACCATGTCATTTTGATTTACCAATCTCAAATTATGGCCTTTGACTTAAAGTCCCTTTTTGTTGACTTTTGAAAATGACCTATAATGTTGAAATTGATAACTTTTTGTGAGAGCATTTGTTGGACTTGAAGTATGAAGATGAGTTGTAGGAAATGTCTTTCTCTTAAAAATGAGCTTTGGATGGGATTTTTCTGATAATCCATGTGAAAGTTATGCCCTGGTCAATTTCAGTTGACTTTTTCAACTGTCCAAATAAGGAAACTTTTGCATCTTGATGATTTCTGAGCCAAATTTTGAGAATCATGATCAAGCATTGATCAAATGATGTTTGTGGCTTCAAAATGATATGTTGACCAAAAATTTGAACTTTTGACTGTCAAATGACCATTTTGCCCCTACAGTTGACTGTAGTGCAATTAGGTTTTTTGACTGTGCAATTTTGAGCTGAATGTCTTGAAACTTGATATGAGGATGATTGACCATATTTGTAGGCATGTGAGACTTGATTGGACCTTTGAAAACTTCATTTTCTTGATCAGCACACAAACCCTAATCTTGACTGTATAGGAGATCTTTGACTATGCAACCCTTGGGGAGATTTTGAAGCTTTGACTTGGCAAATCTTTGAAGAATTATGGGAGGGAAAATTTTGGGGTACAACAGTTGCCCCTGTTCAATCTTCTTAGACCTGAGGATGCAGATTGGCTGGCGTGCCTTTCGTAATCTGAGGGTAGAAGATGATTGAACACTAGAGTGCCCAGAAATTTGCACTCACATAGTAGCAGTGATGATGGGAATGGGCTTATAGATGCCATTTAGAGATTGATGAATAGGATGATGGGCTTATAGATGCCATCTGGATGTTGATCGCATAGGAGATTCCTTAGTGAGAACCTGCATACCTGCAAAAAGAAACATGAGTACCTGACACGTTGCAGGAGTTGATTTCAGATGCTTGGTATAGATGTGTCCTGACTGGTTACAGGAGCTGAGTCTGGAGCTTCACAAGATGATGAATGAACCAGGGATGGTTACTACCTTAGCATGAACGGTAAGAGAACCTTGGGTGATTTTAACTTCAACAACGCTTGCTGAGAAAATCTTGGTGGGAATTACCATCTTTGCAGTATCGGGAAGAGAACCCTAGGCAATTATAATCTGAAAGGGAATTACTTCACTCACCGTTGGAGAGGGAACTCTAGGAAATTATAATCTGAAAAGGAATTATCACCTCACTCTCTGTCAGAGAGGGAATCATCTGAAACGGAATTATCACCTCACTCACCGTCGGAGAGGGAACCATCTGAAAAGGAATTATCACCTCACTCACCGTCGGAGAGGGAACCATAAGGAAAGGAATTACCACCTCACTCACCGTCGGAGAGGGAATCATTAGGGAAGGAATTATCACCTCACTCACCGTCGGGGAGGGAACCACCTGAAAAGGAATTATCACCTCACTCACCGTCGGAGAGGGAACCATAGGAGATTATCACCTCACTCACCGTCGGAGAGGGAACCATCTGAAAAGGAATTATAGCCTCACTCACCGTCGGAGAGGGAACCATAGGAGATTATCACCTCACTCACCGTCGGAGAGGGAACCATCTGAAAAGGAATTATCGCCTCACTCACCGTCGGAGAGGGAACCATAGGAGATTATCACCTCACTCACCGTCGGAGAGGGAACCATCTGAAAAGGAATTATCGCCTCACTCACCGTCGGAGAGGGAACCATAGGAGATTATCACCTCACTCACCGTCGGAGAGGGAACCATCTGAAAAGGAATTATCGCCTCACTCACCGTCGGAGAGGGAACCATAGGAGATTATCACCTCACTCACCGTCGGAGAGGGAACCATCTGAAAAGGAATTATCGCCTCACTCACCGTCGGAGAGGGAACCATAGGAGATTATCACCTCACTCACCGTCGGAGAGGGAACCATCTGAAAAGGAATTATCGCCTCACTCACCGTCGGAGAGGGAACCATAGGAGATTATCACCTCACTCACCGTCGGAGAGGGAACCATCTGAAAAGGAATTATCGCCTCACTCACCGTCGGAGAGGGAATCATAGGAAATTATAATCTGGGATAACTTCTATTGAGTCTTCATCAGAAAAATCTGTTGGGAGTCGATTTAGCTGGACTAGAGAAGGCCTGGGACTGGATAAGAAATCTTTGGAGTCGATTAACTAAACCGGTCTAGGTCTTGAAATATGATTGAGAATTTCAACTGCATCTTTCCTGAAAGGTAGAGGTCAGTCATATGCAATGCATGATATGGATCAAGCAATGATGTTCTCAACATAAATGAGATTTTTAGGATATGATGCGTCTATGCATGCTATAATGATGTATGTGATGTTTTATGAATGTATGTTTTCGTCTAGGAAAGTAAATCCTTGACGGATGCCGGGAAGTCACTCCTGGGCTGCTGTTGGAGAATAGCTTTCGCTTCCGCTGGGGATGATAACTGCAAGAACACCGGTAGGAGAAGATGACTCCGTTGCGGAATAAACTTGGCAAATGGAAGATTCTGCGGGGAGAAAAATACTCTAGCGACCATGCTGGGGAGTGATACTCTGTGGGGATAGAGATGCTTTGCTGAATTGTTGATAAGCATTGCTGGGGATAAGGAGACTTCGTCGAGGACGCCCTTTCCGTGGATTTTGGCTGAGGATAACCCAGTTATATCCTGTTAAGGAAATAACTCTTTGAATAAGGCCGGACGACGCGTTCGTGCTCTGCGAGGGGATAAGCTTCCAGAATCTATTGGGGATAAGCTTACTGCTTGGGGATATGAATTCCAAATTTCCTGAGGAAACTGGATTGGACTTTCTGGGGAATTGATATGCTGGGGAAGTGATTCCTTTGAATGTCCGGTATACCACCGGGGAACAATCTTTAGCCCAAGACTGCCGGGGATGCTTATTAAGAATATATGCTGCTGGGGAAGTATTGAGATCTATGGGAGGATACTCAATTTCCTTGAGATTTGACAACTCTGCTTGGAGAAGAGTGTACTGGCTGCTGACTCTCTGGGGAATTGAGATGTACTAGTCATGTTCTTTAGCTGAACCTACCTTGGTACCTTGGAGGATAGAACAATTAGATTGCTCAGACAACTCTTTATTGCCCCTGTTTCTAGTGTCACCTGCAATTAATTCCTTTGTTTCGTATGCAAATATTTTATGAGCTAGCAAATTACTGTCAATGCATATATCATAAATTGAACCTTGGACGTTCTTCGCAAAACAAAACAGAAAAAGAAAAACACTTGGCACGTCTAACTGAAAATATATTTGTATTGATTTTGAATGGCCTGTGAATAGGCGTTTTGTGTACAAGAGGCTGACGTCCTAGTAAGAGAACGCTGCCGAACAAAAGAGTTTATACAAATTTTGTACAAGAGAAAATAAAACAGCTGCGTGAAATGAATGATCCCACTGGGTTTCAACTCTGCTATTGCCTTTATAACTCCGAGCGTCTCATCACTTGATGACCTTGGTTGAGGGTGAAGCTGACTGATCGATGCCGTTTGAACTTGATGTAGATACCGGATTCTGGATGCAAAGTGATCAATAAGACATAGTATTACGCTTTTATCCCTAATTTTTGCCTGGACCGCCCTTTCGGGTTTTCAGTCCACCGGGATACCCATTTTTGCCCAAGCCTCCTTTTCAGGTTTTCGACTTGCCGGGTGTAAAGATTTTTTTTCATTTTCATCCCTTCATTTTGCCCGAACCCTTTTGGTTCGCCGGGAAGCCCTAATTTTTGCCTAGGCATGTCAGCCTAGCGGGTCTTTTTTATGCGTAGTATCTTTTTACTATGTCTGCATTGGCGGGGTGATGAAGGTCGTCACCATCCATGTTGGTCAATATCATGGCTCCTCCTGAGAACACATGCTTAACCACAAATGGCCCTTCGTACGTAGGGGTCCATTTGCCCCTTGGATCACTCTGAGGAAGGATGATTCTCTTGATTACCAGATCCCCAACTTGATATTCCTGTGGTCTGACCTTTTTGTTAAATGCCCTGATCATCCGTTTCTGATACGTCTGACCGTGACAGATAGCAGCAAGTCTCTTTTCATCAATGAGGTTGAGCTGATCAAGTCGTGTCTGGATCCAATCATCTTCGTTCAGGTTTGCATCCTTCATTATCCGGAGAGAGGGTATTTGTACTTCGATCGGTAAGACTGCCTCCATGCCATAAACTAGAGAGAAAGGAGTTGCCCCGGTTGACGTCCTAGCTGAGGTACGGTACCCATGTAGAGCGAACGGTAACATCTCGTGCCAATCTTTATAAGTCACTGTCATCTTCTGCACGATCTTCTTGATGTTCTTATTTGCTGCTTCTACAGCCCCATTCATCTTCGGTCTGTAAGGAGAAGAATTGTGGTGCTGTATTTTGAACTGCTCGCAGAGCTCAGCGATCATCTTATTATTCAGATTGGTACCGTTGTCTGTAATGATCCTCTCTGGGACGCCGTACCGACAGATCAGGTTATGCCGAATGAACCGTGCCACAACAGTCTTGGTTACTGTAGCATAGGAAGCTGCTTCAACCCACTTCGTGAAATAATCAATCGCCACTAGGATGAAGAGATGTCCATTGGATGCCGTAGGTTTAATCTCACCGATCATATCTATGCCCCACATTGCAAACGGCCATGGCGCAGTCAGAACATTCAGGGGAACCGGAGGAACATGCACCTTGTCTGCATAAATCTGGCACTTATGGCATGTCCTAGAATGTTGGTAGCAGTCAGCTTCCATTGTAGACCAGTAGTATCCTGCCCGTAGGATTTTCTTAGCCATAGTATGCCCACTGGAATGTGTACCAAAGGTCCCTTCATGTAGCTCTTCCATGATCCTTTCTGCTTCAGTCTTATCCACACAACGCAGTAAGGTTGAATCATGGTTCCGCTTATACAAGATGCCGTTGCTAAGGAAGAACTTTGCTGCGAACCTCCTCAGGAATTTCTTATCGTTGACAGATGCACCTTCAGGGTATTCCTGAGCTTCCAGATATCTCTTCACTTCATGGTACCAAGGCTTCTCAGTCACCAATTCAGTTTCAAGATCACAACAGTATGCCGGTTCGTCCAGTTTCCAGATGATTATCCGGGGAGCCTCATTATCCCATTTGACCTTGAACATTGAAGACATTGTAGCTAACGCGTCCGCCAGCTGATTCTCTTCTCTTGGAAAGTGCTCAAAGGTTATCTCTGTGAAGTGGGGGATCAAGGTCAACACACATTCTCTGTAAGGAATCAGGTTGGGATGTTTCGTATCCCACTCTCCTTTGATCTGATTGATCACAAGAGCGGAATCTCCGAAGACACTCAGAAACTTGATCCTTAGGTCGATCACAGCTTGAAGACCCATGATGCACACCTCATACTCCGCCATGTTGTTGGTACAGTTGAAACATAGCCGGGCAGTGAGTGGAGTATGAGTACCTTGTGGAGATATGATTATGGCGCCGATACCATTACCCAAAGCATTGGAGGCTCCGTCAAAGTGCATGGACCATCGGGATCCTGGTTCAGGTCCTTCATCCGGTCCAGGTACTTCACAGTCAGTTACTATCATAATGCTTTCGTCCGGGAACTCGAAGTTCATTGACTGATAGTCATCTACGGCCTGATGTGCCAAGTGGTCTGCCAATACACTTCCCTTGATGGCTTTCTGGGTCGTGTACTGAATGTCGTATTCCGTCAAGATCATTTGCCATCTTGCAATTCTCCCAGACAGAGCAGGCTTTTCGAATATGTACTTTATGGGATCCATCTTTGAGATCAACAAGGTAGTGTGAGTCAGCATATACTGTCTCAGCCGGCGAGCAGCCCATACCAAAGCGTAGCAAGTTTTCTCAAGCAGTGAGTATCGGGTCTCACAGTCGGTAAACTTTTTGCTAAGGTAATAAATGGCATACTCTTTTCGGCCAGACTCGTCATGCTGCCCCAGCACACACCCCATTGAGTTGTCAAGCACTGTTAGATATAGTATCAGAGGTCTCCCTTCAACCGGTGGCATAAGGATGGGTGGTTCTTGGAGATACTCTTTGATTCTGTCAAAAGCAGCCTGACATTCATCGTTCCAACGTACTACCTGATATTTCTTCAGCAGCTTGAAGATTGGCTCACAGGTAGCAGTCAGATGTGAGATGAATCGAGCAATGTAATTCAGGCGCCCTAAAAATCCTCTGACTTCCTTCTCTGTCTTAGGAACTGGCATCTCTTGAATAGCTTTGACCTTGGCGGGGTCCACTTGAATTCCCTTGTCACTGACCACGAAGCCTAGCAGTTTTCCCGATCTTACCCTGAAGGTGCACTTGTTCGGGTTCAGTCTCAGCTTGTACAGTTTCAACCGGTCAAACAACTTTTGCAGATGATCTAGGTGCTCTTCCTCAGTTTGGGACCTCGCAATCATGTCGTCAACATACACTTCTATCTCATGATGGATCATATCATGAAATAAAGCAACCATGGCACGTTGGTAGGTTGCCCCAGTGTTCTTCAACCCGAATGGCATGACCTTGTAACAGAAGGTGCCCCACTGAGTAACAAATGTAGTCTTTTCCATGTCTTCAGGTGCCATCTTGATCTGATTGTAACCTGAAAAGCCATCCATGAAAGAGAATACCTTGTGCTGAGCCGTATTGTCAACAAGGACATCAATGTGAGGTAGGGGGAAGTCATCTTTGGGGCTGGCCCTGTTCAGATCCCTGTAGTCGACACACATTCTGACCTTCCCGTCTTTCTTTGGTACCGGCACCACATTAGCAACCCACTGAGGGTAAGAAGTCACTGCAAGGAACCCGGCGTCAAACTGTTTCATAACCTCGGCTTTAATCTTCTCGGACATCTCTGGACGCATCCGACGGACCTTTTGCTTAACTGGAGGGCAGTCTTCCTTAGTTGGTAAGTGATGGACCACAATATCGGTATCCAACCCAGGCATGTCTTCGTAGGACCAGGCAAAGATCTCCAAATAGTCATGTAACATCTTAGTCAACCGTTGCTTCACGCTGAGCTCTAGGTTGGCGCCAATCTTTACCTCTTTCCTGTCTGTCTCTGTACCCAGGTTTATGTTTTCCACTGGCTCTTCATGGGGTTGAATTGCCCTCTCTTCCTGAAGTAACAGTCTTGCAAGCTCGCCAGACACTTCGCAATCATCTTCACCTTCGTCTTCGGCTAAGTTGATCGGATTTTCGAAGTCATAATTGGCAGTAGCAGAGTTGTTATCAGTGAGATCCAGAGTGGATTGAAACCTGTATGAGTGAGTGTGTGTGTAAATACAGCTGCTTTGAAATATATGTAAAAGGAAAGAAAGAAAGAAAAGGAGCACAATATTTGCAATGCGGGAAAACGTCCAAGATTTTCATTCATGATATATGAAATGACAATTTATATGCCCTCACAAATAGAACCACGGTGCCTCGGGTAAGACACCGGGCCATAGAGTTTATTTATTGTTTATTACAAAATAACCAAACATAGGAATTCATTACTCAGTAACAAGAGAAATAGGGAGATTGTCTTTTGCACTCCAATTGTTAAGTCCACCGTCGGTTGCCGGATAGATCCAGCTATCAAACTCAGCTTCATCAACTTCCTCTTCGTCCCCAATGGCGTTCGCTCCATGAGCAGGCAGGGGAGATGTCACTACATTAGGCTTCTCAGATGCCTCAAACTGTACCTCCTTGGCGTCAATAAGGTCCTGCAGCTTGTTCCTTAATGCCCAAAAGTCATCAGTGGCATGCCCCGGGCTATCTGAATGGTAAGCACAACGAGCATTCGGGTTGTACTTAGGAGATGCAGTATTGGGGAACTTCGGAGCCTCCCTGACAGTCACCAAATTGGTGGATAGCAACTGTGGCAGGATCTGCGATAGGGTCATGCTTAACCGGGTAAACTCCCTCCGGGGTCTTTCAGCCCTTTGAGGATTGGTCGGCCGAGGAGCGGCGGCAGGCTTAGCAATCATTACCGCACTGACAGATTGGCGGCGCTCAGGTCTCTCTGATTTCCTGGAACCATACACGGCACTAGCCTCCTTCTTGAAGGGTTTCTTTTCAGAACTAGATGATGCACCCTTCGGAATCTTCCCAGATTTTAACCCAGCCTCAATTCTCTCTCCAGTCAGAATCAGATCAGTGAACCCTGCAGACGAATTCCTGATGAGATGGTTGAAGAATGGCCCAGATAGGGTCCCCAAGAACATGTCTACCAACTCCCGATCAGTCAAAGGTGGCTGCACCCGGCCAGCCAGGTCTCTCCACTTCTGAGCGTACTCCTTAAAACCTTCACTTGCACCTAACGACATACCCTGGAGTTGAGTACGTGTAGGGGCAAGGTCGGCATTATATTGATACTGCTTGTAGAAAGCAGTAGCCAACTCCTCCCAGTTACGAACCTTGGTCCCATCCAGCTGATAGAACCATTCGAGATGAGTCCCTGAAAGACTCTCCTGGAAGAAGTGGATCCACAAATTCTTATCCGTAGAGTACGGTTGAATTTTTCGAACATAGGACCTTAGATGCAGCTTGGGACAAGACGCCCCGTCATACTTAGAGAAGGATGGTGCTTTGAACTTGTGAGGGATGATCACACCAGTTGATAAACCCAGATCTCCGAAATCCAGCCCCGGTACCTGTTGAATCTCCATAGCCTTCAACCTATCCTCCAGTTGCTTGTATTTGTCGTCTGCAGGAGGGTACTGCTCTTCATCAAAATCAGTCTCATTGTCGGAGACTACCGGACTAGGAACCCTTGCTTCTGCCTGAGGACTACTCTTGCCAACAGAAGAACCAGCCTCTTCTTGTTGCAGAGCATTGCCAAACCTTCGGCCCGAGTTGAACAGAACAGTCCTTCTCTTCTTCTTCTTCTCCTTCTTCAGTAGCATAGCTTTCAATTCTTCTTGGCCCTGAGCCAGACCCTTGATTAATTCCTGAAACTGCGCATTCTGCGCCTCAAGAGCCTTGATGGAAGTCTCAGTTGATGAAGACTCAGGATTCATGATGCTGAAATAAACAGCGAAGAACTGTAAGCAACCTGAAAAAGGGGAAAATCTGCTATGCACATGATGAATGATATGTGTTTATGCAATGCATTCAAGGGTTCGAAAGTTCAAATTTGTTGTAGACAAAAAGGAACACACGTTATCACTAAGGAAATAACTGTTTAGTACATCAAAGCCTCATGGGCAAAATAATACAAAAATCAAATCAATCCCAAAATATGCTACGCATCCTCTTTGGAGCTATGTAAGTGTTGAGATTCCTCTCCTCATGCAACAGGCGGGTGAGCTCCAAGAACTTCTTTTCACTGGCATGTAGACTAGTCTCAAGAGAATTCCTTTCCTCCTTAAGCTGGATCCAGCTCTTCTGCATCTCTTCCCAAGATGTGGGCATATCAGGGTGCTGAATAGTATAGGACACTTCTCCTTCCAAGACCGGTTCTTTGATTACAGGGAGCATATGAGGATAGGGCATCACTAACTTCTGGGAGCGGGCACTACTACGAAAATGGGCTTTCACAGCGCTTTTTTTTGCCCTTTAAAAGCGCTTAAAAGCGCTGCCGTAGCCAGCGCTGGCGTAGGCTACGAAAGCGCTTTTTTCTGGCCAAAAGCGCTGTCGTAGGTGGACCTATCCCAGCGCTTTTTCCTTAAAAAGCGCTTTGATAGGGGGGTCTTTCCCAGCGCTTTTTGAAAAGCGCTTTGATAGGTGTGCTATTTAAATTTTTTTTTTATTTATCAGGCCTTTTACAGCGCTTTTTATGGAAAAAGCGCTTTGATAGGGGGGTCTTTCCCAGCGCTTTTTCCATAAAAAGCGCTTTGATAGGGGTTCTATTTAATTTTTGTTTTTTTATTTATCATGGCTTTTACAGCGCTTTTTATGGAAAAAGCGCTTTGATAGGGGGGTCTTTCACAGCGCTTTTTCCATAAAAAGCGCTTTAATAGGGGGTTTCTATTTAATTTTTTTTTTATTTATCCTGCCTACGAAAGCGCTTTTTAGCCAAAAGCGCTTTCGTAGCTCATACAAATTTTTTAAAGTGAAACCTATAATTTGAGGTTCCCTGTGCGGCCTGTAATTTTTTTTTGGTCCAATAATTTAACCTGTAATTCAATCCTTATCTATACATATATTTTAAGAAATCGGTATTATATTAACAGAAACCGGTATACCATATAATATTCAATCCTTATCTATATATATGTAACTAAATCATATATAACTAAATTTGTAACCATATATACATTTGTAACCATAACTAAATCACATACAAAGTATCGTGTTAATTTGTAACCATATATATACATATGTAACTAAATCATATATAATTACATCGAAAATAATGCTCCACCGACACGGTCGTCATCCTGCAAAGTATGAATATGAACAACACGGTAAATTAAACAAACAATATTAAAGGCTCCAACACAATCAAACTAACACGTACAATAATATTTTATTCATACCCATCAGAATAATCTGTTTTCAACATAAAATTGACATATTTCCTCTTTGACTTCTTCCACTTGAACTTTCGTGTACGACATAGTATAGAGGTCATCAAAGTACTACATAAGAAATTATTACTTCAGTATATGCATGATGTTATTAAATGTAGAAATCATACAAAATTATTCTAAGTTATAAATCCATACCGTGCTTGGAATCTCTACTTGATTTTTATGAAGGATTTCTTTCATAAACCTCAAGCAAAAGTATCCGCAATCTACATCGTTATTCTGTAACAGACACTGCATAGAAAAACAGAATATATTTTATAGTTGTCGTGTAATTTTATCAAGTAACATAACTATTATTATAAGCAACTAATTTTGTACCTGCACTTTGATCCAAGTAATATTTGATGATTTACTCCGGGGTACCTGTGCGTCCCTTTGACTACGAAATATTTGTATTGATCTAAGAAAATAAAAACATATATTTAGATCAATCTCACAGAAATAATTAAATATATAAATATACACGAATAGTTAGAACGATCTCACTTACTGATCAACAGTTTCCTTCATAGCGGGATAGTTAGTCCATTCCCCGTCTACCGAATTCAGAAAGTACACAACTTCTTTAATCGGATCGATAGCCAACAACAACCAGTGTTTTCTAAAAATTTAAGCAACAGTTTAGAAGAAAAGTTTCTACGCAAAATAAACAAAGATATATTAGAATAAATGAAAAACTCACCCCACTGGAACAGTGTTATACGGCAAAATAAACAAGCTATCTGGGTTGCCGACGTAGGCCGTGTATCGATTCACTAAGTACTCCCTAACTGAACCCGGTTCCCTGACAATTGTCGCTCCGCTGACAATATGGGCAGACAAGAAATGGAAGCGTCTTGCCAATACAGTCTCGCGCATTTTTTTATCGTACAACAACCTTAAATAAAAACATATACACATTAGACTATTTTCATTGAAATGTGTAAATAAATTGTTCAACTAATTAAATGATATATTTATCGGAATACCGGATGTATGCGTGAACATTGCCGATGCCTAATTCACCATGCGTCATAATCTCAGTCATTTCGTCCATTCCTATCGTTTCTTGGCAGTCAAGACCAAAGATATCTGCATCCATAAGGATTTGACGAATACCACCTGACTTCAAATCTGAGGTTTCCAAAAGTACTCCAAGTGTATTCCGATATCGAGGTACAAAAACGCCTCTTCCCCCGCCTCTTCCCCCTTTATGCATTGACTTTTTCGGGGGTGGTCTGCTACGAACAGGCTGGGTCACTTGTTGTGACACTTTCGTAGATACCTAACAATCATATAACTTAGGTAAATTATAAAATCGTTCAGTTTTAAATTCATATCATATAATAAACAATTTAAGTGTACCTCTGGAATTGATGCCATAGACTCGCCGCCTTGCTGCAAAATCTCCTTACCCTTATTAGCGGGTTTTGTAGGAGGCTAATATTAAAAAATAATTAACTTAACGGTTCAGAATTGACATTTGAAATCTAAATGATTCATATTAACGGTTTTAAACATACCTCATCATCAATGAAAATGACGTCCAAGGGCCATGCAACAAACGACCCTACTGCGTCTCGCACCGATCTTATATCCAAGGCCACGTCAGGTATCGGTACCAACGCATCGGGATCAATAGGATAATCTACTGATACTCTCAGGTGTCCAGCCGGGATCGGTGTATTATGAATTAAATCTCCCAAAGTGTTGTACACTTTTCCCTTGCCAACAAGGTGATAATCTGATGCCATTACGTATAGTTGGCAAGATGAAATGCCCTAAACCAATATGCATACATATTACTTTTAATTCAATAATAGAAAGAGGTGGAATAAAAATGAGAAACTTGAACAATAGAGATTTATCAATATATTTATAGTTACCTCAGGAAATTTATTCTGACGGTTGATACTAGCGTTGTCACTAGTTTCTTTCGCCATTGCCGCATTGCCCTTTTCCCTCATTAATACCTCTTTATCTCTTTCCAATGCATTGACTTTTTCTTGTAATTCCATAAGTACATTCATCACTTCTGCATTGGTAGGATTTCTTTTCCGATGATGCTGGTAGAAAGAGGTTGGAGTCACACCATGACCTTTACCCCTCACCCGACCGGAATACTCAGGAACATTCAGTGCTTTACTAAGTACGCTCCTCGTATCCTGGTCGTCACCGGTGGACTCCGTTTGTGACAATGTCTCCTGAAAATAATGGAGATAAAAAAATCAATTAAATAGTCATAAAAATTTGATTTAATTAAAGACACAATGTTATACTTACGCATTCATCATAAATTCTTAGAACACTTGGATCAACAGCTTGATTCTTGCCCACACGAGCTTCCTTCCACAGCAAATGTGCTGGAAGTGAGGTTTCATCACTTTTCGTCTCCTCTAACTATGCATAGAAACAAACGGTTAGATCGTCAAATACAACACATTTAGACAATTAATAAGAACATATCATTTCTATTTATTACTTACAATTTTTTCCTCTAAGCGTGCATATCCCAAACGCCCTTTTTTGTATGGATACGCGGGCTTTGATGCTCTCTCACTATTTTTGGCACTCTTTTGCCGGAATTCGTCATCTCTTTGTCTAATAAACTCAGTCCAATCTTCTTGTTTAATGAAAAGATTATACTTTTCTGGCCTTCCGGCCGGGAACTCTTCCAGCCACTTTCCTTTGTCATCCTTAAGATAGGTGTTCGTCAACATATTTTTCCACCCTCTAAATCTTTTCCCGGCCAACCCAAGTACGAAGCCTTTACGCTCATCTGGAACGTTAAAAGACCGCTGCGTATAAACCATATAAACATATAAGTAATTTAAAAACCATATAAACCATATAAACATATAAGTAGTTTAAAAACCATATACACCATATAAACTTATAAACTTATAAACATATAACCATATAAACCATATAACATACATACCTTAACATCTTCCCAAAACATTTCTTTTCCTTGCTTCAATGCTTCACATTGTTTCGCATTCCATCTAGATATGGAGATTGGCACATGCATACGAACAAGTGTACCAACGTAGCTTGTGAATTTTGAAGCATTAACCCCAACTACTTGATTTGAATGATTCCAATCTACATTATATATCACTCCCTTATCTCTAGCACGAATGATTTCGCGCATTATGGTGATGCCTCGTGCAACATCATTTGCTGAAGTATCATCCGCTGCATGATTTGATTCTTGTGAGTTTTCATGATCTTGTTGGTTTCCTGGTGGGTTTTCTTGTTGGTTTCCTTGCGGGTTTTCTTCATTGCTAGCCATTAGACCTGTAACAAAAGTCAAACAAGCACATTAGTACACTACATGAAAATGGATAGTCGAAAAAGATATGAATAGCACTAAAGGAACTCAAAATTGAATAAAATGCTAAAAAACCAAACTTGCAAGAAATAAACCTCACCATCAGCTCCGAAAACATTGTTCTACTAAATAAACACTAGTCACATTCGCAAAAATTCAAAACGGTTCAAAAGATATGCCAAAAATTCAAAACATTATTCACATATTACTTACAATATTAGGCTATAATTATAATAATACCTTTTTCACTAACGTCTCTTTCTTTTCTTGGTAGCAATATATTTTACGCTTCTGTTAACAACTCGGATGGTTGGATTGATCCAAATACCCTCATTATGATCATCTCTAGTATAAGGTTCATTCTCATTTTGATCGTTTCTTGTACAAGATTCAATGCCAACGCCAATATCACCTTGATCTCCAATGTTTTCATCAATTACTTTGTTAGACAAAAGCACTATAGACCATTTCGTACTTGTCGGATCATTGACATAGAACACTTGTTTAGCCTGAGAGGCTAGAATAAAAGGTTCATCTTTGTACCCCACCCTATTGAGATCCACTTGCAAAAATCCTGACTTATCCATTCGTACGCCATTATTATTTTCAACCCACTTGCAATCAAATACAGGAATCTGAAACTTCCCGTAATCAAACAACAAAATGCGCTCGATAACCCCAAAATATGACAGATTTGCAAATTTCGGGTTTAAGTCATTCGCACTTGATATGTGCATCGCTTCAGCTACCAAGGTAACACCACTATTCTGCATAGTACTTTTATCATCCTGTTCTTTGGTATAAAATGTGTATCCATTAATTGCGTATGCGCTATAAGAAAACACAATCATACTTGGACCATATGCTAAACATCTCAACCTTTCTGTTACTGAAGCAGGATCCGAACGATACTTTGAATAAATTTGTTCCTTAAACCACGGTATGAAACTTCGATTGTGCTCTCGTACTATCCAATTCTCATTTCTATTCAGATTTAAACCTCGAAGAACACCCTTGTGCATTTCAGCATACGGCTCAACCTCAATCTCATTGTGCAGAACATACAAATGCACCTGATCCCGTTCGACCATTGACACTGTCACAACTTTATTTCCAATTAGTCTTTTTCCTTCTTTTTTCTCGACAATATGAGATTTGGGGAGTCCAATTGATTGAACATTTGACAAATATTCAGTGCAAAACTCAACCGCTTCTTCAACAATGTATCGTTCCGCAATACAACCCTCCGGTCGACTTCGGTTTTTCACGTACCCTTTTAAAATTTTCATATAACGTTCAGCAGGGTACATCCATCTCATATAAGCTGGTCCGCACAACTGTGTCTCTTTGACAAGATGAACGACTAGATGAACCATTATGTCAAAAAACGAGGGAGGAAAATACATTTCAAGCTCACATAAAGTAACAACCACCTCTTTTTGCAATGTTGGTAAGATCGCAGGATCGATCACCTTGCTGCAAATTGACTTGAAGAAAAAACACAACTTAGTTATTGCGCTCCTTACTTTTTCTGGCAGAATAGAACGTATACCTATTGGTAGAAAATGTTCCATTATAACATGGCAATCATGAGTCTTTAAACTCTTTAACTTTAGGTCTTTCATTGACACAAGTCTTCTAATATCTGATGAGTAGCCTTCTGGAACTTTAACTTCACTGAGGAACTTACACAATATTTTCTTCTCCTTTCTAGATAGAGTGTAAACAGCAGGTGGTAGATATGTGCGTCTTCCTTTCGTCACGGGTGCCAATTCAGTTCTAATTCCCATGTTTAACATGTCCTTCCTTATGTTAATGCCATCCTTAGACTTTCCTTGTATATTGAGTAACGTACCAATAACACTATCAAATACATTTTTTTCAATATGCATAACATCGAGGAAATGTCTTACGTACAACGACTTCCAATATGGAAGTTCAAAAAAAATCGACCTCTTCTTCCACCCACTCGTGACAAGTCTATGTGCAAAAGGCTTGCCAAACTCAGTACTCACATCTTTCACCTTTTCAAAAATCTGATCACCTGTCAACATATGTGGAGCTCTACCGTGTTCTGCCTCTCCATTGAATGCCTTTCTCCACCCACGATAGTGATGATTAGAATTTAAGAATCTACGATGACCGAGAAAAACATTCTTCTGACAAAAGTTCAATCGCATCGTATCGGTTTCATCTTCACAAACAGGACACGCTTTTTGACCCTTAATGCTGTACCCTGATAGATTTCCGTACGCCGGAAAATCATTAATTGTTCCAAACAACATCGCCCTCAAGTTGAAACTTTCTTTCCTATACCCATCGTAAACCTCCACACCGGTCTCCCACAAAAACTTCAAATCTTCGACTAAGGGTGCCAAGTACACGTCTATGTCATTCCCTGGTTGTTTGGGCCCAGAAATTAACATAGATAGCATCATGTACTTACGCTTCATACATAGCCACGGAGGTAGGTTATATATCATAAGAATCACAGGCCAGGTGCTATGCGAGATACTTTGAATACCATGCGGGTTCATTCCATCAGTAGACAACGACAAGCGAAGATTTCTTGCTTCTTTTCCAAATTCAGGATAATCAATATCAACTTTCGTCCACTGTGGTGAGTCTGCCGGATGTCGCAACTTCCCATCAATAATTCTTTCATCTGCATGCCAAGTCAAGTGTCTTGAATCGGTCTCACTACGATACATGCGCCTAAATCTCGGAATTATAGGAAAATACCATAACACCTTTTCCGGAGACAACTTTTCCTTATATCGAGGGGCACCGCATTTAGGACACTCATTTAACACTGCGTACTCGTTTCGAAATAAAACGCAATCTTTTGGACATGCATGTATCTTTTCATAGCTCATGCCAATAGAGGACAACATCTTTTTGGCCTCATATGTTCGATTGGGAAGAACATTATCCTCTGGTAGCATTTCTTTCACGAGGGCTAATAACTGTGTGAAACTTTTATCCGACCATCCGTTGTCCGCCTTTAAGTTGTACAACTTTAACACCGCAGACAATCTTGTGAATTTTGTACAACCATCATACAAAGGTTTCTCTGCATCGCTTACCAACCTCTCGAACATTTTGGGACAATCCTCAAGATCTTCTTCAAGCGCTTCTGCAATCTCTTCGACTCGATCATAATCGTATGCGTCTGCGAAATCCTCATTTGAAGCATACGTCGTATTATAACTCGATTCAACATTCCCGCTACTTTTCTCACCATGCAAATTCCAACATGCATAACTTCTATCAATTCCATGCATCAGTAAATGCGATTCCAACTGAACCGCGTCAACCCGTCTCCCATAACAGCATCTCAAGCAAGGACATATCATTCCATTGGGTTCTCTGGCGTGCGCAACGGCAAACTTAACGAATTCTGATACCCCATCCTCATACTCTTTCGACAATCGATTGGCAGTCATCCATTTTTTATCCATGGTTTGACTATAGCAACTAATTAGTCACGCAACTATAGCAAAATAATAATTAATTACCTGTAAATAAATTCAACATATCAGGTAATCAAATTCATAGTTATTCTTGCCTCACCTTAAGCATGTGCTAAACAACTCATAACTAATTACTAACTAGTGAAGTCGGATACTAGTGATTCAGTCTTGGATACAGGTAATAACAATTATATTCAAACAATAGTGAAGTCGGATTTCAAACCTTACGGTAAAGATTTCATCGGAGGAGAAGCAACCGGAAGATTTAGCAACGGAAAAATCCCGTCAGATATTTTTGGTATAGTCCTATAGTCCTAAATTCTAACATCTACACGCTAACTAATGTGTTGCATGGTTCATTGTGTTTAAGATTTTCATTGATGTTTGATGAATCCCTGAAACGTGCTCGTTTCAATGCTATCAATACTGCCATACTGCCATATACAGCCCTATACTGCCATAACAGTCTAAATATAAACAAAAACACAACCGCAGCTCATGAATTCCACTCAACTATAATCATTAGAAATTCACACTGAGCCGGAAAATAAAAGTAAAAACAATCAGTTATTCAAGTCAGTTCAAGAATAGGATAGAAACCTTTGAAAATGTTGAGAGCGTCCCGCGTACACTACGATCAAGGACAGTTCGAATTTCTTCAATCGGAGAAGTTACCTCTCAGATGTTTCGAACTCTAAGAAACGCGGAGAATGAGCGTCGTACGTAAAACTACATTAGTCTACACTATAGTCATGTCGATGATACAAAAGTGCGTGAAATAACCTTAGACCAACATTCACTTATAACAAAAAATTCTAAGATAACTCACACGTAGGTATTCTTCCTCCAAGTAGGCGGTATTGGTCCAGTGAGAAGGTTTCCAGTAAGAAATCTACCATAAAAGAAAATAAAGATATCAATATAAAAAGGTTAATATTTATTGAGCTAGACTGAGCATTGAGGGAGATAAGCTAGTTATATTGAATCGATTTAGTTAACTGTCTTGAGGGACCGTTCTATACAGAAAAGTGTTTTAATCAAGGTTGTCAAGATCTCAATCTATATCTTAAAATCTTATTATTTTGCAATCTTACTCACCCCAATGATCCTGATCTTAAATAGAATTTTGTTGTAGCCAAATTGTAAAAAACAAATAGTAAAACTGTTGAAAACAAATACAATGAACTTGATCCTATGAATTAAAACTGAAGGTTGTAGCCAAACTGTAGAAAACAAATACCCCAATGTAAGAAACTGATCCTATGAGATAAACTAAGATATTCTAACATTAATAGTAGAGTAATGTAAGATTCTTTTCGTATATATATTCTCACACATTCGAGGGAAAGTGAGTATGCTTACAAATCAGTAATACTAGTAAGGTTCTAACTTCTAAATTGATTGTTTCAATCCTTGTTGAATGTTTAAAATCTTGATCATCAACCTATTTCAATTCTATTCTCCTATTTCATATCATATTGTTAACAGTTTCTTATTGGGATTTTGTGTACTGTTTTTTTTTCCTGATGGCTGCTTCTTTGGTATCAGGTGAAGAAAATTATCATCCATGCTATGCGTGATGTGGTTGAAAAATTAGAGAAAGCAAGGTTAGTGATTGCAAACTTCAGACTCTTTGTTTATGAAATTGTATACAGTATACTTGCATCTCTTGATTATCCTGTTTGCTTTGTTGTCAAAGGCATTGATAAATTAAATCCTATGTAAATTGATATTTGTTAGGTTCTCTAGACTAACAGAAAAAACAAGCATTGTTCTAAATTCCATCAGCTACGATCAATTAAAGGCATTGTGCTTATGCTATTGAACTTGTGTTCTTGAAGAAAACAAAAACAAAAACAAATAACCAATGAACCATAATTTGAAATATGATAAAACTGAACCTAGATGAAGTTTATCAATGATGAGAATGAACACAATGTTCAACAGTGTTCTCCCTTCCAACACCAGACAATATACATTTTAATAGAACAAAAACAAAACAATAGCTACTTCCAGTACCTAGTTCTAATAGTTGCATTAACAAAAAATCTG
Source organism: Vicia faba (assembly GCA_948472305.1). NCBI lineage: Eukaryota > Viridiplantae > Streptophyta > Magnoliopsida > Fabales > Fabaceae > Vicia > Vicia faba. The sequence goes on along the minus strand of OX451738.1, from coordinate 316,135,972 downwards.
AGTAAATGAACTTACTCTGTATTCTTTGAGGAAGTAGACGAAGACGAAGACAGTTTCACGGAGGAAGACGAAGACTTGCGACGACAGTGAGGACGGACGAAGACAGAGACAGTTTCACGGAGGAAGACGAAGACTTGCGACGACGGCCGGAGGACGGACGAAGACGGAGGAAGAAGGTTGGGGTTAGGGTTTTCTACGAAATCGTGTTTGTGGAAGAGAAGAAGAGCTATTGTACTGTGTGTTTGAAGAAGAGAAAAGAATGAATAATGTTATTTTGATGTTTTAATTTATTAAATTAAAAATAATATAAGCTATAACAGCGCTTTTGAAAGCGCTTTCATAGGGGGGCTTTTACCAACGCTTTTTAGGGTAAAAGCGCTTTCATAGGTCCAGCTATGCCAGCGCTTTTGAAAGCGCTTTCAAAGGCCAATCTTCCACAGCGCTTTTTAAAAAGCGCCTTCATAACCCTATTATTTCGTTTTTATTAATATTTTTATTTGACCTACCACAGCGCTTTTAATGTAAAAAGCGCTTTCGTATCCCCCACCTATGCCAGCGCTTTTAAAAAAGCGCCTTCGTAGGTTTCCCTTTTTTTTAGTTTTGTTTTTTGTGAAGGCTATGGCAGCGCTTTTTCAATAAGCGCTTTAGTAGAGGCGCTGCAAAAAGCAGTTTTTGGCGTAGTGGGGCGCGTACCCACTTGAGATAAGGTTCCAACGGGATGGAGTTCCTGTGCCCCAGTGTCTTGCTGTCTATTTTACTTGGCATCCTCCAGGCTCTGATAAATCTCTGGCGAAGTCCTTGAGTATCGTTGTCGAAGTCAAAAACTATGTCAGGAATTAACATGTCATGAGGGCCATCCCTCCGAGCATAACCAAACTGCCTCCAAGCTAGGCATGGGCTGTAAGTAATACCTCCTCTGATTCCAAGTAAAGGAACATTAGGGTACTCCCCGCAACGATCAATGATAGTGACATCTTCTCTGGACCGAGGGCACCAATGTATATCTGCATGTGTAAGAGTCATCAACCGTTGTGACCATCTCAAACCCCGCTCATTCTTCAAAACTGATTGTGGAAGGTGCGAAATAAACCACCTTCCCAGGAGAGGAGTGCAACACATAAGGACACCTCTTTTTCTCATGGTTCGAGTGTAACATGAGTGAAGGATGTCCCCCAGCAACGTAGGTATGGGATTCCTGGACATAAAGATCTGAACAACACTGATATCAATAAGCTGATCTGGATTAGGGAACAACACCAGACCATAGACAAGGAGGGCCACAACCTCTTCAAAAGCTTGCAAGTCGAGGGAGTTCCAACATTCAAGAGCCTTTTCAAACAGAAACCTGGCTAAGAACCCTTTGATACCACTTCTAACTTCCCAATGTCCCTTGAGGTCAGATGACTGTAGGTGCAAGGCTTTAGCAATCTCTTCAAGCTTAGGTTCCTTTTCCGTACCGTTGAAGGGTAGCTGATCAAGGATAGGGATCTTCAGGAGCCGGGAGAACTCCTCCAATGTAGGTACCAACTGATAGTCCAAGAAGGTGAAACAGTGATGCAGAGGATCAAAGAACTGGAACAGGACCTTTATCATATCTTCCTCAATATTGGTATTGACCAAGCTGATGAGGCTTCCATGTCTTTCACTGAAGGACGAGTTCTCAGGAATCCTGGATATAAGCTCCTTAAGCTGAGGAGGTACCCTTACAAGACTGATTTGAATTGTCTTTCTACGAACAGTTTCCATGCCCTACAAAACAAGAACAAAGATGAAAATTCGAACCCCTGAAATGGTTAGTCAATGCATATGATGCTTGATGATGTCATGATGCTATGATTAAACACACCACAGATATTTACAAAGACAAACATGTAAGGCCCACAAGGCACACAAGACAAGCCCTTAAGGTTTAAGGCCAGCATGGGGTCTGGGTAGTACCCTCTTTGAAGTTGGTGGGTTCAACCTGTCCTAATCAAAGTAACCGGGTTCTAAGGTTCCCAATATCACTGGATTGCTTTCATTGTTCATCGTTTCGATTTAGCCACTGAACTGGCGACCGAAATATTCCAGGAAAGCAACCCTCAATTGAGCGTAGTATCGAGTATCAACCAACCTCAGACTGCACCAAAGTCAGTTATCTCACTACCCTAAAGAGGCCAAGATAGTTCAATTAAGGTTCCTAAGGTCTGTTGATGCTTCACGACACCACGCGGAGGCCCCGTACTCTCCTTGACTGAACTCAAGGGTTACCGGTACACACCAAAGTGCCACATCAACGTAGCAGACTGTTTCAACCATGTTGGTATACCCCGCACAGTTCCCTCACAGCCTTGTTGCTACTTTCTAAGAAGGTATCCCCAGATCCGGGTTAGGATCTATAGAACTCCCAAGCAACCCACAATAATAAAGCAAGCAAGGAAAACAATTGAAAACACAGTTATGACCTAGCCCTAAGGTACACCCCACTTTATAAGATAATCCCCAGCAGAGTCGCCAGTTCTGTGATCGGTGGATCTGGAACTGACTGTTTAACGCTGGTTCGCGAAATGTCGCGGAAGCAAGAGTTGCCACCGTCTTTTATTTTCTCCAACATGGACAGGACAAAAGCACAGAAAAATTCCTTATAGAGATTGCTCTCGGTTCGGGAGGTAGATTATAGAAAGGGAAGGTGTTAGCACCCTTTCTATCCATGGTTATCCATGGGCTCTTAGATACTTGCTCATTTGTGTTTTCAAAAGGTTTGTTCGCTTTTCAACTGTGGGTTTTAAAAAGTTTCTTTGAAAATTCCAGTTCGACTCTTGTATCGGTCCTCAAGAGTGTTTGAAAAATTGCTTTCGAAAGCTTTTGAAAAGGTGTCGGTGTGAAAAGTATTTTTTGAATTTGTTTTGAAATTTAGAGCAAGTATCTAGAGTCGTCTACCTACCCTAAGGAATTCGTCTGTGTAAATGTCCTTTAAAGTAGTGCCATCCCACCATTGAGAGGTAGGTAGCACCACCGTTGGAGGTGTTCGGGTCAATTCGAGGTTCGGGACATGGTGATCACCAGAGCAATAGGAAGACACCTTAGAAGCTACCCTCATGCCAGGTTCCCGGATCATGAGGACTTACTAAGACATCCTCTACTCGACGATCACCTTTCGAGGCAAGGCAACAGTGAGGCATACCCTAGGGGTGGTGTGTGCGATTCGTGTGTCGTTTTCGTTTGCATTTATCTTGTCATGTTATTGGTGTTCTACGCTTGTTTTTATTTTGTCCATACATTCTTTCATGTCTTTTGATTAACAGTTAAAAGTTGCAAGGAAAGTAAAATCTAAAGCTATTACAAATGGCGCGGGTCCACATCGCCAAAATTTCTTGAACCCGATTTGACAGAAAAATAAATAAAGAAAAGAAAATAAAGAATTAAGAAATGCGACAAATAATTACATGGCTTCGGGAGAGGTACATAAATATTTAAGCAAAATAAAAGAAATATGCGAATTAATAATTAAATCAAAACGAGGGCGTTGGACCCTTTTGCAAAAATTGAATTAACGATGAACTAATTAATTAAAAAGAAAGCAAGAATTTGTTTTTTTTGGTATTTTATGTTTTTTAGGACTTAATAGAAAAAATTAATTGCAATTAAATGCTAACCCTAATTCTATTTTATTTTAACTTGTTAAGAAAATATTGAAGTTTTTAACCTAAATTAAACCTAATTTCTACATGCAAATTTGATTATAAAAATAAATAAAATAAATATTTAATTAGTTGAAAGAAAAATAAAAAGGGTGAAAAATTATTAATTAAACCCTAGTTCTACATTTTTTAGGTTTTTATCAAAAGAATTAAAATTAACCTAATTTAAAACTAAATCTAATTACATGCAAATTTATTCATGAAAATATTAAAATAAATAATATTTTATTATTTTTTTCTCTTTTCTGATTTTTATGTGTATTTTTATATTTTGTGAAAATAATTGATTAATTCAAAACTATAAAGAAAATAAAATAATAATTGAAAATAAAATATAAGGAAAATATAGAGAATTGCAAACCAGGGGGGGTGGTAGTCCCCAAATAGGAGGTTTAATCCAAGAATTTTGAGCCCAGTTCAATTCCTGGCCTTGTGGACCTTTTTTATTCACGTGCAGAGGCGTTGACTGGGATCCACTATGTTCCTCAATTCTTAGCCTTGTGATAATTGAAGCTGGGCACGTGGACGCTTGATTTAGGAAGATGTATGGTGCGCTCCACTTTTGAAACTGCATATGAACATGTATTGCAAAATAATATGGAAATAACGTAGACCTGGGGCTCGAACCCAGGTCATATACATTGCCAACGTTCTCGCTTACCAATTATGCCAACTAACGCGTTTGATTAATAAGCAACTAACAATCATTATAAGAATAAAACAAAAGGTTAGTGGATCCACGCGCGAAAATTCAAACCAGCTTATCACGTTTTGCCACGACTTCGTCTTCTTCATGTTCCTGAAAACATAAAAGAACAGGCAACGGTTTTCATGACGTTCTCTTAGGCCGTTTTTGGGAAAATAGCGATTAGGCCTATAGTGTTCATAAATTGAGCGCGAGTGTTGGTTTCTATTCGTCCAAACACGTTGAATCCACTGGCCTTGGTCTCAGCCTCCAATTTTGCCTTATTTCAAAAGCCCTAATTCTAAGGTTGAAGAACCCTAAATATCAACAATGGCATAATCGCGTGTATAGCTCAAAAACACAATTGAATACATGGGTTAGCTTCAGAATCAAATGAGGAATAAGAATCAATAATTGAGATGCCATAAAAATGCATAGATTTCAAAGTACGATTATGAATTTTCCATGAAATATCTTGAATGCTCTATACAAATTCCTTGCGTTTTGATGGTTGTTTTTGATTGGAATATGTCCAGTGACCTTCAAGGAAGCTAATGGAAGAAGTCTTGAGACCTGAATCGCCTTGCAAAGGTGTTTTCAGATTTGAGTTTTTTGCAATTTTTTTCAAGTTTGATAATGGCTTTCTGGAGCAGCTGTGCGTGTTCTTGCACTAGGGTTGTGTTTAGGCTTTTGTACTGAATGCATTAGGTCAAGAAACTTGCTCAAAATCTCTTGCAATCATTGTTTGAAGATTTGATTTTTTCACCATGATTTCCATATCTTTTTCCATGTGTTTTTGGTTCAAATCATATCCAATTGCTCCAATTCTTTCCATATTGACTTATGCACGAAATCTTGAGAATAAAACAAGTACAAAAAGATTTGTTAGGTTAAGTTAAATATTTTTCACATATTTAATTGATTTAAGTGAATTATTATAAATAAAAATTCAAATAAATAAATAAAAAATGAGAAAATACTTCCCTTTGGGCCAAGTGGTCGTGCACATGCTTGGAATGATGAATTGTGGAAGAAAAATGGGCCCATTAGCAATTTTAGGTCATTTGAATCAATGTTGACTTTTCAAAATATCCAAAAATTTCCCAACTTCCACAAGGCATAACTTGCTCAATTTTTAAGATTTTCTCATGTTCTTGGATATTTTGGAAAGGTCTTTGAGTCCTCTAACCAATGTATTTGGTCCCATGTCATTTTGATTTACCAATCTCAAATTATGGCCTTTGACTTAAAGTCCCTTTTTGTTGACTTTTGAAAATGACCTATAATGTTGAAATTGATAACTTTTTGTGAGAGCATTTGTTGGACTTGAAGTATGAAGATGAGTTGTAGGAAATGTCTTTCTCTTAAAAATGAGCTTTGGATGGGATTTTTCTGATAATCCATGTGAAAGTTATGCCCTGGTCAATTTCAGTTGACTTTTTCAACTGTCCAAATAAGGAAACTTTTGCATCTTGATGATTTCTGAGCCAAATTTTGAGAATCATGATCAAGCATTGATCAAATGATGTTTGTGGCTTCAAAATGATATGTTGACCAAAAATTTGAACTTTTGACTGTCAAATGACCATTTTGCCCCTACAGTTGACTGTAGTGCAATTAGGTTTTTTGACTGTGCAATTTTGAGCTGAATGTCTTGAAACTTGATATGAGGATGCTTGACCATATTTGTAGGCATGTGAGACTTGATTGGACCTTTGAAAACTTCATTTTCTTGATCAGCACACAAACCCTAATCTTGACTGTATAGGAGATCTTTGACTGTGCAACCCTTGGGGAGATTTTGAAGCTTTGACTTGGCAAATCTTTGAAGAATTATGGGAGGGCAAATTTTGGGGTACAACACTCTGCATGATGGTCTGACTGTGAATGCATGTGAGATAATCACTAATCATGGAGAGATTAAACAAGTAAAGGCTTCGGTAAACATCCTAAAAGAGTATTTATTGGAACATGGTTTTATTTTGGAACATAATGATCCTTTCAAAAACACTTTGCAGAAATTAGTGAATCATGGAATAGTCTGATTCAAGAAATACCCTGAAGAAGAATATGTAGCTGTGATTGATGGAAATACAAGAAGATAATTGGTGATCCCTTTCCAAGGTCTAAGTTTTACAAAGAAACCACTTGTAATTCCTTGCATGGATCCAAACTCAACAAGAAAACCATTGGCAATACCATATAAAAATAAAAATTTGGCGATACTAGTGCCTCCAAAGAATATAATGGTAATCAAGGGCCCGTCCCCTATTCCTTACGAAATTGATAAAGGTGTGTCGTGGAATCATAACCCTACCATATATGTCAATGGGCAAAAACAAGAGTGTGAACCACTAATAAATCAAGGACATGCAATTACAAACATAGAAGGAACAAGGGACATGGCCTGCAGTGGACGCGTATGCGCTCTGGACCAACAAAAGAAGAATGATACTTTGGCTAAGAATAAAGGAAAAGCTATGGCATAAACTAGCCAAGGGCAAGAGCCTCCAAGTAAGGCCTTCATTGACAAAGAGGCTGATGAATTCTTAAAAATGATCAAGAGTGACTATAGGGTAATGTATCAACTCCCAAGATATTAATACTCTCATTACTATTGAATTCAGAAGCACACCGAGAATCTCTGAGGAAGATCCTGAGTGCTGCTCATGTAACAAATGAGTTCACAATGCACCAATTTGATGGGGTCGTGGCCAATCTGACATCAGGAACATACCTAGGTTTCAGTGACAGTGAGCTACCTCTTCAAGGTAGATCCCACAACAAAGCATTGTCCATATCAATCCAATACGGAAATACCAGTCTATCCAAGGTACCCACTGATACTGATACCTCCCTGAACGTGCTACCAAAAACTAGCCCGATGAAGCTAATAATGGAGGGAATCATAATAAGACCAAGTTCTATGGTGGTTAAAGCCTTTTATGGCTCACAAAGCACTGTGTTTGAAGAGGTATACCTTCCCATAAAGATTTGTCCACATACTTTCTATATTACTTTCCAGGTAATGGATATAGAACCAACATATACCTGCCTACTAGGGCGACCATGGATTCATGCTGCAGGGACTGTCACTTTGACTATACACCAAAAGCTGAAGTTCCTCATTGAAGGAAAGTTGGTTGTGATTGACGGAGAAGAAGACATCTTCGTAAGTCATTTGGAATCCTATAGGTACATTAGCATGGAAAAAGATTGTGTGGATACACCATTCAAGGTCTTAGAAGTGGCTATAGTGGTTACTCTCTTGGTATAAAAGATCAAAAGATCCGAGACCTTCATGACATCGTGGCGAGACCTACAAATAATTATGGAAAACCGAACATCTAAAAGTTAGGTAAAGCTTATGGAGATACCTGAAAAGAAGAACCACTTTGGTTTGGGCTATCAACCGTCAGAAGTTTCCAAGAAAGATAAAGGGTGAATTCCTCTGATCTAAGAGACCTTCATCAACAAAGGAGTAGAGCATGATGGGAAGATTCCCGTGATATCCAACAAGAGCGACAACAAAGGAGAATCTAACTTAATCCGCGAGTGTGCTCCTGGAAAATAGATCAAGAATTGGACTAATGTGGAGATTTTATAGATCTTTTTCTTTCCAAAGTAATTTTTTCTATTTTAAAAGAACCTATGTCCCGTCCGAGGCATATGGGTAGCTTGTAAGGGCCCCAATTTATTTTCAAACAATATTTATCATTAATTTAAGTTAAATTTGCATTCAATTAAGATCCATTTCTTTCTTTTCTTATTACTTTTTCAAAATGGCAATACTTTTCTTCATACGAACTTTCTAATTTCGCATCCTAAAAGAAACCAAAACATATGATAAAATGTGCAAATCCACACTTAAACTCACCAATTATGATACTGTAGCGACCGGTTTTTTGATCAAGAGTCGCCACTATTAGTTTTTATCCTAAGGAAGGGAACCTAACAGAAAACCCTAATGCGCGGACAGAGATTCTAGGTTACATAATCAATTAGACAAAAGGAAGGTGTTAGGCACCTTTCATCCACCTTGTTCACAAGGATATTAACCCTAGGTTTATGTTTGGGGTAAACTGGATTTTAAGTTTTAATTAGCAAGAAAGGGTTTAAATTTTTTTAAAGGGGAACTCGCTATGATTTTTGGTCGTATGCCCACATATCCTCTTATGAGGAATCAGAGTCCCAATTCGTAGTTCATATGGGGTTGGTGTTTTTTAGAGGGTTTGCAAGCATATTTTGAATCACTTCGCACTCAGTCGGTGATTGCGGAAATTTTGACTGAGTACATATTAAGCCAAAATTAGTTTGAAACCCATTTGCGAAAAAGACTGTTGATTAGCTTAATTTGTTCGCAAAAATAGTTTGATATTTGTTTGTGTTTTTTACTGTATTAGTTGCAAAACGTCTTGATTAATGCATGGTTAAAAAACTTAATGCAATATCAAAAATATATTCACGAGTCTTAAATAAAATAATTTATATGTGATGATAAATAATAATAATAATAATATAAAATAAAATAAAGTATTAAATAAATAATATAAACATACATTATCAATAATTATTATAACAATAAATAAATAATATAAAAGAGAATATAGGAAAAACATAAGAAAAAAAGAAAAATAATTTGATTCTCTAAAGGGGGGGTGTAGTTTTAGTTTATAAGTAAAAGCAGGGGGGTGTGAAGAGTTAACTGGCTAAGCCCAAAACAAGTATGGACAAGGGGGTGCGTTGCTAGCCTTAGTTCAGTAGTTGTATCAAAGAGGGGCGTGTATAGAATTGGGCTCAAGCCCAGCACGTTTTTGAAAGGTGGCAGACTGATCTTGTGTGATGCGGTGCATGCAAGTTAGCGCATGACTTGGCCTTAGGGCAGTCAGATCTAAATCTAGCGAATGATTTTAAGGGTGCATCATAATTATCATGAATATGCGCGTATGGGATCGCACTGAATAACAATATGTTATTCTCACTTTTCATTTTCACACTTCACCTCTCGTCTTCCTTTCGCCTCACCTTCTTCACCACCTCTTCCCCAAACGACACCCTAACCCTTAGAACCTCCGGCGACTGTGGAACTCACCCAACCCTACTTCCAGTTAAACCCACCAACACAAACCCCAAACAAAATCAAACAAAGAAAAGAGCTAAGTCCTTGTTACCCTGTTCGCGATTTTCTGTCTCGAGTTCTCGAATCCGGTTTGCTAATCTTTTCCTCCTTCATTGTTTTGCAAATTTGCAGCGACGATTGAAGATTTGAGGATGATGGTGCGGTTCAATGGCAGTTAGCAAGAACATGGTCACGCGGTTAGGGTTTCGGGCATCAAAACTCTAATTGCTTCTTCAAGCTTGGCTCGGTAACGTCCTTTTTCAGAGTTTCTTCTCTCCATTCGCCGTTAAAAACAAGCCTCCTTCCCCTCTCACTGTTCTTCTTCTTCTGTATTTATATATTGATTTAGATCTAGGGTTTTGAATTAATTTCAGTTATCAATTCAAGCTTATAATTAGGAAATTAGTGAAATTAGGGATTCATTATTGATTGATTTAATTATGAGATTCTGTAATCTTGCAATGTTTGATTCTGTAGTTTGATTGAGATATCTGTAATATCGATTTTGAATGGATTCTGCATAGCTTGATTTGCATATATTGTTTTATTTTTGTTCTGTAATACACAATTTTAGTTTAGTTTGATAGTTTCAGATTTTGTTAGATTTAATCATTTATTGCAGATTTGGTTTGATGTACCGTATCCGTTACTACAAACTTGCGCAGAGGATCTAAACAGTAGATGTTGTTTGGTGTGACTGGGCTTTGCAGATTTGATTTCAAATATTTAATCTCAATCTTTGCAGCTTAAGATTTGATTTACACAGTTGATAGTTATTAAACTTGGCCCTAGCTGTATTTGATAACAATTAGCGTGAAAACTCTTTTTTTACAGCTAACCCATATTGCAACAAAAATGCTACGTTGGCAATCTAGCTAATAGTTAAATATTATTATTATTTTTTCTTAATATGAATTGTTATATCAAAGTTCAACGAGCATGCAAGATGAATCCAAATAATAATATTTTTTTAGTAGTAATATTACATCAAAGATGTTTTTTCAGTAACCAAGCCCAATTGGCCCAATTCTAGCTTGTTTGTTTTTTCTAAACATTTTAACAAAAAATAGAGGAAGAAAATAATATTAAAATATTTTATGAAGCTGTTATCATAAGAGCTTAACAGTAAAAGAGAAATCAACAAATGTATTTGTCCTAACCAAATCTTAATGGGCTTGTAATTTGTAACCACACCCTCTATTTTTTTACTAAAATCAACTTAACCTATACAAGCTTATAAGTTTAAACTCGAGCGGGATTAGTTTAATTTCGACCTCCTTTCTATTAGCAACTATTTAATGACGTAGAACTTTATGGTTACCCCGATAATTTCCATTTACGAATCGCATGGGCCAATGGCCAACATGCCTTGCGAACGGGTACGCGAGTCTTTCTGATTTAGAAAGCCCCATTTGCCTGAATTAAGGATACACCCCTGATTGCCTTAAATTTTAAGCATGTGACATTAGATATTGATGTACCATCCTTAACTGAACGTATCTTTATTATTTAAAACTTGAAAAAATAGAATCACCGAGATAGGACAAATTTGGGGTATGTCAGCTTCCCCTATTCAATCATCTTCCAATCGAATAGCGTGAGAAGACTTGAGTCTCGCGCGTTTGAATTGGAAGTTTATTGAATACTTGAAGTATCACAAAATTTATACGACAAACATAAGGTTATGCTGATGTAGCATACCCTTATAAGTCCCAAGGAAGTAGGCAAAGCTGATGATATATCGCTTACACGGGTTTGATGATGAGGCAGATAACACAATTTTGTACGTCTTGGCTTACTCAACCATTCAGAGGGTGAGCATAGCGATGATTAATGATGAATGGCTGCTTGAAGATTGATGTCATGGATTACGTTTGCGAATTACTTCTTGATGTCTGAGACGATGGTTCAGAATTCGGGTAATACATTGCAGCTTAGAGGCAATGCCAGTTTGGATGATATATTGCGGCTTAGAGGAAATATGTTGATCTGGAAAGATACATGGAGACTTAGAGGCAATGTATTTGAATTGGATGTTATATTGTGACTTAGAAACAATATACTCAGCTTTGACAATGCGTTGCGGCTTAGAGGCAATGCAATGGGTTTTGAGAATATGTTGCGGCTTAGAGGCAACATGTTGAGTTGGAAGATACATTGCGACTTAGAAGCAATATACTGATCTAGAGAGGTGCATTGAGGCTTAGAGGCAATGTGTTTGGGTTGAATGAATATATTATGATTTAGAAGCAATATACCGAGTTTTAAAAAATTCATTGTGGCTTAGGGGAAATGCAATGGGTTTTTGAGCATGCGTCGTGGCTTAGAGGCAATGTGCAGAGTGTTGAGGATTCACTTGCATCTTATAGACAAGGTAATGGGTTTTGAAGATATGTTGCGGCTTAGAAGCAACATACTGAGTTTTGAAGGTATGCTGCGGCTTAGAAGCAACATACTGAGTTTGTAAGGAGCTTATCACTGTAGGAAGACTTAGGTGGTGGGCTGAACGTGTCACGGCATGAAGGATGAGGTAACGGGTTGAACCGTAGGGGGAGTATTGCGTTGGTTGACCCTTAGATAGTTGAATCGAGGGTAAAGTTATTTGTCTGTTTGCTAGGTGATACATATGTATGCATGTGCACTGAATGTTGTGGGCATGCAAAATGTATGATGTTTGATCTTGACATGGAATATGGACTATATGTGCAGTGTATGCAAGAGCGCTTAGTGTATGTATGCTCGGGATATGCTATATGTATGTATGTAAGATGTTTGTATGCCTTGGAACGTTATGAAAATTCTTTTTGGCATTCTCCGTTAAACCACTGGTTTAACATTTACCAATTCCTTGGTGTTGTATGTTGTGTCGTCATAGTATTGTTAAACTTGAGTGTTAGCAAAATTTGAACATTGATTTTGTAGGTATGCTGGCATAGACGTAAATGATGGCCTATGCGTGGGTGTATAGGCGTGAGCGTAAGCGTAGACCTTGTGTCATAAATTTGGGCATAGGCGCCGACATGGACGTAGACTTTGTGTGCGGACGCACAGATGTAGACGTAGACTTGGTATCATTGAGCGCAGGCATAGACACAGACCTGTGTATGGACATGAGCGTAGATATACATAGATGTAGGCGTAGATATGTGTATAGGTTTTTGTGTTGCAAGACATAAGAGTAGCTATGTGTATGGACGTATACATGGATCTTCCTTCGTTATTTTTCCAACCCAAGCATTTTTTGATATTCGTCAGATGCTTTTATTCTGTTAATTCCCCGAAATTATTTCAAGATAATATTCATGAGTAATAATCGTAGTATTCTGTAAACAAATATGAGAAAGTAAGAACATGATTTGACAGATATAATGAAAACAAATGTTTTATTGATATGTCCCAGAGTGGGCGAGAATACAAGATGCAATTCCTAGAAAGAGGTAATTACAGAAAGTCTTAAAATAGAAAACGACAATGAAAATAATAATTGCTACTGCCGTTCCCCCATATTCTTTGATGTTCTTATCCCCTTGGCTTCTAAGTTTTATGATTTCAATCTATCCTTCTCTTCGTGGTTTGTAGTCGTAGCTCCCAGATTGCAGTCTTTTTGTCCTTTATTTCTTTATATGAAATCCCTAACTTTTACCTGGATTTCCCTTTCGGGTTTTCAATCCACCAGGATAATTTTTTTTTGTGCCCCTAATTTTTGCCTCGATCGCCCTTTAGGGTTTTCGATCCACCGGGACGCTCCTTTTTTTTCTTAAGTCGTACCTTTTGGAGGATCGATCTTAGCGAGCTTTTTATACATAGTATTTTTTGATTGCGTCCGAGTTGGTTGGATATGGTATTTCTTCCCCATCCATTGTTGTGAGGATGAGACCACCTACAGAGAATGTTGTTTTGACTACGAACGAACCTTCGTAGTTAGGTGTCAATTTACCACGTGAATCGAGGTGGGGTAGTAAAATCTTTTTGAGCACAAGATCCTTTTCTGTGAATATTCGAGGGCGTACCTTCTTGTCGAAGGCCCTCTTCATTCTCTTATGATGTAATTGACTATGACACAAAGCCGTTAATCATTTTTCTTCAATGAAGTTGAGCTGATCGAGTCAAACCTGTACCCATTCTGTCTCTTCCAGTTTTGTTTCCCTCAAGACTCAGAGTGATGGTATCTCAATTTCCACTGAAAGTACTACCTCCATGTCGTACACAAGTGAGAAAGGAGTTGCGCCTGTTGATGTGCGTACAGAAGTGTGATAGCCGTGCAGAGCGAAGGGAAGCATTTGGTGCCAATCTTTGTATGTCTTCACCATTTTCTGGATGATTTTCTTAATATTTTTGTTGGCTGCTTCAACGGCCCCGTTCATCTTTGGCCTATATGGTGAAGAATTGTGATGCTCGATTTTGAAGTCGTCGCATAATTCCTTCATCATCTTGCTGTTTAAATTAGACCCGTTATCTGTAATTATCTGGCTTGGGACACCATATTTGCATATGATATTCTGTTTGATAAAGCGTGCAACCACTTGGCTTGTTACGTTGGCGTAGGATGCTGCCTCCACCCACTTGGTGAAGTAGTCGATGGCTACTAATATAAAGCGGTGTCCGTTGGATGCTTTCGGCTCGATCATACCAATCATATTAATTCCCCACATCGAAAATGGACAAGGGAAGCTCATGACGTTTAAAGGAGTCAGTGGTACATTTATCCTGTCGGCGTAGATCTGACACTTATGGCATGTCTTCGTGTAGTGATAGCAATCAGCTTCCATTGTTAACCAGTAATACCCTGCTCGCAAAATCTTTCTAGCCATGGCGTGGCCATTTGTATGAGTCTCGAAGGTGCCTTCGTGGATTTCTCTCACGAGGGTATCTGCTTCTTGCTTTTCCACACATCTGAGTAATACCATATCGTAATTTCTTTTGTATACCTCTCCATTACTTAGAAAGAACTTGGAAGCTAACCTACGCAAGGTTCGCTTATCAATGATAGAGGCATTTTCCGGGTACTCCTGCCTTTCTAAGTACTTCTTGATGTCATAAAACCAAGGTTTAGTGTCGGGTCCTTCCTCAATAGAGAGGCAATATGCAGGTTCTTCGAAATGTCTAATTGTAATACATGGTTCGTGATTCGGCCAAGTCACTTTGAACATAGCTGATAGGGTTGCCAGGGCGTCTTCCATTTGATTTTCCTCTCGTGGGATATTGTTGCACCCCAAAATTTGCCCTCTCATGTTTTCCAAAGTCTTCCCCCTACCTGGTTGATCACAAACTCTTGTCTAAGGAAAAAGAAGATTTTTGAGTGGTACTTTAAGTACCTTTCGATTGGCATCCTGAAAGACACTTCGATTGACATTCTGGATAAGCATTTAGATTGGAATCCTGAAAGACCATTCGATTGGCATTCTGAAGGAGTCTTTCAATTGGCATTATGGACAAGCATTCGATTGGAATTATGTCAAGGCAATTTCGACAGGCATGTCAACCATGTCCTTCGATTGGCATGAACAACACCTTTTGATTGACCTGTTAGCAGAGCCTTTCGATTGGAATACTTCGATTGATATTTGGGCCAGGCCCATTCGAAGGGTACGCAGGGAGTCCATTCGAAAGAGGCAAATCAGGACTAATCGAAGAGCATGGCCTGAAAGCATTCGAAATCCAAGCGTCCAGGTTCATTCAAGGGACACGAATGTTTCAAAAGAGGAAATAATTTAATGTGTTTGATTTTTTTCCAGAGCGTTAAAGGCCTGTTTTAATGGCTGTCCCTTGCCATTACTGCACCCTCACACCCCTATAAATACAGAGGCCAACATACATTACCAACACGAAAATCAAAGGAAAATCATAGAACGAAAATTATACACACACAAAAAATCTGCAGGAGAACAAAACATTGGAGAGACGCTGCCCAGAATTTTCCAAGCCAAAGCAGTCCCTCAGATCGAAGGTGTCCACGCCCAGAAGCCCTCAAATCAAAAGTACCTACATCCAGGAAGCCCCCAGATCGAAGGTTCCTACATCCAGGAAGCGCCCAAATTAAAAGTTCAATCTGTTGGTAAGAAAGGGTAAACCATCCAACCTCATATTTGCATAATACATTCATACTTGTTGTTACTTTCGATTTTCCATCCTAGACAGGATCAAAGGGCCTGGGTTTGGCACCCAGGTCATGTTTTTTTTCGTTTGCTAAACACTTGCTGCAGATTTAGCCTGAAGAGACCCCAACAAGTGCAGGATCGAAGGGCCTGGGATTCAATACCCAGGCCCTGCATTTTATTTTGCTAACATGCTTTTGCAGGTATAACATCCCAGATCGAAGGAGAGCCCTTCTCTAGATCGAACCTATTAGCATGCTGGATCAAAGGAGGCATCTCATTCCTGAATCGAAAGCCATGACCTCCATGATCAAAAGACAGTCCTCTTCCCTGGATCGAAGGCTACTCACGCCTTGCTGTTTGGCCCAATCGAAAGGACCATGACCCTGTCTGGATCGAAGCTGCCATTCCCCCCCTGGGTCGAAACTCCTGGATCGAAGGATCCCCCTTGTATTTTATTTTGTTTTCATAGACTTCCTTTTAATTAACATTAAAATCAAAAAAACCATGAAAACATTAGGCTAGTTCTTTTTCTATTAAATTAACTTTGTTAATTAACCTTTAATTATCTTAACATTTTTCCAAAAAAACTAAAATTAAATAGATTTAGATTATTTTTCCCAAAATAAAATAAAACAACAAAAAGAGTTCTTATTCTTAGGATTTTTTTAATTCACGCGCGTTTATTTTACTGGGATGTAATAGCTTAAACTAAGACCTTCTTTACTGCTTTATTCCCCCAATTTTTGACATGTAAATAATCCCCCTCCCCAAAAGCTTTGTAATAGCGTAGGATTTACAATTCCCGCACTTTAAATTCCTGTACATATATTAACTGCTTAGATGTATGCTAACTAGGATTGTATGGCAAGATTAACTCTTAACTTAAAATCAACAATAGCTCACCATGACATGCAAGAGTAAAATAACTGAAAATTGACACACTTGCACATGCCACTCTTAGGGTACACCTCACTTGGTTGCCTCGAACGTGGTCATTAAGTATAGGATGTTTTAGAGGTCGTCCTTTGTCCCAAGATCATAAGTTTCCTCGAAATGGTCGCCTCGATAAAAATGATATAAGACATTAGGATTACCATTAAAACGTCCTAACGTTGCTTTAGTGACCACACATCCCTAAAATCGAATTGACCCGAAAACTCCAACGACGGTGCTATCTACTCCTCAATAGAAGGATAGTACTTTCTAAAGGACATTTGCACAATTAAATTCCTTTTCAGTAGGTAGAGGTTCTTAAGTACTTGCTCTCTTTTAAAACAAAACAAAAACTTTTCGCACTTACACTTTCTTCAAAAACAAAACTCTTTTCAAAACCCACAAACACAAAGAAAAGCAAACCTTTTGAAAACATAGTGAGCAAGTACCTAAGAGCCCGTGGATAACCACGGATAGAAAGGGTGCTAACACCTTCCCTTTCTATAATCTACCTCCCGAACCCGAGAAACAATCTCGAAAAGGAATTTTTTCTGTGCTTTTGTCCTTTCCCTTGTTGGATAAAATAAAAGACGGTGGCGACTCTTGCTTACCGCGACACTTTGCAAAAACAAACGCAAACGCGAACCAGCATTCCAAAAACAGTCAGTTCTCGTTCCCACCGACCACAGAACTGGCGACTCTGCTGGGGATTGATTAATAAGTGAGGTATACCTTGGGATTAGATCACTTGTGTTTTCAATTGTACTGCTTTGTATGCTTTTAATTTTGTGGGCTTGTATCGGAGTTCTATAGATCCTAACCCGGATCTGGGGGTACCTTTTTTAGGTAAGTAGCAACAAATTGTGAGGGAACTGTGCGGGGTATACCGACATGGTTGAAACAGTAGCTACGTTGATGTGGCACTTTGGTGAGTACCGGTAACCCTTGAGTTAAGTCAAGGAGAGTACGGGGCCGCCGCGTGGTGTCGTGAAGTATCAATTGACCTTAGAACCTTACTTGACCATCTTGGCCTTTTTTAGGGGTAGTGAGATGACCGACTTTGGTGCAGTCCGATGTTGGTAGATACTCGATACTACACTCATTGAGGGTTGTTTTCTTAGAATATTTTGGTCGCCAGTTAAGTGGCTAAACCAAAACAATGAACATAGAAAACAATTCAATGATATTGAGCTCCTTAGAACCCGATTACTATTTATAGGACAGGTTTTGAGCCAACTAAACTCAAGAGGGAAATACCTATGAAACTCCATGCCATCCTAAACTTAAGGCTATTTGTGTGACTTGTGTGCCTTCAAATCTGAACTACTTGCACATTCTTGTTATCTGACAACATGAGTTCCTTGCAGGTTTTGTTTACAGTCCTTATCCAATAATTTGGACTTATTGCAGGGCTTACTTACATCACCTCACACTTTTGCATACCTGTACATAACATCATAACATCATACCATAGCATTTTGTCTTAACCATTTCAAGGATCTCAAGGGTCTGTGATGCAGGTTATGGTAAATCAAATGTCCAGCAAGGGGTAAAGGGGATTTATTTTCCTCTAGCCAAGTTTGTCTAGAAATCCAAGCATGATAACTTGAGTCAGGGGCTATGACCCACTCGATATGGTGAGCTTGACTCTTGAAGAAGGACTCTCAGCAACATGAAGTTCCTTCAATCCAGCTACCAGATTCAGATTCTAACAGTTTCTTGTTTACCCCGCGAGATCCTTGAAAACATTGCATACATATATCATACATATCATTGCATAACAGGTCTCCCAATACAGGTCTCTCATGTTCTCGCTGTTTATTTCAGCAATGGCTTTCCCACAAGACAACCAGGATCTTCATACTCAAGAGACTCAGTTCAGGGAAATCTTCCTAAACCTATCCAAGGGGCAGGAAGAGTTGAGAACACTCCTCATGGGGAACTTGGTCAAGAAAAGTCCTGAAGACAATAAGGACGAACGGCTGAAACATCTGCAAGCTGAGGTAGATGCATTGAGAACCCAGATGCTGGGGAAGATGACTCTTATCCAAGGCTTAGCTCGGGAACAAGAAGAGCTGAGAACCATGATCAACCAGCTTCATCAAGACAGATACAACAACATGAAGCAAACGGTCAAGGCTGGTGGTCAAGTCATTGATCAACCTCCAAGAAGACAAGGGTTTGGCTTGGTAAAGAATGGACCTCTCCAAGTTGCTACTACCTCAAGGGTCCAACAACAACCTCACCAAAAGCAACGAGTTGACTAGAGGCCGTTTACCAAGCTCAACATGCCGCTGTCCCAAGCTTTGCAACATCTGTTGAGACTGAATCTGGTGACGTTAGTAGGACATCATCCGAATCCTAAGACTTCTTCACCCAACTACAATCCTGATGCAAGGCGCGCGTACCATTCTAACAGTCTGGGGCACGATACTGACGACTGTTGGAAGTTGAGGTACAAAATTCAAAACCTGATTGATGAAGGAACATTGGAATTCACACAAGATGGTCAGGTTGAGTTTTTCTACCATCCCTCCAAGGTTCACCATTTAAAGTGATCAGTACTAAGACGAGAAGACTTTTGTTCATTTGAATTTTCAAGTTGTAATATCTTTGCTATTCAAACATTTATCTATTAATGTCAAACTCTGTTTCACTAATGAATTGCATATGTTTGTCTTGAATTCATCCTTTAATTACATTTAAACTATGCTTTTTACTCACTTTATGACATTCAACTCTTGCTAAAAGTTACAAGCCTTTAGAGGGAGGATGACGAAACAATGCCATAATCTCATACAATATGCTTTTGGACAGACCTTGCTAACGATGTACATGCATTTCTTTCAAATCCTAAACACTGGAGTTATAAGGAAGATAATCCCTAGTCAACCCCTTCGAGCCAAAGAAGTAGGAGTTTTCTGTTTTTAAACAAATTGAAACCTTTGATTTAAACCTGGGGCAGGTTAGTCTCTCAGTTAATTCAAAAGATATGCATTGAAGTCGCAAAACTCTCAGTTCATAATACAACGAACGACATCAAAAGCATTCCTCTGGAATCAAGAGACAGTGGTGGTTCCTTATCTCATAGGCAGTCAATCTCTCTCAAAAAAAAAAAGAGCCCACTGAGCCAAAACCTATAAAGGAGGTTTAAGAAAGTCGGGGCATCCCGCTGACTGTAATCTCGAAAACAGGAATAGTCAGGCAAAATTAGGGATAACAAATCAAAAGAACGAGGTCATTACAAATCCTCGACAACATGAAAAATGTTGCAAAAAATGATGACTGCCTTCAAAAATCCAACTTGTGTGAACCAACACCAAAAACGTCGTTCCAGACTCATTTGGAGTTCAAATGCACAATTAACTGAGTTTAGGATTGAAGAACATCACGAAGAGCGGGTGGGTACAAATATACTTTGAGCCTTTATCCTTTGTTTCTTAACCGTGAACCAAGCCACGTTACAACCCTTCAAAAGTCCTAACTGAAGCATGGGTTAGTTCGAAAGCATACCGTTACAAAAGGTATCCTGACTCCTGTAAGGCTTTGCCCTAAATCTTGTGTTGAATTTGTCTTATAAAGAGTTTTCTGCCAAAAAACGCATTTTTCAAAAACTTCGAGACAAGCATAAACTTTGCATTATCTGAATATCAGTGTTTGCATTTGGCTATTTGTTTGACAGCCGAGAAATTCACACAACGAATATCCGATGAACGAAAGCCCTCTCAGTGAACAAAATCACTTCAAAAAGGATGACGCTTCCATTGGAAAATTTCCTATAAACAAGGGGGCATGACATGTCACTATCTAGCACACCTGGGGCAGTCCAGTCAAGATTCCAGGAAATCTTTGAAGAAGTGTAGAGTAACCAGGGGCAAGTCTCCATCTCCGTCACCTGGGGCATGGGACATGAATTCCAGCAACGAATCTTGCATGATCAAACATCTTTTGGTAGTATGGCAACACGACACTACTGGCAGTGACACCTCCCTACACTCTGAGAGCGTGGACATAATCAAAAAAGTACTACGCATAATCAAAGACCCGCTAGGTTGACTGGCCTATGCAAAAATAAGGGATTCCCGGCGAACCAAAAGGGTTCGGGAAAAAATAAGGGATGAAAATGAAAATTTGTACACCCGGCAAGTCGAAAACCTGAAAAGACGGCTTGGGCAAAAAAGGGTATCCCGATGGACTGAAAAACCGAAAGGGCGGTCCAGGCAAAAATTAGGGATCAAAGCGTACGACTATGTCCCGTCATCTCGTCACTTGCCTACCAGAAGAAGATTTGTCACTTCAATCGACAATTACCAAGCACCTCATAGGTGGGGATAATACCAGATCCACAGGGCCTCCGCAGGCACCTTGTCCCGTAAAAACAAGGGAAAATAAGAATTGTACGAACTGTACAAATTGCTCTGTCCACCAGGTACCAAGGTATATTCAGCTGAAGAATATGACTAAGATACTATCACTCCCCGTAGAGTAAAACAGTAATGATAGCTCTCTCAGTTGAGACTTGTAGCTATGTATAAATCAGCAATACTCTCCCCAAGCAGAGTTAGTCTACCGTCAGCCCCGAAAAGGTTTGGTATCCCCAGAAGAGCTTAATATTTCCCAGCGGAGTATAAGGATATTCCCCAGCAAACGTAAGAGTATCCCCGACAGTCTTAATATTCCTCAACAGAGTATAAGAAAGTTTCCCGGAGGAATACAAGATACCCCCAGTGGAGCATAAAGACATTCCCCAGCAAACATAAAAGCATCCCCGACAGTCTTAATATTCCTCAACAGAGTATAAGAATGTTTCCCGGAGGAATACAAGATACCCCCAGTGGAGCCATTTCCCCATCGCAGTCTAAAAAAGCTTCCCCAATGGAGTTGAATCATTTTCCCCAGTAGATTCTGGAAGCTTATCCCCTGCGAAGCACAAATAAGTCTCCCCAACCAATTTCAGAAGGTTATCCTCTCCAAGTTGCAACTGAAATATCATCCCTAGCGAAGTTCTTTCTTTCCCCAAGCAGGACTTCTATCCTCAACAGATTCAATATCACCAACAACGGTAATCCATCCCCAGCGGAGTTTATCATCAAAATCCCCAACAGAGCTTATCAACGGAATCCCCAACGGAGTTTATCGTTAAAATCCTCAGCAGAGTATTTCTTCCCCAGCGGAGTTCATCGTTAAAATCTCCGCAAAGTATCTTCCCCACAGAGTATTTCCCCTCGGAGTAATCTCTTCATCCTGTTTATCCCCCACCGGAGTTCTTTTCTCCTAACAGGTTTATCCTTGTAATCATCTTCGTTCGTCATCCCCAGCGGAAACGAAGAATTCAACTCTATTCTCCAGCAAGCTATCCGGGATTAATTTTCCCCAGCTAAAACATTACATTTCCATACATCATGATACATGCATAAACGCATCATACCATACAATCTCATTTATGTTGAGAACATCATTGCTTGATCCATATCATGCATTGCATATGACTGACCTTTGTCTTTCAGGAAAGATCCAGTTAAATTCTCAACTATGTGGAAGACCTTGTCTGGTCTAGTTAAATCGATTCCTAAATATTTTTTTGATGCCGATCCAGTTGAAGTTATTCCAAGACCTTGTCTGGTCCAGTTAAATCGATTCCTAAAGATTTTTCTGATGCCGATCCAGCCAAAGGCGCCAAGACCTTCTCTGGTCCAGTTAAATTGATTCCTAAAGATTTTCCTGATGCATATCCAGTTGAAGATTCCAAGACCTTGCCTGGTCCAGTTAAATTGATTCCTAAAGATTTTTCTGATGCCGATCCAGTCAAAGGCCTTCTCTGGTCCAGTTGAATCAATTCCTAAAGATTTTTCTGATGCAGATCCAGTTAAAGATTCTAAGACCTTGCCTGGTCCAGTTAAATCGATTCCTAAAGATTTTTCTGATGCCGATCTAGTCAAAGGCCTTCTCTGGTCCAGTTGAATCGATTCCTAAATATTTTCCTGATGCAGATCCAGTTGAAGATTCCAAGACCTTGCCTGGTTCAGTTAAATCGATTCCTAAAGATTTTTCTGATGCCGATCCAGTCAAAGGCCTTCTCTGGTCCGGTTAAATCGATTTCTAAAGATTTTCTTGATGCAGATCCAGTTGAAGATTCCAAGACCTTGTCTGGTCCAGTTAAATCGATTCCTAAAGATTTTTCTGATGCCGATCCAGTAAAAGGCCTTCTCTGGTCCGGTTAAATCGATTCCTAAAGATTTTCTTGATGCAGATCCAGTTGAAGATTCCAAGACCTTGTCTGGTCCAGCTAAATCGATTCCTAAAGATTTTTCTGATGCCGATCCAGTCAAAGGCCTTCTCTGGTCCAGTTGAATCGATTCCTAAAGATTTTCTTAATGCAGATCCAGTTGAAGATTCCAAGACCTTGCCTGGTCCAGTTAAATCGATTCCTAAAGATTTTTCTGATGCCGATCCAGTCAAAGGCCTTCTCTGGTCCAGTTAAATCGATTCCTAAAGATTTTTCTGATGCCGATCCAGTTGAAGATATTCCAAGACCTTGTCTGGTCCAGTTAAATCGATTCCTAAAGATTTTTCTGATGCCGATCCAGTCAAAGGCCTTCTCTGGTCCAATTAAATCGATTCCTAAAGATTTTTCTGATGCCGATCCAGTTGAAGATGTTCCAAAACCTTTTCAAGTCCCAGTTTAATACCTGTAGCAAGCCAGGAAAACTATCTGTGGACGACTGATTGTAGATTAATACCTGAAACCAGCCAGGAAAACTATCTACATGATGAGATTGAAGATTAATACCTGTAACAAGCCAGGAAGACCTTTCTTTCTCAGGTCAGAGATTAATACCTGTAACAAGCCAGGAAAACTATCTACACAAAGAGATTGAAGATTAATACTTGGAACCAGACAGGACGAGTACTATAACCTCAACGGCATACTCCCGGTGAGCACGAGTCAGTTCCTAAATCTCAAACAAAGTTAGAATTCCCCAGTGGAATCTTCTACAACAACATGTATGCAAGTTCTCGCTAAGGAATCTCTTATGCGATCGACACTCCTGCAGATGGCATATATAAGCCCATCCTCCTACCAACAACCTCCAGATGGCATCTATAAGCCCATCCTCCTACCAACAACCTCCAGATGGCATCCATAAGCCCATCCTCCTACCAACAATCTCCAAATGGCATCTGTAAGCCCATTCCCGACGTCACAATGCTGATACTACACCATGCGAGTGCAAATTTCTGGGCACTCTAGTGTTCAATTATCTTCCACCTTTGGACCGCGAAAGGCTAGAAAGCCAATCTATATCCTCAGGTTTAAGAAAATTGAACAGGGGAAACTGTTGCACCCCAAAATTTGCCCTCTCATGTTTTCCAAAGTCTTCCCCCTGCCTGGTTGATCACAAACTCTTGCCTAAGGAAGAAGAAGATTTTTGAGTGGTACTTTAAGTACCTTTCGATTGGCATCCTGAAAGACACTTCGATTGACATTCTAGAAAAGAATTTCGATTGGCATCCTGAAAGACCCTTCGATTGGCATTCTGAAGGAGTCTTTCGATTGGCATTATGGACAAGCATTCGATTGGAATTATGTCAAGGCAATTTCGACAGGCATGTCAACCATGTCCTTCGATTGGCATGAACAACACCTTTTGATTGGCCTGTTAGCAGAGCCTTTCGATTGGAATACTTCGATTGATATTTGGGCCAGGCCCATTCGAAGGGTACGCAGGGAGTCCATTCGAAAGAGGCAAATCAAGACTAATCGAAGAGCATGGCCTGAAAGCATTCGAAATCCAAGCGTCCAGGTTCATTCAAGGGACACGAATGTTTCAAAAGAGGAAATAATTTAATGTGTTTCATTTTTGTCCAGAGCGTTAAAGGACTGTTTTAATGGCTGTCCCTTGCCATTACTGCACCCTCACACCCCTACAAATACAGAGGCCAGCATACATTACCAACACGAAAATCAAAGGAAAATCATAGAACGAAAATTATACACACACAAAAAATCTGCAGGAGAACAAAACATTGGAGAGACGCTGCCCAAAATTTTCCAAGCCAAAGCAGTCCCTCAGATCGAAGGTGTCCACGCCCAGAAGCCTTCAAATCAAAAGTGCCTACATCCAGGAAGCCCCCAGATCGAAGGTTCCTACATCCAGGAAGCGCCCAAATTAAAAGTCCAATCTGTTGGTAAGAAAGGGTAAACCATCCAACCTCATATTTGTATAATACATTCATACTTGTTGTTACTTTCGATTTTCCATCCTAGACAGGATCAAAGGGCCTGGGTTTGGCACCCAGGTCATGTTTTTTTTCGTTTGCTAAACACTTGCTGCAGATTTAGCCTGAAGAGACCCCAACAAGTGCAGGATCGAAGGGCCTGGGATTCAATACCCAGGCCCTGCATTTTATTTCGCTAACATGCTTTTGCAGGTATAACATCCCAGATTAAAGGAGATCCCTTCTCTGGATCGAACCTATTAGCATGCTGGATCGAAGGAGGCATCTCATTCCTGGATCGAAAGCCATGACCTCCATGATCAAAAGACAGTCCTCTTCCCTGGATCGAAGGCTACTCACGCCTTGCTGTTTGGCCCAATCGAAAGGACCATGACCCTGTCTGGATCGAAGCTGCCATTCCCCCCCTGGGTCGAAACTCCTGGATCGAAGGATCCCCCTTGTATTTTATTTTGTTTTCATAGACTTCCTTTTAATTAACATTAAAATCAAAAAAACCACGAAAACATTAGGCTAGTTCTTTTTCTATTAAATTAACTTTGTTAATTAACCTTTAATTATCTTAACATTTTTCCAAAAAAACTAAAATTAAATAGATTTAGATTATTTTTTCCAAAATAAAATAAAACAACAAAAAGAGTTCTTATTCTTAGGATTTTTTTAATTCACGCGCGTTTATTTTACTGGGATTTAATAGCTTAAACTAAGACCTTCTTTACTGCTTTATTCCCCCAATTTTTGACATGTAAATAATCCCCCTCCCCGAAAGCTTTGTAATAGCGTAGGATTTACAATTCCCGCACTTTAAATTCCTGTACATATATTAACTGCTTAGATGTATGCTAACTAGGATTGTATGGCAAAATTAACTCTTAACTTAAAATCAACAATAGCTCACCATGACATGCAAGAGTAAAATAACTGAAAATTGACACACTTGCACATGCCACTCTTAGGGTACACCTCACTTGGTTGCCTCGAACGTGGTCATTAAGTATATGATGTTTTAGAGGTCGTCCTTTGTCCCAAGATCATAAGTTGCCTCGAAATGGTCGCCTCGATAAAAATGATCTAAGACATTAGGATTACCACTAAAACGTCCTACCGTTGCTTTAGTGACCACACGTCCCTAAAATCGAATTGACCCGGAAACTCCAACGACGGTGCTACCTACTCCTCAATAGCAGGATAGTACTGTCTAAAGGACATTTGCACAATTACATTCCTTTTTGAGTAGGTGGAGGTTCTTAAGTACTTGCTCTCTTTTAAAACAAAACAAAAACTTTTCGCACTTACACTTTCTTCAAAAACAAAACTCTTTTCAAAACCCACAAACACAAAGAAAAGCAAAACTTTTGAAAACATAGTGAGCAAGTACCTAAGAGCCCGTGGATAACCACGGATAGAAAGGGTGCTAACACCTTCCCTTTCTATAATCTACCTCCCTAACCCGAGAAACAATCTCGAAAAGGAATTTTTTCTGTGCTTTTGTCCTTTCCCTTGTTGGATAAAATAAAAGACGGTGGCGACTCTTGCTTACCGCGACACTTTGCGAAAATAAACGCAAACGTGAACCAGCATTCCAAAAACAGTCAGTTCTCGTTCCCACCGACCACATATATGATTGAAAGTGATTTCTGTAAATTCTGCAGCTAACTTTGAAACATGATCCTTATATGGAATCAGTTTAGCGTTTTTAGTATCCCATTCACCATTAACCTGGTATATGACTAACGCAGAATCCCCAAACACTTCAAGGTGATTTATTCTTAAATCAACGGTAGCTTCCAGCCCTAATATACAGGCTTCGTATTCGGCGATGTTGTTGGTGCAGTCAAAATATAACCTGGCCGTGTAGGGGTGGTGGTGATTCTTAGGAGATGTTAACACTGCCCCTACACCGTGACCTATTGCATTTTAAGCCCCGTCGAACGTAAGTGTCCAACGTTCCCCTGGCTCGGGCCCTTTATCTGGTCCTGGTATTTCGTAGTCGGCTATAAATATGACATCTTCACCGGGAAAGTTGAACTTCATGGGATGGTATTCTGATAGCGGTTGGTGAGCTAGATGGTCATCTAGTACACTACCTTTGATGGCTTTCTGTGTCACATATTGGATGTCATATGCTGATAGTAACATCTGCCATCGTGCGATTCTTCCGGTGAAGGCTGGCTTTTCAAACACGTATTTTAGAGGATCCATTCTTACTATTAACCATGTAGTATGGGTTAACATATATTGCCTCAACCTCTTGGTAGCCTAAGCCAATGTGCAACAAGTCTTCTCCAGGAGTGAGTATTTGGTCTCGCAATCAGTGAATTTCTTACTGAGGTAATAGATTGCATGCTCCTTTTTACCAGTTTCATCCTGTTGTCCCAAAACACAATCCATTGACCCTTCGAGCACTGTCAAGTACATGATGAGTGGCCTTCCGGGGACTGGTGGTATTAAGACTGGTGGCTCTTGCAGATACTATTTTATTGTTTCGAAGGAAGTTTAACAATCGTCATTCCATACTATCGTCTGATCTTTCCGCAATAACTTAAATATTGGTTCACACGTAGCTGTTAGATGCGATATGAACCTTGAGATGTAGTTCAATTGCCCTAAGAAACCACGTACTTCTTTTTCCGTCCTTGGAGCGGGCATCTCTTGTATAGCTTTTACCTTGTCTAGATCCACCTCGATGCCTCGTTGGCTTACGATAAAACCTAACAATTTGCCTAATCTGACGTTGAAGGTGCATTTATTCGGGTTCAACCTTAGTCTGAACTTATGTAGCTGATCAAATAACTTTTGCAGATGTGTGATATGTTCCTCCTCCATATGGGATTTGGAAATCATATCGTCGATGTATACTTCAACTTCCTTGTGGATCATATCATGGAATAATGTGACCATTGCCCTCTGATAAGTTGCCCCTGCATTCTTGAGATCGAATGTCATTATTTTGTAACAGAAAGTTCCCCAGGGTGTCATGAAGGTAGTCTTTTCCATGTCTTCAGGCACCATTTTGATTTGGTTATAGCCCGAGAAATCGCCCATAAATGAGAATACCGAGGCTTGAGCTGTATTGTCCACTAAGACATCTATGTGAGGAAATAGAAAATCGTCTTTGGGGCTTTCCTTGTTTAGGTCTCGGTAATATACGCACATGCGTACTTTGCCATCCTTCTTGGGTACTGGTACAATGTTAGCTATCCAAGGTGGATAGTCTACCACCGTTAGGAACCCTGCGTCAAACTGTTTGAGAACCTCTTCCCTGATTTTACTGGACATATCTGGACGAGTTCTTCTGAGCTTTTGCCTGACTGAAGAACAACCTTTCTTGAGAGGTAATCTATTCACCACGATGTATGTATCCAACCCTGGCATGTCCCTGTAGGACCAAGCGAATATATCCACATACTCGTGCAACAACTTGATTAGCCTGTCTTTGATGCTCTGCTCCAACATTTCCCCTAGCTTGATTTCTTTTGGATCCCCTTCCGTGCCCAAGTTAATAGTCTCAATAGGCTCTTGATATGGTTGTATGCTATTAGCATTTCGCTCTATTTCCCTCGCCATTTCCTCAGAGAGTTCAAGATCTTCAGCATCTTCCTCTTTGGCTCGGTGGATAGGAACATCAAAATCATATCGGGTCGTAGCAGTAGTGTTATAGGTAATTTTGGGCATGGATCTACACATTTATCATGTTTTGGTGCATATTTTAGCGCTTGGAATTTGAAAAAAGTATATGCAAAGAAGTATTGCCATTTTTATATTCAATAGATAAATGCAAAAGAAAAACAAGGATCTTAATTGAAAACATAATATAACTTTATTAATTATAAATATTGTCTGAAATAAGAACAAAGAAAACCCTTACAAGCAACCCCTATGCCTTGGGTTTGACATAGGTTCTTTCAAAACAAGAAATATTACCTAGAAAAGAAAGATATCTCAGGAATCTCCACAGCAGTCCATCCTTTAAGCTCTTCTCCTGGGGCGCCCTCTCTGATGAAGTCAGTTGCCCTTTTAGTATTGGTCTTGCTTGATATCATTGCCACGTGTCCTCCATGTTCTGTTCCTTTACTGGCGAACGTCTCCCGAATCGGAGGAAAACATGCTTTGCCTCTTAGAGTAGCCTTTGACGATTCGTGACCCAAACCAAAGCGATTATTTTTCTCAGGAATTTCTTGGAGTTTTCCCCAGCGTTTTGAGGCATCACCCCCATAGTCATTTGCAGATCTCTCTATGATGTCACTTTAGTCTTGTTACACTTCTCAACCGGTAATGTTACCATCAAAGCAATTTCCAAAGCCTGGAATAAGGTAGCTATGCAATATTCACCGGTGCTGATATATCTGTATGATTCAATATGGCTTACAAAAATGTCTTCTTCACCGTCAATTATGATCAACTTCCCTTCTACTAGGAACTTCAACTTTTGATGCAGGGTCGAGGTTACGGCCCCTGCCGCATGGATCCAAGGTCTCCCCAGTAAACAGGTGTATGCTGGTTTGATGTCCATGACCTTAAAAGTGATGTTGAAGACATGCGGCCCAATATTGACTAGAAGGTCCACCTTCCCTAGTACCGAGCTTCAAGAATCGTCAAATGCTTTTACTATCGTAGAACTTGGTCTCATTGTCACGTCGTCTATTGTTAACTTTACAAGGCTTGATTTCAGCAACATATTAAGAGTGGAACCAGTGTCAGTGAGAACCCTGGACAGATGGGTAGTGCCTATCTGCATAATAATATGGAGTGCCTTGTTATGGGCCCAGCCCTGTGGCGGTAGTTCACTGTTGCTGAAACCCATGTAGGATCTGGACGTGAGGTTTGCTACGAAATTATCAAATTGATTTACCGAAATTTATTTTGCGACATGAGCTGAACTTAACACCTTCATCAAAGAATCTCGGTGCGCTTCAGAGTTGATTAGTAACGAGAGTATGGAGATTTTTGTCGGAGTTTGATGGAGCTGATCCACCACTCTGTAGTCACTATTTTTGATTATTTTTAGAAACTCCTCTGCCTCTTGATCAGTAAAGTATTTGTTCGGAGATTCTGTTTCTTGATTTGTATCTACCACTTTTTTCCTTTGTTCTTCGTTAGAATGGAATATGTCTTTTTTGTTGGTTCAGCTCCATAGATTCTCCCACTTCGGGTCATACCTCATGTTCCTGCTATGTTCGAAATTGCAGGTCCTTGGCTTGCGGATGGCCCGCTCTCTTGCTTCACTCCATTGATGTATATAGCTGAGTCATAACTCCAAGATACCGCTTTATCATTCTTGTAAGGGATAGGTGACGATCCCTTAATTATCATCATAGCTTTTGGAGTAGTGGGTATTAAGAGGGTCTTCTTAGGTACCCCTCTGGTGACCTCTGCTGATTCTCCCCATGGAATGACTAGAGTCTTCTTGGAAATGCTTGGAGCTTGGAAAGGGATTACCAGTGGCTTTTTCCCTCCGATTGCAGCTACATATTTTTCTTCAGGGTATAGTCCGAATTGGACTATCCCCTGGTCCACCAAACTTTCCAAAGTTGTTTCAAAAGCTTTATTGTGTTCTAACAGGAATCCACATTCAAACAGATATTCCTTCCACAAGTTGATATGGGTTTTTGTCTTTATGGTTTCCCCAAAGTTGGTGACCACTTCGATTGCATTTATTGGCGGTCCACCATGCGGAGGCATGGGGGTTGACTTGATATTAGGCTGGTCGAAGGTGATGTCTTGAGACTCTAGCAAATCCTGAACCTTATGCTTGAAGACCCAACATTGGTTTATGGTGTGCCTTGGAGAATTTGCGTGATACTCAGACCTAGTGTCGGCACTGTATCTTTGTGGGAGTGGCCCGATCAGATGAGCTAAAGGCTTAATTTCCACCAGGGATGCCTTAACCAAGTGTTGTAATAATTGGCTTGGTGGCATGGGCAGTGGATTAAAATTTCTAGGTGGCCTTTTAAACCTGTCTTGCCTTTGTCCTTGCGGGATCACAATTGGTTGTGATATTCTTTGTTGTGAGGACACAACATTTACTTCTCCCTCCTTCCTTCTTGGGAATTTCAAAGCCGGTCTTTTTGAATTGTAAGGGGTGCTTGACGATCCCTCTGATATCTTTCCAATCTTCAAACCAGTTTCGATTCTTTCGCCAATAGTTACTAGGTCTGAAAACCATGACGTGACACTTCCCACCATTTTATCATAATAAAGCCCTTGCAGGGTTCCCATGAACATATCTATGAGTTCCTTTTCCAGCAGTGGGGGTTGCACACGTGATGCCATTTCCCTCCACCTTTGAGCGTACTCTTTGAAGGATTCTTCCTTCTTTTGGGACAGGTTTTGGAGTTGCAGGCGAGTAAGCGCCATGTCCAAGTTATACTTGTAATGCTTCAAGAAAGCATTAGCGAGATCCACCCAAGTTCGGATATGTGTTTGTTCCAACTGCATGTACCAGTCCAAAGATGCCCCACTTAGACTGTCTTGGAAACAGTGAATCATATGTTTCTGATCATGGGCGTGGGCATGCATCTTTCTGCAGTACATACGAAGGTGATTCCTTGGACAAGTGAGCCCTTTATACTTTCTAAATTCGGGTACTTTGAATTTTGGTGGTATCACCACATCATGGACTAAACCCATTCCCACAGCGTCTACTTCGAAAGCGTCGAAGCCCTCCACAACCTTCAGTCTTTCTTCCAATGCTTTGTACTGATTCATTACCAGTGGATTGTCCGCAGTATGAGCACCAGTTGTCTTTAAGGGTGCCTGGGGAGCATCCTCTGGGTCATGATCTCCGTATTGCAAGTCTAGGTAATTATATGCGTTATTAGTTAGAATTTGCAGGGTATGTGATACCCCTACTTTCGAAGGTGGTTGGATGAATGCTTCAGTTTCAACCTCTTGTTGGGCCATGGAAGACTTTTGGGGTCCTACTTCCAGCTCTTTCCTCAGTTGGTGACCGCTCGATGCACCAACGGTTTGAGCTACCTCTTCAAAGGATACCTTGGGGATTTGATCCTGCCTGTCGATAATGTTCTTCAAAGCTATAAGAACTTGGCTCAAATCTCCTTTCATTGAGCTTATGCCACCCTTTACCTGATCAAGATCCTCTTTGAACACAGCTTGAGTCTCCTCGATCTGTTCCACTGTTTTCTATTGATGGGCCCTTGTTTGATATGGGGGCCAAGGAGGTGGAGGTCTTCTTTTACCAATGGCTTAACTGGAGAGATTTTTAAAGTAAATGAGTTTTTTTCCTTAAAATGACATGCGAGTGTTTCATAAATGCATGCATGCAGATGGAGGTGCATGATTATGAAATGATTCTTATTTCAACTATCTTATTCATTAGGGTATATACTTGTATCCAGTTATTATTTTATTTGGTGACCAGCTTAAAAATAGATACACCTTCAAGATAGGAAAACAAAATGCCTTTATTAAGAGTAACATAATCCAGATATTGAAAAATATTACAAATTAAAATCAAAACTTGTTTGCATAAACATAATTAAAAAAGAGCTAAATTTCCTAAGCGCGTTTGCGGATGTGTGCTCTGAAGCCATCAACCATTGCCCGACAGAGCTATAGAAAGTCTTCGACATCCTTTGGAAGAGGAACCATCACATTCTCTGCATCTTTTAAACTTCTAGGGATGTCCTCGATGAGATTGTTGGCTAAGGAGACTAGCTTTTCATGTTTCTCTTTGTAGTGCCTGTATTCCTGGTAAAGGTGTGGGATTATTTTGTGGTTATCCCTCCCCGCTTGGGCGATCTTGGTGTACTGCTCTTCCCAATACATCTTTTCACCCCTTACTTCTGTGTAAAGTCTCCGTTGGATGAGAAAATCATTTTGAAGACCCTACAGCTCTAAACATACATGTTCATGTTCTCAAGTCCTCTGAGTCAAAAGTTTCTCTACTTTTATCCTCTCGAGGTGTGCCTTGACCTCTGATTCGTGGCTGTCTTGGAGTTCGGTGGCGAGGTATTTTATTTTCTCCTCTTGATCTAAGGAAGCTTGTGCTAGACTTTGAATTTGGGCTCTCAAACTTTCCTCTAGCACCTTTTTGTCATGCGTCTCCTTTTCATACCACCTAGTCAACCTCCCGATTTCAGCAGCGGCCTCTTCTAACCTTTGGTTGTGGGAATCTAGGTTGAACGTTGCACTTAACAACCCTTCAGTTGTACGCTTTCGTTTGAGACTTTCTTTCTCCAGGTCCTTATGACTTTTATCAATTTTCTCTTCCTTTGACTTAAGTATAAGTTGCATCTGTTTCTTTTATTTGGTCAGGTTGAGGAGGTCAACTTCCAGTGCTTCTTTCTCTCTTTGATCCTACTTTAAGGTATTTTTCAGATTGCTGACTTCTTCCAAAGATATAGGTGTTATCCCTGGGCCCTCTGACTTGTACTCTGAATCTTTCTCGAATGGCAGCCTGATAATTCGCAGCCTATCTTGGACCCATTTGGTGTAGGGTTCTCTTGCTATGGCATTCTTTCTTTCATCCTTTCTTTTGTTAACCTTATTCCAGGCCCGAATAACCTTCTTGAGCAACCCTTGGTCTTCTATGCCCATGTTGTGGATGATAAATGGTCGGAGTTGTTCGTCCGAAGGTTTGTCTTCCAAAGGATACCCTAGTTGTCGTAGGGCTAGAGCAGGGTTGTAGTTAATACAACCTCATTGTCGTACCCCAAAATTTTCCCTCCCATATTTCTCAACACATGGCAAGTGAGGTCCCAAATTGCTCAAGGAAGTTCAAGAGTTGACTAGACAAACTCTCTCCTAAGGCAGCCTACCTCAAATTAGGGTTTCTATTTTCATTAATATGTGTGAACCACAAAGGACTCAAATGATAACCATTGTACTAATATGTTCTCAAGATCATCCATGTCAAGTTTCAAGCCTTGCAGAAGAAGTTTGCTCAGTCAATTGCTCAAATGCTTGAAAATCAACTATACTAGGTCAAAAGTCAACTGTGGCCCACATACAGTCAAACTTCAATATTTTTGGTCAACATAATCATTTTTAAGTATTATTCATCATTTGATCAAGGGTTGATCATGATTCATCAAGGATTGCTCACAATTCATCAAAACCCAAAAGTTGCTAAATTAGGGTTTTGTAGGAAAAGTCAACTCAACTTTGACCAAGCATAACTTTCTCATGCTTTATCAGAAATAACCCATCCAAAGCTCATTTTGAAGAGGATAAGATTCCCTACAATTCATCTTCAGCTCCCAAGTTCAGAATATATGCACTCAAAAAAATATATGAATTTTGACATTATAGGTCATTTTGAAAAGTCAACAAAAACACCTTTTGGGTCAAAGCTTCATACATGAACAAGGAAGACTCAATTGAGATGAGACCAAAAGGGTTGCTTAGAGGACATTCTAAGCTTTTTAAAAAGTCTAAGAACACCTCCCTAGGGTTAAAATTGGAGGAGATATGCCTTGTCAAAGTTGACCTTTTTTACAAAATTGCCAAAAGTCAAATGAGCTCAAAATTGTATTTTTTGCCAAATGGGCCTAACTTTTTATGCTTGAACCTCACTTATAATATGATCCACGACCCAAATATCCAATCTCATGTTATTTGCTTCACTTTTCAATTTATTTTGATTTTTCGTTAATTAAAATTTCAATTAAATCAAATAATTGATGAATAATGAAAAAGATATGTTGTGATCTGATTTTTGGACATGATCTCAATAAAATAATGCAAGGATATCATGATCAATTCGAATTAAGGCTGATTGGTACAAGAAAGGCATAATTTGGCTAAATATAGCAAGTTTACATATGCCATGAAAACATTTTCAAATCTTCAAAACTTTCAAAGATGTTATCTGTTTTTACAACCCTAATTCACTCTATGATAGATATTGAACATATCCAAGGCAAGAACGAGGGTTAGAGGTCGTGCATAGTCAAGAGCAAAACTGAAAAAATTCAAGAAAAAGTGGGAATCGATTTTCAATCTACAAGGAGTTTCAGAGCATTTCAAGAGCACCAATCCCTTCCCAGACATCCCAGGAAGCTATTCCAATCACTCCCAGGTCTTGAAACGCCCAAAATCGTGCTCTACACCTCCCACGGTTTGCCTAAAAACTTGATTCTGATTTCACTAATTCACGCATCTTTAGCACTTTTGATTGTTATACTCATGTTTATCATCGTGTTTGCAAGCTAATCATTCCATTTAATCGCATTTTTTATGCCTGTACGTGATATTTCCATAGTTAGGGTTTGGTGTTCTTGTTTAGGGGTTTTCAATGCAGGCAAAATTGGGCGTTAATTCTGGTACCATGATGCTCATGAGGATGAGACGAGTTGATCAGTACCAACCATTGTCATTTATCTCGAGCATATGCAATTTTGGAGATGGACAAGGTTATACCTACAACAAACGTCTGTAGGTAAAAGTCTGATTTTCTAAAGCGACGGAGAGAGGAAGAAGATGAGGCGTGGCAGCGTGAGATTGGTCCGTTTAAAAGTTCGTGCATTTGGATGACCCCATTTGCTTGTTTTGAATATTATGTTTTATGTTTATTATACTTGCAAGTTAACATGCTAGCTCAGATGGTTGGGGAGAAGGCCTTTGATGCACACGTCCTGGGTTCGATCCCAGGCGTGTGCGTTTTATTATTTTATTGATTATTTCAGGTGGATCCCATGCAATACAGTAGCATACGCCTTCCATACACCCTCTATGCCTGGCCACTGGATGCCTAGCTAATCAGATCTGACACCCAAATAGCAAAGGACCACCATACACCTCAAGTCAACACCTGCACCTAATCCAGCGTGGTCAATACAGGCCTTGGAGTTTTGGGCCAAGGAAATCAGATTTAAATCCCCTTTTCTGCTAATGCTACCAGGCCCATTTACTTTTTCCCTATTTCTTTTTTTATTTTATTTAATTCTTTTAATATTTCTTTTAATCATTTTAATGAACAAATTAATCATTTTTTTTATAAAATCATAAAATCAAGAATTCATAAAAAAATTAGAATTAGTTTTTTTATTATTATCAAAATTGATTTAATTTAGTTTAACTTAGGGCAACTTTAACTTGTTTTCTATAATTAAAACTAATTAGAAAATTAGGTTTAAACTCTTGATTTAATTTTATTTTCTCTTTTTCTCAAGTAAATAAAAATATAAAAATAGGTTTTTAGGATGAATTAACTCATTTTCCTTAATTTAAAATTAATTAGAACTTAGGATTTTCTTTTTTAATTTAACTATTTCATTTTTTTCTTAAATAACAAAACATGACAAAAACATTTTAATCAATCGCAAATAGGTTTAGTCAAGGGTCAAAACCATAATCGCGGCACTTATTATTATTATTTTGCCAATATTTTTGTAATTGTTCACTGGTTTGTAACAGTTAATTTAGGGTTTTTTTACTGTTAAATCCCCAGGTTTTTGGCTATGTAACTAATCCCCCTCCCCGAAGCCTTGTAATAGCATAGATTTATTTTCTCGTATTTCTAATTCCCGCAAATATTTAACTGTTTAGATGTATGCTAATAGGATTGTATGGCAAGAATGCATGACAAATTAATACAGTTAGAAAACCCTAATGTGCAAAGATAAAAAACTAAAAACAAATCACTCGCACATATCACTCCTAGGGTATAATTTCACTTCAGTTGCCTTCAATAAACAATCATTAAGCATAGGGTGTCTTAGTGGTTACCCTCCTGTCTAAAAAGATCTAATGTCCCATTTGAATGTTGCCTCAAAAGTGTTGCCTCCGAAATGTTGCCTTAAAAAGATCTTAAGACTCTAGGGTTACTACTAAGGTGTCCTAATATTGCTTTAGTGATTGTACCTCCCTTTCAAATTGACCCTTACTACTCCAACGACGGTGCTACCTATTTCTCAATAGTAGGATAGCGCTGTCTAAAGGAAACAAGAATAGAAACAGACTTTTTTCGAGCAGGTAGATGCTAATAGGTACTTGCTCAAATCAAAACTTTTCACACTTACACTTTTCAAACCAACTTTCAAAACAACTTCGTCACACATTTGAGGACCGATACAATGGTTATCACGAAGTTAAAACTTTTCAAAAACAAAGCACATACACAAGCAATTTAAAAAGATGAGCAAGTACCTAAGAGCCCATGGAAAACCATGGATAGAAAGGGTGCTAACACCTTCCCTTTCTATAATCTACCCCCGTACTCAGAGTATCTCGAAAAATGATTTTTTCTGTACTTTTTTCCTTTACGATTGGATGAAATAATAGTCGGTGGCGACTCTTGCTTACCACGACATTTTCCGAACAAAAAAAAAACACAAAATGCAAACCAGTAAAAATAGTCGGTTCTGCCACTGTATCACATAACTGGCGACTCTGTTGGGGACTTAATAAGTGGGGTATACATTAGGATATATGCCATCATAATTGCTTCTCTTGTTTGCTTTATTTGCTTTACTTTTAAGGGTTTTGTTTGGGGTTACTATAGATCCTACACCCGGATCTGGGAAATACCTTTTAGGTAAGTAGCAATAGACTATGAGGGAACTATACAGCGTAGAACGATACGGTTGAAGTAGTAGCTATGTTGGTGTGGCACTTTGGTTGGTACCGGTATCCCTTGTGGAGAAATTAGGAGAATATGGGGCCTCCACGTGGTGTCGTTAAGCATCAACTGACCTTACAAACTTTAATCGCCCAACTTAGCCATTAGAAGGTAGTGAGATAGCCGACCTCGGTATAAAGTTGAGAACTGGTTGATACTCGATGCTACACTCATTGAGACCATACTCTCGGAATAATTTTGTCCGTAAGAAAAGATTGCATGAGCTGAAACCATGACCGATGGAGGATGGTCAGTGATATTGAGATCCTCTAGAACCCGATTACTTTTCTAGGACAGGTTTGAAACCAACTTAACTTCAAGAGAGTATTACCTTTGACCTCATGCAAGCCTTAAACCTAAGGGCTTTGTGTGATTTGACTGCGTTTGCAATACTTGTGTTTGCTATACCTGTGGTTTATCATGACATCATGCATCATAACATGGCATTCATGCTTCATTACACTAACCATTTCAAAGACCAAGGGAATTTATCTTTGTTCTGTTTTGCAGATCATGGCTTCTGTGCGTAGAAAAACTATCTGAATCAACTTTGTGGAGATACCATCCCAACTCAAAGAGCTAGAGTCAAGAATTTCTGAAACTTCTATGTTCATTAAGAGACATGGTCAACTTCTCATCCTGGTTACTGCAAAACCTGATGAACAGATGATGAGCGTACTTTTTCAGTTCTTCGATCCCAAGAATCACTGCTTCACCTTTCCTGATTATCAGTTGGTGCCCACCTTGGAAGAATTCTCTCATCTATTGGGCATATCCATTCTTGAACAGGTACCCTTCACAGGTATAGAAGAAGTTCCTAAGCCAGAAGTCATAGCCTCAGCTTTGCATTTGAAACGGGCCGATGTGGTATCCAATTGGAAAACTCGAAGCGGAGTCGAGGGTTTTCTAGCCAAATTTCTGATAGACCAGGCTCAACTATTTTGGGATGATATGGAGTTTCAGGCTTTTGAGGATGTCTTGGCTCTTCTTATCTATGGTTTAGTTCTCTTCCCTAATCCGGACTCTTTCATAGATGTGAATGTTATCAAGATTTTCCTTTCTCGCAACCCTGTGCCTACCTTGCTTGGAGATATTTTGCACGCTCTCTATACTCGTACCACGAGGAGAAGAGGGACTCTTATATGTTGTATGTCGTTGTTGTCAAGGTGGTTTATTTCTCACCTCCCTAGGTATGTACTAAATAACTAAGAAGGTTCGGGTTGGTCACACAGAATAATGTCGCTCGCACGAATATTCTTTGGTGTTCCCGAGCTATGGAAGACATTGTTGTTATTGACCGTTGTGGGGGGTACCCTAATGTCCCATTACTTGGTATCATAGAGGGTATAACTTACAATCTTTGTCTAGCTTTGCAACAATTTGGTCGTGCTCGAAGAGATGGTCCCCATGAGTTACTTCTCGAGGATATTCTATTCGACTATGAGGATGATGTTAAGGGGCATCGCCAGAGGTTCATACGAGCTTCGGGAATGGTAAACAGATCTGATCCCCATGAGTTGGGACCAAGACTTCCCTTCCTATGCAGCCTTACCTCCAATGGGTCCGAGCTCGTGCCCAGAAGCTTATGATGCCTTATGTAGTCGTATTACCGGTGATTGTGGAGCCCACTACTGAAGACGGAATTCCTTACACGGTTCTCTATCCTTACATGCCCACTGATCTTGAGGAGTTACATAGGTATTGGATTCAACTGAAGAATGAGCGGGATGCTTACAGGGAACAATTCCATGAGTAAGAGATGAAGGTTTTGAAGCTCACCAGGCAGCTCGAGGAAGAAAGAGTTCTCAATGACTATATCAGCACAAAGAGAAAGCGTCCATGGGACTTTTGATTTTGCTTTTCTAGTTTTAGATTTGTTTGATTTACTTCTTTGTAACACCTTAAAGGCATGTTGAACCTTTCAAATTTGAGCTAATAAAGTTTTGTTTATTTTGGTTTGCAAATTTAAATCTCCCAAAGTCTTTGATATCATTACATGCGCATCCCATTATCATACACATCATTACAGGTACCATTACAGGTTTCTCATCCTCTTCACTGTTTATTTCAGCAGAAATGTCTTTCGATCAAGTCATCAAAGATCTTCAGGCACAGAACGCCCAGTTCCAACAGATGTTCATCAGTCTGGAAAATGGGCAAGAGGATCTAAAGACCCTCATTCTGAAAGAGAAGAAGAAGAAGAAGAAGGTCGGTATTCTGAATATGGGCAGAAGGTTTGGAGAAAGTTTGAAGCATCAAACTGATCTGACCTCTTCATCTAAAGACGGGGAGAACCAAGAAGAGGAAAAGGACCCTAGTCCTGCAGTCTCTGATAATGATACTGATTTTGATGATGAGCAATATCCTCCTGCTGAGGATAGATACAAGAAGCTAGAAGACCGTCTGAGTGCTATGGAAGTTCAGAAGATACCTGGTTTGGATTTCGGAGAACTGGGACTGGTATCGGGGGTGGTCATCCCTCAAAAGTTCAAAGCTCTAGTTTTTGCTAAGTATGATGGGGTGTCTTACCCAAAACTCCATCTCCGCTCTTATGTCAGGAAGATCCAACCCCACACCGCTAATAGAAATTTATGGGTGCACTTCTTTCAAAATAGTCTGTCAGGGACTCAACTTGAATGGTTCTATCAGTTGGAGGGAGCTAATGTCTGAAACTGGGAAGATTTTGCTGCTGCTTTCTACAAGCAGTATCAATATAATGCCGACCTTGCTCCCACTCGTACTCAACTCCAGAGTATGTCCATGGGTGCAGGTGAAGGTTTTAAAGATTATGCTAAAAAATGGAGAGATTTGGCTGGGAGAGTTCAACCTCCTTTGTCTGATAGGGAGTTGGTTGATATGTTTCTAGGAATGCTGTCTGTTCCATTTTTCAATCACTTAATCGGCAACTCATCATCTAGTTTCACCGAGTTGATTTTAACTGGAGAAAGAGTAGAAGCTGGAATTCGAAGTGGCAAAATACATAAGGATGCCTCCTCGAGTTCAACAAAGAAGCCTTTCGCTGGCAAGAAGGAAGCCAGTGCAGTCTATAGCCCGACGGGCCAAATCAGATTTGAACACCGTCAAAAGGTAAATGCTGTAGTGATATCAAGACCCGCAGTTGCTCCACAACGCAACAATTAACAAAGAGCGGAAAGACCACAGAGGCAGTTCACCCGGCTCAATATGAATTTGTCTCAAATTTTACCATAATAATTAAAGACCAATCTGGTAACTCTAAGGGAAGCCCCAAAGAACCCCAACACCACATCTCCCTGCTATAACTCGAATGCCCGCTGCGCTCATCACTTCGAAAGTCCAGGTCATGATACAAACGACTGTTGGACCCTGAAAAATAAGGTGCAGGACCTGATCGAAGCCAAAGAGATTGAGTTTGACGCTCTGGAGAAGCCCAACGTCATAACTGCACCCATGCCCAAGCATGGCTCGGAAATCAATGCTATTGAGGTTGTCTTTGCAACAGAGGATGTTGATGATGAGAACCCGGACATCGACAACTGGATCTACCCAACAACCAACGATGGACTAAATAACTGGACGGCTAGGGACTTCATACTTGTTTCTTTTATTCCGCAGTAATTGACTTTTGTTTTAAGATTTGTAATAAACAATTTGAAACTTTAAGGCCCGGTGTGTTGCCCGGGGCACCTTGGCTTTGCTTGTGAGGGCTTATTATTTGTCATTTCATATATCATTAATAAAGCATTGGACGTTTCTTGCATTGCAAATTTTGCGCTCCTTGTTTTTCTTTTCTGTCTCTTACTTTATCCAAACAGCTATGCTCTTACACACACCCACGTATCATACTGCAGATCCATATCCACTCTGGATCCCATTGATAACAGCTCTGCTACTTCCAGTTATGACTTCGAAAATCCGATCAACCAAGTCGAGGACGAAGGTGAGGATGATTGTGAAGTGCCTGGGGAACTTGCTAGACTATTACAACAGGAAGAAAGGGCCATACAGCCTCACGAAGATCCAGTGGAGACAATGAATTTGGGTACAGAGGAAGACAGGAAAGAGGTTAAAATAGGTGCAAATCTGGAGCCTAGTGTCAAACAACGGTTAATACAGATGCTACACGACTATGTTGAGATCTTCGTCTGGTCCTATGAAGACATGTTTGGTTTGGACACTGATATTATGGTACATCGCCTGTCGACTAAAGAAGACTGCCCTCCGATAAAGAAGAAAGTCCACCGTATGCGCCCTGAAATGTCAAAGAAAATCAAGGCAGAGGTCGTGAAACAGTTCGACACAGGATTCTTAGATGTCACTTCTTATCCGCAGTGGGTTCCCAATGTCGTTCCGGTACCTAAGAAGGACGGTAAGTGTTGTACCCCAAAATTTGCCCTCTCATTTTATCAAGATTTCCCCTCACAAGACTTTGTGGACTCAAGACAGGATTAAGGTTTGCTCAGCTCAAGAACTCATCTTGCACTGATGACCTGAAATTAGGGTTTGAGTTTGCACAAGGACTTTTGGACTTTCAATGCCTCATGTGACTTTCATACTTCATGTTGGACCTCTAAGATTTCTCATACCAAGTTTCAAGCCTTGAATCACATTTTGGACCAGTCAATTGGCCAGTTGACCTAAAAATCAACTGTATTGGGGAAAAAGTCAACCATAGCTAATTTACAGTCAGACCTCATAATTTTTGATCCACATCAACATTATAGACTCATATGAACCATTTGATCAAGTTTGGACCACAACTCTTCAAGAAATTTGATCAGATCATCAAAAGGGCAAAATGGTCAAAATTAGGGTTTTTGACTGAGGAGGGGCAATTTCTGATTTTTAACCTAGCCAATGACCAATTGGGTTCAAACATGATTTCTAGTACTCAATGGCACCATCTTTACCTAATCACAAGGTTCAAAAGATCTCAAATGTATTAGATTGACAGATGAATTTTCTAGTCAACTGATCAAAAATCAACTATACACTGAAAAGTCAAACTTTGACTTTTTGGTCAAAATCAAGTACCAAGGGTCATATTTCATCAAGATGTGTCAAAACATGAAACTTGTTCACCAAGAAACCTAATTTTGGAAATTAGGGTTTAAGTTTGAAATTTTTCATAACTTAGAAATTTTCTAAGTTATGAAAATTTCTTATTTTTCCCCAACTTTTCCCAACTTTTTCACCATGATGCATTTGGATTCAAAGAAAACTTCCAACACTAAAGTTGTAGTCCTCCACAAAATCTACAACTTTTATTCACAAAGTTTTCCCAAAATATTCTTGGATCTCAAGTTATGATTTTATGAATAAGGGTCTATAAACTTTTTAACTTAGTGAAATTTTGCCCTAGTTTAGGCAGATTTTTTACCTAACTTCATGGCAACTTTTCACCTAGTTCAAAGAGGAATCTCAAAATTCATTTAAAATATGGATTGTAGATCATGTTACAAGCTTTCCAAAATGTCTAAGAACTCTCCAAGAACATTTATGGTTAGGGAGAATCAAAGAAATGAAAATGACAATTTATCACTTTTGTTCAAGGCATTTTTCACATTGGTACAAGTTGCAAATCAGTTCCAAACATGCTTGTACTTTGTTTTACAGGTCATAATCCCTTCTACACTCCAAAATTGAATTCAAACACAATGGATAATGGTCTTATTCTGATCTTTGAAGCATTGCACAAAGAATTATTCCAAAAATGGCATAAAGTTCATAATACTACTTTCATAAAGCTAGCTTTTACAACTTTGTTTATCTTGAGCCATGGACCTAATCTATTTTTGTAAACAAGATCCACAGTTATCAGGCGTGTTTACTAACTCTTATCAGCTAAGGAACTAATAAGTACAAGCTTTTGGGCATTGTCACTTCACCTTTTCTTCAAAAGAAAGAAACTTGCAAAAGTCAAGGGATTTTATCCATCTGATAAAGGCAAGGCTTTGTATCATTTCAAACAACCTCAGAATATTGTAACAAGCAAGAAACACAAATTCATAACTTCCCAAAACTCCCTCAAACACAAAAACCACCAGTTCTGCCCAAAATAGGGCAACCTCTGCAAATCACTAGCCAAAACATATTTTGCTCGTGCCTTTTTTGTTTCAAGGCTTCAAACAAATTCCATACATCACACCTAAGCAGTCCAGGCCTTTCTCTTGCAATTGTAACCCCTGTTTCGAGCTTCACCATTTTCACTTTTTGAGTTTGCAGGTTGACTTCTACACGGAGTTTCAGGCAACTTCAAGGCAAGCTGAGCATTGGAAAAGGTTGAGGGAACTTCAAGCAAGCTCACACGACCTTCAGGCCTCACTCAAAGATCCCACGTTGCCTTATCCAAACTCAACTGAACAAGGTATTTTTCAAGTTTCTATCTCTCTATTTAGGCATCCTTAAGCTTAGGTTTATGAAGCAAAAATATAGTCTTTAACATGCTTGAGTTGTACATATGCTTAGTTTCCATTTATATTAACTGAGCTAAGAGTATTTGATTGTTGAAGTTCATGAAAAAATTAGGTCAGAAATTAGGGCCATTAAAATTCTCCTTGATCGTTTAGAGTCAGGTCATGTTTTTTATATCATTAGAATCGTGAGTTAACATGCTACAAGTTTCATGTTGCAAGATTTTGTTTTTATGCACGTATGCAAGAGATACAAGTTGAAGAAGAATGCACATGTTTTGGTTGTCTGGAGGTCAGGGACGAAGTTGTCCTGGGCCAGTGCCTTGGGCCTGTTTCTATTCACACCACCCTTTTTGCTTCTGCACCCCCCTTTGCATTTTCTTTTATTTTTTATATTTTTTTGCATATATTCTATTTTTACTTGCATTTATTTATTTTCTGAACATTTTAAAATCATAAAAATATTTTCTTATTTTTTTGCATTTTATTTTATTATTTTTTTATTATTTTTTTGGCATAAAAATAGTTTATTAGGTTTTATTTTCTTAAATAAACTTGTAAAATAATAAAAATACTTAAATATTTTTATTTTATTATTTCATACATTAAAATAATATTTTCATACATATTTCAATTTTTTTAACATTTTGTATATATTATTATTATTTCTTTCTTGAACAAAAATGAATAATATATAATATATTTTCTCTTAAACAAAAATTAGGGTTTTCACCCTTTCAAAA
This sequence comes from Vicia faba, assembly GCA_948472305.1. Taxonomy (NCBI): domain Eukaryota; kingdom Viridiplantae; phylum Streptophyta; class Magnoliopsida; order Fabales; family Fabaceae; genus Vicia; species Vicia faba. The sequence goes on along the minus strand of OX451738.1, from coordinate 316,091,501 downwards.
ATAATCATTTTATTTTTCTTATCTCTAAGGCTTAAATAAATTTATTTTTACATACATAAAATAAATACAAAAACATTTTTTTTGCATATTTACCTTTAATTGCATATTTAAATAATTGTTCATTTATTTATTTGTACAAAAAATTCAATTTGGTCGTAATAGTTTTAGGGTTTTATTTTGTGCAAATACCCCCTATTCAAAACTTGTATCCCCTTCCCCATAATATTGTTGTAATAGTTTAGATTTACTTTATGCAATTTATTGCTTTCATATACTATGATAATAAACTAAGGTTTTGTATGCAATGACCAAAATCAAACAAATAGCATGACCTAATACAAAGACAAAAATGCAAGAAAAATGACAACACCTTGCACACAACACCCCTAGGGTTTCATCCACTTGGTTGCCTTAAAATAAATGGCCATGGTATGCATGCTAGGTATCTTGGCAAAACAAAACAAAACAAAACAAAAAGATCATAGTCCCTCGATGACGCTAGACAAGTTGCCTAAAAACAAAATGATCTTGGTTCCTAAAACTTGCTAAGATACTTGGCACCATTGCTATCATGGTCATACGATGACCCACACCCGTCCCGTTTAACATCCAAATATAGGGTTGTTTACCAAATACAATGGTAAAACAACAATGTCAAAGGAATAAAAATGTGTAGGAAAGACTTTTGAGTAGGTAGATGCTTCTAGTTACTTGATCAATTTGCAAACAATCCTTGCTATTTTCAAACAAACACACACACAATTTCAAAATATTTCCAAAACAACTTTCAAAACATTGAAACATTTTTCAAAAGACAAACATCTTTGTATACTTTCTTACGAACGAGAATCATTACAAAGATTTCCAAAACAATGGCCTCTTTTCAAAATACTTTCAAAACCATACAAAGCACCATTTCAAACAATTGGAAAAGCAAAGCAAGTGATCTAAACAAGTAACTAAGAGCCCATGGAAAACCATGGATGAAAAGGGTGCTAGCACCTTCCCTTTTCATAATCTACCCCCCGAACTCAAGAAAATATCTCAAAGGTCTTTCCTGTGCTTTTTGACCTTTCCTTTTGGATAAAATAAAAGTCGGTGGCGACTCTTGCTAAACCGAAACATTTGCAAACACAAACACAAAACCTCAAGTCAGTTCTCCCACCGTATCACAGTAAGGTACGAATGTGTGTGGACTACAGAGATCTGAATAGGGCAAGCCCCAAGGATGACTTCCCACTTCCTCACATTGATGTTCTAGTCGACAACACCGCACAACACAAGATCTTCTCCTTCATGGATGGTTTTTCTGGCTACAACCAGATCAAGATAGCTCATGAGGACATTGAGAAGACAACCTTCGTTACACAGTGGGGAACCTTCTGTTACAAGTTAATGCCTTTTGGGTTGAAGAATGTTGGGGCAACTTATCAGCGCGCCATGGTCGCTTTGTTCCACGATATAATTCACCACGAGATTGAGGTTTATGTTGATGACATGATAGCCAGGTCCCAGACTGAGGAAGAGCACCTTGATCATCTCCAAAAATTGTTTGATAGGTTGAAGACATACAAGCTGAGGTTGAATCCGAACAAGTGTACCTTCGGGGTAAGGTTTGGAAAGGTTCTGGGTTTCGTTTTCAGTGACAAAGGTATTCAGGTGGATCCTACAAAGGTAAAATCCATACAGGAGATGCCGACTCCTCACATAGAAAATTAAGTTAGAGGTTTCTTGGGACGTCTGAATTACATCGCCCGATTCATTTCACATCTGACTGCTACTTGCGAGCCAATCTTCAAGCTGTTGAAGAAAGATCAAGTGGTAAAGTGGAATGATAAATGCCAGACCGCTTTCGAAAGAATCAAGGAATACCTTTATGAACCACCAATTTTGATGCCTCCAGTTGAAGGAAGACCTATGATATTATACCTGACGGTGCTATACAATTCAATGGGGTGTGTGCTGGGGTAGCATGACGAGTCTGGTCGAGAAGAGCACGCCATTTATTACCTTAGAAAAAAGTTTACTGACTGTGATACCCGATACTCATTGCTAGAGAAAACTTGTCGCGCTTTGGCATGGGCTGCTCGCCGACTGAGACAGTATATGCTGACTCACACTACCTTGTTGATATCAAATATGGATCCGATCAAGTATATTTTCGAGAAGCCCGCTCTCTCCAGAAGGATAGCGAGATGGCAGAAGATCTTAACCGAGTACTACATCCAATACACAACCCAAAAAGCAATCAAGGGGAGTGTATTGGCGGGTCATTTGGCGCATCAGGCCATAGATGACTACCAGTCCATGAATTTCGAGTTCTCGGATGAGAACATCATGTTGGTAACAGACTGTGAAGAACCTGGACAGGATGAAGTACCTGAGGAGGGATCCCGATGGTGTATGTATTTTTATGGAGCCTCGAACGCATTGGGTAACAACATTGGCGCTATAATTATATCTCCTGAGGGCTTTCATACTCCATTCACCGCTCGATTATGTTTTAACTACACCAATAATATGGCAGAGTATGAAGCGTGTATCATGGGTCTTCGAGCTGATATTGACTTGAGGATTAAGTTCTTGAGTGTATTCGGAGATTCCGCTCTAGTGATAAGTCATATCAAAGGCGAGTGTGATACTAAGCACCCGAATCTTATTCCTTACAAAGAGTATGTACTGATGTTGCTCCCTCACTTTGAGGAGATAACCTTTGAACATTTCCCAAGAGAGGAGAATCAGTTAGAGGACGTGCTAGCTACCATGTCTTCTATGTTCAAAGTCAGGTGGGACAATGAAGCTCCCCAGATCACCATTGAAAGGTTGGACGAACCCGCACATTGTTGTGACATTGAGACTTAAGAGGTAGCAGATAAACCCTGGTTTCATGAGGTAAAGAGGTATCTTGAGGCTCAAGAATACCCCGAGGGGGCATCTGTTAATGATAATAAGTTTCTGAGAAGGTTCGCTGCGAAGTTCTTCATCAGTAATGGTATCCTCTATAAGCGTAACGATGATTCAACCTTACTGCGATGTATGGACAAGAGCGAGGCAGAAAGGATCATGACGGAGTTACATGAAGGTACCTTCGGAACCCATTCTAGTGGACACACCATGGCGAAGAAAATCCTACGGGCAGGATATTACTGATCTACTACGGAAGCCGATTGTTATCAACACTCTCGAACCTGTCATAAATGCCAAATCTATGCTGATGAGGTGCATATGCCTCCAGTCCCTCTGAATGTCTTGACAACTCCTTGGCCCTTTGCAATGTGGAGCATCGACATGATCGGCGAGATCAGACCTACTGCGTCCAACGGGCATCGCTTCATTTTGGTAGCCATTGATTACTTTACAAAGTGGGTTGAGGCAGCTTCCTTTGCCACAGTAACCAAGAACGCCGTGGCGTGGTTCATCCGACACAATCTAATCTGTCGATATGGTGTACTAGAGAGGATTATTACTGACAATGGTACAAAACTCAATAACACCATGATCACCGAGCTCTGTAAACAGTTCAAGATTCAGCATCATAATTCTTCTCCCTGCCGGCCGAAGATGAACGGGGTTGTTGAAGCGGCTAACAAGAACATCAAAAAGATTGTGCAGAAGATGACGGTGACATACAAAGACTGGCATGAGATGTTACCATTCGCTCTTCACGGGTACCGTACCTCAGCACGGACGTCGACAGGGGAAACACCCTACTCTTTGGTATATGGCATGGAGGCAGTCCTACCCATCGAAGTCCAGATACCCTCTCTCAGTATTATGAAGGATGCGAGTTTGAAAAAGACGACTGGATCCAAACCCGACTTGATCAGCTGAATCTAATCGATGAAAAGAGACTTACTGCTATCTGTCATGGTCATACATATCAAAAGAGAATGATCAAGGCTTTTAACAAGAAAGTCAGACGTCAAGAATATCAAGTCGGGGATCTAGTGATCAAACGCATCATACTACCGCAAGGTGATCCCAGGGGAAAATGGACCCCCATATACGAAGGGCCATTTGTGGTTAAGAACATTTTCTCGGGAGGAGCAATGATTCTAACCACCATGGATGGTGACGACCTTCCTCACCCTGTCAATGCAGACATAGTGAAAAGATACTACGCATAATCAAAGACCCGCTAGGTTGACTGGCCTAGGCAAAAATAAGGGCTTCTCGGCGAACCAAAATGGTTCGGGAAAAAGTAAGGGATAAAAAAAATTGTACACCCGGCAAGTTGAAAACCTGAAAAGGTAACTTGGGCAAAAAAGGGTATTCCGGTGGACTGAAAACCCAAAAGGGCGGTCCAGGCAAAAATTAGGGATCAAAGCGTAACACTATGTCTCATTGGATCATCTTGCAACCAGACTTCGGTATCAACTATCAAGCTCAGATGGCGCCAATCAAGCTGATCCACCTTCGACCAAGCAACAAAGTGATGAGATGTTTGAAGACATAAAGGCAATAGCAGAGTTGGATCCCGATGGGATTGTTCCACATGGATGTTTTTCTTTCTTTAACACAAATTGTAATTTCTATCTTTCGGCGGTGTTCTCTTACTAGGATGTCAGCCTCTTTGTACAAAACGCCTATTACAGGCCAACTTCAAAAATCAATACAATTCAATTTCACAAGAAATTTCAACTTGATTTTCTTTTTTCTGTTTTGTTTTGCAAGAACGTCCAATGATTTATTTTGATATATGCATTTGAAAAAGATTGTTGCTCATAAATATTTACATGAAAAACAAAAGGCGATTACTCGTAATGCCAGAAACAGGGAAAGCTAGAAATGCCCAAACCTTACAGTTACTCTGCCCATCAGGTACCAGGATAGATGCCAGCTTGAGAACATGAGTAATGGTACACACACTCCCCACAGAGTAAAAAGTACCCAAAGACAGTGATGCTAGCTTTCCCAAACAAAACATAACTCTCCCCAGCTAAGGTTCACAATCGCGAGGGAATCAATAATATTTTTCCCCAAGCAGAGTTTATTTCTCTCACAAGCAGAAATTCAATCTCCAACAGAACTCATTATCACCAGCAACGGAAGTTCATCCCAGCTGAGTTTATTTCTCCAAATGAGCGATCTATCAACATGGTATCTCCTCTCCAACAGAGTTATTCTCCCGCAGAGTTATTCTCAAGTAGAGTCTCTCCTCGGCAGAATATCCGTAAACAAGGGGAAAATCCCCAGCTAGTCATCCTTGTTCACCATCCCCAACAGAAGTAGAGGAACTATGGTTTTTTTACAGCAGTCAAGAATACCACTTCTCATACTCTCCAAACAGCAGTCAGGGATTTATTTTCCCGGACTCACATTATTACGCCAGCATTTCATGTTCATACACCAAGACACGTGCATACATTACATATAACATAATCTCATTTATTTTGAGAACATCATCATACAATGCATCTCATGCATCGCACATAACTAACCCCGTATCTCTTTCAGGAAAAACAGTTATTATCAACAATTTCCAGCAAGTACATGATCAACACTCGAAGCTAAACAGAGTAATCATCGACGACAAATGCAACCTTATACAGGTTCCTTCTTACAACCCTACTATCCAGGTTTTCATCCTGAAGTAACCCTACCATCCAGGTTCCTTCTCTCAAGCCCTACTATCCAGGCTTTCATCCTGAAATAACCCCAGTATCCAGGTTCCTTCTCATAGCCCTACTTTCCAGGCTTTCACATTGAAGCAACCCTACTATCCAGGTTCCTTCTCACAACCCTACTATCCAGGCTTTCATATAGAAGTAACCCTACTATCCAGGTTCCTTCTCATAGCCCTATTATCCAGGCTTTCACATAGAAGCAACCCTACTATCCAGGTTCCTTCTCACAGCCCTACTATCCAGGATTTCATATCGAAGTAACCCTACTATCCAGGTTCCTTCTCACAGCCATACCATCCAGGCTTTCATCTCGAAGTAACCCTACTATCCAGGTTCCTTCTCACAACCCTACCATCCAAGCTTTCATCTCGAAGTAACCCTACTATCCAGGTTCCTTCTCATAACCTTATTATCCGGGTTCTGCCTCTCTGATCCCCAGACAACAGTCCACAACACTATAAGACCGGGCCCCAATCAAACACAATTGATTTCACAATTCCCCAAAAAGTCGCGGTGCAGCATATACCTCGACCAGACACGCAGTTCACTTTCGCTCCCAAAACCGGAGTTATTCCCCAGTAGAGTAACGGACAACTGAAGCTCCTAAAACTCTATTTCTCCCAAGACAGAGACAAGCATTCCCCAACGAAGTTCTCCTCAACAACAGGTATACGGGTTCTCGCAAAGGAATCTCTTATGTGATCGACACTTCTTCGGATGGCATCTTTAAGCCCATCTCCGATAATTCTCTAGCAACTTCCAAATTGAATCTATAATCCCATTCATGACACTACCTACACAGTCATGCATCATCACAGACGAGTGCAAATTTCTGGGCACTCTAGTGTTCAATCATCTTCCACCTTCAGATCACGAAAGGAAAACGAGCCAATCTACATCATCAGGTTTAAGAAGATTGAACAGGGGAAGCTGTTGTACCCAAAAATTTTCCCTCCCATATTTCTGAACACATGGCAAGTGAGGTCCCCAAATTGCTCAAGGAAGTTCAAGTTGACCAAACAAACTCTCTCCTAAGGCAGCCTACCTCAAATTAGGGTTTCTATTTTCATCAAGATGTGTGAACCACAAAGGACTCAAATGCTCACCATTTTCCTAATATGTTCTCAAGATCATCCATGTCAAGTTTCAAGCCTTGCAGAAGAAGTTTACTCAGTCAATTGCTCAAATGCTTGAAAATCAACTGTACTAGGTCAAAAGTCAACTGTGGCCCACATAAAGTCAAACTTCAATATTTTTGGTCAACATCCTCATTTTGAAGTATTATTCATCATTTGATCAATGGTTGATCATGACTCATCAAGGATTGCTCACAATTCATCAAAACCCAAAAGTTGCTAAATTAGGGTTTTGTAGGAAAAGTCAACTCAACTTTGACCAAGCATAACTTTCTCATGCTTTATCAGAAATGACCCATCCAAAGCTCATTTTGAAGAGGATGCAATTACCTACAATTTATCTTCATCTCCCAAGTTCATAATATGCACTCACAAAAAGATATGAATTTTGACATTATAGGTCATTTTGAAAAGTCAACAAAAACACCTTTTGGGTCAAAGCTTAATACAAGAACACGGAAGACTCAATTGAGATGATACAGAAAGGGCTGCTTAGAGGACATCCTAAGATTTATAAAAAGTCCAAGAACACCTCTCTAGGGTTAAAATTGGAGGAGATATGCCTAGTCAAAGTTGACCTTTTTTGCAAAATTGCTAAAAGTCAAATGAGCTCAAAATTGCATTTTTTTCCAAATGGGCCTAACTTTTTATGATTGCACCTCACTTATAATATGATCCACGACCCAAATATCCAGTCTCATGTTATTTGCTTCACTTTTCAATTTATTTTGATTTTTTGTTAATTAAAATTTCAATAAAATCAAATAATTGATGAATAATGTAAAAGGTATGCTGTGATCTGATTTTTGGACAGGATCTCAATCAAATAATGCAAGGATATCATAATCAATTCGAATCAAGGCTGATTGGTACAAGAAAGGCATAATTTGGCTCAATATAGCAAGTTTACATATGCCATGAAAATCAAATCAAATCTTCAAAACTTTCAAAGACGTGATCTGTTTTTACAACCCTAATTCACTCTATGATAAATATTGAACATATCCAAGGCAAGAACGAGGGTTAGAGGTCATGCATAGCCAAGAGAAAAACTGAAAAAATCAAGAAAAAGTGGGAATCGATTTTCAATCTACAAGGAGTTTCAGAGCATTTCAAGAGCACCAATCCCTTCCCAGACATCACAGGAAGCTATTCCAATCACTCTCAGGTCTTGAAACGCCCAGAATCGTGCTCCACGCCTCCCACGGTTTGCCTAAAAACTTGATTCTGATTTCACTAATTCACGCATCTTTAGAACTTTTGATTGTTATACTCATGTTTATCATCGTGTTTGCAAGCTAAGCATTCCATTTAATTGCATTTTTGATGCCTGTACGTGATATTGCCATAGTTAGGGTTTGGTGTTCTTGTTTAGGGGTTTTTAATGCAGGCAAAATTGGGCGTTAATTCTGGTACCATGATGCTCGTGAGGATGAGACGAGTTGATTGGTACCAGCCATTGTCATTTATCTCGAGCATATGAAATTTTGAAGATGGACAAGGTTATACCTACAACAAACGTCTGTAGGTAAAAGTATGATTTGCTAAAGCGAGGGAGAGAGGAAGAAGATGAGGCGTGGCAGCATGAGATTTGTTCGTTTAAAAGTTCGCGCGTTTGGCTGACCCCATTTGCTTGTTTTGAATATTATGTTTTATGTTTATTATACTTGCAAGTTAACACGCTAGCTCATATGGTTGGGGAGAAGGCCTTTGATGCACATGTCCTGGGTTCGATCCCAAGCGTGTGCATTTTATTATTTTCTTGATTATTTCAGGTGGATCCCATGCAATACAGTAGCATACACCTTCCATACACCCTCTATGCCTGGCCACTGGATGCCTAGTTAATCAGATCTGACGCCCAAATAGAAAAGGACTACCATACGCCTCAAGTCAACACCTGCACCTAATCCAGCGTGGTCAATACAGGCCTTGGAGTTTTGGGCCAAGGAAATCAGATTCAAACCCCCTTTTCTGCTAATGCTACCAGGCCCATTTACTTTTTCCTTATTTCTTTTTTTATTTTATTTAATTATTTTAATATTTATTTTAATCATTTTAATTAACAAATTAATCATTTTTTTTATAAAATCATAAAATCAAGAATTCATAAAAAAATTAGAATTAGTTTTTTTATTATTATCAAAATTGATTTAATTTAGTTTAACTTAGGGCAACTTTAACTTGTTTTTTATAATTAAAACTAATTAGCAAATTAGGTTTAAACTCTTGATTTAATTTTATATTCTCTTTTTCTCAAGTAAATAAAAATATAAAAATAGGTTTTTAGGTTGAATTAACTCATTTCCTTAATTTAAAATTAATTAGAACTTAGGATTCTCTTTTTTAATTTAACTATTTCATTATTTTCTTAAATAACAAAACATGACAAAAACATTTTAATCAGTCGCAAATAGGTTTAGTCAAGGGTAAAAACCCTAATCGCCTTGCATTCAATTCGCCTCGCGCTTATTATTGTTTTGCCAATATTTTTGTAACTGTTCACTGGTTTGTTATAGTTAATTTAGGGTTTTATTTACTGTTAAATCCCTGGGTTTTTGGCTATGTAATTAATCCCCCTCCCCGAAGCCTTGTAATAGAGTAGATTTATTTTCTCGTATTTTTAATTCCCGCAAATATTTAACTGTTTAGATGTATGCTAATAGGATTGTATGGCAAGAATGCATAACAAATTAATACAGTTAGAAAACCCTAATGTGCAAAGATAAAAAAACTGAAAACAAATCACTCACACATATCACTCCTAGGGTATACTCTCACTTCGGTTGCCATTGGTAAATGATCATTAAGCATAGGGTGTCTTAGTGGTTACCCTCCTATCTTAAAAGATCTAATGTCCCATTCAAATGTTGCCTCGGAAATGTTGCCTTAAAAAGATCTTAATACTCTAGGGTTACTACTAAGGTGTCATAATATTGCTTTAGTGATTGTACATCCCTTTCAAATTGACCCTTACAACTCCAACGATGGTGCTACCTATTTCTCAATAGTAGGATAGCATTGTCTAAAGGAAACAAGAATAGAAACAATATTTTTTCGAGTAGTTAGATGCTAGTAGGTACTTGCTCAAATCAAAACTTTTCAAACTTACACTTTTCAAACCAACTTTCAAAACAACTTCGTCACACCTTTGAGGACCGATACAAAGGTTATCACGAAGTCAAAACTTTTCAAAAACAAAGCACATACACAAGCAATTTAAAAAGATGAGCAAGTACCTAAGAGCCCATGGAAAACCATGGATAGAAAGGGTGCTAACACCTTCCCTTTCTATAATCTACCCCCCGTACTCAGAATATCTCGAAAAAAGGATTTTTTTTGTACTTTTTTCCTTTCCGATTGGATGAAATAAAAGTCGGTGGTGACTCTTGCTTACCGCGACATTTTGCGAACAAAAAAAACCCAAAATGCAAACCAGTAAAAACAGTCGGTTTTGCCACCGTATCACACTCGTGATCCAATCAAAGGAACGTTAGGAAAATCCCCACAGCTAATAGTGATGTTACCAATATCCAACTTTCTTGCATACCATAATATTGAGTTTGCTGTGAGCGACCTTAATTTTTGTCGCCACTCACACCTGGTCAGTTCTGGGATCATATAGTCTTCCTTGTAGAGATGAGTCATGAACCAAGTATATAGAAGCGGGATACAACAATTTAGCGTACCTCTTCTTTTTTCATACATCATATGCAAAGTGTAATAAATGTCGGCAAGCAAGGCGGGAGTAGGATCCGTATTAAAGACTTCCGCTCCCCAAAATATGCTAATGGCTACGGGGTCAATATAGTCCATAGTTCGAGGAAATAAGATTACACCAAACACCAATATCCCTAAATAGTCAACACAAGATTCCCACTCCTTATAATTAGCAAACTCTAGTGCCTTAGCTTCCAGGTATATTCTTTTGATTCCTTGTATCGGACCTTCTCTTTGATAATTATGTATCAACTCAGGATAGGGGATCCCTAGGCCTTTTGCCAAAGCTTTGACTTCAATAGTTTGTCCAATACCTACATAGGCCTTTTCTTTGGAGAAATTCAGGATTCTGTCAAATTCTTCCAGAGCCGGTGCTAGCTGGAAGTCTTGGAAAGTGAAACATCTCAATGGAGGGTCATAAAACTGAATTAGGGAAGAGACTGCATCCATCTGTACTTCTATTTTAGTCAAATCAAGGGTATCCCCATAACGGCGAGTGTACATCTTCAGAGCTCTTTCGGACAATTTACCTTTTATAGTTTTGATTTCATAAAGGTCAGGCTTGCAAGCATTGACGCGGACAAGTTGTTTCCCTTTGGCATCCATTTTTTAGACAGTCACCAAAAATCTTGATTTTGTTATCTTTTATTTTGTACCCAGTGAATAAGACAGATAAAAGGAACAAATGATGAACATGAGGTATACATGAATGCATGAATGTATAATTAACGGGATTTTGTGACATGTTTTTGTGATGGATACCCCTATGAGGTAGGCCCCTTAATTTTGAACTACTGTAAGTCTACCCTCCCAAAGGGCGGCTTCCTTAAGGGTGTCATGAATAACACTAGAGGGGCAAGGCACAAGGGCCTCCCTTAGGTGGAACCTCTTTACGGACTGAAATTTTCATCTCAAAGTCGCGAAAGGTCTCGTCATGAGATTTTAGGTTAAGGTCGTTACAAAGAGTCATGGGTGACCTTCCAAAGTCCTACTCGTCAAGAGGATATCTCTTGATAAGTATTCCTTTTTCGAAAGTTCACCGACTCTAGGTGAAGTCGTCACATAAACTCGCAGGGATGATATACCCCCTAAGCTAATAGACAGACCTTCTTTTAAGGTTTATTGGAAATTTTTTTTTTTAGATAAAAACCCGCCACATAGAAAATATATAATAAATAAAAAATAGACAAGGAAATATAAAATGCAATAAATAAATTAATGCAAATAAATAAACAAAAATAAAACCAAAAAGAGACCTAAAACCTAGGGTTTAAGGAGAGTCCCCAGCAGAGTCGCCAGCTGTAGCGACCGATTTTTTGATCAAGAGTCTCCACTATTAGTTTTTATCCTAAGGAAGGGAACTATTGTACCCCAAAATTTTCCCTCCCATATTTCTCATTACATTTCAAGTGAGATCCTCAAATTACTCAAGGAAGTCCAAGAGTTGACCAGACAAATTCTCTCCTAAGGCAGTCTACCTCAAATTAGGGTTTCAGTTTACATCAAGATGTTTGAATCAAAAGGGTCCCAAATGCTCACTATTGTCCTAAAATGTTCTCAAGATCATCCATATCAAGTTTCAAGCCTTGTAGAGAAAGTTTGCTCAATTAATTGCTCAAAGGCCTGAAAATCGATTGTGCTAGGGCAAAAGTCAACTGTGGCCCACATGCAGTCAAACTTCAAGATTTTTGATCAACATTCTCATTTTGAAGTATTATTCATCATTTGATCAAGGGTTGATCATGATTCCTCAAGGATTGCTCACAATTCATCAAAACCCAAAAGTTGCTAAATTAGGGTTTTGTCGGAAAAGTCAACTCAACTTTGACCAAGCATAACTTTCTCATACTTTATCAAAAAATGTCCCATCCAAAGCTCATTTTGAAGAGGATGCAATTCCCTACAATCCATATTCATCTCCCAAGTTCAAAATATGCACTCATAAGAAGATATAAGTTTGGACATTATAGGTCATTTTGGAAAGTCAACAAAAACACCTTTTATGTCAAAGCTTCATACGTGAACATGGAAGACTCAATTGAGATGAGACCAAAAGGGTTTCTTAGAGGACATCTTGAGCTTTCTAAAAAGTCCAAGAACACCCTCATAGGGTTAAAATTGAGAGAGATATGCATTGTCAAAGTTGGACAATTTTTGAAAAAAATGCATGAAGCAAATATTGACAAACATGGATATTTTCCAAATGGGCCTATCTTTTCAAATTTGAAACTCATTCCTAACATGGTCTACGACCTCTAATCCCACCCATACATTTTTCTACTATTTATGCTATTTATTTTGATATTTTATTCATTAAAATTCAAAATTAAATAAATAAGTAATAGAAATAATGTAAATTTTGATGTGAATCTATTTTGGGCAAGTTTTATGCTGGTTTATGTCAATTGATTTCGTGCAATAACCCTTCAAATATGTCCAGGTTCATCCACATGTAAAAATGGCATAAAATCAGCAAATATGGTATTTTTTTCAATTTTTGATCATGGTCTTAAAACACAACATTATGAGGGAGATTCTTTCCATGCTTTCTTCTCTCCTTATTCTCCTATATAAATATAGAGCCATACAAGCTTGAAAGACACGAAAATTCTCTCTAAAAGCTCTCAAAAGGCTCTTCAAAAAACTCTCTAAAAGCTCTTCAAAAAGCACTCCAAAAATCAAAGAATTGATGCAAGTCATATCTCAAGGTTCCGGTCTCTCTCAATTGACATCAAGACTCAAACCATCCTCTTGAAGTCCTCAGGAGTCTTACAAGGCCCAAGAGCAATCCATCACACGCCTAGCACGCCCCCATTTGACAACACTGGTTTGGTAAAATTTTAAACTTCGAATCTCTAATTTTAATCATATTTTATGGTATGCTAACGTTTGTTTGAGTTTACATAGAACAGTTATGGATGGTTGAATCATAGGTTCCATGCAAGAATCAAAAAACACCATAGTTAGAGCATGAAGCTTTCGAAGATTCGGGCCTAGGGATTTGTGATGATTGCACCCCCCTGTTTACTTTTGCTACTAGGCCCATCTTTATTTTCTTGTTTTATTCATTTCATTTATTTCTTTTAATCCTTTTTTTTTATCAATAAACAAATATAAAAATCACATAAAAATAGATTTAGGATTTTTTTATTAATTAAATTTTAATTTTGGTAAATTAATTAACTAAACACTTTAACTTTTTTTTTAAAAAATTAAAGTTAATTGAACTTAGGTTTAATTTCATTTTAATTCATTTTCCTTTTCGTAACAAAAATACCAAAAAACATAGAATTAATTTCTTTTTTTTATTTAAATTTTATGTTTCTTTAATAATTATCTTTTTTTAAATATAGATCTAGATCAATTATTTTTTAACTTAAACCATTTTTATAAATTAAAACAAAAAAACAACAAAAAGATTTTTTTATATCTTAGGATTTTTAAACGTCTTTTCAAATTTGCGCGTTATTATTCTTTCGCACTTCATTTTATTATTGTAACTGTATATTGGGATGTAATAGATGATTAGTAGGACCTTTACCACTTTTATTTATTTTTCCCCCAGTTTTGGATATGTACATAACCCCCTCCCCGAAGCCTTGTAATAGCTAGGTTTTATATTTATGCACTTTTAAATTACTGCAATTATTAACTGCTAGATGTATAACTAATAGGATTGTATGGCAAGAATAATCAAACATTAGCAAACTTAAACACAAGACTAAAATAATTGAACATAACACACCTTACACATATGCACACTTAGGGTGTACCTCACTTGGTTGCCTCGGAAAATAATGGTCATGTCCCTCGAACGCAGGGATACCCTTAGCAAAGACCCTCGGTTAAAGTCATCATAAAATATCATGGTCCCTTACTGTCGCTCGAGTTGCCTACAGTATATGATCTTGTCCCTCGATGTTACCTACGAATATATGATGACAATCCCTTTAAAATGCTAAGGTATCCTTACATGTTGCCTTCAATGACCATTACGTCCCTTTCGAATTGACCCTTACAAATTCCAACGACAGTGCTACCTATTTATCAATAGTAGGATAGCGCTGTCTAAAGGAAACAAGAATAGAAACTATCTTTTTTCGAGTAGGTAGATTATAGTAGGTACTTGCTCAAATCAAACTTTTTCACACCAAACACTTTTCAAACAAAGTTTTTAAAAACACTTCGTAACACTCTTGAAGACAGAAGCAAGGGTTAAAATGAATTAAAACAAACTTTTTAAAACAAAGCACACACACAAGCAATTTAAAAAGATGTGAAAGTACCTAAGAGCCCATGGAAAACCATGGATAGAATGGGTGCTAACACCTTCCCTTTCTATAATCTACCCCCCGTACTCAGAATATCTCGAAAAAAGGATTTTTTCTATACTTTTTTCTTTTCCGGTTGGATGAAATAAAAGTCGGTGGCGACTCTTGCTTACCGCGAGATTTTGCGAATAAAAAAAACGCAAAACGCAAACCAGTAAAAACAGTCAGTTCTGCCACCGTATCACAGGAACCTAACAGAAAACCCTAATGCACGAACATAGATTCTAGGTTACAGACTCAATTAGACGAAAGGAAGGTGTTAGGCGCCTTTCATCCACCTTGTTCACAAGGATATTAACCCTAGGTTTATGTTTGGGGTAAACTGGATTTTAAGTTTTAATTAGCAAGAAAGGGTTTAAATTTTTTTATAGGGGAACTCGCTATGATTTTTGGTCGTATGCCTACGTATCCTCTTATGAGGAATCAGAGTCCCAATTCATAGTTCGTATGGGGTTGGTGTTTTTTAGAGGGTTCGCAAGCATATTTTGAATCACTTCGCACTCGGTCGGGAGTAGTGATTGCGGAAATTTTGACTGAGTACCCGGTAAGCCAAAATTAGTTTGAAACCTATTTGTGAAAAAGACTGTTGATTAGTTTAATTTGTTCGCAAAAATAGTTTGATATTTGTTTGTGTTTTTTACTGTATTAGTTTCAAAACGTCTTGATTAATGCATGGTTAAAAAACTTAATGCAATATCAAAAATATGTTCATGAGTCTTACATAAAGTAATTTATATGTGATGATAAATAATAATAATAATAATATAAAATAAAATAAAGTATTAAATAAATAATATAAAAATAAATTATCAATAATTATGATAACAATAAATAAATAATATAAAAGAGAATATAGGAAAAACATAAGAAAAATAGAAAAATAATTTGATTCTCTAAAGGGGGGTGTAGTTTTAGTTTATAAGTAAAAGCAAGGGGGTGTGAAGAGTTAACTGGCTAAGCCCAAAACAAGTCTGGACAGGGGGTGTGTGCTGCTAGCCTTAGTTCAGTAGTTGTATCAAAGGGGGGCGTGTATAGCATTGGGCTCAAGCCCAACACATTTTTGAAAGGTGGCAGGCTGATCGTGTGTGATACGGTGCATGCAAGTTAGCGTATGACTTGGCCTTAGGGCCGTCAGATCAAAATCTAGCGAAGGATTTTAAGGGTGCATCCTAATTATCATGAATCTGCGCGTATGGGATTAGACTGAATAACAATATGTTATTCTC
Organism: Vicia faba; assembly: GCA_948472305.1. Taxonomy (NCBI): domain Eukaryota; kingdom Viridiplantae; phylum Streptophyta; class Magnoliopsida; order Fabales; family Fabaceae; genus Vicia; species Vicia faba. The sequence continues at coordinate 316,075,461 of OX451738.1, read as the reverse complement.
ACTTTTCATTTTCACACTTCACCTCTCGTCTTCCTTTCGCCTCACCTTCTTCACCACCTCTTCCCCAAACGACACCCTAACCCTTAGAACCTCCGGAAACTGTGGAACTCACCCAACCCTATCGCCAGTTAAACCCACCAACACAAACCCCAAATAAAATTAAACAAATAAAAGAGATAAGTCCTTGTTACCCTGTTCTCGATTTTATGTCCCGAGTTCTCGAATTCGGTTTGCTAATCTTTTCCTCCTTCCTTGTTTTGCAGATTTGCAGCGAGGATTGAAGATTTGAGGATGATGGTGCAAGTCAACGGAAGTTAGAAAACACACGGTCTCATGGTTAGCGTTTCGGGCTTCGAAACTCTAATCGCTTCTTCATGCTTGGCTCGGTAACATCCTTTTTCAGAGTTTCTTCTCTCCGTTCACCGTAAAAAACAAGCCTCTTTCCCCTCTCACTGTTCTTCTTCTTCTGTATTTATAGATTGATTTAGATCTAGGGTTTTGAATGAATTTAAGTTATCAATTCAAGATTAGAATTAGGAAAATAGTGAAATTAGAGATTCGTTATTGATTGATTTAATTATGAGATTCTGTAATCTTGTAATGTTTGATTCTGTAGTTTGATTGAGCTATCTGTAATATCGATTTTGAATGGATTCTGCATAGCTTGATTTGTAGATATTGTTTTATTTTTGTTCTGTAATACACAATTTTAGTTTAGTTTGATAGTTTCAGATTTTGTTAGATTTAATCGTTTATTGCAGGTTTGGTTTGATGTACCGTATCCGCTACTACAAACTTGCGCAGAGGATCTGAGCAATAGATGTTGTTTGGTGTGACTGGGCTTTGCATATTTGATTTCAATGATTTAATCCCAATCTTTGCAGCTTAATATTTTATTTACACAGTTGATAGTTAGTAAACTGGGCCCTAGCTGTATTTGATAATAATTAGCATGAAAACTCTTTTTTTACAGCTAACCCATATTGCAACAAAAATGCTACGTTGACAATCTAGCTAATAGTTAAATATTATTATTATTTTTTTCTTAATATGAATTGTTATATGAAATTTCAACGAGCATGCAAGATGAAACCAAATAATAATCTTTTTTTAGTAGTAATATTACAACAGAGATGTTTTTTCAGTAACCAGGCCCAATTGGCCCAATTCTAGCTTGTTTGTTTTTTCTAAACATTTTAACAAAAAATAGAGGAAGAAAATAATATTAAAATATTTTATGAAGCTATTATCATAAGAGCTTAACAATAAAAGAGAAAGCAGCAAATGTGTTCGTCCTAACCAAATCTTAATGGGCTTGTAATTTGTAACCACACCCTCTATTTTTTACTAAAATCAACTTAACCTATACAAGCTTATAAGTTTAAACTCGAGCGGGCTTAGTTAAATTTCTACCTCCTTTCTATTAGCAACTATTTAATGACGTAGATCTTTATGGTTACCCCGATAATTTCCATTTACGAATCGCATGGGCCAATGGCCAACATGCCTTGCAAACGGGTACGCGAGTCTTTCTGATTTAGAAAGCCCCGTTTACCTGAATTAAGGATACACCCCTGATTGCCTTAAATTTTAAGCATGGGCCATTAGATATTGTTGTACCATCCTTAACTGAATGTTTCTTTATTATTTAAAACTTGAAAAAATTGAATCATCGAGATAGGACAAATATGGGGTATGACAGATACTGCTATGATCAAATATGACTTTGATGCACCAATTAACTAAGCTGAAGAGGAGAGTGAGGAAGATTATGAACTCTCTGAAGAGTTGGTAAGGTTATTAGAGTAAGAATCAAATGACATACAACTGCACCAGGAACTTGTAGAGATCATCAATATTGTAACAAAAAAGACCAGAAAGAGATCAAGATAGGTGCAACCTTGAGAGAAAGAGTGAAAGAGAGGTTGATCAAACTCCTGCATGAGTACATGGATATATTCTCTTAGTCTTACCAAGATATGTAGGGTTTGGATACAAACATTGTTGTACATAAACTACCTCTCAAGGAGGGTTGTTCTCTTGTTAGAAAAAAGCTCAGAAGAACTCATCCGAGCACGACTAGTAAAATTTAAGAAGAAGTCCTCAAGAAATTCGATGACGGGTTCTTAGCTGTTGTAGACTATCCACCTTGGATCGCTAACATTGTGCCAGTACCTAAGAAAGACGAAAAAGTGCGCATGTGTGTGGACTATATGGATTTAAATAAAGCAAGTCCCAAGGGTGATTTCTCGTTACCACACATTGATGTTTTGGTGGACAATACAACACAATATTCAGTATTTTATTTCATGGACGACTTCTCGGGATATAATCATATCAAGATTGCTCCCAAGGACATGGAAAAGACTACCTTTATGACTCCTTGGGGCATATTTTGTTACAAAGTATTTCCTTTTGGCCTGAAGAATGCAGGGGCAACTTATCATCAAGCAATGGTCACACTGTTTCATGACATGATCCACAAAGAAGTCGAGGTATACGTGGATGATATGATTGCTAAATTTCAGTCATGAAAGGACCACATTATCCACTTACAGAAATTATTTGAGCGTCTAAGAAAGTTCAAACTATGGTTGAATCTGAACAAATGTACATTTGGGGTCAGATCAGGCAAACTATTGGGTTTCATCATAAGCCAACGGGGTATCGAGGTGGATCTTGACAAAGTAAGATCCATACAAGAGATGCTAGTTCCAAGAACTGAAATATAAGTTCGTGGTTTCTTAGGGAGAATGAACTACATCTCAAGGTTCATATCACACCTAGCTTCCACTTGCGAGCCTATATTCAAACTACTCAGAAAAGACCAGTCAATTGAATGAAATGAAGACTATCAAATAATATTTGAAACAATAAAATAATACTTACAAGAACCATAGGTTCTAATGCCATATGTGCTTGGAAGACCACTTATTATGTACCTAAAATTTTTTGAGGGATCTATGGGATGTGTATTGGGTAAACACGCTGAAACATGTAGAAAAGAGCACGCCATCTACTACCTAAGAAAAAAATTTACTGACTGCGAAACCCGATACTTATTCCTTGAGAAGAATTGTTGTTCTCTGTCTTGGGCTACTAAACGAGTGAGGCAATATATGTTAACTCACACCATGTGGTTAATAGAAAGGATGTATCTTTTGAAATATGTGCCCGAGAAGCCAACTCCCACGGGAAGAATTTCCCGATGGAAGATGTTGTTATCTGAATACGACATCCAATATGTTACATAAAAGACCATCAAAGGCAGTATACTAGCTGATCACCTAGCTCATCAACTCGTGGAAGAATATTAGCCAATAAATTTCGACTTCCCAGATGGAGACATCATGTTTATAAAAGACTACAAAATATCAGGACCCGACGAAGAACTTGGACCAGGGGCTCGATGGACACTTATTTTTTACGGTGCTTCAAACGGACCAGGGCATTGAAATGGGGCAGTATTAACATATTCGAAGAACTTTCGTAAACCATATATTGCAAGGTTATGTTTCGATTGTACTAACAATATTGTCGAATACGAAGCCTGTATCTTGGGTTTAGAAGTTGCTATTGATCTAAGGATCAAATTCCTCGAAGTATATGGAGATTCATCCCTCGTCACACACCAAGTTAATGGTAAATGTGATACCCGACATCCCAAATTAATTCCATACTGAGATCATGTGTTAGAGCTAGCTACATAAATTGAGGAGATTACTTTTACTCACATCCCCCGAGAAGAAAATCAGATGGTTGATGCCTTGGAAACTTTGTCAGCCATGTTCAAAATAAATTGGCCTAATCATGAACCATGCATAACAATCAAACACTTTAAAGAACCCTCACACTATCTCGCAGTTGAAGAAGGTCCTGACAATAAACCTTGGTTCTATGACATCAAGAGGTACTTAGAGATACTAAGGAAAACTATCAGAAATTTGATCAAAATTAAGCCTTCGGTACCACCAAATTGCTTGTCTGTGCCAGTAGCATCAGATGGTATCAGTATCATGTCTTCGGATCCTTCCATGACAGTTCTTAGAAAAGATACCTAGGAAGTTCAAGACTATCAGACATTTGGTTAAACATCAGGTGCACCAGACTAACCCCAGGGGCAACCGGGCTCCCACATATGAAAGGTCACATGCGATCAAGAAAACTTTTTCTGGTATTTCTACAACACTTGTTATCATAGACAATGACAACTCTCCACATCCTATGAACATGGACATAGTCGGAAAATATTACATATGAAAAGAGACCCGCTAGGTTGACATACCTAGGCAAAATTAAGGGCATCCCAGCAAACCAACAAGGTTCGGGCAAAAATTAGGGATATACATACAAAAGATTGTACATCCGGCAAGTCGAAAACCTGAAAAGCCGAGTTGGGCAAAAAAGGGTATCCCGGTGGACTGAAAATCTGAAAAGACGGTCCGGGCAAAAGTTAGGGATTAAAGCATACGATTATGTCCCGTTATCTTATCACTTATCTGTCAGTAAGAGATTTGTCACTCTGATCAAGCGTTTACCAAAGAGTCTGGGAGATAAGACAAGGGTTAAGCTGTCCACAAATTCCCACAAATCCATTTCCATGGATTATCTCCACAAAATAATCTTCAAAAATACATTACACATATCATGCCAGTTCCCAAACAGACGGAGGTTGCCGGAATTTTATCATCTTCTAGATACAATTCAGATATCATCTAAATACATATTCATTCTGACACTCATTCTAGATTCCCTTGCGGATACAGTTCAAATGTAATCTAAATACAAATTCATTCTGACACTCATTCTAGATTCCCTTGGGATACAATTCAGATACAATTTACACACGAATTCATTCTAACACTCATTCTCTTCCGGATACAGTTAAGATACAATCTTCACACAGATTTATTCTGACACTCATTCCAGATTCTATTGCAAATATAGTTCAGATACGATCCAGACAAAGATTCATTCTGATACTCATTCAAATGCACCTTCCTAGATACAGTTCAAATACAATCTAAATATGGATTCATTCTGATACTCATTCTAGATTCTCTTGCAGATACAGTTCAGATACAACCTACACACATATTCATTCTAACACTCATTCTCGCATATACAGTACAAATACAATCTACACACAGATTCATTATGACACTAATTCTCTTCCAGATACAGTTCAGATATAATCTAAATACAGATTCATTCTGACACACATTCAATATTTTCTTCCCGATACAGTTCAAATACGAATGTAATTATGATATTCATCAAGGCTTGGATTTATTCTAACATTCCCCAGCCAAGTTTGGACTTCCAAAACTGAAAGGAAACCTTGCAAAAAGTTCTTCCCCAAAAGAATTCATTTCCCCAATAAGGACTTCAGAATACTTTCCTCAACATGATTTATTTCCCCAACAGACTACAACCTCCCCAGCTTCAGTTTATTCCTCAAACTAATCACTGGCAAAATTCCTCTTCCACAGTAGAATTGCCACTGCCCCAAGAAGTTTGTTGCAAAACTTGGAATTTGACCATATACTAGTTAACTTTATTCGACAAGAAGTTTAGTCATCTCTTTTATCCCCAGTCAGGGTATATGAGAATTAAATTCCCCAGTAGATAAATGGACAACCAAGGTTCCTAAACTCTATTCCCCAAGAAAAGATCAACATACCCTACAGAGTTTCCTCAAACAAATCAGCAGAAATCCCCAACGGAAGTATTCTAAATACAATTAAAGATGCATATTATTCATCTCTAGAAACAATCAATGGTTTGTTTTCCTAGACAAACATTTCACATTCATACATCATAACATATGCATACGAAACGCATATAGCAAAATCTCATTTATTTTGAGAACATCATTATGCAATGTATTTCGTACATCATGATATTGCATACAGTTAACCCTTTTCCTTTTTAGGAAAACCAATCAACAAATAAAAGACCTCTTCTGGTTAGATTTACTTCTTCCAGTTAAAGACAGGCGAACAAAATACCTCACCTGGTTATATTTATTTCTTCCAGTTAAAGACAGGCGAACAAAAGACCTCTTCTGGTTAGATTTACTTCTTCCAGTTAAAGACAGGCGAATCAAAGAAATTTTCTAGTTTTGATTTATTTCTTCCAGTTAAAGACAGGCGAGTCAAAGACCTCTTCTGGTTTAGATTTATTTATTCTAGTTAAAGACAAGAAAATCAAAGACCTCTTCTGGTTTAGATTTATTTCTTCCAGTTAAAGACAGGTGAATCAAAGACCTATTCTGGTTTAGATTTATTTATTCCAGTAAAAGACAAGCAAATCAATGACCACTTCTTGTTTAGATTTATTTCTTCAAGTTAAAGACAAGTGAATCAAAGAACTTTTCTGGTTTAGATTTATTTCTTCCAGTTAAAGACAGGCGAATCAAAGACCTCTTCTGGTTAGATTTACTTCTTCCAGTTAAATACTGGAAAATAAAAGACCTCATATGGCTCAAATTAACTTCTGATACTGCTTTTAGACGTAGGTATCTGTTGGCTCAGATTAAATCGACCAAAGTTTTATTCTTATACTTCTCTCAGTAGACATTTTTTGGCTCAGATAAAATCGACCAAAAGATTTATTCTGATACTTCTCTAAGTAGACATTTTCTAGCTTAGATTAAATCGACCAAAGATTTATTCTGATACTTCTTTTGTAGATCTCCCTTCGGCTCAGATTAAGTTATGATACTTCATTTGGTTGAAGATATAAGGACTTCCTCTGGCTCAGATTAATTTCTGATACTGCTTTCATACGTAGGCATCTTCTGGCTCAGATTAAGTTCTGATACTTCTTTCAGTAGATCTCTCTCTGGCTTAGATTAAGTTCTAATACTTCTATCAGTTAAAGATATGAAAAATATCTGCTGGTTCAGTTTAAATCGACCAATGATTTACCCTGGTTCCGTTTCGGTAGACACTTTCTATGGTTCAGTTAAATTGCTCTGAAGATTTATACTGATTCGTTATCCAGTTAAATATTATTCAAGACCTCTATTGGTTCAGTTTAAATCGACCAATGATTTACCCTGATTCTGTTTCGGTAGACACTTTCTCTGGTTCAGTTAAATCGCTCCGAAGATTTATACTGATTCGTTATCTAGTTAAAGATTATTCAAGACCTCTACTGGTTCAGTTTAAATCGACCAATGATTTACCCTGATTTTGTTCCGGTAGACACATTCTTTGGTTCAGTTAAATCGCTCCAAAGATTTATACTGATTCATTATCCAGTTAAAGATTATTCAATACCTCTACTGGTTCAGTTTAAATCGACCAATGATTTACCCTGATTTCGTTCCGGTAGACACTTTATCTGGTTCAGTTAAATTGCTCCGAAGATTTATACTGATTCGTTATCTAGTTAAAGATTATTTAAGACATATGCTGGTTCATTTTAAATCGACCAATGATTTACCCTGGTTCTGTTTCGATAGACACTTTCTCTGGTTCAGTTAAATTGCTCCAATGATTTATACTGATTAGTTATCCAGTTAAATATTATTCAAGACCTCTATTGGTTCAGTTTAAATTGACCAATGATTTACCCTGATTCTATTTCAGTAGACACTTTCTCTGGTTCAGTTAAATCGCCCCTAAGATTTATGCTGATTCGTTATCCAGTTAAAGATTATTCAAGACCTCTGCTGGTTTTGTTTAAATCAACAAGTGATTTATCCTGATTCCGTTCCGGTAGACGCTTTCCCTGGTTCAATCAAATCAACCCTAAGATTTTTCTGATTCTTACCCCGTCAAAGACAAATTCAGACATCTACTATTTCAGTGTAAGTCAACCAAAGCTTTATTCTGGTACTTCTTTTAATCTCTATCAACAAATACTTTGAATGGCATCTATAAGCCTGTCTCTGATATTTCTTCATTACCTATTGAAGTAGTAGTCATCACAGATTCCTTCATTACTTGTTGAAGTAATAGTCATCAGAGATTCCTTCATTACCTGTTGAAGTAGTAGTCATCACAGATTCCTTCATTACCTACTGAAGTAGTAGTCGCCACAGATTCTTTCCAATACCCGTTTAAATGATATTCACAGTCAAGCATTATACTTACCAACAGTCACTCCTGGATGGCATCTATAAGTCTATCTCCGACAATATTCCATCGCTCTCAAAATGACATATTTAAACCCATTCTCGACACAATCAACCAACAATATTACTTCATGCACCAGCGAGTGCAAATTTCTGGGCACTTTTGTGTTCAATCCTCTTCCACCTTCAAATCATGAATGGAGGACACGCCAATTTAAATTTTCAGGTTTAAGAAGATTGAACAGGGGCAGTTGTTGTTCCCCAAAATTTTCCCTCTCCTTTCATTCAAAGATGTACCTCCATACTCCTAGGGTTTTTTTATCCCACTTCTGACACCAAGGTTTATGGTTCAATGATTGAATAATGTTAGGTTTTACATTTGAGTTTTATCTTGAGTTAATTTTTGATTCATGATAAAGGCTTTTGAGTGTGAGGATTCTTTGATGATACATTGTTTGCTTGTGAAGAAAGTTAACCTAAGTTGAACTTGAAATTAGGGTTTTGATCTCTTTCAAGTGGTGAGCTTCATTTTCAAGTTTCTATGGCCAAGTGATTTTTGGATTATTTGTTGTTTCATCTTCAGAGGATGAATTCTGGAGTCTATTTTGCAAGAATTGTTTGTATTTTTTATAGTACATGATTTTTGGGCATTTAGAAGTTAAAGTGTTTGAATCTTAGAGACTTCAATTAGAATTTAATTTCGTGATTCAGGCAATTGGTTGTTTCAAGATTTTTTTTCAAGATTTTTTTTCAAGATGCAAGTATAATTCAAGTCTCCATTCCGAGTTGTATCATGGAATGTGCGAGAATGTGCCAAGTTTCTCATTTTTCAAGTCATCACATCATAATTATAACTTTTGTATTTTTCTTTCAAGAGATTACCAATTCAACATTCAAAAGTTACAAATTAGAATTGAAGTTCTAAATATTTTTACAAAAGTATCCAAAATGGCCATGGCCCAAAATTCTCAAGAACTATATCATTCAATTTACAAGGAGAACAAGTTTCATAGCCTAAGTTACAAGTCCTCGAAGGCCAGAAATAGAATTAGAGAACAAATACGAATCATAAGATGTAAAAAAAATCACGATTGAAGCTACGCCGCCACCGCCACTGTTGTGAGGCGATTTCCGGCACGACGCATCTCTCTTCTCCGGCGAGAGAGCTTCAGAGAATGAAAGAGAGTGTCAAAATAAGAGAGATAATTTGTGACAAATGTGTCACCTTTTCCTTTTTTTTTGTTATTCATTTTTTTGATGATAACCTATCGGGCCTTTCTCCAAAACTCCTTTCCAGGCTTAATCTCATTCCCACTCGCATACCCTCCCTTTTACTGATGCTACCCAAAAAATTATTTTTGGTATCAGAGCATGAAAGCCCAATCCACTATACTCAACATCACCCCCTTGCTACTTCACAGAACAAGCCCATTTTCTTGTTTTTATTTTATTTTCATTTCTGTTTCCTAACAAAAAAAAAACTATTTTTGGGCCTTTGCTACATTAAACCTCTTATTTACTTTTTAAAACTCCTAGCCCATTTATTTTCATTTATTTTATATTCCCATTATTGTTTTTTTTAATTTTTATTATTTACCTATCTATTTTTATTAAAACCGAAAATACACACACACACACACATATCTTTTCTACATTAATATTAACAAAATTATTTTCTAAGCTAAATAATTTAAACTTAGTTTTTATTTTAATTTTATTTGTCTAATTAAATTAACTTAGAATTTAGAAATTTAACTAGTTAACTTCTTTCTTTCTATTAGTTTAGCTAATTATGTTAAAACCCTTTTCTACCAAAACTCATACAACAATTTTCTTTTCTTTTACATTATCTCTATACTCGTGTATATTTTACATTCTATTATTCAATATGGTTGTAATAGTAATTAGGTTTTAATTGCTTTCATCCCCATTTATAATTTGTATCCCCATCCCCTAAATGATGTAATAGTGTAGGACTTTAAATTTCCGCAATTTATCGCTTTCAATACTATTGCTAGTAATTAGGGTTTGTATGGAAAGAGTTAAAATCAACAAGTAGACAAACCTAATTCAAGACAAAAATGCATGAAAACAAACACTTCGCACACTTGCACCTCTAGGGTTAATCCACACTTTTTGCCTTAGAATAAACTGTCATGTCCCTCGAACGTGGGATACTTTAGCAAAGACCCTCGAATACAAGATCGTAGTCCCTCGATGACCCTTTGATGTTGCCTTTGGTAAACAATCTTATACCCTTAAGATAAATTGCTAAGGTATTCTACAATGTTGCCTTCTATGACTGTACGATGATCCACGTTTGTCCCTTCACATCCAATGATAGGGCTTCTTACCAATCAATAGTGAGATTGCAATATCTAAAGGAGGAGTAAAATAACAAAGACTTATTAAGTTGTTAGAACGCTCATAGTTGCTTTCTCACAAACAAAACCATCTCTACACTCACACTTTTAAAACATCTTTCCAAAACAAACAACTCTTTGAATTATTTTCAAAATAAACACTTTGTATACATTCTTATAGAGACGAGAATCATTACAAAGTTTTCCGCAACAAAGGCGTTTTCAAAATATTTTCAAACTTACACAAAACACAAAAAAATTTACAAAGCATTTCAAAGTGAGCTAGCAACTAAGAGCCCGTAGATAACTACGAATGAAAAAGGTGCTAACATCTTCCCTTTTCATAACCTACCCCATGAACTCAAGAAAATTCTCAAAAGGCCTTTCTTGTTCTTTTCACCCTTTTCTTTATTGGGTAAAAGAAAAGTCAGTGGCGACTCTTGCTTTCCGCAACAATTGCGATCAAACGCAAAACACCCAAGTCAGTTCTCCCACCATATTACAAACTGGATACAAATATTGTTACGAACAAACTGCCTCTTAGAGAAGTGTGTCCCCCTGTTAAACAAAATCTTCGAAGAACGCATCCTGAGATGTCTAAGAAGATCAAAGAGGAGGTTCAAAAACAGTTTGATGCAGGTTTTTTGAGAGTGACTTCTTACCCGCCATGGATCGTGAATATTGTGCCAATGCCTAAGAAGGATGGTAAAGTGAGAACGTGTGTGGATTATAGGGACTTGTATAGAGAAATCCCTAAAGATGATTTCCGGCTTCCTCATATCGATATTTTGGTTGACAATACTGCTAAAGCTAGAGTGTTTTGATTCATGGATGGTTTTTCAGCTACAATCAGATTAAGATGGAGCCGGAATATATGGAAAAGATAACTTTCATTACACCTTAGGGAACATTTTTCTACAATGTGATGCCCTTTGGTTTGAAGAACGTAGAGGCAACGTATCAGCATGCAATGGTCGCTCTCTTTCATGATATGATTCACAAGGAGATTGAAGTATATGTTGATGATATGATTTCCAAGTCCCATACAGAAGAGGAACATCTTGTCCACTTGTTAAAAGTGTTTGAAAGGTTAAGGAAGTTCAGACTGAGGTTGAATCCGAATATATGCACCTTCTGGGTGAGATTAGGAAAATTGTTGGGCTTTGTTGTAAGCGAAAAGGGAATTGAAGTAGATCCTAGAAAAATAAAAGTTATACAAGAAATGCTTAAGCCAAGAACGGAAAAAGAGGTTCTGGTTTTATAGGGAGGTTGAATTATATTTTTAGATTCATCTCTCATCTTACAACCACTTGTAAACCTATATTCAAGTTATTGAAAAAGGATCAGACAGTCAGGTGGAATGAAAATTTCCAAGAGGCTTTTGATAAAATAAAAGAATACTTGCAAGAACCTCTAATTCTCTCGCCTCCAGTGGAAGGAAGGCCCTTGATAATGTATTTGACAGTGTTGGAAAACTCCTTGGGTTGTGTACTCGGTCAACATGATGAGACATGTAGGAAATATCATGCTATCTACTACCCGAGCAAGAAATTTACTGATTGCAAATCGAGATACTCATTACTGGAAAAGACTTGTTGTTCACTCGCGTGGGCAGCAAAGCTTGTCAGCCAGTATATGCTAACTCATACTACACTCTTGATATGCAAGATGGATCCAATCAAGTACATTTTTGAAAATTCAACTCTCACGGGAAGAGTAGCCCATTGGCAGATGATTCTTATAGAATATGACATCCAATATAATACCTAAAAGGCTATCAAGGTTAGTGTATTCGCAGATTATCTTGCGCAACATCCCATGAAGGATAGGTATCAGCTGATGAAGTTTGAGTTTCCTGATGAAGATATTATGTATGTGCGGGATTGTAACATCCTAATCCCAGAAGAGGGACCTGAGTCAGGATCATGATGGACGATGGTGTTCGATGGTGCCTTAAATGCATTGGGTAATGGTACCGGTGTTGTTATTACTTCTCCTGAAGGTTTCCATACTCCTTTCACTGCCAAACTTTTCTTTGAATGTACCAGTAATATGGCCGAGTATGAAGCTTGCATCTTCGGATTAGAAGCTGCTATTGATTTGTGAATCAAGATCCTAGAAGTATATAGGGATCCTACTTTGGTAATCAATCAGATCAACGGAGATTGGGAGACTCGTCATCCTAATCTGATTTCGTATCGCGAGCATGTTTTGAGGTTGATCCCATACTTCGATGAAATCACTTTCCAACATATCCCAAGGGGGGAGAATAAACTGGCATATTCTTTGGCTACTCAGTCATCCATGTTCAAAGTTAGGTGGGCTAACCATGCTCCCTCAACCCATATCATGAGGTTGGATGAGCCAACGTTCTGTTGTGAGATAGAAGAAGATACGGTCGATGAAAAGCCTTGGTTTTATGATATTAAAAGATATCTTGAAACGAGAGAATATCCAGAGGATGCTTCTGTTACTGATAAGAAGACTCTGTGGAAGTAGACAGCCAAGTTTTTCCTCAATGGGGATGTTTTGTATAAGAGAAACTATGATTTTGTTTTGCTCATATGCGTGGATAGACATGGAGCAAATAATATCATAGAAGAGATTCACGAAGGTTCATTCGGGACGCATTCTAGTGGACATACTATGGTTAAGAAAATCTTGATGGCAGGTTATTATTGGTCGACAATGGAAAACGATTGCTACAATCATTCCTGAATTTGTTACAAATGTCAGATCTATGCCGATAAAATGCATGTGCCGCCCAACCCTTTGAATGTCTTGACTTCTCCTTGGCCATTCACAATGTGAGATATTGATAGGATTGGTCAGATTGAACCGACTTCTTCCAATTGGCACCGCTTCATCATGGTGGCCATTGACTACTTCACTAAGTGGGTCGAAGCAGCATCTTATGCCAACATCACTAAGCAGGTGGTTTCTCATTTCATCAAGCATAATATCATTTTTCGATAAGGGGTTCCTGAGAATATTATTACCGACAATGGGTCGAATCTCAACAATAAAATGATGAAAGAGTTATGCGAAAGCTTCAAGATAAAACATTACAATTCTTCTCCTTACCGTCCTAAGATGAATGGCGCGGTTGAAGCGGCCAACAAGAATATTAAAAAGATTATGTATAAAATGGTTGTGACCTATAAGGATTGGCATGAGATGTTACCATTTGCTTTACATGGTTATCGTACATCATTGCGAACTTCTAGTGGGGAGACCCCATTTTCTTTGGTATATGGCATGGAAGTAGTCCTGCCCGTGGAAGTGCAAATTAATTCTTTAAGGATAATGATAGATGTACATTTGGATGAGGCCGAACGGGTTCATAATAGGTTTGATCAGTTGAATCTCATTGACGAGAAGAGATTGACAACTATTTGCCATGGGAAATTATAACAGAGGAGGATGAAGAAAGATTTCAACAAGAAGGTACGTCCGTAGAACTTTTCAAACTGGTGACCTTGTGCTGAAGAGGATCTTGCCTCCCAATAATAGAGATGCTAGGGGTAAATGGGATCCTAATTATGAAGGACCATGTGTTTTAAAGAAAGTTTTTTCAGGAGGATATATGATGCTCGCAACTATGAATGGAGAAGATTTCCCTCATCTCGTCAATGCAGACGTAGTGAAAAATTATTTTGCATAAGCAGACCCGTTAAGTTGACTGGCTCAAGCAAAAAGAGGATCCTGGCTAACAAAAATGAAATAAGAAGTTCAGGCCAAAGCTAGGAATTAAAGAGAATACTACGGTCTGCATTGTATCTGTGATATCATGCTACACTTCTGTTGGTTGTCTTAGAAGGATAAGGGATTAGTCCAATCAGTTCTTCTAGAAAGAAAGATACTAATGAGCTTGGAGGTCATAAAAGTCATATCAGAGTCGGGACCCGATAAATCCGCACTCAGATTTCCACCTTTGTTTTCTCTTTTGTATGTTTTGTATGCTATTACCTCTTTTCGGAATTGCTTCATGATGTAAATGCTTATTTACAGGCCAATCAATTAATAAAGTTCTTCTTTTTCAAATTATACCGATTTGTTTTCATTTTTGCTATTTTGTTTGCAAGAAGACATCCAACATTTTTGATAATTTTTGCGTTTAGAACATTAAAGATTTATAGCATATGATATCAATAACTAAAATTGCCTAAAGCTTCGGGTCTTCTAGGTGATGGCTTAGGTAACCATCCCACACTCGGGGCATGTTGTTGTGATATCCACTTTTGCTGGTATTGTTGGTCTCTCGTAACAAGAAGGGTACTAGTAAATGGGCAGAAAAGGCTCGGGTGCGACCAACATGAGTTTCCTATTGGAACGAAATCCCGTACCCATGGTCTAAGGACATTCTTAATGAAAACATGGTGAAGTCTTAAGATATCGGATTCTTGTCGTTGTGTAGAAAGAAAATACTTCAAAGAAGAGAGTTAGAATTTCATCTATGTAGTAGAAGATACTTTGTGATGCAGTTTATGCAAGTTTGCTTGATAAAGCATTCATCACGTATGTTGAGGAAATCCAATGTGATTACTATACTGGGGCACTTGGCCATTTGACTGAAGTTTGTAAACAAATCAAAGATGAAGTGTAAGACTTGCTTAGTTCAAAGGTTATCAATCTCGCACTAATTGGTTATATTTTAAATCTCATTCGACTCAGTGAATGTCAAGATTACAAAGCGCATTTTCTGAAGCAACAAGTGCATAGGGAGACTAGTCTCCTCAACATGGAAATTTAAAATTACATTTTCAGTCTCATTGATAATCTTTCTTGTTTGGTTTAATACTTTCTTGTATGCAAAATTTGCTTATCTTTAAATACTAATCATAATGCATTGAATATTTTTGTCTTGAATTAATCCATTTGTATTCACTCACTAATGTTTTTCTTTGCTTTTTTTATACTTAACTCTTGTTAAAAAAGCAAAAAACCTCTGGAGGGATGATGATGATAAACATACCAAAAATTTCAAACGGTGTGCTTTTGAATAAAAACCCTGTTGACAATGTACATGCATTATTTCAAATTCCTAAACACCAGAGATATAAGGGAGTGAAACTCTCGTTAACCCCTTTGAGCCTTGAAGTAGGAGTTTCTTTTCTATTCAGAAATCATCAGGAGTGCGCATCTAAGGATACAACAAAGGTTATCTATTAAAAGGATGAGGAAAATCAAAATCGCAATGGTTAAGCCTCATCTATTAGTAGCGTACATCAAAGAGAATGATATTCCAATGGGTATCTCGCGCACGCTAGGAGGTCAGCAGATGAGAATACCACAATGGTTATCCCTCATCTACCAAGGACTCGGGCAGTCACAATCACTTCCAACAAGTCAAAGATGACGTGAAGATCAACGACTTATTCAAAAGGAAAGAAACAGAAATGATAAAAGAAAGAGGCAAAAATCTCCGCTAAGTCAAAACTTGAAAAACAAGCCGCTTAGGCAAAAGTCAGAGCATCCCGCTGGACTTCATAGTCAAATTCAAAAGGAATTCTTCCAGGCAAAATTTTGGGAAAACAAAAAGCACAAAAAGCGAAAAGGGATTACTAAACAAAAATCCTCGACAAGTAACCAAGTCGTGTGATTAAACACCAAGAATGAGAGAGGTGAGTAACAGCCATGTCTAAGAAATCTCAGTGGTTCCTCAATTATTGTAAACTCCTCTCGAGATATGAGTGCTTGTATTGAGTTAACTGAATGTAGGAATGAATAACATCAAGGAGAATGGGTGGGAACCAAACATTTTGAGCCTTAAATCATTTTATCTAAAATCGTGAACCAGGCTTGTTACAACCCTTAAAAGTCCTAACTGATGCATGGGTTAATTCGAAATTTCACTGTAACGAGAATACGGTAATATAACTCTTAGGAGGCTTGCTAAAACTTTTGAGTTAGTATCACTCCATCTTTTTACTTTCTTTCACACAAATTTTTTTGATGTTTCATATTTTCAATAAAAGTTTTTAAACTTCACGACAAACATAAGCTTTGCATTAGAATTATCATTCTTATAATAAGCATTCTTTGCATATGAAAAAGTGCTTAGATATCAAGTGAGGTTGCATAATGAGCATCAAATGGAAGTTTGATTATTTCGAGGGACAAATTGCTTTAGGATACCATTGAAAGGTAAGTCAATTTTGAGAATGACCTTAATCTAGGGCAGACCTTCTATTGACTCCGTTGAGTAAAAGAATACCAGTTTGATAAATGATCTGAAGCAGATTGTAAAAGTTGATTGCCCAGAGTCTCTGTCGAGCAATGGTGCTTTACTTCCAGTTGGTCTCGTGGGACATATTGCTTCAAGTAATTGCTTCAACATGAGGCAGTTCAAGTTGAGAAGTACAGTTGTGTACTAACCTACTTTCGAGATGTAAGACTGTCACCCTAAGGTTGTGTTGTCTTCATAACTCCGCGAGCTTCTCATTTCTCCGTGAGCATGAGATGAAGAACAGGTTTCTCAAGAATCTGTTGAGAAGGGGCAAGCATGTTGAATACTTCGTTGATTAAGTTTTCATCCAATTTGAGACACTCAAGTCAGGATTTGATCCCTCAAAGTACAGTCAAACTAGGGAAGTTATGTCGAGATTTGACGAATTTTTCTGATAATCCGTTGATTAGAGGAGGATCTTTTTAGAATCTGAGTAATCACATGGGCATTCACTCAAGAATGGTTGAAACTATCTCTAATTTTGGTTAGCCAGGAGCCGTATTCTCAAGTTCATAACACTGAGGCAGGTTATGTTTATGGTACAGGTCTCATGAAGTCCTCTCGAGGAAATTTTCTTCAAAAGCCCTACAGACCGGGGCAAGAAATTATGCAGGGGCATTTTCTTATCTTCAAGGGTTAATCATATCAAGTCTAGTCGCAGGCTAAACAACTTGTGAGTTTGAATAGCATGTGATGTTTTTACCCATACGAGGTTCTTAATGGAAATTGTTATTTCCTAGGAGGTCTCTTTTTCCTTAGTAAAGGGTTCGTTGCTACTTGACAAAGGTTTGTCTGCCAAGGGGTTTCTCTTCAGAGATCTTTATTCCTCAGCAAAGCATTCCTCATTTCTTTGCAGGAGGAGAATGGATCTTCTCCTTATAAAATTAGAAGTTGTTTGAAGTCAAGAGATTTATTTTTGGTGGACTGCAATTTATTTTTGCAGCATCTTCTCCAAAGTCCACTTTTTTAGTGCCATTTCTCCTCGGTGTTAACATGATGAAGTTTCAATCTTGCCTCAAAAATTTTATCCAATGGTCGGTAGTTCAAACTATTTATTCCTCAATAGAGGTTGCTATTCCACACATTGGGCATATTGTCATGATTTCTCTTATTGCAAGTATTGTTGGTCTTTTATGAAAAGAAGCATACCAACAAATGAATCAAGAAGGGTTTGTATACGACCAACATGAAGATTTATGTATAATGGGATCCAATTTCCCCAATGAATGCTCATTTCTACTATAAAAAAATCATTCATCCCCAATGAGGGCATACTCTCGCCCAGACACAATCACTTATATCTAGTGAAAGCATATCCCTATGTAATCCCCACTAAAGTCGGCACTATTGATAAGAGTTTGTTTAAGAGTTAGTCCCCTTCAGAGGGCTAATATCCTAAAGAAGTGCATTTCAGCATAATTATGTACAATCTTCTTCTTCAGCGTAATCTAGTTTGTTCCGAAGAATCTGGGAAGGATCATTTCATCGGATTTGATACCTTTATTTTATCCCCTTGAAGTTGATACCCTGTGTGTCCGTGGTTGGTATTTATCTCCCTGGTGAGGTTGTTGTTCGTCTTCCCCATGAAGTTCGTGTCTTTTCTCCCCAGGGAAATTTTTCTCCTGTCAGGTTTTCTTGAAGAGATGTTTGATCAGCGTGCTTGTTATGCCCCTGTGGAGTGAGATTCCTGTTTTTCTAGAGCGGTGTGTATAAGACGAATTCCGTTTAGGGTTATTTGACCCCTAGTGATAGAGTATTGCTTAAATATTTCCTCGGTGGAGTTCTGAACCTCAAGCTTATGGTTCAAAGATGCTCTCCTCTTCCTAAGTGAAGATTGTTACCCTCAGCGGTAGTATCTCCAATGTGGTCTGGGTAGAATTCTTTTATTTGAGAATTTCTACGATTCCCTAGTCGAGGTCACTTTTATTGAGGGTTTATATTAGAAGGTCCTAGTTCCCAACAAGGTTCTTTTTATACCTAGAAAGAGGTGTTGGATTTTTCCCCAGGAAGTTAGGAGTTGGATCAGAGTTCAAAATTTTCCCTTAACTGCAATCTATTTTATTTTGCAGTATCCCCAATAAAGGTGTATTCTCGTCCAAGTTTAATTCCTCCTTCTCAGTGCAGTATGCTTCTTTCCAGGTTTTCTCAGAAGATTCTTTTTATTCAACAACCGGAGATTCTTGATATACTCCCGTTTAAGTCGGCATTCTACGATTTCCCCAATGAGGTTCACACTCATTCTCCCCATGAAGTATGCATTCTCCTCCTCAATGAAGGGCGCAACCTCTCTCTCCAAGTGTGGCTTGTCTATATTAGAGTTTCTTGAAGAGATTCATGTTTACCTACGGGAGATTCTAGTTTGGTATCCTCATGAAGATGAATAGCATCCCCAATGAAGTGATTTCTACTCCCTAGTATAGAAATTCTTGTCGGCCTAAATCCTGCAGAGATGGCTACACCTAGTGCAATGGATATTGTTGATGTTACTATCTGAAGTTTTTTTTGGCTCCCTAGTATAAGAGGTAGTCTTTATCCCCAGTCGAAGTCAAATTTCAAGGACCTGCCGGAGTAATTTATCTATTATTCCCCAGTGGAGCAAGCTTTCTTTTCCTAGTGGAGCAAGTGTTCTGTCTCCCTAGTGTGGTGTATATGGGAGTGCGAGTCATAAATCTTTCATACCCGGTGATAGAAGATTTTATTGAGATATCCCTGGTGGAGTTTATGTCCCAGGAGGCTTGTTTCTTTCCCAAGTGAATATTTTTTTACCCCATAGCGGTGTTATCCCTAGTGTGGTCCGAGTAGAATTCTTTTTATTTAATAATTTATATACTTCCCAATAGAAGTTGTCTGTGTCAAGAAATTCTGCTCGAGAAAGTTTCCATCCCCAGCGAAGCTCTCCTCTTTCTAACAAAAGATAAATAATTTGTTCCCCGGAAAGTGGGGAGTTTGATCAGAATTTAAGATTTTCTGAAAGTGTAATTTATTTTTGTGGTATTGCTCTCCAGGAAGTTACTTCCTCAGTGATATCTATCTTTAGAGGTTGATGGTTCCAAATGAAGTTCACATTACCTTTTCTCTACAGAAGATCAGATGTGCAATAATAATTGTTCAAAGTTTCATTGTCTTCTTAGTAGCCGATTATTGACGTGCTTTCCCCAGTGCATTGCTAAACATGCATCATTACATTGCATCTACCAAAACGCGTAGCATTTCCATTATATGGATCATTACGCTATAAAAATTCAAACACGCATAAGTATAAGCCAATTATGTTTACTTGCAGTAACTAGATTTTTATGCACTCAGATATGAATTTATCTCCACAACAAGCTCATGGTGATTTTTCTTATGAAGATGGTAGAATGACAACATTTGGATTTTTCTTATGATTTTTGAGATCAGTATGGTGAGGCATCTTCAAGGAAAATTTGCATGAGATTGCAAGTGTTTTTTTAGAATGAGCTCAACACCGATTTTGTTCTCTTACCTCTTCTTTTTCATTTTCTCTAGAGTTTGTGGAATTTGGAGACTGATCCCTCAAGGTATAAGATCATGAAGATGATCAGATGGGCATGGGTTCAGCGTGGATTACGGGATCAAAAGTTGCATCATGAAACATTTCGGTGTAGTATGTGTTCATAAGGCTGCAAGTCATGATGTGCAAAAGCTGATATGCATGCATAGTGGTGAGAAATTACTTAAAATAAAAAGGTTTTTTAAGCTTGTGAGTTAAGTTTCGAGGCCACACGATGTACACTCTTTCTTCTGACATTATGATAACAATAACAACACCATCCTAACAAATATATGCCCTCCACATCTAATCATAATAGAAATAACACGTGCTAAGCTAGAGGAGAGGGATTGAGTATCATAAAAACAGTTACAACACCACTCTCATAAAAAACACTCTCTCACTCTCATCTCGAGCACTCTCTTTCTCTCACCATAACCAATCATTCCTTCATAACCACTAAAAACCATAATTGTAACAAACTTTTCAAGGATTATTCAACAAACTCTCTTTCTATCTCTCACATCTATCTCCAACAACCTCACTCTCTCTCACTTCCAGTTTTCCAACAACCTCTCTCTCTCTCTCTCTCTCTCTCTCTCTCTCTCTCTTGCTTTTGGATTCATCAGCATTCTTTCCTCTCTTCACCTAAAACTCTCCGCTATAACAGAAACCCTCATTCTCCATCACTCATCCATCACTATCCCCAACAAACTTCAATCTCTCTTTTGTGTATCCATCATCGTTCAATTAGAGGAGGAAAAGTAATTATAGAGTCGGAGGTGCAAGCATAAGCTCTGATTACTCGCCATATTTCTCTTCAAGATTCAAACAATCTCGCAGTTTATTTCTTAAAGATTTGAACAGTTATCTTGAGCTTCAAATCATCAACGCCAAGATTCAAGTGGAGCCTGTAGAGTTTTCTTCCATGATATTAACGAATCTTCAAACATGTTAAGTCTTCGAAAAACCTTTCTCAGCATGTTAGATTCAAAAAACTGAATGCATAGTTATGCATATGAAGCTTGAAGTGATGTTCAGATCTACTTTCATGTTACGTTTTCTCGATGATTTTGAGTGAATAAATGAGAACGAGTCTTATATTCGTAACCTACGTGATATTTGGTCATACACCCTCTAGCAGTTGTACATAACTTTAATGCTTGTTCGATTTAGCCCACAATTTTGGATTTTCTAGCCTATAAAAAATCTGGAAAAATATATTTCTGACTCTTTAGTGTCTTAGGGATTTTTTAATATTTTTTGTAGATTTTTATCAAGTGACTTTAATTCTTTTTTAAATTCTTTTTGATAATATGTTTAAAGGTGATGCATATGCGCTAACTTGTGCAGTTTGATTAAAATTTTGATTGTTTCCTAGCAAATAAAATTCATAAAAATACTTTTCTGATTCTATATTATGTTAGGTATTTTTAGGATATTTTTCCTTATTTTTTCAAGTTGAGTTGTATTTAATTTTGAATCTTTTTTGTAAAGTCGTTCTAATTGGCCATCACTCGACCAAAGCTTGCATTTAATAATTGTCGGACATTATTTTGAGCTGATCTTTAAACCATGATCAGAGGTTAACTTGCACATAATGTGTGTTTTGATTTGATAATTTTTGGATTGAGAACTGAACAATTTTCCCAATTATCTTGATAACATCGATTCTTATGTGCTCATTGTGGACTATTGTTGACAAGTTAATAGCTTTTAATGTTACATTTTGCTCACTTTCATGTGTTGATAACATCGTTGCCCGAGTTTTAAAGTGTTTTTCCGATTTCTTTTCTTCATGATTCCACTTTAATTTGAGTGATGTGATGATTGTGTAACTTCGGTTATGCTTGCCTTTTATTGCTAACTTGTTTGTTAAGTTGTGCAAGGTACCTTGATAAAGCTTTCAATCATGATTCGATTGTTTCGTATTCCACTTTATTTGTGGGACACGAATTCGCTTCCTATGCGACTTTTCTTGTGTTTTGATTGCTTCGTATTCCACTTTATTTGTGGGATACGAAACACCTCTTGTGATTTATTTTCATGCTGATGCTTTGAGACTTATGTTGGTTGTTCGATTTCTGACTCATTTTGTTTGTTGATGCTAGATTAGTGGGAGTTTTCAGGGTTTCTCTGTTTTATCTTATTATACTATGAGCCTTTGTTCATTTGGTATCATTCTGACTCTGGTTTATCTTTCCTTACTTTACTATTTTCTAGATATCATAAGAAGTAGGAACTTTACTGCTTTCTAGATATCATGAGAAGTAGGAAATAAAGAGCGTGCACTCGAAGTTGTTGTTTAATGTCTTGTAGCAGGCACCACTTTCTCTATGCTATTTGTGTTTGTTTAAAAACCTACCTTTGAAGTAGGTATTTAGCACGTGTGTTTACATTTGTGCTTGCATCTATTTCCCCACCCCTTATTGAAGTCCTCAAAAGGAGGCGAGCGGAGAGGGTTCATAATCAACCCCTGTACATTCTAGTCCGTGTCATCCTTAGCTCACATTGTACGTCGATGCTTCGGAGTCGTGCAAATCATGTGTATCGAGTCAGTCATGTGGAGAAGGGTTCACAACCAACCCCACACTTTCTCAAGCTTTCTCAATGGCCATTGCTGATACTTCACTACCCGTTTGATTGCTTCGGGTGATCTGCTCCCCTTAGCTAAAGCATTTCTTTTCTTTTTTTATTTCATTTGACTCCCGCTTGTTTGTTTTTGGTGATCCTCTCCCCTTAGATAAAGCATTTCTCTTGTTTCCCCCTTCCCTTTGAGTCAGTATGTGTTAATCATGCTTGTGTGCTTTTGCCAAAGCACTTATTTTCTTATTTGTTTGCTATATCATGCTTCCTTTAAGATCGCTCGATTAGAGTAGCTTTCGAGCTTGACATTAGGATATGTATCCATGCATGATAACATAGGGTAAATATTTCCCTTTCAAACCTCAATCACAGGATCAGTCATTGTATGATAACATTAGCGATAGATTTAGGCTAGTTTACCCTTAGATGTTTTTCTTTCTTTTGCATCCTTTCATTAAGACTAAAACTCTTTTTTCTTGGCAAATCATAAACATCTAACAATTTTTAAATCCTTCTTTAAGGTAAAAAATATCAACCAATGCAAACTCTTTTGTGCCTTCAGGTTTTTCTTTCAAACATTTTTAAAGGACATGTTAATTCACTTTTGTGCTGACGCGTGAGTCTCCAAAGGCCGAGCTGTGGCAGAAGGAAAAATTAATATTTTTCATTAAATAATACAAACCAACAGAAACATGTGAGCCGAACTACAGCTGCTCTGATTCCTTAAAAGGGATACGTAGGCATTGGGATAGAGCCCGAACGAGCACAACATTATTTTCCCTACATTATTTTCTCTTTTCTTTTGCATGCATTCCCTCTTTTCATTTTCTTTTAGTTCTTAAGCATTAGATTTGAACACACCCTTTGATTAGAACAACAACAATGGAAACCGTAGAGTACTACGGGCGTGTGGGGTGCTAATACCTTACCCTCACGTAATAGACTCCCTTACCCATATCTCTTGGTCATTTGAACTTGATTTCCCCCTTCTCAGGTTTAGTCGATGTTTACCTTTCTCTTCCTGTGGGATAAAAATGTTCGATGGCGAATTCATTGATTTCCTCTTGATGATTTGTTCAGCCGGTTGTTTCACATACATCCTGCATTGTGTCATCGGAATAAGGTTGTTACAAAGGACAAGATCAATATCAAACTCCACTTCTCATCTAACATCACCATGTGGAAATATATCATTAACACACATCACAAGCAACACAGCACACAAATACATGCCATTTTACACAACCATACAGTGATTAAATCACATACTGCCAATAAGATCATTCATATTGGAAAGATTATCGTGCTATATTTCTAACACTTCGAACGGGGACTCAAACGAAGTTACAGTTCAAAAGTAATAAAGTTTTGAAAATTACAATTTTTCAGCCTGCTCACTGGAAATTGATTTCTGCAATTGGGGGAACCGACTTCTACACTGCATAATCACTTTTTCTACATTTTCCTACCACGAAAATAACTTAATTTCACACCCAAACGCCTCCAAATTCCACATGATACACAATTCCAGTTCTAATTTCAAATTCCTTTCCACCCACATCATTACCGACATTCCAATTCACAAAAGTAACACATTTACACATAAAATTACTCAATTTACTCACATCTATTTCATGCAATACTCAAACCTCGACACCGACACATCCACCGTATCAAAACACCGAAAGAGAGGATAACATAAAGATCAACAATTTATCACATGGATTCAATCATATGATAATCAATTTCATGAACAATAACATACAACAACGTCAATTTCTCTCTCTGGAGAAAATTCACATCTATATTTCGAGAAAAACATCAGGAACTACACATCGATGGCATATCACAAGCCGTCACACCTCTCTCTATTCTCCAAGATGCAAGCATCAACAATACCTGATAATTCTCCCTAAAAGACGTCTAATACTCGACCAACACACATGGACCTCGAATCCATATTATCTTCAGGCATAAGAATATACATCGACTCTTCAAAACAATTCGTAAGCACTTGGGTTAACTTTCAATAGTTCATCCCAAGGGAGACATCAAGTTAAACCAACATCTTGCTCTATCAGAAAGTCACAATCATCCCCGAGAAAATATCAGGACTCACACACAACTGGAACATCATTAGCCATAACATCAACCTCCACTCCTAGAGATGCGAACAATACAAGTACCTGATCTTTCCCTCTCAAGGAAACCTCGACTGACCACTAGACATAATTCCTAAATCTGTACTTCCTCCGAATTCGGGAAACAACAAGGTCTTACCAATCTTTGCACTCATATAATTCACAATACACTAAACCAGTTGTTCACACCTAAACCATCTCAGAGAAGCACAAGCTCCTCCCCCACTTGCTTTAGTCCCATTCTTTCAAACAAGTGATTAGAAAAGCAAGAAAGCACCGACAGTGTTTCACACACATGTCGTGTACTAAGGAACAAATAATATTAGACAACCTGGTCGAACGGACTGACCTGCTCTAATACCAATTGTAACACCCTAAATAATTCCCGCGTATTTTAAAATATTTATCAGAGTAAAAATCAAAATAATTCCAATTATGATGCTACCTTTCAATGAACATGCTCATACTTTGTGATATGTAATAATTACTACTTCTGAATTATTGAAAATAATTATAATAACAAAGCACGTTTGAAACTTTAACTTTTATTGCAACAGAAAAATCACAAACAAAATATTTATTCAATATAGAACATGTTGTCCAATACAACTCATGTTATAGTGAATTTATAAAGTAAATTGCAACAAAGAGACATCATCAAAATCTCTAAAAGAAAAGGATAAAAATTATACGTTCAACCCCCCCCCCCCCCCCCCCAGTGTTACATATCAGAGCAGATACTGACACCAACGAAAGCAAATAAAGAAGACCAACTTGTTTAACGCATCCACACCCTACTTGCGGATCACCCGCGCGTTACCCACATAGAGGCAACATTCAAACAGTAAGGGTGAGATACCATAATTATATAATGGAATACATAATAATAAGTGAATAACAAATTATTACAAGCACAACATACATCCCAACAACATATATCACAACCATACCATACAAAGACTCTACATCAATAGCATACACATATATTATACTAGCTAACACATATAGCATACACAACCAATATGCAATGCAATGAGACTCATCAACCTCAACTAGATGCATGTGGTACCAATATCACTCCTGAATCCATGCTATCTAGAATAGGAGCCACCAACATCGTTAACAATTTGGTACACTTCACTCTCGATCCATGACATCTAGGATTAGAGCCAACAACAACAACGTGAATACTTATATTCACCTTGCTCCCGATAAACGCCATCTAGGATCAGAGCCAACAACAACAGGACTAAGTCCTCAACATGAAATTCATGCAACAACACCATGGAAAAAAACAGCATACATTGATATCTACATCCATCAATGTGACACGCCATTACAGGCCACCATGCAACCACACCTGCCCAACAAGCAGCAATCACAATACAAAAATATAGAAAATAAAAACAATATATTTGCATCCATCCAGCAACACAACATCGTGATTCACCAAACCTGATATGCACTTATCATGTATATTTAACAACAACAACATTACACAATATAACATCATAACATATCAAACCGCAATTCCACATAATCGCATTAACACATGTAATAAGAAATTCATACAAAAAAGCATAATCCCATCAAATAAATACTCACTGTCTTTAAAGTTATTTTTATGGGAAAGAAAATGTTTCCAGCTTCCCGTAGGTTTAAACGGCACGTCAAACGGACACGCGAGTCAAAAGATATGAATTTTTAAAGTTTTGAAAATATTTCGGTTCAGCACATGCAGGAAACTGATTTCCAAAAATTGGAAACCCGTTTCTGCATTTTTCCAGTAACCTGCATGACAAAACACGTTGAAGAAACCAATTTCCCAAAAACAATAAACATGTTTCTTCTCAGACAACAACAATTTTTCTTTTTCAAATTCTCAAGCGGAAACCGATTTCTAGGAAACTAGAAATCGGTTTCTGCGTCGCAGAATCAATTTTTCTGCTATTTTCCAAAATATGGTTCATGTGCAATTCAACCCCAAAACTTCCGAAATTTCCCACATAATGCAAAATTAAATTTATCAATGACAGTACTCATTCATATACTTCATTCATAAAATTCCAACTTATCACAGATACAATTACATGCATCATTCTATTCAAACCAGTCACAATCACAAACATCAGCATAACCCGCAACTCATAAATTCATACAACATCATTATCAAGCAAAATTTTATCAACAAAGGTTTAACATATGAATTAGAATTAGGTTCTGACGAGTAATTACCCTTACCCATTAATCATTATATATCCCATTAGATAATTAGAACCCCACCTTACCTTGGATTTTTTAGTTCTATTCCCATCTCCAACGGAAATCTCCTTCAAGCCCCAGCTTCCTCTTTTCTCTTTTGTTCTCTCTTCTCCAATTCCATGATCGTACAAATGACAATCAAACTTTATAATTTTATTTTTATCATTCTTACCCCTCGGACTCTTTCTATGACATTCCACTTATGCCCTCACTTAACCACTTAAGTTTACCAACAAGCCCTCTATATCTCTACACTAATATTATTTCTACTTCAATTATTATATATTATTATTCCCTAATAATAAAATAATCTCACTAAATAGTTATATAACTAAATAATTATTTAACAATTACTAATATTATTTAATCCCTCTAATCTTAATTAAATAATGCTAGTAACTACTTACTTCCACCACCCCTAAGTTCTACAGAATTACTCCTACACCCTCGATACCTTACTTTTATACCTCTAAGGCAACTACCTCACACCAAGGGTACCACAACACATCAAAAACACCCATCAACGCATAAAAATGCACCACATCACATAATTAATTTAATAAAAATAATTCAAACGAAATCGGGGTGTTACAACAAGCTCCTCCCCATACATTTTCAGGAGCTCGCCTATTCGACCATCTCACTCGCCAGCTAGCTCGCCTGACAATGCTGGGGCCTTTGGCTTGCCCCTTGCTCGCTATTGGCTCGCTCGGTGAGACTCACAATTTCTGTAACTTCGAGTTGCAATTTTGCGTTAGTTCCAGCCCCAATCCAATTCTGATTTCGTACCAACCTCTCTCTAAAGCACATCAGAAACCCCACATATCACATAGCAACTCAAAACACATTATAAGCACATTATAAGATCAAAACATGGCATTTCTATTTCATCAACAACACCAATTTCATCATGCAATTCATCATGTTTTCACCAAATCATCATACAAGCAAAACTCTACATATATATTAACCACCTATCAATCATAATGAACCAAGATTACACCCCTTACCTCAATTCCTAGTGATTAGATTCCCTTTCTTCTCGTTCTACAGAGTTCTCCTTGTGATTCTCTATGCCCTAACTCTTCTTCGCGTTCTTCCAAATATACGATCGTATATAATGAATCATATCCCTCTCAATTTTATCTTTTTACCCCTTGGACCCTTTCTATGTTATTCCCCTTATGCCCTCACTTATTATCACATATTATCGTCATTCCCTTATTCCCCTTTTTACCTTAATATACTACATAATTATTATTATAAATCTAAATGATATAAACTAAATTATTTAAGTCTATATTATTATAATTAGCTCCTTAATCCACCACTACCCCACAACATACCACATACATCACACACATAATCACCAACAATTCACTAATAATCAATTAAATAATTAATCCTGAATTCTGGGGTATTACACCGTCTATTCCGAATTGTTTAAGTAATTCGAGACAATACTTGTTTTGACATACAATTGTTCCTTCCTTGAGTTTCTTTATTTGAATTCCTAGAAAGTAGTTCAACTCACCCATAAGACTTATTTCAAACTCTCCCTGCATAAGCTTAGAGAACTCCTTGACAAGATGCATGTTAGTTGATCCAAAAATGATATCATCAACATAAATTTAAACAAGTAAAATATGTTTTCCATGACGTTTAATAAAGAGAGTATTATCTGCCTTCCCTCTATATTATCCTTGATCAAGTAAGAACTTCATAGTCGATCGTACCATGCCCTTGGGGCTTGTTTAAGATCATATAAAGCGAATTTTAGCTCAAAACATGATTAGGATATTCATAATTTTCAAAACCAGGAGGTTGTGAAACATACACCTCTTCATTTATGTATCCGTTAAGGAACATAATTTTAACATCCATTTGATATAATTTGAAGTTCTTGGAACATGCATATGCTAGTAAAAGGCATATGTCCTCAAGTCTGTAAACCGGAGCATAAGTCTCCTCATAAACAATGTTTTCCTCTTGGTTATATCCTTGAGCCACTAGTCAGGCCTTATTTCCTTGTTATCACACCATGTTCGTCAAGTTTATTCTTAAATACACATTGTGTAACTATAACTTGATGTTTTTGTGGACGGAGGACAAGGTCCTAAATATCATTTATTTCAAATTGATTCAATTATTCTTGCATAGGCATAAGCAAATTCTCATCAAGTAAGGCATCCTTAGCATTTTTAGGTTTAACATATGATGTGTATGCATGGTGATAACATGAATTACTTATCTTAGAGCGTGTTGTTACCCCTTTTGTAATGTCACCCCCCTTTTGTGATGTCACAAATAATGTTGTCAATTGGATGATCATTGTAGGTTCTCCGCTTCAATGGAATACCATTGTTGTACCCAAAAATTTTCCCTCCCAATTTCTTCAAAGACATTCTCATGAGGTCTCAAATACTCAAAGTCACTCAAGAGTTGAATGGTTAAACCTCCACCTAAGCAAGGGTCTAAAACTAGGGTTTTGTGCTTATCCGGGAAGATTGGGTTGCAAGAGTCTCAAATGAATTTCATGTTTCACTATAGGTCCTCAATAGTGCTTATGTCAAGTTTTAAGTCTTGCATCACATATTTTCTCAGTCAATGGCTCAAAAGATTAAAAGTAAACTTTATTAGGTAAAAAGTCAACTATGGTCAACATAAAGTCAAACTTCAATATGTTTTGTCAACATCAACATTTTGAAGTGATATTCATCATTTGATAAAGGGTTGATCATGATTCCTCAAGGAAAGCCCTCAAATCATCGAAGGTTAAAAATTACCAAATTAGGGTTTTGATTGAAGATGATTGATCATTGACTTTTGGCCTAGTGAATGACCTAATGGATTAATGCATGATCTCAAGGGCTCAAATACAACATCTTGACCTAATTACATGACTTAAGTCATTTCCAAAGGTACAAGTGATTGATAATCGAAGAATTGAATGAATTGATAAAAAGTCAACAGTCACATAAAAGTCAAACTTTGACTTTTTGGTCAATGTTGGAATTCAAAAATCAAGAATCATCAAAACATTCAAAACTATTAAACTTTATCATCAAGAATCAAG
Source organism: Vicia faba (assembly GCA_948472305.1). Lineage (NCBI taxonomy): Eukaryota > Viridiplantae > Streptophyta > Magnoliopsida > Fabales > Fabaceae > Vicia > Vicia faba. The sequence goes on along the minus strand of OX451738.1, from coordinate 316,045,204 downwards.
AGAATCAACATAGTCAACAAAAGTAAAAATTGAAGATTTTCAAACACTTAGAAAAATTCAAGTGTTTTGTGCTTAGAAAACCATAACTTCACAAGCAAGTTTCCTCATGATACAAACTGATTCAAGGAAAACTTTCAACATGAAAGTTATATCGATTAATGAATTCTATAACTTTGTCAATGTGGGATGATCCTAACAAAGTTCTTAGATTAAGAGATATGTGTAGCGGTAGAAGTGTTGAGACTAAGCCATTGGATTTACTTGACTCGCACAAATAAAATAAAAATCGCCACCATGCTTTATTGTTTCCAAAGGAATGGGAAAAGAGAGAATAACCCAAAAAGAGGGGGAGAGAATCTAAGTTCAGGGGTTGGTTATGGAAAGGGAAGGTATTAGCACCATAAACATCTACGGTACTCCGCAAGAACCTCTTTGAAAATCTGGGTATTTTGGCTATAAATGTTGTATAAGAAAATACTTGGTGGAGATGAGAAAAGAAATATTTTTTATAAGTTTTGCACCCGCCGCGGTTGTGAACCTTTGATGCCTACGTACCACCTTCTGTGTAATAGGGGATCGGGGTACTCGTAGTTCATCTTTAAAATTTTTAAAACACAAGTGTGTTGGTTAATTTTAAGAGACGAGACATCATCGTTATTGTCTGAGTGGAAAACATACTTACTACCCACAATTATGAGAAAGGAGAATTTGCATCATCTCAAAGTGGAGGATATGGCTTGGATTTTAGAATCAACAAATCCTCGCTCAACACCCAAGTGGAAAATATCTCACTTCACTACATATCGTAGAAGTATAGTAGCTCGCATCACTACAAAGATTGACAAGAGTCTAATCTTTTTGAGAAAATTTTAAGGTAAAAAGCCAAAGTGGAAAAGATAATTTGAATGAGATTGATTGACTTTTAGTCTTCTCACAAAAATGTCAAAGTATTATTAAATTGATTAAAGTTTGATTAAGAAAATATTTTGAAAATGCATGGACATAAGTCCAAGATTATTTGTGAAAGCAGTTCAAGTTTTAAAAAACAAGAAGAGTTTTTAAAAGGAGGGAGAATATTTTTGAAATTAAAGAAGGTGGGAGGAGATGAAGAGACTATTCTAAAGCATAAGGTAAAAGCTAGGGAAAAGAACCGTCTAACCAACAAGAAGCAAACACTTGACATAATGAGTCAATGTAGAATTCTCATCCTTTGGATTTGAAACCAAACTAGCAAAAATAATAAACCTCTTAAGAGAACCAAGCTTCAATTGTATTAAGTCTTCACAAAAAATTGAGCAGAGTAACGGCTGTATACAGATGAATTCCCGATCACAGATAAAGCATGTAATCAAAATAACCTGCACATAAAGCAAACAAATAAACAACCCAATGTCTTGGGGTAAACCCCAAGAACTCCATACAAAATAATAGTTTAGGTCACAAGGTCTCTAAGTAGGTCACAACTTCTAATCCTAAGTCCAAGAAGTCTATAACTCCATAATGCAAAGGATAGTAACCAAGTAGTCTATGTAACATTAACGTTTTTTATGGTTCAAGTTGATTATTAGGTATCTTCAAAAAGAAAATGAAAGCTTAAATGAGAAAAAATAAAAATGACATAAAAATTAAATGCTCAAGTGAGCAAATATGAAAATAGCATGAAATGTAACTGCTAAAATAAACGTGCTTAAAGTAAAAACATAAAGTAAAAGCATAAAATAAAGTTAATTGTTAGGAATTAGTGGTTAGTTGAATGACCATCTTGAAACTTGCATTTGGAACTCATTCGAAGATTGATAAAATCAAAGCCTCTCAACAACAAGTTGCATTTGCTTTTTGTCAAGTATATCATTCATTTAAATCTCAAGGCAACAATAAATGATCAATGATGTTTAAGTGATCCAATTTGACTAAAATTGATGAAAATTCATTGGAGGATTGGTAGGACCAAAGCCTCCTAACAATTAATCTCAAGGTTATTGGATCAAAGGGTTCAAATTAACATACTTGGGCTTACAAACATGAGTTTGGGCCATGAATGATCATTTTCTCAAATCGGGACAAAATTTAGCGCTATGTTAAGCAATCATAAATGGACTTATATAGAAGTCGCACCTATTTTGAGGTCGGTCAATAGCAGTCTATGTACCATATGTTTTGAGAAATGATATGAAAATTATTCTCCAAAAACATTTAGCATAATAAGAAGGGGATAATATGAAGAGGGATGGGGTAAGAACTAAACCACATTTGAACCAAAAATTTAATCAAAAAGTGTGAAAAATAGTAAAGTCAGAAATAAAAATAAAATGAGGTCACTAATATTTGTCAAAAGGTCATTGAATCCTTCCATATTTTTTTCCAGAATTTAAAAACTAAGAAAAGTATTTTTAAACATTTAAAACAATTTAAATAAAGTGAAAAATTATAAAAAATATCAAAACACAAAATAAAATTGTGAAAAAATAATAATTAGAAAGAAAAAAATCAAAAGTGTTTTTCATAATTTTTTCAGATTTTTGAAGTAAAAATGAATTTTCTATGATATTTTGAAGTTTAAAACAATTTAAATATAAAAATCATAAAATAAAATAAAATCAAAAAAATGTGGACCAATGGATGAGAGTCAAAAGACGTTATTAAGTTAATCCAATGGATCAGACACGTTGTGCATATCATGGTCTTTACTGAATAAATCATGAAATCATTTATTTAAATCTGATTTTGAAAAATGCGTGGCACGTCTTCATTGGTTGACAGATGACACGTTGGTCATCTTCAACCTCCAGCCAACGAATCTAAAGGTTCCAAAAACTGTAAAATTAGGACACGGGATCGGTACCATCCGCTTCGTCTCTTCAAGACGATTTCAATGGTACCTTCACGAAAAATTTATATAAATTGTAGCTCAGTCATTTTTGAAAATAAGTTTTGAAAAGGGATTTGAAATTTCATGGAAAAAACGTACTTCCAGTTGAAAACAAGTGTTGCGACTAGAATCAGGATGATGAAAGCTTCATAACAGTATCAAAGTTTGAGAGAATTGGTGAAGGAATCTACCTATTGAAGTTAAGTTGAAGATCTCTGAAACTGGACTTGGCTAGCACGATTTAGGAAGTCTTAGAGCTTAATTCTTCTTCTGTTAGCTTCAGTGAGGTTCAAGGAAGGTGAATTGACAAAGAAAAATGATTGAGAAATATTGTAAGAGAAAATTCAAAGTTGTAGAAAATTAAGTTCAAGAGGAAGTTTGGCAGGGTGATTCTGGCTCTCTAAGCTTGAGAAAATGAATGGGGGATGATCCTCTATTTACAGGGAAGCTGATTTAATGCTCAAGCGTGTGAAATGATGAAGTTTGGAGGGAAATCGTGTGACATTGCAACCAAGAAAAGTTTGACTTATAATTTTATCAAAACTCATCCAAACCTTGCGTTTTAATATGCTAATCACTTCTGGAGGTTCACTAAACATGTTTAGAAGCAAAAGCATGCAGAAAAAATGTGTTTAGAAGATAAATCAAGAATTTCAAATTCTGACTTTTAAAGAAACTTCAGTTTCAAGTTATCAAGTTCAAATCAATGGCATTCTCAGTTCAAGGAGTCTTAGGACATGATTATTGAAGCTTTAGAAAGATGAGATCACAAGCTTTTCAATGTGCAAAGAATGGAATTAAATGGATGCTTGAGCTGAAAATTGGGATGAGTCAAAGTTGATAAAAAGAGGTTGACTTTCTATAATTAGAAAATTTCTAAGTTTTTCTTTAATAATGCCCTATAATGTCTTCCATCCAAACATTGTCTTCCCTTTGAATTTTGATCTTGACCAAAAAATACGGAATGAAGTAGATCTATTGAATGAAATTTTGAGACTTAAACCATTCAAAATCTCCAAAAATTGAGAAAGTTATGACTTGTTGAAATTGGAAAAAAATTCATAAAATGACCTATAATCTTTTACATCCTTACGACATCTTCCATTCATTTTCACACTTTTCACTTAAAATAAGGGTTGAATTACACATCTTTAAGATCAAGGTGGAAAATGAATGGGCTCAAGGTGATAAAAATCGAACAGGTTATGATCTTTTGAAGTCATGTATGGGAATTTGATGGTTTGTTTAGAGGACTTGTAATCTTTCTTCTCCATTAGGTAACTTCCTCACAAAATCTTCTTGAAACTTTTGAAGTTATTTGTTGATATCCCTTTGAAGATAAGGATGTATTTGGAATCAACCAAAAATACCAAAAGATTAGTAAGCTATACCCCTTTTAAGTCCAAAAGCCTAACTCCTAGAGTAAAAAAAATGCCTTGGGAAACCTTTGCAATTTTGATCAACTTTCTTGCATAAATACTTTTATCATGTAAATAGAAGTTTTTGAGGATGATAAGGAGAAACCATAGCAACCAAAACCACTTCCAAATCTTGAGAAATGGGGGAGATATGTACTTGTGATCAATGAAACCAAAGACTTGTCCAACTAGGTCAAACTTCTTCAATCAACCCTTGTACCTTTGAACTATTTTTGACAAATTGAGGCATGATGAATCATAATAGACTTTGTCATGATATTATTTCAAAATTTCTTCAATAATGAATCTTGAATCTCAATGAAGCTTTGTTGAAGAAGGCATAGAAATAAAATCATGAACCTATGGATCAACTTGATAGAAGGTGTTGCTTTCACCTATGATATCCACAATTAGAGAAAACATACATTGTATTTATTAGTTAAAAGTTAATCAATACAAAATATATATGAGCATAAAATACAAGTCAAGGTGCTTGGTGATTCCCCAGGAGAAAAGCTAAAGATAAGGAGAAGAACTAAACCCTAGTGTGTGATCTTGTTGCATTGTGATGGTATGAGATGATAGATGAATCTTAGAGGCAAAAATTGGGGTACAACAATATGGGCCCATGAAGTTCTGATACCTTTTATCTAACACTTATAAATATTTTGGATCAACTTTTCATCTCAACTTCTTGGCCAATTTTCACCAATTTCCCTTATGTTTTGGCCAAAATGGTCAACATGGAAGTTGAAGATCTTGATTCAAGCTCTCCAAAATGTCTAAGAGCATGAAAAGATCATACTTGAGCTGAGAGATTCGAAGAGTTGAAGTTGGAATTTCATTCTTGAATTATAGGTCATTTTTGTGATGAACTCATGACCAAATCTCATAACCATGCAATACAATCGCATTTTGCAGGCCTCTAAACTCCCAAATCTCTCCATAATTAGAAGATTACACACTCTTTTTGGCTATTATCCAATTGACTTAAGCCTTATCTAAGTGATTATTCCATTAATGGCACAAAGTTGACACTTCCATTTTGGAAAAGCAAACTTTACAACAAAGTCAATGCATTGAGCTCCTAAATTGTTTCCCTCTGATCACACTCAATAGGAAAGTGAAGAAGCAAACCCTCTGCGCCCAACAAACTCATACCATGCTTTTACTTGAACCTTGTAACCATGGAAAGTCATCAAAGATATGGTTACTTAAACCTCTCCAACCTTTTTCCTATAAATAGAGAGGTCATTAGCAAGCCATAGGATGAATGGACAGCTTCAAAAACACCCTTAATCTCTCTCAAACTAGAATTGTCCATAAAACTCCATTTTTGAGCTTTTAAAGTCCAATTCTTCGAAACTCATAAACCTTGCAATATTTGTTCAAGCCAACCATCCACACACGTCACATACATCATATAGAAGTTGTCAAAACACAAGAAAAACTTCTATAACATCATTATCACCATCTTCGAAACTCAAAAATTATGCCTTGCAAGTTGACTTGGTTGGGGAGATTTAAAAACTTTAAGCACAAAGTAAGGATTGGAACAACTTCATAGAGGTCCAAGGAAGCTTAATCAATCATCACATTGCACCTGGAACAGCTAGGAAAAGCTTTAAACTTTTCTCCAAAGAGGTAAAAAACTAAAACCGTGATATCCTTATCCATACATCACTTTCTTTCGATTTCAAAAATAAAATATAGATATGATTGCCCTGAAATTAACCATGTCCTTAGTTTTCATTTATGTTATCTGTATGTTGAGAATTTTTCCTCTGAACCGTTAGGATTCGTTTTTGGTACCAACAGAAATTCTTGCTTATCTTTGAGTGTTGTTTAAAATAAGTTATATTGTTGAATTCGTGATTAAATTTCAAGCAAGTTTAGTGTTTACACTTTTCAAAAAGGTTGAGAAATGAAGCTTTTAGAAATTCAAAATGTTGTTGTTGTTGTTGTCTGCGCGCGCGAGGAAGAAGAAGATGACATCTCAAATTTTCAAAATTCGTTTTATAATATATTTATTTGGTGTTGTTTCAGGACTGGATGAAACAGCCACCCCAGTGGCAACACATTTGCTCTTAAGTCATACCTATGCCTAACCCCGACTTTGATCCAGGCGTGGTGCATTTTTTCTTTTTCATATTTATTTCTCACAAATCCAATGCAATCAGTCAACATGTGCATGCCATACACCTCCTTAGTCATCACCATCAGATCCAGATCTAATGGATGAAGACAAGCCCTCATGGTGGACCTTCTAAGATCAGTCTCACTAGATCATACGGGTAGCTGGGCCACCGCTTATGGACCTAGGATCTGTTGCTTTTCTCACCCCCCCCCCCCAATTCCTTCCACAACTCCGACCCATTTTGCTTTTTTTCTTTTCTTTCTTTTGTTCTAATTATTTATTTTCTTTTTAATCATTTTTTATTTAAATCAGAAAAATTATAAAATCATAAAAAAAATTTAGATTTATGTTTTTAAATTAATTAACTTAATTTTTTTCATAATCAAAATTTAATTTAATTTAATTTTATTTTATTTTCAAATTAATTAGAACTAGGGGTTATTACTATAGAATTATTTTTCTAAACAAAATATTAAAAACATTTTCTAAACACTTATGATTTTTAGGTTTTAAATTTCTTTCTCTTTTCACTATCTCCGCGCGTGTGTTTATTTTTCGCATTATTATAATTATGTAACTGTTAAGGGATGTAATAGTTTAAATTAGGGTTTTCTTTATTTCCTTCTCCCCATTTATGGTTTGTACTCCCCATCCCCGAAGCGATGTAATAGCGTAGATTATTCCTGCATTCTAATTTCCGCATTGTATATATTTAACTGCTAGATTAATTAGGTGTGCATGGCAAGTCATAAAAAAAACGTTAGAAAACCTAATCTCAAGACAAATAATTGAAATCAAAACACTTCGCACACGTGCATCTCTAGGGTGACCCTCACTTGTTGCCTCAGATTTAGACACTCATGTCCCTCGAACGTGGAACGGTTTAGCAAAGACCCTCGACTGAAAGATTGTAGTCCCTTGATGACCCTTCGATGCTACCTTCGGTAAACGATCTTATTCCCTTACAAAAATTTCTAAAGCATCATACAAGTTGCCTTCTATGACTGTACGATGACCCGCACCTGTCCGTCACATCCAACAATAGGGTTTCCTACTAACTAATGGTAGGGTAACACTATCTAAAGGAGGAGGAAAAGAACAAAATACTTTTTGAGTAGGTAGAACGCTCGTAGTCGCTTGCTCACAAACTTTTCAAAACAAAACACCTTTCCACAAACACAACACTTTCTTTCACAATATTATCAAAACAAAAATTTTGTATACATTCTCAACGATAGGAGAATCATTACCAAATTGTTGTACTTAGGCATTTTCAAAATATTTTCAAAACATACACAAACACAAAGCATTTAAAAGTGAGCTAGAGATTAAGAGCCTGTAGATAACTATGGATGAAAAGGGTGTTAACACCTTCCCTTTTCATATCCTACCCCCCGAACTCAAAAAATTCTCAAAGGTATTTCCTATACTTTTCACCCTTTCCTTTATTGGATAAAAGAAAAGTCAGTGGCGACTCTTGCTATCCGCAACATTTGCGATAAAATGCAAAACCCAAAAGTCATTTCTCCTACCGTATTACAAAAATGGCGACTCTGCTGGGGAATCATAACTAAAAGTGGGGTTACCTTAAGATCTAGATCACCTTTATTGCTTTACTTGTTTGCCTTGTATGCTTTATATTTCGGGATATGCTTGGGTTTATTTCTTGTATAGATCCTATACCCGGATCTGGGGGCATTTCATGTAAGTAGCAATAGATCATAGAAAATGTTTGGCGTAGACTGATATGGTTGAAGCGGTGGCTACATTAGTGTGACACATTGGTTTGTGTTGGTGTCCCTTGAGTCAGTCAAAGAGAATGTTGGGCTGCTGCATGGTGTCATAATCACTAACTAACTGTATAACCTTAGTTGACACAACTTAGCCATTAGAAAGTAGTGAGATGGCCAACTTTGGTGCAGACTGAAGTAGGTTGATACTCGATGCTACACTCATTGAGATTGGACTCTCGGGATATTTCGGCTTCAATTCAGATGCTTGAGCTGAAACAATGCCTGAGAGAAAATCAGTGATTTGAGATTCCTAGAACCCGGTTACTTCTTTTAGGATAGGTATAGCCAACTAAAACTTCAAGAGGGTAGTTTCCTACAAACTCCATGCACGCTTAAACCTAAGGCCTTCTGTATTTTGTTTGTGTTTGATTAATTGTTCAAACATGACATCATAACATCATGTCATCATACCATATCATTTTCGCTAACCATTTCAAGGACTAAGAGATTTATCTTTGTTTTGTTTTGTAGGTTATGGCCTCCGCTCACAGAAATAATATTTGTATCAGTTTTGTGAGGATACCTCCTCAACTTAAGGAGTTAGTCTCAAAGGTTCCTGAAAGCTCTCAATTTATGGAGAGGCATGGTCGACTACTCAGTTTGGTGACCTCAGGTTTTGAAGAAGACATGATGAGTGTTTTATTCCAGTTCTTTGATCTCGCACATCACTGTTTCACCTTTCCGGATTATCAACTAGTACCCATAATGGAAGAATTTTCTAAGCTACTGGGAATACATGTTCTTGATCAGACACCTTTCACTGGTTTAGAGAAAGATCCACAACCTAAAGAAATTGCATCAGCCTTACATCTGAAGTGGTCTGACATTGTATCTAATTAGGAAACAAGAAATGGAGTCAAGGGTTTTCTTGCTAAATTTCTGTTAGAGAAGGATCGGTTGTTTCTAGATGCTATGAGTTTTTAGGCTTTCGGGGAAATCTTGGCTTTGTTGATCTATGGTTTGGTTCTATTCCCTAATCCAGACCAACTCATAGATGTGAATACCGTCAAAATTTTCCTCACTCGTAACCCTGTGCCTACTTTGCTTGGAGATATTTTGCATTCTCTTCACACCCGTACTATGAGGAAGCGAGGGACTATTATGTGTTGCACACCTTTTCTATCCAGGTGGTTTATTTCTCACCTTCCCTGATCAGTAGTGAAGAATGAACAAGGTTTGAGGTGGTATCAAAGGATGATGTCATTCTCTCATTCAGATATCTATTGGTGTTCCCGATCTCTGGAAGATGTTATTATCATTAACCGCCGCAAGGAATTCCCTAATGTTCCAATCCTTGGGATTAGGAGAGGTATTACCTACAACCCTTATCTATCTTTACGCCAATTTGGTTATGCTCGAAGAGATGGTCCTCACGACATACTTATCTAGGGTATTATGTTCGACTACTAAAATGATCCTCAAGGTTATCGCCAAAGGTTTATACGTGCTTGGGGCATGTTAAACAAGATTGATAGCAAGACTTTAGGAAAAAATAATTCCATCCATTTGGAGCCCTACCTTAAATGGGTATGAGCTCGCGCTCAAAACCTCATGATTCCATATCCAATTGTTCTACCGGTGATCATAGATCCTGTTGTCGAAGGAGACGTTTCTCGCACCCTCTTCAATCCAGACATGCCCACTGACCTCGAAGAATTGCAAAAGTTCTTGATTCAACTCAAGGAAGATCGGGACACCTTTGAAATTCAATTCTATGCAAGTGAAAAGAAAGTATTGGAGCTCACAAAGCAACTTCAGGAGGAGCAAAGCCTTAATGCATACATCAACACAAAGAGGAAGCATCCGTGGGAGACTTAAGTCTTAGGTTTTAGAAGTTCATATTGTTGTCTCTTTGAGACCATTTTGTTTTCATTGTAAGCCTAAGAGGAAATTGTAATCTTGAACTTACTAATAAAAATCTTTGTTTTTGTTTCCTCTCGGTTAGCAAATTTAAATCTCATATGGTCCTTGAAAACATTGCATCCACATATCATGCATCATTTCTTAAACAGGTTTTCCAAAATATGTTTCCTCATATATTTACTATTTATTTTAGTATTAGATGGCCCTCAAACAAACTGTCAAGGATCTGCAGGCTCAGCATGCACAATTTCAAGAGACTCTTGTGAATCTGGCCAAAGGGCAACAAGAGATGATGACGCTCCTCTCCAAGAAAAAGACTAAGAAGTGGGCTGTTATTCTCAACACGGGGAGAAGATTCAAAGGTCATTATCAACTGGTTCAACCAAATGTTGTTTCCTCTAAGGGAGACAACAATCAAGAGGAGGATGGTAGAAGTGTCAGGGTGAGGGTAGAAATAACCAGGGTTCTGATAATGTTCCTGAAGATAAAGACTACTCCGATAAACAGTACCCTCCTGCAGATAACAAGTACAAGTAGTTGGAAGACCGTCTCAAAGCTATGGAAACCCAGAAAGTTCCTGGATTGGATTTTGGAGACCTAGGTCTGATCCTGGGGGTGGTCATCGCTCACAAATTCAAGGTCCCTATCTTTGCTAAATATGATGGGGTCTCTTGTCCGAAACTTAATTCGAGGTCGTATTTTTGAAAAATCAAACCTCATACTACTGACAGAAAATTATGGGTATATTTCTTTCAAGAAAGTTTGTCCGGTACTCAACTTGAATGGTTCTACCAGTTGGAAGGAACCAAAATTAACATGTGGGTAGACTTGGTTGTTGCTTTTACAAGTAGTATCAATATAATGTTGAAATTGCACCGACTCGTGTGCAGTTGCAAAACATGTCCATGGGCTCGAATGAAGGGTTCAAGGAGTATGCCCAGAAGTGGGCAGACTTAGCTGGAAGGGTCCAACCTCCCTTGTCTGACCGGGAATTAGTTGATATGTTCATGAATACTCTAACAGAACCATTCCTTATTCATATGATTGGGAGTTTTTCATTTGGCTTTACTGAGCTAATTCTGACAGGAGAAAGAGTTGAAAGTGGTATTAAGAGTGGGAAGATTCAAATGGCTGCAACTTCTAATGTTGTGAAGAAATCGTTCAGTGGTAAAAAAGAAACCCATGACGTCTATGACCAAAAGAGCCGTAGTAAAATTCACCGCCATCAGTCTGTGGGAGGGGTGTTGATCTCTAATCCAGCGCTTGTTCAACAAACACAACAGGGTAACCGTCGAAGGACATACGCTCCATCAAGGAAGTTTACCAAGACCGATATGCCTTTATCTCAAGCATTAGAACATTTGTTAAAGGCTGAACTCATTTCACAGCGAGATTCTCCTCAGAATCCCAACACATCCTCTCCAAAGTACAATATGAATGCGGGGTGTTCCTATCATTCGAACAGTCATGGGCACGACACCAACAACTACTGGGCCCTGAAAAGCAAGATTCAGTATATGATCAATAATAATGAAATTGAGTTTGATCCTCCGGAGAATCCGAATGTGATTACTGCGCTTATGCAGAAGCATGACAAAGACATAAGTGCTATTGAAGATATTTTGTATGTTGCTTCCATAAGTGACGTGGTTACTCCTCTCTCAACAGTCAATAAGAATTTTCTACAAGCCAGTTTATTTCTGGGTTGTGTTAAAGAATGTTATTGTTGTGCAGTTCAACCCAATGGCTGCGAGTTACTGAAGGAAGACATTTAACGCCTGATGGATGAACATATAATTTCGATTGAAAAAGTTTCGTATATTGAGAATTTGTGCCGAGATTTGTTTGTCATATCTGGTACTCCTTTCAGGATCACTTCCAATGGTCCTGTAAGGATTACTACCGATCTAAAAACTGATCTATTAATCATTACAACACTTGGCCCCTCCCATATTCCTTGGAGAAGGTTATTCCATGGAATTATGGGTCTGACGTCTATTACCACGACATTAAACAAGAGTTGTCTGAAGAAGATGATGAAGAGTTTGATCCCAATATTGACAATATTTCGGGGACCCGCAAAATTAATAGAAGTGGAAGGATTTTCTCTCGGGAAATCTCTCCACCTGTTCAAGTCACAATTACCAAGACAACCACAAAGGCTCGGGGTATAGAGCCAATGATAGAGCTTGCCCAGATAAAGGTGCCAAAAGAAGCTACAGTCAAGGACACCTCTGGACAAGAGTTGGAAGAGGTTTTGAAAATCATCCGCAAGAGCGACTATAAAATTGTTGAACAGCTGGGGCTGACCCCATCCAAAATCTCCATGCTATCTTTACTAATGTGTTTTGAATCCCATGCACAGAATTTAGTAAAACTCTTAAAGACTAATCATGTACCACAAGAAATTTCGGCTGATCAATTTGGAAGTTATGTAGAGAGTTTAACAACTGATAATGGATTAGGCTTCTTCGATGTTGACCTGACTCCAGAGGGGAGAAATCATATTAGGGCCCTGTATGTCTCCATTGAATGCAGGGGGACTACATTGGCCCATGTGTTAATTGATACTGGCTCTTCTCTGAATGTTCTGCCAAAGGGCGCTCTCAACAAACTGAGTTGCAAAGGGGTTGTGCTGAAACCCAATGACATTATAGTTCGAGCCTTTGACGGGTCTAAAAGAATGGTGCATGGAGAAGTGGATCTTCCTATCAAAATGGGTTTACAGATCTTTGAATCCACCTTTTATGTAATGGACATCCGGCTAGCTTTTTCTTGTCTATTAGGATGCCCCTGGATCCATGGGGTAGACGCTGTTACCTCCACCTTACACTAGAAATTAAAGTACCCTGTAAAAGGGAAGATTGTTACTGTTCGCGGAGAAGAGGAGTACATGGTCAGCCACCTGAATTCATTCTGGTACATAGAAATGGATGGTGAATTCATTGAGACTCCCTGCCAAGCTTTTGAAGTGATTTCCCCTTCTGCTATTAAAGATTTTTCTACCATTCCAAGGACTACTAGGGTTCCGCACAAGATGGCTTCTTTGAAAGATTCCAAAGCAACTATAAAAGAAGGTGGTTGTACTATTTGGGGTCAGCTTTCTGATATCCCTTACAAATCTGACAAGTTTGGTTTGGGCTTTACTGTAGAAGGATAAAGGGTTATTCCTCGTGCTCGAGCTGGAAGACCTCCATTCTGTATCAGTAATAATGGAATCAATGCAATAGAAGATGCTGACAATGATTGTGATCTTAGTAGCTGGATCTTTCCTACCATGGGCAACAGACTCAACGGTTGGAAAACAAAAGACATTATGTCTATCTCCTTTAGTCAGGAGTAATAGATATTTATTTTTTATCGCTTTAAGAATTTTGGTTATGTAATTTCTTTTAAAACAATGACTTTAAACATTTGGTCTTGCCCGGGGCACAATGGTTCATTTGCTAAGGTTTGCCATTTCATAAGTCATATTTTCATTTAATGAAAGCATTGGACATTTTGCGTTCAAATTTTGTGCTCTCTGTCTTTCTTTTACTTTATTGCACTTTCAAATATCTATGTGTTCTTACACACACCCATACACTACATTGCAGATCCCTATCCATTCTGGATCTCGTTGATAACGATTTTGCTGTTGCCGCTTATGACTTTGAAAATCCGATCTACCAAGCCGAGGACGAAGGTGAGGAATATTGTGAAATACCCAGAGAACTTTCAAGACTCTTAATACAAGAAGAAAAGGATATCCAACCACACGAAGAGTCAATCGAAGTGGTAAACTTGGGTTCTGAGACATATAGAAAAGAGGTCAAGATAGGCCCGAACTTAGAGGGAAGTGTGAAGAATAGATTGATTCAGATATTGCACGACTATGTTGAGATATTTGCTTGGTCATACAAAGACATGCCAGGGCTCGATACTGATATTGTGGTTCACCGTCTGCCTATGAAAGAGGGTTATTATCTAATTAAATAGAAAGTTCGTCGCATGCGTCCCGAGATGTCAGAGAAGATCAAGGCTGAGGTTATGAAGCAATTCAACATAGGTTTCTTAGTAGTGACATCCTATCCTCAATGGGTTGCTAATGTTGTTCTTATACCAAAGAAAGACGGAAAGGTGTGTATGTGTGTGGATTACAGGGACTTAAATAGGGCGAGCCCCAAAGATGACTTCCCACTTCTGCATATTGATGTACTGGTTGACAACACTGCTCAGCATAAGGTATTCTCTTTCATGGATGGTTTCTCGGGTTATAATTAGATCAAGATGGCGCCTGAAGATATGGAGAAAACTAACTTCGTCACATAGAGTGGCATTTTCTGTTACAAGGTCATGCCTTTTAGGATGAAGAACGTCGGGGAAACTTACCAGCGTGGCATGGTAGCCTTATTTCACGACATGATTCATCATGAGATAGATGTCTATATTGACGACATGATAGCAAGGTCATAGACTGAAGAATAACATCTTGATCATCTGCATAAGTTATTTGAAAGGCTGAAGAAGTACAAACTAAGGCTAAATCCGAACAAATGCACTTTTGGGGTGGGATTCGGTAAACTCTTGGGTTTCGTCGTCAGCGGAAAAGGTATTGAAGTTGATCCCAAAAAATAAATCTATTCAAGAAATGTCGATCCCCGTACTGAGAAAGAGGTCAGAGGTTTCTTAGGATGACTAAATTACATTTCTAGATTCATTTCTCATTTTACTGCTACCTGTGAGCCAATCTTTAAGATGCTGAAGAAAGATCAAGTAGTAAAGTGGAACGACGACTGTCAAATAGCCTTTGATAAAATCAAGGAGTACTTACAACAACCTCTGATTCTGATGCCACCAGTTGAAGGAAGACCTCTAATCATGTACCTAATAGTGTTAGAGAACTCAATGGGGTGTGTATTGGGGAAACACGACGAGTATGGTCGAAAAAAGCATGAAATACACTACCTTAGCAAAAAATTTACCGACTGTGAAACAAGATATTTATTGCTCGAGAAAAATTGATACGCTTTGGCATGGGCTTCTCGTTGAATAAGACAGTATATGTTGACTCATACTACTTTATTGATCTCTAAAATGGATCTTATCAAATACATATTTGATAAGCTAGGTCTCTCCGGAAGAATAGCCCGATGGAAAATGGTCTTAACAGAATACAATATTTAATACACCACTCAAAAAGCAATCAAAGGAAGTGTATTGGAAGATCATTTGGCACATCAAGCTCTAGACGACTATCAGTCTATGAATTTCAAATTCTTGGATGAGAATATTATGCTAGTTATAGATTATGAAGAGCCTGGACCGTATGAAGGACCTGAGCTAGGATCCTGATGGACTATGGTTTTCTATGGAGCTTCCAACACACTTGGCAATGGGATCGATGTTGTAATTATCTCTCTATAGGGTTGTCACATGTCCTTCACTACCAGACTTTGCTTTGAATGCACCAATAATATGGCTGAATATGAAGCGTGCATCATGGGCATTAAAGTTGCTATTGACCTTAGAATCAAATTCCTAAGCATATATGGGGATCTAACCTTGGTAATCAGTCAGGTCAAGGGAGAATGGGATGCAAAGCATATGAATCTTATCCCTTACCGAGAACATGTGTTAAGCTTTATTATGTACTTCAAAGATATTACTTTTGAGCATATCCCAAGAGAAAAGAAACAATTGGCGGGTGCGTTAGCTACCATGTCATCCATGTTCAAGGTCAGAGGGGACAATAAAGCTCCTAGAATTGCAATTGAGAGATTCGACTAACCGGTACACTGCTACAAAATTGACACTGATGGAGTAGAAGAAAAACCTTGGTTTCATGAAGTAAAAATGTACCTTGAAGCTCAAGAATACCCTGA
Source organism: Vicia faba (assembly GCA_948472305.1). NCBI lineage: Eukaryota > Viridiplantae > Streptophyta > Magnoliopsida > Fabales > Fabaceae > Vicia > Vicia faba. Next base: position 316,029,260 of record OX451738.1, on the reverse strand, counting down.
AGGGGCGTCGATCAATGACAAGAAATTCCTACAAAGGTTCTCGGCTAAGTTCTTCTTGAGCAATCGAATTTTGTACAAGTGTAATCATGATTCAATTCTGCTCCGTTGTGTAGACAAGAAGGAAACAGAGAAAATTATGGAGGATATCCATGAAGGCATCTTTGGTACTCACTCCAGCGGGCATACTATGGATAAAAATATTCTGAGAGCAGGTTACATTGGTCGACTATAGAAACCGACAATCACCACCACTCAAGAACTTGTCATAAGTGCCAGATCTATGTTGATAAAGTTCATGTGCCTCTGGTTTCTCTGAAGGTTTTGACTACTCCTTGGTTATTCGCAATGTGGGGCATTGATATGATTAGAGAAATCAAGCCTACTGCTTCTAACGAACATCGCTTCATCCTCGTCGCCATTGACTACTTTACAAAATGGGTTGAAGCAGCCTTGTTCGCCTCTGTTACCAAGAATATGGTTGCCCGGTTCATGAAAAATAACCTTATCTTTCGGTATGGCATCCCCGAGAGAATAATCACAGACAATGGTACCAACCTCAACAACACTATGATCACTGAACTCTACACGTAGTTTAAGATCAAGCACCACAACTCTTCTCCGTATCAACCAAAGATGAATGGTGCAGTGGAAGCCTCCAACAAAAATATTAATAAGATCATATAGAATATGGTTGTGACTTAGAAATATTGGCATAAGATGTTACCATTTGCTCTTCACGGCTACCGCACATCAGCGCCAACATCAACTGGTGCAACCTCATTCTCTCTGATCTATGGCATGGAAGATGTCCTGCCTGTTGAAGTTCAGATTCCTTATCTGAGGATTATGAAAGATGCAGATTTAGAATAAGACGAGTGGATTCAGACCAGGCTAGACAAGTTTAATCTGATTGAAGAAAAGATGCTTGCGACTGTCTGTCATGGTCAGATGTATCAGAAACGTATGATCAAGGCATTCAATAAGAAATCAAGCATCGGGTATATCAGGCTGGTGACTTGGTAATAAAGCGCATCATTCTACCGCAAGGTGATCCCAGGGGAAAATGGACTCCTACCTATGAAGGGTCATTTATTGTCAAGAAAGTATTTTCGGGCGGTGCTATGATACTAACCACCATGGACGGTGACGATTTCCCGCACCCTGTGAATGTAGACATAGTCAAAAGATACTACGCATGAAAACGACCCGCTAGGTTGACTGACCTAGGCAAAAATAAGGGCATCCCGGCAAACTAAAAGGTTTCGGGAAAAAATTAGGGATATATATAAAATATTGTACACCTGGAAAATCAAAAACCTGAAAAGGCAGTTTGGGCAAAAAAAGGGTATCCTGGTGGACTGAAAACCCGAAAGGGCGGTCCAGGCAAAAGTTAGGGATTAAAAGCGTACGACTATGTCCAATTGGATCACTTACTGCAAGCTTTATTACCAAACTCAAAAGTTCAAATGGTACATATCAGTTTAATCAACTCCTTCCGATAATAAGGGATGAGATGTTCGAAGACGTAGGGGCAATACCAGAGTTGGAACCCAACGAGATCATTTCCACATAGCTATATGTTTTGTTTTCACTTTTTAATCTTTTCATTTCGTGATAATTTCGTCTTACTAGGATTTATGTATCTTTATACAGAATCACATGTTTATAGGCAAACTATCAATACAAATACACCCTAAAATTCAAACTTTTTGTTTCTTAAGTTTTCTATTTTGTTTTCAAAAAACGTCCAATGACTAAAATTGAATGAACATATGCATATGAACATGGTTAACTGTTAACAAGTATATGCATAAGAACATGAATAAGCATTTACTCAATACTCTAGGATTTGGGATAACGTCCAAGCCGTCCACAAATCCCCATAGAGCCACTTCCATGAGATTATCCCCATAGAGTAATCTTCACAAATTCATCTTCAATGAAGATACATTCCCTGCAATTTCCCTGGCAGATCGCTCTGGCGGATAAACGAGTATGATCTCCTTCCTGGAAATATCACCAACCTATGAAGTTCCAATCAGTACAGTTCATGAAAGTTCTCTTCCCCAGCTGAGTTTATTCCTCCAAAATAGTAAAACCTCCTGTAGATTTCTTCTCTCCAGCATAACTCATTTCCTTAGAAAAGGTGTTTCCTCAGAAGAGTACTTCTCTGTCAAAAGGGTTTATTTCCCCAACAAGGTTTATTTCCCCAACAATTACATTTTCCCCAGCTTGAGTCTATTCCTTAGATGGCTACGAATCACCGACAAAATTCCTCTCCCTAGTGAAGTCGCCACCATCCCCAGAGAGTTGCTACAAAACCTGGAACCAGACCAGATATTAGTCAACTTTATCCTCCATAGACGAGTCGAAAGGTTATACATCTCTTTTATCCGTAGTCAGGGTATATAAGAATTAAACTCCCCAGTAGAGCGATGAACGACTAATGTTCCTAAAACTCTTCTCCCCAAAAAGAAATCAACATTCCCCGACGGAGTTTTCTCAAACAACAAGTAGGAATCCCCAACGGAAGCATTCTAGACAAGGTTGAAGATTACACATGTTCTTCATCCCCAACAGGGATTCATTTTCCCAGCAAGATGTCATACAGAACTGTTGATACACTTCCAATAACATTTCACATTCATGCATCATTTACCAATATCATAGCATATGCATACGAAACACATATAACACATTCTCATTTATTTTGAGAACATCATTATGCAATTCATTTTCATACATCATGAGATTGCATACATCTAACTCTTTACCTTTTCAGGAAAGATCAATCAACAGACAAACATCATCAACTACTTATATGACTGACAGTCTTCTCAAAGGCTGCATCTAACAAAGGGTTATTTAAACAATTTCCTCAGAGGGTCATTCTCAAGTAGTTATTTTTTGGCTCATATTAAATCGACCATAGATTTATTCTGATACTTCTCCCAGTTAAAGACGGACACAGACATCTTCTGGATCAGATTAAATCAAGTGTAGATTTATTCTGATACTTCTTCCAATAAACATTTTCTGGCTCAGATTAAATCAACCATAGATTTATTCTGATACTTTTTCTAGTTAAAGACAAAAAGACCTCTTCTGGCTCAAATTAAATCGAATATAGATTTATTCTAATACTTTTTCTAGTTAAAGACAAGCGTAGACATCTTCTGGTTCAGATTAAATCAAGCGTATATTTGATCTGATACTTATTCCAGTAGACATTTTATGGCTCAAATTAAATCAACCATAGATTTAGTCTGACACTTCTTCCAGTTAAAGACAAAAAGACCTCTTCTATCTTAGATTAAATCGGGTGTAGATTTATTCTGATACTTCTTCCAGTTAAAGATAAGTGTAGACATCTTCTGGATCAGATTAAATCAAGCATATATTTATTCTGATACTTCTTCTAGTAGACATTTTCTGGCTCAGATTAAATCAACCCTAGATTTATTTTGATACTTCTTCCAGTTAAAGACAAAAAGACCACTTCTGGCTCAAATTAAATCGAGTGTAGATTTATTCTAATATTACATCCAGTTAAAGAGAGACGTAGACATCTTCTAGCTCAGATTAAATTAAGCATAGATTTATTCTGATACTTCTTCCAGTAGACATTTTCTGGCTCAGATTAAATTAACTATAGATTTATTCCGAAACTTCTTTCAGTTAAAGACAAAAAGACCTTTTTTGGCTCAGATTAAATCGAACGTAGATTTATTCTGATACTTCCCCCAGTTAAAGACGGACGCAGACATTTTCTGGCTCATATTAAATCGAGCGTAGATTTATTTTGATACTTCTACCAGTTAAATACATGCGTAGACATCCTCTAGCTCAAATTAAATCAAGAATAGATTTATTCTGATACTTCTTCCAGTTGAAGTCGAGCGTAAACTTGGTCTAAATTCTGTCAACAGTTACTTTGGATGGAATCTATAAGCCCATCTCCAATGACTCACTGTTACCTCTCCAAATGGCATCTTTAATCCCATTCCCGGTATAATTAACCAACAGCGTTACTTCGTGCACCGGCGAGTGCAAATTTATGGGAGCTTAAGTGTTCAATCATCTTCTACCTTCAAGTCACGAATGGCGGACATGCCAATCTAACTCTTCGGGTTTACGAAGATTTAACAGGGGCAGCTGTTGTACCCCAAAATTTTCCCTCCCAATTTCTTCAAAGACATTCTCATGGGGTCTCAAATACTCAAAGCCACTCAAGAGATGACTGGTCAAACCTCCTCCTAAGCAAGGGTCTACAACTAGGGTTTTGTGCTTCTCTAGGAAGATTGGGTTTTAAGGGTCTCAAATTACTTTCATGGTTCATCATAGTTCCTCAATAGTGCTTATGTCAAGTTTCAAGTCTTGCATCACATATTTGCTAAGTCAATGGCTCAGAAGATTGAAAGTCAACTTTATTAGGTAAAAAGTAAAATATGATCAACATACAGTCAAACTTCATTATTTTTTGTAAACTTCAACATTTTGAAGTGATATTCATCATTTGATCAAGGGTTTATCATGATTCCTCAAGGAAATCCCTCAAATCATCGAAGGTAAAAAATTGCCAAATTAGGGTTTTGATTGAAGATGACTGATCATTGACTTTTGGCCTAGTGCATGACCTAATGTCTTAAAGCATGATCTCAAGGGATCAAATACAACATCTTGACCTAATTACATGGCTCAAGCGTTTCCAAATGTAAAATTGATTGATAGTTGAAGAATTGAATCAATTGATAAAAAGTTAACAATCACACAAAAGTCAAACTTTGACTTTTTGGTCAACATTGGAATTCAAAAATCAAGAATCATCAAAACATTCAAAACCATCAAACTTTATCATAAAGAATCAAGAGAATTGAGAAAGTCAACAAAAGTCAAAATTTAATATTTTCAAACACTTAGAAAAATTCAAGTGTTTTGTGCTTAGAAAACCCTAACTTCACAAGCAAGTTTCCTCAATATACAAAATGATTTAAGGAAAACTTTCAACATAAAATTTGCAGGGATTAATGAATTCTACAACTTTGTCAATGTGGGACGATCCTCAAATAGTGCTTGGATTAAGAGATATGGGCCCATGAAGATCTGATACCTTTTATCTAACACTTAGAAATATTGTGGATCAACTTTTCATCTCAACTTCTTGACCAATTTTCATCAATTTCCCTTTTTTTTTGTCAAAATGCTCAACATGGAAGTTGAAGATCTTGATTCAAGCTATTCAAAATGCCAGAGAACATGAAAAGATCATACTTGAGCGGAGAGATTCAAATAGTTGAAGTTTGCATTTCATTCTTGAATTATAGGTCATTTTTGTGATGAACTCATGACCAAATCTCATAACCATGTTATACAATCTCATTTTGAAGGCCTGTAAACTCCAAAATCTCTATATAATCATAAGATTACACACTATTTTTGGCTATTATCCAATTGACTTAAGCTTTATTTAAGTGATTATTCCATTAATGGCACAAAGTTGACACTTCCATTTTGGAAAAGCAAGCTTTACAACAAAGTCAATGGATTGAGCTCCTAAATTGTTTCCCTCTGATTACACTCAATAGGAAAGTGAAGAAGAAAACCCTCTGCACCCAACAAACTCATACCATGCTTGTACTTGAACCTTGGAACCATGGAAATTCATGAAAACTTGATTTTTCAATTTTTTAAAATCATAACTTCCCATCTCAAAGATCTGGTTACTTCAACCTCTCCAACCTTTTTCCTATAAATAGGGAGGTCATTAGCAATCCATAGGACGAATGGACAGCTTCAAAAACACTCTTAATCTCTCTCAAACCAGAATTGGCCATAAAACTCCATTTTTGAGCTTTTGAAGTCCATTTCTTTGAAACTCATAAACCTTGCAATATTTGTTCAAGCCAACCATCCACACACCTTACATACATCATATAAAAGTTTTCCAAACACAAGAACAACTTCTGTAACATCATTATCATCATCTTTCAAACTCAAAAACCGTGCCTTGCAAGTTGACTTGGTTGGGGAGATTCAAACACTTTCCGCATAAAGTAACGATTAGAACAACTTTAGGGAGGTCCAAGGAAGCTTAATCAATCATCACATTTCACCTGGAACAACTAGGAGAAGCTTTGAACTTTTCTCCAAAGAGGTAAAAAACTCAAACTGTGATATCCTTATCCATACATCATTTGCTTTCGATTTCAAAAGATAAAATATATATATGATTTCCCTGAAACTAACCATGTCCTTAGTTTTCATTTATGTTGTCTGTATGTTGAGAATTTTTCCTCTGAACCGTTAGGGTTCGTTTTTGGTACTAACATAAATTATTGCTTATCTTTGAGTGTTGTTTAAAATAAGTTATATGGTTGAATTCATGATTAAATTTCAAGCAAGTATAGTGTTTACACTTTTTAAAAAGGTTGAGAAATGAAGCTTTTAGAAATTCAAAAATGGTGTTGTTGTTGTCTGTGCGCGCGAGGAAGAAGAAGATAACATCTCAAATTTTCAAAATTCGTTTTATAATATATTTATTGGGTGATGTTTCATGACCAAATGAAACAGTCACCCCAATGGAAGCACGGTTACTCTTAAGTCATACCTATGCCTGATTCCGAGTTTGATCTAGGCGTGGGACATTTTTTTCTTTTTCATGTTTATTCCTCACGGATCCAATGCAATCAGTCAACATGTGCATGCCATACACCTCCTTAGTCATCACCATCAGATCCATATCTAATGGACGAAGACAAGCCCTCATGGTGGACCTCCTAAGATCAGTCTCACTGGATCACGCAAGTAGCTGGGCAACCGCTTATGGGCATAGGATCTGTTACTTTTCTCACACCCCCTAATTCCTTCCACAACTCAGGCCCATTTTGCTTTTTTTCTTTCTTTTGTTCTAATTATTTATTTTCATTTAATCATTTTTTAATTTAAATCAGCAAAATCATAAAATCATGAAAAATTTTGATTTAGGTTTTTAAATTAATTAACTTAATTTTCTTATAATAAAAAATTAATTTAATTTAATCACATTTTATTTTATTTGTAAATTAATTAGAAGTAGGGGTTATTACTATAGAATTATTTTTATAAACAAAACATCAAAAACATTTTCTAAACACTTATGTTTTTTAGGTTTTAAATTTCTTTCCATTTTCACTATCTCCGCGCGTTTGTTTATTTTTCGCATTAATATAATTATGTAACTGTTAAGGGATGTAATAGTTTAAATTAGGGTTTTCTTTATTTCCTTCTCCCCATTTATGGTTTGTACTCCCCATCCCTGAAGCGATGTAATAGCGTAGATTATTTCATGCACTCTATTTTCCACACTTGTATATTTTTAACTGCTAGATTAATTAGGCGTACATGGCAAGACATAAAAAATGTTAGAAAACCTAATATCAAGACAAATACTTGAAATCAAAACACTTCGCACACGTGCACCTCTAGGGTGACCCTCACTTGTTGCCTCGGATTTAAACAGTCATGTCCCTCGAATGTGGGACGCTTTATCAAAGACCCTTGATTGAAAGATTGTAGTCCCTCGATGACCCTTCGATGCTGCCTTCAGTAAACGATGTTAGTCCCTTATGAAAATTTCTAAAACATCCTATAAGTTGCCTTCTATGACTGTACGATGACCCATGCTTGTCCCTCACATCCAACAATAGGGTTTCCTACTATCTAATGGTAGGGTAACACTATCTAAAGGAGGATGAAAAGAACAAAATACTTTTTGAGTAGGTAGAACGCTCGTAGTCACTTGCTCACAAACTTTTCAAAACAAAACACCTTTCCACAAAAAAAAACACTTTATTTCACAATATTTTCAAAACAAACATTTTGTATACATTCTCAATGATACAAGAATCATTACAAAATTGTCGTACTTAGGCATTTTCAAAATATTTTCAAACATAGACAAACACAAAGCATTTCAAAAGTGAACTAGCGATTAAGATCCCGTAGATAACTACAGATGAAAAGGGTGCTAACACCTTCCTTTGTCATAACCTACCCCCCCGAACTCAGAAAATTTGCAAAGCTCTTTCTGGTTCTTTTCACCCTTTCCTTTATTGGATAAAAGAGAATTCGGTGGCGACTCTTGCTATCCGCAACATTTGCGATAAAATGAAAAACCCAAAAGTCAGTTCTACCACCGTATTACAACCATCATATTCTTGTTTATTTTCATCATCCTTCTTTTCTTGGTCATCATCTTCTTCCTTCTTAATATCCACCGCTTTAGGTTGACCAATTCCTTTTGTGGTGTCCTTGAGTATATCTTTCATAGATGCACCTACACCATGAAAAGAAATACCTTTCCCAACACTATTTGGGCAAGACTCATCAAAAGTAACATGAACCGAATCTTAAACAATAAGTAATATATATAAACTCTATATGCTTTACTAGATTATGAATATCCAACAAAGATACCTTAACTGACTTTAATGTCAAATTTCCCAAGATTATCCTTTCCATTATTTAAAACAAAACATTTACATCTAAATACACGAAGATGTGATAAATTTAGTTTTCTACCTTTTGAAAGTTCATAAGGAGTTGTTAAGAATAGGACGGATAAGTATCCTATTCAAGACATAACATTTTGTGCTAATAGCATCAAACCAAACATATTTTGTCAGACCATAATCATTGAGCATTGTTCTTGCCAACTCCTCTAAAACGTGATTTTTGCGCTCCACAACATCATTTGAAGGAGCTATGTAAAACCCCCAAAATCTAGATTTTTTATTTAATTGATTAATTATGACGATTTGTGTGACGTGTGATACGTTGTGGGACATTAGTGAGAGATCGATGATAATTAGAATTATTTAGATTTAAATAATTTAGTTTATATTATTTAGAGTTATAATAATAATAATAAAAATTAAATAGATATTAAGGTGAAAAGGAGAATAAATTCATAATGGTATGCGCGTAGGAGTTAAGTGATGGAATAAGAGGAAGATCATAAAAAGGGTCTATTTTAATAGATAAAATTAGAGAAGGAGGGATCATTCTGTATGATCCTCAAAGTTTAGAGAAAGCGTGAAGTAAGAGTTAGGGCACAGAGAACCAAGAAGGGGATTTGGTTGAACTCTAAGGGAGGATCAAATCACTAAGAATTTGAGGTAAGGGGTATAATATTGGTTTAATATGATTGATAGGGGGTTAAGGTAGATCTAGGTTTTTGTTTTGCATGACGATTCAGTGAAAAGCATGTTAGATATTATGATGAAAATGTATGATGATGTTTATATACCATGATTTATGTCTATAATGATGTGATGATGTGTTTTGATGTTAATATGAGATGTGCTGTAATTAAAATGAATTTTTGGTTGGATTGATGCCTGAAATCAGAATTGGAATAGGGATGGGACAACAACGAAATGCAATTGAGAAGTTGCAGAAATCGCACGCATTTGCGATTGGTTACATTGCTACTTTGCAAGCCTAACAAAGCTTTGGAAATGATCATGTCCCCATACATTTTCTAGGAGCCCTCTTTTTCACCATTCTGCTGGTCAGCTGGCTCGCATGCATCATCGGGAGAGCAAGTCGCCCCAGCATCGCCGAGAGAGCCAGCTGTCGAGTAGAATGGTGAAAAGAGGGCTCCTGGAAAATGTATGGGGAGGGGATAATCTCTAGAAATTTTTTGAGCGTATAAAGTAGAAATTTACCCAATTGAAAAACTCGTCGAGCAAGCTCCATGCAAGGAGAAGGTGAGAAGAGCGCTCCCAGGGTAGTCGGGCGAAGCTTAGGCAAGCAGTCTGACCGTAAAACTTAAAAGTGTCATAACTTGAGTTTTAGGACTCTGTATGACACGCCATTTGAAGCGCTGGGAAGCCAACACACAGAACTATCTTATGAAAGAATTGTATGAAGCTTTTGGTGTATTATCCCTGTGTTTATATATTTGTGATCTTGAATTATTATATGTTAGTATATTATGATGTCTGTTGAAAATGACGTAACTTAATGTATTTTAATGATATTACCATGGTGCGGGTGTTTGATGATAATGTGATGGTTGAAGTTTAATGATGTTTATGTTTAAATGTATGTATACATGCTATGTGATGATGATTATGTGAATGATGATGCAATTGTGATGTGATGTGCTCCAGTTCCAAAAGGGAATCAATCATATGGTAGGGATTATGGAGGGTGATGAACCAGGTGCTTATAAATTTTGGTACCACGTGCATTGAGCCAATGTTGTTGCATTTACATCCTATATGACATTGTATGAATTTTGCTGATGAGTTATGATATGATGATAATTGTGAACTATTTGATGATTTTGAGGATGAAAGATGTCTAAGCCATATTTTGATGTATCAATGAGTATGGTGTGTTGATGGATGATATGTGTTGATTATATGATGATGATGATGATGATGATGATGATGATGTTTTTAACTAATAATCTTTTCCTTATATATTTTATAATGAATCATTATTACTCACCCTTTCTGTTTGAATGTTGCCTCCACATGGGTAACGCACAGATCCTCAAGAGTAGCTGATAGAAGTATTGAAGATAGAGCCTTTGGAGTATTTTATTATTTTTCATTTAATATAGGTGTCCTGATCTGATATGTAACATCAGGTTGGGAAAGCTATGTTTTGTGATTATTATATTCCTTCTTATGATGATATACTTTATGACGATTTTGATTGTTAAATTGATTTTGATTTCTACTTTTGATGAGACTAAAACATTATGAGTTTTGTTTTTATAAATAAGTTTATTCATGATGATAAATCTGTTGTGATGTTTTTAAAATGATGATTTGAATTATAATGAATAGTTATTCACTATTGACATAACCCGTGTTACAGAGCAGGATTGTTATTATGCTGTTTTCTATGAAGTGTGACATCCTTTAGTGGTGATTTCTTTGAATTATTCCGTAAATTGTATAAGGAACACATGTGGGGTTATAAGGGTGTTACATTATTGGTATCAGAGCAGGTCAATTTGTTCGGTCAGGTTTTCATACAATGTCTATGTCTTGGTGTTCGATTTGTGTGTAAACACAATCGATGTTTCGTTCCTCTAATGATGTTTTCCATATGTAGAGAGAAATGGATGGAGGAAGAAATGATGATGCAATTGCTGAGGCTTTGGAGTCATTGGCTCAGGAAATGGCCCAGAATCAGCAGATTCCCCAGTATACTGGAGGGAGTGATGAGTTTCGTGCTTTGAAAAGGTTTCATTGAAACAACCCGTTGATCTTTAAGGGCACTGTGATACGGTGGGAGAACTGACTTTTGTGTTTTATTGCAAATGTGCTGATAGCTAGAGTCTCCACCGACTTTTCTTTTATCCAATAAGGAAAGGGTGAAAAGAACAAGAAAGACCTTGATAGGTTTTGAGTTTGGGGGGTTGTTGTACCCCAAAATTTGCCCTCCCATATTTCTCAAAACATTTCAAGAAAATTCACAAGTCCAACCCGGCGCGTTATATTCAGGTGTTCTTTCACCAAAATATCTCTGATAACATATTCTCGAATTCAGGTTCGGCTCAAGAGTCAATTCTTTAAAGAAGGTATCCGAATGTGTGAGTTTTCTTGAAGAAATATAGTGAAAAAGTGTGCTGAAAGTGCAGTTTCTACGCGCTAAAAAATTCATAACTTGAAGATCGTGACTCGTTTTGAACTCGTTCTGGTGGCCAAAATTCCGTCTTGACATTATCTACGTTTTCATCTCTCACGGCTGGAAGCCAATTTCGATCAGAAGGTCTTCAAAAATGTGGATTTATCAGGTATTTTCGTGTAGAAAATTTGTGACAGAAGTTTATTTGCGTCATGTTCAAAAAATCATAACTTGGTCGATTTTCATCGTATCGAGCTGGTTCTGGCGCCAAAATTTCACAAATTGAGTTGGCTACATTTTCACAGAAGGTATTGAGTTCAAACGGTATTCAAAAGGCCTTCGTTTTTTGCTCAGAGTGCGTGACACGCTGAAAATCCTGAATGCTGAATAATATTTCAGCTGGGCCGAAACTTCGAAAATTCATAACTCGGTCAATTTTTATCGGATTGGGCTCATATTTTTACACAAGGTCCCTGACTCATAGATCTACAACTTTGCTTCAAAAGTCGAGACCAAATTATGCACCGATCAATACCAGTTTTTTATTGAAGAACGTGTCAGAGTCGACACTAGAGCCTAAAATAAGTTTGTCTGAGCTGAAACTTCAAAAATTCATAACTAATTCACCGTTTATCCGATTGAGTCGATTTTCGGACAGGAGTTAGTTCTCGATGTCATCTACATTTTGTTTTCACATTTCAACTTCAAAAAATGCACTTAAGTCCCTGCGATTTAGCCTGGAAAGTGACGAATTCAAGTGAATATTGGAGGCCCAATTGCACATTCAAAGCCCATTTGCTTTACCCTAATTTCCATTATATAATCACTTTCTTTTCACACAAACCAGAGAGGAGAAAAGGAGAGGAGAAAAGAGGAAAAAAAACCTTGCCACAACACTGTTGGAATATCAAACTCTCTCAAGAACCCTAAAAACCTTGAAATCCTTATTATAAATCCCTCTCTCACTACAAACAAGCCATCTCAGTTACAAACCAACATCTTATTACTTCTTCAGTAAGGGTAAGGCTGGCTTGATCTCCATGATCTAAAGGGCATAAAAGCATTCATGTCACTACTTTTCCAGTAAGGGTAAGGTTGATTTGATCTCCATGATCAAAAGGGTATAATCATTCATACATGCCATATTGTGCCTAAACATTAAATTTCTTCATATATTGGCTTTATTTGCATTTTATGATTTTATTTGATGTGTTTGTGAGATTCAATACTGCAGATTTAGACAGGATCCCAGGCAGGTTCATTAAGGAACGTTGAGGCCAAAAGCCAAATGGCCAAAAGCCAAAAGCCAAATGGCCAGACTAGAAAAACTTATGCATGACACCAATACATGGCGAGACAGACATTAAGCCAGAGATTAAGGGAACGTTGAAGCCAGAACACAAATGGCCAAAAGCCAAAAGCCAAAAGCCAATTGGCCAAAGTAGAACAACTTATGCATGAAACTCAATCCAATGGCCAAAGAATGCAGACCACGGTACTCAGGAGTCAATACTTCAAAAAACCTCCCCTTGGGCCAGACAACCCCTATGGTTTGCTCAATTTTTAATTTTTATTTGTTTTTCCTTTTTATTCTTTTAATTGTTTTTAATTGTTTTCTTTTAATTCCATAAAATAATTTTCATAATAAATATAAAATACAGAAAATCAAAAAAATGTTTATTTTATTAATATTAATTTTACTATTATTATTTTTGTAAATAAACTTTAAACAATTAATTAGATTAATTTAGGTTTCAAAACTTTAATATTTTTCTTAATAAATTAAATATGTAGAAATTAGGTTTTTTTAACTTTTTCATCATTTTTTTTAATAAATAATTCTCTCATCATTATTATTATTATTAATTACTAATTTATTTTGTAAATAAACATGTACATAAACTCTTTAGTAAATTAAGTTAAACTTTAACATTTTTCTCAAATAATTAAAAATAACTTAGAATTAGGGTTCTTTTAATTTTAATTTTAATTTTCTTATTTCATAAATACAAAAAAAACCTAAAAAACACTTCTTTTATTTCAATAAATAATTAATTAATTTTTAATTTCAATTTAACTTCAAAAGGGTCCAACGCCCTCGTTTTCAATTTTAATTCAATTCGCGCATTTTATTTTATTTCTTATAATATTAATGTAATTCTCCCAAAGCCTTGTAAACTCGGACATTTTATTTCTCGCACTTTATTTTATTTCTTTATTTACTTTCCGTCAAATCGGGTCCTGGATTTTAAATTTGGCGATGTGGACCCGCGCCTTTGTAATAGTTTAGAACTTTCAATTTCCGCATCTTTTTAACTGTTAATAAATGCATGCAAGAATGAATGACTAAAATAAAAACAAACGCATAGATCACAATGAACATGACAAGACAAATATCAATGAAAATGACACACAATTCGCACACACCACCCCTAGGGTACGCCTCACTGTTGCCTTGCCTCGAAAGGTGATCGTCGAGTAGAGGATGTCTTAGTAAGTCCTCATGATCCGAGAACCTGGCATGAGGGTAGCTTCTAAGGTGTCTTCCCATTGCTCTGGTGATCACCATGTCCCGAACCTCGAATTGACCCGAACACCTCCAACGGTGGTGCTACCTACCTCTCAATGGTGGGATGGCACTACTTTAAAGGACATTTACACAGACGAATTCCTTAGGGTAGGTAGACGACTCTAGATACTTGCTCTAATTTCAAAACAAATCAAAAACACTTTTCACACCGACACCTTTTCAAAAAGCTTTCGAAAGCAATTTTTCAAACACTCTTGAGGACTGATACAAGAGTCGAACTAAAACTTTCAAAGAAACTTTTTTAAACCCACATTGAAAAGCAAACAAAACACTTTTGAAAACACAATGAGCAAGTATCTAAGAGCCCATGGATAACCATGGATAGAAAGGGTGCTAACACCTTCCCTTTCTATAACCTACCTCCCGAACCGAGAGCAATCTCTTTAAGGAATTTTTCTGTGCTTTTGTCCTTTCCATTTGGAGAAAATAAAAGACGGTGGCGACTCTTGCTTCCGCGACATTTCGCAAACCAGCGTTAAATAGTCAGTTCCAGATCCACCGATCACAGAACTGGCGACTCTGCTGGGGATAAAACTTAAAGTGAGGTGTACCTTAGGGCTAGGTCATAACTATGTTTTCAATTGTCTTCTTTGCTTGCTTTACTATTGTGGGTTGTATCGGAGTTACATAGATCCTAACCCGGATCTGGGGATACCCTGTTTAGGTAGCATAAGCTGTGAGGGACCTGTCCGGCGTATACCGACATGGGTGAAGCAGTGGCTACGTTGGTGTGGCGCCTTGGTCTGTACCGATATCCCTCGTGTTGAAATGGGGAGAATATGGGTCTTCCAAGGAGTCATTAAGCACCAATAGACCTTAGAACCTTAAATGACCCAACTTGGCCATTAGAACAGTAGCAGTATGCTACGCCCATTGAGGCTAAACTCTCGTAATGGTTCTGGCCGCAAGAAAAGATTGCGATGCTGGAGTTATGACCGATTGAGGGTAGTCAATGATATTGGGATCCTCTAAGAACCCGGTTACTTTGATAGGACAGGTTGAACCCACCAACTTCAAGAGGGTAATACCTAGACCTCATGCTGGCCTAAACTCTAAGGACTTCTCTTGTGTGACTTGCGTGCCTTCGTACTTGACTACTTGCATGCTTGTTATCTATCTGACACATGAACTACTTGCAGGTTCTGTTTATAGTCCTTAATTGGGACTCATGACAGGTTTTACTTGAGTTTCTTGCAGGTTTTGGTTTGCAGTCCTTAATTGGGACTCATAACAGGGTTACTTACATTACCCCCATGCATAGCATAACATCATACCATTGCATACATCCTGCATAAGGACTAACCCATTTCAAGGATCTCAAGGGTCTGTGATGCAGGTCATGATGAATCAAACATCTAGCAAGGGGCAAAGAGGATTTATTTTCCTCTAGCCAAGGTTGTCAGGGGCTATGACCCACTTGATATGGTGAGCTCTGACTCTTGAAGAAGGTTCCCCTAACCAAGGCTGCTTGGAAATCAAAACCAGACATGATGACTAAAGTCAGGGGCTATGACCCACTGGATATGGTGAGCCTTTGACCTTGAAGAAGGACTCTCAACAACGTGCAGTTCCTTCAATCAAGCTACCGAATCCAAATGCTAACAATTTTCTTGTTTACCCCGCGGGATCCTTGAAAACATTGCATGCATGTCATACACATCATTACATAACAGGTATCTTTGTTGCAGGTCACTTACCTTTCTCGCTGTTTATTTCAGCAATGGCCTTCCACCCAGATAACCAGGACCTTCTCGCTCAAGAGACTCAGCTCAGGGAGATCCTCCTGAATCTATCCAAGGGGCAGGAGGAGCTAAGGACACTTCTCATGGAGACCTTTGTTAGAAACAGTGCTGAGGGTGAAAGGCTGAAACACCTACAAGCTGAGGTGGATGCATTGAAAGCCCAAATGCTGAGGCAGGTGACTGCTATTCAAGGGTTAGCTCAAAGACAAGACGATCTCTGGTTTCTCGTCAACCAACTGCTTCAGGGTAACCAGCTGGGGC
The DNA here is from genome assembly GCA_948472305.1 of Vicia faba. NCBI lineage: Eukaryota > Viridiplantae > Streptophyta > Magnoliopsida > Fabales > Fabaceae > Vicia > Vicia faba. The sequence continues at coordinate 316,013,039 of OX451738.1, read as the reverse complement.
AAAAGTCTAAGGGTAAAAAGCCAGTCATCGTTCAACCACCTTTGAGACAAGGAGGTAAGGGGAGAGCTCCTCAGATAGCTCCAGTGTCACAAATTCAACATCACAACCAACAAAAGAGCGAAAGGAGGCAGTTCACTCGGCTCAGCATGACCTTATCCCAGATATTGCCACAGTTGCTGGAGGCCAAGCTGGTAACTCTAAAAGAGGCTCCAAAGTTTCAAAATACAACGTCACCAAAGTATAACCCCAACGCTCGCTGCGCTTATCATTCTGATAGCCCGGGGCATGATACAAATGAATGTTGGGCTCTGAAGAACAAGATCCAGGACCTGATTGATGAAGGGGCATTGGAGTTCACACAAGATGGTCAGGCTGAATTTTTCTACCATCCCTCCAAGACTCACCAGCTGAAGTAACAGGCCCTGAGAAGAGAAAACTTTTGTTCATTCGAATGTTCAAGTTGTAATTTTCTTTTGTTCAAACATTTACTCATTGTTAAACATTGTTATTTCATTAGTGCATCGCATATGTCTGTTTTGAAGCAATATATTCGTATTCACTATACGCAAATTATTTTCATATTTTTTCTGATGATCAACTCTCATTAATTCTAAGCCTCTTGAGGGAGGATGACGAAAACGATACCACGATCTTTACAGTATGCTTTTGAACAGACCCCGCTGATGAGGTACAGGCATTGTTTCAATCCCTAAACACTGGAGTTATAAGGAAGATAATCCCTCGTCAACCCCTCTGAGCCAAAGAAGTAGGAGTTTTTCTTTTCGAAAATTAAAACCCTTAGTCACAACCTGGGGCAGGGTAGTCTCTCAGTTGATCCAAGTGCATAACGAATGGCACCAAAGAGATCCTTACGAAAAAAGAAAGACAGTGATGGTTCCGAACAATCAATAAGGACAGGCAATCATTACCAAAATCAAATAAAAAGCCCAAGAAGTCAAAACCTATAAAAAGGGACTTATGAAACTGGGGCATCCCGCTGACTGTAATTCCAAAAAAGGGAAACAGTTCATGCAAAAAGAAAGGGATAACAAAAATCAAGAAAGAGGTCTCACAAACCCTCAACAAAAGCAAAAATGACTGTCTAGTCAGAATAAATTATCAGCATCCGAATCATCACCGGAAAATCAAAGCAAAGACTCAAACAAGGTCTAACGTATGATCAACTGAGTTTAGGTTTGGAGAACATCACGAAGAGCGGGTGGGTACAAATAATTTGAGCCTTTATCCTTTGTTTCTTAAACCGTGAACCAAGCCACGTTATAACCCTTAAAAGTCATAGCTGAAGCATGGGTTAGTTCGAAAGCATACTGTTACGAAAGGTATCCTGACTCCTGAAGGCCTACGGTAAATACGGAGTTGACATCACGTTTTACAAACATTCATTTGTTTTATGAAAAAAAAATGCATTTTCAAAATCTTCAAGACAGACATAGGCTTTGCATTTTTTAACATAACTTTGTTTGCATATGACTTTTTGTTTGAACAGCAGGGAAATTCGCATAATGAAAGTCTAATGAACAAAAGTATCTCTAATCAAGGGGCATGGCATGACTATTGTCCATCATCTGGGGCAGTTAAGTCAAGATTCGGAGAATCTCTCAAAAAAGCCTATCAGCCTGGGGCAGATCTCCGCCTGAGTCACTTGGGGTATCTCAAACAACGAATCTTGCCTGATCAAACATCTTCTGGTGGCATGACAACACACTTCTAACAGGGGCAACTCCCTACTTTCCGAGAACGGACATAGTCGAAAAAATACTACGCATAATCAAAGACCCGCTAGGTTGACATACCTAGGCAAAAATAAGGGCTTCCCGGCGAACCAAAAGGGTTCGGGCAAAATGAGGGATGAAATGAAAAATCTGTACACCCGGCAAGTCGAAAACCTGAAAAGGCGGCTTGGGCAAAAATGGGTATCCCGGTGGGCTGAAAACCCGAAAGGGCAGTCTAGGCAAAAGTTAGGGATCAAAGCGTACGACTATGTCCTGTCATCTTATCACCTGCCTACCAGAAGAAGGTTTGCTCATCAACAACTATCAGCACCTCACAGGTCTTTCTCTCATACCTCAGAAACAGGGGCAATAAAGAGTTGTCCAAGCGATCTAGTTGTTCTGTCCTCCAAAGTATCAAGGTAGATTCAGCTAAAGAACATGACCAGATATCCTCAATCCCCCAGAGAGTAAGTCAGCAGTCAGTACACTCTTCTTCAAACAAAGTTATCAAATCTTAAGGAAGTTGAGTATCCTCCCGCAGATATCAATATTCCCCAGCAGCGTACATATTCTTAACAAGCATCCCCGGCAGTCTTGGTCTAAAGATTATTCCCCGGCGGCATATCAAATATTCAAAGGAATCACTTCCCAGCATATCAAAACTTCCCCAGAAAGTCCAATCCAGTTTCCCAAGGAAAGTTGGAGTCCATCTCCCCCAAGCAACAAGCATATCCCCAGTAGATTCTGGAAGCTTATCCCCTCGCAGAATGCGAACGCATCGTTCGGCTTGATTTAAAGAGTTATTTCCTTAACAGGATATAACTGGGTTATCCTCAGCCAAAAGCCACGGAAAGAGCGTCATCGACGGAGCCTTCCTATCCCCAGCAAAGTCTATTAATACTTCCAATACAACAAAGATATCCTCAGCGAGTCATTCTCAACAATTCAGCAAAGCATCTCTATCCCCACAGAGTATCACTCCCCAGCATGGTCGCTAGAGTATTTTTCTCCCCGCAGAATCTTCCACTCGCCTAGTTTATTCCCCAACGGAGTTATCTTCTCCTACCGGTATTCTTGCAGTTATCATCCCCAGCAGGAGTAAAAGCTTATTCTTCAACATCAGCCCAGGATATGACTTCCCGGCACCCGTCAAGGATTTACTTTCCTAGACGGAAACATACATTCATAAAACATCACATACATCATTATAGCATGCATAGACGCATTATATCATACAAATCTCATTTATATTGAGAACATCATTGCTTGAGCCATATCATGCATCGCATATGACTGACCTTTACCTTTCAGGAAAGATGCAGTTGAAATTCTCAATCGTATTTCAAGACCTAGACCGGTTCAGTTAATCGACTTCGAAGATCTCTTATCCAGTCCAAGGCCTTCTTTAGTCCATCTAAATCGACTCCCAACAGATTTTTCTAATAAAGACTCAATAGAAGTTATTTCAGACGTTTCCCTCTCCGACGATGAGTGTGAGGTGATAGTCTCCTATGGTTCCCTCTCCGACGGTGTGTAAGGTGGTAAGTCCTTTTCAGATGTTTCCCTCTCTGACGATGAGTGTGAGGTGATAGTCTCCTATGGTTCCCTCTCCGACGGTGTGTGAGGTGGTAAGTCCTTTTCAGACGTTTCCCTCTCCGACGATGAGTGTGAGGTGATAGTCTCCTATGGTTCCCTCTCCGACGGTGTGTGAGGTGGTAAGTCCTTTTCAGATGTTTCCCTCTCTGACGATGAGTGTGAGGTGATAGTCTCTTATGGTTCCCTCTCCGACGGTGTGTGAGGTGGTAAGTCCTTTTCAGAGGTTTCCCTCTCCGACGGTGAGTGAGGTGATCATTCCTTTCAGATTATAATTGCCTATGGTTCTCTTCCCAATACTGCGAAGATAATAATTCCCATCAAGATTTTCTCAACGAGCGTTGTTGAAGATAAAATCACCCAAGGTTCTCTTACCATTCATGCTAAGGCAGTAACCATCCCTGGTTCATTCATCGCTGTTTGAAGCTCCAGACTCAGCTCCTGTAACCAGTCAGGACACATCTATACCAAGCATCTGAAAACCAGCTCCTGCAACGTGTCAGGTACTCATTTGTTCTTTTGCAGGTATGCAGGTTCTCGCTAAGGAATCTCCTACGCAATCAACATCCAGATGGCATCTATAAGCCCATCATCCTATCCAGCAACCTCTAAATGGCATCTATAAGCCCATTCCACCGCACTGCTACTATGTGAGCGCAAATTTCTGGGCACTCTAGTGTTCAATCATCTTCCCCCCTCGGATTACGAAAGGCACGTCAGCCAATCTGCATCCTCAGGTCTAAGAAGATTGAACAGGGGCAACTGTTGTACCCCAAAATTTGCCCTCCCATATTTCTCAAAACATTTCAAGAAAATTCACAAGTCCAACCCGGCGCGTTATATTCAGGTGTTCTTTCGCCAAAATATCTCTGATAACATATTCTCGAATTCAGGTTCGGCTCAAGAGTCAATTCTTTAAAGAAGGTAACCGAATGTGTGAGTTTTCTTGAAGAAATATAGTGAAAAAGTGTGCTGAAAGTGCAGTTTCTACGCGCTAAAAAATTCATAACTTGAAGATCGTGACTCGTTTTGAACCCGTTCTGGTGGCCAAAATTCCGTCTTGACATTATCTACGTTTTCATCTCTCACGGCTGGAAGCCAATTTCGATCAGAAGGTCTTCAAAAATGTGGATTTATCAGGTATTTTCGTGTAGAAAATTTGTGACAGAAGTTTATTTGCGTCATGTTCAAAAAATCATAACTTGGTCGATTTTCATCGTATCGAGCTGGTTCTGGCGCCAAAATTTCACAAATTGAGTTGGCTACATTTTCACAGAAGGTATTGAGTTCAAACGGTATTTAAAAGGCCTTCGTTTTTTGCTCAGAGTGCGTGACACGCTGAAAATCCTGAATGCTGAATATTATTTCAGCTGGGCCGAAACTTCGAAAATTCATAACTCGGTCAATTTTTATCGGATTGGGCTCATATTTTTACACAAGGTCCCTGACTCATAGATCTACAACTTTGCTTCAAAAGTCGAGACCAAATTATGCACCGATCAATACCAGTTTTTTATTGAAGAACGTGTCAGAGTCGACACTAGAGCCCAAAATAAGTTTGTCTGAGCTGAAACTTCAAAAATTCATAACTAATTCACCGTTTATCCGATTGAGTCGATTTTCGGACAGGAGTTAGTTCTCGATGTCATCTACATTTTGTTTTCACATTTCAACTTCAAAAAATGCACTTAAGTCCCTGCGATTTAGCCTGGAAAGTGACGAATTCAAGTGAATATTGGAGGCCCAATTGCACATTCAAAGCCCATTTGCTTTACCCTAATTTCCATTATATAATCACTTTCTTTTCACACAAACCAGAGAGGAGAAAAGGAGAGGAGAAAAGAGGAAAAAAAACCTTACCACAACACTGTTGGAATATCAAACTCTCTCAAGAACCCTAAAAACCTTGAAATCCTTATTATAAATCCCTCTCTCACTACAAACAAGCCATCTCAGTTACAAACCAACATCTTATTACTTCTTCAGTAAGGGTAAGGCTGGCTTGATCTCCATGATCTAAAGGGCATAAAAGCATTCATGTCACTACTTTTTCAGTAAGGGTAAGGTTGATTTGATCTCCATGATCAAAAGGGTATAATCATTCATACATGCCATATTGTGCCTAAACATTAAATTTCTTCATATATTGGCTTTATTTGCATTTTATGATTTTATTTGATGTGTTTGTGAGATTCAATACTGCAGATTTAGACAGGATCCCAGGCAGGTTCATTAAGGAACGTTGAGGCCAAAAGCCAAATGGCCAAAAGCCAAAAGCCAAATGGCCAGACTAGAAAAACTTATGCATGACACCAATACATGGCGAGACAGACATTAAGCCAGAGATTAAGGGAACGTTGAAGCCAGAACACAAATGGCCAAAAGCCAAAAGCCAAAAGCCAATTGGCCAAAGTAGAACAACTTATGCATGAAACTCAATCCAATGGCCAAAGAATGCAGACCACGGTACTCAGGAGTCAATACTTCAAAAAACCTCCCCTTGGGCCAGACACCCCCTATGGTTTGCTCAATTTTTAATTTTTATTTGTTTTTCCTTTTTATTCTTTTAATTGTTTTTAATTGTTTTCTTTTAATTCCATAAAATAATTTTCATAATAAATATAAAATACAGAAAATCAAAAAAATGTTTATTTTATTAATATTAATTTTACTATTATTATTTTTGTAAATAAACTTTAAACAATTAATTAGATTAATTTAGGTTTCAAAACTTTAATATTTTTCTTAATAAATTAAATATGTAGAAATTAGGTTTTTTTAACTTTTTCATCATTTTTTTTAATAAATAATTCTCTCATCATTATTATTATTATTAATTACTAATTTATTTTGTAAATAAACATGTACATAAACTCTTTAGTAAATTAAGTTAAACTTTAACATTTTTCTCAAATAATTAAAAATAACTTAGAATTAGGGTTCTTTTAATTTTAATTTTAATTTTCTTATTTCATAAATACAAAAAAAACCTAAAAAACACTTCTTTTATTTCAATAAATAATTAATTAATTTTTAATTTCAATTTAACTTCAAAAGGGTCCAACGCCCTCGTTTTCAATTTAATTCAATTCGCGCATTTTATTTTATTTCTTATAATATTAATGTAATTCTCCCAAAGCCTTGTAAACTCGGACATTTTATTTCTCGCACTTTATTTTATTTCTTTATTTACTTTCCGTCAAATCGGGTCCTGGATTTTAAATTTGGCGATGTGGACCCGCGCCTTTGTAATAGTTTAGAACTTTCAATTTCCGCATCTTTTTAACTGTTAATAAATGCATGCAAGAATGAATGACTAAAATAAAAACAAACGCATAGATCACAATGAACATGACAAGACAAATATCAATGAAAATGACACACAATTCGCACACACCACCCCTAGGGTACGCCTCACTGTTGCCTTGCCTCGAAAGGTGATCGTCGAGTAGAGGATGTCTTAGTAAGTCCTCATGATCCGAGAACCTGGCATGAGGGTAGCTTCTAAGGTGTCTTCCCATTGCTCTGGTGATCACCATGTCCCGAACCTCGAATTGACCCGAACACCTCCAACGGTGGTGCTACCTACCTCTCAATGGTGGGATGGCACTACTTTAAAGGACATTTACACAGACGAATTCCTTAGGGTAGGTAGACGACTCTAGATACTTGCTCTAATTTCAAAACAAATCAAAAACACTTTTCACACCGACACCTTTTCAAAAAGCTTTCGAAAGCAATTTTTCAAACACTCTTGAGGACTGATACAAGAGTCGAACTGAAACTTTCAAAGAAACTTTTTTAAACCCACATTGAAAAGCAAACAAAACACTTTTGAAAACACAATGAGCAAGTATCTAAGGGCCCATGGATAACCATGGATAGAAAGGGTGCTAACACCTTCCCTTTCTATAACCTACCTCCCGAACCGAGAGCAATCTCTTTAAGGAATTTTTCTGTGCTTTTGTCCTTTCCATTTGGAGAAAATAAAAGACGGTGGCGACTCTTGCTTCCGCGACATTTCGCGAACCAGCGTTAAACAGTCAGTTCCAGATCCACCGATCACAGGGGTAAGTTATGAAAAGGGAAGGTGTTAGAACCCTTTTCATCTGTAGTTAACTACGGGCTCTTAATCGCTAGCTCACTTTAAAAACTTGCTTTGTGTATGTAATTTGAAAATATTTTGAAAAGCTTATGTAAGGCCAACTTTGTAATGATTCTTGTATCAATCCTCAAGAATGCGTACAAAGTGTTTTAGAAAATATTTTGAAAGTGTGATGTGTGAAAAAATGTTTTGAGAAACATTTTGAGCGAGCGGTTAATAGTTCTTACCCACTCAAGGTCATTCTTGTTATTTTCCTTCTCCATTAGAGATAGTATTTACCATTAATTGGTAGGTAATCTCATCTATTGGATTTAAAGAGACAGTCGAAGGGTCATCGTATGGTCATTGAAGGTAACATATAGAGATACTTTAGCAACTTATCGAAAGGACTAGATCATTTTTCATAGGCAACATCGAAGGGTCATCGAGGTACTATGATCTTTATTTGAAGGGACTTTGTTAAAGTATCCCTATTTCGAGGGACATCACCATGTATTCGTAAGGCAACAAAGAGAGGTTACCCTAGAGGTGCAAAGTGTAAATAGTATGTTTAGTTCAGTTGTTTTTCTTTGTATTAGGGTTATCTAACGATTGTTTATTAGTCTTTCCATACAATCCTAATTACTAGCAATTATAAAGTACACGGTAAGTAAAGGTGTATAAAGTAAAATTCGCATGCTATTACATGGCTTTGGGACAGTTACATAATAAATGTGAGAATTTAAACCTATAACTATTACAACCTCAGAGCAGATACAAAATAGGAAAAAATGCGGGAAGTAAATCTAAGTTATTACAATACGAATAATGCGACCTATACATTTATCTAAGAATTTTAAATAGAAAAGAAAAAAAAGGTTTTGAAAAAGAGGAGAAAATATTTTATTGTTTTAGAAAATAATTTTAAATGATAAAAAATAATTAATAAATCCTAAAATCTCTAATTGATATTAATATTTTTTTAAAAAGTGGTTTAATTACTTTAATTAATTAATAAAAAGTCAAAATTTAATTGTTAAAAAAAACCTATCCCTAATTTAATAGTATTAGAAAAAGTATTAGGTTAATTGATTGCTTTTTTAAATATTTAGGGTTTAATTAAAATTAGGGTTAATAGTTGAAAAGAAAAGAAAATAGGGTTAGAGAAAAAAAAGAAGAAAAATAATTGTATGGGGTGGGTGTTTAACCCACACCCCTGGCTTCACAAACTGCACTCTTTTCCACTAGACCAAGCACTTGTTGGTCTTATAAACACAGGCGCGTTGCATAATATATCAAACCTGCAGAAATTGGAAAATAGCAAGAAAAATTTGTAAAAGGCAGGGATCAAACACACGCCCTTGTGTATCAATGTCTTATCGCGCGCGTCATTGCCACTGGGGTGGCAGTTTGATCCATGAATATAATCAAATGAAACAAAAATAATATCAACGAAATCAGAGATACCGGAGAAGCGCCAGAGCCCTAGCCCCGGTCGTCTTCTCCGGTGGGACATTTCACTCCACCTGTAAAATAACACGCGTTAGTGGTCAAATAGAACCCTACCCCCCTAATTTGAGGGTTGCGAATTCAATGGTGGCCTTAGTTTTGGATGAATAATCACGTACAAAGAGATATAAAGAAATTAATGCAAAACGACACGATTATGGCAATGGACTATTATGGTGTTATGGGACTCATGTGATGGTTCAAAATTGTCCTATTATATCTCAGGAACACATTAGTATGGTTAATTTTGATCAAAACATGATAAAAATAAAAATACGAATTAAAAAAAAATGCAAATCGGTGATGTTTGGATGCACGTTACAGACACTTTTGATCATCAAGAATGATCCAATCTTACGCTATAACACCTTAGGGACGATTTGCAGTGGATGGCTTGCCTTGGAAAGGGACGGAAATAAGGTTTCAAGTTTTCCCTACTTTGAGAAATTTTGAGGTTTTGGGGAGAGTATTCTTGCAAGGTTTTTTCGTGTCCTTGAGTCTGAACATGAATGGTATATATATAGGAAGAGATTAGGCAAAAAAGAGTGGGTTTGGACCTTGTATGAAACAATCTTTGATTCTTGTTTGAAAATAGAATTTGAATAAGACAAAACATGTGGATTTGTTTTGAAAATCACTCCCACACGGTTTGTACCATATCTTGGGCCTCCAAAAGATTTGAAACAAAAACCTTTTATGCTTTATGCCTCTATTTACTTGATTTAATTTGCATTTAAATGAATAAAAATTCAATAAAAGAAATAAAAATTATAAAAAATATGTGAATTGCTTTGGGGGTCCTATAACATGTCATGAGCACGTTTGAACTTCAAAAATTAAGCCCATTAGTCCAAAAGCCCAAATTTGTTCAATTGAGATTTCATGCAATTTCACAAAATTACCCAACTTGTGCAACTCATAACTTGCTCAATTTTTATCATATGAAGGTGATCTTAGACTTTTTGGAAAGCTCAAGATGTCCCTTACAACTCGCATGTTAATCATTTTTTCATTTGAATATTTTATCTTGATGTAAATTGCTTTGACAAAAAGTGTCTTTTTGTTGACTTTTAAAATGACCTATAATGTTTTGGCCCATATCTCTTAAATGAATCATTTTTGGGCCTCAAGCTTAGAGATACAAAGTTGTAGAGAATTGATTTTTTTTTAAAATGAACTTTCGTTGAGAATTTTCTAATGAGGCATGTAAAAGTTATGCTTGGTCAAAGTTTAGTTGACTTCTACTAAAGAAAACCCTAACTTAGCAACTTTTGACTTTTGATGAATCTTAAGTTTTCTTGAGGAGTTATGATCAACCCTTGGTCAAATGATGAATGGCGACTTCAAAATGATGATGTTGACAAAAAATCTTGAGGTTTGACTATAAGTTTACCACAATTGACTTTTTGTCCAATATATTTGATTTTCAATCATCTGAGCAATTGACTATGCAAATTATTGATGTAAGGCTTGATACATGTCATGACGATTCTTTGAAGCATACGAGGAGCCATGGAACTTAATTGAGGCATCAGAAGTCCAATTTTATCTGAGAAAACCAAAACCCTAGGGTTAGACCACTGCTTAGGAGGAGGACTCGTCTGATCATTCTTGAGTAGTCTTGAATACTTGATAACCTTAGGAGCATGAGTAAGTATTTTGAGAACGAGAGGCAAATTTTTTGGGTACAACAGGCACACATGATCCTGATGGTGCAAAGGTGTGGCTCATAAATATCTAGAAGATCTTCGAGTGATGGCTTGCTCAGAGGAGCAAAAGGTGCAATTTGGTACCCACATGCTAGAAGCGGAAGCAAGAGACTAGTGGGATAACGCACGAAAGAGGATGGAGATTTTAGGTGCTTAGATCAATTGGGATGTTTTTAGAGCTGCATTCTTGGAGAATTACTTTCCTGAAGATATGTGTGGTATTGTACCCCAATTTTTCCCCTAAGATTCCTCTATCATCTCATATCAACTCAATCACAACAAGATCACACTAGGTTTTGGTTCTTCTCCCTATCCTTAGGTTTGCTCACGAGGAATCACCAAGCACCTTTATTTGTATATTGTGATCATAATTGTTTTGTATTGATTAAATTTTAAACTAACAAATGCAATGGATGTTTGCTCTAGTTTATCATACTATATGTGAGGGTACAACATATTTCATCAAGTTGATTTATAGGTTCATGAGTTTATTTACATGCCTTCTTCAACAAAGCTTCATTGAGATTCAAGCTTCATCATTGAATATGCTTTAAAGTGACATCATGATAAGGCCTACTATGATTCTTCATGCTTCAATTTGTCAAATAAAGTCAAAAGATACAAGGGTTGATTGAAGAAGTTTGACCTAATTGGATAAAAATTCTTGATTCCTTGACCACAAGTGTATAACTCTTTCAATTCTTAATATTTGGAAGTGGTTATTGTTGCTATGGTTTCTTATTATAATCCTCAACAACCTCTACTCACATGGAAAAAGTTATTGTGCAAGAAAGTTTGTCAAAATTGAAAAGGGTTTCCAAGTCATGTTGGTGCTTTAGGAGCCAGGGTTTTGGATTCCTAAGAGCTAAATCTTGCTCATCATTTGATATTTTGGGTGATTCCAAAGAAATTCTTATCTTTAAAGGGTTATAAAATAATAAACACAAGTGTTTCAAGAAAATTTGGTGTGGAAGATTCTTAATGATTGAGAAAGATTACAAGTCCTCTAGATAGGCCATCAAATTCCCTTATGTGACTTCAAAAGATCATAACTTAGTCAATTCTTATCTCCTTGAGTCCATTCTTTATCCATAATGATTTTAAGGATGTGAACTTCGACTCCTCTTTTATGTGCAAAGCTTGTAAATGAGTGGAAGATGCCCTAAGAACTCAAAAGATTATAGGTCACCTCATGAATTTTCACAAATTTTACAAGGCCATAACTTTTTCAATACTTGGTATTTTTGAAGGATTCAAGTTGCATACTGCTCTTTTAGATGTTCACTTCAAGCTAGCATCAATGACCAAACTCAATTTTGAAATAAGGTCTTGTTTGAACTCAAAACATTATAGGTCACTTTTGAAGAAAAACTTAGAATTTTTCTAAGTACAAAAAGTCAGCATCTTTTTCTCAACTTTGACTCATCACAACTCCTATCTCAACTATCCAATTTATCTCATTCTTTGCACATTATAAAGTTTGTGACCTTATCTTTCAATTTCTTCAAGAATCATTCCATAAGACCCCTTGAGTTGTGAACACCATGGATTCAAAGTAGGTAACTTGGAAATGAATATTTCTCCAAAGTCAGAATTTGAAATCCATATTGTGCCCTCTAAACACAGTTTTCACGCATTTTTGCTTCTAATCATGTTTAGCAACATTCAAAAAGCTTTTGGCATCATAAAACACATGATTTGGCTGAGTTTTTATGCTAAACAAGTCACACATTATTCATGCTTCAGCCTCACACGAATTCACTCAATTACACTCTCATTTGCACGCTTAAGCATTGCCCCGTCCTCTCCTATAAATAAGATGCATATTCCACCTATTTTCACAAATTTTTGATAGCCAATTGAACCATGTTCATATCTCACATGAACTCTGAATTTGAATTTCTGATGTCTTGCATTCTCACTCCAAAACACCAAAAGCTCCATTAAGTTAGCTTCATTTAACTTCTCTGAAGCTAACCATATTCTTACCTTCAATAATTGTGACCTATATTGATCTACAGGAGTTCAGTTTCAGAGCCATCTTTTGCTACTTCGTTTAGGTAGATTTCTTGATCAAATCAATCCAAATAAAAGACTAATCTACTCTCTTCATCCTTCTGATTCTCATGCTTTTTACAATTTTCAATTTCGTTGAAATTTGAGTGAGATATTCCAGAATTTCGTGCTCGCTATTATTTCTTCATTTTCTCAATTTAACCCTTGCTCAGTTTACATAAATTTGGCACGATGGTACTATTAGAATCGTCTTGAAGAGACGAATCTAATGGTACCTGTCTGGTTTGCTAATTTTATAGTTTGTGGAATTCGATTTGAGGTTGGCTGGAGGTTGAAGACGATGACATGTTCATCTTCAACCAATGGCGTTTAGCCACGTTATTTTTTTGAAACATATTTGGTGTTTCACATTACCATGCGCGCGTGTTGTGAGCCCTCGGATCTGATTACTTTAGTGAGTTAGACTCCATCCAACATGCTACATTTTAAGTTATTTTTATTTAATAAAAAATGATTAGGTGTGATATTCAATAAAGCCCATGACATGTAAAGTGCGCCAGATCCATTGGATCTGTTTACTAACGTATTTTGATAATGATCAGATGGCCCATATTTTTTTTGGTTTGTTATAATATTTTCGGATTTTTATTTTAATTGACTTAAACTTCAAAAAATCATAGAAAATTCATTTTTCACTCAAAATTTATGAAAATATTCACAAAAATATATTGAAATATTCTCTTTCCGATTTTTATTTTTTCATGATTTTATTTTCTTATTTGGTATTTTTCATAATTTTTCTTTTGTTTTAACTTGTTTTGATTATTTAAAATTAGTTTTGATATTTTTTAAATTCTAATTTTTTTTATAAAAATCACTATCCTTATTTCTGACTTTCTAAAAATTTTTCTAGAATTTTATTTTGACTTCTACTATTTTTTATCCTTTTTTCACTTATTTGAGTGATTTTAATTAATTTAAAAATAATTTTCTATTTTAAAAAAATTACCAAAAAAGTTATAAAAATATTTGAGGTCATTTTTTATTTTTCTATGGTTTCTTTTATTTTTCTTTGATACTTTGAATATAGTTTGCTATTTTACCTTTTATTTTCATTTTAAAAAACAATTTAGGAATCATTTTTTATTTTTATTTTATTCATTAAATGCAATTTTTTTTTAATATGTTCTGGCTATGTGTTTGTTGATCATAAACTTTATTAACATCATTGGATCTTGAGTGTTGAGTTTAACTCCACTAAAATGGATGGATGATTTTAATGATAGTTTTGATTAAAAAAATTTTGATTCAAATATTTCCCCTCCCTCTTCATCTTAACCCTTTCTCATTGTGTTACATGTTGTTAAAGGATGATCTACATATCATCTCTCCAAACATATGGCACATAGATTGCTATTGACCTGTCTCAAAATAGGTGCGACTTCTATATAAGTCCACTTACGATTGCTTAACATAGCGCTAAATTTTGTCCCGATTTGAGAAATGATCATTCGTGGCCCAAACATATGTTTGCAAGCCCAAGTATGTGTAATTTGAAACCTTTGATCTAATAACCTTGAGGTTCATTGTTATGAGGCTTTGGTCTTCTCAATCCTCTAATGAATCATCATAAATTTTGGTCTAAGTGAATCATTTAAACATCAGTGATCATTTGTAGTTGCCTTGAGAATTTGAAATGAATGATATACCTGACAAAAAACAAATGAAACTTGTTGTTGAGAGGCTTTGATTTTATCAATCTTCTAATGAGTTTTCAAATGCAAGTTACAAGATTTTCATTCAACTAAACTCTAATTTTTAACCCATTAACAATTGACTTTTTATTTTTGTGCTTTTATTTTAAGCACCATTTAATTTAGCATTTACATTTCATGATATTTTCGTCTTTGCTCACTTGAGCATTTATCTTTATGTTATTTTGTTTTGATCACTTCAGCTTTCATTTTCTTTTTTAAGATACTTAATAATCAACTTGAATAATAAAAAACTTTAATGGCACTTGGACTATTTGGTTACTATCCCTGACTTGATGGAGTTATGGACTTCTTGGACTTAGTATTAGAGACCTTGACCTACCTGGAGACCTTGGTGACTTCTATTGTTATTTTGTCTTGATTTCTTGGGGTTTACCCCAAGGCATTGGGTTGTTTGTTTTCTGTGTGCAGGTTATTCTGATTATATGCTTTGTCTGTGATTGGGAATTCATCTGTATACAGCCGTTACTATGCCCAATTTTTGTGAAGAGTTAATGCATTTGAAATTTGGTATTCTTAAGAGGTTTAGTATGTTTGTTTGCTTAGTTTCAATCCAAAGGATGGGAATTCTACATTGACTCTTTGTGTCAAGTGTTGGCTCCTTGTTGGTTAGATGGTTCTTTTTCCCTAGCTCTTACCTTATGATATAGGATAGTCCATTCATCTTCTCCCATCTTCTTTAATTTCAAAAATCTTCTCCCTCATTTTCAAAACTATTATTGTTTTCCAAACTTGAATCACTTTCACAATAAACTTGGACTTAGGTCCATGCATTTTTCAAAAAATATTTTTTTAATCAAATTTTAACCAACTTAATCATACTTTGACATTTTTTGTGAGAAGACTAAAAGTCAATCAACCTCATTCAAATCATTTTTCCACTTTGGCTTTTTACTTTAAAACTCTTTTTGTCAAAAGATCAGACTCTTGTCGATTCTTGTAGTGATGCAAGCTACTATACTTATACAATATATAGTGAAGTGAGATATTTTCCACTTGGGTGTTGAGTGAGGTTTTGTTGATTTTAAAATCCAAGCCATATCCTCCACTTTGAGATGATGCAAATTCTCCTTTCTCATAGTCGTGGGTAGTGAGTATGTTCTTCCACTCGGATACAATGATGATGTCTCGTCTCTTAAAATTAACCAACACACTTGTGTTTTAAAATTTTTAAAGGTGAACTACGAATACCCAGATCCCCTATTGCACGGAAGGTGGTACGTAGGCACTAAAGGTTCACAACCACGGCGGGTGCAAAAATTATAAAAAATACTTCTTTTCTCATCCCCACAATCTATTTTTGTATACGACATTTATAGCCAAAATACACAAATTTATGAAGAGGTTCCTACAGAGTACCATAGATGTTTAGGGGTGCTAATACCTTCCCTTTAAATATCCAACCCCCGAACTTAGATTCTCTCCCCCGCTCTTTGGGTTATTCGCTCTTTTCCCATTCCTTTGGAAACAATAAAGCACGGTGGTGGTTTTTATTTGATCTGTGTGAGTCAAGTTAATCCAATGGCTTAGTCTCAACATTTCTACTGCTACATGTGGCAATAAGGATATTGAATTCCTTGAGCTGAAACAAGGGAATTAGACTGTGGCTGAGTATGCTACCAGGTTTGAAGAGTTGTTGAAGTTATGTCCACATTATAATAATCCAGCAACTGAGGCATCTAAGTGTATCAAATTCAAGAATGGGCTGTATCCAGAGATTAAGCAAGTAATTTGATATAAGGAGATTCTCCAATTTCCTATACTAGTGAATAAGTGTAGGATCTATGATCAGGATACCAGAGCTAAATATTCCTTCTATAAGAGTTACAATGAGAAGAAAAGGAAGATCAAGGATCATGGTAAGCCATATAGTGCTCCTACTGACAAAGGGAAGTAGAAAGTTTCGGGTGAGAAGAATCCAAGTGGGGGAGGAGCTCTTGTTTTGGTCAAGTGTTTTAAGTGTGGTGAGCAAGGCCATCATGCTGATAGTTGCAAAAATAATGTGTTGAGATGTTACAAATATGGTAAGATGAGTCATCTTTCTTTTTAGTGCAAGAATGAAGGTCCGACTTTTTTCAACTGTGGTGAATAGAGACACATCAATACCTAGTTCCAAAAGCCGAATAATACTCCTACTCAGACTAATGGTGGAGTGTTTGCTTTGAATGTGTGATACGATGGGAGAACTGACTTGAGGTTTTGCGTTTGTGTTCGCAAATGTTTCGGTTGAGCAAGAGTCGCCACCGACTTTTTATTTTATCCTAAGGAAAGGCTAAAAATCATAGGAAAAACCTTTTGAGATGTTTTCTTGGGTTCGGGGAGTAGATTATAGAAAGGGAAGGTATTAGCACCCTTTCTATCCATGGTTATCCATGGGATCTTAGTTACTTGCTTAGATCACTTGCCTTTGCTTTTCAATTGTTTGAAATGGTGCTTTGTGTGTGTGGTTTTTGAAAATGTTTTGAAAAAGATGCCTTTGTCTAGGCAACCATGTAACAATTATTTACTCGAATGTTTTACAAAGGTGTTTGTCTTTTTGAAAAGATGTTTCAATGTTTTTGAAAGTTGTTTTGAAAGTTGTGTTGTGGAGTGTGTTTTGAAAGTAGGCAAGTGTGTTTTTCAAGTTTGATCAAGTAACTAAGAGTTGTCTACCCCTAAATTTCTCAAAGATCATTCCTTATGTTTTAACCCTTTTAACAGTGTTGTTTCACCATTGTATTTGGTGAACAACCTTGTGTTAGGATGTTAACGGGACGGGCGCGGGTCATCGTTTAGACCATAAATGCAATGGTGTCAAGTATCTTTGGCATTTTTTTCTTGAGGGACTTGATCATTTTTTAGGCAACTTGAGAAAGCGTCATCAAGGGACTATGATCATTTGATTTGTTTTTGTTTTGCCAAAGACACTCAACATGCAACATGGCCCATTTTTGAAGGCAACAAGTGGAGTAACCCTAGGGGTGAAAGTGTGATTGGTGTTGTCCATTTTCATGCTTTTTTGTCTTTGTATTAGTCAAGCTATTTGTTATTTGATTTGCATACAAACCCTAGGTCTATCATGGCATAATTTGAAAGCTTTTAAATGCGGAAATTTAAAGTCCTAAATTATTACAACATGATTATGGGGATGGGGGTACAAATGTTTGAATGGGGATATTTGACAAGAAATTAAATTCTACGCTATTACATCCATATCGAATATACAAATATTTAATTGTACAATGTAAAGTAAATACAATAAATATGCAAAATGTATTATGCACAAAAATGATTTTTTATGTATGTGAAAGTGTTTTTCAATGTAAAATAAAAACAAAAATAAAAGGTTCAAATTTTGAATATTTTATGGTTTAGGGCAAAACCCTAGTTTTTAAAATAAATAATATTTATTTATTAATTATATATAATATTTATATATTAATTTATACAAAAATAAAAAAGAAGTATATTGTAAAAAAAGAGTATTTTTTAATGTCATATATTAATAAAAATAAAAATGTATTATCTCTATATTTTTGCCCTAAATATCTAATAAAATATACAAGTATTTATATATTATATTAAATATACTAAATATATACAAGAATAAAATATTAATTATTTACCAAAAAAAGTATATTTTAGAAAATGTTTTCAAAATATAAACAAAAGATAATAACTGAAAAATATTTATTTTTGTATTATTTCTAGGGTTTTAAATAAAAAGGTTTTTATATTTATTTACATACATATATTAAATAAAACAAATAAATGCCAAATAAATGCAAAAAAGGGTGGAAAAATATTTTTGATATTTTTTTATATTTGAGCAAAAAATAATAAGTCAGAATCAAAAAGAAAAAATCAAAAATGATAAACATATCACACAATGGGCCAGGGGGTGTAGATTGGAAAAGGGGGTGCAAAAAGCAGGACTGACTCAGACCCAGCCCAAGCCAGTCATTTTCAACCTCCAGCTTTGTTTGAACAAGCAAAAACGCGCGTTTCCTAACTCCTGATTCCTGGACTTTCATGCAAAACTCATAACACCAATAATGTAGAGCATCAAGAGACGAATTCAGACATATAAAATACTTGACCTAACTCTAAGAAACGAGGGAGAATTTCTTCATCCCCAATTTCTGACCTAATTTTTCTTCAATGTTCATGACCAAAATTCTCACAGCATATTCAATATAAATGAAAAGTAAATACATGGATGGCTTCAGGGCTATGAGTAGAGCATGTCTTATTCACAAACCTAAGCTTAACTCTTCCTAGATTGAGAGATAGAAGTCCATGGTTTACCTGTTTCAACTTGAATCGTGTACAACAATATGGCCAACTTCAATGGAGTTTGAGGATTTGTACAGCTTGCCTGAGGTCCAAGGAACCTTCTCCAACACCTAGCTTGCTTTGAATCACTCTGAATCGTGCTATGGAAGTCCACCTGCAAAACTGAAAAGTGAAAATGGCAAACTTGGTTAGGGGTGTTACAACTTGTGTTTAGGGCTTGGGATAGTTTCAGTGGATGATATGGAATGTGTTTGGACATGCTTGAGCAAAAACGCACGAGTGGATATGGTTATGGAGGTCAAGTTGCAGAACTTGCCCTGTTTTGCAGTAAAACAGGGATTCTGAGTATGAGCAGGTCTTAGGGATGGATGAGTCGTGCTTTAGGCTTGTTTTAGTGTATGAAAAGTGTTTACAAAGTTTGCTTGAGCTTTTGTTTACAGGAAGTGGGAGTTGTGTTCAGTTTGCAAGGTTTCTTCTTTTTGAAGTAAAGAAACTCAAGTTGACATATAGGCTTGTACAATATCCTCAAGCATGCTTCTCACTTTGATCTTGATCAGTGGGATTTGTCTACCCAACTTTGCCTCAAAGATTTGGCTTGTACCTCAAAGATTCAGAATTTGACATAAAGCATTACTTTTCCAAAATGGCAAACTTGCTTTTTCTAATTAAGGATTAGTTTAGCATGTAATGTCCAAATGGATTAAATAATGCAATAATAAAATGGTTTGGCATTTAATTAAGGTGTGTAAAACTGGTTTTGAGGCCTGCAAGCTAGCTTTGTACAAGCTGATTTGAAAAATGCCAATGTTATGAACATGCTTTGGTCAAGAACAAAAGTGAATTTTGCCCAACTTTGCAAATTCGATTCTCCCTAACCACAAGGGTGTTTGAGAAGTTCTTGGACAATTTGGAAAGCTTGGAATGTGTACTACAATCCATATTTGTAATGCAAATTGAAACTCCAAGTGGAAGCATGTGAAAAATGACCAAGAAGTTGGACAAAAATCCTGCCTAGAATAGGTCAAAATGTTTCTAAGTTAAAAATGTTTTGCACCCTTGTTCCAAAAATCATAACTTGAGCTACAAGCTTCTTTTGAGAAAACTTTGTGAATAAAGGTTGTAGATTTTTCAATGTACTACAACTTTCATGTTTTGAGTTTTGTTTGAATCCATTTGCATCTTGATGAAAAAATGGGACAAAGTTAGATAAAAATAAGGAAATTTCATAACTTAGAAAATTTCTAAGTTAGGAAATTTCTTCATTTTAAACCCTAATTTGCAATTTTGGATTTCTTGATGAACAAGTTTCATAATTTGACATGTCTTTATAAAAAATGAATCTTGGCACTTGATTTTGAACAAAAAGTTAAAGTTTGACTTTTCAGTATACAGTCAAATTTTGATCAGTTGATTGGAAAATTCATCTGTCAATCCTGTGCATTTGAGATCTTTTGAACTTGTTGAATGGATCAAGACAATGCCATTGAGTTCTTGATTCCATATGTGAGCTTGGTTTGCCATTGGTTAGGTCAAACAGTCAAAAATTGCCTTTGTGTAGTCAAAACCCTAAAAATGACCATTTTGCCCTTTTGGTGATCTGATCAAATTTCTTGTGGAATTGTGATCCAAACTTGACCAAATGGTTCATATGAGTTCATTATGTTGATTTGGGTCAAATTTCATGAGGTTTGACTGTCAATTGGCCACAGTTGACTTTTTCCCCAATACAGCTGATTTCTAGGTCAACTGTCCAATTTACTGGGCAAAGATTGGAATCAAGGCTTGAAACTTGGTATGGATAAACTTGTAAGTCCAACATGAAGCATGAAAGTCACTTTGGGAATTTTAGGTCAAAACATCCCTGTGCAAACTTAAACCCTAATTTGGGTCAACATTGCAAGGAGGGGTCTTGAGCAGAGCAAACCCTAACTTGATCTTGAGCTCCATGAGTCTTGTGATGAGAAAATGTTGATGAAATGGGAGGGAAAATTTTGGGGTACAACAGTTGCCCCTGTTCAATCTTCTTGAACCTGAAGAGTTAGATTGGCAAGTTTTCCTTTCGCGTCTCGAAGGTAAAAGGAGATTGGACACTAGAGTGCCCTTAAATTTGCACTCGTCAAAACATAGGTGCGGGAATGGGCTTAGAGATGCCATTTGGAGATGGGCTTAAAGATGCCATCTGGAATGTATGTTGTAGGTGAAAGAAATGAGTATCAGAAAGGTGTCCATGTTTGGAATATCTCTGAACTGGGGATCTTGAATAAGCAATGGATTGACATCCATGTTCGGAGAATCCATAAACTATTTTCATAAGTCTTGGAATCTGAACAAGCGATAGGTTAACATCCATGTCTGGAGAACCCGTGAACTGTTTTCAGAGGTCTTGAAGTTGAATAAGCAATAGATCAGCATCCATGTTGGGAAGCGTCCGTAAACTGTTTTTAAAGGTTGAGTCTGAACAAGCGATAGATTAACATCCGTGTTTGGAGAATCCGTAAACTGTTTTCAGAAGTTGAAGAATCTGAACAAGCGATAGGTTAACATCCGTGTCTGGAGAACCTGTAAACTGTTTTCAGAAGTCTTGAAGTTGAATAAGCAATAGAGCAGCATCCATGTTGGGAAGCGTTCGTAAACTATTTTCAAAAGTTGGAGCTTATTAATCTTATCCTGAAAAGGGTAAACTATTAGCTGAAACCCAAAGTTATGTTGCATGAAATGTATGATGCAATGTATATTATACCAATGTTTATGATATGAATGTAATGAATGCGCATGTAAGCTGATGAGCTGTCTTGCTAGGGATAGATGAATCCTGGATAGATGGAGATAAAAGAATCTTGACTGCTGCCGGGGAAAGTGAATCCTTGATTGCTGCAGGGGACTGCAAGAATCTTTTGATCGTTAAAAATGAGGAGTCCTGGGACCACTGTTGGGGAATCAGGAGCTTGGGTTGTATGCCAATATACTAGGGTTTCCAGGACGAGAGTCTTCATTCTGTTAATGATTAACTGTTATCTAGTCGATCTCCAGGCTTTCACAGAAACTTGTATTGTCATCTGGTCGTAATCCAGGCTTTGCAATAACTTGTTAAGCTGTTATCCGGTTAAATCCGGGCTTCACGGCTTGTGTTGAAGATATACCACTATCTGGTCGACTCCAGGCTTCGTAGTATTCTTGACTGCTGTCTAGTCGTAATCCAGGCTTCACAGAAACTTCTATTGTCATCTGGTCGTAATCCAGGCTTCACAATAGCTTGCTAAGCTGTTATCTGGTCAAATCCGGGCTTCACGGCTTGTGTTGAAGATATACCACTATTTGGTCGACTCCAGGCTTCGTAGTATTCTTGACTGCTGTCTGGTCGTAATCCAGGCTTCACAGAAATTGTTGGGGATTAAACTATTATCCGATCGAATCCGGGCTTCATAGATTTCTTTTAGGGGATACCACTATCTGGTCGTAATCCAGGCTTGGCGGTAGTCTGACATTGTTATACGGTCGTACTCTAGGCTTCACAATATGCTGCAGAGATCAAGATACTATCTGGTCAAATCCGGGCTTCATAACTTGAACTTTGTGAGAATTTGATCTTTGACGACCGTAACTTCCAACAGGTGGTGAAGGAACTTTTGAACGACCGATCAATATGAAATGTAATTTGTTTTGGAGAATAAATCCTTGACAAATGTTGGGGAAATAAACCCATAACCGAAGCTGGGGATGGAAAAATCCTTTGGTTACTGAGGGTGAAAAATCCTTGTTGACTGCTGATTGCTTAGGGAGCAAGATCTTCAACTGTTGAGGGATTTCAGGACCACTGCTGGGGATTGAAAATCCTTGGTGACCTGTGGAAAATGAGAAATCTAATGATCTATACTGGGGAGTCCAGAACCTGGGAGACTCATGCTGGAGAAGTAAAAATGAGAATCTTCAATCTGACGGGGAGTATCTCTGTGGAGAGAAAGTTCACTAATCTGGTTCCGCTTGGGATTGATAGTTGGAAGTTTTAGCTCCGCTGGGGATTAACAGCTTTGACTTCGCTGGGGATAGGATTTTCAGATTTTCGGGCTCCACTGGGGATACTAAAACTTAGCTCTGAGGGTAAATAGATTCTGGAAAGCTCTCTGGCTGGGGAAATCAGTTTTGAGAAAGCTTTTGTTCTACTGAGGATCCTGAAGTTTAACTCTGTTTGGGGAATTTGGAGTGTAATTCCGCTAGGGATTTCTTCTGAAAGGGCATCGAGATATCTATCCGTACCTTCAATCTATCAGCAATCATCTTCCTTGGTTTGTAAGAGAATGATTATGTTCAAATGCATATGACTATTTAACAAAACATTGGACGTTTCTCAAATAAAACATAAGTGTAAAAAGAAAAAGGAGGACAAAGCAAATTTCTGTATTTGGAAAAGTATTTGTATTAACTTTTTATGAGTATATTTGTACAAAGGAGACAACCATCCTAGTAAGAGGATGTTGTCGTAAAAATTGAAAATTTTATACAAAAGAAAGATGGCTATGTGTAACAATTCCATGGGATTCCATTCTGTTATAGCCTTCACAACTCTGAATATCTTGTCCATTCAATGCTTCGTCCTCCGATGACTGGATTGATCAGAAACTCAGAGCTTGTTGATGAAGAGATTGTTCTTTAAAGTGATCCGACGAGACATAGTCATATGCTTTAATTCCCTAACTTTTGCCTGGATCGCCCTTTCGGGTTTTCAATCCACCGGGAAACCCCTTTTTGCCCAAGCCTCCCTTTCGGGTTTTCAACTTGCCGGGTGTATAGACTTTTTTGTTTTATCCCTAATTTTTGCCTGAACCGCCCTTTCGGGTTTTCGGTTCACCGGGATGCCCATTTTTGCCCAAGTCGCCCTTTCGGGTTTTCGACTTGTCGGGTCGTTTTATGGGTAGTATCTTTTGACTATGTCTGCGTTTGCAGGGTGTGGCAAATCGTCGCTGTCCATGGTGGTCAGAATCACTGCACCACCAGAAAAATGCTCTTGATTACAAATGGTCCTTCGTAAGTAGGAGTCCATTTGCCCCTGGGATCACTTTGCGGCAAGATAATTCGCTTGATTACGAGATCTCCGACTTGATATACTTGACGTCTGACTTTCTTGTTGAAAGCCTTGATCATCCGTTTTTGGTACGTCTGACCATGGCAAACAGCAGTGAGTCGCTTCTCGTCGATCAAATTGAGCTGATCAAGTCGGGTCTGAATCCAATCGTCTTCATTCAAACCAGTGTCCTTCATGATCCTTAAAGAAGGAATCTGAACTTCCATGGGTAGGACAGCTTCCATGCCATATACTAAAGAAAATGGGGTTGCCCCTGTTGAAGTTCGTGTCGTGGTACGGTATCCATGCAGAGCAAATGGTAACATCTCATGCCAGTCCTTGTAGGTGACTGTCATTTTCTGAATGATCTTCTTGATGTTTTTGTTCACAGCTTCAACAACACCGTTCATCTTCGGCCGATAGGGAGATGAGTTGTGATGATAAATCTTAAACTGTTCGCATAGAGCGGTGATCATAGTATTGTTCAGATTTGTACCGTTGTCTGTGATGATCCTGTCGGGGACACCATACCGGCATATGAGGTTTTTCTTGATGAAGCGGGCAACCATATTTTTTGTAACGGAGGCAAAGGAAGCTGCTTTGACCCACTTGGTGAAATAGTCAATAGCGACCAGGATGAAGCGATGTCCATTGGATGTCGTGGGCTTGATCTCTCCAATCATGTCAATGCCCCACATTGCGAATGGCCAAGGAGCTGTCAGAACGTTGAGAGGAACAGGAGGAATATGAATCTTGTCAGCATAGACTTGACATTTATGGAAAGTACGGGAATGTTGATGGCAATCGGCTTCCATGGTAGACCAGTAATAGCCTTCCCTTAGAATCTTCTTAGCCATCGCATGCCCGCTCAAGTGGGTGCCAAATGTGCCACTGTGTATCTCGGTCATGATCAACTCTGCTTCAGCTTTGTCTACACATCGGAGTAAAACACAATCATGGCTGCGTTTGTAAAGGATGACGTTGCTTAGGAAGAACTTTGCAGAAAATCTCCTTAAGAACTTCTTGTCATTTACGGAAGCTCCTTCGGGATATTCTCTAGTCTGGAGATACCTTTTAATTTCATGGAACCAGGGTTGTTCCACTACTTCTTCGGTATTAATCTCATGACAATGCAGGTTCATCCATTCGCTCGATGGTGATTTGGGGAGCCTCGTTATCCCAGTTGAGTTTAAACATGGAAGACATTGTTGCCAGAGCATCTGCTAGCTGATTTTCTTCTCGCGGGAAATGCTCGAAGGTGATCTACTCGAAATGAGGCAGCAATGTCAGGACATGTTCTTTGTATGGGATAAGATTAGGATGTTTGGTGTCCAACTCTCCTTTGATTTGACTGATAACCAAAGCCGAGTCCCCAAATACGATCAAAGATTTGATCCCCAAGTCTATAGCAGCCTTGAGACCAAAGATGCAAGCTTCATATTCAACCATGTTGTTGGTACAACTGAAGCAAAGTCGGGCCGTGAAAGGTGTGTGGCAACCTTCCGGGGAAATGAGTACCGCACTGATACCGTTTCCAAGTGCATTTGAAGCACCATCAAAGTACAGGGTCCATCGGGATCCATTTTCAGGTCCGTCATACGGTCTGTTACCTTCACTGTTGTCCAGAGTCATGATGTCCTCGTCCGGGAAGTCGAATCTCATGGGTTGATAATCTTCGATAGCTTGATGAGCTAGATGGTCAGCTAGTACACTCCATTTTATAGCTTTTTGGGTAGTATATTGGATGTCATATTCAGTCAGGATCATCTGCCATCTAGCAATTCTTCCAGATAAAGAAGGCTTCTCGAAGATATACTTGATAGGATCCATTTTGGAAATCAACAAAGTGGTATGAGCCAGCATATACTGCCTTAGTTGGCGAGCAACCCATACCAAAGCGCAGCAAGTTTTCTCGAGAAGTGAGTAGCGAGTCTCACAGTCGGTAAACTTTTTGCTAAGGTAATAAATGGCATGCTCTTTTCGACCAGACTCGTCATGCTGGCCCAGTACGCACCCCATTGAGTTATCCAAGACGGTCAGATACATGATCAACGGTCTTCCTTCGACGGGTGGCATCAGAATAGGAGGCTCTAGAAAATACTCCTTGATTTTATCAAAAGCAGATTGACAATCATCGTTCCATTCGACTACCTGATCTTTCTTCAATAGTTTGAAAATTGGCTCACAGGTAGACGTCAGATGAGAGATGAATCTGGAAATATAGTTCAAGCGCCCCAAGAACCCTCTAACCTCCTTTTCAGTACGGGGAGCAGGCATTTCTTGTATTGCTTTCACTTTTGCTGGATCGACCCTAATGCCTTTGTTGCTGACAATAAACCCTAGAAGTTTACCATACCTAACTCCAAAAGTACACTTACTTGGATTCAGCCTGAGTTTGTATTCCTTCAACCTGGCAAACAGCTTTTGCAGATGTTCAAGGTGTTCCTCCTCTGTTTGTGATCGAGCTATCATGTCGTCTACGTAAACTTTGATCTCATGATGTATCATATCATGAAACAAAGCTACCATGGCGCGTTGATAAGTTGCCCCTGTGTTCTTCAGTCCGAACGGCATCACCTTGTAGCAGAAGGTACCCCATTGTGTAACAAAGGTTGTTTTCTCCATGTCCTCGGGGGCCATTTTGATCTAGTTGTAGCCCGAGAATCTGTCCATGAAGGAAAACACCTTGTGTTGAGCTGTGTTGTCAATCAAAATGTCGATATGTGGTAGCGGAAAATCATCTTTAGGGCTAGCCCGGTTCAAATCCCGGTAGTCCACACACATCCTGACCTTGCCGTATTTTTTAGGTACTGGCACAATGTTAGCAACCCATTGTGGATAGGATGTAACAGCTAGAAAGCCAGCGTTGAATTGCTTCATTACCTCTACTTTAATCTTCTCAGACATGTCGGGCCTCATTCGGCAGACTTTTTGCTTGATCGGTGGACAGTCCTCTCTTGTAGGGAGACGGTGAACCACGATGTCTGTGTCTAAACCCGGCATGTCTTCATAAGACCAGGCGAAGATTTCAACGTATTCATTTAACAGCTGTATTAAGCGCTCCTTGACACGTGGTTCCAGATTGGCACCCACTTGTACTTCTTTTCTGTCTTCCTATGTTCCTAAGTTGACTGTTTCCAACAACTCTTCATGAGGTAAGATGGCCCTCTCTTCTTGTTGTAGAAGTCTGGCTAGCTCTCCTGGTACTTCACAATCTTCGTCATCTTCATACTCAGCCTGATTGACCAAATCTTCAGAGTTATTGAAGGATACAACAGAATAGTCACCCATAGAATCCAGAGTGGATGGGTACCTGCATTTGTGAGTGTGGGTGTGTGTAAGGGATAGCCATCCTTAAACAAACAAAAATGCAAAAGGAAAGAAAATGAACACAGCAGTTTATAAATGAAAAACGTCCAATGATTCATTAAACATGGAATATGAATATGAAGAGAATCAAAACCCTTATAAATGGACCTATATGCCCCGGGCAAGGCATGAGGTGAAAAAGTAGTGTGCAGATTGTTTAAGAGTAATTATTACAGACCAACAGAAATTGTTCGAAAGATAAACTACTGATTGATGAAAGTAATGGGAACGAAGTCTTTCGCCTCCCAGTTGTGCATTCCCCCTTCAATGGTTGGGAAGATCCAATCTTCAACGTTACCCTCTTCGTCTTCGTCTTCCAAAGCATTGATTCTGTGAGGAGAAATCTTGATGGGTTTCCTTTCAATTTTTGAGCGACGCATAGCTTTTTGCCCCGCAGCGGTAAATCCCAACCCAAACTTGTCTGTCTTGTGGGGAAAGTCAGGAAACTGACCCCATGTTGAGCTCTTCCCCTCCTTCATTGCAGCTTTTGCGTATTTCAGAGATGCCATCCTGGCCACCTGCTTGGGTACCTCAGCTACTGCCTTTGCTACAGCCACCTCGGGAGAAACTTCCTCAAAGTGTTGAAAGGGTGTTTCAATGAATTCGCCGTCCACTTCCACACACCGAAAGGAGTTCAGATGACTGATCATATACTTCTCCTCACCGTGTACAGTTATGATATTTCCCTTAACAGGGTATTTCAACATCTGATGTAGGGAGGAGGTGACTGCCCCAACATTATGTATCCATGGTCTTCCTAGCAACCAAGAGTAGGATGGGCGGATGTCCATCACATAGAATGTTAAGGGGAACACTTAAGTGCCTACCTTGATGGGAATGTCGACCTCCCCATGCACCATCCTTTTAGATATGTCAAAGGCCCTGACAATGATATTACTTGGCTTCAGCTCCAAGCCTTCACAATCCAACCGGTCGAGAGCTTTCTTAGGCAGCACGTTTAGAGAAGAACCAGTGTCTACCAAGACATGGGCGAGAGTAGTTCCTCGACATTCAACTGACACATGCAATGCATCATTGTGCTTTCTTCCCTTCGGAGTCAGGTCAACATCAGAGAAACCCAGGCCGTTGTCGGCAGTCAGGCTGGCTACACAATCTTGGAATTGATCGGCTGAGGTTTCCCGGGGTACATGGGTTGTCTTCAAAAACCCTATCAAGGCTTTGGCATGAGCCTCCGAACAAAGCAGCAAAGCTAACATGGAGATCTTCGAGGGGGTTTGCCCCAGTTGCTCTACAACGTCATAATCACTTTTCTTTATTATTTTCAGAATCTCCTCCATTTCTTTCTTAGAGGTTTCAGGGATGACCAATGGTTGAGCCCTCGTCCTGACGAGCTCTTCTTGGATCCCTTTCCCCTTATCAGCAGAAGTAGGATGGAAAACCACAGGAGTAACAGCTTCTTCAATCAACGGAGTTCTTGCAGAAAGTTTTATCGGTGCAGGGGTAACTTTGGGAACAGCTGAGGGTCCAAAGATTGCTTTTGGAGGGGCAATCTCTGGAGAGAAAATTCTCCCACTTCGGGTAATCTTGCTCGTACCGGCGATGTTTCCAATGTCGGTAGTTTCTTCGTCAGAGCTCTCTTTTGTTAACTCAATTTGTTTAACACCGTGGTAGTAGATTTCTCAACCATAATTCCACGGTATTGATTTGTCAGATTTGTATGGGACGGGCCCAGGCATGGTTATCTTCAAGGGAACAATCTTCGTAGTGGATGTAATCTTAACAGGCCTTTTGGGGACCTTGGAAAGATTGGTGGAAATGGTGATTATTGAAACTTCATTGATAGGAGTTGGAGTAACAGGAGTCTTTTCGAAAACAATTTGTTGGTTGTCCATTAGGCGTTGGATGCCTATCTTCAGCAGTGGACAGTCGATTGGTAGGGAGTGACAAAAGTAACAATCTTCTTTACAACCTGGGAAAATCCCAGCCTTCAACAGATTCAACTTGATTGTCAACAGTGAGGTCATCAGATCATCAACAGTAGAAACAAATAGATCTTCTTCAATAGCATGGACATTGCGACCATGCTTTGGCATTGGAGCGGAGATTACATTCGGTTTCTCAGGGGCGTCGAACTCAACCTCTTTTGCATCTATCAAATCTTGAATTTTATTCTTCAACGCCCAACAATCGTTGGTGTCATGCCCGACGCTTTCAGAATGATAGGCACATTTAGCATTGGGATGATAATGTGGGGAAGTGGTGTTCACAACCTTTGGCGCTTCTCTAATACTGGTGAGATTTAGCTTCAACAAATGAGGAAGAACTTGTGCAGGCGCCATATTGATGCGGGTGAACTGCCGTTGTGGCCGTTCTACCCGTTGCTGGTTAGGTCTAGACTGATTGTTACAAGGCTGATCATTTGACGAATTTTGTATCATCACGGCCCCTACAGTCGGCTGATGCTCAGTTCTTCTCAATCCTTTCTGAGAGTATATAATAGCTGCTTCCTTCTTAGCCGGGAATGATTTCTTAACAGTTGCGGAGGCAGAGGCATCCCTTTGAATCTTCCCACTCTTAATACCAGCTTCCACCCGTTCGCCAGTCATAATCAGTTCAGTAAACCCTGCGGAAGAGCTCCCGATCAAATGGTTGAAGAAAGGGCCAGATAGGGTCCCCAAGAACATATCAACTAGTTCCCTATCTGAAAGAGGTGGTTGCACTCTTCCGGCCATGTCGCGCCATTTCTGGGCGTACTCTTTGAATCCCTCATTTGAGGCCATCCCCATACTTTGTAACTGGGTACGAGTTGGTGCCAAGTCAGCGTTATATTGATACTGACGATAAAAGGCAGCTGCCAAATCCTCCCAACTATGCACCTCTGACCTTTCAAGCTGATAAAACCAGTCTAGTTATGTAGCAGACAAGTTGTCCTGGAAGAAGTGTACCCAAAGATTTCTATCGGATGAGTGAGGTTGAATTCTTCTGACATATGACCTCAGGTGCATCTTCGAGCAAGACAGACCGTCGTATTTTGCAAAAATTGGCACCTTAAATTTTGGAGGGATCACAATCCCAGCAATCAATCCCAATTCTTCAAAATCTAACCCGGGAACCCTTTGCAGCTCCATAGCTGCCAGTCTATCCTCCAGGTTTTTGTATTTGTCGTCCGCTGGCGGGTATTGCTTCTCTGAATAGTCTTCATCTTCCTCAACCTCTTCCTCTTCAGCCTCGGACTCATAAGGTAATGCAGCTCCTTTTCCCTTACCGGTCCCCTCATCAGATGTGGAGGGGAATTCAAGAACTCTCCTAGCTTCATTCTCAAATCTTCTTCCCAGTGTAGCTACCCCAACTCTTTTCTTCTTCTTTTTTCCTTTTTCTTGCTCTTTGTTCCCCAGCAGTGCTTTTAGATCCTCCTGACCCTTTGCCAAGGTCATAAGGAGCTGTTGAAACTGCGAGTTTTGTGACTGCAGATCTTTGACCGTCTGTTCAAGATCCATCTTACTGAAATAAACAGCAGAAAGATAAGGAAACCTGGTGTGAAGACTTGTTTATGCATATGATGAATGATATGTTTATTCATGCAATGCATTCAAGGATTTAAAAATTCAAAATTGTTGCAGACAAAAAGAACACACGTCATATTAATAAGAAGAAATTTTGTCAGTACATAAATGCCCCATGGGCCAAATATTACAAAAACTTCTTAAGGTAAAAAGACGTTGCGTATCCTCTTTGGTGCGATGTAAGTGTTGAGGGTCTCCTCCTCGTGAAGTCGGCGGGTAAGCTCCAAAACCTTCTTCTCATTGGCGTAGAAGCTGGCTTCAAAAGTATTACGTTCCTCCTTGAGTTGGATCCAACTCTTCTGCATCTCCTCCCATGATGTTGGCATGTCAGGATGTAGGATGGTGTATGGAACCTCTCCTTCCTTAACAGGCTCTTTAATCAAAGGGAGAATGTGAGGGGAAGGCATCATAAGACTCTGGCGCGGGTTCGTACCCACTTGAGGTAAGGCTCAAGAGGGATGGAGTTCTTGTGCCCCAGTGTCTTGCTATCTACCTTGTTAGGAATCCTCCAAGCTCTGATGAATCTTTGGCGAAGTCCTTGCGCATCGTTGTCGAAGTCAAAAACTAGGTCAGGAATCAACATGTCATGAGGGCCATCCCTCCTTGAATATCCAAATTGTCTCAAAGCTAGACAAGGGTTGTAGGTAATGCCTCCTCTAATGCCAAGTAATGGAACATTAGGGAACTCACCACAACGATCGACGATGATGACATTTTCTCTGGACCGAGAACACCAATGTACATCAGAATGTGTGAGGGTCATCAATCGTTGTGACCACCTTAATCCTTGTTCATTCTTCAAAACAGATTGTGGAAGGTGAGAAATAAACCACCTTGCAAGGAGAGGAGTACAGCACATGAGAACACCTCTCTTCCTCATTGTTCGCGTGTAAAATGAGTGGAGGATGTCCCCAAGCAATGTAGGTATGGGATTCTTGGATAGGAAAATCTTGACAGCATTGACATCTATAAGTTGGTCAGGATTTGGGAACAAGACCAACCCATAAATAAGGAGTGCCACAATCTCTTCAAAGGCTTGCAGATCCAGGGAATTCCAACACTCTTGTGCCTTCTCAAACAAGAATTTTGCCAAGAAGCCTTTGACACCACTTCTAGTCTCCCAATGCCCCTTAATGTCAGATGGTTGCAAGTGTAGTGCTTGAGCAACATCTTCAGGCTTTGGTTCTTTTTCCGTACTGTTGTAGGGTAGTTGATTAAGAATAGGAATTATCAGGAGTTGAGAAAATTCCTCCAAAGTAGGCACCAATTGATAGTCGGGGAATGTGAAACAGTGGTGAAGGGGGTCAAAGAATTGGAACAACACTTTCACCATGTCTTCTTCAATGCTGGTGTTGACTAGGCTGAGCAGTCTACCATGTCTTTCACTGAAGAGAGAGCTTTCTGGAATTCTGGATGTAAGCTCCTTGAGTTGAGGAGGGATTCTCACAAGGTTGACTTGGATAGTTTTCCTGCGAAGAATTTCCATGACCTACAAAACAAGAACAAATATGAAGATCCAAACCCTTGAAATGGTTAGTGGATGCATATGATGCTTTATGATGTTCATGATGTATGCACAAACATATGTACAAGCAAGTCACACAAAACCCTAGTTTCAGGCTTGCATGGGGTTTCATAGGTAAGTACCCTCTTGAGTGTAGTTGGCTTAAAAACCTGTCCTATAAATAGTAACCGGGTTCTAAGGAGCTCAATATCATTGGATTGTTTTCTATGTTCATTGTTTTGGTTTAGCCACTTAACTAGCGACCAAAATATTCCAAGAAAACAACCCTCAATGAGTGTAGTATCGAGTATCTACCAACTTCGGACTGCACCAAAGCCGGTCATCTCACTACCCCTAATGAAAGGCCAAGATGGTCAAGTAAGGTTCTAGGTCATTAGTGCTTAGTGACATCACTCAGCGGCCCCGTACTCTCCTTGATTGAACTCAAGGGTTATCGGTACTCACAAATATGCCGCACTAACATAGCTATTGCTTCAACCGTGCCGGTATACCCCGCACAGTTTCCACAACGTATTGCTATCTATGAATGTTTCCCAAATCTGGGTGTAGGATTTCAAGCCCAAACAAGAGAACCAAAATGTAAAGCAATCAAAGAAAACAATTAGTCATGCAAAAGGGTGATCTAGGCCCTAAGGTTACTCCACTTTTAAATTTATCCCCAGCAGAGTCGCCAGTTCTGTGATACGGTGGGAGAACTGACTTGAGGTTTTGTGTTTGTGTTTGCAAATGTTTCGGTTGAGCAAGAGTCGCCACCGACTTTTTATTTTATCCCAAGGAAAGGTTAAAAAGCACAGGAAAAACCTTTTGAGATGTTTTCTTGGGTTCGAGTAGTAGATTATAGAAAGGGAAGGTATTAGCACCCTTTCTATCCATGGTTATCCATGGGCTCTTAGTTACTTGCTTAGATCACTTGCCTTTGCTTTTCAATTGTTTGAAATGGTGCTTTGTGTGTGTGGTTTTTGAAAATGTTTTGAAAAAGATGCCTTTGTCTAGGCAACCATTGTAACAATTCTTTACTCGAATGTTTTACAAAGGTGTTTGTCTTTTTGAAAAGATGTTTCAATGTTTTTGAAAGTTGTTTTGAAAGTTGTGTTGTGGAGTTTGTTTTGAAAGTAGGCAAGTGTGTTTTGCAAGTTTGATCAAGTAACTAAGAGTTTTCTACCCCTAAATTTCTCAAAGATCATTCCTTATGTTTTAACCCTTTTAACAGTGTTGTTTCACCATTGTATTTGGTGAACAACCTTGTGTTAGGATGTTAACGGGACGGGTGCGGGTCATCGTTTAGACCATAAATGCAATGGTGTCAAGTATCTTTGGCATTTTTTTCTTGAGGGACTTGATCATTTTTTAGGCAACTTGAGAAAGCGTCATCGAGGGACTATGATCATTTGATTTGTTTTTGTTTTGCCAAAGACACTCAACATGCAACATGGCCCATTTTTTAAGGCAACAAGTGGAGTAACCCTAGGGGTGCAAGTGTGATTGGTGTTGTCCATTTTCATGCTTTTTTGTCTTTATATTAGTCAAGCTATTTGTTATTTGATTTGCATACAAACCCTAGGTCTATCATGGCATAATTTGAAATCTTTTAAATGCGGAAATTTAAAGTCCTAATTATTACAACATGATTATGGGGATGGGGGTATAAATGTTTGAATGGGGATATTTGACAAGAAATTAAATTCTACGCTATTACATCCATATCGAATATACAAATATTTAATTGTACAATGTAAAGTAAATACAATAAATATGCAAAATGTATTATGCACAAAAATGATTTTTTATGTATGTGAAAGTGTTTTTCAATGTAAAATATAAACAAAAATAAAAGGGTCAAATTTTGAATATTTTATGGTTTAGGGCAAAACCCTAGTTTTTTAAATAAATAATATTTATTTATTAATTATATATAATATTTATATATTAATTTATACAAAAATAAAAAAGAAGTATATTGTAAAAAAAAGTATTTTTTAATGTCATATATTAATAAAAATAAAAATGTATTATCTCTATATTTTTTCCCTAAATATCTAATAAAATATACAAGTATTTATATATTATATTAAATATACTAAATATATACAAGAATAAAATATTAATTATTTACAAAAAAAAAAGTATATTTTAGAAAATGTTTTCAAAATGTAAACAAAAGATAATAACTGAAAAATATTTATTTTTGTATTATTTTTAGGGTTTTAAATAAAAAGGTTTTTATATTTATTTACATACATATATTAAATAAAATAAATAAATGCCAAATAAATGCAAAAAAGGGTGGAAAAATATTTTTGATATTTTTTTATATTTTAGCAAAAAATATTAAGTCAGAATCAAAAAGAAAAAATCAAAAATGATAAACATATCACACAATGGGCCAGGGGGTGTAGATTGGAAAAGGGGGTGCAAAAAGCAGGACTGACTCAGGCCCAGCCCAAGCCAGTCATCTTCAACCTCCATCTTTGTTTGAACAAGCAAACACGCGCGTTTCCTAACTCCTGATTCCTGGACTTTCATGCAAAACTCATAACACCAATAATGTAGAGCATCAAGAGACGAATTCAGACATATAAAATACTTGACCTAACTCTAAGAAACGAGGGAGAATTTCTTCATCCCCAATTTCTGACCTAATTTTTCTTCAATGTTCATGGCCAAAATTCTCACAGCATACTCAATATAAATGAAAAGTAAATACATGGATGGCTTCAGGGCTATGAGTAGAGCATGTCTTGTTCACAAACCTAAGCCTAACTCTTCCTAGATTGAGAGATAGAAGTCCATGGTTTACCTGTTTCAGCTTGAATCGTGTACAGCAATGTGGCCAACTTCAATGGAGTTTGAGTATTTGTACAGCTTGCCTGAGGTCCAGGGAACCTTCTCCAACACCTAGCTTGCTTTGAATCACTCTGAATCGTGCTATGGAAGTCCACCTGCAAAACTGAAAAGTGAAAATGGAAAACTTGGTTAGGGGTGTTACAGCTTGTGTTTAGGGCTTGGGATAGTTTCAGTGGATGATATGGAATGTGTTTGGACAGGCTTGAGCAAAAACGCACGAGTGGATATGGTTATGGAGGTCAAGTTGCAGAACTTGCCCTATTTTGCAGCAAAACAGGGATTCTGAGTATGAGCAGGTCTTAGGGATGGATGAGTCATGCTTTAGGCTTGTTTTTGTGTATGAAAAGTGTTTACAAAGTTTGCTTGAGCTTTTGTTTACAGGAAGTGAGAGTTGTGTTCAGTTTGCAGGGTTTCTTCTTTTTGAAGTAAAGAAACTCAAGTTGACATATAGGCCTGTACAATGTCCTCAAGCATGCTGCTCACTTTGCTCTTGATCAGTGGGATTTGTCTACCTAACTTTGCATCAAAGATTTGGCTTGTACCTCAAAGATTCAGAATTTGACATAAAGCATTACTTTTCCAAAATGGCAAACTTGCTTTTTCTAATTAAGGATTAGTTTAGCATGTAATGTCCAAATGGATGAAATAATGCAATAATACAATGGTTTGGCATTTAATTAAGGTGTGTAAAACTGGGTTTGAGGCCTGCAAGCTAGCTTTGTACAAGCTGATTTGAAAAATGCCAATGTTATGAACATGCTTTGGTCAAGAACAAAAGTGAATTTTGCCCAACTTTGCAAATTCGATTCTCCCTAACCACAAGGGTGTTTGAGAAGTTCTTGGACAATTTGGAAAGCTTGGAATGTGTACTACAATCCATATTTGTAATGCAAATTGAAACTTCAAGTGGAAGCATGTGAAAAATGGCCAAGAAGTTGGACAAAAATCCTGCCTAGAATAGGTCAAAAATTTTCTAAGTTAAAAATGTTTTGCACCCTTGTTCCAAAAATCATAACTTAAGCTAAAAGCTTCTTTTGAGAAAACTTTGTGAATCAAAGTTGTATATTTTGCAATGTAATACAACTTTCATGTTTTGAGTTTTGTTTGAATCCATTTGCATCTTGATGAAAAAATGGGACAAAGTTAGGAAAAAATAAGGAAATTTCATAACTTAGAAAATTTCTAAGTTAGGAAATTTCTTCATTTTAAACCCTAATTTGCAATTTTGGATTTCTTGATGAACAAGTTTCATAATTTGACATGTCTTGATGAAAAATGAATCTTGGCACTTGATTTTGACCAAAAAGTCAAAGTTTGACTTTTCAGTATACAGTCAAATTTTGATCAGTTGACTGGAAAATTCATCTGTCAATCCTGTGCATTTGAGATCTTTTGAACTTGTTGAATGGATCAAGAAAATGACATTGAGTTCTTGAGTCCATATGTGAGCTTGGTTTGCCATTGGTTAGGTCAAACAGTCAAAAATTGCCTTTGTATAGTCAAAACCCTAAAAATGACCATTTTGCCCTTTTAGTGATCTGATCAAATTTCTTGTAGAATTGTGATCCAAACTTGACCAAATGGTTCATATGAGTTCATTATGTTGATGTGGGTCAAATTTCATGAGGTTTGACTGTCAGTTGGCCACAGTTGACTTTTTCCCCAATACAGCTGATTTCTAGGTCAACTGTCCAATTTACTGGGCAAAGATTAGAATCAAGGCTTGAAACTTGGTATGGATAAACTTGTAAGTCCAACATGAAGCATGAAAGTCACTTTGGGAATTTTAGGTCAAAACATCCCTGTGCAAACTTAAACCCTAATTTGGGTCAACAATGCAAGGACGGGTCTTGAGCAGAGCAAACCCTAACTTGATCTTGAGCTCCAAGAGTCTTGTGATGAGAAAATGTTGATGAAATGGGAGGGCAAATTTTGGGGTACAACAAAATGGTTTAGAGGTTCCCAAGAAGGATAACCTGATTCGAGGTACTTGTTTTATTAACAATATTTAGTTAATTGCTATTATTCATACGAGTGCTACTCATTTGTTTATTTCACTTGAGTGTGATATGGTGTTGGGATTGAAATTGTTTTCTATGGATGGTAGTACGGTGATAGACACTCCTGCTAAGGGTTCTTTCACTACTACTTTTGCCTATTGAAGTTGCCCTTTAACTATCTTTGGTAAGAGTTTTATGACAGATTTGGTGTGGCTACCCTTACACCAAATTGATGTTATCCTTGGAATGAACTGGTCAGAGTTCAACTATGTTCATGTCAACTGTTACAATAAGACTGCGAGGTTCCCTAAGTTTGCTGATAGTGGAGATTTGATGTTCTTGTTTGCTAAGAAATTGGAGGAACTTTTGGAAGATGAAGTTGTGATGTTTGTGATGTTTGCTGCATTCCAAGTCAATCGTGAAGCTGCAAGTGTTTAATTACATGTTGTCTGTGAATTCTCAAATGTGTTTCCAGATGATATCAGTGATTTACCCTTATAGGATGTCAACTTCATAGTTGATTGAATTGAAGAAAGAATTGGAAGAATTACTCAAGAAGAAGTTTTTTTGATCGAGTATTTCTCCATAGGGTGCTCCTGTGTTATTGGTCAAGAAGAAGGATGGTAGTATGAGGTTGTGTATGGACTATATACAATTGAATAAGGTGACTATCAAGAATAAGTATTCGCTTCCCAGGATTGATGATTTGATGGACCAATTGGTAAGTGCCTGTGTGTTTAGTAAGATTAATTTGAGGTCCGGTTATCACCTGATTTGTGTTAAACTAGATGATATTCTGAAGACGGATTTCAGAACGAGGTATGGTAACTATGAGTATACTATAATTCCATTTGGTGTGTCTAATTCACCAGGCATTTTCATGGAGTATATGAATTGAATTTTCCATTCGTATTTGGATAAGTTCGTGGTGGTCTTCATCAATGATATTTTGATCTATTCTAAATCAGAAAAAAAGCATGCAGAGCATTTGCAAATTATGCTGCAAGTGTTGAAATAGAAGAAGTTGTATGCAAAACTGTCAAAGTGTGAGTTCTAGTTGAAGAAAGTGAGTTTCCTTGGCCATGTGATTCCAAGTGGTGGAATTTCTGTTGATCCTTCTAAGGTGGATGTTGTGTTACAGTGGGAGATTCTGAAGTCTGCTACTGAGATTCAAAGATTTCTTGGTTTAGCAGGTTATTATCGCAGGTTTATGGAAGAATTTTCTAAGTTAGAATTACCTTTGACTCAGTTAACTTGAAAAGTTCAAGTTTATATGTGGGATGTATATTGTGAAGAGAGTTTCGTGGAACTAAAGAATTTTTTACGACTGCTCCAGTATTGGTTTTGCCTAATCCGAGTCAATATTTCATAGTGTATTATGATGTGTCGGAGATGGATCTTGATGGTGTGTTAATGCATAATGGTCAAGTTTTTGCCTATGCATCTAGACAACTGAAAGTTCATGAAAGGAATTATGTTGTTGTGGTATATGTGTTGAAGATCTGGAGACATTATATGTTCTGATCTAGATTCGAGGTGTTTAGTGATCATAAGAGTCTAAAGTACTTGTTTGATCAGAAAGAATTGAATATAAGGCAGAGAAGATGGCTTGAGTTGTTAAAGTATTATGATTTTGATTTGAGTTACCATCCTAGTAAAGCAAATGCTGTGGCAGATGCTTTGAGTAGGAAGTCCTTGCATATGTCGATGCGTATGGTGCGCGAGTTAGAATTAATCGAGCAATTTAGAGACACGAGTCTAGTGTCTGAAGAAACTCCTAACAGTGTGAAGTTAGGGATGTTGAAGCTAACTAGTGGTATTCTTGAAGAGATTTGAAAAATTCAGAAACATTATTCGATTTTGCTTGACCGATTGTTACTAATTAACCACGGTAATGGAGGTGAATTTAGAATTGAAGAAAATGGTGTAATGAGGTTTAATAATATGGTGTGTGTTCCGGATGTGCCAGAACTTAAGAAGAGTATTCTTGAGGAAGGACATCGAAGTGGTCTGAGTATTTATCCTGGTGCTATAAAGATGTATCAAGACTTGAAGAAATTGTTTTGGTGGCTCAGTATGAAAAAGGAAGTTGCTGACTTGTTTATGCTTGTTTGACTTGTCAGAAGTCAAAGATTGTGCATCAGAAGCCTTTGGGTCTAATGCAGCCACTGAATATTTCAGAGTGGAATTGGTACATCATTTCCATGAATTTTGTGTTAATTTTGGCGAAGACTGCTAAGGGAAATGATTCGATTTGGGTGATAGTGGATAGATTAACTAAATCAGATCATTTCTTACTGATGCTGATCAATCATCCTATGCAGAAGTTAGTTGAGATGTATATTGAAAAAATGATGAGATTTCTTGTTATACCTTTGAGTATCATGTTGGATAGAGATCCAAGGTTTACGTCAAAGTTCTGGGAAGGTTTGTAGAAAGCTTTTGGTACTAAGTTGAAGTTGAGTTCTGCTTACCATCCGCAGATGGACGGGAAGACAGGGAGGACTATCCAGTCATTGGAAGATTTGTTGAGGGATTGTGTGTTAGAATAAGGAGAAGCTTGGGATAGCCACTTGTTGTTGATTAATTTTACTTATAATAATAGTTTCCATTATAGTATTGAGATGGCACCATATGAGGCATTGTACGGTAGGATATGTAGGACTCTGTTGTGTTTGCATGAGTCAGGTGAGAATGTTGTTCTCGGACGTGAGATTGTGTAGGAGATGACTGAGAATATAAAGATGATCCAAGAAAGGATGAAATATTCACATAGTCTTAAGAAGAGTTATCATGATAAGAGGAGGAAGGAACTTGAGATTTAAAAAGGAGATTACATGTTCTTTGGAGTTACTCCGGTAACTGGTGTTTGTAGAACTCTGAAGTCGTGAAAGCTTACACCATATTTGGTTGGTCCATATTAGATTATCTAGAAGATAGGTAAGGTAGCCTATTGGATTACTTTATATTCATTGCTTTCTAATATCCATTATGTGTTCCATGTGTCTCAGTTAAGGAAATACATTATGGATTCTTTGCATGTGATCCAAATGGATGATGTACAAGTAAGAGATAACCTAACATTTTTAGCATCACCCATGCAGATAGAAGGTCGGAAAAGGAAGCAGTTGAAGGGTAAAGAGATTGCCTTGGTGAAGGTGCTGTGGGGTGGACCAGCTGGTGGAAGTTTGACTTGGAAGCGTGAGTAATAGATGAGAGAGTCGTACCCGACTCTGTTTTCCTCACGTAATTTTTGGAGATGAAAATCCTTTAAATGGGGGAGAGTTGTAACATTCCAAAATCTAGATTTTTTTTATTTAATTTAATAAATATGACTATTTATATGGCATATGATGATATGTTGTGGGGCATTAATGAGAGATAGATGATAATTATAATTATTTAGATAGAAAATAATTTAGCTTATATTATTTAGAGTTATAATAATAATGTGAAAAGGAGAATAAGGGAATAATGGTAAGCGCGCAGGAGTTAAGTGAGGGCATAAGAGGAAGATCATAGAAAGGTTTATTTTAATACAGAAAATTAGAGAAGGAAGGATCATTCTGAACAATCATGAAAGTTTGGAGAAAGCGTGAAGTGAGAGCTAGGGCACAGAGAACCAAGAAGAGGATTTGGTAGAATTCAAAGGAAGGATCAAATCGCTAAGAATTTGAGGTAAGAGGTGTAATCTTGGTTTATTATGATTGATATGGGGTTAAGGTAGATGTAGGTTTTTGTTTTGTATGACAATTTGGTGAAAATCATGATGGATATTATGATGAAACTGTATGATAATGTTTGTATACCATGATTTATGTTCATAATAATGTGATGATCTGTTTTGATGTTAATATGTGATGTATTGTGATTAAATGTGTTTTTGGATGGATTAATGCCTGAAATCAGAATTGGAATGGGGATGAGACATAGTGAAACGCAATTGAGAAGTTGTAGAAATTACAGGCATCACCCGGTGAGCTTTAGGTGAGCACGAGGCGAGCGAGTCACACCAGCATTGTTGGGAGAGCCAACTGGCCAGCAGAATGGTGAAAAAGAGGGCTCGTGGAAAATGTATGGGGAGGGGATCGTCGCTAAAGCTTTGTAGGACGAGCGAAGCAGCGATGGACCCAATCATAAATCTCATTGGGAGAGCGTCATATGAAGAGAAGGCGAGCAGGGCACTCCTAGGGTTGTCGGGCAAGGCTTGGGCGAGCATCCTGGCAGTAAAACTTCAAAGTATTGTCACTCGAGTTTTAGGACTCTGTTTGACGCACCATTTGAAGCGTCAGACAGCTAACACCCAAAACTATCTTATGAAAAAAACTGTATGAAGCTTTTGGTGTATTATTCATTTGTTTTTATATTTATGATCTTGAATTATTATATGTTAGTATATTATAATGTCTGTTAAAGATGACGTTACTTGATGTATTCTAATGATATTACCATGGTGCAGGTATTTTATGATAATATGATGATTGAACTTTAATGATTTGCATGTTTAACTATATGTATACATGTTATGTGATGATGATTATGTGAATGAATATGCAATTGACTAGTCGTGGTCGACTTATGTGACATTGTTGTGCATCATGCATTCATAGCATTTTTGGACGATGGTCCACTTGTGACGAGCCTCAATCCTATTGTGCGAATTGAGTGTGTTATGATGTGCTCTGGTTCTAAGATAGTATCAATCATATGGTGGGGATCATGGTGGGTGATGAACCATGTGTTCATAAATTTTGGTACATGTGCATTGAGTCAGTGTTGTTGTATTTACATCCTATGTGACATTGTGTGAATTTTGCTGATGAGTTATGATGTAATTATAATTGTGAACTATGTGATTATATGATGATTTTAAGGATGAAAGGTGTTTAAGTGCTATAGTATCACCACAAAAATCATAATTAATTATTTAATTAATTTTTGTGATTTTTGGTGAATATATGTTGTTTAGTGTTGAATAATGTGGGTCGTGGCATTATATTGTGAGGTAGTGGTGGAACTATATGGTATATTAGAGGTAATTATTTTATTTAAATAATTATTTAAAAATATTTAGATTTAATAATAATAATAATAATAATAATAATAATAATAATAATAATAATAATAATAATAATAATAATAATAATAGAAGTGAAAATGGTGTAGAGACATGGAGGACTTATTGGTAAATCAGAAGGATATATGAGGCTATTTTGGGGATAACATAGAAAGGGTCCAAGGGTTAAATTAATAAAAACAAGGAAGAGATGAATCACTTTTGTTTTTGGGCGATTGTGGAAAACAGAGAAGAGAAGATCATGTTTTGGAGAATTGGATGTGTTGGAATGTGGCTAATGATGTGTGTGTGAATAGGAATTGACATCTAGAATCTGATTTGTGTATTGTATGTGTGAGTTGGGGGTGTTTAGGTGTAGAGAAAAGTGATTTTCGTATCAAAAATTGCATAAAAGTGCTTCTGCCAGCGAAGTAACCGGTTACTTGAAATGAAGTAACCTGTTACTCTACTGTTAAAACGTGTTTTGGGTAATTCTGAGTTGAAGTAACCGGTTACTTGAAATTAAATAACCAGTTACCTCATGAAAAATGTATATTTTTCTTTCTGGGATGAAAGTAAATGGTTACTTAGGTTCAAGTAACCTGTTACTCTGCTATGTCAGAAATTTTGTAAAAACTTCAAAAATTCATAACTCTTAAACTATAGCTCTATTTGGGTCCCCTTTCAAAGCATTAGAAAGCTAGCAGGATAATATTTTCAATAAAAATGGTTTTGTTTGTAGTAGGTAATTAAATTACTGCGTGTTTGTGTAAAACGAAATGTATTTTTGTGTTGTGCTGCTTATCATGTGTATTAACAATACCTTGTCGTGTGGTGTGCTATGCTCATTTAAATGTCGAGTTTGTATATTATTTACATGATGATGAGGGGCTATAATTGGGGTTATTTTAAGATGGGAGTGTTTGTATGTTGGTTGTAATGAATTTTTAAACCCGATTTTATGTTGTGATAACATGTTTGGTAAATTGTGATACCATGATGTTATGTTGTTATAATATTGTGAAGTTGCATTATTGTTATTGGTTATAATATGATGAGTTGATGAGATGTTTGGTGAAATGTGATATCGTGATGTTATGTTGTTGGACATATGTAAATTATGTTGATATTGTTTTCTATATCATTGTATTGTTATTGATGCATGTATGGACATTTGGTGGCTTGTGATGGTGTGTTACACTTATGGATATAGATATCAGTGTATGGTAGGTTGTTACATTGATGGATGTGGATGTCAATGTATGGTATTTATTGCATAATTATGTCGCATGCATTCACAGTGAGGACTTGAGCCCTGTTTGTTGGCTCTGATCTTAGATGGCGTGGATCGAGAGCAATATGAACATCATCATTCATGATGTTGGTTGGCTTTGGTCCTAGATGGCATGAATTAGGAGTGATGTAAACCAAATTGTTCACGATATTGGTGGCTCTAGACCTAGATGGCATGGATTCGGGAGTGATATCGATACCATATGCATTGAGTATGTGAGTCGGTCTAATTGCATTGCATTATTTTCAATATGATATTTGAGTCATCTGATTGGTGTATGTGTTAGCATGCGATTATCTATGTATGCTATATGTGTTAGCATGTGATTATCTGTGTATGCTATAGGTGTTAGCATGTGATTATCTGTGTATGCCATATGTGTTAGTATGTAATTATCTGTGTATGCTATATGTGTTTAGCATGTGATGCGTGGGTGATGTGAATAATATATGTGATTTTCTATGTCATTACATATTATTATACAATTTCGATTTAAATGAGATTCTCAACCCTTCTGTTGGAATGATGCTTTATATGCATCGTGAATATATTCTGGA
The DNA here is from genome assembly GCA_948472305.1 of Vicia faba. Lineage (NCBI taxonomy): Eukaryota > Viridiplantae > Streptophyta > Magnoliopsida > Fabales > Fabaceae > Vicia > Vicia faba. The sequence continues at coordinate 315,969,117 of OX451738.1, read as the reverse complement.
GTAGAGGCTTGGAAACGAGTAAGAATGGATAGATCTTCATATTGTTTTAGTCATTGGTGTCTGCTCTGATATGTAACATTGGGGATTGGAGTTTGTGTGTTAATTTGTTGTTGGATATTTATGCTTTCTACTATGTTGAAATTCAGTTATGACTTTTTTGTTTCATAATTAGGTTGTGAATAATGTATATTGGAGGTTAATTTTTTCTGCTGCAGTAAAAGTGAAGTTGAATTTGTTGGTGGTTATTATTAACTTTTAAAATTATTTAAGTTACATATCATGAAGTATGAGCATGTTTAGGGTGTTACATAGTGGTATCAGAGCAGGTCGGTCCGTCCGACTAAGTTGTTGAGTCAGTGTGGTGTGACAGTTGAATATTGTCAATGTGTTGTTCCTTAGTATGTGAAATGTGTGTGAAACAATATTGGTGCTTTCTTGTTTTTCTAATCACTTATTTGCAGGAAAGAGATTGAAACAAGTGGGGGAGAAGTTGCTTCTCAAAGATGTTTTGGTTGTAAGGTGTGAACAGTTGGGTCAGTGTGCCATGGATTACAAGAGTGCAAATGTTGGTGAGACTGTGTTGTTTCTGATTCCAAAGAGAATGCAGATTCAAGATTCGTGTATATTGTCCAGGTCAAAGTGTTCTCGAGAGGGGATGATAAGGTACTTGTGTTGTTAGTATCTCTAGGAGTGGAGAGCAATGTTATGGCTAATGATGTGCATGTCGTCTGTGAGTCCTGATGTTTTCTTGGGGATATTTGTGACTTGACGTTAGAGCGAGACGTTGGATTAACTTGATGTTATCCTTGAGGGTGAATGGTTTGGAGTTAAACCAGGTGCTTTCGAATCATGTGGTTGAGTAGATGCATATTCTTCCGTATGAAGGTGTTGAAAATTCAAGGTTCTGGTCTGTTGGACGAGTTAGGGCCTCTCTAAGGAAGAACAATCAAGTATTATTAATGGTTGCTTCTCAAGGGATATAAAGAAATGTGGCGGCTAGTGATAAATCAGTGGTGTGTAATTTTCTGATGCTTTCTTGAAGATGTCTGCTAAGCAAATAGAATAACTCTTAAGAGATGAGGCTCGGATGTTTGCATGTCTATGATAACGGTTGCATGAGGTTGTATATTGATTATCGACAATTGATTAAAGTAATGATTAAGATTAAATATCCACTTCAAAGGATTGATGATTTTATGGATCAACTGGTAGGAAAGTATGTCTTCAGTATAATCGAATTGAGGTCGAGTTACCTTTAGATTTGTGTGAAGGGTGAGGATAGTTGGAGGACAATTTTTAGAACTCGGTGTAGGAATTACGAATATTTGGATCAGTTTGTTTAAGACAAGGTCAAGTACGTCATGTTGTTAATGAATAAATTGAGGGAAGGAGATGTTTGGTATTAGAAAGGATGTGAAGGTATTGGGAAGTGTATGGAAGTGCAACTTATACTAATTAAGAATGATTAAAGTGATGATAGCTTTTGAGGAAAAAGAGAGGTAATGGAAAATGAAAAACAAATTCAAGAGGGATTGGAATCATGTTTGTGGTGGAAAGTATCGACATGTGTCAGGGCGAATTTGGGGAGTTTCCATCACCAACCGGATGTGGGGACAGTATTATCGAGATTGTGATTGGAATGATATTCAAATGTGAAAATAAATGGATCCTTGATGTTGTGAGATTTAAGGGAAAACTAAGGATTTATGAATGTTGTTAAAGTCCTCTACATGGATAAAGACTTCAATTGGAATGAAATGGTTTTTAATGTATTTGATACAATAAAATTTCTTGAGTTGGAGGATACTTAACATTTGTGTGATGCTAAGTGAATGTGAAGTAGATTATGTAATGTGTTTGGACGATGGTGTCTCATCGATCATATCGAATGAGAAGAAATTATGGAAGCATTTGTAAACCTCAAAGGAGATTATTGGACCATGGTGATTTAGCTGACTTTGAGCACAAGCCCTAAAAAAATGCTATTATAGTTTTGTATCGACGGTTTATACCCTATCATGGTTATCAGCTACATGTTGACAAATTGAGGAACTGATCACCCTTAATCTCTTATTGATAGTAGATGGGATCGTGTTGGAGGGGATAGACTTGTCTTGCAAACTTAATAGTGTGTAAAGTGATTGACATTCTATCGAGAGGATAGTTGTTCACCATTTTTCATGAACCTAATGGAAAAATGGATAGGAAAGAGTAAATACTTATTGAACAATACAGAGACTTGAGTTGGTATGTGAGTTAATGCCGCAGGGTAGAAGGTTGAGGATATCAAAAGTAAATAATGATTTTCTGGTGGATATTAAAGAGAGTCATAAGCTAGATGTGATACTTGTATATATGATAGTTGATGGAAATCAAAATAAGGACGATGACTTTAAGGTAGATGATCAGAGTGGCACAACTGAAGCGTGATGTGGTGTAGTCTGTTATGCGTGTATGAATAGTTAGAAGTCAAGGGTTAAACATCAGAAGCCTGAAGGAATGATGCAAACCATTTGACATTCCATAATGGAAGTGATAGGTGAAATATGTATATATTATTCATGTTACTGCCACATCATTAGATGTATTGATTTGAACGTTTGATTGGTGAATCGTAGCATTGTGTTACTAAGGTTGTGTGTCAATGTTGTCGATATTATGGTTATGTTGATGTCCATATAACTATGTTGATGTGTAATGAAATGATAGAGATGATGTCCATGTCGTAGAACTCTATGTTTTAAAACTATGTTGTTGCCTCTTTTCCTATGGCAAGGGTTCGAGTACGAGTAGCTCATTCCTATGATGGGAAATTAGAGAAACATTATTTATGGTGATGAAGACAATCTTGTTGTGTTCCAGTTCAATAGTGAACAAGATCTTAAGGTGACAGAGCATGTGTTGTAGGGTGATGGGACAAGGAGTGAAATGAATATGTATGCTCATAACTCGATAGCAATACATGTTGTTGGATTACTGCGGTTGATGATGTGGAATGTTTGTTAGTGGTATTCGAAATGTTTCCAAACATGATATGGGACTTAGAGAGTAGGATGCGAGAGTCGTATCCGGAGTTGTTCGCATCAGGTAATTTTCGAGGATGAAAATATTCTAAGTTGGGGAGAGTTGTAAGCCTCTGAAAATCATAATTAATTATTTAATAGATTTTTGTGATTTTTGGTGAATATATGTGGTTTGGTGTTGAATAATGTGGGTCGTGGCATTATGTTGTGAGGTAGTGGTGGAACTATATGGTATATTAGAGGTAATTATTTTATTTAAACAATTAGTTGAAATTATTTAGATTTAATAATAATAATTGATCTTACCGGTTGATTAGAACTCGCTAGTGGACCGACGTATGATATATGGGTTACTGGATAGTTTACGAGAAAAAGAGGGATTATACCTGCAAGACACTCTAACGATCAAGTAAGTGTGGGATCAAAGCCATACAAGCAGGATATTAGGGTTTAAGGTTTGAATATTGGATATTTGGCCCTCACATGTGTGAGGATTTATATAATACCCCCAGCGCTTGGCCATTGTGTCATACCCCAAAATTTCCTACTGATTTCTAATCTTTTATCCCTTATTAATTTCCAGAATTTTCATTTGCTTTATAATGTATTCATATATATTCAAGGGAGTTTACGTTTATAAAAGGGGGTTTTATCCTATTAGAGAATTAATGGGCTTTTCTAAATCAGGAAAGTCCATGAAAAATTGATGGTCCGTTAGGTTTTTTAAGAGAGGAGGTGTATGGACCTCTTAGATCATTTTGATTTTTTCTTAAGCCCATTAAAAGCTTCACTTAATAAAGGGTACGCCTTAGGCTAAGGGCTTAGCATCCAATTTTCCAAGCCCATTTCACTTTGGGTTAATGCCTTTTGGTTTCAACCCATTTTAAATGTTGAAAGGGGGCTTACGCTATTTTGAGAAACTTGGGCCTTTCTAAATCAGAAAGGGCCCATGTAAAGTTATTGGTCCATAAGTAGAAGGGGATACGCTGATTGCATGAGGGGTTTGTTGATTAAATGGACCGGCCCTCTATTAATATTAAGGTATGTTTTAAATAGAAGGGTGTGTTTTATATTCTTTTAAAGGCCCAAACGGTTAAACAATTAGGTGCGTTCAGTTTTTGGATTGTTTTGAAAATTTGTTTTGTTTTTTAATTATTATATTAAATTATTATTATTATAAATTGATTAAGGTCATAGTCGTTTTGCTGTCTAAAAGCATTTACTAGAAAATTGAAACCGTCACCATTTCAAGACCCAAGCCCAAAACTAAAAACACATACTGTTCAGATTGAAGAAGAGTAACACATGCTTTATAACTAAAAAAGTATTACTGTTTAAATCAAATCAAATCAAATCTTTTCATCTTCGATTTATCCAAAAAATCTTACAGAACGTAATCAAATCAAAATTCAATACAAAACCGAATCAAATTTTAATAGAATCAAGATCGTTATACATATCTGTATCAAGTTACAAACAAATCAAATTGTATCAATATATAAACTAATTCACTAATCAACCCTAATTAATGATCAATCATCAAAAAACTTCCTAATATATCTAAACCTAAAACACTATAAAAACCTAAGACTATAACACAAAAGGAGGAAGAAATTTTTTTACAGAAAAAGAAAGTTGACAGGGATCGGAAGAACAAAGAAGAGAGCTTGAGAGAAGAAGGAGAGTGTCACCGTCGTAAACGCTTGTTTACCTCCTCTCTGTGTAAAACCTATGGTTTCAACATCTGAAACCCTAGTTTGTCCCCGTCGCGCCGCTACTGCCTCCAACACCACTGTCGAGTACCTGTCAAACACGAAAGGAAAAAGGGATCAAAAGGAGTTACATAGAGGAGGCTGAAGAACAATCACAATCGGAGGTAACAAAAACATAGCTCTTGTTTTTTCTGTTTTGTTTCACGATTGGGGTTGTGTTGGGGGAAATTGAGGTTGTTTAGGGTTTAAATGTGGGGTTTGGGTATGACCGTCGCTAATTAGGGTTGTGAGAGGAGCGGTCGCCAATTAGGGTTGTTGTATGGTTATTGGGGTGAGAAGAGAGAACGAGAGAATTGGATCAGAGAGAGAGAATGAAAATGATAAAAAAAAATTGTAAAAACGAAAATATATTATGTTTTGTAATCTTGTGCGTCGTGCCTTGCCATGCACCCTCCATCATGACCGTGTGATCACCATCCAGCATCCCGAAAACGTGCGCCTATTGAATTATCATGCTCCCGTCCGCATGGAGTCCAAACGGACACCCAAGCACCCTTGGGACAGGCCCATTACTAAACCTACCTCCCTGTTTTTGTTTTACTAACTGCGTAAGGAAACCTACACCCCCAGCGCTAATCGGCCAAGTCCAACATCTGGACTTGGACCCCTACTCCCTACACCCCCAGCTTTTGCTACATAGTTCAAATTAAAACCCCCGTCTGCGTTTGGGCCTAAATTCAACATCTGAATTCATGGTCCTACTACCTATACCCCCCTGTTTTAATAGCCTAACATAATTCACACCCCCTGTATTTTATTTATTTATTTTTATTATTTCATGATAATTATTTTTTAGTTTTTATAAATTTATAAATTTTAATATTATTTATTATTATTATTATTATAAATCAAATGTTTATTTTCCAACTCATTCAAATATTTATTTTATTGCATTGAAATTATTTTAATCATGCATTAATAAGATATTTTTATAATTAATACATTAAAAAATATTTAACCAACCCTAAACTCTTTTTTCATAACAAATATTTGTAATCTCAAGCCTCAACTCAACTTTAGTTTTGATAAAAGACAAACAAGCACTATGGCAAGAAGGAAAAGAAGTGGAATTAGCTTAAAGCATCATTCACTCAAAGCTTCAAGGATCATGGCAAGCAAACAAGTATATCAATTCTCATTTGAACTTAAGTGATTAGAAATGCTCAAAAATGATATACATACTTGCCACAACACTTCACTTAAAGTTTAAAGCAAAATCTAAGTTTTTCACGAATGTAAATCGATTAACACATCATGTAAATCGATTTACACGTGTTTTTTTAAAAACTGATTGCCCCTGGCAGCAATCGATTTACATGGAGTGTAAATCGATTGATTACTGAACTGAGTTAATTTTTTAACACTAGTAAATCGATTAACACATCATGTAAATCGATTTACACTTCAAAATTTTTGAAAACAAGAACGTTACAAACCCGTGCAATCGATTTACATCTAATGCTAATCAATTTACACGTTGTAATTTTTTGAAAAATCTGAACTTGATTCAAGATATCCTTCACACCTTTTCTCCAATGGTTGCATGGTCATACATTGCATCTTCTCAAGTTTTACAAACAGAAAAGTGGTATCCATTTGGAAAGGTATCTTGATTGCTTTAAATACTAAATCTTTAAAATTATAAAACAACTCTTCTCTCATGCAATAATTCTGAACTTTGTAAAATATTCAAACTTCATATTTCTTAATTTTTAAGAACAAAGATTTTCTGCACTTTCACACATATAAGAACAGAAATCTTTGAGCATTTTATAACCATTGTGTTACAGTTTGAATTGCTTACAAGATAAGAAAGAAGAAACTTCATTGAAGTCACTCTATGTGATCAACATCTTTCAAGAAATCATATTTCATAGAATTATACTAAGTGTAACTTATTTCCAGGATTGTTGGAATTAAGTATTAGAATACTTTTGTACCTTGTTGTCCATTGTTGGAAACAAGAGGTATCTTTTGAGAGGATTGTTCTCAAGAGACTTATTGGAAATCCAAGAGGGTGTTCTTGGTATTTGTTAGTGTCTTTAGTTGATAAGACTAGGAAGAGTCTTGTAAAAGTTCTAACAAAATAGTGAAATCTCTTGCGTGTTTGCAAGGGGACTGGACGTACTTCCGGGGTGTGGAAGGAACCAGAATAAATCTCCGTGTCTCTTTACTTTCTGCACTTTACCGTTTTCCATAGTACTAAAACAAAACCAGAAAGTGTAAAATAAATCAAAAATCGACCACCACCTAACTCACCCCCCCCCTCTTAGGCACAATCTTAAACTTACAATTGGTATCAGAGCAGGTTATAGGTAACCTGCTCCTAGAGATCCAGAATGGCTTCCGCGAATCAACAACCCGTTTTTAGAGATGGTGGTAGTAACAACAAGCCTCCTCTATTTTGTGGCGAATACTTTGATTTTTGGAAAATACGCATGAAGGCGCATCTAGAATCACAAGGAGAAGAAATCCGGGATGCCGTAGAAAATGGTCCATTCATTCCTATAACAGTTATCAACGGTGTCGGCACGGCTAAACCCAAAACAGCATGGGATGATGACGACAAGAAAAAAGTCCTCTATGATAAAAAGGCCGTAAATCTACTTCAAGGTGCACTATGCATGGATGAGTTCTTTCGTGTATCTGCATGTAAATCGGCGAAAGAAATATGGGACACCTTGGTACAAACACATGAAGGAACCGTTGAATTTAAGAGATCAAGGCTGAATACTTTAAGTCAAGAATACGAGTTATTCCGAATGCAGCCTGGAGAAACCATTCTCGACCTACAAAAGAGATTCATCCACTTAACAAATCACTTAAGTGCTCTTGGTAAAACCTTGACAAATAATTAACTCAACTTGAAAGTCCTTAGATCATTGACTAGGGAATGGCAATCAAAGGTAACAGCAATCTCGGAAAAGAAGAGTCTCTCCGCAATGACTTCTGCTACATTATTTGGCAAACTTCAAGAATACGAAACGGAACTCGGTAGACTTGGAAAACATGATAATCTAGAAAAGAAATCCAAAAACATTGCTTTAAAAATTGATTCAAAGGAAGTAGTAAAAGAAGACAATCCGGAAGAAGATGAAAATTCCATGCTTCTTGTTAAAAGACTTGGGAAGTTTTTTGGCAGAAATGACAATGGCGGATCTCATGCAAATAAGAGAAAGCACTTCAAGAAAAGAGAAGCCTCCACATCAACACAAGATGTCTCATGTTATGAATGTGGAAAGCAAGGACATATCAAGCCAAACTGTCCAAATCTCCCAAAGAAAAACGGATTCAAAGGAAAGGACTCAAAACACAAGAAATCCTACATTGCATGGGAAGATAATGATATGAGTAGTACATCGGAATCGGAAAGCGATAAATGTGAAAATTTAGCCTTAATGACATCGCATCACTCTAACGACGAAGAAGAGGTTAGTAATGAATTTAATCTTTTTGATGATGATGTTCAAGGTGCCATTGATGAACTCTTGAAAGAATGCAAAATTTTATACAAAAAGGTGTCAAGCCAAGAAAAAGAACTTCTAATTTGTCTCGAAAAAATTGACACCATGACTAAAGATTTTGATCTTCAAAAACAGAATTTTATAAAAGAAAAGGAAAACTTTGCATGCACCAAGTGTGAATCAAATGTCTTTCAAATTGTTCAATTGAAAAAAGTCATTGAACGATATGAAAAATGACAAATAGGATTGGAAGGAGTACTAAGCCAACAACGTTATCCAAATGATAAAAGAGGTCTTGGTTATGTGAATACTAAGAAACCAAGTAACAATCCCATTGTTTTTGTAAAGGCTAGTAATAGTTCCAATCCCAAGATAGTAGAAAATAAGCAAGTTGTTCATAATCATTAAAAGAAAAAGCCTAATGTATCTAAAAGAAAACAAATCCCTAGATACAAGAGCAAATTTGTTCCAAACTGCTTTTACTGTGGTATTGTTGGACACACACCTAATGCATGCTATATTAGAAATTTCAGTATGGCTAGTGGACACTATGCATGAGTGAAAAAGGGAACTAACTATGAAGGACCCAAGGCCACTTGGGTACCTAACAAGAAATAATTTGTTTTTGTAGGTATGCTTGAAATCCACATCAAACCTTTGGTATCTTGACAGTGGATGTTCAAAGCATATGACAGGAGATGTACACCAATTTTCATATCTAGTACATAAAGCCAAAGGGTATGTCACCTATGGAGACAACACCAAAGGAAAGATTCTTGGCGTTCGAATAGTTGGCACACCTCCATCCATTCAAATTGAGGATGTTCTCTATGTTGAAGGATTAAAGCACAACCTTCTTAGCATAAGTCAACTTTGCGATAGAGGGTTCAAAATCAAATTCAACAAAGAAGAATGCCTAATTATGGATGAGGCAACCAATGAGGTAAAACTCAAAGGTATAAGATCTAACAATATTTTTATGATTACTTTAGATGATTTGTCTATGAAGGTACAATGTCTCATGGTAAACAACAATGACGCTTGGTTATGGCACAAGAGGATTGTTCACATACACATGGAGCACTTGAACAAATTAGTTAAGCATGACTTAGTTATTGGTCTACCAAAGATGAAATTCATCAAAGACAAATTATGTAGTGCATGCCAAAAGGGCAAACAAACCAAATCAACTTTCAAACCAAAGAATGTGGTTTCAACAACAAGACCACTTCAATTGTTGCACATGGATCTTTTTGGTCCATCTAGAACAAGAAGCTTCAGAGAGATCACGTACTCAAATGAGATGTCGAGATGACTTTTGTGGACACTCAAAATCAACTCGCGAACATTTTCACAAAACCACTTGCAAAGGATGCATTCTTCAAAATTCGTCTTGAACTCGGAATCCTAGATGAACAAGATATATAAGGTGCACTCTATCCTTAACTATACTTTAATGTACATATATATGGGCTTAGAAAATGTTTCAAATGTTAAAAATATTTCTTTTAAATTTTTTTTTTTGGAAGTAAATCGATTTACCAAGTGTGTAAATCGATTTACCACTGAAGCAAAACTCTTTTTTTTAAAATATTTTTGAGTAAATCGATTTACCAAGTATGTAAATCGATTTACCACTGGAACTGAAGCGTTTTTATTTAATTTTTCACTATGCAAATCGATTGATCCTACACACCAATCGATTTACACCTGTTCAGCATGTGATATTTTTATGATTCTTTAATATATTGGTCAACCTTACCTTCCCTCTCAACCTCCCACCTTCTTTTTGACCAATCATGTAACCTTGACCAAACCACTCAATTAAGTCTCATAAAGACCTCACTTACCCTACTCTACTATTTAATCTCACCAAAACTCCCTCACTATCTCATAACACCAATACTCACTCACTATCTCATAACAACACCAAAAAATCTCTATCTTCCTTACTCAAAACCCTAACCGTCGCCATGGCTCCCAAAAGAAAAGCAACAGCCTCAGAAAAAGGAAAGAAGAAAACTGTTGCAGCCTCTGAAAACTCATTGCTCGAGTACCTCTCGGATACACAACGTGAAAGATTCATCAAGCACTTTCAAAAGAAAATAATCTCAGCTCCCAAATTCGGTATGTTATCTACCTTTCCCGATGAATGCTTCACTTTTCAAAGGGATTTGATTGCTTATGGGTTAGAACCGTTAATATCATCACGTGGTTACTATTATCCGGATCTAGTTCGAGTATTTTACAGCAACATGCATTATGATAACAACAAATGCTATACCCATGTGCTCGGAACAAGAATTCCTCTACATTCAAAAACAATAGGCAGAATTTTAAACATCCCATATACGGGAAGTTCTCTCTATGACCCAGAGGATGCTGACTGGGAAAATTATAGGAAGAGAGAATTCTTCTACAGCATTGGCCGGTTTTCAGAAGCAGAATACCGTGCAAAGCGGATTCTTAGTCTTGGCGGTGTTATTCCGGCTCGGGACACTTGGAGTGCTGGTAATTTTCACACTGATGATAGATTATTCCATTATTTTCTGGTATATATTTTATTTCCTAGAGCAGGAAATCACTGTACTATAACCGATCTAGAATTGCAAATTCTCTATGCAAGGAAAAATGGCATTTCGGTAAACTGGGCTAAACTGATTGTGGTGCATATGCTAAGAGTTACCACAAGGGCTACTTTTCTGCCATATGCATACTTCATCACAAGGATCTTGGAAGCATTTGATATTGATTTTACTGGGTTTGAGAGGGTTAAAATGGATCCAATCAGCAATAGGATCTCCATCAAAAATGTTGATTCTCGGATGGGTGTTCATTTCGATTCTGAAGCAAAAACCATCACATATATTGGAGAGGATGTTGTAGGTGATGAAGGCAATAATGCGGATGGAGAAGAAAATGAAGTTCCTCCTCTTGATGCCTCTTCTGGTCCAACCAACCAAGATGTTATGGATTATATGACTCAACAGTTTGTATCTCTCAACACTAACATCAATGCTCAATGGACCGCGATAAATGATTCTACCTCCTCTCGCATCAATGATTTTCAAAACGATGTGAACCAACAGTTTTCATACCTCTACTCACATCTCCATATTCCTCCATACGATCCAAACAATCCAGCACCTCAGCCTCCTCAATACACCGAACCACCTCTACAACAACAGTTTCAATATCAAGGACCCTTCTAATATTTTCCTGATCAATATTATTAAATTCTTGTTATTTATCATTATGTTTTTTGTTTGATAATTGCTTCAAGTTTTAGTTTTGTATTATGTGTATTTGAACTTCGTACGATATTTTTAGAAATTTGCGTTTTAGTTTATGTTCATATCTGTTTCAAATTGTTATAAGTATCATCTTATGTTACATCTTTCCCTTCTTTTTGATAATTTCAAAGGGGGAGAAGGATGTGATAGCACTTTATGGTTGTTTGTTTCAGTTTTCTTTTCAGGGCAAGTTTTCAAATCTTTTTCTCCATAGGGGGAGAAATCTATCTTAGGGGGAGAAAACTCCTTTTGCTCCAATTCTAAATAACTCATAAAGAAAGATGGTTTGTCATCATCAAAAAGGGGGAGAATGTAATCTCAAGCCTCAACTCAACTTTAGTTTTGATGAAAGACAAACAAGCACTATGGCAAGAAGGAAAAGAAGTGGAATTAGCTTAAAGCATCATTCACTCAAAGCTTCAAGGATCATGGCAAGCAAACAAGTATATTAATTCTCATTTGAACTTAAGTGATTAGAAATGCTCAAAAATGATATACACACTTGCCACAACACTTAACTTAAAGTTTAAAGCAAAATCTAAGTTTTTCACGAATGTAAATCGATTAACACATCATGTAAATCGATTTACACATGTTTTTTTAAAAACTGATTGCCCCTGGCAGCAATCGATTTACATGGAGTGTAAATCGATTGATTACTGAACTGAGTTAATTTTTTAACACTAGTAAATCGATTAACACATCATGTAAATCGATTTACACTTCAAAATTTTTGAAAACAAGAACGTTATAAACTCGTGTGATCGATTTACATCTAATGCTAATCAATTTACACGTTGTAATTTTTTGAAAAATCTGAACTTGATTCAAGATATCCTTCACACCTTTTCTCCAATGGTTGCATGGTCATACATTGCATCTTCTCAAGTTTTACAAACAGAAAAGTGGTATCCATTTGGAAAGGTATCTTGATTGCTTTAAATACTAAATCTTTCAAATTATAAAACAACTCTTCTCTCATGCAATAATTCTGAACTTTGTAAAATATTCAAACTTCATATTTCTTAATTTTTAAGAACAAAGATTTTCTGCACTTTCACACATATAAGAACATAAATCTTTGAGCATTTTCTAACCATTGTGTTACAGTTTGAATTGCTTACAAGATAAGAAAGAAGAAACTTCATTGAAGTCACTCTATGTGATCAACATCTTTCAAGAAATCATATTTCATAGAATTATACTAAGTGTAACTTATTTCCAGGATTGTTGGAATTAAGTATTAGAATACTTTTGTACCTTGTTGTCCATTGTTGGAAACAAGAGGTATCTTTTGAGAGGATTATTCTCAAGAGACTTATTGGAAATCCAAGAGGATGTTCTTGGTATTTGTTAGTGTCTTTAGTTGATAAGACTAGGAAGAGTCTTGTAAAAGTTCTAACAAAATAGTGAAATCTCTTGCGTGTTTGCAAGGGGACTGGACGTACTTCCGGGGTGTGGAAGGAACCAGGATAAATCTTCGTGTCTCTTTACTTTCTGCACTTTACCGTTTTCCATAGCACTAAAACAAAACCAGAAAGTGTAAAATAAATCAAAAATCGACCACCACCTAATTCACCCCCCCTCTTAGGCGCAATCTTAAACTTACAATATTTAATCGACTACGCACTTCGTCTAATAATTTTTCTATTCACACACCCAGACTAAGTACAAGGGGAATTCAAATATCTTTGTAATCCATAAAAAACACCAACCAACTGCGAACTACAAATTGGAACTCTGATTCCTCTTAAGTGGATACGTAGGCATACGACTAAAATCATGGAGAGTTCCCCTAATAAAAAACTAAAACCCTATTTCTTAAAAATCGCGCTTCTAAACCCTAGTATCCTTGTGAACAAGGTAGATTAGGGGTACCTAAGACCTTCCCTTCGTCTAAGAATGAGTCCAACAACTTAGAATCTCTATCCACGTTAGGGTTATCCTTTATATTCCCTTCCTTAGGATAAAAATTAAGGATGGTGACTCTCATTTTAAAACCGCTTACAACACATCGATCCCTATTTTTAGGCCTAGATATGCGGGTCCTCAAAAATAGGTAACTTCCATGACTCGGTCAAAACGGGAAGATATGCTCGTAACTAGTCATTGGTTCTGAAGAGCAGGAAAATTACAGGAAGATGGTCGTTCCAGATGTTTCCTGGTTGTGTGCTCGACTCATGTCAGGCTAACAGGCAGATAACTACTGATTGGGTCAGGCGTGTATGTTGGATATTGCTGTTCGCACATCCAGGGGCGTGGTCAACCAGGATGTTGGGCCATTGTTATTGGGATGTGCCAATGGTAGAAGTGGATTGGGCCAATCACAATCATTGGGCCAGTCCAGAACAGGATCCCCCCAAGTTGTTGCTTCTCGGCATAGGAGTGAAGACTTAGAATCAGCCCGCGAAACGGGGGTGCTTCTTGGTCGATTTTGTGCGAGGAGTATGAGTGATGCTCGTCGTTCTCTCCTCGCAGGGAGTGGAACAATTTAGTGGTTTCAAGGAGTCACCCTGTTTCAAGGGGAAATTTCTTGCGAGGAGCCTAAAAAATTTCCCGGTGTTTGTTTCTCGGGGAGAGAAACAACTGGTTGGGATCTGAAGAGATTGTGTGTCACGCTTGCATCGAGCCACGTGATGTCAGGGAAGCGTGATGATGGCTAGCCTAGGGAGACCTTTCATGACCTAGAGATGAAATTTTCGGTCTGGAAAGAGGCTCCACTTTAGGGAGGCCCTTGTGCCTTTCCCTCTAGTGTTATTCATGATACCCTTAAGGAAACCACTTAAGGGGAGGGTAGAAAATCCGTAGGCCAAAACCAGGAGCCTACCATCTAAGTATACCTTTCTTAAAATCCTGTCATTAAGCCCTGCATTCATGCATTCATACATTTTTTTCATTTCATATATTCATTACCCTCTATTTCTTTTTGTTTGTCTTATTCACAGGGTCAAAAAAATAATAACTAAAGGTTTTTGGTGAAGTATCCTAAAAATTAATGCGAGATGGAAACAACTTGTCTGTGTTAGTGCTATCAAGCCAGATATGACAAAGATAATAATCATCAAGGAGAAACTGCCTGAAAGAGCCATAAAGATGTTAAGTGCTTCCAATAGTTTGTTTTTTGGTTCGAATATTTTTCAATATCTGAAATGTATTCCATTTTGAGGAAGATTATTATTAATAAAGGCATTTTTTTCGTATCTCGTTTGCGTATTTATTTTTTAGATACTCACCAATAAAAAAGAAAAACCTGAAAAAATATATATATATATAAAAAGCTGTATATCCAAGTGAATAAGACATTCAAAAAGCGAAACTCTTAGCATATTCATACGCATTCATGCATTCACAAACATTTGCATCTCATAAATTCATTAAAAAAACTCATCATTTTTCAAAACCCTATCCGGTTAAACCATTGGTAGAAGAAAAGCGCCACCTCTCTAACCACCATATCAGACAAGAGCACATCAAGAAAAAGTGATGGAACAAATTGAAGAGACCAAGCTGCATTTAAGGAGGATCTTGAGCAAGTCAAGGGCAACATCGACTCAATGAGAGGAGATATGAGTCAAGTTCTTCTAGCCTTGAAGAACATCAATGAAAGAAAAGAGCAAACCCTAAGGTAGCCTTTGAAGAAGTAGCCCATACCATTGGTGCATCAAGCGGTCACCAACCAAGGAGAGAACTGAAGTCAGGACCCCAAAAGTATACCATGGCCCAACATGAGACGAGACAAGATGATACTGAAGGATTTGTCCGACTTCCATCAAAGGTAGGGGCATCTCATACCTTGCAGATTCCGGTTAACAATGCAAACAACTACTTGGACTTGCAATATGGAGACCACGACTTAGAGGATGTCAATCAAGCACCACAAAGAACAACCCATGCTCATGCTAATGAGAATCCCTTGGTGCTCAACCAGTACAAAGCTCTAGAAGAAATTTTAAAAGTTGTGAAGTGTTACAATGCTTTCGATGCTGATGCTCTCAAAATGGGTCTAGTTCCTGATGTATGATCCCGCCAAAATTCAAAGTACCTTACTTTGGTACATGCAGTTGGAACGGGTTCATGTCGAGACATGGGCATATCTTGCTAACGCTTTCTTGAAACAATATAATCATAACTTGGACATGGCGCCTACCCGCATGTAACTCCAAAACTTGTCTCAGAAAAGGAGGAGTCTTTCAAGGAATATGCCCAAAGGTGAAGAGAAATGGCAGCCCGTGTACAACCACCATTACTGGAGAAAGAACTAGTCGATATGTTCATGGGAACCTTGCAAGGGATATACTATGAAAAGATGGTAGGAAGCATCTCTTCCATATTTTCGGATTTAGTAACTATTGGAGAAAGGATTGAAGCTAGAATAAAAAGTGGAAAGATACAAGGGGGGTCATCTAGTGTCCCTTACAATGCAAAAAGACATGTTCTTAACTTCACGAAAAGGAAGGACGGAGAAATTAATGTTGTAGCCTCACAACCAAGGGTACAACAACCATTAGCAATTCTGCAAGAGCAACAATAGAACAAATTTGAAAGGCCGTCAAGAAAGTTTCACCCATTCCCTATGTCACCCAATCAATTATTATAACACTTGGTCAAGGCGTCTTTGGTAGAGCTAAGACCTCTAGCTCCTCCAATCGGGGCACCCCTACCAAGATACAATGCCAATGCCTAATGTGAGTATCATGCCAATTCTCCCCACACATACCATAGAACAATGTTGGGCCTTCAAACATAAAGTTCAAGATTTGTTGGATTCTCAGAATATCACTTTTGATAAACCAAATATCAAGTCAAACCCCATGCCTCCACATGGTGGACCAACAATAAATGCAATTAAAGTAGTCACTGATTTTGGGGCAGCCATACGAGTAAAGGCTCCAATAAATTTTTTTAAGGAATATATGTTAGAGTGTGGGTTCCTTTTGGAACATAATGAAGCTTTTGAGAAAACATTATAGAAATTAATTGACCAGGGCATAGTCCAATTTGGATCATACCCTGAAGTAGAATATGTAGCTGCGATTGAAGGAAGTACAAAGAAGCCATTAGTAATTCATTTCCATGGGCTAAACCTTAATAAGAAGACTCTTGTGATTCCATGGGGAGAATCAACAGAAACACCAGTGATAACACTAAGACAAACCCTAAGGATACCAGTAGTTCCAAAGACTACGATGGTAATTAGGAGGGCATCTCCTACCCCTTACGAAAGTGACAATTCAGTACCATGGAGTTATGATCCGAATGTATACATCAACGGCTTAAAACAAGAATGGAGCCATCATCAAGTCAAGGACCTGCAATCTCAAATATAGTAGGAACGGGGGGCATGACCCGCAGTGGTCGAATCTTTGGCTCCGAATCGCAAAAGAGGAATGATGCTATGGTGAAAAATAAGGATGGTACGTTGGTGAAAGATAAAGGAAAAGCAGTGGTGGAGGAAATCAAAAGAAGTGATTATAGGGTGGTGGATCATCTTCACTAAACCCCAGCCAAAATTTATATACTCTCGTTGCTTATTAATTCAAAAGCACGTCTAGATTCTTTGATGAAGGTTATGAGTTCTGCTCATGTTGCAGAAAAGATTACTCTAAACCAATTTGACAATGATGTAGCAAATTTGATGTCTGGATCATATTTGGGTTTTAATGACAGTGAGCTGCCTCCACAAGGTCGAGCTCACAACAAAGTATTGCACATCTCCATTCAGATAGGTACTACAAGCCTGTCTAGGGTACTCTCTGATACTGGTTCTGCCCTCAAAGTACTACCAAAATCCAGCTTTATGAAGTTAACACTAGATGGTGTTGTGATAAGACCAAGTTCTACGATAGTTAAAGCTTTTGACGGTTTTCAAAGTTCAGTATTTGGAGAAGTGGACCTTCTTGTCAATATCATCTCACACAAGTTCTATATCACTTTTCAAGTCGTGGATATAGAACCAGCATATACATGTTTACTTGGACGAACCTGATTCATGCAGAAAGGGTAGTCACTTTGACTTTACACCAGAAACTGAAGTTCTTCGTTGAAGGAAAATTGGTCATAATCAATGGTGAAGAGGATATCTTTGTAAGTTATATAGTCCTACAGGTACATCAGTACTGATGAAGACTGTATAGCCACACCATTTCAAGTCTTAGAGGTTGCCTCAATGGTAACCCTACCAGTGGAAAAAAAATCAAGAAACCTATTGTGACTTCATGGATAGATTTGCAAATAGCGGTGGAAAGTGGTGCCTCAAAGGGTTGGGGAAAGCTCCCGTAAATACTTGAGAAAAAGAATCGCTTTGGTTTGGGTTACAAATTATCAAAGGCTACTTTGAAATGAAAAGCACGGTCTCCTCCAATCCAAAAGACCTTTGTCAATAATGGAGTAGAGCATGTAGATATGTGGCAATGATATCTAGCAAGAGCAACATCAAAAAGGCATCTGATTTTATCCATGAATGCACCCCAGGAAAATAACTCAAGAACTGGACAGATGTGGAGATTCTAAAGATCTTTTTCTTTCCAAAGTAATTTTTCTTGTTTTGGAAAAACCTATGTCAAGTCCAAGGCATAGGGTTGCTTGTAAGGGTCCCCCATTTATTTCAGACAATATTCATGATTAATAAAAGTTATATTTCACATTCAACTAAGATCCTTGTCTTTCTCTTGCATTTACCTCTTACATTTTAAAATGGAAATACTTTTTCTTCATATGCATTTTCCAAATTCATATACTAAAAAACTGCACCAAAACATGATAAATGTGTAGATCCATTCCCAAAAACATCAATAATGTTACTGCTGCTATCCGATATAATTTTGATGCACCCATCAACCAAGCTAAAGAGGAAGATAATAAAGATCTTGAACTTTCTAAATAATTGGCGAGGGAGATAGAGTAAAAAGCTAACAGTATACAACCATACCAGGAAGCTATTGAGACCATTAACCTTGGCACAGAGGAAGATCCAAAAGAGATCAAGCTAGGGGAAACTTTGGAGAAAAGCATCAAAGAAAGGCTGATCAAGTTATTACAAGAATATATTGATATATTTGCCTGGTCTTACAGAGATATGCCAGGATTGGATACATAAATTGTAGTGCACAAACTACCTCTCAATGAAGGTTGCTCTCTAGTTAGGAAGAAGCTCAAGGGAACTCATCCAGACGTGTCCAACAAGATTCAATAAGAGGTCCTTAAACAATTTGACGTAGGGTTATTAGTAGTGGTAGGTTATCCACCTTGGATAGCTAATATCGTTCCAGTACCTAAGAAGGATGGTAAAGTACGCATGTGTGTGGATTATTAGGATCTTAACAAAGTAAGTCCCGAAGATGATTTCCTGTTACCTCACATAGATGTTTTGGTGGACAATACAGCTCAAGCGTCGGTATTCTCATTCATGGACGATTTCTATGGATATAATCAAATCAAAATGGCACCCAAAGATATGGAAAAGACTACTATCATGACACCTTGGAGCACTTTCTGCTATAAGGTAATCTCGTTCAGTCTAAAGAACTCAGGGGCAACTTATCAACGGGCTATGGTTACTCTATTCCATGATATGATTCACAAGGAGGTTGAGGTGTACATAGATGATATGATTTCCAAATCCCATATGAAGTAGGATCACATCATACATTTACAAAAGCTATTTAAGCGTTTGCGAAGGTTCAAACTAAGGTTGAATCTGAACAAGTGTACATTTGGTGTCAGATCAAGCAAGTTACTGGGTTTCATTGTAAGTCAGCATAGTATTGAGGTGGACCCTGACAAGGTAAAAACCATACAAGAAATGCCAACTCCGAGGATAGAGAAATAGGTTTGTGGTTTCTTAGGACGATTGAACTACATATTAAGGTTCATATCGCACCTAACTGCTACGTGCGAGCCCATGTTCAAATTACTGCGAAAAGATCAGACGGTGGTATGGAATAATGATTGTCAAACAGCCTTCGAGACAATAAATCAATATTTACAAGAGCCACCAATTCTAATGCCACCAGTTCCTAGAAGATTGCCTCATCATGTACCTGACAGTGCTGGAAGGATCAATGGGATATGTATTGGGACAACATGATAAAACAGGTAGAAAAGAGCATGCGGTCTACTACCTCAACAAGAAATTAATGACTGTGAAACCAGGTACTCACTTCTCGAGAAAACTTGTTTTGCATTGGCTTGGGCTACTAAAAGATTGAGGCAATACATGTTAACTCACACCACATGATTAATAGTAAGAATGGATCCTTTAAATTATGTGTTTGAAAAACCAGCTCTCACAATATGGATTTCCCGATGGTAAATGCTACTATTAGATTACGACATCCAATACGTTACTCAAAAGTCCAACAAGGGTAGTGTACTAGCTGACCATCTAGCACATCAACCATTACCAGAATATCAACCATTGAAGTTTGAATTTTCAAACGAAGATGTCATGGTTATAGGTGACAACGAAATATCAGGGCCCGACGACGGAGCTTCAAATGCACTGGGGCGCGACATCGAGGTAGTTTTGACTTCTCCAAAAAATTATCACAAGCCTTATACTGCAAGGTTATGTTTTGACTTCACCAATAACATTGTTGAATATGAAGCTCGTAACCTGGGTTTAGAAGCTACCATCGATCTAAGAATAAAACATCTTGAAGTATTTTGAGAATCCGCGCTAGTTATATACCAAGTCAACCGCGAATGGGACACTAAACATCCCAAATTGATTCCATATCGGGATCATGTTCTAAAGCTAGCCACAGAATTCACTAAGATCACCTTCAGTCATATCCCACGAGAAGAAAATCAGATGGCGGATGCCTTGGCAACTTTATCTTACATGTTCAAAGTAACTTGGCCAAACCACGAACCGCGTATTAAAATCAGACATTTTAAAGAGTCTGCACACTGCCTTGCTATTGAAGAGGGACCAGATAAAAAGCCTTGGTTCTATGACATCAAGAGTTACCTTGAAATACAAGAATATCCAGAAAATGCCTCTATCATTGACAAACAAACTCTGCGAAAGCTAGCCTCAAAATTATTTCTGAGTGGTGGTATGTTATACAAAATAAACTACGATATCGTGCTACTCAAGTGTGTGGAGAAACAGGAAGCATATACGCTTATGAGAGAAATCCATGAAGGTGCTTTTGGAACTCATAAAAATGGACATGCCATGACTAGGAAAATCCTACGAGTGGATTATTACTGGTTAACAATGGAAGCCGACTGCTACCATTATACAAAGACATGTAATAAATTCCAAATCTACACCGACAAAATGAATGTGCCACCAACTCTTCTAAATGTCATAAGCTCTCCTTGGCCATTTTCAATGTGGGGAATTGATATGATAGGCATGATCAAACATAAAGCATCTAACGGACACAGGTTCATACTTGTTGTCATTGATTACTGCACCAAATGGGTAGAAGCGGCATCTTACGCAAATGTGACAAGTCAAGTGGTTACTCGACTCATCAAACAAAATCTCATATGCAGGTATGGGGTTCCGAGCAGAATCATTATAGACAAAGGGTCTAATCTGAACAACAAAATAATGAAGGAGTTATGTGATACTTTCCAGATTGAGCATCATAACTCCCATATCGACCCAAGATGAACGGGGCCATTGAAGCTGCCAATAAGAACATCAAGAAAAGAATTCAGAAAATGGTGAAGACGTACAAAGATTGGCATGAAATTCTACCCTTTGCTTTACATGGTTATCGTACCTCCGTACGAACATAAATATATGTGACTCATTTCTCTCTGGTATATGGCATAGAGACGGTACTCTTGAATGAAATAGAAATTCCATCACTTCGAGTTCTAATGGAAACAAAGCTTAAAGAAGCATAGTGGGTACAGACGCGACTTGATCAGCTTAACCTCATTGAAGAGAAAAGCTTGGAAGCTTTGTGCCACGGCCAGTTATATCAGAAGCGGATGAAAAAAGCATTCGACAAGAAAGTCCTCCCTCGAGTGTTCAAAGAAGGGGATTTGGTACTCAAGAAGATTCTTCTACCTTGACTCGATTCATGTGGTAAATGAAAACCCAACTGCGAAGGTTTATATATGGTAAGAATATCATTCTCTGGTTGTGGTTTCATCCTCACAACAATGGATGGGGAAGAACTACCACATTCGTCAAATTCAGACGCAGTCAAAAAATACTAGGTATAAAAAGGGCTTGCTAAGTTCAAACCCTAAATAGGCGACTTATACAAGAAAGGTGCATCCCGATGGATCGAAAATCCTAAAGGGAGGTCCAGGCAAAAATTAGGGACATACACACAAAAAATTATCCCGGTGGATTGAAAACACGAGAGGACGATCTAGGCAAAAATTAGGGATCTTATTTAAAGAATAAAGAACAAAAAGACTACGATCTAAGAACTACAAATACAAATCATAAAGGAAGAGATTGATCTAAATCATTAAACTTAGAAGCAAAGGATACTGGAGCTGTCAAAAGGACATTGGGGAAACAACAATAGCAATTATCTTTTCATTTCCATTTTCAGTTTTAAAACTTTCTATAATTACCTCTTTCAAGGAATTTCATCTTGTAATTTCTCCTATTCATACGCATATTTATAAATAAAATATTTTCTTTTTACAGTCTTTCAATTTCGTTTTTCTCTTTTTGGACTTGTTTACAAAATACTACAATTGTTTTTGTGAATACTGCATTGAAATCATTTTGGGGATTTGACAAATAAAAGCGTTTGATAAAACATAAAAAAGCATTTTGGTTAGAAAAACATCGAAAGAAAATCTATGCCTACGACCACGCCCACGCCTACGTCCACGTCCATACCTACTACCACGTCTATATCACGCCTACATCCATAATTATGCCCACGCCTAAGTATGCGCCTATGATACAAATATCAATATCTTGCTGACACTTATTCATCTAATTCAAATCAATTCAAAGATACCACAACAACGCAACACCATGGAGTTGGTAACACAAAACCAATGGTTTAAAAGGAGAGAATATCAAAAACATTTTTACATTTGGGGCATATACACACATTTGGTACATATGTAAATATTTGGGGGCATACACAACATACTTGATGCATATACACTTTGGGTTCCATATCGATCTAGGACATTATGCATATACATCATACATGGAATTTTTTTCAAACATACTTTGGGTAAAACCAATATCTTGGGGCCCTTTGTCAGATCATCAAAACAAACAATTACCTTGATTGAGAACAGACGCAATCGGTAAAAATATGATCTCATCTTTGAGCTAGTTATCTAAGATTTGATCACCAAAAACACTTTTTCAATCATCTACACCCTGGGTTGTGGTAGGTGTGCTAATTGTGGGTTTCATACTATTCATTCCCTAGGTTGCAATGAATATGTGAATTCATCCTTGTACTGTTTACTCCCTAGGTTGTAGTAAACATGATGAAATCTGTGATATAACTCATTGCGTCAGTCTCCATGCAGTGATATGTTATCAAGCTTTTTCAAATATGTATCCCTAGGTTACGATAGATATGCGAATTTTCAGGGTTATATTATTCATCCCCTAGGTTGTGATGAATAATGTAAGCCCACCCCTGTTGTTTTTTATTCCCTAGGTTGTGATAAATACATAGGTTCATCCTTGTCCTATTTACTCCCTAGGTTGTAGTAAACTTGACGAAATTTGCGATATAACTCATTGCGTCAGTCTCCATGCAACAATGTGATATCATCTTTTTCAAATATATATCCCCTAGGTTGCGATAGATATGTGAATTTTCAAGGTTATATTATTCATCCCCTAGGTTGTGATGAATAAAATAAGCCCGCCCATGTTGTCTTTTATCCCCTAGGTTATGATAAATATATAGGTTCATCCTCGTACTTTTTACTCCCTAGGTTGTAGTAAGCATGATGAAGTCTGCGTAATCAATTGCATCAGTCTCCATACAGCAATGTGTTATCAAACTTTGTTTTTATCATCCCCTAGGTTGCGATGAATAGATAAAATCTGCGTCATAAACTTACTATATTAGTCTCCAAACATTAGTAAGGAAGCTTTACAAAACTTGTATTATTTTACCTCCCAGGTTATGGTAAATATGCAAAAATCTATGATCTTTTTTTAGATATTCATGGGTTATCTGCATCGTCATATATAGGTTAACTCAAAACTTTGGTTCAAACGATGGTAAGATGATACATCATCATTTGTGCCTACTCTACATACTCATGGGAACGTTGTACATCACATCCTTATAACCTTTCGTACAAATTTTAGGGTCTTCCATTATTTAATAAACTTCCGATCAGAGTGTTCGAGACCTGCGTATTCTCACTTTATTCAATCAAAAGGCAATTAAATAGGGGCAACTATCATACCCCAAATTTTCCCTACTAATTTCTAATCTTTTATCCCTTATTAATTTCCAGAATTATCATTTGCTTTATAATGTATTCATATATATTTAGGGGGTTTACGCTTACAAAAGGGGGTTTTATCCTATTAAAGAATTAATGGGATTTTCTAAATCAAGAAAGCCCAAGAAAAATTGATGGCCCGTTAGGTTTTTTTAAGAGAGGAGGTGTATGGACCTCTTAGCTCATTTTGATTTTTTCTTAAGCCCATTAAAATCTTAACTTAATAAAGGGTACGCCTTAGGCTAAGGGCTTAGCATCCAATTTGCTAAGCCCGTTTCACTTTGGGTTAAGGCCTTTTGGTTTCAGCCTATTTCAAATGTTGAAAGGGGGCTTACGCTATTTTGAGAAATCTTGGGTCTTTCTAAATCAGAAAGGGCCCGTGAAAAGTTATTGGTCCATAAATAGAAGGGGGTACGCTGATTGCATGAGGGGTTTGTTGATTAAATGGACCGTCCCACTATTAATATTAAGGCCTGTTTTAAATAGAATGGGGGGTGTTTTATATTCTTTTAAAGGCCCAAACAATAAAACAATTTGGCCCGTTTAGTTTTTTGGGTTGTTTTAAAAAATTGTTTTGATTTTTAATTATTATATTACATTATTAATATTATAACTTAATTAATGTCATAGTCGTTTTGTTGTCTGAAAGCATTTACTAGAAAATTGAAACCGTCGCCATTTCATGGCCCAGGCCCATAACTAAAAACATATATTGTTCAGATTGAATAAGAGTAACACATGCTTTATAACTAAAAACCTATTACAGTTCAAATCAAATAAAATTAAATCTTTAGATCTTTGATGTATCCAAAAAATCTTACAAAATGTAATCAAATCAAAATTAAATACAAAACCGAATCAAATTTTAAAAGAATCAAGATCTTTATAAATATTTGTATCATGTTATAAACAAATCAAATCGTATCAATTTCTAACCTAATTCACTAATCAACCCTAAGTAACGATCAATCATCAAAAAACTTCCTAATATATCTAAACCTAAAACACTATAAAAACCTAAGACTCTAAGACAGAGGGAGGAAGAAAATTTTTTACAGAAAAAGAAAGTTGACATGGATCGGAAGAACAAATAAGAGAGATTGAGAGAAGAAGGAGAGCTTCGCCGCCGTAAACCCTTGTTTACTTCTGATCCCTGTAAAACCTAGGGTTTGAACATCTAAAACCCTAGTTTGTCTCCAACGCACCGCTACTGCCTCCCGCACCATTGCCGATTACATGTCAAACACAAAAGGAAAAAGGTATCATAAGGAGTTACATAGAGGAGACTGAAGAATAATCCTAATCGGAGGTAACGGAAACTTAGCTCTTGTTTTTTCTGTTTTGTTTCACGACTGGGGTTATGTTGGGGTAAATTGAGGTTGTTTAGGGTTTAATTGTGGAGTTTGGGTATGATCGCCGCCAATTAGGGGTTTGAGAGGAGCGGCCGCCGATTAGGGTTACTGTATGGTTGTTGGAGTGAGAAGAAAGAATGAGAGAGTTGGATCAGAGAGAGAGAATGAAAATGATAAAATGTTTTGTAAAAATGAAAATATAATATGTTTTGTAATCCTGTGTGTCGCGTCTTGCCATGCATCCTCCATTATGACCGTGTAATCACGATCCAGCGTCCCAGAAACGCGCGCCTATTGGATTATCATGCTCTCGTCCGGATGGAGTCTAAACGAACTCCCAAGCACCATTAGGCCAGGCCCATTACTAAACCTACCTCCCTATTTTTGTTTTGCTAACTGCATAAGGAAACCTACACCCCCTAGTGCTAATGGGTCAAGTCTAACATATGGACTTGTACCCCTATTCCCTACACCCCTAGCTTTTTCTACATAGTTCAAATTCAAACCCCCTATGTTTGGGCCTGAATTTAACATTTGAATTCAGGGCCCTACTACCTATATACCCCCCTGTTTTACTAGCCTAACATAATTCACACCACGCTGCGTTTTATTTTAATTTCTTTTATTATTTCACTATAATTATTTTTTATATTTTTATAAATTTATAAATTTTAATATTATTTATTATTATTATTATTATTATTATTATTATTATTATTATAAATTAAATATTTATTTTCCAACTCACCTAAATATTTATTTTATTGCATTGAAATTAATTTATTCATACATTAATAAGATATTTTTATAATTAAATCATTAAAAAATATTTAACCAACCCTAAACTCTTTTATCATAACAAACTAACTCTAAATCAATTTTCAAAAAGGATTACGAAATATTTTAATCGACTACGCATTTCTTCTAATAATTCCGCTATTCACACACCCAGACTAAGTACAAGGGAAATTCAAATATCTTTGTAATCCATAAAAAACACCAACCAACTGCGAACTACGAATTAGGACTCGGATTCCTCTTATGAGGATACGTAGGCATACGACTAAAATCGTGCTGAGTTCCACTAATAAAAAACTAAAACCCTATTTCTTAAAAACCGCGCTTCTAAACCCTAGTATCCTTGTGAACAAGGTAGATGAAACGTGCCTAACACCTTCCCTTCGTCTAAGAACGAGTCCAACAACTTAAAATATATGTCCATGTTAGGGTTATCCTTTATATTCCCTTCCTTAGGATAAAAATTAAGGGTGGCGAATCTCATTTTAAAATAAGTTACAACACATTGGTCCCTATTTTTGGGCCTAGATATGCGGGTCCATAAAAATAGGTAACTGCCAGGACACAGTCAAAACGGGCAGATATGCTCGTAACTAGCCATTGGTCTGAGGAGGAGGCGGATTATGGGAAGATGGTCGTTATGGGAGTTTCCTGGTTGTCAGCTCGACTCGTGTCAGGTTGACGGGGAGATAACTATTGACTCGGTCAGGCGTGCGTGTTGGACATTGTTGGTCGCGCATCTAGGGGTGTGGTCGACCAGGATGTTGGGCCACTGTTATTATGCCATGCCAAGGGTAGAAGTGAATTGGGCCAATCTTAGTCGTTGGGCCAGTCCAGAATAGGAGCCATCCAAGTCGTTTCTTCTTGGTATAGGAGTGAAGACTTAGAATCAGCCCACGAAACGGGGGTGCTTCTTGGTCGACTTCGTGTGAGATGTATGAGTGGCACTCGTCATGCTCACCTCGCGGAGATAGGAACAATTGAGTGGTTTCGAGGATTCGTCGTGTTTCAAGGGGAAATTTCGTGCGAGGAGTCTAAAATATTGCCCGATGTTCGTTTCTCGGGAAGAGGAATAAATGGTTGGGATCTGAAGAGATTGTGTGCCTCGCTTGCATCGAGCCACGTGATATCAAAGAGGTGTGATGATGGCTAGTCTAGAGACTAGATCATAATGATGATTCCTTTTAGAGTTCTCTAGGCGCATGCTTGCCTATGCACTGGTGAGTTCGGTCTATAAAAGGAAGGGAAGGAGCCTCATTTTCACTTTTTTCTTGCTCTCCTTTTGCTCGTTCCCATTGTCTTCTACTTGACTTCATCGATGTCCTGCTCGACTTTATCGATTTCCAGAGTTTTTCCTTATTCCACCGCTTACCGCCGCTTGTTCCTCTATTCTCTTACTTGATTCGATAAGTTTCTCGATTCCCCTTGATTTTATGGATTTAACTTCTGTTATAGCTTATATTTTGAAGTTTTCCTCCTAGAAGTGCATGCGGTTAGGGTTTAGGGTAACTTATCATTTAGAATTCCTGGAGGAGTGTCAGTTGGTGACGTTGGTTTTGTCGGGCTAGACTATTAGTGATGTCATGTGTTCTCCCTAGGAAGTTTTGAAATCGTGGTGGCATTTGATTAGTGTAGATGGTCTTTTTGGAGAATTCAGGTTGTCTTTGTTGTTCTCTTCTCGTTTTTCAGGGATTCCAGCTTGTTTAGTCGGGGAGAGAAATGATTGTCTGGCCGTTGTTAAGTGGGGGCTTTGGTCGGGGACAGGGTTCTCGTTCCTTAGTGCCATTTCACTTGATTAGTAGTGGAAGGGTGGATTTGACTTAGATGTCGAACTCACTTTTATCCTATACTTTTCAAGTACAACGGCTGATACTGCTGGCGATGAGTTTCTGAACAAGCCTAGTGATTCCACCTAGAGTTCCATCGAGATCACATCTGGTGAGACGAGTGTCTCAAAAGCGTACGAGTTTGAGCCGACAATGTTGCATCCAGGATCGCCTGGGTGACAGGCCATTGAGGAAGACATAGAGATAGCTCCTGCTGGCCAAGCAGATCCAAGTGTGCCCACGGTCGAGGAGGGTCCCTTGGCTTGGGTCTCACCGGGGCCGTGGAAGTATGTTTCCCATTTCATCGAGTATCTTGATGATATCTTTACATCGATGGATCCGAAGATGGAGCGTGAGGGCACCGATGAGTAGTGGGTGGTATTATATCCTTAGGAAGAAAAGTCGGATCAACTTGCCATTTGAAGCCCGACGATTTCCTATGTATGATATCCCGTTCAAGTAGATGGGTTTTAGACTTCCTTTCTCGGATTTTCAGGTGGCAGTCTTTAGACATCTTCGTCTTGGTCCGTCCCAGCTGCACTCGAACTCGATCACCTTTTTGTGGGCTTTCGAGATCATGTGTGACTATCTGGTTATCTAGGCAACTACTCCTCTTTTCTTCCATTATTTTCATCTTTAAAGGAAGAAGTTTGGTGCTCATTATGGGTGCATCTCTTCGAAGTAGGCGAATAGAAAATTGTTTAAGGTGTATTTGGAATTTGTCTATTTCTTCAAGGACAAGTGGTGCTTATTCAGCCCGTCTCAAAGAGGGAAAATTTGAATGTCTTTAGGGTTGCTCCAGCATATGACAAGGACAAAGCCCCTGTCCTGAACAAGAAGTGGAAGCATATGAATAAGTTGGGGCCCAAGTTCCCTTTACACTGGACCAGGAAGCACTATATGATGGGAAAGAGGTTTATGTTTGGAAGAAGGGTCAGCTCGGTCTCGAGGACCAGGCTAGTGTCGATTTTCTAACTGCATTTGTTGTAGGAATCCCTCTTGTACAACGTGTGGCCAGAGGAGAGAAACCAGTTGTTAAAAAGTATAGGAAGGTGGTTTACAACCTTGGTTTGATTGGTGTCAAGGAGATTCTCGAGAGTGAGGATCCTCTGGCGTATCTGGGTAGTTATTTTATGATCTAATTTACTTTGTATGCATGACATATTATTTCTGTTTGCTGACCATAATTTGTTGTTTCCTCTCAGATAAGACGAATCCTGCTCAAGAGCGTTTGGCTAAGACGGACGCTTTGAACCCGAAGAAGGCGCAAAATGGTGTTAAGTCCTCTCCATCCAACACGGGGATGACTCCTATGACGGGCTCAGGTGCTTCGTAAATGGGGCCAGCGGTCGACTCTCTCCCCCACTTCCATGTGTCTTCGGGGCTCAAATCGCAGCGCAATAAGGGAATTTTTGATCTAACGGAGGGAAAGAGAATGGGAGATACGAGCTTCCTCCTTGCTGGAATAATAAGGCCTTTTTGAAGGCTCTTCCTTGTATCTCCTTTGGGGCAAGTCCCTTTTTCTCGAGGAGTTGGATCATCCGACCAAGCGGGTTACATTGGCTCAGGATACTGGGGCCGTTATGAAGGTCTTAGAGATGGTTTTCGTAGACACCGAGGGGGACTCCTATCAAGTAGTTTAGATGATAAAATTGTGGGCTAAGATGGCCGAGACCGAGAAGGAGCGTGCCGACGATGGGGTTGCTCGAAAGTCGGCTGAGGAGAGCCTAGAGAAATTGACCAAGGAGTATAAGGTATTATTGCTCGAGAAGAAAGCTTCTTATGAACAAGTGGCATCAGTGATGGCCAAAGCCGCTCCTGCCTAGGATGATCCAAAAAAGGCTCAAGGTTTAAATACCATGTATAATTGGTCGCTCTTCTTCAACTGGAGATGGATGTCGCTTTGGCCATTGCTTTGGGGAGTTTTGACAACATAGTGAAACAACTTCGGGTCCTGAATCATGAGGTCGAGATGAACACGACTAGGATAAGACTCCATTACTATGTGGTTGATAGGAATATTATAGTCCCCAGATATCTCAAAGTTATTAAGGACGTGCTGGTTGGAGAGCAATCTCATCAAGAGCCCGTTATTTAGGAGGAGCCCCTGCCTGATACTTGATTGTCTTTCTCTCTTCTCTGTTTCAGCCTGCGTGTCGTTTTGATGTAATTTGTTTAGTGTGTTCTAGCCCAGTTTTTATGTAAGTTTCGAACAATCTCGGGCCTCCTTTTTGTAATATTTTGTACAATTGTGACCTCGATGGCCATTTTTTAATTCTTTGGTTGTGGTGGCCGTTTTATTTTAATTTGTTTTTCTCAAGTGTTTGTGATTTTATTTCTGTTGATTACCTTAAATGTTTACATGTCTTTGAATGCTAGTTTGCTTAAGACACTTTGTACTGATTAAGGATTTGTGGGGGCTTGCTCGTTAGTTTTTGGGTTCACAAGTGTGGGGAAACTGATCAAACAACCAAGGTGATTACCGGGCATGGGTCGGAACTCATGTTTTGTTTTGAGGGCTTGAGTTCGGCGGCGTGAACTTCCCATCATGAGCTGGGTGTTTTGCCATAGTGGTACAATGTCAGTGGAGCTCGTTTGAGTGATCCATGTCGGGCTAAGGATCTGCTCGTCAAAAGAGTGGAAACTTGCATCTTCGTTTAATTTCAAGTGTTATGCTTGTACCTAAGAATGCACGTGTTGTCAGGAAGAAATGTGTCCATCGTGCCGGTGAGACATGCCGATTGTTTTCAGCATCTTGGATGAAATAATTTTTTAGCTTTTTAGCGTTCCAAGGTCAAGCAAGTTGTTCCCCACTTAGATTTTCTAAGTAGTAAGCCCTGGTCCCTGTTCTTGCATGTACGCGATAGGGGCTGTAGCGGTAGAAATATTGAGACTAAGCCATTTGATTGACTTAACTCACACAGATCAAATAAAAATCTCCTTTGCGCTTTATTGTTTCTAGAGGAATGGGAAAAGAGTGAATAAACCGAAAAAAGAGGGGGAGAGAATCTAGGTATGGGGGTTAGTTATGCAAAGGGAATGTATTATTGCCCTAAACATCTACGGTACTCCGCAAGAACCTCTTTGAAAATCTGTGTATTTTGTCTATAAAAGGTGTATACATAAATAGATGATGGAGATGAGAAAATATGTATTTTTTTAGAATTTTGCACCCTCCGCGGTTGTGAAACTTTAGTTCCTACGTACCATCTTCCGTGCAATAGGGGATCAGGGTACTCGTAGTTCACCTCAAAAATTTTAAAACACATGTGTGCTGGTTAATTTTAAGAGAAGAGACATCATCGTCATATCCTAGTGGAAAACATTCTTACTACCCACAATTATGAGAAAGGATAATTTGCGTTATCTCAAAGTGGAGGATATAGCTTGGATTTTAAAATCAACAAAGCCTCACTCAACACCCAAGTGGAAAATATCTCACTTTTCTATATATTGTAGAAGTATAGTAGCTTGCATCATTACAAGAATCGACAAGAGTCTAATCTTTTTGAGAAAAGAGTTTTAAAGTAAAAAGCCAAATTGGAAAAATGGTTTGAAAGAGTTTGATTGTCTTTTAGTCTTCTCACAAAAAAATGTCAAAGTATGACTAAGTTGGTTAAAGTTTGATTAAGAAAATATTTTTTTTAAAATGCATGGACCTAAGTCCAAGTTTATCATGAAAGTAGTTCAAGTTAGAAAACAAGAAGAGTTTTGAGAATATAGGAGGAGATGAAGGGACTATCCTAAACATAAAGCGAAAGCTAAGGAAAAGAACGATCTAACCAACAAGAATCCAACACTTGACATAAAAAGTCAATGTAGAATTCCCATACTTTGGATTGAAACCAAGCAAGCAAAAAAACTAAACCACTTAGGAATACCAAGCTTTAGATGAATTAAGTCTTCACAAAAATTAGGCAGCGTAATGGTTGTATACAAAGGAATTCTCAATCACAGAGAAAACACATAATCAGAAAAACCTACACACAAAGAAAATCAACGCAATGTCTTGGGGTAAACCCCAAGAACTCCATACAAAATAATCATAGAGTCACAAGTTCCCAAGGGTAATCAAGACTTCTAATCCTAATTCCAAGAGGTCCACAACTCCATATTTCCAAGGATAGTAACCAAATAGTCCAAGTAACCTAAAAGTTTTCTTTAATGTTCAAGTTGGTTATTAAGTGTCTTCAAAATGAAATGAAAGCTCAAGTGAGAAAAATAAAAATGACATAAAGATAAATGCTCAACTGAGCAAAGATAAAATGACATAAAAATAAATGCTCAAGCGAGCAAAGATAAAAATAGCATGAAATGTAAATGCTAAAGTAACTGGTGCATAAAAGTAAAGGCATAAAATAAAGGGAATAAAATAAAAGCACAAAGTAAAGTAAATTTTTAGTGAATTAGAAGTTAGAGGTTAGCTGAATGACCATCTTGAAACTTGCATTTAAAGACTCATTAGAAGATTGATAAAATAAAATCTTCTCAACAACAAGTTTCATTTGCTTTTTGTCAAGTATATCATTCATTTCAAGTACACGTGGAAAGCATACATGATCAACGATGTTTAAATGATTCACTTAGACCAAAATTCTTGAAATTTCATTAGAGGATTGATAAGATCAAAGCCTCCTAACAATGAACCTCAAGTTATTGGATCTAAGGTTTCAATTTAAACTTAATTGGGCTTGCAAACATAGGTTTGGGCCACGAATGATCATTTTTTGAATCGAGACAAAATTAGCGTTATGTTAAACAATCGTATGTGAACTTATGTAGAAGTCACACCTATTTTGAGGTCGTTCAATAGCAATCTATATACCACATAATAGAGAAATGATATGTAGATTATTCTCAAATAACATGTAGCACAAGTAAGAAATGGATAAGATGAAGAGGGATGAGATGTATTAGATGAAATTAAGATTCAAATATCATCAACATCATTCATCCATTTTGGTGGATTTGGTTTTTCAACCTCAAAAGGGGAATAATTGGTAAAATACACAAAGTATATTAAAACACCAAATAAAAAACATAAAAAAAATAGTCAGAGGTCAAACATGAATCAATAAGTGCTGACAAAAATTTTCAGAATTTTTTAAAGTCTGAAACTATTTTTAAAATTTAGGAAACAAGCAAAATAAACCAAAACTTGTAAAAAATAGTAAAATCGGAAATAAAAATAAAATAAGATCATCAATATTTGTTAAGAGGTCATTGGATCCTTCCACAATTTTTCCAGAATTTAAAAATCAAGAAAAGTATTTTTAAACAATTAAAACAAGTTATATAAAGTGAAAAATCATTAAAAAAATATCAAATCACAAAATAAATTTGTGAAAAAATAGAAATCAGAAAGAGAAAAATCAAAAGTATTTTTGATAATTTTTTCAGAATTTTTGAAGTTGAAATGAATTCTTTATAAATTTTTCAAGTTTAAAACAATTAAAATTTAAAAATCAGAAAATAAAATAAAGCCAAAAAGATGTGGACCATCTGATCAATGTCAAATGTGTTAGTAAGCATATCTGAAGGACCTGGAGCGATGTGCATGTTATTGACCTTATTGAAAAACACACAGAATCAAATAAATTTGGGCCAATCAAAATAAAACAATTGTCACGCTATCATTGGTTGAAGAAAGACACGTAGGTCGTCTTCAACCTCTAGACCTCTGCGCGTTGGGTTTTTATGAGATTCTTGAAACGAAATTGTTAGAAGCTCAAATTGGTATCATTGGATTCGTCTCTTCCAGACGATCCTAACCTCACCCTCGCAAAAAATTTCTTTAAACCACAGCTCAGTTAATTTGAGAAAAACCAGAAGAAAAAAGTTGGAAAGGGATTTGAAAATTCATGACCAAAACTCACTTCCAGTTCAAAACTAATAATGCAATAAATATCAGAGTGATGAGAGCTACATTGTAGCAACAAGTTTGGAGAGAATTGATGGAGGTATCTACTCGTTGAAGTTCAAATTCAGAGCTTTAAAACTTGACTTGGCTAGCACGATTCAGAGCACCTCAAGGCTTGGCTCTTCTTCTGTTAGCTTCGGGGAAGTTCAAGGATGAAGAATCAGCAAAGAAATTGGATTGAAAGATGCTTTAGAACCAAATTTGAAGTTGCAGAATTGAGAGGTATTGAGGAAGTTCAATATAGGTACTTTGGCTCTCTAAAGCTTGTCAAATGAGTGGGATATCATCCTTTATTTATAGGGAAGCAAATGGGATGCTCAAACATGTGAAATGATGATATTTTGAGAGAATTCGTATGAAGTTGCAAGCATGAAAAGTGTGACTCATATTTGCTCAAAACTCATCCAAAACTTGTGTTTCAAGGTGCTAATCACTTTTTGAATATTGTTAAGAATGATTAGAAGTAAAAACGCGCAACAATTTTGTGATTAGAGGTCACATTAACCAATTTGCAATCTGATTGTTTTGACAAACGTTTCATGGTGCCAACTTTGAATCCATGGTACAAACAGCTCAAGGGGATTTATGACATGATTCTTGAAGCATTTGGAATATGAGGTCACATTCTTTAGAATGTGCCAAGAAAGACTCCATTTGGATGCTTGATCTGAAAGTTATGTCCATTTAAATTTGTGAAAAACATACAGATATTTTGTACTTATAAAAATTCTAAGTGTTGAACTTCAAAATGACCTATAATGTTCTTCAAAATTAAATGACTTTCTACTCAAAATTTGATCTTTGTATCTAAAGATGACATGACGTAGACCTCTTGAATTGAAGTTTGGAATTGAGATCACTAAAAAATCATAAAAATTGAAAGAGTTATGGTTGTTGAAAGTTGATGAACAAATTTGTGGAAAATCACAAAATACCTATAATCTTTTCAATTCTTTAACCATTTTCCAAGCATTATAAAGTCTTGAACATAAAAACAAAGTTATAGTAGACATCCCAAAGATTAATGTGGAAAAAGAATGGGCTAAGTGAGATAAAATTGACCAAGTTATGATCATTTGAAGTCAAACCCTAAAACTCAAAGGCCTTTCAAGGAGACTTGTAATCTTTCTCAATCATTAGTGACCTTTCATTCAAAATTAACCTTAGATCTATGAAGAGGGCTTGTTAAGGACGCTTTAAAGAGAATCATGGCTTTGGAACCAATCAAATATCTCAAACAATGAGCAAGATATGGTCCTTAAAAGTCAACAAACCTGGCTCAGAGAGTGTCAAAATGATTTGAAACCCCTCTTAACTATTCATGATTTTTTTTTGCAAAATTGGATCTTATTAGGTGAAGAGAGGTTATTTTTAATGATGATCAGAATCCATAGCAAAAATAACTAACTCAAAATGTTGAAAATTGAGAGAGTTATGCACTTGTGATCAATGAATCTAGTATTTGCTCAATTAGGTCAAACTTGTTGAGCCAACCTTGAATCTCTTTGAAATTTCTTGGAAAAATAAAGCATGATGAATCATAAGAGGCCTTGAAATTATATTGTCTCGAAGCACACTCAATGATGGAGCTTAAGTCTCAATGAAGCTTGTTGAAGAAGGCATGGAAATAAACACATGAGCCTATGAATCTTCTTAATGAATTCCACCTTCAACTTTGAGGAGATCCTGACCTAAATAAAGTGAGAGGGCTCCTTGAACCATAAATCTTTGATGCCATAGACATGAACTTGAAGATTGAGTTCTTGCAATCCATTAGAGAACCATTTGATTGTGAATCACCACTCAAACCCTATATTAGATTTTGAGTTGAATGGAATTGTGATCACCTACAATATGAAAATTTAAAGGAACATATATACACATATTGATGTTAGCTAAAAGAACACATGTACGAGATACACAATCCAAGGTGCTTGGTAATCCCTCAAGAGTAAACTTAAATATAGGACAAAGAGAGAAACAAACCTAAGGTGTGTGTTGTATCCCAAAATTTTCTCTCTCATTTTTCAAGACAAATTGATTCAAAATATTTTCTCATGCTCCTAGGATTCTCAAGCACTCAAGACTACTCAAAGGTTGCCCAGAAAAACTCTTCTCCTAAGCAGTTGACCCACAACTAGGGTTTACTTTTCTCAAAGGAAATTCGAATTCTAATGCCTCAAGTGTATTTCATGGTTTCTCATGTTCTTAAAAGAATCATCATCCAAATTTCAAGTCTTGCAACACAAGTTTGCTCAATCAATTAGCCAGATGATTGAAAATCAACTATATTAGACAAAAAGTCAACTTTGACCAATTTATAGTCAAACTTCAACATTTTTGGTCAACATAAACATTTTAAAGTCATATTCATCATTTTATCAAGGGTTGATCATGATTCATCAATAAAACTAAAGAGTTATAAAATTAGGGTTTTCTTTAGGAGAAGTCAATTGAACTTTGACCAAGCATAACTTTCACATGCTTCATCAGAAATTTTCAAACAAAGCCTATCTTGAAGGAAATTCATTTCTCTACAACTTTTTCTCTCTAAGCTCAAGGCCAAAAAATGCTTCATTTTAGAGATATGGGCCAAAACATTACAAGTCATTTTAAAAGTCAACAAAAAGACACTTTTTGTCAAAGCACTTTACATCAAAATAAAGGCTTCAAATGAAATAATGATCAACATGAAAGTTTTAGGAGACATCTTGAGCTTTCCAAAAAGTCTAAGATCACCTTCATATGACAAAAATTGAGTGAGTTATGATTGGTGCAAGTTGGGAAATTTTGAGAAAATGCATGAAACTCAAATTGAGCAAATTTGAATTTTTGGGCTAATGGGCTTATCTTTTAAGGTCCAAACGTATTATTAACCTCATAATAGACTCCTACATCCATTCATATATTTTTTGTGATTTTTATTTCTTTTATTTTGATTTTATTCAATTAAAACCAAAATAAATGAAATAAAATATCAAATCAAAGATATAAGGCGCATGGCTTTTGTTTTGGACCATAATTAAAGCCCAAAATTCATGACAACCAAGCAAGAAATTGTATGGTCTATATTCCAAACAAATATTCATTGGTTTTGTAATATTTCAACTTATTTTCAAACAAAATCAAATACATAATTTCATATGATGTCCAAGCCCACCACTTAACCTAATCTTTTCTCCTATAAGTACACTACATGTTCAGACCCAAAAAAAACACGCGAGGCTTCCAAAGAAACAAGGGTTTTGAGATTTAAAATTTGCAAGGAAAGGGTTGAACTTGAATTCCAGTTTTCAGCCATCCTCAAGGCTAGTTAACCATTCAAATCAACCCCTGAGGTATAATATAGTAAGTTCCAATCATTCTTGATGATCAAATATGCCTAAAACATGCATTCAAAACATCACCTGTTTTGCATATATTATGAAACTCATATTTTAATATTTATGATGCTTTGATTTAAACTAACAACTTCAATGTATTCCTGAGACAAAATAACACAATTTTTATCCCCCTACATGAGACCCATGATGCCAGAATACTCAATCACCATTATTGCATTGTGTTGCTTTATTTTGATTGTATCTCACATTACATGTTGAATTAGCCAAGAAGAATTCCGCCATTGGATTAGCAAGGTTCGAATTAGGGGGATAGGGTCCCTCTTAATCTCTAACTCGTGTTATTTTTGCAGTTGGTATTTGACTTCACAAAAGAAGACAACCGGAGCTAGGGCTTCAGCGCTTCCCTGGTTAACTTGTTCATTATATATTTATTGGTTTGTGTTTTAAAACAGAATTGAAGCGCAACGTAGTTAGTTGAGACGGAGGCATGTAACGTGAAGGGCGTGGGTTCAATCCCTGTGTCTTGCAATATTTTTTTGATATTTTTAAAACTAACGTGCAGGCTTATTCTATATTTATCAATTCTTATTTTATATCATAACCAACACGTTGGCTCCGTGACAAGGAAGTGTGCCTATGACTTTAGGGGCATGGGTTCAACACCCACCCCATGCAAAATCTTTTACCCTATTTTTTCTAACCTAATTTCCTTTCTTTTTCTATTCTAACCCTAATTATTTTTAATTAATCAATCATTAACTAACCTAATATTTTTTTTAATACTAATAAATTAGGATTAGGGTTTTAGTTAGTAATTAATTTTTTCTTATATATTTTTTTACTAAATTAATTAATTAATCAACCTTTTTCTTAAATACTAAAATCAATTAGATTTAGGTTTTTATTAATTATTGTCACTTAAATTATTTTCTATAAAATACCAAAAATATTAATACTTAGAACTTGAGGTCTTTTAAACATTTTTTAAAAACATTTTCTTTTTTCTTTTTTCTATTTAAATTCATAGATCAAGTGTATAGGTCACGTTCTTAATTGTAAAAGCGTAGATTTATCTTTTCTCGCCTTTTTTTCATATTATGTAACTACTCGCAGGATGTAATAGCTTAGGCTTAATTTTCGTACTTTACATTCCGCACTTTATTTTTCTGTACATATTTAATTGCTAGTAACTAGGGTTTGAATGGCAAGACTAAAAACAAACGTAGAAAACCTTAATTCTCAAGATAAATAACTGAAATTAACACACTCTTCAAACTTGCACCTCTAGAGTATCCTCTCTTGTTGCCTTACTATATTGATCATTTCCCTCAAAAGTGAGGATACTTGAGCAAAAGACCCTCGATCAAATCATCATTGTCCCTTTCGAATAAAGATCATAATCCCTCGATGACCCTTCGAGTTGCCTACAAAATGATGTAGTCCCTTCGAGTTGCCTATAAAATGATGATAGTTCCTTCGATACAATTGTTAAAGTATCCTTACATGTTGCCTTCGATGACCATATGATGAACCTACGCATGTCCCTTCACTTCTAATAGATGGGGTTACCTACCAACTAATGATATAGATAGTACTATCTCTAAAGGAGAAGGAAAATAATAACAAAGACTTTAGTGGGTAAGAACTCCTAATTTCTTGCTCACAAACTTTTCTCATAAACATCACTTTCAAAACAACAAATATTTTCAAAAACACTTTGTAAACATTCTTGAGGTTGATACAAGAATTATTACAAAGTTAGCCTTACACTAGCATTTCAAAATATTTTCAAATCATACACATACAAAGAAAGTTTTCAAAGTGAGCTAAGCAATTAAAAACTCGTAGATAACTATGGATGAAAATGGTGCTAACACCTTCCCTTTTCATAACTTACCCCCTGAACTCAAAATCTATCAAAGGTTTTTCCTGTTCTTTTCACCTTTCCTAAATATTGGATAAAAGAAAAGTCGGTGGTGACTCTTTCTATCTTCACATTTGGATAAAACCAAAAACGTCAGTTCTCCCACCGTATGATAGAACTGGCGACTCTACTGGGGAACTACTTAAAAAAGGAGGGGTTACCTTAGAGTTTAGATCACTTTTACTTGCTTTAATTTTCCGAATTGTTTTCTTTACTTTAAGGTTTTATTTGGGTATAATTTCTTGTAAGATCCTACACCCGGATCTAGGAATTCCTTAGGTAAGTAGCAATAGATCATCAAGATTGTACGGTGTAGACCGATATGGTTAACATGATGGCTAAAGTTAGTATGACACTTTGGTTTATACTGATGTTCCTTGACTCAGTCAAGGATAACATTAGGCTTCCGCGTGGTGTCGTTACTTTTAGAACCTTAATTGACCCATCTTGGCCATTAGAAAGTAGTGAGATAGTCGAATTTGGGGCAGTCCAAAGTTGGTTGATACTCGAGGCTACGCTCATTAAGATTTGACTTTCGGGACATTTTGGTGGCAAGCCAATTGTCGTGCTAAAATAGAGCCTGCGAGAAAGATCGGTGATTTGAGATTCCTAGAACCTGGTTACTATTCTAGGATAGGTTGAGCCAACTAAACTTCAATGGGGGAAGGTACTTACCTATGGACTTCATGCAAGCCTTTAAACCTAAGGCTCTTGTATGACTTGTTTGTGTTTGCTACTTATTTAACATGAACATGACATCATAACATCATATCATCATAACATAACATTTTCAAAAACCATTTCAAGGACCTAGGAATTTATCTTTGTTCTTTGTTGCAGGTTATAGCCTCCGCTCGCAGAAATACTATTCGAACCAAATTTGAAAGGGTACCTTCCAAGAATAAGGAGTTAGTCTTAAAGGTTCCCGAAAACTCCCAATTCACCAAGAGGCGTGGTTATCTACTCAGTTTGGTTACCTCGGGTTTGGAAGAAGACATGATAAATGTTTTATTCCAATTCTTTGATCCTAAGCATCACTATTTTACCTTCCCATATTATCAGTTGGTACCCACGAAGGAAGAGTTCTCTAAGCTACTTGGAGTACCTATTCTTGACCAGACACCCTTCACCAGTTTAGAGAAAGTTCCAAAACCTGAAGTTATTGCAGCAGCCTTACATCTGAAGTGGTCAGACATTGTGTCTAATTGGGAAACAAGAAGTGGAGTTAAAGGTCTTCTTGCTAAATTTTTTATAGAGAAGGATCATTTATTTCTAGATGTTATGAGTTTTCATGCTCTTGGGGAGATCTTGGCTCTGTTGATCTATGGTTTGGTACTATTCCCAAATCCGGACCAACTTATAGATATGAACACCATCAAAATATTTCTTACTACATAATCCTGTGTCTACTTTGGTTGGAGATATTTCGCACTCTCTTCACACTCGTAGTATGAAGAAGCGAGGGATTCTCATGTGTTGCATACCTTTGCTATCCAAGTGGTTTATTTTTTACCTTCCCCGGTCACTAATAAAGAATGAACTAGGTTTAAGGTGGTCCCAAAGGATGATTTCACTCTCTTATTCAGATATCTATTAGTGTTCCCGGTCTTAGGAGGATATCACTATTATTGACCGCTGTGGGGAATTCCCTAATGTGCCACTCCTTGGCATAAGGGGAGGTATTACTTACAACCCTTCTATAGCTATACATCAATTTGGTTATTCTCGAAGAGATGGTCCACATGATATGCTTATCAAGGGTATTGTACTCGATTACGAGAATAATCCTCAAGGTTACTGTCAAAAGTTTATACGTTCTTGGGGCATGGTTAATAAGATAGATAGTAAGACTTTGGGATACAAAAACTCCATCCCCTTGGAGCCCTACCTCAGATGGGTGTGATCTCGTGCTCAAGATCTTATAATGCCATATCCTATTGTTTTACCAGTGATTATGGAGCCTGCTGCTGAAGGAGATATTCCTCATACCATTCTTCATCCAGATATGCCTACTGATCTCGAAGAGCTACAAAAGTCTTGGATTCAACTAAAAGAAGAAAGGGACACCTTTGAGACTCATTTCTATGCTATAGAGAAGAAAGTGTTGGAGGTGACAAAACAACTTCGCAAAGAGAAGAGCCTTAATGCATATGTCAACACAAAGAGGAAGCGTCCATGGGAGACTTGAGTCATATTTTGTTTCCTTGTAACCTCTATTGTTTTCATTGTAAGCCTAAGAGACATTTATAATTTGAACTTACTAATAGGAGTCTTTGTTCCTGATCTCTTTTTGATTAACAAGTTTAAATCCCTCAAGGTCCTTGAAAACATTGCATATGCATCTACATGACATGCATATCATTACATAACAGGTTTCCAAGATAGGTTTCTCATCTTCTTGCTATTTATTTCAGTCGAAAATGGCTCTCGAACAGACAGTCAAAGAACTTCAGGCTCAGAATGCTCAGATCTAAGAGATGTTCCTAAACCTATCCAAGGGTAAAAAAGGATTGAAAGCACTCCTCGCTGAGAACATGACCAAGAAGAATCCTGAAGACAACCAGGATGACCAGTTGGAACAACTGCAAGCTAAGATGAGAATCCAGATGATTGGTCAGATAGATCTTATCCAAAATTTAGCTCGGGGGCAAGAAGAGTTGAGAATCCTCATCAGCAAGCATCATAAGGTCGTATACAACCGTTTGGGACGAACTGCTAGAATTGGGGATCCAATCATTAACCAGGATCTGATGAGACAGGAAATTGATTTGGTTGAAAGCGGGAGGAGAATAAGAGAGGGAAAGATACAAGCTGACATTGGTAATCCTTCAGTTAATGGAAAAAGGCCTTTCTAGATTGATATTACATTGCAAGCTCAACAACGACCTCGCCAATAACAACAGGGTAATCAGAGTAAGCAGGATACGCCCAAAAGACAATTTGCTAAAATAAACATGCCGTTGTCTCAAGCATTGCAACACATGTTGAAGATGGAGCTGGTTACATTGAAAGAACCTCCTCGGAATCCCAATACTTCCTCTCCTAGCTACAATCCTAATGCAACATGATTATATCACTCCAACAGTTCTGGACATGACACTAATAGTTGTTGGGCTTTGAAACGTAAGATTCAGGACGTGATTGAAGAAGGAGTTTTCGAGTTCACACAAGACGGTCAGATCAATTTTTTCTACTATCCCTCAAATATCTAAACTGCAAGGCACACCATCTGAAGTGACAAGTTCAGGCGGAGAAGCTTTAAGATCATTTGAATTTTTATTTGCAAATTCTCTTGT
The DNA here is from genome assembly GCA_948472305.1 of Vicia faba. NCBI lineage: Eukaryota > Viridiplantae > Streptophyta > Magnoliopsida > Fabales > Fabaceae > Vicia > Vicia faba. The sequence continues at coordinate 315,926,682 of OX451738.1, read as the reverse complement.
TTGTTCAAGCAGTTATCTTTATGTCAAACTTTGGTTTTTCCTATTAATGTATTATATATGTTTGTATTGAATTAATCCATTTGTTTCACTATATATAAACTATGCTTCTTACTTCCTTTTTGTGATTTTTAACTCTCATTAAAGCTATAAGCCTTTAGAGGGAGGATGACGAAAATGATATCATAATAAAATATGCTTTTGAACAGACCTTGCTGAAATTGTACATGCATTTCTTCTAATTCATAAACAGTGGAGATATAAGGAAGTTAATCCCTGGTCAACCCCTTTGAGCCTAATAAGTAGGACTTTTCTTTTTCACGCAAATTAAAACCCTTAAACATAACCTGGAATAGGGTAGTTTCTCAGTCAAATCAATTATGAATTCATAAGCTTTTTCTTCGTACACGATGAGTAGTGTCAAAGATACTCTTCTAAACCGAAAATCGATGATGGTTCCCTGTAATCATTGAGTCAAGCAGTTATTATATTTCAAAAGAAAAGCCTAGTAAGTCAAAACCTATGAAGGAGACTTAGGAAAAAACTTGGGGCATTCCGCTGATTGTAATCTTAAACGAAATAGTTCAGGAAAAAGTTAGGGATAGTAAAGTCAAGAAGAGATCACTATAAATCCTCAACAAAAGAAAGATGTTACAAGAAAAATGACTGTCTTCCCAAATAATCTTTTGATTTCGGAACCATCACCAAAATATCAGTTCTATAATCCCAAACTCTATTGGAACCTAAATGCATTATTAACTGAGTATAGGAATGAAGAACATCATGGAGAACTGGTCGGGTACAAATAAACTTTGAGCCTTTATCCTTTGTTTCTTAAACCGTGAGCCAGGCCATGTTACAACCGTTAAAAGTCCTAACTGAAACATGAGTTAGTTTGACAGCATACTGTTACAAAAAGGTATCCTGACTCCTGTAAGGCTTGCTATAAATTCTGAGTTGATATCACATTCTTACAAATTTTGTTTTACTAAAAAATGCATTTTTAAACTTCAAGATAGACATAAGCTTTGCATTTTAATACCACTATATGCATATGAATAAGTGTTTCACAGCTGAGAAATTTGCATGACGAATATTCAATGAATGAAAACCCTCCCAATGGACAGAATTACTTCAGATGATATGTTAAAGAGAAAGACACTTCCAATAACAGGCCTTTCATGAACCCAATTAGTTATAAATTAAGGGGAATGACATGTTATTGTCCAACTCATTTGTGGTAGTCAAGTCCAGATTCAAAGAATCTCTCAAAAGTGCTTAATAGCCAGCGGCAGATCTCCATCTGAATCACATGGGGCATGTTACGTTGATCATGAGTTTCAGCAAAAGCCAATATCTTTGATATCACCAAATTGCTTGTCTATGTCAGTAGTAACAGATGGTATCATTCTGCCGTGACAGTTCTTAGAAAAATACTGAGCAAGGTCAAGACTATCAGAAAGTTGGAAATCAATGATTGATAAATAACTTCAAACATTGAGTGCACCAGACTAATCCCAAGGGAAATGGACTCCTGCATACGAAGGGCCACGTATGATCAATAAAATATTTTTTGGCATGGCTACAACACTTACTACCATGGACAATGAAATTTCTCCGCACCCTGTGAACACGGACACAGTCAAAAATACTACGCATGAAAAAGAGACCCGCTAGGTTGATTGACCTAGGCAAAAATAAGGGCATCCCGACGAACTATAAGAGTTTGGGCACAAATTAGAGATATATAAATAAAATTGTACACCTGGCAAGTCGAAACCTGAAAAGGTAGCTTGGGCAAGAAAGGGTATCCCGGTGGACTGGAAATCTAAAATGGAGGTCCAGGAAAAAGTTAGGGATTAAAGCGTACGACTATGTCCTATTTATCAGTAGAATATTTATCACTTTGATCAGCATTTGCTAAATACTTTAGGAGTTGGGATAATGTTCAAAGTTATCCACAAATTCCCACAGAGCAATCTCCATTGAACTATCTCTACGAAGCTATCTTCAAAAGCTCGTCCCCAACAGAGACATATTCCCCAGAAAATCTATTATGTCCTCAGACAGAAATTGGGGCATCTTCCAACAGTTCACCTCCATTTTTATGAATAGCTTGACATGATCATCTTCCCTAATGGGTCCCCTAGCAGATAAGGAAGTTTGATCATTTCACCAGCATATAGTGGAAACTTCCTCAGCGAAGTCTATAAATTTCTGATCAGAAATTATTTCCTCAACACAGTCTACATGGTTTATTTACCCAAAGGAGTTTATTTCTCCGATATTGCAATTCCCCGACAAGATTATCTTCTCCAGCCAGATATCATTCAACATTGTCCTCCCTAGAAGAGTTAATACTCATATCTGAAACCTGGTAAAATAGTGTATCGAAGAATTATTCATCTCATTTTATCCTCAGTCAGGGTATATAAGAACCAAATCCTTCAAAGAACAACGAATGACCAACTCTCCTTGAATGCTTCCATCCCCAAGCAGAAGTCGAACATCCCCAGCCAGGTGTCCTCAAACAGAAAGCAGAAATCCCCAGTAAAGTTATTATTAACAAAGTTGAAGAATTACTTTCTTCATCCCCGAAAATAGTCAGGGATTTACTTTCCCCAACCATAATCTTTACAAGAAGCTACCGATACGCTACAAAGACATATTGCATCCATACATCATTTACAAAATATCATAACATAAGCATACGAAATGCATATAATATTCTCATTTATTTTGAGAGCATCATTGCGCGATGCATTACATACATCATAACATTGCATAAAACTAACTTTGTCTATTCAGGTAAAGTTTGCAATCAGACGAACATTATCAACAATCTATAGACAGGTTGTAGATCAATTCTCGAAATCAGACAGGCCGACTATATACATGACCATATGATTTACATTAGAGATTCATTCTGAAAAGCATTCCCCTTATAGACTGAAATCTGATGAGCATTCCCTTGAGAACTTCATTCTTAAAAGCATTTCCTTCAGAGCTTCATTCGGAAAATCATTTCCTTCAGAGATTCATGCTGAAAAGCATTCCCCTCAGAAACTGAAATCTGACGAGCATTTCCTTCAGAGATTCATTTTGAAAAGCATTCCCCTCAGAGACTGAAATTTGACGAGCATTTCGTTCAGAGCTTCATTCTGAAAAACATTTCCTTCAGAGATTCATTCTAAAAAGCATCCCCCTCATAGACTGAAATTTGACGATCATTTCCTTCAGAGCTTCATTCTGAAAAGTATTTCCTTCAAAGGTTCATTCTGAAAAGCATCTCCCTCAGAAACTTATTCTGATGAGCATTTCCTCATAGACCAATTCTGACGAGTGTCTCCTTTATAAATTCATTTTGAAAAGCATTTTCCTTAGATAAGATCGGATAGATTCATTCCAAAAAGCATTCTTTAGATAAAGTCAAGCATAGACTCATTTTGATACTCATATCAATAGTTACTTTGGATGGCATCTATAAGCCCATCTCCGATGACACTCTATCATCTCTCTGAATGGCATCTTCAAGCCTATTCCTGATATAATTAACCAATAGTATTACTTTGTGGACATGTGAGTGCAAATTTTTGGGCACTTAAATGTTCAATCTTCTTCCACCTTCAGATCACGAATGGCGAGCATATCAATCTAAATCTCCAGGTTAAAGAAGATAGAACAGGGGCATATGTTATACCCCAAAATTTTCCCTCCCATTTTTCAATAAAAATTGATTCGAGATATCTTATCATGCTCCTAGGGTTCTCAAGCACTGAAGACTACTCAAAGGTTGCCCAGACAAACTCTCATCCTAAGTAGTTGACCTACAACTAGGGTTTCACTTTTCTCAAAGGAAATTAGACTTCTAATGCCTCAAGTTGATTTAATGGTTTCTCATATTATTCAAATAATCCTCATACCAAATTTCAAGCCTTGCAACACAAGTTTGCTCAGTCAATTAGCCAGATGATTGAATATCAACTATATTGGACAAAAAGTCAACTTTGACCAATTTATAGTCAAACTTCAAGATTTTGGTCAACATCAATATTTTAAAGTCACGTTCATTATTTGATCAAGTTTTGATCATGATTCTTCAATAAAACTCGAGATTCATCAAAAGTCAAAAGTTACTAAATTAGGGTTTTCTTTAGGAGAATTCAATTGAACTTATACCAAGCATAACTTTCACATGCTTCATCAAAAATTTCTCAACCAAAGTCTATCTTGAAGGAAATTCAATTCTCTATAACTTTTACAGGTCATTTTAAAAGTCAACCAAAGCATTTTAAGGAAATGCTTCATTTGAGAGATATTGGCCAAAACATTACAGGTCATTTTAAAAGTCAACAAAAAGACACTTTTTGTCAAAGCACTATACATCAAGATAAACGCTTCAAATGAAAAAATGACCAACATGAAAGTTGTATGAGACATATTGTGCTTTCAAAAAATTAGAATATCACATTTATATAACAAAAATTGAGTGAGTTGTGATTGGTGCAAGTTAGGTAATTTTGAGAAAATGCATGAAACTCAAATTGAGCAAATTTGAACTTTTTGGGCTAATGGGTTTATCTTTTAAGGTCTAAACATATTCCTGACCTCATAATAGACTCCTACATCCATTCATATATTTTTGTGATATTTATATCTTTTATTTTGATTTTATTCAATTAAAGCCAAAATAAAATATCAAATCAAAGATATAAGGTGCATGGCTTTTGTTTTGGACCAGAATTAAAGCCCAAAATTCATGACAACCAAGCAAGAAATTGTGTGGTCTATATTCCAAACAAATCTTCATTGGTTTTGTAATATTTCAACTTACTTTCAAACAAAATCAAAGATATGATTTCATATGATGTCCAAGCCCACCGCTTAACCTAATCTTTTCTCTTATAAGTACACTACATGTTCAGACAAAAAAAAAACACGTGAGGCTGCCCAAGAAAAAGGGGTTTTGAGATTGAAAATTTGCAAGGAAAGGGTTGAACTCGAATTCCAATTTTCAGCCTTCCTCAAGGATAGGTAATCATTCAAATCAATCCCTGAGGTATCAGAGAGTAAGTTCCAATAATTCTTGATGATCAAATGTGCCTAAAACATGCATTCAAAACATCACCGGTTTTGCATATATTATAAAATTCATATTTCAATATTTATGATGCTTTGATTTAAACTATAAGCTCCAATGTATTCCTTAGACAAAATAGCACAGGTTTTATCCCTTGCATGAGGCCCATGATGTCAGAATACTATATCACCATTATTGCACTGTGTTCCTTTATTTTGATCGTATCTCACTGTACAGGTTAAATTAGCCAGGAAGAATGCCACCAATGGATTCACAAGGGTCGAATTAGTGAGATAGGTTCCCTCTTAATCTCTAACTCGTGTTATTTTTACAGGTTGGTATTGACCTCACCGAAGAAGATGACCGGAGATAGGGCTCCGACACTTCCCTAGTTCACATGTTTGTTATATATTAATTGGTTTGTGTTTTATAACAGAATTGAAGTGCGGCTCAGATGGTTGAGACAAAGGCATGTAATGTGAACGGCATGAGTTTGATCCCTGTGTCTTGCAATATTTTTTTGCTATTTTTCAAACTAACGCGCATGCTTATTCTATATTGATCAATTCCTATTTTCTATCACAATCAACACGCTGGCTCAGTAGAAAGGAAACACACCTATGATTTTAGGGGTGTGGGTTCAACACCCACCCCATGCAAAATATTTTACCTTATTTTTTCTAACCTAATTTCCTTTATTTTTCTTTTCTAACCCTAATTATTTTTAATTAATCAATCATTAACTAACCTAATCTTTTTTTCTTAATACTAATAAATTAGGATTAGGGTTTTAGTTAGTAATTAAATTTTTCTTATATATTTTTTTACTTAATTAATTAATTAATCAACCTTTTTATTAAATATTAAAATCAATTAGAATTTAGGTTTTTATTAATTATTGTCACTTGAATTATTTTCTATAAAATACCAAAAATATTAATACTTAGTACTTTAGGTCTTTTAAACATTATTTTAAAATATTTTCTTATTTCTTTTTGCTATTTAAATACATAGATCAAGTGTATAGGTCATGTTCTTAATTGTAATAGTGTAGCTTTATCTTTTCTTGCATTTTTTTCATATTATGTAACTGCTCGCCTGATGTAATAGCTTAGGTTTAATTCCCACACTTTACATTTCGTACTTTATTTTTCTGTGCATATTTAATTGCTAATAACTAGGGTTTGTATGGAAAGACTAAAAACAAATGTAGAAAACCCTAAGTCTGAAGATAAATAATTGAAATTAACACACTCTTCACACTTCCACCTCTAGGGTATCCTCTCTTGTTTCTTTACGATATTGTTCACGTCCCTCGAAAGTGGGGATACTTTAGCAAAAGACCCTCAATCAAATCATCATTGTCCCTTTCGAATAAAGATCATAATCCCTTGATGATCCTTCGAGCTTCCTACAAAATAATATAGTCCCTTCGAGTTGCCTACAAAATGATGATAGTCCCTTCGATAGAATTGCTAAAGTATCCTTACATGTTGCCTTTGATGAACATACGATGACCCTACGCTTGTCCCTTTACATACAATAGATGGGGCTACCTGCCAACTAATGGTATGGATAGTACTACTCTAAAGAAGAAGGAAAAGAATAAGAAATACTTTAGTGGGTAAGAACTCCTAATTGCTTGCTCACAAAAGTTTCTCACAAATATCACTTTCAAAACAACAAATATTTTCAAAAACACTTTGTAAACATTCTTGAGGACTGATACAATAATTATTACAAAGTTAGCCTTACACTGGCATTTCAAAATATTTTCAAATAACGCACATACAAAGCAAGTTTTCAAAGTGAGCTAAGCAATTAAGATCCCGTAGATAACTACGGATGAAAAGGGTGTTAACACCTTCCCTTTTCATAACTTACCCCCAAACTCAAAATCTATCAAAGGTCTTTCATGTTCTTTTCACCTTTCCTAAATATTGGATAAAAGAAAATTCGGTGGGGACTCTTGCTATCTACACATTTGGATAAAATCAAAAAAGTCAGTTCTCCCACCGTATGACAGTGTGTGTCTTGATGCATTGTAACATGAGATGATGAGAAATCTTAGGGGCAAAAATTAGGGTATAACAACTGCCCTTATTTAAGTGTCTTATATCCAGAGATATGAAGGTTAAAATCTTCGTGTCGACGCGATTGAGGATACTTAAATACAAAATAAACCCTATTTTTGGCCCTAAGATGTCATGAAATGCTTATAATCATGAATGCAAACAAACAACTCCAAAGGTGACACAAAACTCCACTAGGTAAACATAGGACAAAACAATAGATCAAAAAGAGAGTCCAACAAGGAAAATAAATCGTTGGGGGACAGAAGACTCAACTCTACTGGGGGTAAAGCCCAAAGAGGACATAGGGCATCCCTATCTCAAGAAATGAGTAAAAACAATGGATGACAACGATCGACTGATAATTGTGAACTAGAGAGTAATGTCGACTCACAGAAGATTGAAAATTAACGACCCGAAGGATGCAAATAGACGCAGTAAGATAATACCGGTAAATACCAATATTAGGGGCGGTAACAAATTATTGGCATCAGTACTTATGACTGGAAACAAATGATTGAAATCACCACTCATGGCTGGGAACAACTCACAAAGAAATTTTTTCAGAGCAAAGTGAATCTCAACAATGAACTATCTTTCGTAATAAAGAGATTACCATCCATCGGAGTACAAACCTCAACAACGAACTATCTCCCATAATGACGAGACTACTACCCATCAAAGTAAAAAACCTCAACAAAAAACTATCTCCCAAAATGAAAAGACTTTCATCCATCGGAGTACAAACCTCAACAACAAACTATCTCCCATAATGACGAGACTACTATCCATTAGAGTACGAACCTCTATAACTAACTATCTCCCATAATAACGAGACTACCATTCATCAGAGTAAAAAACCAACACAATGACTATCTCCCATAATGAAGAGACTTCCATCCATCAGAGTACAAACCTCAACAATAAACTATCTCCCATAATGACGAGACTACCATCCATCCTAGTAAGACCTCAACGACAAACTATCTCCCATAATGACGAGACTATCATCCATCAGAGTAAAACCTCAACAACAAAGTATCTCCTATAATGGAGAGACTACCATTCATCAGAGTAAAACCTAAACAAAAAACTATCTCCCATAATGACGAGACTATCATCCATCATAGTAAAAAACCTCAACAACGAACTATTTCCCATAATAAAGAGACTTCCATCCATCAAAGTTCAAACCTCAACAACAAACTATCTCCCATAATGACGAGACTACCATTCATCGGAGTAAAACCTCAACAATGAACTATCTCCCATAATAACGAGACTACCATCCATCAGAGTAAAAAAACTCAACAACGAACTATCTTCCATAATTAAGAGACTTCCATCCATCAAAGTATAAACCTCAACAGTGAACTATCTCCCATAATGACGAGACTACCATCCATCAGAGTAAAACCTCAACAAAGAACTATCTCCCATAATGACGAGACTACCATCCATCAGAATAAAAACCCTCAACAACGAACTATCTTCCATAATTAAGAGACTTCCATCCATCGGAGTATAAACCTCATCAGCGAACTATCTCCCATAATCACGAGGCTACCATCCATTGGAGTAAAACCTCAACAATGAACTATCTCCCATAATGAAGAGACTACCATCCATCAGAGTAAAACCTCAACAACGGACTATCTCCCATAATGACGAGACTACCATCCATCAGAGTAAAAACCCTTAACAAAAAACTATCTCCCATAATGAAGAGACTTCCATCCATCAGAGTAAAACCTCAACAACGAACTATCTATCATAATGGCGAGACTACCATCCATCAGAGTAAGAAACATAAACAATGAACTATCTCCTATAATGAAGAGACTTCCATCCATCAGAGTACAAACCTCAATAACAAACTATCTCCCATAATGAAGAGGCTACCATCCATCGGAGTAAAACCTCAACAACGAATTATCTCCATAATGAAGAGACTACCATCCATTAGAGGAAAACCTCAACAATGAACTATCTCCCATAATGACGAGACTACTAATAGAACATAGTTTGGTTCTACATCCCTGTAAGAGTTTTGATGATAACAAACACATGATATATTTAAAAAACATATATGCTCTCTAATAAAGTATTTTAATATGCAGAGAAGTTTTGATGTAAGAAGCATAGAAGATGAGAAAAGATCTACTAGAACATAATAGAAGTTCTGATGTAAGAAGCATAGAAGATCTTCTAGAACATATGGAAGTTCTGATGTAAGAAGATGAGAGAGATTCATTTTGAAGATTTGTTCAGACACAACATACTTAGAAGCAAATTTATGTAATACACTAAATGAAGAAGTTCTATGTTACAACTTCTGAATACACCAACGCTGTGAAACAAGAACTCTAATATTCTGATATGTAAAGTTCTGGAAAGCAAAAAGAGTCTCAACGGTAACATTCATCTTCTGATGTGAGCATGTTCTGAAGCGTTACATTTTATTAATGGAAAATCAAAAGTAACGGTTTAATCAAGACAAGATCTTCACTTTTGAAACGAACATTAACTACACTTCATCAACCTTCCAAAAGCATCTTCTTATGTCTCTTATGCATTGCCTATTTAAAGAAGACGTGAAAAAGATATCATAGTAATGACTGCGCACGAAAAAGAGAAATATTTATCCAGTTCTACCTTGTGCTCTTCAATTGTGTAATATATCACTTTTGTGATATTGTTTTTGTTAGAAAACATATTTGTACACGCCTTTCAATATTGTATTTTTTAATTCCTTGAGGAATTCGGGTTGTGGTTTAGACTCAAGAAGACATCGACAGTTGTCATTGTATTTGTGCAATCAAGTTTGACTAGTGGATTAAGACCTCGCTTGAGAGAAGCGAAATAACCTTGGCGGGTGGACTGGAGTAGTTTGAGTTCAAACAAAGCAGGATAAAAATCAAGTTTCATTTTGTCTTAGATTTCAAAACCCCAATTCAACCCCCCCCCCCTTTCTTGTGTTTTTCCATTCTTCAACTGGTATCAGAGCACCTGGATCTGGGTGTAAACACAACCGTGTCAGAAAAAGATCCAAGAAGGAAAACACTATGGTGGGACCAAGTCAGAACATCAACAATGATTATCATGATGAGAAAGACATAATTAGCTACAGACCCCCAATATTTGGCGGTGTAAAGTTTGATTACTGGAAAGACATAATCTGAAGTTTCTTTCTAGCTCATGATGTTGATTTATGGGATATGGTGACTGATGGCTTTATTCATCTAGTTGATACAAGTGGTTAGAACATTGACATAAAGAAGATGACGGATCAACAGAAGAAAGATTTCAGAAACTATCACAAAGCTAGAACAATTCTCTTAAGTGTTATATCTTACATTGAGTATAAGAAAATCACTAATAGAGATTTTTCCAAGAACATCTTTGACTCCATGAAGATGACGCATGAAGGCAACACACAAGTCAAAGAAACAAAAGCCCTTGCACTCATCCAGAAATATGAAGCATTTAAAATGGAGGAAGAAGAAACTATTGAGACAATTTTCTCAAGATTTCAGACTCTGGTTGCGGGATTGAAAGTTCTGGACAAAGGGTACTCCACAGCAGATCATGTAAAGAAGATCATAAGAAATTTTCCCAAGCAATGGAGACCCATGGTTGTAGCATTAAAACTTGCCAAAGATTTGGATAAAATTTCTCTTGAAGAACTTATCAGCTCTCTGAGAAGTCATGAGATAGAACTAGAAGAAGATGAACCCCAGAAGCAAGGTAAGTATCTCGCTCTCAAATCTAATAAAAAATATAAGCCTAAAGTTTTGCAAGAAAAAGAAGAAAACTCTGGTGGATCCTCGTCAGAAGTAGGAAAATTATATCTTCTCTCCATAAGATTCAATCAGTTGTGGAAACACAGGCAGAGGAAGTTCAGAACTCCCAGAAGAACAGTGAATCTTTCTGAATCATCTTCTGGATACAGAAAATCCAGGAACAGAGACATTGTTTGCTATGAATGCAATGAAGCAGGCCATTACAAAAGCTACTATCTAAATCTACAAGAAATGCCTAAAAAGAAGTTCTCCAAAGATAAGAAGAAAAGTCTTATGGCAATGTGGGATGACTCAGAATCTTCTGAAGTTGAAACAGAATTAGAAAATGAACTAGACAATATAGCCCAAATGGCCAACTTATCAGATGACTCTAGATCATCTAAATTATAATAAGACTCAGGAAGAAGAGGTATTCTCTATCTTTTCTAGATCTCAATTAGAAGAAAGTCTGTCAGAAATTCTTGAAAGACATCAGCAACTTTGAGTCATAAACAAGAACCTAAAAAAGGATCTAGTTTCTGACTCTGAAGAAACTAAGAAACTAAGATCAAAAAACTCTGAGCTTAAAGAAACAATTTCTAAACTAGAAAATAAATTTCAAAAGGCTCAGAAAGAAAATGTCTCAAAAGTTCCTAGTAAATCTGATAAGATCATAAAGGAATATGATCATAGCTTTCAAAAATTTCTGGCTAAAAACATAGATAGAAGCAAGATGGCTTCAATGATCTATGGAGTTAGCAGAAATGGTAGAAAAGTAATAGGATACAAGGTTAGAGTATCTCAACCTAATAAAGTTAAAGATATGGTCATAAAACACACACCTCTTTATTCTCACTACACCTATGGACATACACATGATATAAAATATACTAGTAAGGCATTTTTACCTAAACCAAAATTCAAACAGAATTTTGGAAACTTCAACAATCATGGACCCAAAAAGATATGGGTACCAAAGGATAAAATCATTAATGTTGTAGATATTTTTAACAGGAAGGTTGAAACACCAGTTTTAACAACTGGACTTTGGATGCTCTCTACATATGACGGGAAGAAAGCATATGTTCCAAAGCCTGGAATCTAAATATGGAGGATATGCAGGCTTCAAAGGCAATCAGAAAGGAAAGATTATTGGCTCTGGAACTATTGGTAAAAGTACTGAGGACACAGCATCATAAGAATCTCATTCAAATATAGAAAATGATGTCACAAACATTACAGAAACATCTGAAGATACCATCCAAAAAATACAACTCAGAAGATCTGAAAAACTGATTTGCTTTTTCTCGTTGCTTTATCTTAATCTTCTATTTTTGCCGTGTAGTTCTTACTTTTTTATTCTTGACAAAAGGGGGGAGAATGTAAGAATATTTGACTCCTTCTCAAAGCTCTATTCGGAAATCTTCAGGGAAGTATTTTTTTCTTCATTTGAGTATCCAACTCAGGGGGAGACTTCTATGCTTTATGTTCTTTAAGTACTCTATCAAAATATACAAGTTTTTGTCATCATCAAAAAGGGGGATATTGTTAGAACATAGTTTAGTTCTACATCCCTGTAAGAGTTTTGATGATAACAAACATATGATTGATATATATATATATAAAGAACATATATGCTCTCTAATAAAGTATTTTAATATGCAGAGAAGTTTTGATGTAAGAAGCATAGAAGATGAGAAAAGATCTACTAGAACATAATAAAAGTTCGGATGTAAGAAGCATAGAAGATCTGCTAGAACATCTGGAAGTTCTGATGTAAGAAGATGAGAGAGTTTCATTTTGAAGATCTATTTAGACATAACATACTTAGAAGATAATTTGTATACTACGCTAAATGAAGAAGTTCTATGTTACAACTTCTGAATGCACCAATGTTGTGAAACAAGAATTCTGATATTCTGATATGTAAAGTTTTGGAAAGCAAAAAGAGTCTCAATGGTAACATTCATCTTCTGATGTGAGCATGTTCTGAAACGTTACATTTTATTAATGGAAAATCAAAAGTAACAGTTGAATCAAGACAATATCTTCACTTATGGAAAGAACATTAACTACACTTCATGAACCTTCCAAAAGCATATTCTTATGTCTCTCAGGCATTTCCTATTTAAAAAAGACGTGAAGAAGATATCATAATAATGACTGCGCAAGAAAAAGAGAAATATTTACCCAGTTCTACCTTGTGATCTTCAACTGTGTAATACATCACTTTAGTGATATTGTTTTTGTTAGAAAACATATTTGTACACGCCTTTCAATATTTTATTTTGTAATTCCTTGAGGAAACCGAGTTGTGTTTTAGACTCAAGAAGACACTGACGTTTGTCATTATATTTGTGTAGTCAAGTTTGATTAGTTGATTAGGATCTCGCTTAAGAGAGGCAAAATAACCTTGGCGGATGGACTGGAGTAGTTTAAGTTTAAACAAACTAGGAAAAATATAAAGTGTCATTTTGTCTTAGATTTCAAAACCCCAATTCAACCCCCCCCTTTCTTGTGTTTTTCCATTCTTCAACTACCATCCATCGGAGTAAAAAACCTCAACAACAAACTATCTCCCATAATAAAGATATTTCCATCCATCTGAGTATAATCCTCAACAACAAACTATCTCCCATAATAACGAGACTACCATCCATCGGAGTAAAACCTCAACAACAAACTATCTCCCATAACGATGAGACTATCATTCATCCGATTAAAAAACCTCAATAACGAACTATCTCCCATAATTAAGAGACTTTCATCCATCAGAGTAAAAACCTCAACAACGAACTATCTCCCATAATGACGAGGCTACCATCCATCAGAGTAAAACTTCAACATAGAACTATCACCCATAATGAAGAGACTACCATCCATCGGAGTAGAACTCAACAACGAACTATCTCCCATAATGAAGAGACTACCATCTGTCGGAGTAAAAAACCCCAATAATAAACTATCTCCCATTATGAAGAGACTTCCATCCATGGAGTACAAACCTCAACAATAAATCATCTCCCATAATAACGAGATAACCATCCATCGGAGTAAAACCTAAAAAATGAATTATCTCCCACAATGATGAGACTACCATCAATCGGAGTAAAACCTCAACAATAAAATATCTCCCATAATAAAGATACTACAATATGTAGCGGTAGAAATGTTGAGACTAAGCCATTGGAGTGACTTAACTCGCATAGATCAAATAAAAATTGCCATATCACTTTATTGTTTCCATAGGAAATGGGAAAGAGCGAATAAACCCAAAAAAGAGAGGAAGAGAATCTAGGTACGGAGCTTGGTTATGTAAAGGGAAGGTATTAGCACACTAAACATCTACGGTACTCCGCAAGAACCTCTTTGAAAATTTATGTTTTTTGGCTATAAATGGTGTATACAAAAATATATGGTGGGATGAGAAAAGAAGTATTTTTTTACAATTTTTACACCCTCCACGGTTGCGAACCTTTAGTGCCTATGTATCACCTTTTATGCAATAGGGGATCAGGGTACTCGTAGTTCACCTAAAAAATTATAAAACACAAGTGTGTTGGTTACTTTTAAGAGAAGAGACATCATCGTCATATCCAAGTGGAAAAAGTACTTACTACCCATGATTATAAGAAAGCAGAATTTGCGTCATCTCAAGGTGGAGGATATAACTTGGATTTTAAAATAAACAAAGCCTCACTAAACACCCAAGTGGAAAATATCTCACTTCACTATATATCGTAGAAGTATAATAGCTCGCATCACTACAAGAATCGACAAGAGTCTAATCTTTTGAGAAAAGGTTTAAAGTAAAAATCCAAAGTGACAAAAATGGTTTAAATGAGTTTGATTGACTTTTAGTCTTCTTACACACAAAAAATGTCAAAGTATGATTAATTTGGTTTAAGTTTGACTAAGAATTTTTTTTTTTTGAAAATGCATGGGCCTAAGTCTAAGTTTATTATGAAAGCGGTTTAAGTTAGAAAACAAAAAGAGTTTTGAAAAGGAGAGGTAACATTTTTGAAATTAAAAAAGATAGGAGGAGATGAAGGGACTACCCTAAAGCATAAGGTAAAAGCTAAGGAAAAGAACCATCTAACCAACAAGAAGCCAACACTTGACATATGAAGTCAATATAGAATTCTCATTCTTTGGATTGAAACCAAGAAATCAAAGATAATAAACCTCTCAATAATACCAAACTTCAGATGCATTAAGTCTTCACAAAAACTAGGCAGAGTAACGGCTGTTACAGAGGAATTCCCAATCCCAGACAAAGCATATAACCAGAATAACCTGCACACAAAGAAAATCAACCCAATCTCTTGGAGAAGACCCCAAGACTTTCAAACAAAATAACAACAGAGTCACAAGGTCCCAATGGTAATCAAGGCTTTTAATACCAAGTCCAAGAGGTTCATAACTCAATTAAGCCAATGATAGTAACCAAATAGTCCAAGTTGGTTATTAAGTGTCTTAAAAAATAAAATAAAAGCCCAAGTGAGCAAAATTAAAAAAAATAAAAAGATACATGCTCAAATGAGCAAAGATAAAATGACATAAAGATATATGCTCAAGTGAGCAAAGATGAAAATAACATGAAATATAAATGCTAAAGTAAATGGTGCATAAAAGTAAAGGCATAAAAATAAAAGGCAAAAAGTAAAAGCACAAAGTAAAGTCAATTGTTAATGAATTAGAAGTTAGGGGTTAGTTGAATGACCATTTTGAAACTTACATTTGAAAACTCATTAGAAGATTGATAAAATCAAAGCTTCTCAATAACAAGTTTCATTTTCTATTTCTCAAGTATATCATTCATTTCAAGTACTCAAGGCAAGCATATATGGTCAATGATGTTTAAATGATTCACTTAGACAAAAATTCCTGAAAGTTCATTAGAGGTTTGATAAGATCAAAGCCTCCTAACAATGAACCTCAAGGTTATTGGATTAAAGGTTTTAAATTAAACATACTTGGGCTTGCAAACATAGGTTTAGGCCATGAATGATCATTTTTCGAATCGGGAAAAATTTAGCACTATGTTAAGCAATCGTAAATTGACTTATGTAGAAGTCACAATTATTTTGAGGCCGATCAATAGCAAACTATGTACCACATGTTAGAGAAATAATATGTAGATTATTCTCCAACAACATGTCGCACAAGTAATAAAGAGATAAGATGAAGAGGGAGGGGATGTATTAGATGAAATTAGGGTTTCAAATATCAACATCATTCATCCATTTTGGTGGATTTGGTTTTTCAACTTATCAACACCCAAGATCCAATGAGGTTGAGGAATTTGTCCCAAAATAACACCCAAATCAGAACCAATCAAAAACTAATAAAATAATATTCAATAAAACAATATTTAAATGATTAATAAAAAGGAAATAATTGGTAAAATACACAAAATGTATTAAAACACCAAATAAAAATCCTAAAATAATATCAGAGGTCAAACATGAGTCAATAATTGTTGACAAAAATTTCCAGAATTTTTTTAAAGTCAGAAACTATTTTTAAATCTTAAAGAAATAAGCAAAATAAACCAAAAATTATAAAGAAAGAAGTAAAATCAGAAATAACAATAAAATGAGGTTATCAATATTTGTCAAGAGGTCATTGAATCCTATCATATTTTTTTCAAAATTTAAAAATCAAGAAAAGTATTTTTAAACAATTAAAACAAGTTAAATAAATTGAAAAATTATAAAAAATACCAAAGCATAAAATAAAATTATGAAAAAATAAGAATCAGAGAGAGAAAAATCAGAAGTATTTTTGAGAACTTTTTTCAGAGTTTTTGAAGTTGAAATGAATTTTTGAAGTTTAACAATTAAATCAAAAATCAAAAGAAAAAAAATGTCAAAATAAAATGGGCCATCCGATCATAGTCAAAATGCGTTAGTAAATAGATCCAAAGGACTCGGCGTATTTTGCTTGATATGGACCTTAGGGAGAAACACACAGAATCAAACAAATTCGGGCCAATCAAAATAAAACAATTGTCACGCTATCATTGGTTGAAGAACAACACGTAGGTCGTCTTCAACCTCCAGCCCTATGTGCATTGGGTTTTTATGAGTTTCGTCAAATGGAAAAATCAAAAACTCATAGTGGTATCATTGGATTCCCCTCTTCTAGACGATCCTAACCTTACCCTCGCGAAAAATTTCTGTAAACCATCACTCAGTCGATTTGAGAAAAAGCAGAAGAAAAAAGTTGGAAAGGGATTTGAAAATTCACCTGTAAAACTCACTTCCAGTTAAAAACTAATGATGCGATCAGTATCAGCGTGATGAGAGTTATACTGTAGCATCAAGTTTAGAGAGAATTGATGGAGGAATCTCCTTGTTGAAGCTCCAATTCGGATCTCTGAAACTTGACTTGGCTAGCACGATTCAAGGCACCTCAAGACTTGGTTCTTCTTCTGTTAGCTTCAGGAAAGTTCAAGGATGAAGAATCAGCAAAGATATTGGATTGAATGATATTTTAGAACCAAATTGGAAGTTGCAGAATTGAGAGGTATGAAGGAGGTTATTTGGCTCTCTAAATCTTATCAAATGAGTGGTATATCATCCTTTATTTATAGGGAAGTGAATGATGATGAAAAACTATAGGAATTATGGGCAAATCATGCAAACAAATCCAGTTGTGGTCATGCCAAACGTGTGAATTGAAATGCCTCAAAACGACCTCATATCAAGTGCAATACTTGTCAAAAGGCATATGGACAATTAGTTAAACATGTTTAGAAACTAAACCTTAAGTAATTTGACCTTTAATCCAAGTTTACTCGTGGTAAAAAATCTGACTTGAGCAAAAACAGATTCCATTGAGCCAACTTCAATAATGCATAGCTCACTACTTGGGGACCTTTAAGGGACTGTTCTTGAATCATTTGAAGAACAAGGTTACAATCATTACAATGTTCCAAGAAATACATCATTTGGATGCTTGAGCAAAAATTTATATCTAATTGAATTTGTAAAAAAAAACACTGATGTTTTGTACTTCGAAAAATTATAAGTGTTAAACTTCAAAATGACCTATAATGTTCTTCAAAATTAAATGACTTTCCAATCAAAATTTGGTCTTGATATCTGAATATGACTTGAAGTAAACCTCGTGAATTGAATTGTGGAATTGATATCACTCAAAAATCATAAAAATTGAAATATTTATGGTCTTTGGAAGATGATGAACAAATTTGGGGAAATCACAAAAGACCTATAATATTTTCAAGCATCTTCTAGTATTGCAAATAAAAAAAGTTGTAGTAGACATCCCAAAGATTATTTTGGGAAAATAATGGGCTCAAGGTGATAAAATTTGACCAAGTTATGATCATTTGAAGTCAAACCCTAAAATTCAAAGGTTCTTCAAGGAGGCTTGTAATCTTTCTCGACATTTAGTGATCTTACATTCAAAATTTTCCTTAGACTTATGAAGAGAGCTTGTTAAAGACCCTTTAAAGATAATCATGCCTTTGGATTCCCTCAAAAATCTCAAAAAATGAGCAAGATATGGCCCTTGGGAATAAACAAACCCTAGTTTGAGAGTGTCAAAATGACTTGAAACTCCTTTCAACTTTTGATGATTTTCTTGCACAATTGGATCTTGTCATGTGAAGAGAGGTTGTTTTAGATGATGATAAGAATCCATATAAAAAATGACCAACTCAAATTGTTGAAAATTGAGAGAGTTATGCACTTGTGATCACTTAATCTAGTATTTTCCACTCGAATACGACGAAATGTATTTTAAACTTAAAATCATTCAACAAAATTTTATGGTTATTTTTACCATGAACTACGAGGATTTGAATTCCTTGTTGCACTACGAGGATACGTAGGCATGAGGCTCTCAGAGTCTTGGTGAGTACAAACAAAAAAATTCTTCTTTTCTCATCACCCCAATCTTTTTGCATACAACCCATTTGTATCATAACACATATTTTCAAGAGGTTCATATGGAGTTCCATATATGTGAGGGGTGATAATACCTTCCCATTGCATAACCAACCCCCGTATCTAGATCTCTTCTATTGTTTTATTTTCGTGTCGGGTTTTCTTGATATTTTCCCTTTCCTTTGGAAACTATAAAGTTTGGTGGCAACTCTTGTTTTTTTAGCTAAGTTAATCAATAACTTAATCTCAATTTTTTCTGCCGCGACACTATTATTTTGATTAAGTGTCCATTTGCCGACTATGTTAAAAGACTACATAATTTTGTTAGTTCTCTATTTTTAAGATTGACATTAATTTAGTAAAAGAAATATAGCAGTAATATGTTAAATAGGATGTGACTACTTGCTATGAAGAATAGGTTAAGAAATAAGTATTATTTTATTAAGAACATGTTGAGTTTAAATGTTTCAACATCTAGAGCAACATGTCGGATAAGACGTCCTATGCAGGGTCATATGATATCGCGCCTGAGCTAGGCTGGACATATGGATTTTGTTATGCTTTAACAGATGAAAAATATTCTGGGAATATTTTGAAATCCTATGTGGGGCAGTATTGTAGGTTTGGAAGACTCAATCAGAATTCAAGAGGAAAATATACTTTCTAAATAAGGAGACTTTTTAGGAAAGATTTCATGGAAGACATATTTTGTTGTAGAATCATCTTCGGATTTGTAATAGTTGATATGCTTTGATTTGAAGCCCAAATCCAGTTGGGAGAAAGGTTATAAATAGAAGCATTGTAACCTAGGTTAAGGCACCAGCCGTGAATGAAAATGTAATACTATTAGGGCTGAGTCTGTGCCACTCTGTAAGAGAGTTAGTTTTTTTGTTCCACTCGGTCGTGAGTTGGATTGATGTTATAGAGTTGTAGTCTCTATTATTGTAACTCCAAGTTGCGCTCTTAGTCAATAGTCTTGGCTAGATATTATCATGGAAGTGTGTCTTCTAGTTTATCATCATGGAAGTGTGTCTTCCTATTTTATTTTCCAATCGATGTCTGTGATTGATGAGGGAGTTGAAGAGGGCCTCATACCTAGGTGAGTTTTAGGTAGAAAGTTAGCATGAGTAGTGATTAAGTGAGAATTTGTAAACTTGGGACTAGTTTAGCTTCAATTGATACTATTACAGTGGACTTTATCCCTGGCTTGGCATGCCCCCAGAGTAGGAGAGTTTCCTCGAACTGGGTTAACAGTTATGTGTGTTGTTTATGCTTTTCAATGTTGTTTTATATGTATATACTTTGCCTATTTGTTTCAAGTCAGGTCAGATGACCCAACATGTCATAGGACATCTGAAGTTTGATATACTAGAATTTCCATTGGTATCAGAGAAGGCATCATATTCTATTTTTGGGTGAGATCCTGGGATGATACTTTCTGGTCATGGGAAAGGAATGAGGTATCTACTAAAAAGTTGTTTGAACTTGGATAGTTCATATTGTTGTTTGAATGGTCCCTTGAAGTGGAGGATGGACTAATTGTGATAGGGTGTGTATTAGACGTGTCTGTTGTTATCAGTCTTGTAGTTTGGTGGTGAGCTGTTGTGTTAGGTTTGATTTATTTTCAAACCTAGGTTGTTTTGTTTGCACCTGGAGTGGTTCTTGTGTGCAAGGGTTTTATGCAGTGCCTGAAGAATGTTGAGGAGTTTTTGTTTGTTCTGTTGCATTTGATAGAAAACTCATGTTGGTTCCTGGTGGCTCTAGTGTTGAGGTTGTATGGAGGTTTTCCCTTGTAATACAATAAGGAAGAGCCTTATGATTTGTTCCTATCTGAAGGTGTATCCTGTATTGTATTAACACTTGGAGGTTGTTTCAACCAGCCTGCTAAAGTTGCCAAAGATACTTGAGGATTATCTCAAGTTCACTCATAAAGGAACTTTTAAGTGAGTTTGTTGAAAAAATATCTGAATAAAGTTAGAAGCAATTTATTTTTGATTTTAAGCATAAAAGGCAAATCTCCAGCCTTTGTCAAAGGATCTCTTGGTGTGTTACTTGGAATGATGTTCGATCATATGTTAGAACATCACATCAGCAAGTTGTGCAGAATTTTGTTGGCTAAAGGAATGGAATTCAGATGCTTTGGGTGCTAAGAAAATGTGTTCTGATCACATATATTTAAAACCTTCTCCTGGTCTGGAAGAGGAGGCATCTTGGTTATGTTTATAAGAAGATTATGTTCTAGAAACAGGTCTTAGATATATGTGTTTAGTCAAGGGTTGATTAACATTTTTACCCCCTGGGTAAACTTATTTCTGATCAAAGG
Source organism: Vicia faba (assembly GCA_948472305.1). Classification (NCBI taxonomy): domain Eukaryota; kingdom Viridiplantae; phylum Streptophyta; class Magnoliopsida; order Fabales; family Fabaceae; genus Vicia; species Vicia faba. The sequence goes on along the minus strand of OX451738.1, from coordinate 315,905,512 downwards.
ATATAGGAGTGCAGAAGTTGAGCCCAAATAGGAGATTTATTTTCTTAACCAGTTTCTTCATATGATGATATCAGGCTCAAATGTCAAGGACATTCTCTCTGACATCTGGAAGACTCTCTTAATCAAGAGAAGTCAGATTTGTGTGATCTTGCTTGTGACTATTCTGATGAAATAGTTTATGGCTAAGTTGGAGAAGGGGATGTTAAGCAGATGACCTGTGTATGTTTCTCATAAATAGGATGGAGGTTGTTTACTCTAACTTGATATCACTCATCAATTCTATGAGAACATGGAACTCTTGTTCTGCTGAAGTAGAAGAAACATTCATAGGGGTTGTGTGCAACAGAGATGTATCGACCTGAGTTTAGTGGTTGATTGGTGTCGGCACTTTGGAGTGTCATCCTAACCACCTAGGATGAGCATTTAAGTGTTGTGTCTTGAGTAAGGAGGAGTTTGTTGGTCAAGCCTTATTGGTGGAAGGACTCAAGTGTATTAGTGAGTCATGGAGGATCTTGAAGAAGTAGATGTGTTTATGGTATAGTGATGGTTCTATACCCTGCTTCTTGTTGTCTGCTCCAGATACCTGTTAGAGGAAACCTCCTATTTAGGTTTAGAAGGATGATGTTAATCTCTTTATTGTCAGACAGGAGGTCTGGGCATGGTGCATATGAGAAAGTTTTTTTTGGAGTTGTGTAACATGTAGGTTGCTTCATGTTTCTATGGTCTGATTTCAGAAGTTGATTGGCTGTTGTTTAGCACCTGTATATGTTCTCTTGTGTTCTCCCTAAAGAGATGTGTTTAAATTACTATCGTGTTATCTCCAGAACCATAGTAGATTGTGATTGAGACTGGTGTCTGAAAAGATGTTGGAACATCATCTCAGGTTTTTGCTACTTTAGAGAAGGAAGTTGTTTTGTTTTTGAAAATCACGGGGTGAGTATTACTGATCACCATTGTATTCCTAAATTGGAATGTCTGACCATGATGAAGTGTTGAGTCTAGTCTCTGACCAAGTCTATAGATATATGTGGTATGGGTTTTTATCATGACTGTCATCCTCTTGTACTATGAGTGTGAAGAAGAAGGATATTAGATCAAATGTCCTGACATTTTTTAAAAGGAAGCATCATCTGCTGTATATAAATCTGGTGCGGTCTGTTGATAACGCGAAATTATACCGTATATTCGACTTGACTCACATGCATTTTAGTACCATTTCCGTTTATTTTTGTCTTGTTATATCGGTATTGCTATTCTATTACAGGTACATTCTAACACAAAGCTCACAAGAGAAAAAGGACGAGAAATGGAGAAGAAACGGAGAAGATTTGAAGAATAGAAGAAAAGAGCAAGGAAACTGAATTTCTGAAGATGTGGACCTTGCCACAACCCTGTGGCACTTTCCACAGCTAGTATGTCACGTCTTCATTTTTTAAACTGTGGCCCTTGACAGTGTGTGGCCTTCCCCACATCAGTAACTCACACCAGTTTTCCTAATTTTTCTCCACAAACCCAGCCTTCCTGATTTTTCTCCACAAGGCCACTTTTCCTAATTTTTCTCCATGAAAATCTAGGTCACTAGCAGAGGGGATATAAAGAGACGATTTTTTGATGAATGAGGGGAGAGGTTTTTTTTGCCATAGTATTGTTCTTAGAATTTTAAGCAGAGCATTTACCTGTAAAAGTGATAGCTCTTCCACATCGGGGGACTATCACAACTCTAGTTTTAGGTGTTTTTAATTGCATTCTGAACTCGGGATATTAAGCGCGTCGGTATAATTTGAATTCAGTTCATGTTATAGTACACAAAGATTATTTAAGAAGTTATTTCAGTTTTCGTTTTTGGAATTATCTCCAAGTTCTATTTAATTGTTATTTATTTGTTTGTGATTGTTTCGATACCGTTATGTGTTGTTGTCCCGTATCATTACATCTTAGCATAAATTAATTCTTGTTTTTAAAATCATGTTTTGTTTCATGTTTAATAATCGTAATAGTATGTTTATGTTCAAAACCATGTTCAGATAAATTGTTTAATACCAGTATGTATGAACCTTCATCCGAACGAGATTCAGTAATAATTGATGTTAATTTTTATAAAACTATTTTTGTGGGTGTAGCTTCGAATTCTAAAATTAAAACGGTTTTTGTATGAAAGTAAAAAAGCAAATAAAGGTTACGGTCAATAGAGTGACAGTTTGAGATTTTAACCATATAGTAGAAACTAGGCATTAATCCTAAACACAGTGAGAGCGCTTTAGGATTAATTAAAACCTATTGATTTCCAAAATTACTATTAATTTAAATGAGTGAGCGACAGAAAATCATTCTGGTTTAAGAGTATAGTCAGATTCAATTGCACGGCAGTGTGAGATAAAGTCTTTTAAATCAATAATTTCTACTGAAAAGTATTTTGACATTTTTTATGCCAACGTTTTATCGAATCCCAGAAGTATGATGAGTTACATACTGGTTTCTCGTTATTGAATATTTCTATTAAAGTTTTAGCTATCGTTTAAATTTATTTCCCGTTTTCCCTTAAACCCAAGAAAAATCATTAGCCTTAGATTTACATAGTAACATTAGATAACGATAAGTTGATTTATGGTCCTTTGGGTTCGATAATCTTTTAAAACTATGTGATACGATTGTGCACTTGTAGTCACGAATCCTATTGACATACTAAGCCACGATCAAGTTTTTGTCTCTGTTTCCAGGGACCAATAGTCAATATTGTTATTCCATTATTGCACCGTATAGACTAAGGCACTCTTGTCTCTATTACTATGTATCACCAAAAAAATTCGCTATAAATTCGACCTTAAAATATTAATGTAGAATTTTATTAAAATGCAAACTCTGTCTAGGATAGAATCTATGATGGAGCGCTTTTTAGCAACACAAACTGTCCAAAATGAAGAATTTAGAAAATAAAGTCTCCATAATAATGAAACCCTTAGGCAGCTGAATAATGCGGGTTAGTCCCTCACGACTTGCAACATAGTGTTGTACCCCAAAAATTCCCCTCCCATTTTCACACAAGACATACTCCTAGAGATTCTCAATTGCTCAAGGTTGACCAAGAATTGACCAGACAATTCTCCTCCTAAGGCAATGAACCCCCAACTAGGGTTTCAATTTTCATCAAGATGGTTGAGCTCCAAAGATCCAAAATGTTCTCCATTGTCCCAATATTCCCTCGTGGTCATCCATGTCAAATTTTAGGCCTTGCACAAAAAGTTTGCTCAGTCAATTGCACAAGTATTAGAAAATTAACTATGCTAGGTCAAAAGTCAATTGTGGCCCATGTACAGTCAAACTTCAAGATTTTTGGTAAACATCAACATATTAAAGTGATATCCATCATTTGATCAAGGGTTGATCATGATTCCTCAAGAAATACTCCTAACCCATCAAAAGTCAAAATTGGCAAATTAGGGTTTCTATAAGAAAAGTCAACCAAATTTTGACCAAGCATAACTTTCTCATACTTTATCAAACATTTTCCAACCAAAACTCATTTTTAAGAGAATTCAATGCCCTACAACTTATCTTCATCTCTCAAGTTCAATAAATGCACCATTTGAAAGATACAAGTTCATACATTACAGGTCATTTTTAGAAAGTCAACAAAAGCCACTTTTTTCCAAGACATTTTTCATCAAGATAACATCTTCTAATGCAAAATTGATCAAAAGAGGGATTGAAGTAGACATCTTGGGATTTCCAAAAAGTACAAGATCATCATCATGAGATAAAAATTGAGCAAGTTATGGCTTGCCCAAGTTGGGAAAAGTTTGGAAATATCAAGAATGGTGCATTGCGCAAATTTAAATTTTTGGGTCAATGGCCTAAATTTTTAAGATTCCAATATCTTCCTAAGGTTATACAGGACCTTTAATCTCATTTTTCATGGCCTTACCATTTTTACCTTTTTTACATATTTATTTTGATTTATTTCAAATAAATATAAAATAAATGGTACAAAATAATTGCGAATAGGCCTTGACCCTTGGGATTGTGTTTTGTCTTGGCATGAGGTACACAAATTCGTGCAAATCGTGTCCAGATTCACTCATCATCAAAATTGGAATGAAATCACAAATTATGGCATTTTTTCAAATATGGATCATAGATTAAAAACAATGTTTATGGCCATGATTCTTTCCATTCAACCTTGTCTCCTCATTCTACCCTATATATACCTCATGTTAGCAAGCCAAACACACACGCATATAGCCTATAATAAGCCACACGAAATTTGCAAAAATCCACCAAAGTTATCAAAAACTGAAACACGATTTGTGGGGACTTTCAACTCAAACTAACAATCATATGTTACTCTTGAAGTTCCCAGAGACCAGATCCAATCATTCTCAAAGCTTGCAACGTCCCAGATCATCAGATCATGATCTCACTGTTTGGTAAAATTTCCTTGATCTCAAACTCCCAAAATACTTGATTTAAATCCATACTGATCATATATGTGTGTTGCTGCTAACATTTATGCGTGTTTGAACGTATTACATGAGAAGCTAGGGCTCATAATCAATCTATGCCATGGTTGATCGTTGTTAGGGTTTCAAGCTCGAACCCAAAGATGCATGAAGATTTAACAATTTTAGAGACCATAATCATGATCAGGGGACTTTTTTAAGGCAGGTTGCATTGTTTGTTTTTCGTTTTGTTTGATTTTTCAGGTGACCCCACCGGAGAAGACGGTGGAAACCACCGGCTCCGGTGGTTGGACTGGTCGGCCTTGTGTCAAACAGCTGGCGTGGCTGCTAGCCATCATCCCATTGGCTGGATTCAAATGGATGCTCTCTCTCTCTCCGTGTGTGATTGGATCATTTGAAATGCAAGGAGGCACTGGATGGCGCGTTTGTAAAAACTCAGCAGTTGTCTTTGTTTTACATTATAATATTATTGTTTGATTTATGTAAACGAATGATCATACAGCTCAATTGGCAAAGGAACATGTGCGTGAGAGAGAGGACTTGGGTTCGAGTCCCAGGTCATGCATTTTCATTTTTCTAACATATTATCTGCAGATTTGAGGCTTCAAGTCCAAACGCGTGCATCATAAACCACTAGATCCAAGCCATCAGATCACCATTGGATCCAAATCTAGCGCCTCCAATATACAGACTACCATGCGCTTTCCAAAGCTGCCCTCACTGGATCATAGAGCAGACGTAGGCTCATCTTTGTATGGTCCTCACGCTTTTTAATCAGCACCCCCATATTTGCTCCATAACACCCAGGCCCATTTGCAAATTTTTTTATCCTTTTTGTTTTTATCATATTTATTTTCTTTTATTCTTTTTTCTAATAAATCATAAAAAAATAAAAAAAAATAAATAGATTTAGGTTTTATAAAATTATTTTAATTAATTAGTTAATTATTTTAATTTTATATTATTAACTTTAAAATCAATTAGACTTAGGTTATTTCATTCAAATATTTTTCTTAAATAAAAACAAATACAAAAAATGTTAGGTTTTTGTTTAGAATTTAATTTTGATCAATAACTTTCTTATTTTTTTTAATTAATTAAATTTAGGTTTAATTTAATTTAGTATTTTCCTAAATAAATAAAAAAATAACCAAAAAGATTTTTACTTAGCTTTTCCTTAGGTTTCTTTTAATCGTAATATTCGTTTCGCACGCACTATTTTGTTCTCGCATATTTTTTATAATAATATAAATGTACACTGGATGTAATAGTTAATAGGATTTTATCTGCTCTCTTCATTTTTCTTCCCCCAAATTTCTGTAAATTGTAAATATCCCCTCCCCGAAAGCCCTGTAATAGCGTAGGAACCTGTATTTCTCGCTTTTACATTCTTGTATGCTTGTACATAATTGCCAGTAAGTAGGTGTGCCTGACAATATTAATCAAATTAATCTTAGATCACTAATCTCAAGATAATATAACTGGAAAAACACACTTCTCACACTTGCATCCTTAGGGTATTCCTCACTCAGTTGCCTCGGAATTAGTCACGTCCCTCGAACGTAGGGATATCTTAGCAAAGACCCTCAGCTTAAAAGTCATCATAAAATATCATAATCCCTCGATGTCCCTCGAAGTTGACTATGAGAAATGATGTTGTCCCTCGATGTTGCCTATATGATGACAGTCTCTTCGAAATGCTAAGGTATCCATACATGTTACCTTCAATAACCATAAACGTCGCTTTCGATAGTCCCTCAACATCCAATGATAGGGCTACCTACTCATTAATAGTAGGATAGCACTATCTAAAGGAAAGGAGGAAAAGAATGCCTTTTTCGAGTAGGTAGATAACTGTTAGGTGCTTGCTCAAGAACAACTTTTTTACACTTTCAAACTTCTTTTCAAAAACGCTTTATCACACTCTTGAGGACAGATACAAGATTTACCATAAAGCAAACAAAAATCTTTCAAAACATACAAGCACGAAAACAGTTTTCAAAATGAGCAAGTACCTAAGAGCCCGTGGAAAACCACGGATGGAAAGGGTGCTAACACCTTCCCTTTCCATAATCTACCCCCCTTACTCAGAAAATCTCGATAAATGTATTTTTCTGTTCTTTTCACCCTTTCCTTTGTTGGATAAAAGAAAATTCGGTGGCGACTCTTACATACCGCAACATTTGCGAACAAAAAACACAAACTAGTATTAAACAGTCGGTTCTGCCACCGTATCACAGAACTGGCGACTCTGCTGAGGAATATATAAAGTGGGGTTTACCTTAGGGTCTAGATCATTTCTAAATTGTTTTCTTGTTTGTTTGCTTTACTTTTAAGGGATTGTTTAGGTTACTATAGATCCTACACCCAGATCTGGGGAAACCTGTTAGGTAAGTAGCAATAGATCGTGGAAACTGTGTGGGGTATACCGACACGGTTGAAGCAATGGCTACATTGATGTGACACTTTGGTTGGTACCGTTAGCCCTTGAGTTAATCAAGGAGAATACGGGTCTGTTGCGTGGTGTCATAAAGCGTCAACTGACCTTAGAACCTTTAAATGAACAACTTGGCCATTAGGACATAGAGAGATGGCCGTCTTTGGTGTATTCCCAAAGTCGGCAGATACCCAATGTTACACTCATTGAGACTTGACTCCTGAGTTTTATTTGGTTGTGAATCAGTCGCCTATTGAACGAAGCTTGTGGGAAAGGTTAGTGATATTGAGATCCCTTAGAACCCGGTTACTATTTATAAGACAGGTTAAACCAATCCAACTTCAAGAGGGTATGACCTTAAAACCCATGCAAGCCTTAAACCTAAGGTTTTGGTGGGATTTTCTTGTTCTTGCTATATATGTGATTTCTTAGCATAATCATGACATCATAGCATGGCATATCATACTAACCATTTCAGGGATTTTCTAGGGCTTATCTTTGTCTTGTTTTGTAGGACATGACATTCGCTCGCAAGAACACTATCTAAATCAACCTTGTGAAAGTACATCCTCAACTCAAGGACTTAGCATCAAGGATTCCTGAAAGCTCTCCCTTCACTGAAAAACATGGTTAACTTCTCAACTTGGTCACTTCAACCCTTGATGAAGAAATGTTAAAGGTGCTCTTTCAGTTCTTTGACTCGTTGCACCACTGCTTCACTTTTCCTGATTACCAGCTAGTGCCTACTATGGAGGAGTTTTCTCAGTTATTGGGGGTGCCTATCCTTAATTAGCTACTATTCAACGGTCCAGAAAGAGACCCAAATCCTGAAGAGATTGCTCAAGCTCTGTCTTTACAACGGTCTGATGTAGTGGTAAATTGGGAAACCAGAAGAAGTGTCCAAGGATTTCTAGCTAAGTTTCTATTTGAGAAAGCCCATTATTTTTAGGATAGCCTGGATTTACAAGCTTTTGAAGGGGTGTTGGCCCTTCTCATCTATGGGATGGTACTATTCCCTAACACAGACCAACTCGTAGATGTGAATGCAATTAAGGTTTTTCTGTCACATAATCTGGTGCCTACCTTACTTGGGAGTATTCTACACTCTCTGCATACTCGCACTCTGAAAAGAAGAAGGACCCTTCTGTATTGCACTCCTCTATTGTCTAGGTGGTTTATTTCATACCTACCCCTGTCTATCTTGAGAAATGAGCAGGGTATGAGATGGTATCTTAGGCTAATGTCCCTTACACATTCAAATATTCATTGGTGTTCGCGATCCTCAGAGAATGTTACCATCATTGATCGCTGTGGGGAATTCCCTAATGTCTCTCTCTTATGCATTAGAGGAGGAATCACTTATAATCCTCATTTAGCATTACAACAATTTGGATATGCTAGAAGGGGTTGTCCTTATGATGCACTCATCCAAGGAATCATCTTTGACTATGAGAATGATGTTCAGGGTTATCGCAAGAGGTTCATTCGAGCTTGGGGCATGACAAATAGAGTTGATAGCAAGACACTGGGGCACAAGAATTCCATACCTCTTGAGCCTTACCTCAAATGGGTGCGAGCTCATGCTCAATGTCTTATGATGCCTTACCCTGCCATCTTACCCGTGATCAAGGAGCCAATTGTTGAAGGAGACATTCCTTACGTGGTTCGTCATCCTGATATGCCAACTGATTTTGAGGAGCTACAAAAATCCTGGATCCAACTTAAAGAAGAACAGGATACTTTCGAAGCCCAATTCTTCGCCAAAGAGAAGAAGGTTCTAGAGCTCACCCGGTTACTTCACGGGGAGAGGAATATAAATGCTTACATTACACCAAAGAGGATGCGCCCGTGGGAAACTTGAATTTTCCTTGTGCTTGGAAAATTTTATTGTTGCTTTGTTCCCTTTGTAAGCCCTAGAGTCATTGTTGTGACCAATAAAACTTCTTAATGCAATTAATGTTTGTTCTCTTTCTGTTTAAGAAAATTTGAGTCTTATAAATCCTTGAAAACATTGCATACATATATCATACATATCATTGCATAAGCAGGTTTCAAAGCAGGTTTCTCATCCTCTTCGTTGTTTATTTCAGCAATGGCTCTAGAACAAACAGTGAAGGATCTACAGACTCAGAATGTCCAGTTTCAACAGATGATCATGGCTCTGACCAAGGGGCAACAAGAACTGAAAGCCCTTCTTATTAAAGAAAAGAAGAAGCCAAAGAATCCAAATGGGTTAGTGAATCTGGGAAGAAGGATCACAGGACCAGTGCAGCGAGCCTCTGAACTGTTAACTTCATTAAAGGAAGGAAACAATCAAGAGGAGGAAACAAGAGAGGAAGACTCCAGTCCAAAAGAATCCGATGATGAATCTGATTATGATAAGGAACAGTATCCTCCTACTGATGAAAAATACAAATAGCTGGAGGATCATTTGAATTCAATGGAGGTCCGGAAGGTACCGGGTCTGGACTTTGAAGAGCTGGGTTTGGTATTTGGGGTTGTCATCCCACAAAAGTTCAAGGTGCCAGTGTTCACCAAATATGATGGGGTTTCATGTCCCAAGATGCACCTCTGATCTTATGTGAGGAAGATCCAGCCTCACACTGCTAATAAGGACTTATGGGTCCACTTCTTTCAAGATAGTACGTCTGGAACTCAACTAGAATGGTTCTACCAGCTGGAAATGGCCAATATTCATAATAGGGAAGATCAGGTTGCTTCTTTCTACAAGCAGTATCAGTAAAATGCAGACCTTGCTCCCACCCGTACACAACTCCAAAGTATTTCTATGGGTTCGAGCGAGGGCTTTAAAGACTATGCTCAGAAGTGGAGGGACTTAGCAGGAAGAGTCCAGCCTCCCCTGTCTGATAGGGAGCTAGTGGATATGTTTCGGGGTACCCTGTCTGGTCCATTTTTCAATCATATCATTGGAAGTTCCTCAACCGGCTTCACTGAATTGATTTTGACAGGAGAAAGAGTGGAAGCTAGAATTAGGAGTGGGGAGATTCAAAAGGATGCATCCTCCAGTGCAGTAAGGAAGCCATTTGCTAGGAAGAAAGAGGTAAGTGTTATGTACAATCAAAGGAATCAGGACAGAATTGAACACAGTCTGGCGGTAGGGGCTGTTATAATCTCTAAACCTTCACCTACTCAACAAAGGAATAATCAGCCTAGAGTAGAAAGGCCGGTAAGACAGTTTACCCGGATAAATATGACTATGTCTCAAGTTTTACCACAATTAGTAAAGTCCAACCTGGTAACTTTGAAGGAAGCCCCGAAGAATCCTAATATTGCCTCTCCCCGCTATAATCCAAATGCTCGATGCGCCTACCATTCTGAGACTCCGGGGCATGACACGAATGAATTCTGGGCTTTGAAGAACAAGGTGCAGGATCTGATCGAGGAAAAGGAGATTTAATTCAATCCCCCTGAGACTCCCAATGTCATAACAACACCCATGCCCAAGCACGGCTTGAGAATCAATGCTATTGATGTTGTCTCCGCCATGGAAGATAATGACAATGAGTATGATGTGGATAGCTGGATCTTCTCTACTGCCAACGGTGGACCCAGTAACTGGACAGCAAAGGACTTTGTACCAATTACTTTTATTCAGAAGTAATTGTCTTTCTTGTTTTTGGATATGTAATAAACAATACAAACTTTATGGCCATGTGTCTTACCCGGGGCACAATGGTTTATTTGTGAAGGTTATCATGTTTAATCTCATATGGCATTAATAAAGCATTGGACGTTTATGCATACAAATTTTGTGCTCTTTGTTTTTCTTTTCTGCTTTTACTTTGTCTATACAGCTATGCTCTTACACACACTTACGTATCAACTGCAGATCCATATCCACTCTGGATCCCATTGATAACAATTCTGCTATTGCTGGGTATGACTTTGAAAATTTGATCAACCAAGTCGAGGACGAAGGTGAGGAAGATTGTGAGGTACCCAAAGAACTTTCCAGACTGTTACAACATGAAGAAAGGGCTATACAGCCTCATGAAGAGAGTTGAGACAATAAACTTGGGCACAGAAGAGGACAGAAAAGAGGTCAAGATAGGTGCAAATCTGGAGCTTAGTGTCAAACAGCGGTTGATACAGATGTTGCATGATTATGTCGAGATCTTTGGCTGGTCGTATGAAGACATGCCGGGACTGGACACAGATATTGTGGTTCACCGTCTGCCAACTAAAGAAGATTTCCCTCCGGTAAAGCAGAAGGTTTGTCGCATGTGCCCTGAAATGTTAAAGAAAATCAAAGCAGAGGTTATGAAACAGTTCAACGCTGGGTTCCTAGCTGTCACTTATTATCCCCAATGGGTTGCTAACATAGTCCTGATGCCTAAAAAGGACGTCAAGATACGAATGTGTGTGGACTACCGAGATTTGAACATGGCAAGCCCCAAGGATGACTTTCCGCTCCCTCACATTGAGTTTTGGTTGACAACACCGTGCAACACAAGATATTTTCCTTCATGGACGGGTTATGTGGTTACAATCAGATCAAGATGGCACCTGAAGACATGGAGAAAACAACCTTCGTCACACAATAGGGCACTTTCTGTTACAAAGTAATGTCGTTTGGGTTGAAGAATGCTGGGGAAACCTATCAGCAAGCTATGGTATCTCTGTTTCATGACATGATTCACCATGAGATAGAGGTGTATGTTGATGACATGATAGCCAGGTCTCAAAATGAGGAAGAGCACCTTGATCATCTACAAAAGTTGTTTGATAGGTTGAAGATGTACAAGCTGAGGTTAAATTCGAACAAGTGCACCTTCGGGGTAAGGTCTGGTAAACTCCTAAGTTTCATTGTCAGTGACAAGGGAATTCAGGTAGACCCTGCAAAAGTGAAGGCTATACAAGAGATGTCGGCTCCTCGAACTGAGAAGGAGGTCATAGGCTTCTTAGGACGCCTAAATTACATTTCTAGGTTCATTTCCCATTTAACTGCTACTTGTGAGCCAATATTTAAACTCTTGAAGAAAGATCAAGTGGTAAAGTGGAATAATGAATGCCAGACTGCCTTCGAGAGAATCAAAGAATACCTTCAAGAACCCCCAATTCTGATGCCTTCGATTGAAGGAAGACCTTTGATAATGTACTTAACAGTGTTATATAGTTCAATAGGGTGTGTGCTGGGGAAGCATGACGAGTCCGGTCGAAAAGAGCATGCAATATATTACCTTAGCAAAAAATTTACCGACTGTGAGACAAGATACTCACTGCTCGAGAAAACTTGTTGTGCTTTGGCATGGGCTGCTCGCCGACTGAGACAGTATATGTTGACCCACACCACTTTGTTGATATTTAAGATGGATCTGATCAAGTACATCTTCGAGAAGCCCGCTCTCTCCGGAAGAATAGAAAGATGGCAAATGATGTTGACCAAATACGATATCTAATACACGACTCAGAAAGCAATCAAGGGAACTGTATAAGTTGATCATTTGGCTCATCAGGCTATGGATGACTACCAGACCATGAATTTTGAGTTCCCGGATGAGAACATTATGTTAATGACTGACAATGAAGAACCTGGACCGGATGAAGGACCTGAGGAAGGATCCTGATGGACTATGGTTTTTGAAGTAGCTTCCAACACACTTGTCAATGGCATCAGTGTTGTAATCATATCCCCCGAAGGCTGTCATACTCCTTTCACCGCCAGATTATGTTTCAACTGTACCAACAATATGGCGGAGTATGAAGCATGCATTATGAGTCTCAAAGCTACTATTGACCTGAGGATCAAGTTCTTGAGCATTTTCTGGGATTCAGCCTTGGTAATAAGTCAAATAAAAGGAGAGTGGGATACGAAGCACCCTAATCTCATCCCTTACAAAGAACATGTGCTGACATTTCTTCCACACTTTCAAGATGTCACCTTTGAACATTTTCCACGAGAAGAGAATCAGTTAGCAGATGCGCTAGCTACTATGTCATCTATGTTCAAGGTCAAGTGGGATAACGAGTCTCCTCTGATCACTATTGAGAGGTTGGATGAACCAGCATACTGCTATCAGATTGACACTGAAGAAGTAGCGGACAAACCTTGATTTTATGAAGTGAAAAGGTATCTCGAAGTTCAAGAATATCCCGAGGGGGCGTCTATCAATGATAAGAAGTTTCTGAGAAGGTTCTCCGTAAAGTTCCTCCTCAACAATGGAATCCTTTACAAGCGCAACCATGACTCTACTTTACTTTAGTGCGTAGACAAGAGAGAAGCAGAGAAGATCATGACAGATTTACACGAAGGTACCTTTGGCACCCACTCTAGTGGACACACCATGGCTAAAAATATCTTACGGGCATGATACTATTGGTCTACTATGGAAGCATACTGTTATCAGCATTCCCGAACTTGTCACAAATGCCAGATCTATGCTGATAAGGTACATGTACCTCCAGTTCCCTTGAACGTATTGACGGCTCCCTGGCCCTTTGCAATGTGGGGAATTGACATGATCGGAGAGATTATACCTACCGCCTTCAATGGGCATCGCTTCATCCTAGTGGCCATTGATTACTTCACGAAGTGGGTTGAGGCCGCCTATTTTGATATTATTACCAAGAATGTTATGGCGCGGTTTATCAAGCATAACTTGATTTGTCGGTATGGTGTTCCAGAGAGAATCATTACAGACAATGGTACAAATCTCAACAATAAAATGATCATCGAACTCTGTAAACAATTCAAGATCCAGCATCATAATTCTTCCCCTTATCGGCCGAAGATGACTGGCGTTGTGGAGGCTGCTAATAAGAACATTAAAAATATCATACAGAAGATGACGGTGACATATAAATACCGGCATGATATGTTACCATTTTCTCTTCATGGTTACCGCACCTCAGCACGAACGTCAACAGGGGAAACACCTTATTCTCTGGTATATGGTATGGAGGATGTCCTGCCTATTGAGATCCAGATCCCTTCTTTGAGGATCATGAAGGATGCAGGTTTGAATGAAGATGATTGGATCCAGACTCGACTTGATCAACTGAATATGATTGATGAGAAAAGGCTTATCGCTGTCTGTCATGGTCAGATATACCAAAAGCGAATGATCAAGGCTTTCAACAAAAAGGTCAAACGACAAGTATATCAAGTGGGTGATCTAGTAATCAAGTTCATCATACTTCCACAAGGTGATCCCAGGGGAAAATGGACTCCCACGTACGAAGGTCCATTTGTGATCTAAAGCATATTTTCCGGTGGAGACATGATTCTGACCACCATGGATGGTGACGACCGTCCTCACCCTGTTAATGCGGACATAGTAAAAAGATAATACGCATAAATAAAGACCCGCTAGGTTGACTGGACTAGGAAAAAATAAGGGCATCCTGGAGAACCAAAAGGGTTTGGGCAAAAGTTAGGGATAAAAACAAAAGAAATGTACACCCGGCAAGTCGAAAACCTGAAAAGGCGGCTTGGGAAAAAAGGGTATCCCGGTGGACTAAAAACCTGAAAGGGCGGTCCAGGAAAAATTTAGGGACCATACTTCAGTATCAACTATCAAGCTCAAACGATACTGATCAATCCAATCAGCTTCAGACAAGTAGAAAAGTGATGAGACGCTCAAGGACATAGGGGAAATCCAAATGTACACATATTTGTTTTCTCTTTGTACACTATTTGTATAGTTCATTCTTTATGACGACGTTCTCCTACTAGAACGTCAGTCTCTTTATACAAAATGCTTGTTATAGGCAAACTTCAAAAATCAATACAAATCATTTCTTTGAAAGTACAAAACTATTTGTTTTTCTTTTTCTGTTTTGTTTTGAAAAAACGTCCAATGACTTATTCTTGACATATGCGTTTGAATATAATTACTATTCACAAATATTTGCGTAAGAAACAGAAAGACAGTTGCTCGTGACTTTAAGGAACGGGGCAAAGTCTAAAAAACATTTGCAGTCCTGACAGTTACTCCTTCTAGCATGGTACCAGGACAGAGACAGTTTGAGACGGAGTCACCATTGCATATTGAAATTCTGGTATATGCCAGTCTTCAGATGTTATACTCAATGTCTAAGCATCTGATATGACATAATAAATACACTGCAAGGTAGATACCCAAGTTCAATGATTCAATGCTGAAGAGTAACATAGGCTCAGTTTAACCAAGCTGTGCCAGATCTATTTTGAAGGTGCAGAGGATAGAACATCGATGTGCCTAGTTCTGTTCATCTGTGGCACACGATCTGCAGAGAGCAAACAGTCTTTGCTGTTCTGTTTCTTCTGCACAGATATCAGCATGATGTCTTAACATGTTCTGAGACATCATCTGTTGCAACATTACAGTTTTACCTTGTTGTATAACAGACAGAATTATAAAGTATTGAAGGTAAAAACACAAATCAGTTGTTGACCCAGTTCGGTGTAATACACCTACTCTGGGGGCATACCAAGCCAGGAAGAAGATCCACTATTAGCAATATTAATTCAGGACTAAACTTCACAAGTTCCCATCCTTCACTTAATCATCTACCCAGTGCAACCTATACCTAGGAACTCCTAGATAGAAACCTACCAGTTTCCATTCCTATTGTCGCAACAACAGAAGTCTTACTCCTACTCAAGAAGCAGTTCCCTCCCACTTGGTTTCCTACATTACAATGAATATGAAGTAATGCAGAAATACTTAGACTTGCTTCACAGCTTCATCCAAGAACACTCAAACTCTTACCTACAGGTTTCGAGTTACATACATGGTAACCTTGCCACAGACCGTCAGGTTTACCTAACAAAAACACCCCTAATGTTACATTATGTGTGTGTTCTAAACCCTAGGTTACAATCTGCTATTTATAACCTATTACCTAACTCAGCAAGTTTTTCTCCTTGCTGTTACATCTCAGCAGCAAACTTCTCCTATAATCAAGGTCTTCAATCTTCTAGTTCCTAAAATATCTCCATATTTAGAAACAGTATTTTCTTCAAATATTCTGATTGATTCTTGATTGATCTTCAGACTCTCCACAAGAAACGCCACATATATTCTCAGAGTATTTAAGTACCAGAACTGTAACTGAATTATCAATTCTGTTGTCGTGATGTCAAGTCAGATGTCATGACATTACTTCTAACATGTTTTCCTAGATGTTGAACTTTTTCAACACAACAAATAACCTAGATCACTTAGAATAGTTAGGTTATAAGTCACAGCTGTTACAAACATTCAACATATAACATAGTTACTTAATCAGTACTTAGTTTCAGGCGCGATGTCACATGCTGATGTTGTGACATCTTACATAACATGTTGGTCCAGATGTTGAACTTCTTCAACACCACATATTAAAACAACAGATGGGATCTGGGTAAACTTGCTTTCTTATTTGTTTTACAAATGAGGCCAACTCTCCAGCCAGGGCACTTACAATCTCCCCCTTTGGCAAATTTTGGCTAAAACAAATAAGTGCAAGTTGTATTTTGGGACCAGGCCACAACACAGTTGAGATGTTACAACATTTTGTCTAACATCTTCTTTTGTAGAGGCTGATGTCCTTTGAGCAAACAACAAACCTCTGTCGTCAACTGTGAGCAACTCCACTCCATCGATGCCCCAAGAGGATTTCTTTTCTCCAGATTATTACTTGTGATCATGTAACTCAGATCACAAGTCACAACTATCCTCTTAACTCAGAACACAAGACACAACCAAAGTCACTTACTTAGGGATCATGTTGCTTTCTCCTGAGTCTTGCTGGACATTGCCGTCTGTTGCTTTCACCTGAGTCTCGCCTGAGACTGGGTCTCGCCTGAGACTGGGTCCCTATCTTTCTCCCCCTTTTTGGCCAGAATTTGACAAAGACTGCCCATACAGATCCATATCCATGCACAATTTTCCCAGATGCTAACAAACTTCATATTGCTGAAACCCTCTGATGAAGAGAAGGAATAGAGAGGGTCTTCATAAATAATGCAACTTTGGCATAGATAGTAACGACCTTGGTACTTTACTCTGGCAGTTTCAGTACCCTGGGACTGGTTTTAATGCAGGTACCTACCCTTGGGTTTGACCCTTTGACCATGTCAGGATGCCCTTTTTAAAACAGACATTTGTCTTTTAGAACAGACTACTTCCTTGTCTTAGGATCCCCTTTCCAAGAAACATCGTTGGTATATTACACTCTGCATTAGTTATATAATACCTTTATTAGATGACAAGTTATCACCTAAACATTCCAGCTCACTAAGCTGTTTCATAATGAGACACAACAGCTCTGTTTTCTTAGCAGATGAAAACATGCTCAAATCCTATGTCGTCATACATTCTGCTATTTTCAGATTAGCAGCTTGAAGCCATACCATTTTCTCAAAGAGGATGGTTACTCCCTCTGAGTCATACAATTGTACACACGTGGATAATAATCCATACTTCATCCAATTTTCCTCCTGTCTGTAGTTTTAGAGGAAATTAGGAGCAAAGTCATTACCAATGTGATGACATTCGGTCAGACATAGTCTTCTTCAGTTTTGAACACATCATTCCAATAGTTGATAAGGTGTCACACTTTATATCCTACGAGTTTGACGAAGACCTTTTGTACAGACCAATACTCCCCCTGTTAGGGACAATCACTTCTCCTCATGAAAACAAGTAGGACACATTCAATACTCAGTTGGACCTTCAATGCAGCTTCTGATTAAAGTAAATAAGACCCCTTGATGAATGGAAAACATAAGACGCATCTTCATGTCTTCAAGAGCGCACCCTCTGTTCAACAATATTGTTTGAACTCATTCATACTGTGAATCAAACTTTCTCGATAATAATCAGCTGTCATATGTTGATTATCTTGATTCTCAGAATCCACTGCTGAGATAGACCAAATTCCACTGTTTGATTATCTCCTTCATGAATCAAATGTCACCTTCATGTTTATCAGACTTCTTCTAAAGATATTCTGATCTTCCAATTGAAATTTGAACTTCAGGCTACAAGTTATCACAAAAGGCTTAGATACACTGAGACAGGAACATGTAACAACTCCAAAGAGCTGCAAAGAGACGATCCTTTTGGAGGATCTAATCTTCAACTTCGTAGATCATCCTATCTTAAGTTGATGAGCCACTTTCACCAAGCAAGAATCTGATGTTGAACCAAATGTCGCAGCATTATGTTATAACATCTAGTTGTTGAATTCAACTCCAGACTGATCCAAGTGACCATCATCAAGATCATGATGTCTTCTTCTTCTTTAAGTCTGAACATGTTTCCAGGAAACCTTTTCAAGGATCAAACGATTTTGCTGTCTAAGGTATCACTCTTCCTGTGATTCTTCACAGGGTCTAGAAGAAGGAATGTTCCCACATCTTTAAGAACATCAGTTATCTTGAACCCCAAGGATAATCAATTAAGTACTTGTACTTGTCACTAATAGCAATTGATCATAGATCCTTCCCATTATCCAGTAAGATACTTTCACCATTTGAATACTTTGACATACTCTTCGTGTGTTAATATCTTCTTCTTGCAAGCTCTTTCTTTGAGAGACCAAAGAGTTGAGATATCTAGGTTGCCACCCTTGAAAAATAGAATTTTTTCTGAACAAACTCTACTTACTTCAACCGACTTGAGACTCCTACCAGATCAGATTCATCATTAGGAATGAGAGAGATGAATCCTTCCTTGCAAATATGTCACACAACAACCAGAACCCATGTGACATAGGTCAACAGCTAGCTAAACACCAGGCTGAACTAAAGTGAGGAGGTTAACCAAATCTCCCCCTCAAGCTATCAGTCATGGAAGCTCCACACAAAATATCCATGCATGTGCACAAACGTCTCGACATGACATATGACATCCCTACCAGATCTACTTAACTCCAAGAACTATACCTTAACCAAACTCTGAGTCTTCATATTCAAGACTCTTGATCCCAATCTACTTCTATGAAGGAGCAATACTGCTGCACCATCATTGGCTTTTATTAACCAGTGAGCTTATCTTTCTTCACACCATAGTACTTCAGGAAACAATTGCTCAGCCCTGACCAGCTTTACTTCTAGAGTTCTGACTCCTAAAGTAACCTTCGGGTGTACACAGACATAGTTGACTTTACCATTGTCAACTTTGCACATGCAGATGTCTCCTCTTCCAAGTCAGGAGTAGGTTTCAAACAAAGGTATCCCTTTGTTTGACACCCGAAACATATGCTCTTCAACTAGTAGCTGCATCCTTGTTCCACCATCACATAGAACATCAGTTACATCATCTTGGAACAAGGCCCTCCTTGAAATTCTTCAAGGTCTTCATATAACACTAATCCGTGATTATGTGATTCTTACCATCCTGAACGAAGAACGTCTTCATGAGTGGACTTGAGAGGACTCAAGTATCTGTGACATCTTCAATAGTTTATGTTGAATTCTTGAATACAATGGCCTTCAATCCATAAGAGGGGAAACACATCAGAGCTTGAGTTTTGCCAGGTATTACACAGCGGAAGAACATAATACACCCCAATCTTTGCACACACACTCCACCAGACTAGCCTTCAAAAATAGACCAAGTCTGATTATGGTTCAAACCTAGCATGACTACTACACACAACTTCAGGCGTACACACATCCTAAGTTTGAAAATAAATCAAACCTAGAGCAGCTATCACACAACCAGGCCAAATGCCAATCACCAGAGACAGGTACACACAATTCCTGTCAAGAATAGTCCATCCTCCCACTTCAAGGGACCATTCAGGAAATAGCAAACCATTCCAGGTTACAACCTTCAGTACTAAAATTGACCTTGTAGATACCAGAAAGTATCACCCATGGATCTCATCCAGAAACAGAACAGGATGCCTGCTCTGATACCAATTGAAATTCTGGTATATGCCAGTCTTCAGATGTTATACTCAATGTCTAAGCATCTGATATGACATAATAAATACACTGCAAGGTAGATACCCAAGTTCAATGATTCAATGCTGAAGAGTAACATAGGCTCAGTTTAACCAAGCTGTGCCAGATCTATTTTGAAGGTGCAGAGGATAGAACATCGATGTGCCTAGTTCTGTTCATCTGTGGCACACGATCTGCAGAGAGCAAACAGTCTTTGCTGTTCTGTTTCTTCTGCACAGATATCAGCATGATGTCTTAACATGTTCTGAGACATCATCTGTTGCAACATTACAGTTTTACCTTGTTGTATAACAGACAGAATTATAAAGTATTGAAGGTAAAAACACAAATCAGTTGTTGACCCAGTTCGGTGTAATACACCTACTCTGGGGGCATACCAAGCCAGGAAGAAGATCCACTATTAGCAATATTAATTCAGGACTAAACTTCACAAGTTCCCATCCTTCACTTAATCATCTACCCAGTGCAACCTATACCTAGGAACTCCTAGATAGAAACCTACCAGTTTCCATTCCTATTGTCGCAACAACAGAAGTCTTACTCCTACTCAAGAAGCAGTGCCCTCCCACTTGGTTTCCTACATTACAATGAATATGAAGTAATGCAGAAATACTTAGACTTGCTTCACAGCTTCATCCAAGAACACTCAAACTCTTACCTACAGGTTTCGAGTTACATACATGGTAACCTTGCCACAGACCGACAGGTTTACCTAACAAAAACACCCCTAATGTTACATTATGTGTGTGTTCTAAACCCTAGGTTACAATCTGCTATTTATAACCTATTACCTAACTCAGCAAGTTTTTCTCCTTGCTGTTACATCTCAGCAGCAAACTTCTCCTATAATCAAGGTCTTCAATCTTCTAGTTCCTAAAATATCTCCATATTTAGAAACAGTATTTTCTTCAAATATTCTGATTGATTCTTGATTGATCTTCAGACTCTCCACAAGAAACGCCACATATATTCTCAGAGTATTTAAGTACCAGAACTGTAACTGAATTATCAATTTTGTTGTCGTGATGTCAAGTCAGATGTCATGACATTACTTCTAACATGTTTTCCTAGATGTTGAACTTTTTCAACACAACAAATAACCTAGATCACTTAGAATAGTTAGGTTATAAGTCACAGCTGTTACAAACATTCAACATATAACATAGTTACTTAATCAGTACTTAGTTTCAGGCGCGATGTCACATGCTGATGTTGTGACATCTTACATAACATGTTGGTCCAGATGTTGAACTTCTTCAACACCACATATTAAAACAACAGAGGGGA
The DNA here is from genome assembly GCA_948472305.1 of Vicia faba. NCBI lineage: Eukaryota > Viridiplantae > Streptophyta > Magnoliopsida > Fabales > Fabaceae > Vicia > Vicia faba. The sequence continues at coordinate 315,884,430 of OX451738.1, read as the reverse complement.
TCTGGGTAAACTTGCTTTCTTATTTGTTTTACAAATGAGGCCAACTCTCCAGCCAGGGCACTTACACATATGACCCCGTGACATCTATATTCCCCACAGATTAGAAACAAACAAATTTTTTATCTCTCCTTCCCAAACAGGAATTACTTCCTTCAGTCAAGGGCTGAAATTTGTGTTCCCCAAACGAGCCTTATAATTTCAAACAAATTATAAAACCTTTTCCACGGTAGAGTTTATTTCTCAAAATGCGGAAGCTCATTCCCCAACAGAGTTTATTTCTCTACATCAATGGGATCTCCCAACAAAGCATCTCTTTCCCCACAGAGTTATTCTCAAGCAGAGTTAATCCCCGGTAGAACATCCTCAAACGGAAAGAGGAAATCCCCAGTGAATCATCTTCATTCATCATCCCCAGTGGAAACAAAGGAATCGTCTTCCTAATACTCTCCAGCAGTAGTCCGGGATTTATTTTCCCAGACTAGAAAATATCGCAATAGCATCCCATGTTCATACGTCATGGCATGCACATACACATCGCATACTGTATAATCTCATTTATTTTGAGAACATCATCACAATGCATTTCGTACATCATGACATTGCATATGACTAACTCTTTACCTTTTTCAGGAAAAGATCAAATCAACAATCACCTATACTTATGTGACCTGGTAGTTTTCTCAAAAGCTACGTCTAATGAAGGGCTATTTCAGCAATTTCCTCAGAAAGATGTCCTCACAAGACCTTCTCTGGTTTAGTCAGATCGATACCAAGATCTCTCTGATTCCTATTCTAGTTTAAGATGACCCAAGACTTTTGTCTGGTTTAGTTGAATCTATCCTAAGATTCTTCTAATTTCCATTCCAGTCAAAGTTAATCTAAGACCTTCTCTGGTTCAGTCAGATCGACACTAAGATCTCTATGATTCCTATTCCAATTAAAGATGATGATCCAAGACTTTTTTTGGTTCAGTTAAATCGACACTAAGATTTTTATGATTCTTATCCGGTCAAAGTTAATTTAAGATTTTTTTCTGGTTTAGTCAGATCGCCACTAAGATCTCTCTGATTCCTATTCCATTTGAAGATATTTAGAGACCTTTTTCTGGTTTAGTCGGATAGACACTAAGATCCCTCTGATTCCTATTCCAGTTGAAGATATCCCAAGACTTTTGTCTAGTTTAATTGAATCGATCCTAAGATTCTTCTGATTTCCATTCCGGTCAAAGTTAATTCAAGATTTTCCTCTACTTCAATTAGATCAATACTAAGATCTCTCTGATTCCTATTCCAGTTGAAGATAATCCAAGACTTTTTTTTGGTTCAGTTAAATCGACATTAAGATTTTTCTGATTCTTACCCAGTCAAAGATAAACCAAGACCTCTACTGGTTCAGTTCGAATCGACCATTGATTTGTTACTGATTCTTTTCTGGTAGATCTTTTATCTGGTTCAGTTAAGTCGACACTAAGATTTTTCTGATTCTTATCCGGTCAAAGTTAATTCAAGATTTTCCTCTGGTTCAGTCAGATCGTCACTAAGATATCTTTGATTCCTATTCCAGTTCAAGATATTTCGAGACCTTTTTCTGGTTCAGTTAAATCGACACTAAGATTTTTCTGATTCTTATCCAGTCAAAGTTAATTCAAGATTTTCCTCTAGTTCAGTCAGATCGACATTAAGATCTATATGAGTCTTATTCCAGTTAAAGAAACTGCAAAGTCTAGGGTACAACCAGATAACAGTTTAATCTCATTTCCCTAATAAGTCACTGTGAAGCTTGGAATACGACCAGATAGCAGTCAGTCTTTGTTTTACATTATAATATTATTGTTTGATTTATGAAAATGAATGATCATACAACTCAATTGGCAAAGGAACGTGTGCGTGAGAGAGAGGACCTGGGTTCGAGTCCCAGGTCATGCATTTTCATTTTTCTAACATAATATCTGCAGATTTGATGCTTCAAGTCCAAACGCGTGCATCATAAACCACTAGATCCAAACCATCAGATCACCACTGGATCCAGATCTAGCGCCTCCAATGTACAGACTACCATGCACTTTCCAAAGTTGCCCTCACTAGATCATAGAGCAGACCTGGGCTCCTCTTTGTATGGGCCTCACGCTTTTTAATCAGCATCCCCATATTTGCTTCATAACACCCAGGCCCATTTGCAAAAAAATTTATCCTTTCTTTGTTTATCATATTTATTTTCTTTTAATTTTTTTTTCTAATAATTCATTAAAAAAATAAAAAAATAAATAGATTTAGGTTTTCTAAAATTATTTTAATTAATTAGTTAATTATTTTATTTTTATTTTATTAACTTTAAAATCAATTAGACTTAGGTTATTTCATTCAAATATTTTTCTTAAATAAAAAAAATACAAAAAAGGTTGGGTTTTTGTTTAGAATTTAATTTTGATCAATAACTTTCTTATTTTTTTTAATTAATTAAATTTACGTTTAATTTAATTAAGTATTTTCCTAAATAAATAAAAAAACAACCAAAAAGATTTTTACTTAGCTTTTCCTTAGGTTTCTTTTAGACGTAATATTCGTTTCGCGCGCACTATTTTGTTCTCGCATATTTTTTATAATAATGTAATTGTACACTGGATGTAATAGTTAATAGGATTTTATCTGCTCTCTTTATTTTTCTTCCCACAAATTTCTGTACATTGTAAATATCCCCTCCCCGAAAGCCCTGGAATAGCGTAGGAACCTGTATTTCTCGCTTTTACATTCTTGTATGCTTGTACATAATTGCTAGTAAGTAGGTGTACATGATAAGATTAATCAAATTAATCTTAGATCACTAATCTCAAGATAATATAACTGAAAAAACACACTTCTCACACTTGTATCCTTAGGGTATTCCTCACTCGGTTGCCTCGGAAATAGTCACATCCCTCGGACATAGGGATATCTTAGAAAACAACCTCAACTTAAAAGTCATCATAAAATATCATAGTCCCTTAATGTCCCTCGAAGTTGCCTACGAGAAATGATCTTGTCCCTCGATGTTTCATATATGATGGCAGTCCCTTCGAAATGTTAAGGTATCCTTACATGTTGTCTTCGATGACCATAAATGTCCCTTTCGATAGTCCCTCAACATCCAACGATAGGGCTACCTACTCATTAATAGTAGGATAGCACTATCTAAAGGAAAGGAGGAAAAGAACACATTTTCTGAGTAGGTAGATAACTGTTAGGTACTTGCTCACACTACTACGAAAATGGGCTTTCACAGCGCTTTTTTTTGCCCTTTAAAAGCGCTTAAAAGCGCTGGCGTAGCCAGCGCTGGCGTAGGCTACGAAAGCGCTTTTTTCTGGCCAAAAGCGCTGTCGTAGGTGGACCTATCCCAGCGCTTTTTCCTTAAAAAGCGCTTTGATAGGGGGGTCTTTCCCAGCGCTTTTTGAAAAGCGCTTTGATAGGTGTGCTATTTAAATTTTTTTTTTTTATTTATCAGGCCTTTTACAGCGCTTTTTATGGAAAAAGCGCTTTGATAGGGGGGTCTTTCCCAGCGCTTTTTCCATAAAAAGCGCTTTGATAGGGGTTCTATTTAATTTTTGTTTTTTTATTTATCATGGCTTTTACAGCGCTTTTTATGGAAAAAGCGCTTTGATAGGGGGGTCTTTCACAGCGCTTTTTCCATAAAAAGCGCTTTGATAGGGGGTTTCTATTTAATTTTTTTTTATTTATCCTGCCTACGAAAGCGCTTTTTAGCCAAAAGCGCTTTCGTAGCTCATACAAATTTTTTAAAGTGAAACCTATAATTTGAGGTTCCCTGTGCGGCCTGTAATTTTTTTTTGGTCCAATAATTTAACCTGTAATTCAATCCTTATCTATACATATATTTTAAGAAATCGGTATTATATTAACAGAAACCGGTATACCATATAATATTCAATCCTTATCTATATATATGTAACTAAATCATATATAACTAAATTTGTAACCATATATACATTTGTAACCATAACTAAATCACATACAAAGTATCGTGTTAATTTGTAACCATATATATATACATATGTAACTAAATCATATATAATTACATCGAAAATAATACTCCACCGACACGGTCGTCATCCTGCAAAGTATGAATATGAACAACACGGTAAATTAAACAAACAATATTAAAGGCTCCAACACAATCAAACTAACACGTACAATAATATTTTATTCATACCCATCAGAATAATCTGTTTTCAACATAAAATTGACATATTTCCTCTTTGACTTCTTCCACTTGAACTTTCGTGTACGACATAGTATAGAGGTCATCAAAGTACTACATAAGAAATTATTACTTCAGTATATGCATGATGTTATTAAATGTAGAAATCATACAAAATTATTCTAAGTTATAAATCCATACCGTGCTTGGAATCTCTACTTGATTTTTATGAAGGATTTCTTTCATAAACCTCAAGCAAAAGTATCCGCAATCTACATCGTTATTCTGTAACGGACACTGCATAGAAAAACAGAATATATTTTATAGTTGTCGTGTAATTTTATCAAGTAACATAACTATTATTATAAGCAACTAATTTTGTACCTGCACTTTGATCCAAGTAATATTTGATGATTTACTCCGGGGTACCTGTGCGTCCCTTTGACTACGAAATATTTGTATTGATCTAAGAAAATAAAAACATATATTTAGATCAATCTCACAGAAATAATTAAATATATAAATATACACGAATAGTTAGAACGATCTCACTTACTGATCAACAGTTTCCTTCATAGCGGGATAGTTAGTCCATTCCCCGTCTACCGAATTCAGAAAGTACACAACTTCTTTAATCGGATCGATAGCCAACAACAACCAGTGTTTTCTAAAAATTTAAGCAACAGTTTAGAAGAAAAGTTTCTACGCAAAATAAACAAAGATATATTAGAATAAATGAAAAACTCACCCCACTGGAACAGTGTTATACGGCAAAATAAACAAGCTATCTGGGTTGCCGACGTAGGCCGTGTATCGATTCACTAAGTACTCCCTAACTGAACCCGGTTCCCTGACAATTGTCGCTCCGCTGACAATATGGGCAGACAAGAAATGGAAGCGTCTTGCCAATACAGTCTCGCGCATTTTTTTATCGTACAACAACCTTAAATAAAAACATATAAACATTAGACTATTTTCATTGAAATGTGTAAATAAATTGTTCAACTAATTAAATGATATATTTATCGGAATACCGGATGTATGCGTGAACATTGTCGATGCCTAATTCACCATGCGTCATAATCTCAGTCATTTCGTCCATTCCTATCGTTTCTTGGCAGTCAAGACCAAAGATATCTGCATCCATAAGGATTTGACGAATACCACCTGACTTCAAATCTGAGGTTTCCAAAAGTACTCCAAGTGTATTCCGATATCGAGGTACAAAAACGCCTCTTCCCCCTTTATGCATTGACTTTTTCGGGGGTGGTCTGCTACGAACAGGCTGGGTCACTTGTTGTGACACTTTCGTAGATACCTAACAATCATATAACTTAGGTAAATTATAAAATCGTTCAGTTTTAAATTCATATCATATAATAAACAATTTAAGTGTACCTCTGGAATTGATGCCATAGACTCGCCGCCTTGCTGCAAAATCTCCTTACCCTTATTAGCGGGTTTTGTAGGAGGCTAATATTAAAAAATAATTAACTTAACGGTTCAGAATTGACATTTGAAATCTAAATGATTCATATTAACGGTTTTAAACATACCTCATCATCAATGAAAATGAGGTCCAAGGGCCATGCAACAAACGACCCTACTGCGTCTCGCACCGATCTTATATCCAAGGCCACGTCAGGTACCGGTACCAACGCATCGGGATCAATAGGATAATCTACTGATACTCTCAGGTGTCCAGCCGGGATCGGTGTATTATGAATTAAATCTCCCAAAGTGTTGTACACTTTTCCCTTGCCAACAAGGTGATAATCTGATGCCATTACGTATAGTTGGCAAGATGAAATGCCCTAAACCAATATGCATACATATTACTTTTAATTCAATAATAGAAAGAGGTGGAATAAAAATGAGAAACTTGAATAATAGAGATTTATCAATATATTTATAATTACCTCAGGAAATTTATTCTGACGGTTGATACTAGCGTTGTCACTAGTTTCTTTCGCCATTGTCGCATTGCCCTTTTCCCTCATTAATACCTCTTTATCTCTTTCCAATGCATTGACTTTTGCTTGTAATTCCATAAGTACATTCATCACTTCTGCATTGGTAGGATTTCTTTTCCGATGATGCTGGTAGAAAGAGGTTGGAGTCACACCATGACCTTTACCCCTCACCCGACCGGAATACTCAGGAACATTCAGTGCTTTACTAAGTACGCTCCTCGTATCCTGGTCGTCACCGGTGGACTCCGTTTGTGACAATGTCTCCTGAAAATAATGGAGATAAAAAAATCAATTAAATAGTCATAAAAATTTGATTTAATTAAAGACACAATGTTATACTTACGCATTCATCATAAATTCTTAGAACACTTGGATCAACAGCTTGATTCTTGCCCACACGAGCTTCCTTCCACAGCAAATGTGCTGGAAGTGAGGTTTCATCACTTTTCGTCTCCTCTAACTATGCATAGAAACAAACGGTTAGATCGTCAAATACAACACATTTAGACAATTAATAAGAACATATCATTTCTATTTATTACTTACAATTTTTTCCTCTAAGCGTGCATATCCCAAACGCCCTTTTTTGTATGGATACGCGGGCTTTGATGCTCTCTCACTATTTTTGGCACTCTTTTGCCGGAATTCGTCATCTCTTTGTCTAATAAACTCAGTCCAATCTTCTTGTTTAATGAAAAGATTATACTTTTCTGGCCTTCCGGCCGGGAACTCTTCCAGCCACTTTCCTTTGTCATCCTTAAGATAGGTGTTCGTCAACAGATTTTTCCACCCTCTAAATCTTTTCCCGGCCAACCCAAGTACGAAGCCTTTACGCTCATCTGGAACGTTAAAAGACCGCTGCGTATAAACCATATAAACATATAAGTAATTTAAAAACCATATAAACCATATAAACATATAAGTAGTTTAAAAACCATATACACCATATAAACTTATAAACTTATAAACATATAACCATATAAACCATATAACATACATACCTTAACATCTTCCCAAAACATTTCTTTTCCTTGCTTCAATGCTTCACATTGTTTCGCATTCCATCTAGATATGGAGATTGGCACATGCATACGAACAAGTGTACCAACGTAGCTTGTGAATTTTGAAGCATTAACCCCAACTACTTGATTTGAATGATTCCAATCTACATTATATATCACTCCCTTATCTCTAGCACGAATGATTTCGCGCATTATGGTGATGCCTCGTGCAACATCATTTGCTGAAGTATCATCCGCTGCATGATTTGATTCTTGTGAGTTTTCATGATCTTGTTGGTTTCCTGGTGGGTTTTCTTGTTGGTTTCCTTGCGGGTTTTCTTCATTGCTAGCCATTAGACCTGTAACAAAAGTCAAACAAGCACATTAGTACACTACATGAAAATGGATAGTCGAAAAAGATATGAATAGCACTAAAGGAACTCAAAATTGAATAAAATGCTAAAAAACCAAACTTGCAAGAAATAAACCTCACCATCAGCTCCGAAAACATTGTTCTACTAAATAAACACTAGTCACATTCGCAAAAATTCAAAACGGTTCAAAAGATATGCCAAAAATTCAAAACATTATTCACATATTACTTACAATATTAGGCTATAATTATAATAATACCTTTTTCACTAACGTCTCTTTCTTTTCTTGGTAGCAATATATTTTACGCTTCTGTTAACAACTCGGATGGTTGGATTGATCTAAATACCCTCATTATGATCATCTCTAGTACAAGGTTCATTCTCATTTTGATCGTTTCTTGTACAAGATTCAATGCCAACGCCAATATCACCTTGATCTCCAATGTTTTCATCAATTACTTTGTTAGACAAAAGCACTATAGACCATTTCGTACTTGTCGGATCATTGACATAGAACACTTGTTTAGCCTGAGAGGCTAGAATAAAAGGTTCATCTTTGTACCCCACCCTATTGAGATCCACTTGCAAAAATCCTGACTTATCCATTCGTACGCCATTATTATTTTCAACCCACTTGCAATCAAATACAGGAATCTGAAACTTCCCGTAATCAAACAACAAAATGCGCTCGATAACCCCAAAATATGACAGATTTGCAAATTTCGGGTTTAAGTCATTCGCACTTGATATGTGCATCGCTTCAGCTACCAAGGTAACACCACTATTCTGCATAGTACTTTTATCATCCTGTTCTTTGGTATAAAATGTGTATCCATTAATTGCGTATGCGCTATAAGAAAACACAATCATACTTGGACCATATGCTAAACATCTCAACCTTTCTGTTACTGAAGCAGGATCCGAACGATACTTTGAATAAATTTGTTCCTTAAACCACGGTATGAAACTTCGATTGTGCTCTCGTACTATCCAATTCTCATTTCTATTCAGATTTAAACCTCGAAGAACACCCTTGTGCATTTCAGCATACGGCTCAACCTCAATCTCATTGTGCAGAACATACAAATGCACCTGATCCCGTTCGACCATTGACACTGTCACAACTTTATTTCCAATTAGTCTTTTTCCTTCTTTTTTCTCGACAATATGAGATTTGGGGAGTCCAATTGATTGAACATTTGACAGATATTCAGTGCAAAACTCAACCGCTTCTTCAACAATGTATCGTTCCGCAATACAACCCTCCGGTCGACTTCGGTTTTTCACGTACCCTTTTAAAATTTTCATATAACGTTCAGCAGGGTACATCCATCTCATATAAGCTGGTCCGCACAACTGTGTCTCTTTGACAAGATGAACGACTAGATGAACCATTATGTCAAAAAACGAGGGAGGAAAATACATTTCAAGCTCACATAAAGTAACAACCACCTCTTTTTGCAATGTTGGTAAGATCGCAGGATCGATCACCTTGCTGCAAATTGACTTGAAGAAAAAACACAACTTAGTTATTGCGCTCCTTACTTTTTCTGGCAGAATAGAACGTATACCTATTGGTAGAAAATGTTCCATTATAACATGGCAATCATGAGTCTTTAAACTCTTTAACTTTAGGTCTTTCATTGACACAAGTCTTCTAATATCTGATGAGTAGCCTTCTGGAACTTTAACTTCACTGAGGAACTTACACAATATTTTCTTCTCCTTTCTAGATAGAGTGTAAACAGCAGATGGTAGATATGTGCGTCTTCCTTTCGTCACGGGTGCCAATTCAGTTCTAATTCCCATGTTTAACATGTCCTTCCTTATGTTAATGACATCCTTAGACTTTCCTTGTATATTGAGTAACGTACCAATAACACTATCAAATACATTTTTTCAATATGCATAACATCGAGGAAATGTCTTACGTACAACGACTTCCAATATGGAAGTTCAAAAAAAATCGACCTCTTCTTCCACCCACTCGTGACAAGTCTATGTGCAAAAGGCTTGCCAAACTCAGTACTCACATCTTTCACCTTTTCAAAAATCTGATCACCTGTCAACATATGTGGAGCTCTACCGTGTTCTGCCTCTCCATTGAATGCCTTTCTCCACCCACGATAGTGATGATTAGAATTTAAGAATCTACGATGACCGAGAAAAACATTCTTCTGACAAAAGTTTAATCGCATCGTATCGGTTTCATCTTCACAAACAGGACACGCTTTTTGACCCTTAATGCTGTACCCTGATAGATTTCCGTACGCCGGAAAATCATTAATTATTCCAAACAACATCGCCCTCAAGTTGAAACTTTCTTTCCTATACCCATCGTAAACCTCCACACCGGTCTCCCACAAAAACTTCAAATCTTCGACTAAGGGTGCCAAGTACACGTCTATGTCATTCCCTGGTTGTTTGGGCCCAGAAATTAACATAGATAGCATCATGTACTTACGCTTCATACATAGCCACGGAGGTAGGTTATATATCATAAGAATCACAGGCCAGGTGCTATGCGAGATACTTTGAATACCATGCGGGTTCATTCCATCAGTAGACAACGACAAGCGAAGATTTCTTGCTTCTTTTCCAAATTCAGGATAATCAATATCAACTTTCTTCCACTGTGGTGAGTCTGCCGGATGTCGCAACTTCCCATCAATAATTCTTTCATCTGCATGCCAAGTCAAGTGTCTTGAATCGGTCTCACTACGATACATGCGCCTAAATCTCGGAATTATAGGAAAATACCATAACACCTTTTCCGGAGACAACTTTTCCTTATATCGAGGGGCACCGCATTTAGGACACTCATTTAACACTGCGTACTCGTTTCGAAATAAAACGTAATCTTTTGGACATGCATGTATCTTTTCATAGCTCATGCCAATAGAGGACAACATCTTTTTGGCCTCATACGTTCGATTGGGAAGAACATTATCCTCTGGTAGCATTTCTTTCACGAGGGCTAATAACTGTGTGAAACTTTTATCCGACCATCCGTTGTCCGCCTTTAAGTTGTACAACTTTAACACCGCAGACAATCTTGTGAATTTTGTACAACCATCATACAACGGTTTCTCTGCATCGCTTACCAACCTCTCGAACATTTTGGGACAATCCTTAAGATCTTCTTCAAGCGCTTCTGCAATCTCTTCGACTCGATCATAATCGTATGCGTCTGCGAAATCCTCATTTGAAGCATACGTCGTATTATAACTCGATTCAACATTCCCGCTACTTTTCTCACCATGCAAATTCCAACATGCATAACTTCTATCAATTCCATGCATCAGTAAATGCGATTCCAACTGAACCGCGTCAACCCGTCTCCCATAACAGCATCTCAAGCAAGGACATATCATTCCATTGGGTTCTCTGGCGTGCGCAACGGCAAACTTAACGAATTCTCATACCCCATCCTCATACTCTTTCGACAATCGATTGGCAGTCATCCATTTTTTATCCATGGTTTGACTATAGCAACTAATTAGTCACGCAACTATAGCAAAATAATAATTAATTACCTGTAAAGAAATTCAACATATCAGGTAATCAAATTCATAGTTATTCTTGCCTCACCTTAAGCATGTGCTAAACAACTCATAACTAATTACTAACTAGTGAAGTCGGATACTAGTGATTCAGTCTTGGATACAGGTAATAACAATTATATTCAAACAATAGTGAAGTCGGATTTCAAACCTTACGGTAAAGATTTCATCGGAGGAGAAGCAACCGGAAGATTTAGCAACGGAAAAATCCCGTCAGATATTTTTGGTATAGTCCTATAGTCCTAAATTCTAACATCTACACGCTAACTAATGTGTTGCATGGTTCATTGTGTTTAAGATTTTCATTGATGTTTGATGAATCCCTGAAACGTGCTCGTTTCAATGCTATCAATACTGCCATACTGCCATATACAGCCCTATACTGCCATAACAGTCTAAATATAAACAAAAACACAACCGCAACTCATGAATTCCACTCAACTATAATCATTAGAAATTCACACTGAGCCGGAAAATAAAAGTAAAAACAATCAGTTATTCAAGTCAGTTCAAGAATAGGATAGAAACCTTTGAAAATGTTGAGAGCGTCCCGCGTACACTACGATCAAGGACAGTTCGAATTTTTTCAATCGGAGAAAGTTACCTCTCAGATGTTTCGAACTCTAAGAAACGCGGAGAATGAGCGTCGTACGTAAAACTACATTAGTCTACACTATAGTCATGTCGATGATACAAAAGTGCGTGAAATAACCTTAGACCAACATTCACTTATAACAAAAAATTCTAAGATAACTCACACGTAGGTATTCTTCCTCCAAGTAGGCAGTATTGGTCCAGTGAGAAGGTTTCCAGTAAGAAATCTACCACAAAAGAAAATAAAGATATCAATATAAAAAGGTTAATATTTATTGAGCTAGACTGAGCATTGAGGGAGATAAGCTAGTTATATTGAATCGATTTAGTTAACTGTCTTGAGGGACCGTTCTATACAGAAAAGTGTTTTAATCAAGGTTGTCAAGATCTCAATCTATATCTTAAAATCTTATTATTTTGCAATCTTACTCACCCCAATGATCCTGATCTTAAATAGAATTTTGTTGTAGCCAAATTGTAAAAAACAAATAGTAAAACTGTTGAAAACAAATACAATGAACTTGATCCTATGAATTAAAACTGAAGGTTGTAGCCAAACTATAGAAAACAAATACCCCAATGTAAGAAACTGATCCTATGAGATAAACTAAGATATTCTAACATTAATAGTAGAGTAATGTAAGATTCTTTTCGTATATATATTCTCACACATTCGAGGGCAAGTGAGTATGCTTACAAATCAGTAATACTAGTAAGGTTCTAACTTCTAAATTGATTGTTTCAATCCTTGTTGAATGTTTAAAATCTTGATCATCAACCTATTTCAATTCTATTCTCCTATTTCATATCATATTGTTAACAGTTTCTTATTGGGATTTTGTGTACTGTTTTTTTTTCCTGATGGCTGCTTCTTTGGTATCAGGTGAAGAAAATTATCATACATGCTATGCGTGATGTGGTTGAAAAATTAGAGAAAGCAAGGTTAGTGATTGCAAACTTCAGACTCTTTGTTTATGAAATTGTATACAGTATACTTGCATCTCTTGATTATCCTGTTTGCTTTGTTGTCAAAGGCATTGATAAATTAAATCCTATGTAAATTGATATTTGTTAGGTTCTCTAGACTAACAGAAAAAACAAGCATTGTTCTAAATTCCATCAGCTACGATCAATTAAAGGCATTATGCTTATGCTATTGAACTTGTGTTCTTGAAGAAAACAAAAACAAAAACAAATAACCAATGAACCATAATTTGAAATATGATAAAATTGAACCTAGATGAAGTTTATCAATGATGAGAATGAACACAATGTTCAACAGTGTTCTCCCTTCCAACACCAGACAATATACATTTTAATAGAACAAAAAAAAACAATAGCTACTTCCAGTACCTAGTTCTAATAGTTGCATTAACAAAAAATCTGAGTAAATGAACTTACTCTGTATTCTTTGAGGAAGTAGACGAAGACGAAGACAGTTTCACGGAGGAAGACGAAGACTTGCGACGACAGTGAGGACGGACGAAGACAGAGACAGTTTCACGGAGGAAGACGAAGACTTGCGACGACGGCCGGAGGACGGACGAAGACGGAGGAAGAAGGTTGGGGTTAGGGTTTTCTACGAAATCGTGTTTGTGGAAGAGAAGAAGAGCTATTGTACTGTGCGTTTGAAGAAGAGAAAAGAATGAATAATGTTATTTTGATGTTTTAATTTATTAAATTAAAAATAATATAAGCTATAACAGCGCTTTTGAAAGCGCTTTCATAGGGGGGCTTTTACCAACGCTTTTTAGGGTAAAAGCGCTTTCATAGGTCCAGCTATGCCAGCGCTTTTGAAAGCGCTTTCAAAGGCCAATCTTCCACATCGCTTTTTAAAAAGCGCCTTCATAACCCTATTATTTCGTTTTTATTAATATTTTTATTTGACCTACCACAGCGCTTTTAATGTAAAAAGCGCTTTCGTATCCCCCACCTATGCCAGCGCTTTTAAAAAAGCGCCTTCGTAGGTTTCCCTTTTTTTTAATTTTGTTTTTTGTGAAGGCTATGGCAGCGCTTTTTCAATAAGCGCTTTAGTAGAGGCGCTGCAAAAAGCAGTTTTTGGCGTAGTGTCAAGAACAACTTTTTTACACTTACACACTTTCAAACTTCTTTTCAAAAATGCTTTATCACACTCTTGAGGACTGATACAAGAGTTACCATAAAGCAAACAAAAATCTTTCAAAACACACAAGCACGAAAACAGTTTTCAAAATGAGCAAGTACCTAAGAGCCCGTGGAAAACCATGGATGGAAAGAGTGCTAACACCTTCCCTTTCCATAATCTACCCCCCTTACTCAGAAAATCTCGAAAAAGGTCTTTTTCTGTTCTTTTCACCCTTTCCTTTGTTGGATAAAAGAAAAGTCAGTGGCGACTCTTGCATACCGCGACATTTGCAAACAAAAAACACAAACCAGTATTAAATAGTTAGTTCTGCCACCGTATCACACATAGCATTGGAGACTCAAATATCCATGCGTCCAGATGAATCTCTAGGACCCTCCCTTGAGAGACATGTAGATATTAAGAAAAATCCACCGACACCACCCGAAAGGAAGGTTATCGAAGAAGTAGAGAAGGAAGCGCCTTATGTTGTCCATCCTCCCTACAACCCACTAATTCATTTCCCTCAAATATTTGTGGAAGCTAAGGTAAACTCTCAATCCAAATTGTATGTAGAAGTATTTAAAAATATCCACACTAAATCACCTTTGTCTGTGGTTCTGCATAAAAGGGGAAAATTAGAGGACCATGAAAATAGGGAAATCATTAGTATTAAGAGGGGGAGGTTAATCTTTGAGATAGTGGATAAAAGGACTAAACCCAAACATGAAAAGCTGATATGCATATTAGAGCCAGAACCACCACCACAAGTTCAGCTGTCTAAACCACCCTACAAAAAGAAGAAAATAAAAGGTGAGGGGTATGTGAGATGGATTAATAAGTGGCTATGGATATCGAATATTATTAAAAGCTCGATTGATGAGTCATTATCGAGATAACCACCATGAGTGCTTGCACTCCTGAGCCATCGAGCTATTGAAGTTAAATAAAACGCTGCATGGGAGGCAACCCTCTGGTTTTTAATTTAATGTTTTTTATTTTGTTTGAGTTTGCAGAAAATAAAGATATTGATCTCTTGATACCTACAGTTGCATGTAGGAAACTACTAAGGTGGGCATTGATCTGGTTCTTATTCCTTTTCCCACTTTTACTAAAACATTAAGGACAATGTTAGGTTTAACTGTGGGGGATGAACTTTATCGCATTTATTTATTTCTTTCTAGGTAGATTTATTTATTATGTTCATTTCCTTTGCTAATTGTTTTATGTTAATCAAGTCAAATTCATGTGTTGTCGAGTCTTTATGTGTGGTTTCCGCTATTTATTTGATTTCCCCATTTTATTGAGCCACAAAGAATAAATTTTGGTTTGATGCATGACACAACACTATAAGAGTATATAGGTCACTTTTCACTTTAGGCTATATTAGAAAGACTAGGGAAATATTCAATAAAATCGGTACCATTTTGACACCTTAAACCCCCTAAGTATGAAAGATCAATTTGAGTGTCTATTATGTTGAGACCTTAAGTTTGAGTTTTAAAGTATCCCTGAGTAGTTTATATTAGCAGTTAGCACCGTGTGAAGCACACTATACGTGGGAAGATCGATGAATATAAGTGAATGATCCTAATTTTTAATTAATATATGATTTAATTGAAAATAGGAACACGCCTTCTAAGTTTGGTGACCTTCACCTGGTCACTTAGCGTAACAGGTGTTGAACCTACAAAAAGATGATAATAATTACCCGCTAATAGTTGGTCCAGAGGTCGTTGGTGCTAGACTTGGTAGCGCAGATCACGGTTTGATCCCCCACAACTGCAGTTGGGAAAAATGGGGTTAGCCCCTTTTATTTACCAGCACCCCAAGCAAAAAGGATCATAGTCGCTAACTTGTCTTTTTACTATGAGTGTGTACGGATAAAAGGCTTGATATGATTGCGCTTGAATGAAAGTGGGTAAAACGAAACAAAAGAAATAGGTCAATTTATAATAGAATGATTCAGATTGGTTTGCATAAAGTGGGACTTTTTGATTGCATTTTATCATTTTGTGTCATTACGGTATCTTTGGTGTTGGCATTTAGTACCGATCTATCTAACAAAAGCCTCACAACTACGTATTGTTTGAGTTTTGTCGTGTTTTTGTTTCAAGATCGTGGTTAGTTTGATTACCATGTTGGTTATTTGCTTGAGGGAAAGCAAAGGTTCAAGTATAGAGGATTTTGATAACCCCAAAATTATATCGTATATTCGACTTAACTCGCATGTATTTTAGTACCATTTTCATTTATTTTTGTCTTGTTATGCTGGTATTTATATTCTATTTCAGGTAGATTCTAACACAAAGCTCACATGTGAAAAAGGATTAGAAGTGGCAAAGCAACGGAGAAAATTGGAAGAATGGAAGAAAAGAGCAAGGAAAATGAATTTCTGAAGTTGTGGCCCTCGCCAAAGCCCTGTGGCCCTCACCACAACTAGTATGCCACATCTTCATTTTCTAAATTGTGGCTCTCGCCACAATGTGTGGCCCTCGCCACAGTGGGTGTCCCTCGCCACATCAATAATTCACACCCCCTTTCCTAATTTTTCTCCACAAGCCCAGTCTTCCTGATTTTTCTCCACGGGGCCACTTTTCCTGATTTTTCTCCATGAACATCATGAAAATATAGGTCACTAGCAGAGGGGATATAAAGAGGAGAGTTATTCATGAATGGGGGGAGATTTTTTTGCCAGAGTATTGTTCTTACAAATTTAAGCAGAGAATTTACCTGTAAAAGTGATAGCTCCTCCACATGAGGGGACTGTCACAACTCTAGTTTAAGGTGTTTTTAATTTAATTTTGTATTTGGAATATCAAGCATGCCAGCATAATTTGAATTTAGTTCCTGTTATTGTACATGAAGATTATTTCAAAAGTTATTTCAGTTTTCATTTTTGGCATTATCTCCAGGTTCTATTTAATTTCTACTTTTTTTGTTTATGATTGTTTCGATATTGTTTATGTGTTGATGTCTCGTACTATTACATCTTAGCATAAATTAATTCTTGTTTTTAAAATCAAGTTTTCTTTCATTTTTAATAATCGTAATAGCATGTTTATGTTCAAAACCATGTCCGACTAAATCGTTTGATACTGGTATGTAAGAACTGTCATTCGGACGGGATTCGGTAATAATTGGTGTTAATTTTTATAAACTATTTTTATGGGTGTAGTTTTTAATTCTAAAATTAAAATGAATTTTGTAGGATAGTAAAAATAAAATAAAGTTACGGTCAATAGAGCGACATATTGAGATTTTAACCGGATAGTAGAAACTACGCATTAATCCTAAACACAGCGAGAGCGCTTTAGGATTAATTAGAACTTATTAATTTCCAAAAATTACTTTTAATTAAATTGGGTGAGCAACAACAAAGTATTTTGGCTTAAGAGTATAGTCATAGTCAATAGCACGATAGTGTGAGATAAAGTCTTTTAAATCAATATTTTCTACTGAAAAGTATTTTGACATTTTTTACGCTAATGTTTTATCGAATTCCCAAACTATGATGAGTTACATATCGGTGTCCCATTATTGAATATTTCTATTAAAGTTTCAGTTATCGTTTAAATTATTTTGCATTTTCCCTTAAACCCAAGAAAAATCATTAACCTTAGATTTACATAGTAACATTAGATAACGATAAGTTTAATTTTTGGTCCTTTGTGTTCGATAATCTTTTAAAACTATGTGATATGAAGGTGCACTTGCAGTCACGAATCCTATTGACATACTAAGTCGCGATTGTGATACGGTGGCAGAACTGATTGTTAATACTGGTTTGCATTTTTTGTTTGCAAATGCCGCGGTAAGCAAGAGTCGCCACCGACTTTTCTTTTATCCAACAAAGGAAATGGTGAAAAGAACAGAAAAAGACCTTTTTCGAGATTTTCTAAGTAAGGGGGGTAGATTATAGAAAGGGAAGGTGTTAGCACCCTTTCCATCTGTGGTTTTCCACGGGCTCTTAGGTACTTGCTCATTTTGAAAACTGTTTGTGTATTTGTGTGTTTTGAAATTTTTTGTTTGCTTTATGGTAACTCTTGTATCAGTCCTCAAGAGTGTGATAAAGCGTTTTTGAAAAGAAGTTTGAAAGGTGTGTAAGTGTAAAAAATATTTGAGTAAGTACTTAAGAGTTATCTACCTACTCGAAAAAAGGGGTAATCTTTTCCTCCTTTCCTTTAGATAGTGCTATCCTACTATTAGTGAGTAGGTAGCCCTATCGTTAGATGTTGAGGGACTATCGAAAGGGACGCTTATGGTCATTGAAGGCAACATGTAAAGATATCTTAGCAATTCGAAGGGACTGTCATCATATAGGCAACATCGAGGGACAAGATCATTTCTCGTAGGAAACTCGAGGGACATTAAGGGACCATGATCTTTATGACAACTTTTTAAACTAAGGGTCTTTGCTAAGATATCCCTACGTTCGAGGGACATGACCATTGTTTTCCGAGGCAACCAAGTGAGGAGTACCCTAAGGGTGAAAGTGTGCAATAGTGTGCTTTTTTTCAGATGTTTATCTTGAGGTTAGAAATCTAATGATTAATTGATTTAATCTTGTCATGCACGCCTAATTACTAACAATTCATAAACAAGCATATAAGAAATATAAAGCGAAAAATAAAGTTCCTACAGCTATTACAACGCTTCGGCACAGTTACAGTTATATCTGACTTAAAATGTAAAGTGCGTAAAATGAAAATCCTAATTAGGGCTATTACAATCCATAGGCAGATACATAATCAGGAAACAAAATGCGCGCGCGATAAATTTACAAACCATAGGCAGATACATAATAATATAAGCGCGTGAAATAAAGAAATGTCTAAAAACCGAGTAAAAAAAATTCTTAGTAAAAAAAGAACATATTTTTGTTTATTTTTTATTTGATTTTTTTAATAAAATAACTAAGTAAATTAAATGTCTAAAATTTAATTAGAGAAGTAAAAAAGTTGGATGAAATAAATCCTAGTTCTAATGTTTTTGTATTTTTTTTATTAAGAAAATAATTTAAATTAAATGAACCTAAGTCTAATTTGATTTTAAATTGATGAAATAACATTAAAATAATTAATTATTTAATTAATAATTTTAGAAAGAAACTAAAGCTATTTATTATTTTATTTTTATTTTTATGATTTGTTAAAAAAGATTTTGAAAATAATAAACAAAATAAAAAAATGAGAAAATAAACAAAAAAACATGGGCCTGGTCATCAAAAGAAAAATGGGGGGTGTTGTTAATAAAAATGTTGGGGCCATTAGCAAGAGCCCAGAGGCTGCGTCCAATCTGGTGGGGGAAACAAACTAGGGTGCATGGTGAATCCTATGCTTGGATACGCTGGGTCTTAATCAGGTGATGGTGATTTGATGTTGTACAGTGCACATCTGGCACTGATATGTATGGAATCTGCAAGAGGAAGTTATCAAAAATCAAGATGCTGGACCTGGGACTTGAACCCAGGTACTCCCTTTTCACACCAACGCGCCTTACCAACTGAGTTGCCCATTCAATCGTTATTATAAATCAAACAATAAAAATATATTAAAAAATAAAGTCAAATCTTAGTCAACAAACGCGCGCGCTCCAGGTGGGGCCCTGAGATTTGAACAAGCCATTCAGGAAAGGAGAGAGGAAGTGAATATTTAATTGAGTCAATGGAATGCAGGGATAGTGCCACGCCACTGCTGACCACCGCTTGTAATTAGTCAAGCCACCGGCCACGGTGGTCACGGTCTTCTTCTTCGGCGAGGCAAAAAACAAAACCTGTAAAATACGCAATTTCAAAGCAACTAAAACATCTCACCCCCCTTAAAATTTCCCAACGAATTCAATGGTGGCCTTTATTTGATCTGAAAGTTCCTGTATAATGAGATTCGAAGATCACTGTTCAAAAACCGTTGATAATGGCGATCCATGATTAGGGCCCTTTCAAACACATGAAGCACGTTAGAGCATCCACAAATAACTATAATAACATAAATGTATGAAATGAGTTGATTTATATGACGTGTATGAAAGGTTTTGAATTCAAACTTTACCCAAGTCGGGTGATGTGTGGATCTGAGGTTTTAGAGTGTTGCACGTCTGGAAAATGGCCTGGATGATCTCCTGGTGATCTCAGGGATTGAAATGAGAGGTTTATTTGGATGGAAATGGGTTGGAGGTGTGATTTTGAGTTTTCACGATTTTGGGTAATTCTTTGTAATCTTGGTAGCACTCTTGTACAGTGTATATGCCTATGTTTGGCTTACCAAAGTGATGTACTTATAGCATAGAAGGAGGGGACAAGATAAGGAGGAAAGAATCAAGCCCATAAAGCCATGGTTTAAAGCCAGTATCACAATTTTGAAAAAAATACCAAACTTGAGATTTCATGCCATTTTGTGATGTTCAATGAATCTGGTCAAGTTTGCACGAATCCTTGGGCTTCAAGACAAGTCAAAACACCAGCCCAGATGCCTAAGCCCATTTCCAAATATTTTGTACCATTTATTTTATATTTATTTGAAATAAATATGTAAAAAATAGGTATAAAATTCAAGTCCATGCAAAAATAATATTAGAGGTCCTCTATGACTTTGAACCTTAAAAAGTTGGGCCATTGAGCAAAAAATTCAAATTTGCTCAATGCATCATTCTTGAAATTTCCAAAATTTTCCCAAGTTGGGCAAGCTATAACTTGCTCAATTTTTATCTCATGATGATGATCTTATAATTTTTGGAAATCCCAAGATATCTACTTCAATCCCTCTTTTTATCAATTTTGCATTTGAAGATGTTATCTTGATGTAAAAGGTCTTGAAAAAAAGTGGCTTTTGTTGACTTTTTGAAAATGACCTGTAATGTTTGAGCTCATATCTTTTAAATGGTGAATTTCTTGATCTTGGGGGATGAGGATAAGTTGTAGGGAATTTAATTCTCTTCAAAATTATCTTTGGTTGGAAAATTTATGATAAAGTATGAGAAAGTTATGCTTGGTCAAAGTTCAGTTGACTTTTCCTATAGAAACCCTAATTTGCCATCTTTGACTTTTTATGGGTTAGGAGCATTTCTTGAGGAACCATGATCAACCCTTGATCAAATAATGAATATTACTTAAAAATGTTGATGTTGACCAAAAATCTTGAAGTTTGAATGTATATGGGCCACAGTTGACTTTTGACCTACCATAGTTGATTTTCCAATACTTGAGCAATTGACTGAGCAAACTTTTTGTGCAAGGCATGAAATTTGGCATGGATAATCTTGAAGGCAGATTAGGACCATGGGAAGCATTTGATATCTTTGTAGCTCAACTATCTTGATGAAAATTGGAACCCTAGTTGGGGGTTCATTGCCTTAGGAGAAGAATTTGTTTGGTCAATTCTTGGTCAACCTTGAGCAATGGAAGATCTCTAGGAGTATGTCTTGTGTGAAAATGGGAGGGGAAATTTTTGGGTACAATAACGATCATCTGTGGTGTAGATATCTTTCATGTTTTCCTGGTATGACGAAGGATCCACTTGTGCTTTTGTTGCTCAACCATTTGTGAGAAGGGAGTTCAATCTTCAGCGTGTACCTCTAAATGAGGTTGTGAAGGAAGGAATGTGAGGAAAATTTTCTCTAATGACAAATACCTTGTCAGGAGCTGGGTATAAGTGTGATCTGATAGAATTGGTGCATGTGATTGATGGTAAATACCTTGACGGGAGCTGGGTGTTTGTCTGATGTAGTGATGCAGAGTTGAAGTTTGAACAAAGGATTGCATGGTCTCATACAACTTGTACTAGTGTGCCTCTGATTATTTTATGGTGTCAAAAAAATGTCTTGGCATTGTGTTTAGTTCATTTTTTGAACCTGGCTAAAGAAGTTGTAGAACTCAAGAGGGAGTTCTGTTGTTGGATGATGGCCAAAGTGATCAGGTTCTGTGGTAAAAATCTGATATCCTAAATGTTGTTGTAACATCATGCTTGCTTGTGGATGTTGTTGGAAGAAGATTGGGATTGTGAATGTTATTCTACATTATATTTAGAAGTGGAAATTCTAACTATGATGGAGAAGGATGTGAAGCTTCTGACCCTGTCCTCTAGGGTGTGTGGTGAAATGCATGACTTATGTCATGATTGAAGATAGAAATTGGACCAGCAACTGCTAAGAGCATAAAAAGATTGTCAGATATGGTGATCTGATTAAAATGCCTATTGATGTGGTAGTTTCTTCTACTACTAGTAAAAGATGGTGACAATCTGGAACTTGTGTAGCAAGCAAGCTAAGAGCATTTGTTGTAGAATATGTGAGAAATTCCAAATCAAGTGTGTCTTATGTGAATCTGTAAGGACATTTATCAGTTGTGTCCTTGTTGAATAGCTCATGGTGCTTGGTGGTATTCTTAGAGAGCTTGTGTATCTGAATCTGTAAAAGTTAGGGTTAATTTTACAGGTTGAGAATATGTTCAGCATGTGTGTGAAGCTAAAGTTTTCTACCATGAGAGTATGGATTCTCTCATATGTGCTCTTCTGGTGCTCAAATGGTTATGTTTAGCAGGGGAATTGGTTATCCTGACAGGGGGTGAAGTTTTTGTCTATGGATTGTTGCTGCAATGATGCCGATTTTTAAAGCTTGTGTGTTGTTCAAGCTTGTGGAGTTCATATGCCTCTTATGAGGTTGTGATGTAAAACAACATGGTATGACATTAGGCTACTAGATATGTGAGGTTCTAGCTAGGTGAAGCTAGTTGGTTGAAACATGTGCTCACATGTTTCTTAGGATGATTCTGAAGGGAAATGTTGTTTGTATCACGAAGAATTTATTTTTCTCTGCAGTTTTTGGAAAGACTCTTTAAAGGTTGTTAATGAATGGGGATGTCATTCCTGTGATGTTTTGGGTATTTATATTTTGACTTGTGTTTCCCTGACAGGAGTACGCTTAGAGTCTTATAGAAGACTAGGTGTTCTTGTTTCCTAATGTGTAGAAAATCTTGAAAACATCTTCTACTGATTGGTGAAGAAGTTTTTGATTGAAATGTCTAACCAGATGTCAGAATATTATGCAGGACATGTTTTTCCTTGAGCCCAATAAGGAAATATTTTGGACGGTGTGATCAAGCACATATCAGAAAGGAGTGCATAGATTTTGCTTAACTATGTATGTGCATGTATTGGGACTTGTCTATTCAGAAGAAACAGTCCAAAAATAATAAAGGCATTCAAAGTTGTTTTGAACGGTGTTCATTGATTTTGGTGGCAGGTTTTTCTGCTCAAATAACGTTCTCTTTGACTAAGAACTATGTTATATTCAAGGATTGTTATTTCCCAAGTAAATGCTCAGCTATTTATAGAGGTTACTCCTTTCCTCTTTCACCCTGTGAGTGTTTGGTGTATCCATTATCTTTATGGGTTTTCTTTAGGTATGGGTAAGTTGTGCTTGGGTATGGTCATGTGAAGGTTTTCTTTGCCAATTTTTGGCTAAAAAGGAGAAACGGTTTGCTCATATGGTTAGTATGGATTTGGCATTTTCAAAGGTTGTACAAACATGTCAAATAGGATGTTCTATCCTATGTCTGTTTAGGTTTGTTTTGTGACTTGTGATCTGAGTTATGAACACAGTTGTAACCTGTATTCTGAGTTACCCAGGGTGATGGTTGGATACTTCTTAAGTTTCCTATTATGCCACAAGTTGACTGGTGGTTGCTTCATGGTTTTCTTATGCCACCATTTGGGAGGAAAACGTATTCATCTGTGACAAGAATAGGTTCCTGGGTTGAGGGGGGTGTTACATATCTTCTTCCTCTTATACACCAAATGACTTTAGGACTTTCGACTCCTTTTATCCTAAGGTTGTTTTTCTTTGGTGTTGAGTTTTTGTGTTGCAATGGAGTTGTTATGAAGATGTCGAACATGATGTCCTAACATCATTGTGCTTGTTAAGAGATGTCCCTCCATGTTGTTATGTTGTTGTCTGATTAGTGTAATTTTTTATTGTTGTAATCTGGATTGTAATTTATGTTATTTGTTTTATCCAAAATTTCCCAAAGAGGGAGATTGTTAGTTCTCTATTTTTAGGATTGACATTAATTTTAGTAAAACAAATATAGAAGCAATATGTTAAATAGGATGTGACTACTTGCTATGAATAACAGGTTCAGCAAGAAGTCCTATTTTATGTAGAACATGTAGAGTTGAAATGTTTCAACATCTAGAGAAATATGTCAGATAAAATGTCATATGCAGGGTCATATGACATCGCGCCTGAGCTGGGCTGGACAGTTGGATTTTGTTATTATTTAACAGATGCAGAATATTCTGGGAATATTATGCAATCCCATGTGACGTTGAATTGTACATCTGGAAGATTCAACCAGAATTCAAGAGAAAAATATATTTTCTAAATAAGGAGAATTTTTAGGAAATATTTGATTGAAGACCTAATTTGTTGCAGAATCTTCTACAGATCTGTAACAGATGATATGTTGTGATTTGAAGCCAAAATCCAGTTAGGAGATATGTTATAAAGAGAAGCATTGTAAACTAGGTAAAGGCACCAACCGTGAATGAAAATGTAATACTATTAGGGTTGAGTTTGTGCCACTCTCTAGGAGAGTTGGTTTGTGTGTTCCACTCGGTTGTGAGTTGGATTGATGTTATAGAGTGGTAGTCTTTATTATTCTTCTCCTCTAAGCTAAGCAAGAGTGATTATTTTTCTTGGAGGAAGCTTTTAAGTAACTCCAAGTTGTGTTCTTAGTCAAGAGTCTTGGCTAGGTATTATCATGGAAGTGTATCTTCTAGTTTATCATCATGGAAGTGTGTCTTCCTGTGTTATTGTCCAATCGTTGTCTGTGATTAATGAGGGAGTTGAGGAGGGCCTCATACCTAGGTGAGTATTAGGTAGAAATTTAGCACGGGTAGTGATTAAGTGAGAGTTTATAAACTTGAGACTAGTTTAGCTTCAAATTGATACTATTATAGGGGACTTTATCCCTTTCTGGGTTAACAATTTTGTGTGTTGTTTATGTTTTTTAGTACTGTTTTGTATGTGTATACCTTACCTATGTGTTTCAAGTAAGGTCAGATGTCCCAACATGTCATAGGACATTTGAAGTCTGATATACTAGAATTTCAGATTTTGCTAAGGGATGTCAAGAATGACAAAGGCATTTGGGTATCCAACATGTGTCTGCAAGTGAGCTACACTGTGTTGGTAAGCCATGTCCTTTTAGGGGTTGGGAATTAGATATAATAGGAGAGATTAAACTTTTGTCATCAAAAGGACATGGGTATATGTTGGTTATAATCGATTACTTCACCAAGTGGATAAAAACAGTGGCTCTACCTAATGTCAACTAAGAAGAAGTGATAGGGTTCATTCAGAACGGTATTATACATAGGTTCATAATACCTGAAACTATCACTACTGACCAAGGAACAATATTCACGGGGCGAAAAATGGTGGAGTTCACTGCGGAAACATATTTCAAACTATTAACTTCAACGTCTTATTATGCCCAGGCCAATGGCCATGTTAAAGCTGATAATAAAATTATAATCAGATTGATCAAAAAGCATATTGGTCATTTGCCCAGAAATTGGCACAAAACGTTTAGCCAAGTACTTTGGGCATGTCGAAATTCTCCTAAAGATTTGACTAACTCCACACCTTTTAGAATAACTTATGGACTTGATGAAGTACTTCCTTTGGAAATACAATTTACAGTAAATTAGGATTCAAAGGCAATTTGAAATTCCCATAGAGTATTATTAGGAAATGATGTTTGACGAGTTAGTTGATTTAGACAAAGAAAGGTTGGCCGCTCTGGATGTTTTAATTCGATAGAAAGAGTAAGTGGTCAAAGCATACAATCAAAAGGTTAGAGCAAAAACCTTTATCCCACGGGACTTAGTGTGGAAAGTCATCTTACCTATGGATAAGAAAGATCGAACCCTGGGTAAATGGTCCCTAAATTAGGATGGAGCGTTTCGAATTTTGCAGGCATTCACTAATAATGTGTATGAGGTCAAAGATCTGACCCCTAAAGGTCGAATCCTGCAAATCAATGGTAAATATTTAAAATGATATCGACCTATGCTGCAGGAAATAAAGTTCAATGGAGAATAAAACGTGTACTTGAGAATTAAAAAGGCCTAAAAGAACATGGCATGAATGTCGCAATTCCACAGAGGGAATAATTAAAGTTACAAAATAAATTATCTGGAAATAAAACGAGTACTAAAGACAATAACACAAATTATAAAAAGGCAAAGAAGCCTTCATCTTCTTATATCGCTCCTTGGCAATTGAGAGTTGAAGATCAGCTAATGAAACAATTGAGGTGAAATAGTTCTGCATCCATGTCTTTGACATTGTCGAAATGTTGGACTCCTATCATAGCTTCAACATCTAGTTCTTGTCGAGTTATTATAGATATCTCATCCTGACGAGCTTTAGCCTTTTGCACCTTAGCCTGCAATTCTTCAATTTTCTTCTTCCATTTCAAGATGTCTGTAGTGTAAGATTTAGATTCTTGTTTTTCTTGTTCAATGGTCTTCTTTAATTCCTCCACCCTGAACATAGACTTGTTGACCAAATCCCACTCTTGCGATCAAACCTAATGCTTTGGTTACATCTTGGTTAATGCATCATTCTTCATGGCGATATCAGTAACGATTTGGTCGAGAAAAGGCGTAAACTCCACCATGAAGCTAAGGATCACAGGAGGAGGAGTGATGAGGTTAAAATTTTTCAATGAATATTTTATCCCATAACAAGTCATATAACTCGCCTCTAATATCTCAACAAGATCCTCATTGAGAAGTTTAACCCTAACCTGACGATGCATGTCTTTAAGAGTTTCAACAGACAAAATTCTGCCATAAATAATTGAGGAACTCGAACACTTGTCAGTAAAATTTTCTCTAGTGCTCATCATTATTTTTAAATACTTAAGGGGTTTCGTTTTATTGAGCATAACTAATTCATCTTGAGATAGTGTAGTTTTAGCAGCAGGTGATGGCTTAGCAGTCTAAGCAGTGCCCAAAGAAATATGGCTTTCTATTTTATCTTTCAGAGAAGCATCATCCTTTGGAAAATGGTCTTTGCCATCCTTGTCTTTCACGGAATTCACGTTACCTTGAGTAACTTCAATAAGGTCACCATGTGGCTAACCAACAGGTAATTGAGGTTGACTATTCTCTTCTTGCACAACATGTTCATTTTCCTAGGAATATTCGGGCTCTTCATTGTGGGTGTCTGAAGAAGAAGCATTTGACATGTCAAGGTCGACATTTGCAGAGTGGGGGTCACTTTGAATCTGAGAAGGTTGTTCTTCATTCTCGGAAGAATCATTTAGGAATTGTGGGGAGCTTATGGTTGTAGGCATAAAAGGTTTTATCGTTGACAAGACCTTTCACATGGATTTTTAGTAAGAATTAGAGAAAATAATGTTAGAAAAAGGCACTTTCTTAATGAAGAAACCTGTTGAAGACGTTGATTCCTGAAATCCAATGGAATTTGGGCTAGAGTTAGTGCTCTCAAGTTTTCCAGAAGCTACTAGCACATCCGCTTTTGTTGTTTTGGTTCCAGTTTTCAAAATGACATGTTTTCCAACTTTAGCTTCAACAACAAGAGCAGCCGCCGAAGATGAAACTATCTTAGGGTTGGGTGTAAATCGAACAATCTCAGACTTCTTTTTATTTGTAGGAGTCTCTGGAAAAGAGTTCCTAGAAGTTGTCTTAATTTTTACTTTCTCTATTTGGATTCCTTTTTCGTCGCTTCTGAGGAGGCGGCGGAGGTTCGTCATTAACCTGAACATGGGGAAAATAAATGCATATGAGTGATATATAAAACTATACGTGTCAAAAACAAGGAAATCTCAAAAATAAAATCAAACATGAGTTGTATGCGTTGAGGCTTCTCCTTTATCCTTTTTATGTGCAGTGGAATCAACGTCACTAGTTGCATCCCTGGTTTGTTTCCTATGTTCGATTGTTGGGAAATTTTTGCTATGCTCTATCAACAACCATTTTTCATTAATCTGGGGGTATTTTTCCTTTATAAGAGCTTTGTGCGCAGACAAGTAAGGATCAACTTCACTAAGGTTATTCAATATATACAAATATGATTGAAGAACTACTTGTCGACTAAGTGTCTTAACTTTTAAGCCTTGAATACCTCTACCATCTTAAAATCTGTCATGACGAGACTCGGGGACTCCTATATTGTTCGTATCTGACAAATAGTTTATTCAAAACTCAATAGCTTCTTCTGTGATGTACCTTCTTATGATCGAAGCTTCTAGTTGGTGATGATTCATTCTATACCTTTTGAAAATCTTCATGTAACTCTCTACCGGATACATCACAAATAAACTAGACCACAAATTCTAATCTCCCTTAATAGATGAACAAATAAGTAAACCATAGTGTCAAATAATGATGGAGGGAAAAACATCTCTAATTGGAAAAAGATAATAGCATATTTGTATTCCAATTTATCTAAATTTCCATGATCTATAAATTTACTACATATAGCATTAAAGAATAGGAACAATCTGGTTATATTCACCCTCACATTTCATGGTAAGATGCCACAGATAGCCACTGGTAGAAGTTGTTGCATCAAGACATGACAATCATGAGATTTTAAGCCAATTAATT
Source organism: Vicia faba (assembly GCA_948472305.1). Lineage (NCBI taxonomy): Eukaryota > Viridiplantae > Streptophyta > Magnoliopsida > Fabales > Fabaceae > Vicia > Vicia faba. The sequence goes on along the minus strand of OX451738.1, from coordinate 315,855,997 downwards.
TGTGATCATTCTATGACACAAGTTTCTTGACATTTGATGAGTACCATTGTGGAACTTTACTACTCTGCAAACAATCGCATAAACTTTTTTTCTCTTTTAGATAAAATGTGACATGCTGGGGGAAAATAGGTTTAATTTCCTATGTCTTTTGAGACTAATTCTTGCCTTATACCAATTACGACCATATCTTTGCGGAATTTCTTAGGATTTTTTGTCTTGCCTTTATTATTGAGAAGTGTTCCACCTGTATACGCATCATCAACATCAACATCTTCCTCCCATGAAAGTCTTAAATCTTCAATCAATGGCGATAAGTAAACATCGATATTTTTTGTTCTCTGATTGTTTTGGACCCGAAATAATCATCAATAGAATCATATACTTGCGCTTTATGCAAAACCATGGAGATAGGTTGTAAGTTAAGAGAAGAAGGGCCATGATGTATGGTTAGTACTCAAATTACCAAAAGGGTTCATTCCATCAGTAGCAAGTCCAAGCCTAAGGTTCCTTGGTTCAAGGGAAAAATCAGGAAAAAAGGAATTAATTTTCTTCCATTGCAACGAATCAGCTACATGGAAAAATTTTCCATCACACACCATTTCATCTACATTCCATCTAATATTCTTTACATCACTAACATTAGCAAACAATCTCTTGAACCTTGGAATTATCGGTAGGTATCAAATCACCTTGACAGGAACACCCTTGCTAGTTGCACCATCATTGTCATCAACATCATTGTCTTTTTGTTTGTAGCGTGACACCCCATATCTCGAACACTCGTTCAAGTTTTCAAACTCTTTCCTATATAAGATGCAATCATTATGACAAGCATGTATTTTGACATAGTCCAAACTCATTGGACACAATATCTTCTTGACCTCATAAGTACAGTTTGGCAACGTGTTACCTTCAGGAAGCATTTCTTTCAACAATTCAAGTAATTTAGTGAAATGTTTATCTGTCCACCCACCTCTTTCCTTAAGATTAAATAGTTCTAGCACAGTTGACAATCTTTTAAAACCTTTACATCCATGGTACAAAAAATCTTCCATGTATCTTCGCAAAGTATCTACCATACTAGCTTTGAAAGCATCTACTCCAATATCATCTTCAACTGTTTGTGGCAAAGGTCTTTTTTTGTCCCTTCACCATGCCATACCCATTTTGTGTAATTTTGAATATTTAGTTCTCTGTTTTTAGGATTGGCATTAATTTTAGTAAAACAAATATAGTAGCAATATATTAAATAGGATGTATTAACTTGTTGAGAAGAACAGGTTGAACGAGAAGTATTATTTTATGAAGAAACAAGTTGAGATGAAATGTTTCATCATCTGGAGCAACATGTCGAACAAGATGTCCTATGCAAAGTCAATCGGCATCGTGACTGGTTTGGGTTGGACTGTTGGATTGGTTTAAGATTTAACAGATGCAAAATATTATGGGAATATTATGCTATCCTATATGGCACTGATTTTAAGGTCTGGAAGACTTAAGATGAAATCAAGAAGAATATTGACTTTCTAATTATGGAGACAAATTAGGAAAGTCATGATTGAAGACTTATCTTTATGTAAAAGATTCTGCAGATTTATAGCAGTTGATATGTTGTGATTTAAAGCTCAAATATAGTTGGGAAAAAGATTATAAATAGAAGGATATTAACCTAGAAAATGTATCAACCGAAGATGCAAAGTTTAGATTATTAGGGCTGAATCTGTAAGCCACTCTCTAGGAGAGTCGGTATGTGTGTGCCTCTCTAATATCATGTTGATAGAAGAGTAGGATTGTTCCTTGAGTTGTAAGGTTCTTTTCTTCATTCTTAAGCTTTTAAGCATAGAATGTATATTGTTCTTGGATGAAGCTTTTAAGCAAATCCAAGTGTGTTGGTTAGTCAAGTGTCTTGGCTGAACTTTATGTTTGTTAGATATCACTGAGGTGATTTAGGATGTGATATGTATATTTCTCATGTTTAGGTAGGACCTAAGTAAAAGTGTCATTGGGTAGGGATTAGAAGAGAAGTTGTAAACGGGGGAGTTTAGCTTTACACTAATACTGTTGATAATGGAGTTTCTTCCTGGCTTGGTAGCCCCCAAAGTAGGTGTTGTTATACACCAAAGGTTCATCATATCTTGGTGTTTTTATCATGCCGCATTGTTCAGTTTTTTTTTTATTGATTAACATGTCGTATAAGATGTTGGAACATCTGTTACGATTCTGGACTGATGAGTTTTGTATCAGTCTGTTGTTTTTGTCCATGAGTATTTTGCAGAGATCAATGCCTAAACATGTGTTAGGACATGTGTAATTTGTATACTAGAATTTCAATTGGTATCAGAGCAAGCATCTTGTTTGTTTCTGGATGAGATCAGGGAAGATACTTTTTAGTTCATGGACTTGAAGGAACAAGGTGTTATTTGTAGCTGGTGGCGAGTTGTTGTGTTGGGATTGATTTATTTTCAAACCTGTTGTTCTGCTGGCACCTGGATTGTGGGGCTTGGGTATAAGGGTAATTAATCCATGCCTGAAGGTTGTTGAGGAGTTTTTGTTTGTTCTGCTACATCTGATAGAAAACTCATGTTGGTTCCTGGTGTATCTGGTGTTGAGGCTGTAGGGAGATTTGCCCTTGAAATACAAAAATAAAGAACCTTGTGATATGTTCCTATATGAAGGTGTATCATGTATTGCAATGATACTTAGAGGTTTTTCAACCAGCCTGCTAAAGTTGCCAAAGATACTTGAGGATTATCTCAAGTCCACTCATAAAAGCGCTTTTAAGTGAATTTGTTGAAAAGAGATCTGAAGAAAGTTAGAAGAAATTTATTTTTGTTTTTAACCTTAAAAGGCCAATCTCCAGCCTTTGTTAAAGGATCTCTTGGTGTGTTCCTTGGAATGATGTTCTATCAGATGTTAGAACATCATGTCACCAAGTTGTGCAGAACTTTGTTGGCTGAAGGAATGGCATTACAGATGCTTTGGGTGCTAAACAAATGTGTGTTGATCACATATGTTTGGAACCTTCTTCTGATATGGAAGAGGAGGCATCTTGGTTATGTGTCTAAGAAGGTTCTATTCTAGAAATAGGTCTTAGATATGTGCGTTGGTCAAGAGTTTATCAACATTTTTAATGCTTGGGTTAGTTTATTTTTTATCAATGGATATAGGAGTGCAGGAGCTGATCCCAAATAAGAGATTTATTTTCTCAACTAGGTTATTCTTATGGGGATGTCAAGTTCAAATGTCGAGGATATTCTCCGTGACATCTGGAAAAATCTTCTGATCTAGAGAAGTCAGATTTGTGTAATCTTGCTTGTGACTATTCTAATGGAATAGTTTCTGACTAAGTTGGAGAAGAGGATGTTAAGTAGATGACTGATGGATGTTTCTTATAAATATGATGGAGGTTGTTTACTCAAACTTGATATTATTATCAAGTCTATGTGAACATGGAATTCTTGTTCTGCTGAATTAGAAGATACATTCAAGGGGTTGTATGCAATGAAGATGTATAAACCTTAGTTAAGGGAGATAAACTCTCAACTGTGGTGTGTATCATTCAAGTGGTTGAGTGTTGTATGTGTCTCCAAAGTGTTCTTCTAATTATGAAGAGGATAACATTATATGTTGCTTAATTGTAGGGGAATGTTTCTCTGGTAAAAGTATGCATTTAATTGTTGGCAAGTACTCTGACGGGAGCTGTGTATTCGTTTGGTGTGTTGATGTAGAAAGTATACGAGAATAGAATTACTGGTGCCTCTTAATATGGTCTTGAAGATTTATGGTCTATGAATGAGCATAAGTGTGATTGCCTTGGGGTTCCTACAAGAGTTATGATTAAGTCATTGATGTCTGAACTGATGTTGGAACATCATTTCAGTTGGTTGCTTCTCCATCCAAAGAAGGTTGCTTTGTTCAAAGTGGAGTGTAAGGTCAAGTCACTTATCTAGTCTGGAGTGGTCTGTGTGTTGTGTATCTATCATGACTGGTTGGCATGATGAAGAATCCCTAAGTGGCGTGCAGAAGAAGGAAGTTAGGCATAATGTTCTACCTAGTGTGACAAGCTAGTATTATTTGTTGTCTGTATTTTTCAGAAGGAACTGTGAAGTAAGGAGATTGAGAAAACTATCCCCTGATGATGTTGTGCATTTAACTGATGATAAATACTTTGACTAGAGCTAAGTATCTGCTAGATGTGTATGTGCAAGTCTATAATATGAACTCTTTGTTTTAGAGAGTATGTGAGAGTTTATTCAAGTGTTTTTTATTACATGTATGCTCTACACTTGAGAAGAGGTAATCCTATTAGTTGTTTAGACATCTAAGAGAAATTGTGATCCATGTGTGCATGTGACTGATGGTAAATATATTGATGAGAGTTGTGTATTTTCTTGATATATCAATGCAAGTCTAGAATCTGAGCACTTTAATTCAAAAAGTGTATGAGAGTTTATTTCTCTGTGGTTCTCTGGTATGTGCTAGCTACTGAAGTCCTGTGGAAATCCAAGCATGATGAATCTTTTGGATGGTGTATCAAGAACCAGAGTGACTGGGTTCTGTGATGGGAAGATAATGTTCTAAATGATATTGTAACATCACCTTAGTGGAAGTTGTTTAGGTTTGTGCTCAACATTATTATCATAAGAGGCATTTGTGACTATAATAAGAAGGCTCTAGTCTTGTCTAAAGTAGTATGCTTGCGGAATGCATATCTCTATCCAACAAATGCATGTAAGGACAGGGGAATGATATCAGATAGCATGAAGAAGTCAAAAGGTGTAGTTGTTATCTCAAGGAGCTAGGGTATCTAGTTCAGGATCATCTTAACCGTGTAAATGTGTTCAGCTGGAGTACTGATTACCGTTGATAGGGGAAGTTAAATACTTTGTTGCTATTATGTTACTGTTCAAGCTTATGCAGTACTTACGGAAGACTGTGTTTTTAGTGGGACTCAATAGATGTCTTGCATGATGAATGAGAGATATCACACATATGATGTTTTGTACTAGCCAAGAGAAATAAAATCCAGTGGAAGATGTTGAGAATATGCTTCAGGATATTTGGATATTTCTGTGAAATATTTTCGGTATTTTGGCCACAAGAACAAGAAGACAATGTCTTACTGGATGTCCAAACTTTTTTAGGACATGTTTTCTCCTTGAGCCAAACAAGGGAGTGTTATGGACGATGTGATCAAGCACGTGTCAGAAAAGTGTACAGAGAGTTTGCCTGACTATGCATGTATCAGGAAATATCTTCTTAGAAGAAACAAACCAAAGACTATAAAGGCAGTCAAGACTGAATCGGGCGGTGCAGATTTATTTTGGTGGAGTTATCTTCCTCAAATAACGTTTCTTTTTTACTAAGACCGTCGTTACAGTCAAGGATCGTTAACTCCTAAGTAAGTTCTCATCCATTTATATAAGTCATTCCTCTCTCTTACTCTTTGTGAGTGTTTGATGTTTCCATAGTCGTTATGGCTTTTGTTCAGGTATGGGTGAGTACCTACTGGATATGGTTTTGTGAGGGGTTTCTATGTTAAGTTTTGGCTAAAAGTGGGGAGAAAGGATTTATTTAGTTGTTTAATCTGGAGTTTGGTTTTCCAGATTTGTCATAAAGATGTTGGATAGGATGTTCAATCCCATTTCTTCTTGGGATTGATTTGTGACTTGTAATATGAGTTATGAACACGGTTGTGACCTGTGTTTTGAGTCACCAGGGGTGGTGGCTGATTTGCTCTTAAGTTTCCTCTTATACCACAGGTTGAATGGTAGCTTCCAATTGGGGTTCTACTATGCATCTTAATGGTTCTCTTATACCCCTAAGAGAAAGAGTTATCGTGCAGCGGTAACTAAAGGTTTATGTGTTAAGGGGGGAGTACAAGTTATCTTCTCCCTCATGTACACCAAATGACTTCAGGAATTTCTACTCTTTTATCACGAGGTTGTTGTTCTTCGGTATTGAGGTTTTCTGCTGCAATTAAGCTCATTCAGATTGTGTTGAAGAAGATGTCAAACGAGATGTTGAGACATTAATCAGACTGAAGACATGTTGATGTGTTCAGTAGCTTTTGAATACTTAAGACTAGAGCTGATGGTTGTAATTTTTGTTGTTGTTGTAATCAGTTGTAATTGTATATTTGTTTTAGCCAAAATTTACCAAAAGGGGAGATTGTTAGTTCTCTGTTTTTAGGATTAATACTGATTTTAGTAAAATAAATATAGCAACAATATGTTAAATGGTATGTATTAACTTGTTGAGAAGAACATGTTGAACAAGAATTCCTATTTTATGGAGAAACGTGTTAAGATGAAATGTTTCATCATCTGGAGCAACTTGTCGAACAAGATGTCCTATGCAGAGTCATTCGACTACGTGACTAGTTTAGGTTGGGCTGTTGGATCAGTTTAAGATTTAACAGATGCAAAATATTCTAGGAATATTACGCTATTCTATGTGGCACTGATTTTAAGGTCTGCAAGATTTAAGCTGGAATAAAGAAGAATATTGACTTTCTAATTGTGGAGATAAATTAGGAAAGTCATGATTGAAGACCTATCTTTATGCAAAGTATTCTACAGATTTGTAGCAACTGATATGTTGTGATTTGAAGCTCAAATCCAGTTGGCAAAAAGTTTATAAATGGAATGATATTAACCTAGAAAATGTACCAGCCGAAGATGAAAAGTTTAGATTATTAGGGTTGACTCTGTATGCCACTCTCTATGAGAGTTGGTATGTGTGTATCTCTCTAATATCATGTTGATAGAAGAGTAGGATTATTCCTCGAGTTGTAAGGTTATGTTGTTCATTCTTAAGATTTTAAGCATAGAATGTATTTTGATCTTGGATGAAGCTTTGAAGCAAATCCAAGTGTGTTGGTTAGTCAAGAGTCTTGGCTGAACTTTATGGTTATTAGATATCACTGAGGTGACTTAGGAAGTGAGATGGAGATTTCTCATATTTATGGAGGACCTAAGTAAAATTACCATTGGGTAGAGATTAGGCGAGAAGTTGTAAATGGGGGAGTTTAGCTTTGAACTAATACTACTGATAATGGACTTTCTTCCTGACTTGGTAGCCCCCACAGTAGGTGTTATTGTACACCAAACTGGGTCATCATATATTGGTGTTTTTATCATTCTGCATTGTTCAATTTTGTTTTTTGATTGATTAACATGTCGTATAAGATGTTGGAATATCTATTACTATTCCGGATTGATGCATTTTGTATCAGTCTATTGTTTTTGTCAATGAGTATTTTGTAGAGATCAATGTCTCAACATGTGTTAGGACATGTGTAATATGTATACCAGAATTTCATGAATAACTTCATCACAACCACAATGATTGAATATAATATCCCTTGGGTGTTTTTTCATATTATAGCATTTCATACAAGGAAACCCAAAAATTTCATTGTTGTAAGGAAGCATTTTTTCGCGAAATCATGAAATTGTAATAATCCATTTTCATACTCGTTATTTAATCTATTGGATTTCATCCAACTCCCATCCATAATCACATAAAGCTTCTGAAAATAAAATAAAAATAGTATACATTATTACATCAAACTATGCATAAAAAGTAAAAAAGAAATTGGAAAACGTATAGATCTTTTCAACTTCCAAGAGAAAAAACATATAGAATTAAAGAACCAATAATGAGAAAACTTGACATCTTTAGGATTTTAGACTTTCAAGGATCAAAGAAGATGGAAGATCAGAAGAAACAATATAAATGTAAAATTCCTCTTTGAATCAAAATACCAAAAGAACTTCATCAAAAGAAATTATAGTAGAAGAAATATCAAAATGAGTACTTCTGCTGAAGCTTTCAACAATGTTGTTGTGCAAAATCCTGCTCAGAATCAAGAAGTGGAAAGAAGCCGCTCTTGTGCTACCGAATTATTGAGACTCATGAGAGCTTCTAGGAAGAGGTGTTCAAGAAGAAGAAGAAAGGTGAAAAGGCCAATCATCATCAATTATGACGATGAGGACAAAGCAGTTTATACTTGGTCAAACTATCTCTCAGCCAGAGAACTTAGATATGATTATTATCTTTTTTGTAAGGATTATCTAATGAAATTTTTATTCAGTTTAACTCTTAATATGATGTACACTCTATGGTTATATGAATAGAACCAAAACGAAACAATCCACAATAATGATTCACAACAACAAGAACAATAGTAATAACATACCGGAGAAAAGTGATGAGAGAGTATTTTCGTTCGCTATGACTCCTTGGAGAAGAAGAGTTATTTCGTTGGCTGAAGAAGAAGTGTTCTTTTGCTAGGATTCGAAAAGAAAATGAAAGAGAGACTGAGGGGATAAAAATTATAAAGAGTATTTATCTTAATTTTTCACTTAAAACCGAGGTAACATATCCGACGTAAAATCTATACAAAATAAAGGCGCATTTTTGTTTGCAAATAAAAAATAAAAAAATTAGGGAGTTTTTATCTCGGATTTACTAAAAATCGAGGTAACATATCCGACGTAAAATCTTTAAAAAATAAAGGCGCATTTATGGTTCCATATAAAATATTAAATAGCGAAAGTTGGGAATTAAAACTCAAACCTTAACCATATATTTATGTCGGTTTTTTAAATATTCGAGGTAACATATTTATCATTTTTTTTAATAAAATAATATGCTCCCTTCACATGTACCCGCGGTTTTGTTTTCTACGTTGTGAAAACTTCGTCATGAAAAGCGTTATTTGTTGTAGTGGGAGAATATGGCGTGTAGTGGGGAAAAGTCCGCCTTTAGAGCAGTTACTTATATTTTAGTATAAATAGTAGTTTGTATGATAGAACTAGGGGTGTTAAATTTACTATCAAACTCACACAAGACTTAGAGCACCCAGCGAAGAACAAAATGAGTCTCAATAGTGCAATATATGTTTGATCACTGAATTTCCATTAATGCAAAGCTTTACATTCAATTTTACTTTACATTTCTGTATTTTTCATGGTCGATTAATCCTTTACTTTTTCAGTTAAAATTTTACTTTCATTTATTTTAATTTTTAAAACGTGATCTTGACTATTGTTGAAATCATTCACACACTTACTATTTTTACGATAATTTGAAAAACTTCATGCATATTTTTTTGAAATTGTCTAGTCCTTATCTTACAAAATAAATTTAAATATAAAACTAGCTGTGTTTACTAAATTTAAAGATAAACAATGAGATAAATGCAATATTTGTTTACTCTATTAATGTTAATAAAACCATTTTTGAAATCACGCATTTCGAAATTGACGTTTCCTTGACCAGAAATCGTGCTATACCAAGTAAAGACACCCCATGATGTTTCATTTAATTAAATGTCTTGTTTAATTTTCTTGATAGAAACCATGCCATATTTGGTGGAAACTGGGTCCTGAAAACAAAGTAATCGAAATTGAAAGCAATCGTGCTTTGGAAACGGCTCTTGTCACCTCCTCCCTTCATTCTTTGCTGTCTTTCACAATTGATCATTATATTGTTTTTCCTCCCAATAATCTTGGGGCGTGATTCTATTTTAGGCAAAAATGCTATTTATATCACTTGTTTTTTTATAGAAGCTGTAAATTAGAGAAAAGTATTAAAAGAGACTACTGTTGTCGAGAAAAAAATCCATAAAGAGAAAATAAAAGAACACAATTGAAACACATAACATACTCTCAACTATCTCTAGACTTTAGTACACTTATACATTTCCAAACAAATATTTAATTACATCTCATAAAACTCTAACGCAAGAGTATAAAAGCTTAGACTACATTTTCCTATGCAAAACTAAGTGATATGAATCTTTATATATATATATATATATATATATATATATATATATATATATATATATTCAATTAATCCCTAACAATCTTCATCTTGATTGAAAATACACCACCATAAATAGTATAGTCACTTGAAGCTACATCACTCCAAGAATTTTCATATTTTTTTCACTGACAATCAAAGTTCAAAAACTATCATACTCTACCATGAAGAATATATTTCACTTGTACCTAAACCACTTCAAGAATTTCACATTGTCACCATCGCCAATCATATATTCTATTATGAAAAATATATTTCACTCAAAGTTAAACTGCTCCAAAATTTTCACATGGTGAAAACATGTTGGAAAGTTATGATACAACTTTCATATTGGAATGAAGTTTTTCAACCACCGACATAATCTCATAGTACAACTTGCATAAATATCAATCAATGATCATGTACTAACCACTAATTAACACCTTATACAATCCTGATTGTATAAACACATATTTGACTTGAATTCACATGTTAAAAACAATTCTTCCATCAATTTTCTCTATCCTAAATTGCACAATAGAACTTGTGACTGCAGTTCAACAACTCTTTCATAACACCACCCTTCTTTTCTGTCAGGAACGATCAGACAAAGATGCGACCACAGAGTATACTAAGAGCTCCAGTACTCGAATCAAACCAAAAACTTTGATACAATTTGTTGAGAAAAAATAAATACATAGAAAAAAAAGAACACAATCACAACACAAGGACATAACTTTGAAACTCCAAAACTGGAGAAAAAATCACGATCATGTCGAATGACAATCAGAGAATAACACTATGTGAAAATTGTTACAACACATAATGTATACTCAACCACCCCCATCCCCCAATACACACACCCTCTAAAATAAATATTTAACTACATCTCACAACACTCTAACACAAGACTATAAGTTTTCTTTAGAAACTCTTCTAGAGGTTGGATCACAGGTTTTGCTAGAAGTTATGATTTCACCTCTAATATTAATACTGAACTGCAAGTCATTTCTCATGGTTTTGATATTTCTTGGAATCATGATTTCAGAAATATGATTTGTGAGTCTAACTCTTAAACAACTCTGAAGCTTATTCAAGTGAGTGTGCCTTCTACTCATCCTTATGTGTCTCTGGTGGATTAAATCTAATATTTTATTTGTAAAGTGTGATAGGTTGTCCTAGTTTACACCTTACACAAAGGAAATGCTAGTGTTGATTGGCTTTCTAAATTGGAAGTCTCGTTTGTTCAGGAACCGAGAGTGTTTTCTATTTGTCCCTCCCCTTTAGTTAATATATTTTTAGCAAAATCTATGGGAATTTAGTTCCCAAGATCTTAATTTTCCATTGTTTCCTTTTTATTTATTGATGAAAAAAAGAAAAATAAAGAAAGTCAAATACAAGCTTAAAGTGTTTTTGACTATTGCATTTTATAATGAAGAACTTTAATCCTTTATATAGCCTTAACTTTATTTTTCTTTATAAAACTAAGTCATGTGGAACTTCTTCAACAGATATCGTAACATCCATTGTGACATTGTGCTTGTACGTTGAGACATCGATCTTGACATCTATATTGTATGCATGTCAGAATTTCAATTGGCATTAGAGCAGGAACCTTGGTTTGTTTATTGGGTGAGCTCCGGAGATATACATTTTCTGGCATTATGGAGAAGGAAGGAGGATACTACAACAAGCCACCTTTGTTGGATGGCTCAAACTATGATTGGTGGAAAGTCAGAATGGTGACTTTTATGAAAGTTATGGACAACAAAGCATGTAAGGCCGTTTTAAAAGGATGGGTACATCCAATGGTGAAGGATAAAGAGGGAAAAGAATCTATTAAACCTGAAGAAGACTGGGATGAAAATGATGACAAAGAAGTCATTCGAAATTTCAAGGCTTTGAATGCTCTATTCAATGGAGTTCACAAAAACGTGTTTAGGATGATCAATACATGTACAATAGCCAATGATGCTTGAAATCCTCAGGACAACTCATGAAGCTACATCTAAAGTAAAGATGTCAAGGCTACAACTTCTCACTACCAAGTTTGAATCCTAAAGATGAATGATGATGAAACTGTCTAGGATTTTCATATGAAGATTCTTGAAGTGGCTAATGCATCAAGCCTCTTGAGAGAAAGGATGTAAGAAGAAAAGACGGCAAGGAGGGTCCTTAGATCTTTACCTAAAAAATTTGACATGAAGGTTACATTTATTGAGGAGGCTCAAGATGTCAGAAGCATGAAAATGGAGGAACTTATTGGATCTCTTAAAAAAATTTAGTTGAAAATGAATGAATGATCTGAGAAGAAGAACGAGAGTAGTGCTGGTGTTCTTGACTCTGATGCAGAATTGTGAAAAGGCTTTAGGCTCCTTGAAAAGACATTTAACCAGTTACTGGACAAGATGAGATCAGAACCATATGTTTAGAACATTTCTTCTGACATCAGGAAGGTTAGTAATGTTAAAAGTGTGGAAACTGCAAAGAATGTAGCTATGATTGGCAAGTATGAATCTGATACAGATTCGTGTAATGAGGATATTACCTATAAAGAACTGGTAAGTCTCTATAAATATCTCTGTGTGAAAAGTGAAAAAGTGTGTAAGATAAATGAAGCGCAAAAGAAGGTCATAACTCAACTTCAGAAAGAAAAATAAAATCTTCTATCTATAATCTCTAATCTTGAGAAAAAGGGAATCTTGTTAATCTCTAAACTTGATACTTGTGGGTCTAGTGCTTTGGATAAAGGTATTCAGATAAGAGAAGGAAGAAAACAATCCATTAGTGGAGACTTTACCTATCAGGCCATGAATTATAAAAGAAAGAAACTTGTGACAAAACATGATAGAAAGAAGGACAAAATTGCAATGTCAAATAAAAAATTCCAACATCCTGTCAAGGGACAAAGAACTTGGAACAAATTAATTTTCATCCTTGGAAATGTCATTTTTGTGGAAATTATGGTCATATAAATCCATTTTGTTTCATGCTATATGGTTATCAAAGGAATTCTTCCCAATCTAGAGATAACTCTATAAAGAGGAGAATCAGGAAAATAAAAAATAGGAAGAAGGATACAACTAGTCTTGTTACTTGTGCTTCTACTATGAAAGTATCTGAAGACGTCTCGTGTTTGTTTTCACATGTAAATTACAATAATACGAAAACCAAGGTAAACAAATAGAAATGTTGGGATAAAAATACCTCTAAGTCCAAGGAGCATCAAAAGTCAGAAGAGTTTAATGTCTCCCTAAAAATCTTGACAACATTCTGTGATCTCAAAGATCACCTGAATCAACGGTCAAAAAATTTTAATTTCTTATTAAGTTTAGACCAGTATAAGGAATGTTGTTTTCATCAATTAATGTTGCACGCGTATTTAGGAAAATTAGTGATTCTCATATATAATCCCCATCTACTCATTATTCGTTCTATCATTGTAATAGAAGGGATTTCAACGTCTTGTGTGAGCACTTACATTCTTCAATCCTCTCAAGGTCAATCATCTCACAAAATGACAAATTTTGATAGCTTTAGATTTGGAGAGGGATTCCTACAAACTCTTCATGTTGTTCATCTTGTTGTTATCCCTCATACTGCTGCTTCACCCATCATTATTCCTCCAGTCGCTCCTACCAAGAGAAGAACAAAGATTGTTGTAGTGAGAGCAAGAAGAACCCCATTGAAAGTCTTCTATAACCATACCTGAACAGTTTAGAAAGGATGAGACCACTAATACGCCTTTGAAAAACTCTGATGTTGGATCTAATATCGAAGAAGGCGTTGAAGAAAACCCTAATAATAGGTCAAATGATCATGACATTCGTAGATTTGTCTCAAAAGTCTTGAACATTAATTGTAATGCTGAGACGGATGTTGCGATATATTGCATAAAACCTTGAGGTTTCACTCAAAAACTAAACATGGCAAGTAACACTGAGCACTCAGAACATACGCGGGATGAAATGACCTTTAAATATACTCCGGTGCACGAATTCGTGGAAGAAATAAAAACTCATGATGGTCAAGAAGATATTGTAGTAGGGAATGGCCAGAATCCTAATCTAATCATTATTGATGAGTTTTACTTTGATGACACATCAATTGATAGGAAAATGACTCTTGGGATAGCCAAGAGATTGAGGAATAAAAGAGGGAAAGCTATTGACACCTCTACCAAAGATCATAAACTGTTCAAGAAGAAAACGATTCTTGGTCCTAAGAAAGGTTGGAGTAAAGTAGAAACATTTGTAGGGCAATAAAAATATTTGAAGAGAGAGCAAGCATTATCTAGTGACTCAGATTATGAGGAGGACCTTGAAGCAAATGTTCATGACATTGGTGCATCTTTCAGGAAAATTGTTGCAGGAAAGAAAATTTCTCCCAATATTCCTGATGTGGCTCTTGATAATATATCTTTCCACTCAGCTAAATGTGAAGATAAGGGGAGGTTTGTATGCAAAAGGAGATTGGATTTAGAAAGGGAAATGGGGAGTAATGATCTTGATATGAGGATGTGATTAGTCTCATTCAGGAAGCAGAATTGATAAAGATTGTAATTGGATTTGGTGAATGTTATGAGACACTGGTAAGAGAGTTTATAGTAAACATTCTTAGAGATTGTGACAATATAAGCAGCAGTGAGTATAAAAAAGTGTTTGTTAGAGGACACTTTCCGGAGTTATCACCAAAGGTTATCAACAAGTATGTGGGAGAGAGATGAAGATGAGCAGGGAGAAGTGGAGGTCACTGATGATACTATGTGCCAAGAGATTACTTCAAAACAGGTGAAACTTTGGCCAAGGAAGGAGAAGCTCTCTGTGAGCAACCTAAGTGTTAAGTATATTGTGTTAAATAGAATAGGAGCTGCCAACTGGGTTCCTACGAATTATACCTCCTTTATAACGACATGGTTAGGGAAGTTCATCTATATAGTGGGAACAAAGACCAAATTTGATTTTGGTAACTATGTATTTGATCAAATTATCAAGCACGCACTTTCATATGTTGTGAAAATGCAACCTGCTTTTCCCGCACTCATTTTTGGCATAATTCTGAATCAACACCCTGGGATTTAAAAAGATTTGGATGAGATATGCAAGAGAGAGTCAGCTTTATCACTGCACTATAAGTTGTTTACAGGGTCACGTGTTCAGGACAATGTTGGTCCAGTTTCAAAGGCAAACACAAATTCTGCACTCAAGGACACATGTAAGGAATTGGGTGAGACAATTAAAAGCTGCTCTGAAAGAAGAAAAAAAACTAGAAAATCTCATCAAGTCTTTGGAGGCATAGATGAATAAGGGTGATGTGGAAGAAGAAGAAGAAGAATAAGAAATTGAACAAGATTTTAATCCAACTGAGAGAAGCAATGAAGAAGAAGTTGGTGAAGCTTGAAGATCACCTTGTGTTTGGTTCTTCTATGTATTAGTATAAATTTCTTGTGATATTATTTAAGGGCTTATGACCGATTATGCTTCTGTTAACACTTTGTGTGCTTCCACCTAGTGCCTAGTGCTTTTGTTTATTTCCATCTGTGTTTAGCTTTTTTTGTTTCCATTTGTGCTTCCATGTTTGGCATAGTTGTGTATGTTATTTGTACACTTACCCTATTCTCTTTTTGTCAATATTTTGTCCAAAAAGGGGGAGTAATGTGTTGTGTTCTTTATGGTTGCTTATGTAACTATTTAGGGGGAGCATGGTAGCCATGCTTGCTTTTTTCTTTTGTTGCTGCTATTGATGTAGCCAGTTTGTGCAGGATAAGGATGTCTTAACAGATGTTCCATCATCCTGTCTGGTGTGGATTTTCCCCTTGACGGGGAGAACCTATTATGTATGACACTGGGGTGCTCCGTTTGTATGTGTAGTTGTCGTAACTCTAATATTTGATATATATATATATATATATATATATATATATATATATATATATATATATATATATATATATATATATATATATATATATATATATATATATATATATATATATATATATATATATATATATATATGATGTAACTTGTTTTTATTTGTGGTTTTATTCCTCTCTCTAGGATTTTTTGTGCTAAGGGTGTTTTAGCCAAAATTTGCCAAAGGGGGAGATTGTTAGTACCATGTTTATTGAGTTGGCATAATTTTTTCTAAAACATGGTTTATCATAACATGTTTTTTTTTATGTTATTTTCATCCAGATATTGAAGACCATGTTATGACATCTTGTTCTAGTGCAACAGGTTATGATGTTTGATTTATTCTTGACAATTTTAAAATAATTCTGTGAGATTTCTTTTGTTTTTTTCTCATTAATTTTTCGCAGGTCAAGGACTTATAAATATGGAACAAATAATATCTCCAACTGTAAACATGTTGCTAAAATTGGTTGATTGGGACTAATTAAGAAACCTTGTGTTTTGTTCCAAGATTAATAGAGATTTTTCTGCACAGATTTGTGTAGCCCTTAATGTGGACAACAAGGTATATTTGGGCGTAGCTGCAAGGACCAAGAGTTATTGAGGAGTATTTAAGGAGACTACCTAGTCTCCAATTTATTAAGCAATAAAAAAAGGGGAAGCTGTATTTTTCTAAGCCCTGTGGTCTGAGGGTTCTCAAGGAAGTTTCTGGTTTGATTTATATGTCCTCATGTATCTCTTGATGCACTTGAGTTGACTGATTATTTCTTGATAGTTTGTCAAGTTATTTTTCTCACTCTAAAGCTCATAAGCAAGAGTTTGAGTATTGTGATTGAAGTATAAACTTCAGTTTTGTTTTGGTTTTGTGTCACTGTTATTATGGATGGATTATAGACTGCCACTGGGATTGGGGTAGGTCTTTTATCATTGCGGTGATTGGAAGTGGAATGGCGATTATCCATATCTAGAAGGTGCCTCGGTAGAAGTTGCACTGGGTAGAGATTAGGCGAGAAGTTATAAATAGGGATTTTAATTTTGAACTAGTAATACTGATAGTGGATTTCCTTCCTGGCTTGGTAGCCCCCAGAGTATGTGAGTTGCACCGAACTGGGTTAACAATTCTCTGTATTCTTTTACCTTTTGCACTTTATAATTCTGCACTATTTTTGACCTTGGTAAAATCTTATGTTCTGTCAGCAAATGTCGTAACATATGTCGTGATATTGTGCTTGTATGTTGAGACATCGATCTTGACATCTATATTGTGTGTGCGCCAGAATTTGAAGTATATCATTTTCATTGATTGTTCTAAGAGAAGGATGATATGTTGTGAGAAGTTTCATATGTGTTATGGACTATCCATAAGGCCCAAAGGCGCGGAAGTTTAATAATTGGGAAGGACAATGTTTAGTGCAGAACATGTGGACTTTTTCTCTTCACCAAGCAGATAATCTCTCCCGCGAGCCCTCTCCTAGCCATCTAGATTGATCTGACGACTAGCCGCATCTCATGCATTCGCTTTCCAACCAATTCTATTTAAAGAGGAGATTGCATCATTCCTCAAGTATTCAAATATTTTTTAATTCAAATTTCAATTTTCAACTAACTGGAGTATTTGAGTGATAACCTTGCAGGTCAGCGACCTCTCTAGTTCATCAAAAGTTCTTAGCCACCGCGAAAGATTATGAATTCCCCCTCTTTGATCGAATCTAGTACCTGTGCAGAACATTGACAGTATTTGTGAAAATTGAATTTTGATTTCTGTAAATTTACACGATATAATTTATATCAATTCATCCAAATCTCATGGGATACAAATCCGGATCTCCTTAGATTGAAGTGTATATCTCTATTTGTTGATCAATTCCGTTAGATTTAGATTCAAGCACTCCTCATTAAGATCCGTCAATGATGAAGGATCCTAAAGCTACTTGTTGTGCCATCAACAAAAAGTTATTGAAGCCACTGAAGCTGCCAAGAATCTCTGCCTCCTCCTTAAGGAAAGGACAATCATGTCTTAACAATTGTTCCATATGTTCCCTCGCTGCAAAATTATGTCCAACCTAGGGAAGATCAAGGAGTGTTTCCATCTGCTTTATTCATCATATATGCACCATATTTTCACCTAGGTGAACCTTCTTTCAGACCCCAGTGTAGTGGTAGAAATGTTGAGACTAATCTATTGGATTGACTTAACTCGCACAAGTCAAAATAAAAATTGCTACTGCGCTTTATTGTTTCCAAAAGAAATGAGAGAAGAGCGAATAAACCAAAAAAGAGAGATGAGAGAATCTAGGTATGGGGGTTGGTTATGCAAAGGGAAGGTATTATCACCCTAAACATCTACGGTACTCTGCACGAACCTCTTTGAAAATCTATGTATTTTGGCTATAAAAAGTGTATACAAAAATAGATAGTGAAGATGAGAAAAGAAGTATGTTTTTACAATTTTTGCACCAGTCACTGTTGTAAACTTTAGTGCCTATGTACCACCTTCCGTGTAATAGGGGATCAGGGTACTCGTAGTTCACCTTAAAATTTTTAAAACACGTGTGTGTTGGTCAATTTTAAGAGAAGAGACATCATCGTCATATCCGAGTGGAAAACATAATTACAACCCACGATTATGAGAAAAGGGAATTTGCAACATCTCAAAATGGAGGATATAACTTGGATTTTAAAATCAACAAAGCCTTACTCAACACCCAAGTGGAAAATATCTCACTTCACTATATATGCTAGAAGTATAGTAGCTCGCGTCACTACAAGAATAGACAAGAGTCTAATCTTTTGAGAAAAAGATTTTAAAGTAAAAAAGTCAAAGTGGAAAAATAGTTTGAATGAGGTTAATTGACTTTTAGTCTTTCAAAAGATGTTAAAGTATAGTTAAATTGATTAATGTTTGATTAAGAAAAGATTTATGTAAATGCATGGACCTAAGTCCAAGTTTATTATGAAAGCGGTTCAAGTTAGAAAACAAGAAGAGTTTTGAAAAGGAGGGAGAAGATTTTTGAAATTAAAGAAGATAGGAGGATATGAAGAGACTATCCTAAAGTATAAGGTAAAAGCTAAGGAAAAAATTTTCTAACCAACAAGAAGCCAACACTTGACATAAGAAGTCAATGTAGAATTCTCATCCTTTTGATTGAAACTAAGCAGTCAAAAATACTAAACCTCTGAGGAATACCAAACTTCAGATGAATTAAGCTTCACAAAAATTAGGAAGAGTGACGGTTGTATACAGAGGAATTCTTAATCACGGACAAAGCATATAATCAGAATATCTTGCACACATAGAAAAAAAAAACAATCCAATGCCATGGAGTAAACCCCGAGGATTTCAGACAAAATAACAACAGAGTCACAAGGTCCCAAATTAACAAAGCTTCTAATCCTAAGTCAGAGAGATCCACAATTCCATAATGCTAAGGATAGTAACCAAGTAATCCAAATAACCTTAAAGTTTTTTATTATTAAAATTGATTATTGAGTGTCTTTAAAAGAAAATAAAAGCTCAAATGAGAAAATATGAAATGGCATAAAGATAAAAAAAATGGCATGGAATGTAAATGATAAAATATATGGTATATAAAAATAAAGGCATAAAATAAAGGCATAGAGTAAAAGCACACAGTAAAGTTAATTGTTAGTGAATTAGAAGTTAGAAGGTTAGTTGAATGAGCATCTTGAAGCTTACAATTGAGAACTCATTATAAGATTGATAAAATCAAAGCTTCTCAACAACAAGTCTCATTTTCTTTTTGTCAAGTATATAATTCATTTAAAATGCTCAAAGTAACCATATATGATCAACGGTGTTCAAATGATTCACTTAGACCAAAGTTCATGAAGTTCATTAGAGGATTGATAAGATCAAAGCCTTCTAACAATGAACTTCAAATTTATTGGATCAAAGGTTTTAATTTAAACATACTTGGGCTTGCAAACATAGGTTTAGGCCACGAATGATCACTTTTCGAATCAGGACAAATTTAGCGCAAAGTTAAGCAATCGTAAGTGGAGTTATATAGAAGTCACATCTATTTTGAAGTTGGTCAATAGCAATCTATGTACCAACATGTTAGAGAAATGATATGTAGATTATTTTCCAAAAACAGGTAGCACAAGAAAAAATAAGAAATGGATAAGATGAAGAGGGAGGGGATGTATCAGATGAAATTAGGTTTCTAATATCATCAACATCATTCATCCATTTTGGTGGATTTGGTTTTTTAACCTTTCAACACCCAAGATCCAATGAAGTTGAGGAACATGCCCAAAAATAACACCCAAATTTGGACCAATAAAAAATACTAAAAATAGTATTTAATAAAACAATATTTAAATAATTAATAAAATGGAAATAATTGGTAAAATACACAAAATATGTTAAAACACCAAATAAAAATTTTAAAAAATATCAGAAGTCAAACATGAGTCAATAAGTATTGACAAAAAATTTCAAAAATTTTTAAAGTCAGAAACTATTTTTTAAAATTTAAAGAAATAAGCAAAACAAGTCAAAATTTGTAAAAAAAAAATAGTAAAGTCAAAAATAAAAATAAAATGAGGTCACCAATATTTATCAAGAGGTCAGTGGATCCTTCCATATTTTTTTCAGAACTTAAAAATCAAGAAAAATATTTTTAAACAATTAAAACAAGTTAAATAAAGTGAAAAATCATTAAAAAAACATAAAATCACAAAATTAAATTGTCATAAAATAAAAATCAGAAATAGAAAAATAAAAAGTATTTTTTATAATTTTTTTCCAGAATTTTAGAAGTTGAAATGAATTTTTTATGAATTTTTGAAATTTAAAACAATTAAAATATAAAATAAAAAAATAAAAATAAAGCCAAAAAAATGTGGACCGTTGGATCAATGTCAAAACGCATTAGTAATCAAATCCAAGGGATCACAAACTGCATGTCTCACAAATTGTAAAATCAGAAGCTTTGATCCGTGTCATTCGCTTCGTCTCTTCAAGACGATTCCAATGGTACCCTCGCGAGCAACATTGGGCTTGCTGTGGTACGCAATCTTTACAGAAGCGAGAACACCAAAATATGGCACAATAACATTCACCCTTGCTTCTTCAGCATGCTCAGGAATTGTAGAATCATTATCAGAAAATATACCTTCATTAGAAGAAAAGAACTCATTAGCAGAAAAGTACTCATCATCAGACATGGCCTTAACAGAGTAGTCTTCAATCATGTTAACCAAATTATAATCATCTATGTTACATGTGAATCTGATAGAACCATTATCTAATAGCAAGTGAACACCTCTTCTTACAACATAACAACCACGAGAATCCCTACAACAAATATGACATGACCCATAATGATGTACCTCCTGGTCATCCATGTGACAAAATGTGGTGTGCAGTTGTACTAGATCATCATCCATATAGTTTACATCAAAAATCCTGAATTTTTCGGGATAACCATAAACCATATTCTCCTCTTCCTCATATTCATCTCTTGGTCTGATTATGTGGATAAGACCTTCGTCAATCATTTCTTGAAGATCAGCTCTCACTTTATCACATCCATGGATATCTGAACTGCAAACACTACAAGCGGCATGATCATATGTGTAATAGCTGAACTCATAGAGATCAGCATGCATCTTTACTAAATCACTTATGACCAGATTAATATCAAATATCCGAAAGTCCCCAGGACAACTAACACCCATATTTACAACACTTCCACCTCCATGCTTTGGTAGTGGATTATCCTTCACATTGGGACCAACATCTTTAAAAGACAAGAGAATAGATCTTACTATCCTCTATACTCTAGACTTCAATGGATAATAGTTTTAAATGTTGTGCCCGGGGTGGATCCTTGATGAAAAGTACAAGTCTGATCAGCTTTATAGTACCATGGTAAAGTTGAGGGTATATCAGGGAGAGGCCTAGTTTGTACCAATTTCTTTTGAATCAAAGTCAGAAACATTTTTGCATAACTCATCAGAATAGGATCAAAAGCATCTCTCTTATGACCTTGCCCTTGATTACTTTGTTGACATGATCTCTGATAGGCAACAACAGTCGGAGCTACATTGACAACCGGAGTTACAGAGGCTACATTTTGTTGATGATGATGACGTCTTCTTGGATGTCTAATACTTATTTCTTCAACAACTGCATTTGTTTCACTTTCTTTCTTCTTATAAAACCTATATGATGATTTCCTTATTCCACTAGAACCTTAATCTTTTATCAACCATCCTTCTCTGACGGCTTCCTCTAGACGGACACCCATATTTACCATCTCTGTGAAATCACTTGGTACACTGGCAACCATTCTTTCATAGTAAAATGAACAAAGGGTATTTGGGAAGACCTTATTCATTTCTTTCTCTCCTATTAGGGGTACCACTTGGGCAGTAACCTCGCGTTAGCGCTGCACATACTCCTTAAATGACTCTTTATCATTATGAGTCATCGCTCTTAGCTGGTCACGCTCAGGTGCCATAAACATGTTGTACTTATATTATTTCACAAAAGCTTCTCCCAATTCATTGAATGTACGGATGTTGCTACTGTCCAATCCCATATACCATTTCAAGGCAGTACCAGTTAAACTATCTTTGAAGAAATGATTAAGCAAGCGTTGGTCATCAGTATGAGTGGACATCCTTCTGATATACATCATTAGGTGGTCACGAGGACAAGAGTTGCCCTTGTACTTCTCAAATTATGGCACCTTAAAATTTGCTGGCACTTTCACATTAGGAACTAAATAGAGATCACTAACATTCTGTCTGAATAACTCTTTCCCTCGAAGAGGCTTCACTTCTTTCTGCATTTCATTGAATTGATCCTGAAAGTCATCCATTCGGTCATAAAACCCAAAACTTTCACTTGGTGGAGGATCAAGATGATAAACTTCATCATTAATAACAGGCATAGCATTCACTGCAGGAGGTGCATCATGATGAATCTCATTATTAATAATAGGATTAGCGTGTACCATAGGAGGTGCAGAAGCAGCAACAGTTTGAACAAATGGAGCAACTTAAGCAGCAGGATTGTAAACTTCTAGCATGAAGTGCTCAGGCATTCCCCATGGGTTACCGCGATGCATATGGTATTGAGTAGCGGTAACTGGAGTAACAGAGACGGGAACTGATAGAACTTCTAAAATAACGGTCGTCTATTGTGGCTGGGTAGCATGAGGAGACGGAGGAAAGGTGGTGGCTGATTCTGAGCAGCCACCAACGATTCTACCAAAGCAGACAGGTTTTCCCTACCAGCTCTCAAAGCAGTAACTTATTTGCGCAGCTCACGATTCTCTTGTTCAAGGTTTTCCATCTTCTTTCTAGAATTAGCCCGAGTATTGTAGCGATGAGACAGCTTGCTGACTAAACAAAGCATAGAAACAAGTAAGATACATGGGAATAAACAGGAATGCAAAAATATGTGCAAAATGATGCATGATATGCAATGCATATGGTTTATTTTGTTTATTCAAGGAACTCAAAGAATTATAAACAATTGCAAATATTGAAGTACTATCACATTTGGGAATACTGAAAATTTTCATTTTTATAATAGTTTTGGAATGGATTTCGACTTTTAGTACAAGTTTCAATAATCCTAAGTACAAGAGAATAAAGATAGAATAAAAAAAATCTTAAGGAGCAAAAGTTGATGAAGATATCTCAACACACTAACGCTTTCCCTTGAGTCTTGCAATCTGAGCTTTCAACTGCTTATTCTCTTCTGCATACTTGTCAGTGACTTCTTTCCATCCACCAGAATCAGAAAATGGGTGAGTGGGACCGGGATGAACTCTAGAGGAAAATAAATCCTCTTGCTTCTCCATCATCTCCATAACACAACTCTCAAGAATCTCAATCAAGTCATCATTCTCTTTCAATTTTATTGCATAGGACACCTCTAAATTCTAGTACTTGTCCTTCCATGCTTCCTTCTCTTGTTGCATATTAAGAAAGGCAAGTTAAAGTTCTTCCACATCATCTAATAGAGGAGGAGTAATCCTCATAAACATATCAGATATAGGTTCTTCACGAGAATAAGGCATATTCAACTGAATTGCCCTTGCTTGTACCCAACGGAGATGATGCTCTAACGAAACATCTCTTCTTGGTCCCAAATCTTTTCTACCTTTTATTTGAATATGGCGCCAAGCCTTTTTAATTGCTTCTTTATCTACCTTGTGATATTCTCCTTCTTTGAGAAATAAACCACTCAGATGAATGTTGTTTGGCTTATCTCTCATCGAATATCCAAGTTGACGACACACAAGAACGAGATTGTAGTTAATTCCTTCCTTTGTACCAAGAAGATTCACATTAGGGAAACTACCATAGCTATCAATAATCTCCATATCATAATAAGCTTTATGATACCAATCAATGTCTAAATGAGTAAGATCCATAATATTTGGGACCCAACATGGTTCCTTCTTGATATCCTAAAAAGAAACAAACGGAGGTAAGTGATAAATAAACCACTAATATAACAACAACATGAAATAGATGACCATCACTCCCTGATAGAATTTCCTAAGATGAATGGAATAATAAGTATCTCCTAGGAGCGTAGGGACTGGATTTCGAATCAGAAAGACCTTAATGGAATTAACATCCACAAATTTGTCGATGTTAGGAAACAAGAATAACCCATAGTGAAGCAAAGAAAAGATAGCCTCAAAAACAGTTGTAATCTTCATCTTGAGGAAGTAACAAGCTTTCTCCAATAGAAACTGAGCAGGTAAACCTCTGATTCCTCCTTTGGTAGTCATGTTAGCCTCAATCTTAGACTTCTCCAAGTGAGTCATGGTAGCAATATCATGAGACTTAGGATCTCCTTCTAAGCCGATGAAAGGAACACAATCAGTAATAAGTAAACCTAGTAAATAATAATACTCCTCTAATGTGGGCATCAATTGATAATTAGGAAAAGTAAAACACTAGTATAACGGATCATAGAACTGGATCAATGTAGAAAGAGTACTCTCCTTCATCATGAGCTTCATAAGAGGCACAATGGCTCCATACTTCTTATGGAAATCTGTTGAACTCTCAATCTCAAGAATCAAACTCATCAGTTCCTCTATCTTAGGATCCTTGAAACTGTACTTCCGATTCTTTCTCTTTCCAAAATCCATGGTCAAACAGT
Organism: Vicia faba; assembly: GCA_948472305.1. Taxonomy (NCBI): domain Eukaryota; kingdom Viridiplantae; phylum Streptophyta; class Magnoliopsida; order Fabales; family Fabaceae; genus Vicia; species Vicia faba. Next base: position 315,831,106 of record OX451738.1, on the reverse strand, counting down.
ACCTGAGATATTTGCAAAAGTCAACCTTAAGTTCCTTGAAAAACTGTTTAAAGAATGCTCATGGGTGCATGAATGCATGATGCAAGAATCACACTCAAGATCACAAACATAGGGGTTCATAGGTTCGACGTCACGAGCATGAAGTCAAAGGTACTACCCATTAGGTAAGGACTATTGGTTTATAACCTGCCGAACAAGGTTCTAAAGAGTTCCCAGAGTCTACATCATTCCTTCGGATATTACCAACGTCCTAATTAGGTTGGTAATTAGTAATATTCTCATGAAAATCCCGTTTGTGTGTAGCATCGCGTGACAACCACTTCTGAATTGCTCTGTCATAGTCTTCGCACTACACCTAAAAGGCCAAGATGGGTTAAGGGTTCTACAGTCCTCAGCTTCAGCAGGCTCCCAGATTAAAAGCAGCACGTCTTCCCGATTGCTCAGTAAACAAATACTACAGTTAAAGGGGCCTCCACTGAGTGGGGGATATCATGTCTCTTTTTTGGGATTCCTCCCTTAAATTTAACATGACTATACCACCCATCCTATCTTAAGTGTTCCCAAGTCCGGGTAGAGGACTTATAAGAGATCACCAAGCACCCTAAAAACCAGAAAAATCCAGACATACATATATACCAATATACAATAGATATATCACATACACAAATAAACAAAGATATGCTCAACACACGTAGAGATCTTGTCCCCAACAGAGTCTCCAGTTTTCTATAATGTTAGAAATGTTGACATTAAACCATTGGATTGACTTAACTCACACAGATCAAAATAAAAATCGCCACCGCGCTTTATTGTTTCCAAAGGAAATGGGAAAAGAGTGAATACACCCAAAAAGAGAGGGGAGAAAATCTAGGTATGGGGTTGGTTATTCAAAGGGAAGGTATTAGCACCCTAAACATCTACGGTACTCCGCAAGAACCTCTTTGAAAATCTGTGTATTTTGGCTATAAAAAGTGTATATAAAAATAGATGATGGAGATGAGAAAAGAAGTATTTTTTTTATTTTGGCACTCGCCCTGGTTGTGAACCTTTAGTGCCTACGTACCATATTCCGTGCAATAGGGGATCAGGGAACTCGTAGTTCACCTCAAAAAATTTAAAACACATGTGTGTTGGTCAATTTTAAGAGAAGAGACATCATCGTTATATCCGAGTGGAAAACATACTTACTACCCACGATTATGAGAAAGGAGAATTTGCATCATCTCAAAGTAGAGGATATAGCTTGGATTTTAAAATCAACAAAGCCTTACTCGACACCTAAGTGGAAAATATCTAACTTCACTACATATTCTAGAAGTATAGTAGCTCGCATCACTACAAGAATCGACAATAGTCTAATATTTTGAGAAAAAGGTTTTAAAGTAAAAAAGTAAAAGTGGCAAAATGGTTTGAATGAGGTTAATTGACTTTTAGTCTTTTAAAAGATGTTAAAGTATAGTTAAATTTATTAATGTTTGATTAAGAAAAGATTATTGAAAATGCATGGACCTAAGTCCAAGTTTATTATGAAAGCGCTTCAAGTTAGAAAACAAGAAGGGTTTTGAAAAGGAGGGAGATAATTTTTGAAATTAAAGAAGATAGGAGGAGATGAAGGGGCTATCCTAAAGCATAAGGTAAAATATAAGGAAAAGAACGATCTAACCTATAAAAAGCCAACACTTGACATATGAAGTCAATGTAGAATTCTCATCCTTTGAATTCGAACCAAGCGAGCAAAAATACTAAACCTTTGAGGAATACCAAACTTCAGAAGAATTAAGTCTTCACAAAATTTGGGCAGAGTGACAGCTGTATACACATGAATTCTTAATCTCATACAAATCATATAATTAGAATATCCTGCACACAAAGAAAAAAACAACCAAATGCCTTGAAGTAAACCCCAAGGATTTCATAAAAAATAACAACAGAGTCGCAAGGTCCCAGAGTATCAAGGCTTCTAATCCTAAGTCTGAGAGTTCCACAATTCCATAATGCTAAGGATAGTAACCAAGTAATCCAAATAACTTTAAAGTTTTTTTTGTTCAAGTTGATTATTAAGTGTCTTTAAAAGAAAATAAAAGCTCAAATGAGCAAAGATAAAATGGCACAAAGGTAAATGCTCAAGTGAGCAAAAGAAAAATGGTATGGAATGTAAATGATAAAATAAATGGTACATAAAAATAAAGGCGTAAAGTAATGGCATAAAGTAAAAGCACAAAGTAAAGTTAATTGTTAGTGAATTAGATAAGGTTAGTTGAATGACCATCTTGAAGCTTGCATTTGAGAACTCGTTAGAAGATTGATAAAATCAAAGATTCTCAACAAAAAGTCTCATATTTGATTTTTGTTAAGTATATCATTCATTTCAAATGCTCAAAGTAACCACCTATGATCAACGATGTTCAAATGATTCAGTTATACCAAAGTTAATGAAGTTCATTAGCGGATTGATAAGATCAAAGCCTCCTAACAATAAAAATTCAAATTTATTGGATTAAAGGTTTCAATTTAAACATACTTGGAATTGCAAACTTAGGTTTGGGCCATGAATGATCATTTTTTGAATCGGGACAAATTTAGCGCTATGTTAATCAATCATATGTGGACTTATGTAGAAGTCACACCTATTTTGAGGCAGATCGATAGCAATCTATGTACCAACATGTTAGAGAATTAATATGTAGATCATTCTTCAAAAACATGTAGCACAAGTAAAAACAAGAAAGAGATAAGATGAAGAGGGAGGGGATATATCATATGAAATTAGGGTTTTAAATATCATCAACATCATTCATCTATTTTGGTGGATTTAATTTTTTTAACCTATCAAAACCCAAGTTCTAATGAGGTTAAGGAACTTGCCCTAAAATAACACTCAATTCAGGACCAATAAAAAAATACTAAAAATAGTATTTATTAAAACAATATTTAAATGATTAATAAAAGAGAAATAATTGGTAAAATACACAAAATGTGTTAAAACACCAAATAAAAATCCTAAAAATATATCAGAAGTCAAACATGAGTCAATAAGTATTGACAAAAAAATTCAGAATTTTTTAAAATCAAAAACTATTTTTTAAAATTTAAAGAAATAAGCAAAACAAGCCAAAATTTGTGAAAAATAGTCAAATCAAAAATAAAAATAAAATGAGGTCACCAATATTTTTCAAGAGGTCATTGGATCCTTCCATATTTTTTTTCCAGAATTTAAAAATCAAGAAAAGTATTTTTTTAACAATTAAAATAAGTCAAATAAAGTGAAAAATAATTAAAAAAAATATTAAATCACAAAATAAAATTGTGAAAAAATGAAAATCAGAAAGAGAAAAATCAAAAATATTTTTGATAATTTTTTCAGAATTTTAGAAGTTGAAATGATTTTTTAACGAATTTTTGAAGTTTAAAACAATTAAAATATAAAATCAGAAAATAAAAATAAAGTCAAAAAGATGTAGACCATTGGATCGATATCATAACGCGTTAGTAATAAAATCCAAGGGATCTGGTGCACTGTGCATATCATGGTCATTAGTGAGTAAACCACTGGATCATTAATTAAAAACATATTTGAAAAAAATGATTGACGTCAAAATTGAGGTAGGTAACAAAAATGATTGACATCAGTACTTATGACTGAAAACAAAAGTTTAACATCAGCGCTTATGGATGGGAATAATGATTGACATCAGCACATGGCTGGGAATAATGGGTTGACATCTGCACTTATGGTCGGGAACAAAGGTTTGACAACAACACTTATGGCTGGGAACAAAGGTTGACATCAGCACTTATGGCTGGGAACAAAGGGTTGACATCAAAAATTATGGTTGGGAATAAAGGTTGACATCAACGCTCATGGCTGGGAATAAAGGGTGGACATCAACACTTATGACTGCGAACAAAGGGTTGACATTGGCACTTATGGCTGGGAACAAAGGTTTGACATCAACACTTATGGATGGAAACAACTCAACTCTATTGGGGTAAAGTCCAATGAGGAGAAAGAGATAAATGTTGACTAATGAATGATGATGAACTACCAACTTAAAAGTGAAGGTAGAAAAAACATAGAACAATAACAAGTTTCCCAAAATTCTTGTATTCCACCTATAACGGGTCTCAACTTCTTCTTTAACCAAGGAATTCCACCTGGAAAGGGTAATAAATTGTTCTAAGAATATTTCTACAATTTGTCTTGATCATAGGAGTAAAGCCAACCTCAACAACGAACTGTCTCTTATAATGAAGAGACTATCATCCATCAGAGTAAAATCTCAACAACGAACTATCTCCCATAATGAAGAGACTACCGTTCATCGGAGTAAAAAAAATCTTCTCTGGCATTAACAGACTTACTAGGGAAGTCCATGTTGCTCAAATAAATATACTGTCACTTGTTGTTATGAGAAGCATTGCAATAAAACTACTGGGAAATGAATTTTGACTTCCTGGGGAAATAACAACACATTCCTGCTGAGGAGATAAAGTCTTCACATGTAAAATAAATGCACATTCTTAATTCAGGGCTCACAGCCTATATGGATCAAAATAATATTGTTGTCGGGGATCACAAATTCAAACCAGGAACAAACCGGAGTGAAAAAATCAATAAAGACACCACCCAATGAGGAGTAAACTCAAATGGGGATCAAATTCCATCTAGATAGTGAGCTAGGTAGGAAGGATAAAGCAAAATTCTTCCACGAGGGATAACTCAGTGGATAAATTGAAAGGATATACACTTTCTGCTTAAGGTTGACACTCTATTGGAGAGAGAATAACATAACTCTGCAAAGAGGATAATATGCCAACAAAAACATCAATGAATGCAAGTTAGCAATGAATTTTAATTTATCCATGTGTAATAAGGTGGGAAAATTGACTTGGTTTTGTGTTTTATCGCAAATGTAGTGGACAGTAAGAGTCGCCACCGACTTTTCTTTTATCCAAAAAGGAAATGGTGAAAAGAACATGAAATACCTTGAGATTATTGAGTTCGGGGGGTAGGTTATAAAAAAGGGAAGGTGTTAGCACCCTTTTCATCCGTAGTTATCTACGGGCTCTTAATCGCTAGCTCACTTTTGAAAATGCTTTGTGTGTTTGATTAGAAAATATTTTGAAAAAAATGCCTAAGTGCAGCAATTTTGTAATGATTCTCGTATCAGTTGAGAATGCGTACAATGTTTTATTTTGAAAATATTTCAGAAAAGAAGTGTTTTGTGAAAAATGTTTTGTTTTAGTGAGCAAGAGATTAATAATATTCTACCCTTACTCAAAAGTCTTTCGCGTTACTTTCCTCCTCCTTAGATTGTCTTATCCTGCCATTAGTTAGTAGGAAGCCCTACCATTGGATGTGTGAGGGATAGGCGCGTGTCATCATACATTCATAAAGGCAACTCGTAGGACGCTTTAGCAATTTATCGTAAGGGACTAAGATCGTTTACAGAAGGCAGCACTGAAGGGTCATCAAGCGACTACGATCTTTTAATATCGGAGGTACTTTTCTAAAGCGTCCCCACGTTCGAGGGACATGACTATTTATTCAAAGGCAACAAGTGAGGTTACCCTAGAGGTGAGTGTGTGAAATGTGTGTTGAATTCAGTTATTTAATCTGGGATTTAGGGTTATCTAGCGGTTGATTTTAGATCTTACCATACATGCCCTAATTACTAGCAATAATAAGGAAAGCAACAAATTGCATAAATTAAATTTCCTACGCTATTACAATGCTTCTAAGAAGGGGGTACAAACCATAAAAGATTAGGGAAAGAAAGAAAGCAAAAAACCCTAATTTAAGCTATTACATTCTGTAGCAATTACATAATAGGAAAAACTAATTCGAAAATAATAAAGCGCGCGAAGATCGTAAAACAAGAGGAAAATTGTTTGATGAAAAATGATTGATGATTTAACCTAAACCTAATTGATTAAAAAAAGTCAAGTGATTTAAATTAAGCAAGCCCTAAAGTCTAGATTGATTTTAATTAATAAAAAAAAGTTAAGTAATTTAATTAATTGAAACTAATTATCCTAATTAATTTTAATAAATAAAAAATCCAAGTTAATTTATGAGAAAGAAATCTAAACCTAATTTATTTTAATGTTGATTAAAACATAATTAAGGTTTATTAAGAAATTAGGGTTAAGAAAAAGAAAATAAGGGTTAAGAAAACAGAGAAAAAAGAATGTTGGGGGTGAGTGTTGAACCCACGCCCCCTACACCTCCATGCAGAATGCTTACCAACTGAGCTAGGTGCGTGCCTGTGCCAGGATACGCAACCAACATGTTTTATAATCAACCTGCAAAAATATGAGAAATATGAAAAAATAGCAAAACCAGGGATCGAACCCGTGACTAGAGAGAGGAATGACTTAGCGCACGCGTTTTAACCACTGGGGTGGTGATAAATCCATTAATAAAACTGAAATAATAAATATATATTATATAATCAAATTTACTGGATGGAGAAGCTTCGGAGGCCTAGCTCCGATCGTCTTCTCCAGTGACCTATTATTTTAAAACCTGCAAAAAAACACAACGTTAGCGATCCAAACATATCCTACCCCCCAAAAACAGAGGTTGTGAATCTAATGGGGACATTTTCAAAGGCTAATTCGTCCAGGTTTGTGAGGTGTGTCCAAAACAACATGAATTGGTTTGATCATGGCCATTCATGATTCAGATAGCATGGGAATCATGCTATGACTCAAACCGGCACATTAGCATCTCAGAAGCACGTTAGTGGCATTAGGGTGCGTTAAAACATCATGAAAACAAAAATTCAAGAATCATGAAATAATGCAAAAATGATGGTGCACATGTGCTGGTTCGGGTCCTTTGGATCATCGTAACCGATCCAATCTTACCCTTCAATGTTTCTGGAAGTGAATGGAATGGAAGTTTGGTGGTGAGAAGGCTTGAAAATAGTTTTTCAAGACTTAGGGTTCTTGGAAAATTTTGGTTTTTTTAATGATTTTGTGGTGTGAGGATTTCGTGTCTTGTGATCTTGAGGCCTGAATATATAGAGAATTTTTAGGGCAAAACAAATGGGCTTGGACTCTTGTACAAAAAGATATAATTTTATCTTATTTATTTTGTACTATTAATGATTTAAATAAAAAATAATAAAACTAATTAAAATAAAACAAGGACAAAGGTGTATGAATGAATTCTGAGGTGTATGGAGAGTATAACACACGTTTGGACCTCAAAACATGGCCCAATAGTCAAAAACATCAAGCTTGCTCAATTTTGTCTTCATGCATTTGTTCAAAATTTCCCAACTTGAAATGGTCATAACTCACTCAATTTTTATCTTTTAAAAGTGATATTACTTTTTGGAAATATCAAGATGTCCCCTACAACCTCTTTGTTGTTCATTTTTGCCTTTGAAGACTTTATCTTTATGTAAGCTGCCTTGACAAAAAGTGTTTTTTGTTGACTTTTGAAATGAGCTATAATGTATTGGCATATATCTCTCAAATGATGAATTTTTTGGATTTGAGCATAGATATACAAAGTTGTATAGAATTTAATTCCCTTCAAAATGGGCTTTTGTTGGGGAAAAGCTGATGAAGCATGTGAAAGTTATGCTTTGCCAAATTTCAGTTGACTTCTCCTTAAGGAAACCCTAGTTTGGCAACTTTTGACTTTTGATGATTTGAGGGCTTTTCTTGAGGAATCATGATCAAACTTTGATCAAATTATTCATATGACTTCAAAACTTAGATGTTAACCAAAAATCTTGAAGCTTTACTGTATGTTGACCACAGTTGACTTTTTACCCAATACAGTTAATTTTCAATCATCTGAGCAATTGACTGAGCAAACTTGTGATAAAATACTTGAAACTTGACATGAGCATTCTTGAAGACCTATGGAGAACCATGAAAACCACTTGAGACCTTGAAAACCCAATCTTCCTTGAGAAACACAAAACCCTAGTTGTGGACTCATTGCTTAGGAGGAGAATTTGTCTTATCAACTCTTGAGCCATCTTGAGCAAATGAGGATCTCATGAGAATGTCTTAAAGAAAAATGGGAGAGAAAAATTTGGGGTACAAAACTATGTATGATGCATGAATGTATGAATGTTATCATGTATATACTGACAATACAATTATGCTATACTGAGGATAACCAGACAAAACCAACTCGGGTAAGGACAAAACTTGGTTAAATAAGATCCAGGATGAAGATTCCATAAGAGAGTAAGCACCAACTGAGGAAACAAAGTCCTACTTCTGGGCTTAACTTCACTGGGAAGAAACACGGTTTGAAAAATAATCAAAGCAAAATCTGATAGCAATAAACCAAAACAGCTGCGGGGATATAACACCCTCCTCCAGGCTTCACCGGAGAATATTATATAGAATTCGCTATGGAAGATAATGCCATATCATCTAGTCTTTAATTGGGGATTCTGTACTGACTTCACTAAGGAAAATGAAACCATGTACGCCGAGGAGAGCCTAAAAGAAATCTTCAATATCAAGGGTAGTGGTTGCGCAAACTTCTCTAAGGAGAATTTGTAAAACTTCTCGAGGATAAAACTTTAGAGGGAAGCATCATATTTGGCTCACCTGGGGAATTAAGAAGTTAACATCATATCAAGGAGCCAAAATTATGGGGAATTAAAATCAAACTCAACACTTGATGAGAGAAAACCCAAAAAGTTGACAGCTGCTTTAACACTTCTTAGAAAAGATATTGCCCTTGTTCGAATACTCGGGGAACACAACAGCAACAATGTCATCACCAGAGAGAAAATTTCTCTTACAAGAGATTCCTAATGAATTATAAACATACAAATTAAGAACTCCATCAAATGAGCAAAGGCTTTATAACCTTACAATCTCCTCTTTGTTCACAACCTGGCTGGGGAAATAATCATACTCATCTAGAGAAACCTGAATCAAGACTTAGCTGGGGAATATGGGATTACAAACCCAACATCACACCATATATCAAATGGTATGAAATCCATCAACCCGATGAGAAAATCACAAGTGGACTACGCGCATATCAGCAAGAGTAATATGGGATACTTCTTGGGGAGGAATTATGAAACTTCAGAATTCGTCCATCCTTGGAACCACTACTTTTGTCCCACATGAATCAAAGAATTGAGGTAAAAAGTAATTTGCAAATTATTTTCAAAGACATGTTTTTATTATTAAGTATTTTTGTTTTGAAAATTACTATTAATAATAAATGAAATTTTTGTAAACAGATAAAATACAAACTAAAAAGAATTGGATAAAGGCTCAAACTTTATTAATAGGATGGTAGTTCATGAATGGAGAGACTAAATAGATGATTACAAAGTTTTGGAAAATGGTAAATACATGGAAAAAAATACATTGAAATACAATGACCGTTATTCTCCCTAACAACTTTGAACTCCTGAGCAGAGGCTTCAGTTGAAGTATAGTGAGAATCCGAGAAGATTGTTGCTTCAATGATCAAGTCTTGTTTGACGCAGTTACTTTCCAGGAGATCCCTACCTTTTACCTAGGTTTCCCTTGCGGGTTTTCAACCTACCAGGAAAATTTATTTTGTATGTATCTCTAACTTTTGCCTAGACCGCCCTTTCGGGTTTTCAGCCTACCGAGATGCTCTTTTCTGCCTAAGTCGCCCTTTTAGGTTTTCAAATTAGCGAGATATTCTTTTATTTATTTAGGCGAAGTATTTTTTGACTGCCTCAGAATTCATGGGACGTGGGAAATCCTTACCGTCCATAGTTTCAAGAATCAATGCACTTCCGAAGAAGGCTTTTTTACAATATATGGACTTTCATAATTGGGAGTCCACTTTCCCCTAGAGTCAATGTTAAAAGACATGATCTTCCAGAGAACGAGGTCGCCTTCTCTGAATTCACGAGGCTTGACCTTCTTATCAAAAGCTTTCTTCATTTTTTTTCTGATATAATTGACCATGACACAAGGATGTCATTCTCTTTTCTTCAATCAAATTCAACTGGTTAAACCTGCCCTAGACCCATTCAGCCTCTGATAACTTGGTTTCTATTATCACACTCAAAGAGGGAATTTCAACCTCGACCGAGAGCACTGCTTCCATGCCATAAACAAGAGAGGATAGGGTTCCTCCTGTTGAAGTGCAGACGAATGTACGATACCCATGCAAATCAAAAGGGAGCATCTCATTCCAATCCTTATAGGTAATAACCATCTTCTGGATAATCTTGTTAATGTTTTTATTAGCAGCTTCAATAACCCCATTCATCTTAGGCCTGCAAGGAGACGAATTATGATGGACAATCTTGAATTATTCATAAAATCCTGTCATCATCTTGTTATTCAAATTTGAGCATTTATCAGTGATAATCCTAATTGGCACACCATACTGACATATAAGGTTGTTCTTGATAAAACTTACTACCAATTGCTTTGTGACATTAGCATAAGAAGTTGCTTCCACCTACTTTGTGAAGTAATTAATTGCCACTAAGATGAAACGATGTCCATTCGATGCCTTGGGTTCAATCATTCCAATCACTTTTAAATACCCCACATAGAAAAAAGGCCATGGGGAAGAAATAATATTGAGAAGCATTGGAGGCACATGAATCTTGTCAGCATAAATCTGACATTTATGGCATATCTTCACAAATTTGTAACAGTCAAATTCCATTGTCATCCAATAGTATCATGCCCTAAGCATCTTCTTTGCCATCAAATGTCCATTGGCATGGGTACTAAAATAACCTTCATGGATCTCATGCATCAACATGTCTGATTCATGTCTATCCACACATCTGAGCAAGACCATGTCATAATTTCTCTTATATAACACATCTTCATTGAGGGAAAAAATACACGCCAACCTTGTCAATGTCTTTCTATCTTTGGTCGACACACCGACTGGGTATTCTTGGGTCTGAAGAAAGTGCTTGATATCATAATACCTAGGTTTTTCATTTGACGTCCCTTCTGTAGCAAACATATGAGCTGGTCTATCAAGACGTTAAACTGTAATATGAGGTACATCATTCCAAGCATTCACTTGGTACATGGAATCCAAAGTGGGTAAAACATCTACCATCTGATTCTCATCTATGGGAATATGATGGAATTCAACTTTATTAAAGAAAGGTAATAATCTTCTTACATAATCTTTGTAGGGAATCAAGCCAATGTGGGGAGTCTCCCATTCTCCTTTGATATGATTTATCACCAAAGCTGAATCACCATATACATCAAGAATTTTGATTCTGAGATCTATAGCCTCTTCAAGACCCATGATACAAGCTTCACACTCCTCCATGTTATTGGTGCAATCAAATTTCAACCTTGTAGTAAAAGGGATATGTGACCCATGGGGAGTGATAATCACGATACCAATTCCTTTCCCATAAGAATTTACAGCTCCATCAAATATCATAATGTCATACCCCAAATTTTCCTGCCCTTTTATTTCTACAGTCAAAAATATTTTAAACATTGTTTTTATAATATTACTCGATTTTTATAGATGTTCATTCTCAAGTCCAGTCAAAAATATTTTAAACATTGTTTTTATAATATTATTTGATTTTTATAAATATTCGCTTCCAAATCTATTTAAAAATATAATAATTTATTCCAAATTATTTGTATTTTTTAAAATAGAAAATATCTGCGCACCTTTCAGATACTTTTAAATTGAGTTTATTTATAAATCAGTAACATAGCACAATTGGTAAAGAATGAAGCTTGCAAGCATAATGTCACGGGTTTGAATCTCTTGTGCAGGACTTTCAACATTTTCTTTTTTCTATATTTTGTCACTAGTTTTCTTTCCTTTTTTGGAAATCAAATTTTGGGCTTTTTTGGAAATCAAGTTTTTGTTAACCTAATTCACTCTATAAATAGGACTGTTATTGTCCTAAGATTGCCATCAACAATCATTCACATTTTTCACACACAATCATCCACAAAAACTTGCTTCTTTCTTTTTCTTATAATTATGTTCTTAGTTTATTCTAGGGTTATTGTCTATATCAGACAACAACAACAATTTATTTATCTTTGGTCAATGATTACATTTGAGGCCACCCAACCTTTTTAATTTCATTTTTTAATTGGTTCATTGTTATAACCAAATGATGACCCTGATGGTTATTTTCTTTTGAGAATTATATTTTTTTATATCAATATATACTTTGTAACTACCAGCCATTTATTTTTATTATGGTTATTGCTTTTGAGAATTATATATCAATATATACTTTATAACTACTATCTATTTCTTTTTATTATGGTTATATGCATGTTCTTCAATTTGATTTATGTCTTTAACGATCAATACGTATTTTAAATCTAATGTCTTATAAACTTTTTTCTTTTAAATAATATTATATTCTTTACACGTTCTAACCCCTTTTTAGTACACGTCTGGAAACAAAATTTTCAAACTTCTAAACATCATCTTTCATGGTCGGGTATTTTTTTAACATTGATACTCACTCCACAAACCTTGTTCATAATATTACTTTCAACCTGTAAATTCTTACTAGCAATTTTATTAGAAATTGACACATTGAACAACCTGTAAAATAAAACAACTCACCAGATAACTTATTACTAACATCACTCAAAGTTAACAACCAATTTCCAAATCATTATCACAAATTTATTATGTTCATCATCAATTCAAAATATTCTAACACAAACATCCTTGTTATCATTATCCAAAGCAATAAGATGGTGATTTAAACACATCACAAAAAATATATAAGAGGAGAGAAATAGAAATAAGAAGCAGAACTTTGTCGCTATCGTTAATTGATGACTTGTGGAATTCTTATCATTCATCACTTTGGTTGTTGTTTTAGATCTTGTTTACAAGTTATTTAAACAGAAGAAGAAGCACAAGGAAAATTGGAAGCTCCGCCAAACCGCGACGATAACAATCCATGTACGCGGATCCGTAACATCTCGGACTTACATTGTGATTTTGACCAACCGACGACGTCCCTAGCTTCATGCACAGAGGCCGCCGGCGGCGGCTCACTTCATCACATCCTCGCCAACCACTCCACCCCAACTCCAGCACGGCACAAAAATCATCACCACCCCTTTAATCCGCCGAAAAGGGAGAAAGAAAGAGCTTTAGCGAAAAAGAAGAAGATGAGGAGAAGATATAATGAGAAAGCTTATGCGTTAATTGGAGATAAGGTATTTCATCATTTGTTTTATTTTTAATCAAATTGGTCTTGCCACAAGTGTGTTTTGTGTTGGTAGCTATTTCTAAGTTGAATAAGTCAGAAAGAGCTTCTCCCATGTACAGTATATTACCGTCCAGCTTTTACTGTAAGTTTCTTCTCATATTATTGTAGTTTTACCTCCTTTAGCTTTAGTTTTTATTATTTAATATTTACTAGAACTAAAGTTTGTTTTAGATTGGACTTAATAATTTTATATACACCTTCCAGAATTTTACACTACACCCTTTTGCTAAATTAATTGTTAATTTGTTTTTTAGTTTATAACATAAATAAATAGTTTGATTAGTTTATCCTTATATTAGTATGTAATTTAGTTTATTCTAAATAAAAAATAAAAAAGCAATAAAAAATCATATCTATCTTATTTTTAGGTTAGTTAATAAATATATAGATATATAAAGAAAAACAAATTGAATGGAAATTTTTCTTGAATTGTTGTTAGAACGTGCAACAGGGACATCGTCCCTTTTTATGCTTTTATTATTTTATTTAAGTTTATTTTATTCTATTTAAAATTTTCCTTTTATAATCTTATTGGATATTCATTTAAGTTAGTCTAAAATTAGAGTTTAGGTTAAGTTTTAAATTAGGTTTCCTAACTTAGTTCTTTTATTTATTTAGGTTAAAAAGCAATAAAAATATCTTCTTGTAAATAATTATAATTATTTAAGATTAATTGTCTCTATTAGGGAAAATAACAAATTTTATACGAAATCATTTTTTCTTTCAAATTTAATTCATTCAAACATATTACAAATAACAGGATTGGAGGATGCACATTCGCCATATTCTTTGATTGGTTAAACGCCTTATCAATTAATTGTTCAACATTAAAATCCACGCAACTCACCAAATGCTTCCTCCGCAGCTTTCATGACGAGCAACATGTGGCCAATATATGATCACGTGATGAGGAGACTTTATCAGACTCCTTCGCTCTACGTCCTACCATACTCTTTATCGACCAATCAAATTTAAAAAACTAACCAACGATTCAAATCATTTCTTACTAAATTAATAAACTCACGGTTATTTTTAAAAAGGATTATGAGAATATTTTCAATCGACTGCGCGCTTTGTCTAAAAATCTCCGCTACTCCCGACACCTAGACTAAGTATGCAGAAAATTCAAATTTCTTCGTAATCCATAAAAAACACAAACCAATTGCAAACTATGAAATGAGACTCTGATTCCTCCTAAGAGGATACGTAGACATACGATTAAAATCGTGGTGAGTTCTCCTAAAAAATATTAAAACCCTTTTTTTTCTGAAAATTACGCTTCTAAACCTAGTGTCCTTGTGAACAAGGTAGATGGGGGGTGCCTAACATCTTCCATTCATCTAGAACCGAGTCAGCAACCTAGAATCTCTAACTTTTAGGGTTATTCCTTTATATTCCTTCCTTAGGATAAAAATTAAGGGTAACGACTCTGATTTAGAAACCAGTTGCAACAAATGACGACTCTGTTGGGGACTCAACCCTAGATTTAGAAGCCTCTCCTTTAGGTTTTAGGCTTTTTCTTATTTTTTGGCTTTTATTCTTTCTTATTTATTTATTTATTTATTTCTTATTTCTTATTATTATTCATTATATTTATTTATCTGTGGTGGGATTTAATTTTCAAAAAAAATATTTTCAAAAAAAAATCTTAGAACGAAGGTTCGTCTATTAGCCAAGGGATTACATCAACCCTATGAGTTTATGTGACGACTTCGCCTAGAGTCAATAGAATTATGCAAAATGAATACCTCTCGAGAGACATCCTCTTTGGAAGTAGGACTTTGGAATGAAACCTATGACTTTGTATGGCCTTTTGTTGTACCCCAAAATTTCCCTCTCACTTATCAAATATTTTCTCACAAAGATCTCTCTTGATTCAAGACTGCACTAGGGTTGATCAGCTCAAGACACCTCCTTAAGCACTGATGACCAAAATTAGGGTTTGAGATTGCACAAGGATAATTGGAATTTCAATGCTTAATATGAATTTCATGGATCATTATGGACCCCCCAAGATTACTCATGTCAAATTTCAAGCCTTGGATCACACTTTTGCTCAGTCAATTGAGCAATTGACCTAAAAATCAACTATATTGGGGAAAAAGTCAACTATGGCCAATTTGCAGTCAAACTTCATAATTTTTTATCCACATCAACATTATAAACTCATATGTATCATTTTATCAAGTTTGTACCAGAATTCCTCAAGAAATTTGATCAAATCATCAAAAGGGCAAAATGATCAAAATTAGGGTTTTGACTGAGAAAGGGCAATTTATAATTTTTGGCCTAGCAAATGGTCAATTGGTTTGAATCATGGTTTCAAGATTTCAATTTCATCTTGTTGACCTAATGGCATGACCTAAAACATTTCTCAAGATCAATTGGATTGAGAGTGAATTTTCAGTCAACTGATCAAAAGTCAACTATACATTGAAAAGTCAAACTTTGACTTTTTTGGTCAAAATCCAATGTCAAAGATCACAATTCATCAAAAATGTCAAAATATGAAACTTATTCATCAAGAAATAAAAAAGTCAAGATTTCATTTTGAAAAGTTAAAGTTTTCTAACTTAGAAATATTTCTAAGTGTTTAAAACTTCATGTTTTTTCATAACTTTGAGTCAACTTTTCACCATGATGCAAGAGGATTGAAAAGAAACTTTCAACATGAAAGTTGTAGATCTCCGTGATATCTACAACATTGATTTACACAACTTCTTCTAAAAATTCTTAGATCTCAAGTTATTAATTCATAAAGTCATGGTCTTGAAATTGAACACATAGTGAAACTTTGCCCTAGTTTTGGTCAGGATTTTGACCTAACTTCATGGCACTTTTTCATATAGTGAAGGAAAATTGCGATCAAAAGTGCAACGGAATTTAAAATTTTCCTTTAGCGATCCTTATGAATGAGCATGGTCAGTGATAGAAATATTTACCTCTTGTGGCGATTCAGACCTTTGATGTTGTGATCACGAGCGTTGATGAAGAACAACGCCTCTACTCAGTCCATACGAACAGATCGCTTCCGGTCACAGTGCTAGCTGATCACGAACAGAAACCTTGAGTGAGAGAGAGAATCAAAAACCAAATTGTATCAAGTGAAATTGCTTCATCACAAGGGATCTATTTATAGAATCACTCGTGTGGGCTACAAGCTAAAAGCCCAATTAAGGCTATAAGCTAAAAGCCCAATTAAGCTTATGAACATCATACCTTATGATGTACCATATATCACTTATCCACGTGGTACCTTACCACTTTCCGTATTACACTTAAGTGCACCGTACCTTACGGTGTTCCTTATTTATTCTATCTCTTATCAATCTGTCCTTATGTGTGTGACCCTGTAGGTTTTCACGACGTTGGCAATTATATTAAATCACACATTTAATATAATAAACAATGAGCGGTATCTAGCAACACATCACTGTTACCCAAGTCACGAAAATGTCATGTGATCTGACCAAACCTTTTTCCGTGATAATATTTGTGTTGTACAATTACCCTTTTGCCCTCATGGCTATATTGAACACAAGGCATACACTGTGTCACCCTTGTCCAGTTCAATATTGGGCCCTTAGACATTTATCCTGTTATGCAGGATGAGAAAATTCCATTTAGGTCACTCATGTCCCTTAGCATGCTTTGTGAAGTACCCATCAACCGTCTTTATATTCATCCAGTTACGAATGACGTTTGATCAGCAATAAAGTACTTGACTCTACATCTAGGGTCCATAGTGGTTTCAGGTCGAAGGGTGGTATACACCATTATCATCATGATAATAACTTATGACACTTTGCATAACATTTTATGTAGTATTCTCATAGCGGGTCAATCCAGTATAAATATTACTCCTAATATTCATACCTATGTCCAGACTTGATAACTCCTTATCTATGATCCATGAGATGTGATCATCAATCTATCTTCATAATAATCTTAATGCTTTAATGTTATCCCACTTCACATTAAAGCTTGACTACAGATACTTTAAGAATAATGTCTTATGTTTAATGGGATCTCATGATTAAGTCACACTTAACATTTCATTAAACCAATAAACCATTCTAGGGACTTTATTATTTTGGAAAGCAAACATAATAAAGAAATGCCATTTATTATTAATAAATAATTCGATACAAGTACCAAAAGTATTGGCCTCTAGGGCTTACACCAACAATATCCCACTAGCACTAGAGCCAATCAGGCATACCCCTAATACCCATAGATCTAGTATGTCCATCATGCTTCAGATGCGCAAGAGGCTTTGTTAATGGGTCAGCAACATTGTCAAGTGTAGGTACTCTGCATATTTTCACATCTCCCTGATCGATTATCTCTCGAATGAGATGATAACGCCTAAGTATGTGTTTGGATCGTTGGTGAGATCTAGGCTCCTTAGCTTGTGCGATAGCACCATTGTTATCACAATAGAGATCAATGGGATCCACAATGCTATGGACTATGCCAAGTTTACTAATGAACTACTTGATCCAAACAGCTTCCTTTGCTGCAGTTGAGGCATCAATATACTCAACCTCGGTTGTAGAATCAGCAACTGTATCTTGCTTTGAACTTTTCCAGCTCACAGCGCCACCATTTAAACAAAACACATAACCAGATTGCGATCTAAAGTCATCCTTATCTGTCTGGAAGCTAGCATCGGTGTATCCAATTACAGCAAGCTCTTCCTGACCTCCATATATCAAGAATGAATCCTTAGTCCTTCTCAAGTACTTAAGGATATTCTTGACAGCTACCCAATAAGCATCACCGGGATTAGACTGGTACCTACTCGTTGCACTTAAAGAATACGAGACATCTGGTCGAGTACATAGCATGACATACATGATAGATCCTATTGCAGATGCATATGGAATCTTATCCATGCAATCCCTTTCTTCCTTACTTGAAGGGGATTGTGTTTTTGACAGACACATGCCATGTTGCATAGGTATGAATCCTTTCTTGGAGTTATGCATATTAAAGCGTCTCAACACTTTTTCTATGTATGTACTCTGACTTAGGCCAAGCAGTTTTTGTGACCTATCTCTATAGTTCCTGATTCCTAATATATAGGCTGCTTCACCTAGGTCTTTCATTGAAAAGCATTTCCCTAACCAAGTCTTCACTTGTTGCAAGGTAGGGACATCGTTTCCAATGAGTAATATGTCATCTACATATAATACCAGGAATACGATCATGCTCCCACTAACCTTCTTGTAGACACAAGACTCATCTTCATTCTTGATGAATCCATATTGTTTTACTGTTTCATCAAAACGAAGATTCCAGCTTCTGGAAGCTTGCTTCAATCTATAAATTGATCGCTGTAACTTACATATCTTTTGGGCTTCTTCTGGTATGTCAAATCCTTCAGGTTGTGTCATGTACACATCCTCAAGAAGATTCCCATTAAGGAAAGCAGTTTTGACATCCATCTGCCATATTTCATAATCATGATATGCAGCGATAGCAAGTAAAATCCGAACAGATTTAAGCATTGCAACTGGTGAAAAGGTTTCATCATAGTCAACCCCATGAATTTGTTTATAGCCTTTTGCAACCAGTCTTGCCTTATAGGTATGTACCTTACCATCCATGTCAGTCTTCTTTTTGAAGACCCACTTGCATCCTATAGGGTTAACTCCTATAGGAGGCTCTACCAAGGTCCAAACTTGGTTTGTGTACATGGAATCCATTTCAGATTTCATGGCTTCTAGCCACTTCTCGGACTCAGGACCAGTTATGGCCTCTTGGTAGGTCACAGGCTCATCTTGATCCATGAGTAATACATCACCCTGATCACTTATGAGATAGCCACATCTCTCAGGTTGTTGACGTATCCTGCTTGACCTACGCTGGTCTTGTTCTACTTGAGCAGGTTTCTCTTCCACAACTACTTGTGTTTCCTGCTCTAATTCCTCCATAGGTGTATCAATGCTTTGTGGTTCTTGAATTTCTTCAAGCTCTATTTTCCTCCCACTGATTCTTTTGGAAATAAAATCCTTTTCCAGAAAAACTCCAGTTCGAGCGACAAACACTTTTCCCTCAGAAGGATTGTAGAAGTAATACCCTCTTGTTACTTTAAGATACCCCACAAATAAGCATTTGTCAGATTTGGGCTCAAGCTTAGTTGAAATTTGTCGTTTCACATAAACTTCACAACCCCAAATCTTCATGTAAGACATATGTGGTTTCTTACCACTCCATATCTCATATGGTGTCTTCTCAACCTTTTTGGATGGAACCCAGTTAAGTGTGTAAGCTGCAGTCAATAGTGCATGTCCCCAAAAGGAGTTCGAAAGATTGGCGTGACTCATCATGGATCGGACCATGTCTAACAAGGTTCGATTTCTTCTCTCAGATACACCATTCCATTGTGGTGTTCTGGGAGGAGTAAGTTGGGATAAAATCCCACATTCCTTTAGATGGTCATCAAACTCTAGGCTTAAATATTCACCGCCTCGATCTGATCGAAGAACTTTAATATTCTTACCTAGTTGGTTTTGTACTTCATTCTTGAATTCCTTGAATTTTTCAAAGGTTTCAGATTTGTGTTTCATTAAATACACATAACCATATCTACTGAAATCATCAGTAAATGTGATGAAGTATTGAAAACCTCCTCTGGCTGGTATGTTCAGTGGTCCACATACATCAGTATGTATGAGGGCCAAAAGATCATTATCCCTTTCACCTTTTCCTGTGAATGGGGACTTTGTCATCTTTCCAATTAAACAAGATCTGCATGTCTCATATGATTCATAATCAAAAGAGTCCAAGAGTCCATCTTTATGGAGTTTGGAAATGTGTTTCTCATTTATGTGGCCTAAGCGACAGTGCCAAAGGTAGCTTGGATTTAACTCATTAGGTTTAATCCGTTTAGTATTAATGTTATAAATTGGCATTTCAAGATCAAGGACATATAGTCCATTGTTCATTTGTGAAGAAGCATAGAATATATCATTCAAATAAATAGAGAAACAATTGTTCTTTATTATAAATGAAAAACCAAACTTGTCCAAACAAGAAACGGAAATAATATTCCTACTAATTGCAGGTACATAATAACAGTTCTCTAACTGAATTATTAAACCACTAGGTAAAGTCAAAACATAAGTTCCTACGGCTAAAGCAGCAACCTTTGCTCCATTTCCAACTCGTAGGTCAACTTCACCTTTTGCCAAATCTCTACTCCTTTTTAGCCCCTGCACGTTAGTACAAATGTGAGAACCGCATCCAGTATCTAATACCCATGATGCAGAAGTAGATAAATTAATTTCAATAACAAAAATACCTGAATTTGAAGTCCCTACTCCATTATTCTTATCTTCCAGGTACTTTGGGCAGTTTCTCTTCCAATGTCCGGTCTTACCGCAATGGAAGCAAGTGCCCTCCTTTGCTATGCCTCCACTAGGCTTCAAAGCAGGAACAGTAGGTTTAGGCTTGGCAACTTCCTTGCCTTTCCCTTTACCAACCTGCTTGGTAGGCCTCTTGTTCAGCTTCTTTCCATTACTGACCATCAGAATGGACTTCCCTTTTGTCTTCATATTCTGCTCAGCAGTTTTCAACATGCTTAGCAATTCTGGAAGACTCTTATCCATGTCATTCATGTTGAAATTCATGACAAACTGATTAAAGCTATCTGGCAATGATTGCAAGATAAAATCAGTTGCAAGTTCCTTTCCAAGCGGAAACCCTAACCTTTCAAGGTTCTCCACATACCCAATCATTTTGAGTACATGGGGACCTACAGGGTTTCCCTCAGATAACTTTATGTTAAAAAGGGCCTTTGAAACCTGAAACCTCTCATTTCTTGCCTGCTCTTGATAGAGCATTTTCAGATGTCCGATCATATCGAACGCTGACATGTTCTCGTGTTGCTTTTGCAACTCCGAGTCATAGTAGCTAGCATGAGACAAGCGGCGTCGTTAGCATCATCAAAATGCTTCTTATAAGCATCTCTTTCTGCCTTAGGTGCCGAACTAGGCGGTTCCTCTTCAGGAACAGGTGTCTCCAAGACATACAGCTTCTTATCGTGCTTGAGGACAATCTTCAGATTTCGGTGCCAATCCAGGAAATTTGTCCCAGACAATTTTTCCTTATCTAGGATTGATCGCAAAATATGGTTGTTTGTTGTCATGGTAATCTACAAAAAAAATGAAAATATAAGTATCATTAAAACAACATATTTAATTAGGCCTTTAATCAAATATGCTCCCACTATTTTACTCAAACCAAATGACCCTCATCATTTGATTCGGAAAATCCCGTTGGAAGACTTTCTAGTGGGTCGAGATCCACATTTCACTTCGTTCTAAGTCAGCGTTAGGCTGATTACACAAAACTAGGTTATTTAGGTAGGAACTCCTTCCAATTGTATCTCATACAACTCTCGAATATTTTCAGTTGGGTGAATAACTCCTTATTCTAATTCATCATATGAATCATTCCCAACTCTTGCTTCTAAACATGTATAATCTTATTATAATGTGTTTAGTTAAGTTTGACCCATTGTTTTAGCAGTTGGATATTACAATTATCCCATCGCACCTTACTAATATAGAACATGCACCTCGCGTAGGCGAAACCTACATTGTTCGATACTAGTCTTGATGAGTGCTAAAACTTGGAAAGCATGAACTTAATATTTAACTTGAGGGATTTTGTTATTAGTTTGATCTCACCGGCTTAACATGCAATTCGTCTTTCTCATGCATCAACATATAAACACATGCATCAATATACATAAAAGGATACAATTATGGCCCCTTGGGCAATTGTTCTCCCAATCCAATGAGAGAACCTAAGCTAACCTAATAACGATCTAAACTTCTCCAAGCAAGATCTCCAAGGTTATCCTCCTTTGATATTGTATTCTTCTCTTTCTTCATAATATTACATTACATAAAAGAAACTCGTTTTAAATACGAGGGAGTGAGATGAGAAAAGAAATTACATCAAGAATTTTAGAGAGAGGCACGACACGCAGGCCGTATTTTACAATCCCAAAACAAAATAAAGGAAAAAAAACTAAGGCCATAACTGATCACCACAAGACAATAATAATAAACACACTTTTATTATTAGTTTAAATTTTGTTAATTAAAAAAAAGGCAAATTAAATTTCGACGATTGCTCACACTACGCAGAGTTAGCCGGGGTTGTCAGGGGCAGCGCCCCGGCGCAAAATTTTAATGAACAATTCATTTGAAATCGGCATCATTTTCGCACAACTCTTGTGCATTCACAACCCTAATCGCATAACTCTGCAACAACACAACCCTTGTGCTGTCATGAACCCTAATGCAACAGTTTCATGCTGTCAAACACATTTCCATTGATAATTCAGTATGATTAATCACATGCCATTGCTTCACCATACTAATGTTAGATTCCGAAGCATATGAACATTGATCGGTCAAAGGAATAACAATCATCAAGTGTTTGAATGAACGAAACATAAATAGTATCCCATATACCATAGTTGCATCAGATTTACTTATATCATATATAAAAGTGATCGATCTTATTTGTGTAACCTATGGACGATCGATGTATCACTGCTTCACCATACTAATGTCGAATTCCAAAGCATAGTCAACATCAATCATCCAAATCGTACACAACAGGTGCCAAATTTAATTACTCATTTATTATTCAATTCATTCTGGTTTTAATCGAATCAAAACAGAAAATATAGAACATAAACAACTATCATATCCATGGTTTCGTAAGTGGCTCTGATACCACTGAAGGAAAATTGCGATCAAAAGCGCAACGGAATTTAAAATTTTCCTTTAGCGATCCTTACGAATGAGCATGGTTAGTGATAGAAATATTTACCTCTTGTGGCGATTCAGACCTTTGATGTTGTGATCACGAGCGTTGATGAAGAACAACGCCTCTACTCAGTCCACACGAACAGATCGCTTCTGGTCACAGTGCTAGCTGATCACGAACGGAAACCTTGAGTGAGAGAGAGAATCAAAAACGAAATTGCATCAAGTGAAATTGCTTCATCACAAGGGATCTATTTATAGAATCACTCGTGTGGGCTACAAGCTAAAAGCCCAATTAAGGCTATAATCTAAAAGCCCAATTAAGGTTATGAACATCATACCTTATGATGTACCATATATCACTTATCCACGTGGTACCTTACCACTTTCCGTATTACACTTAAGTGCACCGTACCTTACGGTGTTCCTTATTTATTCTATCTCTTATCAATCTGTCCTTATGTGTGTGACCCTGTAGGTTTTCGCGACGTTGGCAATTATATTAAATCACACATTTAATATAATAAACAGTGAGCGGTATCTAGCAACACATCACTGTTACCCAAGTCACGAAAATGTTATGTGATCTGACCAAACCTTTTTCCGTGATAATATTTGTGTTGTACAATTACCCTTTTGCCCTCATGTCTATATTGAACACAAGGCATACACTGTGTCACACTTGTCCAGTTCAATATTGGGCGCTTAGACATTTATCCTGTTATGCAGGATGAGAAAATTCCATCTAGGTCACTCATGTCCCTTAGCATGCTTTGTGAAGTACCCATCAACCGTCTTTATATTCATCTAATTACGAATGACGTTTGATCAGCAATAAAGTACTTGACTCTACATCTAGGGTCCATAGTGGTTTCAGGTCGAAGGGTGGTATACACCATTATCATCATGAGAATAACTATGACACTTTGCATAACATTCTATGTAGTATTCTCATAGCGGGTCAATCCAGTATAAATATTTCTCCTAATATTCATACCTATGTCAAGACTTGATAACTCCTTATCTATGATCCATGAGATGTGATCATCAATCTATCTTCATAATAATCTTAATGCTTTAATGTTATCCCACTTCACATTAAAGCTTGACTACGGATACTTTAAAAATAGTGCCTTATGTTTAATGGGATCTCATGATTAAGTCACACTTAACATTTCATTAAACCAATAAACCATTCTAGGGACTTTATTATTTTGGAAAGCAAACATAATAAAGAAATGCCTTTTATTATTAATAAATAATTCGATACAAGTACCAAAAGTATTGGCCTCTAGGGCTTACACCAACATATAGTTCTAAAGGGAATTTTCAAAAGTGATTCAAAGAGGGTTTGTAGAGCACATTACAAGATTTCCAAAATGTCCAAGAACTCCTTGAGATCGTTCTTTAGCATGGAGAATCGAAGAGAGGAAGTTAGGGTTTTCAAACCTAAATTATAAGCCATTTTATGATGAACAAGAATTCAAATCCAAGCCTATGCTGCATAATCTTCACTTTGAAGACCTCAAACTTGTTTGTCACTCCATAATTAAATGTTTACACAACATATGGAGCCATTGTCCAAGCATTTGAATCATTATCCAAGTTGCATTTCCATTTTTGGAAGAAAGTAACCATTCCATTCTTGTAAAGAAGCTTTAATCACAAAGTCAACTTGTATGGAGCTTTGCACTTGTTCTTTATGCACAAGCATGCTCTATAAATTCAGAACAAACATGTTTAAAGTTGCTAGCCACCCTACAAGACATGTACCTTGCATTGAAACCATGTTTGTCAAGATAACTTCAAAAACAAGTCAAAAACTCATAACATGTGATTCTTTGTTTCTGACCATTTCAAACCTCAAAACCTTTCCTCTATAAATAGAGATACTATTTGCAAGAGAACACACGAATATACAAGCTCCAAAACTAGCCAAAACTCAAGATTACATCACAAACCACCATTGTTGCATATTCTGACCAAGAACTTCAAACTTCCATTTCACTCGTGCGTTTCTTGGCCTTTTGCTTCCAAAAGCTTCCAAACATCATACATAAGTTATTCCAATCCCTGTTACACAACTGTAACACAATCTTCATCCATTTCTAAGTTTAAAAACAGAGCATCACAGTTGGACTTCTCCAGATCATTCCATCCACTCTCAGCTCAAGTCAGCCATTGCATTAGCTTCCTAGAGGTCCAAGGAAGCTAACCTGATCATCACCACTACCTGAAACAAGCTCAAATCCATTTCACGATTTCCAGTTTTGAGGTATTTTTCTTGAACTTCTATCTTCATATTTAGGCATTGTTATGCTTGCATTTGTGAAGATAAAATGTAGACATCATTTCCCTGAAACTATACATGTCCATAGATTTCATTTATTTTGATTGAGCTAGAAGAATTTTGAGTTTGAACTTTCTGAAATATTTATGTCAGAATTTGGTACTTTTAGAAATTCTCATTCATCTTTGATTTATAACTTATGATATTTATATGGTTGGATTCGTATGGAAAAATGGAGCAACTTTCATGTTTGCATCTTCATTTTTGTTGAGAAATGTTGAAGTTACAGGATCCATGGCTAGAGGTTGAAGATGAAGTTGTATTCAGGGCATAACTTAGATTATATATTTATTGTTTTGTTTATATCAACGTATGTATAGCCACCCCAGTGGTAAGGCAACGCGCGTTTCATGCTAAGGCTGTGGGTTCAAGCCCCAGTGCTGCCACTTTTCCTTATTTTTCATATTTTCTCTAGTTTTTGTCACATAACAGATGCGTTGGGCCTCCAAACAGGGCCTTGTCTTTTTGCTGCATCTAACCCTCTGCCTTACTATTGCACACCTGACCCAACCTTTTTTTATATTTTCATTTATTTTCTTTTCTTATTTTATTTTCATTTTCACTTTTCCTTTTTATTTTTATTTATTATTATTATTATTATTATTATTAGTTTTATTAATAAAAAATCCAAAAATATTTTATTTATTTATTTACATATTTAAAAAAATGCTCATTTGTATTTTATTTTTCTTTATAAAACAAAAAGACTAAAAAATATTTTCTTAAAACAAATTAATTTCTTTTTTCTCTTAAATAATTAATCTTTATACTTAGGTTAAATTATTATATTATTTTATTTTCTAGTCAAAATTAATTTAGAACTTAGGTTATTTTAATTAATTAATCTTCATTTTATTTTCTTTAAATTAAAACTTTTTCATAAAAAACCCTAAAAATCCTTTTCAAATTAATTTCTTTTATTAATTAGTTTAAGTTAATTTTATTTAATTTTAATTAATCATTTTATTTAATTAGGTCAAGACAAAAAAAACCTTTCATAAAAACAATAAAAATCATTTCTTTTTTCATTTATATTCTTGCATTTTATTTTCAATTTTGTACAATATTCAATATGGTTGTAATAGATAATTAGGTTTAATTTTCTTGCAATCCCCATTTGTAAATTTGTACACCCCACCCCTAATGATGTAATAGCGTAGTAATTTTACTTTTCGCAATTTATCGCTTTATATAAATGCTAGTAATTTGGGTTTGTATGAGAAGATAAAATCAACAAGTAGCAAACCCTAATCAAAGACTAAGCAAAGCATGAAAATCACTACACTTGCACACAAGCACCCCTAGGGTAAAATCCACTTGGTTGCCTTATAAAAATGACCATATTATGCATGTGAGGTATTTTAGCAAAAACAAGCAAAAATACAAGATAATAGTCCCTTGATGACGCTATCTATGTTGCCTTTTCAAAATAATCTTAGTCCCTAAAGAAAGATGTTAAGATACCTTACAACATTGCTAATCATGGTTATACGATGACCCACGCCCGTACCATTTATATCCAAAGATAGGGTTACTTACCAAATCAATGGTAAGATGACAATGTCAAAAGAAAGAGGAAATAAACATGAAAGACTTTTGAGTAGGTAGATTGTTCCTAGTTACTTGCTCACTTTCAAAACAATACATCCTTGTTATTTTCAAAACAAACACAAACACTTTCAAAACATCTTTCAAACTTGAAACATTTTTCAAAAGATCAACACTTTGTATACATTCTTACGAACGAGAATCATTACAAAGTTTGCCTAAATGATGACGCCTTTTTAAAATACTTTCAAAAAACCACACAAAGCACATTTTCAAACAAAATCAAGTGATATAGCAAGTAACTAAGAGCCCATGGAAAACCATGGATGAAAAGGGTGCTAATACCTTCCCTTTTCATAATCTACCCCCCGAACTCAAGAAACAATCTCAGAGGTCTTTCCTGTGCTTTTTCAGCTTTCCTTTTGGATAAAAGAAAAGTCAGTGGCGACTCTTGCTAACTGCAACATTTGCGATAAAATGCAAAACACCCAAGTCAGTTCTCCCACCGTATCACACCTTTAAACCAAAAAATCATGATGAGACCTTCCATGACCTAGAGACGAAAGTCTCGGTCTGTAAAGAGACTCCGCTTAAGGGAGGCCCTTATGCCTTTCCCTCTAGTGTTATTTATGATACCCTTAAGAAAACCACCTTATGGGGAGGTTAGAATATCAATAGGCCAAAACTAGGAGCCTACCTTCTAAGGATACCATTCACAAATCCCATTATAATCTGTAAACCCGCAAGGGTTATCTTTTCTTCTACTATTATCTCTAACCCGTAGGGCTTCCACCTATGTCATATCCATATCATGTAGGGACTCCTCGTCGTCTTTCATTAGCCATAATCCTCAAGGAATTCCTGCCTATCTCAATCTCTAAGATAATGTAGGATACCATCAAATCTATGTATATTATTATCTCCGTCTGTAAGGAGTCTCTGCATGTCTTAACCTCTGAGTCAGTGTAGGATATCAACATGGATATCATTAAACCTGTATAGGGTACCCCTGCGTCTACCCTCATACTACGTCTTCATTGTATTGCATATCCATGAAAAAAAATTTGTCCCTAAAAAAATATATATTTTCGTGTACCTAAGCATTCTTCATACATTTCCATTTTCATCCATCTGCATAAAGCTCATATCTCTCCTACTCACAGAAAACTTCCACTCTTATCCAACTCTGAAAATTTAGCAAGATTCTTGATACTCGTAAATAAACTCAAAGCATGTCTCAAGAAACCATGGAGGAACTCAAAAGAGGTTAAGAACTATTGAAGAAGGAGGTCCACCAGTTGAAGACTCAAATGAACTTGATCATGCAATTATTACTAAGGAGTGAAGGTAACCCTTTGTCATCCCAATAACATGCATATTCAACATCACAGATGCCACCACCATGGGAAGTTCCCCCACCTTAAAAACAACTACTACAACCTTTTCAACATAAGGGAATGCCCAACAAAAGGGAAGACAAAAATTACCACCAAGAAGATTTGATCAACTTCCTATACCACACAGTCAACTACTACAACATTTACTCAAGGCATCTTTGGTAGAGCAGAAGTCACTGAATCCTCCAAATGGGACACTCCCGCCTATGTATGATGCAAATTCCAGGTGCGAGTATCATGCCAACCCTCCAGAACATAACTTGAAAGCTATTGGGGTTTCAAACACAAGGTCCAAGATTTGATTGACAATAAGCAGTTGACTTTTGAAGAAGGGGTATCATTAGCGAATGGTCGCCCTTGCTTTGACAAATCCAAAGACTAAGAAGAATCCACTAAAGTCAGTGGATCAATAAGAGGGCTTATCTCGATATCATTAGGCCTTTATGATTTCAAATTGTAATTTCTTTCTTGCTAAGTGTTACTTGTTATAAACTTTGTACTCTTTGGTCAAGTAATTCTAATAAAATAAGCATGTATGTTTTTGAAATCGATTCATTCCATAAATAATCAATGACTTTCTATTCTTCTTTTCTATCTTCCAACATTAACAAACTTCGAGGGAGAATGATGAAAATACAAAATAATTGAATTTTGCTGATGTATGCTTTTTAATAGTAAGGCTTAACTGATGATGTAAGGCATTGTTTCAAATCCTAAACAGTGGAGAAATAAGGATTTAATCCGTAGTTAACCCCCTCGAGCCAGAAGTCATAGTTTCTTCTATTTTCTAAAAAAAACATTAATCTTAACCAGGGGTAGGGCAGATTTCAATTAATTCGACGATACATTCAAATCCCAGGAGAATCAAAATGATCTAAGAAAAGGTTTAAGCATAGCTATTTCCTCGATACATCATTGAGGAAACAATCTAAGCAAAGATTAGAGCACATCATCTTCTCCTCACACATCAACAAATATTGAGGGAGCAATCAATAAAAACAAAGTTCATGACATCTTCTTCCTCAGAACATCCTTCAAGATTGAGGAAATAATAAAGGAAAATCTTATAATATCAACATACGCAGTCACAAATTTACAAAATCAAAAGCAAAAAAAATAATTTTAAAAAAATAATAAAGCCCTCTAAGTCAAGTAAAAAAAAACTTGACTTAGGCAAAAGTTAGGGCATCCCGATGAACCGAATTTAAAAGAACCAGCCCATGCAAAAATAAGGGATTAAAACAAATAAATTGGAGAAACATATTGTGACTGCCACCTCAAGAAATTGTCAAGGCTTCTCACCAAATGCTTTGATCTTATCAATGATTTTCATCGGCGCTTGGATCTTTATCCACGCTTCTCATCATCTGCGCGACTATGAAATTTCTCTTGGGGATTAAAACGCATCTATTGCATTAACTGAAATTAGGACTGGAGAATATCAAGGAGAGAGGGGTGGGCTAAATAAATTTTGAGCCTTATATCTTTTGTTTCTTAAACAACGAACCATGGCCATGTTATAACCTTTAAAAGTCCTAATTGAAGCTAGGTTCACTATGAAAGCAAACTCAGCAAGATTTGTGTTAAACTGACTCCTATGTTTATTAAAATCATTAATCATTTCTCTTCTTTGAATCTCTATCTCTAATCATTCATCACTATTTCATGATCAATTCCGATTTCAAGAACTTGCATGTGCCTCACATTAGGATTGCTTTTTCAAAATGTATAATTTTATCTAAGAATCAATACTTAGCATCAAGGAGATTTCAAAAATGGTCTGATCAAAGGCAGCATTTCCAAGAAACCTCTAACTAGGGGAAAATCATCTAAGAGAACCCTATAATCATAGGCAAGACTAATGATCGTAGGGTTATATCACATGAAGATAGTGTTGTACCCCAATTTTCGCCCCTAAGATCCCCTCATCATACCATGTTGATTCCATCACAATAAGATCACATTAGGATTCTTGGTTCCCCTCCCTATCTTTAACTTTGCTCTTTGAGGAATCACCAAGCACCTTGACTTCTTTTCTTTTGTGGTCATGAATATTTTTGTCTTGATTTTTTATTTTAATTAATAAAATTCAATGTTGTTTTGTCTTGCTTGTTACTAATATAGGTAAAGGCAATGAGATTTAACAAGTTGCTCCATGGGTTCATGAGTTTATTTCCATTCCCTAGTCAATAAAGCTTGAGAATTTAAAACCCCATCATTGGATTTGTTTTGGAAGAAATGACATGGCAAGGTTATTTTGGTTCACCATATTTTAAGATTATCAAATTTGGTTCAAAAGCACAAGGGATTAATTGGAGAAGTTGTCATGCTTGGACAAGGCTTTGTTCCCATTGGTCATAAATGCATATTTCTCTCAATTCTAAAGATATGGAAATGGTTGTGGTTGATATGAGTTCTCATTATCATCCTCAACAACTTATATTTACAAAGCATTTGTGTTGGTACAAGAAGTTTGTTCAAAATTGTCAAAGTTCCTCAAGGCATGTTTCTTGATCTAGGAACTAGGGTTTTGAACTTCAAAGGAGTATATCTTGCTCATCTTTTGGTATTTTTGAGTGATTCCAAATACATCCTTCTCTTCAAAGGGTTATCAACAAATCACTTCAAAAGTTCCAAGGATTTTTCATGTGGAAGAAACTTGATGAAGAAGAAATATTACAAGTCCTCCAGATGAATCCCCAATTTTCCATGTGTGACTTCAAATGATCATAACTTGGTCAATTTTTATCACCTTGAGCCCATTATTTTTCCACAATGATATTGAGGATTTTAAATTTATGCCTTCATTTATGTGCAAAATGAGAAAATGGATGGAAGTTGCCTTAAGGATACAAAAGATTATAGGTCATTTCATGATTTTTTGCCAACTTCAACAATCCATAACTCTCTCAATTTTTGGAGATTTTTAAAGGTTCAAGTTTCAAAATTTAATTCAAGAGATCTATTTCATGCCATCTTTTTTGGTCAAGAGAAAATTCCAAGAGGAAAGCCATGTTTGGATGCAAAACATTATAGGTCACTTTTGAAGAAAAACTTGAAATATTTCTAAGTATGGAAAGTCAACCTTTTTTCCCCAACTTTGACTCAATGCAACTTTCAGCTCAAGCATCCATTTGATTCCATTCTTTTTCCATTTCAAAGCTTGTAACCTCATCGTTCTAAAGCATCAAGAATCATGCCCTAAGACCCCTTGAGCTGAGAATGCCATGATTTTGAAGTTGGTAACTTGGAACTGAAGTTTCATCTCAAGTCAGATTTTGAAATCTTTGTTTTTGCTTCTAATCACAAGTTTTCCATGCATTTTTGCCTCTAAACATGTTTAGTTAAGTTCCAGAATTGATTAGCACAACAAAACGCGCGTTTTGGATGAGTTTTGATCAAATTGGAAGTCACACTTTTCTTGTTTGCAACTTTACACGATTTCCCTCCAAACTTCATCATTCCCCACGCTTGGACATTCCATTTGATTCCCTATAAATAGAGGGTCGTTCCCCATTCATTTTCTCATTATTGGATAGCCAGAATCACCCTGCCAAACTTGTTCCATAACTCAAAATTTAGCAACTTCGAAATCCATTCTCAAGCCTTTTCAATCCAATTTTTCCATGAATTCACCTTCCTTGATCTTCCCTGAAGCTAACCATATAATTACATTCAAGAATCGTGCCCTATATTGCTCCATAGAAGTCCAGTTTCAGAGCTCTACAACTCAATTCCAATAGGTAGATTCCTTCATCAATTCTTCAAAACTTTGATATCATTGTGATGCTCTCATTGCCCTGGTTCTAGTCGCAACGCTTGCTTTTTACTGGAAACACGTTTGACCATGAAATTTCAAATCCCTTTTCAAAACTTTCTTTCCAAATTGCTTGAGCTACAGTTTATATAAATTTATCGCGAGGGTGTGGTTGTCTTCATCTTGAAGAGACGAAGCGAATGACATAGGTCTCGTGCTCTAATTTTACAGATTAAGCAACCTGGCTTTGGGATTGGCTGGAGGTTGAAGATGACAAACGTGTCATCTTCCAACCAATGAAGGCGCGCCATCTATGTTTTTAAAAAATCTGATTTAATTAATGATCCTATGCATTATTCACTAAAGTCCATAACACTCACAGCGCGCCAGGTCCACTTGATCTGTTTACTAATGCGTTTTGACATTGATCAGATGACCCATATTTTTTTGGTTTTTATTTTCTTTTTTGATTTTTATATTTAATTGTTTTAAACTTCAAAAAATCATATAAAATTCATTTTTAGTACAAAAATTCTAAAAAAATTATGAAAAATATTTTTGATTATTCTCTTTCTGATATCTATTTTTTTCACAATTTGATTTTGTGTTTTGGTATTTTTTATAAATTTTTACTTTATTTGAATTATTTTAAATGTTTAAAAATACTTTTATTCATTTTTAAATTCTGAAAAAATTATGGAATGATCCAATGATATTGTGACAAATATTGGTGAACTTATTTATTTTTTATTTCTGACTTTGGTATTTTTTTTTATCATTTTTAGTTTATTTTACTCATTTTTTTTAATTTTAAAAATAGTTTCTAACTTTAAAAAAATTACCAAAAAATTTATAAAATCATTTAAGTCCTTTTCTGATTGTTCTATGGACTTACTTTTAATTTCTTAATCAATTTGAACATAGTTGATATTTTTCTCTTTTATTTCTACTTTAAAACTTTTTTTAAACCTTTTGTGTATATATTAAATGTAATATTATTTTGTGACTATTTTATGGCTGATCTTGGGTTAAATTTTTGATCATGAACTTTATTAACATCATTAGATCCATGGTGTTGAGTCTAACTCCACAAAAATGGATGAGTGATTTTAATAATAGTTTGATTAAATTTAATTCAAAAGTGGTTTGTATATTCTCTCGCACCCCTCTTCATCTCATCCCTTTCTTATTACACTAAGTGTTATTGGAGCATGATCTCTATATCATGTCTCAAAACAAGTGGTGCATAAATTCCTATTAACTGGCCTCAAAATAGGTGTGACTTCTATATAAGTCCACTTACGATTGCTTAATATAGCGCTAAATTTTGTCCCGATTCGAATAAATGATCATTCGTGGCCCAAACTTATGTTTGCAAGCCCAAGTATGTTAATTTGATCTCTTTGATCCAATAACCTTGAGATTCATTGTGTGGAGGCTTTGGTTCTACCAATCCTCTAATGGGTCTACTACACCTTTGGTCAACGTGGATCACTTAAACATCGTTGATCAATAAATGGTACTTATGAGGATTCCAAATGGATGATATATTTGACAAAAAGCAAATGCAACTTGTTGTGTGGAGGCTTTGGTTCTAACAATCTTCTAATGAGTTCCAAATGCAAGTTTCAAGATGACCATCCAACTAACCACTAATCACTAATATTGACTTTATCCTGTATTTTTTTATTATATGCCCTTTTATTTTTATACACTATTTACTTTTAGCATTTACATTTCATGTCATTTTCATCTTTTCTCAATTGAGCATTTACTTTCATGTCATTCTTATTTTGCTCACTTGAGCTTTTCTTTTCTTTTTCAAGACACCTAATAATCAACATGAACCATAAAAAACTTTAATGATACTTGGACTATTTAGTTACTATCCTTGGCATTATGGAGTATTGGACTTTTTGGACTTAGGATTAGAAACCTTGGCCTATGATTGGAGACCTTGTGACCTTATCTGATTATTTTGTCTGGAGCTCTTGAGGTTTACCTCAAGGCATTGGGTTGTTTATTTTTTTTGTATGCAGGTCATTGTGATTACACTCTTTGTTTGTAATATGGAATTCACCCGTATACAGCCGTTACTCTGCCCAATTTTTGTGAAGACTTAATACACTTGAAGTTTGGTTCTTTCAAGAGGTCTAGTATCATTGCTTGTTTGGTTTCAATCCAAAGAATGGGAATTCTATCTTGGCTCATAGTGTCAAGTATTAGCTTCTTGTTGGTTAGATGGTTCTTATCCATAGCTTTTACCTTATACTTTAGGATAGTCCCTTTCTTCTCCTCCCATCTTCTTTAATTTCAAAAATCTTCTCTCTCCTTTTGAAAAACTCTTCTTATTTTTTTTAACTTGAACCAATTTCATAATAAACTTGGACTTAGGTCCATGCATTTTCAAAACATTTTCATAAATAAAAACTTCAATAAACTTAATAATACTTTGTCCTTTTTTGTGAGAATACTAAAAAGTCAAATAATCTCATTTCAAACAATTTTGCCACTTTGGGTGTTGAGTGAGACATTGTTGATTTTAAAATCTAAACCATATCCTCCACTTTGAGATGATTCAAATTCTCCTTTCTCATAATTGTGGGTAGTAAGTATATTTTTCACACGTACAATGACAATGATGTCTTATC
The DNA here is from genome assembly GCA_948472305.1 of Vicia faba. Lineage (NCBI taxonomy): Eukaryota > Viridiplantae > Streptophyta > Magnoliopsida > Fabales > Fabaceae > Vicia > Vicia faba. The sequence goes on along the minus strand of OX451738.1, from coordinate 315,796,371 downwards.
TCATAAAATTAACCAACACACTTGTGTTTTAAATTTTTTTTTAAAAGAGGAACTACGTGTACCCTGATCCCCTATTTCATGAAATATGGTACGTATGCACTAAAGGTTCGCAACCGCGGCGGGTGCAAAAAACATAAAAATATATTTCTTTTCTCACCTTCACCATCCATTTTTTATACAACATTTTTATAGCCAAAATATACAGATTTTACAAAGAGGTTTCTGCGGAGTACCATATATATTTAGGGTGCTAATACCTTCCCTTTGCATAACTAACCCCCTTACCTATAATCTTTCTCCCTCTTTTTGGGTTATTCTCTCTTTTCCCATTCCTTTGGAAACAATAAAGCACGGTGGAGATTTTTTAATTTGATCTGTATAAGTCTAGTCAATCCCACGGCTTAGTCTTAAACATTTCTACCGCTACAGAAAAATGGCGACTTCACTGGGGAAAGATTAACCTCTTGCTGATTCATCCCTAAGTGGGTTGAGCCTATATTTTTTTATATCCGTGTATATGCTATTATTATTTATGTGTAATATGTTGTATATATGTTTGTCTAGATCTTCCAGGTTTTCAAGGTGCTTAGTGATTACTCATAAGTCCTATACCCGGACTTGGGCAAACTTTAAGATAGGATGGGCGGTATAGTCACGTTAATTTTGAGGGAGTAATCCCAAAAAAGGAGGCATGAGATCCCTCACTTAGTGGAGGCCCCTTTGGCTGTAGTGTCGTTTACCGAGTAATCGGGAAGACGTGCTGCTTTCGACCCGGGAGCCTGCTGAAGCGGAGGACCATAGAATACCTAACCCATCTTGGCCTTTTAGGTGTAGTGCGAAAGATATGACGGAGTAATCCAAAAATAGTTTTCATACAATACTACGCTCGGACGAGTTTTTCTTGAGAATATTACTAATTACCGAGTTAATCAGGAAGTTGGTAATATTCTAAGGAAGGATGTAGACTCTGGGAACCTTTAGAACCTTGTTCGGCAGGTGATAACTTTTAGACCAATACCTTATTGGTAGTACCTTCGACCTCATGCTCGTAACCTTGAACCTATGAACCTTATATGTGTGATCTTATATGTGATTGCTACATCATGCATCCATGCATCCATAAGCATCTTTTGAAGAGATCTTATTTCAAGGGATTTAAAAGTTGACCGTTTGTGAATATCTCAGGTACTTTTTAAACATGGATTCTAGAAAAAGAAAGACCGGGAAATACAGTTTCAAGGATCCCAAGGTAGATGAGTTGGTCAGTCTAGTTCCCAAGATCGAGTGTTCTGCAGATTTTTGAAAGAAGTATGGATCCATCATTCCTCTCATGAAGCTTATGATGAAGGAGGGTTTCCTCTCGACCTTGGTCCAGTTCTATGATCTGATGTATCATTGATTTACTTTTCCCGACTATCAGTTGATGCCTACACTGGAGGAGTATTCTTACCTGTTGAATTTACCTATTACCGATAGTGTTCCTTTTACTGGCTTGGAGGATGAGCCAAAATCACATGAGATTTCTGCTTTGATCCATCTAGGGAAGTCTGAGGTTGAATCCCATATGACTACTAAAGGAGGGATTAGAGGATTACCAGCTCAGTTCTTATTGGAGAAAGCTCGTTACTTTGCCAGGATAAAGAGTACAGTCACTTTTGAGGCCATCTTTGCTCTACTTGCTTACGGGTTGTTCTTATTTCCTAATGTGGATAGGTTTGTTGACATTAATGCTATCAGGATCTTCATGATTGGAAACCCAGTTCCTACATTGCTGGGAGATGCTTATTACTCCATTCATCTTCGGAATTCTTACCATGGGGGGATGATTATCTGTTGCACGCCCTTGTTGTACCGGTGGTTTATATCTCATATGCCTCAGTCTGATGCTTTTTGGGATGTCAAGAAGGAACCCCGTTGGGCTCCTAAGATCATGGCAATTACTCACTCAAATATTGATTGGTATCATTGAGCTTACCAGGATATAAATATTATTGACAGTTGTGGTAGTTTCCCCATTGTACCTCTTCTTGGTACAAAGGGAGGAATTAACTATAACCCTGTTCTTGCACGACGATAGCTCAGTTATCCGATGAGGGATAAACTAAATAGTATTCATTTGAGTAGTTTCTTTCTGAAGGAGGGAGAAGACCATAGGGAAGCTAGGGAGCAGATTGCGAAGGTCTGGCGTCACATTCATAAGAAGAGTAGGAAGGATTTGGGGCCTAGGGGTGTTGTTTCTTTGGAGCCATATCTTCAGTGGGTCCAAACGAGAGTTATTCAGTTGAAGATGTCGTATTCCCGGGAAACACCCATGCCTAATTTTTTTTGTGAAGACCACTCCTCCCTTATTGGATAATCTAGAAGAGCTACAACTTGCTTTAGTTAGGATGCAATAGGAAAAGGATGCTTGAAAGAACAAGTGCCAAAATTTAGAGATTTCCTATAGAGCAGACTTGAAGGAGAAAGACGACTTGATTGAGATTCTTGAGAGTCGAGCGGTAGAGACTATGGAGAGGCAAGAGGATTTATTTTCTCCTAAGCCTCAATCAGATGCTGATTACTCACTTTCTGTTTCAGGTGATTGGAAGAAGGCTGCCACCAAGTATGAGGAAGAAAAACAGAGGTTGAAGGCTCAGATTGCCAGGCTCACAGGGAAGCGCTGGCGTATAGAAAGATCTCTATCAGCTTCGCTTTTCAGGGTTTTAGATTTTATTTTCATCTTGTACTTGGGATTGTTAAAACTTGTAATCCATTTTGAAGTTGTTATAATAAAATTTTCAGTATTTTCAAATGCGTTATTACTTTGATATTTGCAACATGTCCATAAACTTTAAATCCCTTGAAATATTAAATAACAAAATAAAATCATGTACATTGCATATCATGCATCATATTGCACATATTGCATTTGTTATGCATATCCAGGTGTCTTACCAAGCTTCTTTACTTCGTTCAGTAAGCTAACTCACCACTACAACACTCGGGCTAATTTCAGAAAAAAGATGGACAACTTAGAACAAGAGAATCGCGAGCTATGCGAGGAGGTTTCTTCTTTGAAGGCCAGCATGGTCAATCTTACTACTCTGATGGAATCTTTGGTGGCTGCTCAGAATCAGCCACTGAGTGTCCAACCTCAACCAACAAGGGCAACTACTGAAGCTCCGACTGTTCCTGTATCTGCTACTCCAGTTGTTGTTCAAAACCACATGCCTCAAGGTTATCCATGGGGAATTCTAGAGAATTTTGCACCTGAAGGTTTCAATCTTGGTCCTCAAGATACTCCAACGGTTCAGACTATTGTTACTCTGACACCTCCTGTGGTGCATGCTGCTCCTATTGCGCCTCCTTCGGTGAATATGGTTCTGTTTGTTAACAATGATGTGTGTCGTCCTTTCCCTCCACCGAGTGAAGACTTGGGTCTTTATGACAGAATGGATGATTTTCAAGAGCAATTTGATAAGATGCAGAGAGAGATGAAGGCCCTCAGGGGAAAAGAGCTATTTGGGAAGAATGTGAATAAATTATGCTTGGTCCCGAATGTTAAGATAACTGCTAAGTTTAAAGTCCCGGAGTTTGAGAAGTACAAGGGCAACACTTGCCCTCGTGCTCATCTGGTGATGTATGTAAGGAGAATGTCTACCCATACTGATGATTAGCGTCTGCTGATTCACTTTTTTCAGGATAGTTTGACCGGTGCTACGCTGAAGTGCTATATGAGTTTGGACAGTGTTAACATCCATACTTTCAATGATTTGGGAGAAGCATTATCAAACAATATAAGTAAAACATGGACATGGCGCCTGACTGTGATCAACTCAGGGCCATGGTTCAGAAAGACATGGAATTGTTCAAGGAATGTGCACAGAGATGGCGTGAGGTAGCCGCCCAAGTGATTCCTCCCATGGAAGAGAAAGAGATGACTAATATTTTCTTGAAAACGCTGGGTGCTTTCTACTACGAGAGGGTGGTAGCAAGTGCGCCAAGTGACTTTACTGAAATGGTAGGAATGGGTATCTGCTTAGAATAGGCTATAAGAGAGGTTCGTTTAACAAGAAGTGAAAGCTCTGGACGTGTGAAGAAGCCATCTTATGGGTTTACCAAGAAAAAGGAAGGGGATGCAAATGCTGTTATGCAAGAGAGGAGGGTTAATACTCCTAGAAGGAAATATCAACGTCATCAGCAAGTCGCCTCAGTTACTCCAATTGTGGATGCAACTCCAACTACCGTTGCTTATCAGAAACTGTCCCAGCAGGGGAATCAAGGGTATAATCAGAGAAGGGAGAGTTATGACCCTATTCCTATGAGCTATACAGAGTTATTATCGGCATTGATTCAGAAAAAGTTGGTTCATACCCGACCACCTCCCGATGTACCATCACCATTGCCTTAGTATTACAAAGTAGACCAAACATGTGCTTTTCATCAGGGAGCACCAGGGCATAATGTTGAGAATTGTTATCCTTTGAAGACTGAGGTGCAGAAATTGGTGAAGTTTGGTATTCTATCTTTCAAGGATGTGGGCCTTAATGTGAAAGACAATCCTCTACCCAAGCATGGAGGAGTAAATGCTGTGAATATGGTGGTCGGTTGTCCAGGCGACTTCCGAATTTTTGATATTAAGCTGGTAAGAGCAGATTTGGTGAAAATGCATGCAGACCTTTGTGAGTTTAGCTACTACACGCATGACCATTCCGGTTGTGCTATTTGCAGTATAGACATACAGGGTTGTGATAAGATAAAGGATGATTTACAAGAGATGATGGATGAGGGCCTCATCCACATAATCAGGCCTAAGGAAGAGTGTGAAGAGGAGGTGAATATGGTTTATGGATGTCCTAGAGAATTCAGAATTTTTGATGTAGAGTATATGAATGAGGACCTTGTGTAATTGCATGCTACTTTCTGCCATATGGCTGGTCAGGTAGAACACCAGTATGGATCTTTCCGAATTTGCTGACGGGACTCCCGAGGATGTTAAATCGTGAAGAAGGATGTTCAGTTGTTGTTAGATAATGGAATTATCAAGGTTACAAGTCAAAGGGATGATTACCATGAAGTTGATTTGATTGAGGTTTGGTTGACTGACGAAGAGTCGGATGAAGAGTGTGCCTCTACAGATGAGTATTTCTCCTCAGATGAGGATTTGTTTTCCAAAAATGACTCAATAATAACTGATTGTGTTGAAGAAGGGGTAAATGTCATTGTACCTTGTTTTGGGGAACCCGCACATCTTGATGTTAAATATTATATCAAGCTAGTTGTTACCCCATTGATGATTAGTTTGTCGGGTCCTATCCCCTACAAGTCAGATAAGGTTGTGCCCTACAAATACAACGCTACAATCTTAGAGGATGGAGTGGAAGCTCCTATCCAGCCAATGACTGGTGTTGGGAATATTGATGAAAATAGCAGGGTGACTGTGATCGGTGGATCTGGAACTGACTGTTTAACGCTGGTTTCGCGAAATGTCGCGGAAGCAAGAGTCGCCACCGTCTTTTATTTTCTCCAAATGGAAAGGACAAAAGCACAGAAAAATTCCTTATAGAGATTGCTCTCGGTTCGGGAGGTAGATTATAGAAAGGGAAGGTGTTAGCACCCTTTCTATCCATGGTTATCCATGGGCTCTTAGATACTTGCTCATTTGTGTTTTCAAAAATGGTTTGTTTGCTTTTCAACTGTGGGTTTAAAAAAGGTTTCTTTGAAAATTCCAGTTCGACTCTTGTATCGGTCCTCAAGAGTGTTTGAAAAGTTGCTTTCGAAAGCTTTTTGAAAATGTGTTGGTGTGAAAAGTATTTTGTTTTGTTTTGAAATTTAGAGCAAGTATCTAGAGTCGTCTACCTACCCTAAGGAATTCGTCTGTGTAAATGTCCTTTAAAGTAGTGCCATCCCACCATTGAGAGGTAGGTAGCACCACTGTTGGAGGTGTTCGGGTCAATTCGAGGTTCGGGACATGGTGATCACCAGAGCAATGGGAAGACACCTTAGAAGCTACCCTCATGCCAGGTTCCCGGATCATGAGGACTTACTAAGACATCCTCTACTCGACGATCACCTTTCGAGGCAAGGCAACAGTGAGGCGTACCCTAGGGGTGGTGTGTGCGAATTGTGTGTCGTTTTCATTTGTATTTGTCTTGTCATGTTATTGGTGTTCTACGCTTGTTTTTATCTAAGGCCATTCATTCTTGCATGCTTTGTTTAACAGTTAAAAATGCGAGGAAAGTAAATCTAAAGCTATTACAAATGACGCGGGTCCACATCGCCAAAATTAACCAGGACCCGATTTGACAGAAAATAAAGAAAATAAAAGTGCGAGAAGTAATTACAAGGCTTCGGGAGAGGTACATAATTATTTAAGCGAAATAAAATAAATATGCGAACGAATAAGAAATTAAGAACATGGGCGTTGGACCCTTTTTGCAAAAAGTTAAAATTAATGAGGAATTAAAATTAAAATTAAAAGAAGGCAAGAATTTGTTTTTGGGTGTTTTTAATGTTTTTTTAGATTTAATAGAAAAAGAATTAATCAAAATACGACGCAAACCCTAATTCTAGTTATTTTAATTTATTGAGAAAACATTAGAATTTAACCTAAATTAAACCTAATTTTTATATGTAATTTTAATTATGAAAATAAATAAAATAAATAATATTATGGTGAAAAAGAAAAATTAAAAGGAATAAAACAATTATTAAACCTATTTCTATATTTTTTAGATTTTTATTATGAAAAGAATTAATATTAAAACCCTAATTTAAACTAATTAATTACATGCCCATTTATTCATGAAAATATTAAAACAAAAATATTTATTGTATTTTTTTTATCTTTTTCTGATTTTTATGCATTTTTTATATTTTGAAGGAATAATTAATTAAATCAAAACAATAAAGAAATAAAATAATAATTGAAAATAAAACATAAGAAAAATATAGAGAATTTGCAAACCAGGGGGGGTGGTAGTCCCCAAAGTGGAGGTTGAATCCAAGCAATTCTGGCCCATTGGAATTTCTGACTTTGTGGACTTTTTTGCTCACATGCTGGCACGTTGACTCATGTGTATTGTGTTCTTCAATTCTGAGCCCTTGATCTGAGTCCCTTGGACGCGTGGACGACTGGATTATGGAGGTGCATGCTGCGCCTTGATATTGAAAGTGCACATGAATTTTTGTTGAAAAATAATATGGACGTAAGGTAGACCTGGGGTTCGAACCCAGGTCATATGCTTTGCCATCAATCCTGCTTGCCAGCTGAGCCAACTGCACGTTCTAATTAATAAACAACTAAAAAATATTATAAAGAAAAACAAATGGTCAATGATTCAACGCGCGAAATATTTAAACGCTCCAATCGGTGCCTCCCACGTAATCATCTTCTTCATGGCCTTTTTATTTTTTCTGAAACAAACACATTAAGCCACGGTTTTGGATTCGTTCTCTTAGGCCACTTTCCAGAAAATAGCGACTAGATCTCAGGCACTCATAAATTGAGCGCGATGACGGATTCTTAATCGTCCAAACCTGCTGAATCTAATGGCACAGGTCTTGAATGCTAATTTTTCTTTGGGTGGAAAGCCCCAATTTCACATCCTGCAAACCCTAAAAATCAAACATGGCATATTTGCGTACACAACATAAAAATGCAATTAATCATATTGGTTAGCTTCAGAACTTCACAAGGAATGTAAATCAATCATTAGAATGCCATGAGAATGCCTAGAAGTTAAAATACGATCATGATTTTTTCTCTGTACAGGGGAGGTTCTCGTTACCAATTCCTTGAGCTTTGGTGAATGTTTGTGATTGTAATCGCTTCTGGACAACCCTGGCAAGCTAATGGAACAAGTTTCGTGCCTTGAATCCACCTAAAAAGTGTTTTTCAGATTTGAGTTTTTAGAGAATTTTTTCAAGTTTATGAATGGCTTTCTTGCGCAGCTTAGTGTCCATTCTCATTAGGGTTATGATCAGGCATATGTAGTGAACAAATTAGGTCAAGAAAAGTAGCACAAATCCAATGCATTCATTGTTTTTGAAAATTTGATTTGCTAAGATTTTTTCATATCTTTTTCCATGTGTTCTTTGTTCTCAATCAAGCCAATCAACCCAAATCTTTCCATAATTGCATATGCACGAAATCTTGAGGCTAAAACATGTATAAAAAGATTGGTTAGGTTAAGTTAAATATTTTCCATGTATTTAATTGATTTAAATGAATTAATGTGAATAAAAATTCAAATAAATAAATAAAAAATGAGAAAATACTTCCCTTTGGGCCAAATGGTCGTGCAAATGCTTGGAATGATGAATTGTGGAAGAAAAATGGGCCCATTAGCAATTTTAGGTCATTTGAATCAATGTTGACTTTTCAAAATATCCAAAAATTTCCCAACTTCCACAAGGCATAACTTGCTCAATTTTTAAGCTTTTCTCATGTTCTTGGACATTTTGGAAAGGTCTTTGAGTCCTCTAACCAATTCCTTTGGTCCCATGTCATTTTGATTTACCAATCTCAAGTTATGGCCTTTGACTTAAAGTCCCTTTTTGTTGACTTTTGAAAATGACCTATAATGTTGAAATTGATAACTTTTTGTGAGAGCATTTATTGGACTTGAAGTATGAAGATGAGTTGTAGGAAATGTCGTTATCTTCAAAATGAGCTTTGGATGGAATTTTTCTGATAATCCATGTGAAAGTTATGCCCTGGTCAATTTCAGTTGACTTTTTCAACTGTCCAAATAAGGAAACTTTTGCATCTTGATGATTTCTGAGCCAAATTTTGAGAATCATGATCAAGCATTGATCAAATGATGTTTGTGGCTTCAAAATGATATGTTGACCAAAAATTTGAACTTTTGACTGCCAAATGACCATTTTGCCCCTACAGTTGACTGTAGTGCAATTAGGGTTTTTGACTGTGCAATTTTGAGCTGAATGCCTTGAAACTTGATATGAGGATGCTTGACCATATTTGTAGGCATATGAGACTTGATTGGACCTTTGGAAACTTCATTTTCTTGACCAGAACACAAACCCTAATCTTGACTGTATAGGAGATCTTTGCACTGTGCAACCCTTGGGGGAGATTTGAAGCTTGACTTGGCAAATCTTTGAAGAATATGGGAGGGCAAATTTTGGGGTACAACAGTTGCCCCTGTTCAATCTTCTTAGACCTGAGGATGTAGATTGGCTGACGTGCCTTTCGTAATCCGAGGGTAGAAGATGATTGAACACTAGAGTGCCCAGAAATTTGCGCTCACATAGTAGTAGTGATGGTGGGAATGGGATTATAGATGCCATTTAGAGATTGCTGGATAGGATGATGGGCTTATAGATGCCATCTGGATGTTGATCGCGCAAGATATTCCTTAGCGAGAACCTGCATACCTGCAAAAGAAACAATGAGTACCTGACACGTCGCAGGAGCTGATTTCAGATGCTTGATGTAGAGGTGTCCTGACTGGTTACAGGAGCTGGGTCTGGAGCTTCACAAGATGATGAATGAACCAGGGATGGTTACTACCTTAGCATGAACGGTAAGAGAACCTTGGGCGATTTTAACTTCAACAACGCTCGTTGAGAAAATCTTGGTGGGAATTACCATCTTTGCAGTATCGGGAGGAGAACCAATAGACAATTATAATCTGAAAGGAATTATCACCTCACTCACCGTCGGAGAGGGAAACATCTGAAAAGGACTTACCACCTCACTCACCGTCGGAGAGGGAACCATAGGAGACTATCACCTCACTCACCGTCGGAGAGGGAAACATCTGAAAAGGACTTACCGCCTCACTCACCGTCGGAGAGGGAACCATAGGAGACTATCACCTCACTCACCGTTGGAGAGGGAAACATCTGAAAAGGGATTACCACCTCACTCACCGTCGGAGAGGGAACCATAGGAGACTATCACCTCACTCACCGTTGGAGAGGGAAACATCTGAAAAGGACTTACCACCTCACTCACCGTCGGAGAGGGGACCATAGGAGACTATCACCTCACTCACCGTAGGAGAGGGGACCATAGGAGACTATCACCTCACTCACCGTCGGAGAGGGAAACATCTGAAAAGGGATTACCACCTCACTCACCGTCGGAGAGGGGACCATAGGAGATTATCACCTCACTCACTGTTGGAGAGGGAAACATCTGAAAAGGACTTACCACCTCACTCACCGTCGGAGAGGGGACCATAGAAGACTATCACCTCACTCACCATCGGATAGGGAAACATCTGAAAAGGACTTACCACCTCACTCACCGTCGGAGAGGGGACCATAGGAGACTATCACCTCACTCACCGTCGGAGAGGGAAACATCTGAAAAGGGATTACCACCTCACTCACCGTCGGAGAGGGGACCATAGGAGACTATCACCTCACTCACCGTCGGAGAGGGAAACATCTGAAAAGGGATTACCACCTCACTCACCGTCGGAGAGGGGACCATAGGAGACTATCACCTCACTCACCTTCGGAGAGGGAACCACAGGAGATTATCACCTCACTCACCGTCGGAGAGGGAACCCATCTGAAAATTATAATCTTAAAGAAAACCCTAAAATGGAAATCTCATGCACCGTCGGAGAGAGGACAAATAGGAAATTATAATCTGGAATAACTTCTGCTGAGTCTTCATCAGAAAAATCTGTTAGGAGTCGATTTAGCTGGACTAGAGAAGGCCTTGAAATATGTTTGAGAATTTTAACTGCATCTTTCCTGAAAGGTAAAGGTCAGTCATATGCAATGCATGATATGGATCAAGCAATGATGTTCTCAACATAAATGAGATTTGTATGATATGATGCGTTATGCATGCTATAATGATGTATGTGATGTTTCATGAACGTATGTTTTTGTCTAGGAAGGTAAATCCTTGACGGGTGCCGGGAAGTCACTCCTGGGCTGATATTGGAGTATTGATTTTGCTTCCGCTGGGGATGATAACTGCAAGAATACCGGTAGGAGAAGATGACTCCGTTGCGGAATAAACTTGGCAAATGGAAGATTCTGCGGGGAGAAAAGATACTCTAGCGACCATGCTGGGAAGCAATACTCTGTGGGGAGAGGGATGCCTTGCTGAGTGTCGATAATAATTTGCTGGGGATACCCTTGTTGTTGGAATATTGATAGACTTCGCTGGGGTAAGAAGACTTCGTCGAGGACGCTCTTTCCGTGGCTTTTGGCTGAGGATAACCCAGTTATATCCTGTTAAGGAAATAACTCTTTGAATCAAGCCGGACGACACGTTCGTGCTCTGCGAGGGGTAAGCTTCCAGAATTTACTGGGGATAAGCTTACTGCTTGGGGATATGAGTTCCAAATTTCCTGGGGAATTGGATTGGACTCTTCTGGGGAAGTTTTGATATGCTGGGAAAGTGATTCCTTTGAATGTGGGTCTGCCGCCGGGGAACAATCTTTAGACCAAGACTGCCGGGGATGCTTGTTAAGAATATATGCTGCTGGGGAAGTATTGAGATCTACTGGAGGATACTCAATTTCCTTGAGATTTATCAACTCTGCTTGGAGAAGAATGCACTTACTCTCTGGGGAATTAAGATGTACTGGTCATGTTCTTTAGCTGATCCTACCTTGGTACCTTGGAGGATAGAACAATTAGACTGCTCAGACAACTCTTTATTGCCCCTGTTTCTAGTGTCACCTGCAATTAATTCCTTTGTTTCGTATGCAAATATTTATGAGTTAGCAAATTATTGTCAATGCATATATCACAAATTGAACCTTGGACGTTCTTCGCAAAACAAAACAGAAAAAGAAAAACACTTGGCACGTTTAACTGAAAATATATTTGTATTGATTTTGAATGGCCTGTAAATAGGCGTTTTGTGTACAAGAGGCTGACGTCCTAGTAAGAGGAACGCCGCCGAACAAGAGAGTTTATACAAGCTTTATACAAAAGAAAATAAAACAGCTGTGTGAAATATGAATGATCCACTGGGTTTCAACTCTGCTATTGCCTTTATAACTCCGAGCGTCTCATCACTTGATGACCTTGGTTGAAGGTGAAGCTGACTGATCGATGCCGTCTGAACTTGATGTAGATACCGGATTCTGGATGCAAAGTGATCCAATGAGACATAGTATTACGCTTTTATCCCTAATTTTTGCCTGGACCGCCCTTTCGGGTTTTAGGTCCACCGGGATACCCATTTTTGCCCAAGCCGCCTTTTCAGGTTTTCGACTTGCCGGGTGTACAGATTTTTTCATTTTCATCCCTTCATTTTGCCCGAACCCTTTGGATTCGACGGGAAGCCCTAATTTTTGCCTAGGCATGTCAGCCTAGCGGGTCTTTTTTCATGCGTAGTATTTTTTTACTATGTCTGCATTGGCGGGGTGAGGAAGGTCGTCACCGTCCATGTTGGTTAGGATCATGGCTCCTCCTGAGAACACATGCTTAACCACAAATGGCCCTTCGTACGTAGGGGTCCATTTGCCCCTTGGATCACTCTGAGGAAGGATGATTCTCTTGATCACCAGATCCCCGACTTGATATTCCTGTGGTCTGACCTTTTTGTTAAATGCCCTGATCATCCGTTTCTGATACGTCTGACCATGGCAGATAGCAGCAAGTCTCTTTTCATCAATGAGGTTGAGCTGATCAAGTCGTGTCTGGATCCAATCATCTTCGTTCAGATTTGCATCCTTCATTATCCGGAGAGAGGGTATTTGCATTTCAATCGGCAAGACCGCCTCCATGCCATAAACCAGAGAGAAAGGAGTTGCCCCGATTGACGTCCTAGCTGAGGTACGGTACCCATGTAGAGCGAACGGTAACATCTCGTGCCAATCTTTGTAAGTCACTGTCATCTTCTGCACGATCTTCTTGATGTTCTTATTTGCTGCCTCTACAGCCCCATTCATCTTCGGTATGTAAGGAGAAGAATTGTGGTGCTATATCTTGAACTGTTCGCAGAGCTCAGCAATCATCTTATTGTTCAGATTGGTACCGTTGTCTGTAATAATCCGCTCAGGGACGCCGTACCGACAGATCAGATTATGCCGAATGAACCGTGCCACAACAGTTTTGGTTACCGTAGCATAGGAAGCTGCCTCAACCCACTTCGTAAAATAATCGATCGCTACCAGGATGAAGCGATGCCCATTAGATGCCGTAGGTTTAATCTCGCCGATCATGTCTATGCCCCACATTGCAAACGGCCATGGCGCAGTTTAGAACATTCAGGGGAACTGGAGGAACATGCACCTTGTCTGCATAGATCTGGCACTTGTGGCATGTCCTGGAATGTTGGTAGCAGTCAGCTTCCATTGTGGACCAGTAGTATCCTGCCCGTAGGATTTTCTTAGCCATAGTGTGTCCACTGGAGTGTGTTCCAAAGGTCCCTTCATGTAGCTCTTCCATGATCCTTTCTGCTTCAGTCTTATCCACACAACGCAGTAAGGTTGAATCATGGTTTCGCTTGTACAAGATGCCGTTGCTAAGGAAGAACTTGGTTGCGAACCTTCTCAAGAACTTCTTATCATTGATAGAGGCACCTTCAGGGTATTCCTGAGCTTCCAGATATCTCTTCACCTCATGGTACCAAGGCTTCTCAGTCACCAATTCAGTTTCGAGATCACAACAGTATGCCGGTTCGTCCAGTTTCCAGATGATGATCCGGGGAGCCTCGTTATCCCATTTTACCTTAAACATTGAAGACATTGTAGCTAACGCGTCCGCCAGCTGATTCTCTTCTCTTGGAAAATGCTCAAAGGTTATCTCTGTAAAGTGGGGAATTAGGGTCAACACACATTCTCTGTAAGGAATTAGGTTGGGATGTTTCGTATCCCACTCTCCTTTGATCTGATTGATCACGAGAGCGGAATCTCCGAAGACACTCAGAAATTTGATCCTTAGGTCGATCGCAGCTTGAAGACCCATGATGCACGCCTCATACTCCGCCATGTTGTTGGTACAGTTGAAACACAGCCGGGCAGTGAGTGGAGTATGAGTACCTTGAGGAGATATGATGATGGCGCCAATACCATTTCCCAAAGTGTTGGAGGCTCCGTCAAAGTGCATAGACCATCGGGATCCTGGTTCAGGTCCTTCATCCGGTCCAGGTACTTCACAATCAGTCACAATCATAATGCTTTCATCTGGAAACTCGAAATTCATTGACTGATAATCATCTACAGCCTGATGTGCCAAGTGGTCTGCCAATACACTTCCCTTGATGGCTTTCTGGGTTGTGTACTGAATGTCATATTCCGTCAAGATCATTTGCCATCTTGCAATTCTCCCAGACAGAGCAGGTTTTTCGAATATGTACTTTATAGGATCCATCTTTGAGATCAACAAGGTAGTATGAGTCAGCATATACTGTCTCAGCCGGCGAGCAGCCCATACCAAAGCGCAGCAAGTTTTCTCAAGCAGTGAGTATCAGGTCTCACAGTCGGTAAACTTTTTGCTAAGGTAATAGATGGCATGCTCTTTTCGGCCAGACTCGTCATGCTGCCCCAGCACACACCCCATTGAGTTGTCAAGCACTGTCAGATATAGGATCAGAGGTCTCCCTTCAACCGGTGGCATAAGGATAGGTGGTTCTTGGAGATACTCTTTGATTCTGTCGAAATCAGCCTGACATTCATCGTTCCAACGTACTACCTGATCTTTCTTCAGTAGCTTGAAGATTGGCTCACAGGTAGCAGTCAGGTGTGAGATGAATCGAGCGATGTAATTCAGGCGTCCTAAAAAGCCTCTGACTTCCTTCTCTGTCTTAGGGACTGGCATCTCTTGAATAGCTTTGACCTTAGCAGGGTCCACTTGAATACCTTTGTCACTGACCACGAAGCCTAGCAACTTCCCAGATCTTACCCCGAAGGTGCACTTGTTCGGGTTCAATCTCAGCTTGTATAGTTTCAACCGGTCAAACAATTTCTGCAGATGATCTAGGTGCTCTTCCTCAGTCTGGGACCTTGCGATCATGTCGTCAACATACACTTCTATCTCATGATGGATCATGTCATGAAATAAAGCAACCATAACACGTTGGTAGGTTGCCCCAGCGTTCTTCAACCCGAACGGCATGACCTTGTAACAGAAGGTGCCCCACTGAGTAACAAATGTAGTCTTTTCCATGTCTTCAGGTGCCATCTTGATCTGATTGTAACCTGAAAAGCCATCCATGAAAGAGAATACCTTGTGCTGAGCTGTATTGTCAACAAGGACATCAATGTGAGGTAAAGGGAAGTCATCCTTGGGGCTGGCCCTGTTCAGATCCCTGTAATCGACACACATTCTGACCTTACCGTCCTTTTTAGGTACCGGCACCACATTAGCAACCCACTGAGGGTAAGAAGTCACTGCAAGAAACCTGGCATCAAACTGTTTCATAACCTCGGCTTTAATCTTCTCAGACATCTCTGGACGCATCCGATGGACCTTTTGCTTAACTGGAGGGCAGTCTTCCTTAGTTGGCAAGTGATGGACCACAATATCGGTATCCAACCCGGGCATGTCTTCGTAGGACCAGGCAAAGATCTCCATACAATCATGCAGCATTTTAGTCAACCGTTGCTTCACGCTGAGCTCTAGGTTGGCACCAATCTTTACCTCTCTCCTGTCTGCCTCAGTACCCAAGTTTATTGTTTCCACTGGCTCTTCATGGGGTTGAATTGTCCTCTCTTCCTGAAGCAACAGTCTTGCAAGCTCGCCAGGCACTTCGCAATCATCTTCACCTTCGTCTTCGGCTAAGTTGATCGGATTTTCGAAGTCATAATTGGCAGTAGCAGAGTTGTTATCAGTGAGATCCAGAGTGGATTGAAACCTATATGAGTGAGTGTGTGTGTAAATACAGCTGTTTTGAAATATATGAAAAAGAAAGACAGAAAAGGAGCACAATATTTGCAATGCGAAAATACGTCCAAGATTTTCATTCATGATATATGAAATGACAGTTTGTATGCCCTCACAAATAGAACCACGGTGCCTCGGGTAAGACACCGGGCCATAGAGTTTATTTATTGTTTATTACAAAATAACAAAACATAGGAATTCATTACTCAGTAACAAGAGAAACAGGGAGATTGTCTTTTGCGCTCCAATTGTTAAGTCCACCGTCGGTTGCCGGATAGATCCAGCTATCAAACTCGGCTTCATCAACTTCCTCTTCGTCCCTAATAACATTCACTCCATGAGCAGGCAGGGGAGCTGTCACTACATTAGGCTTCTCAGAGGCCTCAAACTGTACCTCCTTGGCATCAATAAGGTCCTGCAGCTTGTTCCTTAATGCCCAACAGTCATCGGTAGAGTGCCCCGAGCTATCTGAATGGTAAGCACAACGAGCGTTCGGGTTGTACTTAGGAGATGCAGTATTGGGGAACTTCGGAGCCTCCCTGACAGTCACCAAATTGGTGGATAGCAACTGTGGCAAGATCTGCGATAGGGTCATGCTTAACCGGGTAAACTCCCTCCGGGGTCTTTCAGCCCTTTGAGGATTGGTCGGCCGAGGAGCGGCAGCAGGCTTAGCAATCATTACCGCACTGACAGATTGGCGGCGCTCAGGTCTCTCTGATTTCCTGGAACCATACACGGCACTAGACTCCTTCTTGAAGGGTTTCTTTTCCGAACTAGACGATGCACCCTTCGCAATCTTCCCAGACTTCAGCCCAGCCTCAATTCTCTCTCCCGTTAGAATCAAATCAGTGAACCCAGCAGAAGAATTCCCAATGAGATGGTTGAAAAATGGCCCAGATAGGGTCCCCAAGAACATGTCTACCAACTCCCGATCAGTCAATGGTGGCTGCACCCTGCCAGCCAGGTCTCTCCACTTCTGAGCGTACTCTTTAAAACCTTCACTTGCACCTAACGACATACCCTGGAGTTGGGTACGTGTGGGGGCAAGGTCGGCATTATATTGATACTGCTTATAGAAAGCAGTAGCCAACTCCTCCCAGTTACGAACTTTGGTCCCATCCAGCTGATAGAACCATTCGAGATGAGTCCCTGAAAGACTCTCCTGGAAGAAGTGGATCCATAAATTCTTATCCGCAGAGTACGGCTGAATTTTCCGAACATAGGACCTTAGATGCAGCTTGGGACAAGACGCCCCGTCATATTTAGAGAAGGATGGTGCTTTGAACTTGTGAGGGATAATCACACCAGTTGACAGACCCGGATCTCCGAAATCCAGCCCCGGTACCTGTTGAATCTCCATAGCCTTCAACCTATCCTCCAGTTGCTTGTATTTGTCATCTGCGGGAGGGTACTGCTCTTCATCGAAATCAGTCTCGTTGTCAGAGACTACCGGACTAGGAACCCTTGCTTCTGCCTGAGAAGGACTCTTGCCAACAGAAGAACCAGCCTCTTCATGCTGCAGAGTATTGCCAAACCTTCGGCCCGAGTTGAACAGAACAGTTCTTCTCTTCTTCTTCTTCTCCTTCTTCAGGAGCATAGCCTTCAGTTCTTCTTGGCCCTGGGCCAAACCCTTGATTAATTCCTGGAATTGTGCATTCTGCACCTGAAGAGCCTTGATTGATGTCTCAGTTGATGCAGAGTCGGGATTCATGATGCTGAAATAAACAGCGAAGAACTGTAAGCAACCTGAAAAGAGGAAAAACCTGCTATAAACATGATGAATGAGATGTGTTTATGCAATGCATTCAAGGGTTCGAAAGTTCAAATTTGTTGTAGACAAAAAAAGGAACACACGTTATCATTAAAGAAATCATTGTTTAATACATCAAAGCCTCATGGGCAAAGTACAAAAATCAAATCAATCCCAAAATATGCTGCGCATCCTCTTTGGAGCTATGTAAGTGTTGAGATTCCTCTCCTCATGCAACATGCGGGTGAGCTCCAAGACCTTCTTTTCACTGGCATGTAGACTAGTCTCAAGATAATTCCTTTCCTCCTTAAGCTGGATCCAGCTCTTCTGCATCTCTTCCCAGGATGTGGGCATATCAGGGTGCTGAATAGTGTAGGACACTTCCCCTTCCAGGACTGGTTCTTTGATTACTGGGAGCATATGGGGATAAGGCATCACTAACTTCTGGGAGCGGGTGCGTACCCACTTGAGATAAGGCTCCAAAGGGATGGAGTTCCTGTGCCCCAGTGTCTTGCTGTCTATCCTACTGGGCATCCTCCAGGCTCTGATAAATCTCTGGCGAAGTCCTTGAGTATCGTTGACGAAGTCAAAGACTATGTCAGGAACTAACATGTCATGAGGACCATCCCTCCGAGCATAACCAAACTGTCTCCAAGCCAGGCATGGGCTATAAGTAATACCTCCTCTGATTCCAAGTAAAGGAACATTAGGGTACTCCCCGCAACGATCAATGATAGTGACATCTTCTCGGGACCTAGGGCACCAATGTATATCTGCATGTGTAAGAGTCATCAACCGTTGTGACCATCTCAAACCCCGCTCATTCTTCAAGACTGATTGTGGAAGGTGCGAAATAAACCACCTTCCCAGGAGAGGAGTGCAACACATAAGGACACCTCTTTTTCTCATGGTTCGAGTGTAACATGGGTGAAGGATGTCCCCCAGCAACGTAGGTATAGGATTCCTGGACATAAAGATCTGAACAACACTAATATCAATAAGCTGATCTGGATTAGGGAACAACACCAAACCATAGACAAGGAGGGCCACAACCTCTTCAAAAGCTTGCAAGTCAAGAGAGTCCCAACATTCAAGGGCCTTTTCAAACAGAAACCTGGCTAAGAACCCTTTGATGCCACTTCTAACTTCCCAATGTCCCTTGAGGTCAGATGACTGCAGGTGCAAGGCTTTAGCAATCTCTTCAAGCTTAGGTTCCTTTTCTGTACCGTTGAAGGGTAGCTGATCAAGGATAGGGATCTTCAGGAGCCAGGAGAACTCCTCCAATGTAGGTACCAACTGATAATCCAAGAAGGTGAAACAGTGATGCAGAGGGTCAAAGAACTGGAACAGGACCTTTATCATATCTTCCTCAATGTTGGTGTTGACCAAGCTGATGAGGCTTCCATGTCTTTCATTGAATGAAGAGTTCTCGGGAATCCTGGATATAAGTTCCTTAAGCTGAGGAGGGATCCTTACAAGACTGATTTGAATTGTCTTTCTACGAACGGTTTCCATGTCCTACAAAACAAGAACAAAGATGAAAATTCGAACCCCTGAAATGGTTAGTCAATGCATATGATGCTGGATGATGTCATGATGCTATGATTAAACACACCACAGATATGTACAAAGACAAACATGTAAGGCACACAAGGCACACAAGACAAGCCCTTAAGGTTTAAGGCCAGCATGGGGTCTGGGTAGTACCCTCTTGAAGTTGGTGGGTTCAACCTGTCCTAATCAAAGTAACCGGGTTCTAAGGGTCCCAATATCACGGGATTGCTTTCATTGTTCATCGTTTCGATTTAGCCACTGAACTGGCGACCGAAATATTCCAGGAAAGCAACCCTCAATTGAGCGTAGTATCGAGTATCAACCAACCTCGGACTGCACCAAAGTCAGTTATCTCACTACCCTAAAGAGGCCAAGATAGTTCAATTAAGGTTCCTAAGGTCTGTTGATGCTTCACGACACCACGCGGAGGCCCCGTACTCTCCTTGACTGAACTCAAGGGTTACCGGTACACACCAAAGTGTCACATCAACGTAGCAGACTGTTTCAACCATGTCGGTATACCCCGCACAGTTCCCTCACAGCCTTGTTGCTACTTTCTAAGAAAGGTATCCCCCAGATCCGGGTTAGGATCTATAGAACTCCCAAGCAACCCACAATTTAAAGCACACAAGGAAAACAATTGAAAACACAGTGATCTTAGTCCTAAGGTACACCTCACTTTAAGTTCATTCCCCAGCAGAGTCGCCAGTTCTGTGATCGGTGGATCTGGAACTGACTGTTTAACGCTGGTTTCGCGAAATGTCGCGGAAGCAAGAGTCGCCACCGTCTTTTATTTTCTCCAAATGGAAAGGACAAAAGCACAGAAAAATTCCTTATAGAGATTGCTCTCGGTTCGGGAGGTAGATTATAGAAAGGGAAGGTGTTAGCACCCTTTCTATCCATGGTTATCCATGGGCTCTTAGATACTTGCTCATTTGTGTTTTCAAAAATGGTTTGTTTGCTTTTCAACTGTGGGTTTAAAAAAGGTTTCTTTGAAAATTCCAGTTCGACTCTTGTATCGGTCCTCAAGAGTGTTTGAAAAGTTGCTTTCGAAAGCTTTTTGAAAATGTGTTGGTGTGAAAAGTATTTTGTTTTGTTTTGAAATTTAGAGCAAGTATCTAGAGTCGTCTACCTACCCTAAGGAATTCGTCTGTGTAAATGTCCTTTAAAGTAGTGCCATCCCACCATTGAGAGGTAGGTAGCACCACTGTTGGAGGTGTTCGGGTCAATTCGAGGTTCGGGACATGGTGATCACCAGAGCAATGGGAAGACACCTTAGAAGCTACCCTCATGCCAGGTTCCCGGATCATGAGGACTTACTAAGACATCCTCTACTCGACGATCACCTTTCGAGGCAAGGCAACAGTGAGGCGTACCCTAGGGGTGGTGTGTGCGAATTGTGTGTCGTTTTCATTTGTATTTGTCTTGTCATGTTATTGGTGTTCTACGCTTGTTTTTATCTAAGGCCATTCATTCTTGCATGCTTTGTTTAACAGTTAAAAATGCGAGGAAAGTAAATCTAAAGCTATTACAAATGGCGCGGGTCCACATCGCCAAAATTAACCAGGACCCGATTTGACAGAAAATAAAGAAAATAAAAGTGCGAGAAGTAATTACAAGGCTTCGGGAGAGGTACATAATTATTTAAGCGAAATAAAATAAATATGCGAACGAATAAGAAATTAAGAACATGGGCGTTGGACCCTTTTTGCAAAAAGTTAAAATTAATGAGGAATTAAAATTAAAATTAAAAGAAGGCAAGAATTTGTTTTTGGGTGTTTTTAATGTTTTTTTAGATTTAATAGAAAAAGAATTAATCAAAATACGACGCAAACCCTAATTCTAGTTATTTTAATTTATTGAGAAAACATTAGAATTTAACCTAAATTAAACCTAATTTTTATATGTAATTTTAATTATGAAAATAAATAAAATAAATAATATTATGGTGAAAAAGAAAAATTAAAAGGAATAAAACAATTATTAAACCTATTTCTATATTTTTTAGATTTTTATTATGAAAAGAATTAATATTAAAACCCTAATTTAAACTAATTAATTACATGCCCATTTATTCATGAAAATATTAAAACAAAAATATTTATTGTATTTTTTTTATCTTTTTCTGATTTTTATGCATTTTTTATATTTTGAAGGAATAATTAATTAAATCAAAACAATAAAGAAATAAAATAATAATTGAAAATAAAACATAAGAAAAATATAGAGAATTTGCAAACCAGGGGGGGTGGTAGTCCCCAAAGTGGAGGTTGAATCCAAGCAATTCTGGCCCATTGGAATTTCTGACTTTGTGGACTTTTTTGCTCACATGCTGGCACGTTGACTCATGTGTATTGTGTTCTTCAATTCTGAGCCCTTGATCTGAGTCCCTTGGACGCGTGGACGACTGGATTATGGAGGTGCATGCTGCGCCTTGATATTGAAAGTGCACATGAATTTTTGTTGAAAAATAATATGGACGTAAGGTAGACCTGGGGTTCGAACCCAGGTCATATGCTTTGCCATCAATCCTGCTTGCCAGCTGAGCCAACTGCACGTTCTAATTAATAAACAACTAAAAAATATTATAAAGAAAAACAAATGGTCAATGATTCAACGCGCGAAATATTTAAACGCTCCAATCGGTGCCTCCCACGTAATCATCTTCTTCATGGCCTTTTTATTTTTTCTGAAACAAACACATTAAGCCACGGTTTTGGATTCGTTCTCTTAGGCCACTTTCCAGAAAATAGCGACTAGATCTCAGGCACTCATAAATTGAGCGCGATGACGGATTCTTAATCGTCCAAACCTGCTGAATCTAATGGCACAGGTCTTGAATGCTAATTTTTCTTTGGGTGGAAAGCCCCAATTTCACATCCTGCAAACCCTAAAAATCAAACATGGCATATTTGCGTACACAACATAAAAATGCAATTAATCATATTGGTTAGCTTCAGAACTTCACAAGGAATGTAAATCAATCATTAGAATGCCATGAGAATGCCTAGAAGTTAAAATACGATCATGATTTTTTCTCTGTACAGGGGAGGTTCTCGTTACCAATTCCTTGAGCTTTGGTGAATGTTTGTGATTGTAATCGCTTCTGGACAACCCTGGCAAGCTAATGGAACAAGTTTCGTGCCTTGAATCCACCTAAAAAGTGTTTTTCAGATTTGAGTTTTTAGAGAATTTTTTCAAGTTTATGAATGGCTTTCTTGCGCAGCTTAGTGTCCATTCTCATTAGGGTTATGATCAGGCATATGTAGTGAACAAATTAGGTCAAGAAAAGTAGCACAAATCCAATGCATTCATTGTTTTTGAAAATTTGATTTGCTAAGATTTTTTCATATCTTTTTCCATGTGTTCTTTGTTCTCAATCAAGTCAATCAACCCAAATCTTTCCATAATTGCATATGCACGAAATCTTGAGGCTAAAACATGTATAAAAAGATTGGTTAGGTTAAGTTAAATATTTTCCATGTATTTAATTGATTTAAATGAATTAATGTGAATAAAAATTCAAATAAATAAATAAAAAATGAGAAAATACTTACCTTTGGGCCAAATGGTCGTGCACATGCTTGGAATGATGAATTGTGGAAGAAAAATGGGCCCATTAGCAATTTTAGGTCATTTGAATCAATGTTGACTTTTCAAAATATCCAAAAATTTCCCAACTTCCACAAGGCATAACTTGCTCAATTTTTAAGCTTTTCTCATGTTCGTGGACATTTTGGAAAGGTCCTTGAGTCCTCTAACCAATGCCTTTGGTCCCATGTCATTTTGATTTACCAATCTCAAGTTATGGCCTTTGACTTAAAGTCCCTTTTTGTTGACTTTTGAAAATGACCTATAATGTTGAAATTGATAACTTTTTGTGAGAGCCTTTCTTGGACTTGAAGTATGAAGATGAGTTGTAGTAAATGTCTTTCTCTTCAAAATGAGCTTTGGATGGAATTTTTCTGATAATCCATGTGAAAGTTATGCCCTGGTCAATTTCAGTTGACTTTTTCAACTGTCCAAATAAGGAAACTTTTGCATCTTGATGATTTCTGAGCCAAATTTTGAGAATCATGATCAAGCATTGATCAAATGATGTTTGTGGCTTCAAAACGATATGTTGACAAAAAATTTGAACTTTTGACTGCCAAATGACCATTTTGCCCCTACAGTTGACTGTAGTGCAATTAGGGTTTTTGACTGTGCAATTTTGAGCTGAATGCCTTGAAACTTGATATGAGGATGCTTGACCATATTTGTAGGCATATGAGACTTGATTGGACCTTTGGAAACTTCATTTTCTTGACCAGAACACAAACCCTAATCTTGACTGTATAGGAGATCTTTGCACTGTGCAACCCTTGGGGGAGATTTGAAGCTTGACTTGGCAAATCTTTGAAGAATATGGGAGGGAAAATTTTGGGGTACAACAGTGACCCACATCGGTCGTGTGTTTTCACCAGTTATTCGAGGAGATGTTAGTGCTGGAAAGAAAATTGCTGAGAATGTTAAACCCAAGAAGGCTACGGGTGAGACTAGTGGGGCTATGTTAGAGAAAGAAGTGGATGATATTTTGAAGATAATCAAGATGAGCAACTACAAAATTGTAGATCAGCTACTTCAGACTCCTTCAAAAATATCTATCTTGGCTTTATTGATGAACTCATCTGCTCATAGAGAATCATTGATGAGGGTGTTGGACCAAGCTTTTGTGGAGAGTGATATGCCAATAGACCAACTTAGCAGCGTAATAAGGAACATTACGTCATGTAATAATTTAAGTTTCTGCGATGATGAATTACCAGATGAAGGAAGGAATTACAACCTGGCCCTCCACATCTCTATGAATTGCAAGAATGATTCACTATCCAATGTGTTGATTGATAATGGATCCGCTTTGAATGTTATACCGAGAAGCACTCTTATGAAGTTGAAATATCAAGTAACGCCTATACGCCCAAGTGGCATCATTGTGAAAGCGTTTGATGGATCAAGGAAATCTGTTATTGGTGAAGTGAACTTGCCTATTCATATAGGACCACATGTGTTTCAGATAACTTTCCAGGTCATGGATATTGTACCCGCTTATAACTGTTTTCTAGGAAGGTCGTGGATACATGAGGCAGGGGTTGTCACTTCAACTTTACACCAGAAACTAAAATTTGTATGTGAAGGGAAAGTGGTAATCATAAATGGGGAACAAGCATTATTGATATCTCATTTGTCCTCTTTCAGCATTGTAGAGGCAAATGAAGTTGTTGTTCGAACCCAGTTCCAAGCCTTATCCATTGAAAACATAAGGGGAAATGAGAATTCCATGGTTTCACTTAAGGATGCCCAGCAAGTTGTGCGAAAGGGTCATAGCGAGGTATGGGGACAGATTGTGGATCCACCTATGAACAAGAACAAAGTTGGCTTGGTGTTCTCTTTGAAGAATGATGAAGGTAAGAGCATGAAGCCGAAGTCTGCTGCAAGTAAGTATCAAGACATCTTCTGTAGCGGGGTTTATCTTCATCCAACTGTTTCCAGGATTAATTCTATTGTGGAAGATGAAGCAGAGCAGGAAATGCCGAATTATGTGACGCACAAAGTTAGGGTTGAGAACTGGATCACCATTGATATTCCTTCTTGCATACATGTTTCAAAGTAATTTATTTTGTTAATCTTTTTTGAAAAGCTTTCACTCTGCCCAAGGTGGAAGTATTAATGTTGTAGGACTTATCTGTTTGCTGTGACTTTTAAAATTAATAATAAAAGTTGTCTTTGTTTCCCAAATTGTGTCTTTATTTTCTGCTTTTTTTTTCTTGGAAAATGGTAATCAGAAAAAACCCTTCAAAATAAATAATAACTGAAATTCAATCTGCATGATCACTTGTTATATGTGTCAATTTCTAAAAGCAATCATAAATCATATGTGCAGATTAATTAAAAAACCCGTTGAATACAATGACGCTGCACCCTCTCCCAACTTTGAATGTCCTGTGTATGGAGCCGAAGAAGAGGATTATGATGATATTCCAAAAGAGGTCTCACGGTTTCTTGAGCATGAGAAAAATACCATTCAGCCATATAAAGAACCATTGGAAGTGATCAATTTGGGTTCAGAAGAAGATCCGAAGGAAGTCAAGAATGGAGCATTGCTGCATCCTGATGTGAAGAGCGGCTTGATTAAGCTGTTGAAAGAGTATGTGGATATTTTTGCTTGGTCTTATCAAGATATGCCTGGTCTAGATACAAATATTGTAGAGCACCGTTTGCCGTTGAAGTCAGAATGTCCGCCAGTCAAACAGAAGTTGAGAAGAACTCACCCAGATATGCAGTGAAGATTAAAGAGGAGGTTCTAAAGCAGATTAGTGCTGGTTTTCTTGTGACGTCAGTGTATCCTCAATGGATTGCCAATATTGTCCCAGTACCAAAAAAAAACCGAAAATTTTGCATGTGCGTAGATTACAAAGATCTAAATAAAGCTAGTCCAAAATATGATTTTCCATTGCCACACATTGATGTGTTAGTGGATAGTACATCAAAATTCAAAGTATTCTCGTTCATGGACAGATTTTCCGGGTATAATCAAATAAGAATGGCTCCAGAGGACATGGAAAAAACAACGTTTATCACACCCTGGGGAACATTCTAGTACAAAGTGATGCCCTTCGGGTTGAAGAACGCTGGTGCAACGTACCAGAGGGCTATGACAACCATATTCCATGATCTGATGCACAAGGAAATCAAAGTATATGTTGATGATATGATTTCTAAATCCCAGACTGAAAAAGGGAATGTAGAAGATTTGTTGAAGTTATTTCAGCGTTTGAGGAAGTATCGTCTCCGCTTGAATCCAAATAAATGCACCTTCGGTGTTCGGTCAGGAAAATTATTGGGTTTCATTGTTAGCCGGAAAGGAATTGAAGTTGACCCTGATAAAGTTAAAGCAATTCAAGAGATTCCAGTGCTGAGAACTGAAGAGCAAGTCAGAGGGTTCCCCGGGCGTTTGAATTATATTTCCAGATTCATTTCCTACATGACTGCAACATGTGAACTGATCTTTAAGTTGTTAAAGAAAGATCAAGGTTGTATATGGACAGATGACTGCCAAAGGGAATTTGAAAGTATTAAAGAATATCTTCTTGAACCTCCTATCTTTCTCCCTCCTGTCGAAGGAAGACCGTTGATTATGTATCTGACAGTGTTAGATAATTCCATCCGTTGTATCCTAGGGCAACAGTATGAAACAGGGAAGAAAGATTTTGCCATTTATTATCTCAGTAAAAATTTCACTGATTTTGAGTCGTGGTATTCCATGCTGGAAAAGACATGTTGTGCTCTAGCTTGGGTGGCGAAACGTTTGCGGCAGTATATGTTGAATTACACTACTTGGTTGATCTCCAAAATGGATCCAATCAAGTACATTTTTGAAAATCCTGCTCTTACTAGAATAATTGCCCACTGGTAGATGTTGCTATCTAAATATGATATCGAATACCGCAATCAAAAAGCTATTAAAAGCAGTGTGTTGGCAGATTATCTTGCTCACCAACCAGTGGAGGATCATCAGTCTGTAGAGTATGAATTCCCCGATGAGGATGTGATGTTCCTGAAAGTGAAAGATTGTGATGAACCATTGCCTGAGGAAGGTCCTGACCTTGAATCTCGTTGGAGTATGATATTTGATGGAGCTGTGAATGGTTATGGTAAAGTAATTGGTGCTCTGATTGTCACTCCACATGGATCGCACATTCCTTTTACTGCAAGGTTGACATTTAATTGTACTAATAATATGGAAGAATATGAGGCTTGCATCATGGGTCTTGAAGAAGCTATTGATCTCAGAATTAAAATTCTAGATGTGTATGGGGATTCAGCTTTGGTA
The DNA here is from genome assembly GCA_948472305.1 of Vicia faba. Taxonomy (NCBI): domain Eukaryota; kingdom Viridiplantae; phylum Streptophyta; class Magnoliopsida; order Fabales; family Fabaceae; genus Vicia; species Vicia faba. Next base: position 315,769,381 of record OX451738.1, on the reverse strand, counting down.
ATAAACCAGATTAAAGGAGAATGGGATACTCGTCACCCCGGCTTAATCCCTTACAAAGATTATGCTAGAAGGTTATTACCCTTCTTTTATAAAGTTGAATTCCATCATATTCCAAGAGATGAAAATCAAATGGCGGATGCTCTGGCAACTCTGGCTTCCATGTATCAAGTAAATACTTGGAATGATATACCTCGAATTATGGTTCGGCGACTGGATAGACCCGCTCATGTGTTTACAACAGAGGAGGTAGCAGATAAGAAGCATTTGTATTATGATATCAAGCATTTTCTCCAGACTCAGGAATACCCAATTGGTGCATCGAATAAAGATAGAAAGACATTGAGAAGATTGGCAGGCAGTTTCTTCCTCAGTGAAAATGTGTTGTATAAAAGAAATTATGACATGGTCTTGCTCAGATGCGTGGATAGACACGAAGCGGGCATGTTGATGCATGAGGTTCATGAAGGTTCATTTGGCACTCATGCCAATGGACATTCGATGGCTAAAAGGATGCTAAGGGCAAGTTACTATTGACTGACAATGGAATCTGATTGTTATAAATTTGCAAAGAAGTGTCATAAATTCCAGATTTATGCGGACAAGGTTCATGTGCCTCCGACACTTCTCAATGTGATCTCTTCCCCATGGCCTTTCTTGATGTGGGGTATTGACATGATCGGGATGATAGAACCCAAAGCTTCGAATGGGCACTGTTTTATCTTAGTAGCAATTGATTACTTCACCAAGTGGGTGGAGGCTGCTTCATATACCAATGTTACTAAGTAGGTGGTTGTACGCTTCATCAAGAATAACCTTATATGTTGGTATGGTGTGACGAGCAGAATTATCACCGACAATGGCTCGAATTTGAACAATAAAATGATGACAGAACTGTGTAAAGAATTAAAGATTGTACATCACAATTCCTCTCCGTACAAGCCAAAGATGAATGGGGCTGTTGAAGCCGCTAATAAGAATATCATGAAGATTATCCATAAAATAGTCGTTACTTATAAGGATTGGCATGAAATGCTCCCTTTTACTTTTCATGGATATCGAACATATGTCCGCACTTCAACAGGAGAAACCTCGTTCTCCCTGGTGTATGGAATGGAAGTGGTACTCCCGGTCGAGGTTGAGATTCCCTCTTTGCGTGTGATAATGGAAACCTAGTTGACAGAGGCTGAATGGGTCCAGAACAGGGTTGACCAATTGAATTTGATCGAAGAAAAGAGAATGACAGCTTTGTGTCATGGACAGTTATATCAGAAGAGAATGAAGAAATCTTTTGATAAGAAGGTCAAGCCTCGTGAATTCAGAGAAGGCGACCTCGTGCTTAGGAAGATCATGTCTTTCAACACTGATTCTAGGGGCAAGTGGACTCCCAATTTTGAAGGCCCATATGTTATCAAAAAAGCCTTCTCTGGCGGTGCATTAATTCTTGAAACTATGGAAGGTGAGGAGTTCCCACTTTCCATGAATGCTGATGTAGTCAAGAAATACTTCGCCTAAAGAAATAAAAGAACGGCACGCTAAGTTGAAAACCCGAAAGGGCGGCTTAGGAAAAAAAAGAGCGTCTCGGTAGGCCGAAAACTTGAAAGGGCGGTCTAGGCAAAAGTTAGAGACATAAACAGAATAAATTTCCCGCTAAGTTGAAAACCCGCAAGGGCAGCTTAGGAAAAAGTTAGGGACTTTCTTGGCAAGTAAATGCATCATGCAAGATCTGATCATTGAAGCAACAATCTTCTCGAATCCTCATCATACTTCAACAGAACTGCTACTCAGGATTTCAAAAATTGTTAGAGGGGACAGTGGTGATTGTATCTCAATGTATCTTTTCCATTATATATTACCATTTTCCAAACTTTGTAATCATCTATGGAGTCTCGCTGTTCGCAGACTACCATTCTATTAATAAAGTTTGAGTTCTTACCCAACTCTTTGTGTTTCTTATTTTATTTAGCTTGCAAAGACTCCATTTATTATTGATAATAACTTTCAAAGCAAAAAGATTAAATAACAAAATCGACTTTTCAAAAAGAATTTACAGTTTACTGTTACTTTAAAAAATTTGTGACGCAATAGGAAAACAAAAATGGTGATCCCAGGAATGGACAAACTCCAGTTGTTTTAAGAAGTTTTTGTTCCCCTCGGGAAAGTTTACTCAGGATGATTCGCCGTATTGGGTTCGAGACTCCGGTATCCTCGGTCAAGTTTGGATTCATTTCTCCTCCTTGTTTGAGTTTTCATGATGTAAGGTTTTAATCTGAGATTTCTCCAGTGAAGTTTTCATTCGGTCTAATGGAAGTTCATTTTCCATAGAAGTCGGTACCATAATCACTCTTGAAGAACGCAGGTCCCTGGTTTCTCTAGTGAGGAACGTATTGTGGTTTTCCCTTTAAGGATATGGTGATTAACCTCCCCAATGAAGTAGACCTGAATTCCACAGTGAATGTTTTGATGATTTGGTGTCCATCTACTTTACTTGAGAATGGTTTTGCAATCCCCAGTAAGAGAGTTACTATTGAAAACATTTGTTTCCTCGGTGAAGCCTGGATAAGGATGTTCTATCCATGTATCTATACTATTTTGCCACTTTGTTTTGTTTACTTCTGGATTATGTTTCTCCTTAGTAAAGCTAAAGCAGAAAGTAGGTTATGTTTCCTCAGCTGGAATTTACCTTTTTTGGAATGATCATCTTGGATGTGATTTAGCCGTGTGTTGTTTGTACCCGAGGTGATTTTTCCTGGTTACTCCCAATGTTGTATATCTGTTTTGTTGGCATACGCACAATAACACTCATACACTCATACACTCATACATTCATACATACATCATGCATAGCTAAAATTGGAAAATCATTGCTCATTAACATTTGTTAATATTTTTGTTGGCATATCACCCTGTTTTACAGAGTTATGTTGTCCTCTCTTCAATAGAGTGTTGGCCTTAAGCAGAAAGCGTATATTCTTTCAATTTCCCCACTGAGTTATCCCTCGTGGAAGATTTTCGCTTTAGCCTTCCTGTACAGCTCTTTGTTTAGATGGATTTGGTTTTCCCTCTTGATTTTATTTCTCAAAGGATGTATTTTGGTTGACTGTTTCATTCCAGTTTATTTCTGATTTGAATCTTCAGTTTCCCAGCAATATTATTTACTCTGGATTTCTGAAAGATTCAAGTTTTAGTTTGTGCATTTATCTTGCACAAGAAGACTTTATCTCCTCAATAGGAATATCGTGGCATTTCCCCATGAAGTCATATTTCATTCCCCAGGAAGCCATACTGTTCTCCCCATAAAGTCATTTATTTTTACAATCCTCTATGATAACAAGTGACAGGTCTCTTTATTTGAGCAACTTGTGCTTCCCTGTAAAAGTCGACGTAACTTTTTTTGCTATCTCCTCTACGAGTGGATAGTTTGCAGTCCGTCATCGGTTTACGCCATCAGATGGTAAGACTTTAAAATTCATGGAGACAGTTCGTTGTGAAATCGTGGCAGGTGGAAGTCTCTTTATTTGAGACAGCTTACCCTTTCCAGGCAAAGTGCCTCGATTAAAGAAGAAGTTGAGACCCATTCTAGGCGAAATGCCAGAATTTTGGGGAAACTTGTTATCTTTTTGCTACCTTCAGTGAACGTTGGTAGTTCATCGTCAATGAACGGCAGTGCTATGATATATTCTCTTTCTACCTTCAGTGAAAGTTGGTAGGTCACCTTCAGTGAAAATTGGTGATTGTTATCTTTTTTCTACCCTCAGTGAATGTTGGTAGTTCATCATCAGTGAACGAAGGTGCTATGATATATTCTCTTTCTACCTTCAGTGAAAGTTGGTAGGTCACCTTCAATGAAAGTTGGTGTTTGCTATCTTTTTTCTACCTTCAGTGAACGTTGGTAGTTCATCATCAGTGAATGGAGGTGCTATGATATATTCTCTTTCTACCTTCAGTGAAAGTTGGTAGGTCACCTTCAGTGAAAGTTGGTGATTGTTATCTTTTTGCTACCCTCAGTGAACGTTGGTAGTTCATCGTCAATGAACGACGGTGCTATGATATATTCTCTTCCTACCTTCAATGAAAATTGGTAGGTCACCTTCAGTGAAAGTTGGTGATTGTTATCTTTTTTCTACCCTCAGTGAACGCTGGTAGTTCATCATCAGTGAATAGCGATGTTATGATATATTCTCTTTCTACCTTCAGTGAAAGTTGGTAGGTCACCTTCAGTGAAAGTTGGTGCTTGTTATCTTTTTTATACCCTCAGTGAACATTGGTAGTTCATCGTTAGTGAATGGCGGTGCTATGATATATTCTCTTCCTACCTTCAGTGAAAGTTGGTAGGTCATCGGTAGTGAATGTCGATGATTGTTATCTTTTTGCTACCCTCAGTGAACGTTGGTAGTTCATTGTTAGTGAACGGAGATGCTATGATATTTCTTTTCCTTCTACCTTCAATGAATGTTGGTAGCTCACCGTCAGTAAATGTCGGTGTTGTTATTTCTTTTCTCTCTACCTTCGGTGAACGTTGGTAGCTTTACCTCCAGTAGAAGTTGGTGAATCCTTTGGCCATTTTATCACCCTCTATAAGTCATGTGTTTTGATCCACCAGTGATTTATTTTCCTGGTCGGGTTTCTATTTTGTTTCTGTATTTCCTTTGCTACATCCCCAATGGTGTTTTGCGTCTCTTTGGTATTGTTCATATGCATTCATTCTCATAAGCATTGCATGACATCTTAGGGTCAAAAATATGGTTTGTTTTATATTTAAGTATCTTCGATCGCATCGACACGAATATTTTTCAACCTTCATATCTCTGGATAGAAGAAACTTAAATAAGGGTAGCTGTTGTACCCCAATTTTTCCCCCTAAGATCCCCTCATCATATCATGTTGATTCCATCACAATAAGATCACATTAGGATTCTTGGTTCCCCTCCCTATCTTTAGCTTTGCTCTTTGAGGAATCACCAAGAACCTTGACTTGTTTTCTTTTGTGGTCATGAATATTTTTGTCTTGATTTTTTCTTTTAATTAATAAAATGCAATGTTGTTTTGTCTTGCTTGTTACTAATATAGGTAAAGGCAATGAGATTTAACAAGTTTCTCCATGGGTTCATGAGTTTATTTCCATGCCCTAGTCAATAAAGCTTGAGAAGTTCAAACCTAACCATTGGATTTGTTTTAGAAGAAATGAAATGGCAAGGTTATTTTGGTTCACCATATTTCAAGATTGTAAGTGTTTGTTTGTTGGCATTAATTTTTGGTAAAACCAAATTTACGAATGTCATGACTGATGTCATAACATTCTGGGATAAAGGTAAATTCTGCAGAAGGAATGTTCTACAGGAACAACTCAGTATGAGTGAATATCATGATGATTAAGCTATGATCATATGTATTGAATTCTACCAAAATCAGTGAGCAAGATACATGATGTCATAACCAATGTTAAGACATCCTGTACTGATCAAGTTGTTGTGCAGATTTATTGTTCCTGAGAATTTTCAGGAATCTGGTGTGCTACTCTGAGTTGAAGTATATTGTCCAGATCACTCACGTGGATATTAGGTTAACCTTGCTTAACCCTAATCTGTTATGATGAAAGCCCAAGACCAAGTCTTTAGGTTAACTTTGGTTAACCCTAGCTATTTTTATGGAAGCCCTAAATGAAGAATAGTCTGCTTATATATTTCTCACGAAGCCTAATGGCGAGCAACGCTTTTGATAGAAGATCAATAAGGCATTGTATAGTTGTGATAGTTTTAGTAACTACTGTGAGCCAAGCAATTATCACTAGATAAGTGACTTGGAGTAGGATTTGGTTGTAAGGGTTTTTTATCACTCAAAGATTTGAAGCACGAGTGTTGTGTCTCTTGATTAAAGCTTTGAAGCAAAATCAAGCGTGTGTATTGAAGAATGTCTTCATAATCTTATTAATCAGTAGATTAGTATCACTGCTGTGATTGAGGGGGAGTGAGTAGGAACTCAGATTTAAGTAGGACTTAGATTGAAGTTGCATTGGGTAGGTCTTAAGTGAAGGAGATAAACTGGTTGGTTTATTCCTAAATTAATACCTCTTATAGTGAATTTCCTCCCTGGTTTGGTAGCCCCCAAAGTAGGTGTTATTATACACTGAACTGGGTTAACAATTGATTATGTTCTTTACTGTCTTTTAAATTAATGTTTGGTGTGTGTTTAATTTGTCAGATACGGTGTCATAACATTCACTGTGACATTAAGTATTTGTTGCCAGAATTTCAATTGGTATCAGAGCATGCACCCTGCCTGTCTTTCTGGGTGAGATCTAGGGATATTATTTTCTGGCGCTATGGACAAGGAAGGAGGATTTGGGAACAGACCACCTATTCTGGATGGATCAAACTATGACTACTGGAAACCTCGTATGATTGCCTTCTTGAAGTCACTGGACAAAAAAGCTTGGAGAGCTACTGACAAAGGATAGAACCATCCCACCATAACTGGGAAAGATGGGACGTCTAGTCTGAAACCCGAGGAAGAATGGAGCAAAGAAGAAGATGAGTTATCCCTGGGTAACTCTAAAGCATTGAATGCCTTGTTCAATGGAATTGATAGAAACATATTCAGACTAGTACATCAATGTGAACTGGCCAAGGATGTTTGGGACACTCTCAAAACCTCCCATGAGGGTACATCCAAAGTAAAAATGTCAAGACTTCAGATGCTCACTACCAAATTTGAGAATCTAAGGATGATGGAAGATGAGACCATTCATGAGTTTCACATGAACATCTTGAAAATTGCCAACACCTCAGGAGCATTGGGAGAAAAGATGTCAGAAGAAAAGCTGGTGAGAAAGATTCTTAGATCCTTGCCTAAAAGGTTTGCAATGAAAGTGACTGCTATAGAGGAAGCTCAGGATACCTGCAACTTGAAGGTTGATGAACTCATTGGGTCACTTCAGACATTTGAGATGGGGATCAGTGACAATATTGACAAGAAAAACAAGAGCATAGCCCTTGTATCCAATACTGAAGATGAAAGCAAGGAGAGTGATGAAGAGAATATTTCAGAAGCTATAGCTATGCTTGGAAGACAGTTCAACAAACTCATCAAGAGAATGGACCCAAAGTCAAGGTCAAATGTTAAGAACATTTCCTCTGACATTAGCAGATCCTATGACTCCAGCAGAAGAACTAAGTCTGAAGAAAAGGGAAATCAAAGCAGAGGAATCCAATGCCATGGATGTGAAGGATATGGGCACATTCGAGCTGAATGTCCTACCTTTCTTAAGAAACAAAAGAAAGGAATGTCTGTTACTTGGTCTGATGGTGACTCAGAAAGTAACTCTGGAGAAGAATCTGCTAAACTAGTGTTGTACCCCAAAATTTGCCCTCCCATTTTCTTCAAGATTTGCTAAGAGCATGCTTCAAAATCTCCCAAGGGTTGCACAGTCCAATGGCCTCCTAACAGTCAAAAATTAGGGTTTTGGTTCTGGCAAAGAAATTGAAGTTTCCAAGGGTCCAATCAAGTCCCACATGCCTACATACATTGTTAAGCATCCATATGTCAAGTTTGAAGACTCACAGCACCAGATTGCACAGTCAAAAACCCTAATTGCTTCACAGTCAACTGCAGGGGCAAAATGGTCATTTGACAGTCAAAAGTCAAAATTTTTGGTCAACATCTTATTTTGAAGTCACAAACATCATTTGATCAATTCTTGATCATGATTCTCAAAGCATGGCTCAAAAAGTCTCAAGATGCAAAAGTTTCTATTTTTGGACAGTTGAAAAAGTCAACTGCAAATTGACCAGAGCATAACTTCCACATGGTTTATCAGAAAAATTCCATCCAAAGCTCATTTTTAATAGAATGACATTTCCAACAACTCATCTTCACACTTCAAGTCCAAGAAATGCTCTCACAAAAAGATATCAATCTCAACATTATAGGTCATTTTCAAAAGTCAACAAAAAGGCACTTTAATTCAAAGACCATAACTTGAGATTGGTAAATCAAAATGACATGGGACCAAAGGCATTGGTTAGAGGACTTCACGACCTTTCCAAAATGTCCAAGAAAATGATCAAAGCTTAAAAATTGAGCAAGATATGCCTTGTGGAAGTTGGGAAATTTTTGGGAATTTTGAAAAGTCAACTTTGCTTCAAATGCCTCAAAATTGCTAATGGGCCTCAATTTCTTCCATGAATCATCACCCAAAGGCCATGCACGACCCATTGACTTTAAAGGGAGTTATTTTCTTATTTTTAATTAATTAATTGAATTTTTAATCTTATTTATTCATTTAATTAACATTAATTATGAGAAAAATACTAAAACATGTTTTCCAAATCTTTTTGTGCAGCATATTCTCCCATTAAGACCTAAATATTTCGTGTACCACATCAAAGAGACCAAATCTTCCAAATTGGCAAATTTTCATGGCAAAAAAGGATTGAAAAAGATATGCAAAATCAAAAATTCAAAAGCATTGAAACAATGGATCATGGGCTTATTTTTCTGACCTAATTCCTTCCACATATATGCACAAACATAAACCTAATGCTAGAACACAGAAAGCTGCGCATAAGGCATAAAACCAAACTTGCATTTTTTGACAAAAAACTCAAAACTGTTTTCATAGCTAGAGCTTGTTTCAAAGATCAAAAACCATTCCAATCCACTCCTGACACTACCAGGGAGCTTTTCCAATCAAAATCACGCCTCCATACTCAAGGAATTGGTAGATAGAAGCCTGACTTTTCTTTAAAATTTTCATATTCGTATTTCACTTTTCATGCATGATTATTGTGTTTTAATGATTGGTTTATACTAATATGATCTCTCTGAAGCTAATGGTGTTATCCAATTGAATTAATATTGCCCGTATGCAAAGTTACCATGAAAGCTTTCTAGGGTTTCTGAAGCTCCAAAAGAGGGGTTTACATATCTGGAAAAATTAGACAATGAAACTGGCACCATTAAAATCGTGACATCTAGACGATTCGATCTCATACCTCGCGCCCTTTTTCTTTTTCACCATGCTCTATTCGCTATTTTCAGATTTGAGTTTAGTGGGGGTTTAAAACCCCCGCTATTTGATGTTATTTGCAGAAAAAGAGATGAAGACGATGCTAACGTGGCTTGGTACTACTGGACAGTTTAAACATTGGCGCGTCTTTTTGTTTAGTCCAGCATGATAGTGATTTTTCTATTATATTATTCATTGTCCATTAAACTAACAAAGAAACGCACTAGCTCCATTGGCAAACGCGCTGGCATGCAGGTATTGGGACCTGGGTTCGATTCCCAGGTCCCCCACTATTTCCATAATTTTTTCATTAACGTGCTTCTATGCAGCGCCCATCATTCAACCCACCATATGTCCTAGTGCTAAGGCTTGCCAAGTGTCTCTGAGGCTCCATCCAATGGCCGGGCCATGCAGCCTACCATACACGTTCAGTCAACCACAAGCATAGGAACATGGAAAGTCAAAAAAGGCCTCATTCTGTTGGGCCAAATTGCTCTTGCATATACCTCCTAATTGGGCCAGAAAACCCCCTACGGTTTGCATATTTTTTTATTCTTTATTTTAATTTTCCTTTACATTCTTTTATTTATTTTATTGTTTTATTTAATTTACAAAATAATTTCCATAACACTAAAAAATCAGAAATAAAAAAAAATAAAATATGTTCATTTAATATTTAATGTATTAATATTTTTGTAAATAAATTTCTAACAATCAATTAGGTTAATTTAGGTTAAAGTTTCAATGTTTTTTCTTAATAACTAAAATACATAAAAACTAGGTTTTTAGCATTTTCATTCTTTTCTCATTAAATAAAATTTTCTTCTTATTATTATTATTCTTAACCATTAATCATTTTGTAAATAAACTTGTAATTAATTAATTAGGGTTAAATTAGGTTAAACTTAAACAATTTTTTTAATAATTAAAAACAAATTTAGAATTAGGGTTTTATTTAACTTTTAATTTTAATTAATTCTCTTTATTTCCATTAAATACAAAAAACATAAAAAAATAACTTCTTTTCTTATTAAATAATTAATTCACTTCCAATTTCCATTTAATTTCTTTAAAGGGTCCAAGGCCCTCGCACTTTCGATTCCAATTTCTTTTCGCGCGCTTGTCTTTATTTTTCGTTTTAAATTTATGTAATTGCCCCAAAGCCTTGTAATAGTAATTAGGACATTTACTTTCCGCACTTTTATTCAAAATCGGGTCTTTGTTAATTTGGCGATGTATAGACCCGCGCCTTGTAATAGCGTAGGACTTTTATTTTCCGCATTTTAATTTCCGCACCTTTTAACTGTTAACTATGGCATGAAAGAATGAATGGCCCAAATAAAATCAAAGCGTAGCTCACCCAATGCATGATCAAGATAAAACATAACTGAAAACGACACACAATTCACACACCACTCTTAGGGTACGCCTCACTGTTGCCTTGCCCCTCGAAACGTGGTCGTCGAGTATAGGACGTTTTAGTAAGTCCTCATGTCCATGAACATGGCATGAGGGTAGCTTCTAAGGTGTCCTACTGTTGCTCTGGTGACCACACTGTCCCTACAAACTCGAATTGACCCGAACACCTCCAACGGTGGTGCTACCTACCTCTCAATGGTGGGATGGCACTACCTTAAGGACATTTACACAACCTAATTCCTTAGGGTAGGTAGATGACTCATAGATACTTGCTCTAATTCAAAACAAATCAAAATACTTTTCACACCGACACTTTTCAAAAAGCTTTCAAAAAACAATTTTTCAAACACTCTTGAGGACTGATACAAGAGTCGATCTGAAATTTTAAACGAAACTTTTTCAAACCCACTCACAATTGAAAAGCAAACACTTTTGAAAACACAAATGAGCAAGTATCTAAGAGCCCATGGATAACCATGGATAGAAAGGGTGCTAACACCTTCCCTTTCTATAAATCTACCTCCCGAACCGAGAGTAATCTCATAAGGAATTTTTCTGTGCTTTTGTCCTTTCCTTGTTGGAGAAAATAAAAGACGGTGGCGACTCTTGCTTCCGCGACATTTCGCGAACCAGCGTTAAACAGTCAGTTCCAGATCCACCGATCACAACTAGTTACTGCACTATCTGGTATTTGTAACTCTGATAATGATTCTAGTGATGAGGAAGTGACATTTGAAGAACTTGTTGACTCCTACAAGAAGCTATGTATCAGAAGTGCTGAAGTCTGTCAGCAAAATGAGAAACAGAAAAAGCTCATAGTGAAGTTGGAGGCTGAGAAGAAGGCAGACACTGCTACTATAAGCCATCTCGAAGGTGAAGTTATAATGTTAAACTCCAAGCTTGATCAGATGACTAAGTCTGTCAAGATGTTAACAAATGGAACTGACAAGTTGGAAGAAATCCTTCAGGCTGGACAAAATGCAGGAAACATGTCTGGTCTAGGATTTGTGGCTGCAAAGAAATTTGCTGTTGACAAGAAGAAGACCATGCCTGATAAACAAATGTCAAAGCAGATGTCACAACATAGGACTCAACATCAATAACAGAGAAATATGAAGAAAAAGTATCAAAGATGGAGATATCATTATTGTGGAAGGTTTGGTCACATAAAGCCATTCTGCTTCAGATTATATGGATATCCTAATCAGACCCCATATGTCAAACCTAAGACTAACAAGGCACCATATACTCAACAGTGGAAGAAAAAGACTGCAGCCCTGATAGCTCACACCTCCCTTAGAGTTTCTGCCTAGGAAGACTGGTACTTTGACAGTGGATGCTCTAAACACATGACTGGAATCAAGAATCTGTTGAATGATGTCAAACCTCATACTACTAGTTATGTCACTTTTGGAGATGGTGCTAGAGGAGAAATCAAAGGAGTTGGAAACTTGGACTTCCCTGGAGTTCCAAACCTAAATGAAGTGTTACTGGTAAATGGTTTGACTGCTAATCTCATAAGTATCAGTCAATTATGTGATCTAGGATTCAAGGTCAACTTCACCAAGTCTGGATGTCTTGTAATTAATGAAAAACAAGAAGTTGTAATGAGAGGAGTCAGATCAAAAGATAACTATTACTTATGGGAGTCTGAGAACACTAACTACTCTTCTGTATGCTCTATAGCCAAAGAAGAAAAGGAAGTGAAACTGTGGCACCAAAAACTTGGTCATTTACATCTTAGAGGGATGAAAAAGATCATATCTATGGAGGCTGTCAGAGGGATTCCAAGGCTTCAGATTGATGAAGGGAGAGTCTATGGTGAATCTTAGGTTGGAAAGCAAACTAGAATGTCACATCCAAAGACAAGACATCTGACCACCTCTAAGGTGCTAGAACTTCTACATATGGATCTGATGGGTCCCATGCAGGTGGAAAGTCTTGGTGGAAAGAGATATGCCTATGTTGTTGTGGATGATTTTTCCATATTCACCTGGATAAACTTCATTAGGGAAAAGTCTGATGTATTTGATGTATTTAAGGAATTGTGCAAAAGAATTCAAAGAGAAAAAGAAGGATGCATTGTCAGAATCAGAACTGATCATGGTAAGGAATTTGAAAATAGTAAGTTTGATGAGTTCTGTTCCTCGGAAGGAATAAATCACGAGTTCTCTTCACCTATAACTCCTCAACAAAATGGAGTTGTGGAAAGGAAAAACAGGACTATACAGGAATCTTCCAGAGCAATGATACATGCCAAAAAGCTTCCTATTCATTTTTGGGCTGAAGCTATGAATACAGCCTGTTATGTCCATAACAGGGTCACCTTGAGAAAGGGAACATCATCCACCCTTTATGAACTATAGAAAGGAAGAAATCCTACAGTGAAGTACTTCCATGTCTTTGGGAGCAAATGCTATATTCTGACAGATCGTGAACAAAGGAAAAAGATGGACCCTAAAAGTGATGAAGGAATATTCCTAGGATACTCTACCAACAACAGAGTATATAGGGTATTCAATTCCAGGACCAAAGTTATGATGGAGTCTATAAATGTCATAGTTGATGATCACCATGAGGAAACAAATGTCCCATATGATGTTGAGACATTCTTTGAGACTTCAACACAAGTGTCTAAAAAGGATGATGTGCCTAATCCTACTCCATCCGAGTCTGAATCAAAGGAAGCTAACAAATATCCTTCCATCAGAATTCAGAAAGATCATCCTAAGGAACTCATCATAGGAGATCCTAACAGTGGAGTCACTACAAGATCTAGAGAAATCATCACAAACACTTGCTTTGTGTCTAAGATTGAACAAAAAAATGTTAAAGAGGCTTTGACTGATGAATACTGGATTGGAGCAATGCAAGATGAATTGAACCAGTTCAAGCAACATGAAGTATGGGAGTTAGTTCCTAGACCAGAAGGAATAAACATCATTGGGACAAAGTGGATCTACAAGAACAAGTCAGATGTTGAAGGAGTTGTCACCAGGAATAAGGCAAGGCTTGTTGCTCAAGTATACACTCAAGTTGAAGGGGTTGATTTTGATGAGACTTTTGCTCCTGTAGCCAGACTGGAATCAATCTGAATTCTATTGGGAGTTGCTTGTCTCCTTAAGTTCAAGCTGTTTCAGATGGATGTGAAGAGTGCCTTCCTAAATGGGTACTTAAATGAGGAAGTATATGTGGAACAACCTAAAGGATTTGTGGATCCAAATTGTCCTAATCATGTCTACAAATTGAGGAAAGAATTATATGGTCTGAAACAAGCTCCTAGAGCTTGGTATGACAGGTTGACAAAGTTCCTCACTGACAAAGGATACAGGAATGGAGGTTTGGATAAAACTCTTTTTGTCAAGAATGAAGGAGGAAAGATAATGGTAGCTCAAATTTATGTTGATGACATAGTGTTTGGAGGAATGTCAGATAAAATGGTTAAACATTTTGCTAACCAGATGCAAGCTGAATTTGAAATGAGCCTCATGGGAGAATTGACCTACTTTCTTGGACTACAAGTCACACAGATGGAAGACTGAATTTTTCTGTCTCAAAGCAAGTATGTAAAGAATATTGTCAAGAAGTTTGGGATGGAGAATGCCAGTCATAAAAGGACTCCTGCACCTACTCATTTAAAGTTGTCCAAAGACACAAGTGGGGAAAATGTGGATCAAAGCTTGTACAGAAGCATGATAGAAAGTCTGCTATACTTAACAGCCAGCAGACCTGACATTGCCTTTGCTGTTGGAGTATGTGCAAGATACCAGGCTGAACCCAAAGTAAGTCACATCAACCAGGTGAAAAGAATTCTGAAGTATGTGAGTGGAACTTACAATTATGGCATGTTGTACTCTCATGGATGTGAACCAATTATGTCTGGTTATTGTGATGTTGATTGGCCTGGTAGTGCTGATGATAGAAAGAGCACCTCTGGAGGATGCTTCTTTTTGGGAAATAATCTTGTCTCTTGGTTCAGCAAGAAACAAAACTGTGTGTCTCTATCTACTGCTGAAGCTGAATACATAGCAGCTGTTCTCAAATGATCTGGATGAAACAGATGCTGACTGAGTATAATGTCACACAAGATGTCATGACATTGTACTGTGACAATTTGAGTACTATTAACATATCCAAGAATCCTATACAGCACAGCAGGACTAAGCATATTGACATTAGACATCACTTCATCAGATATCTTGTGGAGGAGAAGGTGATTAAGCTGGAACATGTTGCCACTGAACTACAACTGGCTGACATTTTTACCAAGGCACTTGATGCTAGTCAGTTTGAAAATTTAAGGGGCAAGCTGGGTATTTGCCAATATGAAGAGATGTAGCAATTAATTTTGCTTAATACAAGGGTTGAAAGAGATATGTTAATCAAGTCTATTCTGATTGGGCTAATAATTTTTTTCCCTCTTTCTTTCCAAAAGTTTAAGAAGAGGAATAGACATATTTATATCTCCCTTTTCTCATTTTGCTGCATCACTCTCCATTCCCTCAAAAGAAGATTTCACACACGCTGTCACTTGTCTTCTCAATCTCTCAAGATGTCTCAACAATCTGCGTCATCATCTTCATCAAAGGCAACTGCATCTTCCTCACCCACTGACACCGAACCTAGGGCAATCGTGAACTCCATGGATGTTGATGTTCTTGAGGTAACTCCACTTCATGAAATGGCAGCTGATCCTACTAAGGTCAAGAAGCTGCGAACCAGACATGCAAGAAGATCACAAGCTTCTCCCTCTGGTAAATCTTCTCAACCATCATCTTTTGTTCCTCCAGAGATAGCTAATAGGGAAGGTTCTGCTTATGTGCATCAAGCTATTGCCAGACTAGTCACTAGGATTCTTAATGAGAATCACTCTGTTCCTGGTATATATGTACCATTAAACCAAGAAACTGCTAGCCCTAATTTAGAAAGTGATCCCAATGTCACTCAGAATGTTGAGACACCTGATGACAACATTGAGAAATCTCCAGAAAAACCTGATGATCACCAGACCCCTACTGACAAGGTTGTTGAACCTCCTGTCATTAATGTTGATGAAGAATTTTCTGACAATGATTTAATTGCTAATATCAACCCTAGCATAGCTAGAAGGATGATGAGTAGAAAAGAAAAGCATAATGCTTCCCAAAGCCCCTCCAAAGAGAAGGCTACTGAAGTTGTTCATGAGAAAGCTAGGCCTGAGAACAAGGCTAGAGAAGAAGCTGAGAAGGATCAAAAAGCTGGAACTTCGAAAGGGAAAGGTAAGGTAAAAGCTAGGGTATTTGTTGGAAGTCTCTCAAAACCCTTGAGACAACCTATAGTCAAGAAAAGAAAGGCTCCTGAACCCTCTGAATCTGATGAGGAATCAAACTTTGTTTTTTATGTTGAGAGAAATGTTCCAGACATTCCTCTTAGGAAGAAACCCTCTTCTAACAAACTACCTAAGGTTCCTGAAGTTTCCATTGACAACATCTCCTTTCACCATCCAAAAAATGCAAGCAGGTGGAAGTATGTGTTTCTGAAAAGGATTGCCTTAGAGAGGGAGCTGAACAGAAGTGCTATTGAGTGTAAGAAAGTCATGGATCTCATCAAGGCTGCTGGCCTGATGAAAACAGTGGTCAAGTTTTCCAACTGCTATGAGATTCTTGTCAAAGAATTCATAGTAAATTTGTCTGGTGGTTGTGATGATGGAAAGTCAGCTGATTTTAAGAGTGTTTATGTGAGAGGAAGGAAGGTAAATTTCTCCCTTACTGTGATAAACAACTACCTAGGAAGGCCTGATGATGCTCAACCTGAGCTTGAAGTTACTGACAACCAGGTTTGTCAAACCATCACTGCCAAGCAAGTCAAGCACTGACCCTTGAAAGGGAAGCTAACTGCAAGCAAGCTGAGTATGAAGTTTGCCATACTGCACAAAATTGGTGCAGCTAACTGGGTTCCCACCAACCACAAATCCACCATTTCCACTGGTTTGGGAAGATTTATCTATGCTATTAGAACCAGAACAAACTTTGATTATGGCAACTACATCTTTGATCAAACATTGAAACATGCTAAGAGTTGTGCTATTAAAGGCCCTATTGCTTTTCCCTCTCTCCTGTGTGGTGTAATCATTGATCAGTATCCTGATATCCTGGTTGAAAAGGACTCTGTGTGCAAAAGATCCCCTGCACTTGGTGTTCACTATAAGCTGTTTCAGGGAACACATGTCCCTGACATTATTATGACATCTGCTGAGACATCAAATGTCAAAGCTCATTCCAAGAAAGCTGGTGTTATAGATGTTCTAAAAGAAACCTGCAGAGAGCTTGATGCAAGAAAAAGGACTCTTGAAGAGCTGATTGCTAGTCTGGAACAGGAGGAGAATGAAGAACAAATTAGGGAAGAGGATGCTGACGAAGAACAACATGATGGTTTTGCGAGAAGCTCACCAGAAGATACTGCTGAAAATAGTGCTTCCTCAGGGGATGACAGTACCTGAAGGTCTGTGTTTGCTGAGTTGAAAAGATTGATGCTGGAACTTGTTGCTGCTATTTGATACCTTCTCTCTATCTCTGTGTATTTTGGATTTCCTTTTGATGACTGTATAACTTGAAGTACTAGTACCTTTGGCCTCTTTATGGCTAAAAAGGGGGAGAAGAAATTGAGGTAATTTTGGTAGAATTAGATATTGGTAGTTAGATTAGGTGTTATTAAAAACTTCTGCTGCATTCTAATCTTTGATTGTTTAGGGGTTTTAGCCAAAAAAATTGCCAAAGGGGAAGTTTGTAAGTGTTTGTTTGTTGCCATTAATTTTTTGTAAAACCAGATTTGCGAATGTCATGACTGATGTCATAACATTCTGGGATAAAGGTAAATTCTGCAGAAGGAATGTTCTACAGGAACAACTCAGTATGAGTGAATATCATGATGATTAAGCTATGATCATATGTACTGAATTCTACCAAAATCAGTGACCAAGATACATGATGTCATAACCAATGTTAATACATCCTGTACTGATCAAGTTGTTATGCAGATTTATTGTTCCTGAGAATTTTCAGGAATCTGGTGTGCTACTCTGAGTTGAAGTATATTGTCCAGATCAGATGCTCACGTGGATATTAGGTTAACCTTGCTTAACCCTAATCTATTATGATGAAAGCCTAAGACCAAGTCTTTAGGTTAACTTTGGTTAACCCTAGCTATTTTTATGGAAGCCCTAAATGAAGAATAGTCTGCTTATATATTTCTCACGAAGCCTAATGGTGAGCAGCGCTTTTGATAGAAGATCAATAAGGCATTGTATAGTTGTGATAGTTTTAGTAACTACTGTGAGCCAAGAAATTATCACTAGATAAGTGACTTGGAGTAGGATTTGGTTGTAAGGGTTGTTTATCACTCAAATCTTTGAAGCACGAGTGTTATGTCTCTTGATTAAAGCTTTGAAGCAAAATCAAGCGTGTGTATTGAAGAATGTCTTCATAATCTTATTAATCAGTAGATTAGTATCACTGCTGTGATTGAGGGGGAGTGAGGAGGAACTCAGATTTAAGTAGGACTTAGATTGAAGTTGCATTGGGTAGGTCTTAAGTGAAGGAGATAAACTGGTTGGTTTATTCCTAAATTAATACCTCTTATAGTGAATTTCCTCCCTGGCTTGGTAGCCCCCAGAGTAGGTGTTATTATACACTGAACTGGGTTAACAATTGATTGTGTTATTTACTGTCTTTTAAATTAATGTTTGGTGTGTGTACAATTTGTCAGATACGGTGTCATAACATTCACTGTGACATTAAGTATTTGTTGCCAGAATTTCAAAGATTATCAAATTTGGTTCAAAAGCACAAGGGATTGATTGTAGAAGTTGTCATGCTTGGACAAGGCTTTGTTCCCATTGGTCACAAATGCATATTTCTCTCAGATCTCAAGATATCAAAGTTGTTGTGGTTGCTATGATTTCTCATTATCATCCTCAACAACTTATATTTACAAAGCATTTGCGTTGGTACAAGAAGTTTGTTCAAAATTGTCAAAGTTCCTCAAGGCATGTTTCTTGATCTAGGAGCTAGGGTTTTGAACTTCAAACGAGTATATCTTGCTCATCTTTTGGTATTTTTGAGTGATTCCAAATACATCCTTCTCTTCAAAGTGTTATCAACAAATCACTTCAAAAGTTCCAAGGAGTTTTCACGTGGAAGAAACTTGATGAAGAAGAAAGATTACAAGTCCTCCAGATGAATCCCTAATTTTTCATGTGTGACTTCAAATGATCATAACTTGGTCAATTTTTATCCCCTTGAGCCCATTATTTTTCCATAATGATCTTGAGGATGTGAATTTTATGCCTTATTTTATGTGCAAAATGAAAAAATGGATGGAAGTTTCCTTAAGGATACAAAAGATTATAGGCCATTTCATGATTTTTTTGCCAACTTCAACAATTCATAACTCTCTCAATTTTTTGGGATTTTGAAAGGTTCAAGTTTCAAAATGTCATTCAAGAGATCTATTTCATTCCATCTTTTTTGGTCAAGAGCAAATTCCAAGAGGAAGGTCATGTTTGGATGCAAAATATTATAGGTCACTTTTGAAGAAAAACTTGAAATATTTCTAAGTATGGAAAGTCAACATTTTCCCCCAACTTTGACTCAATGCAACTTTCAGCTCAAGCATCCATTTGATTCCATTCTTTTTCCATTTCAAAGCTTCTAACCCCATCTTTCTAAATCATCAAGAATCATTCCCTAAGACCCCTTAAGCTGAGAATGCCATGATTTTGAAGTTGGTAACTTAGAACTGAAGTTTCATCTCAAGTCAGATTTTGAAATCTTTGTTCTAGCTTCTAATCACAAGTTTTCCACCCGTTTTTGCCTCTAAACATGTTTAGTGAAGCCCTGGAATTGATTAGCACAACAAAACGCATGTTTTGGATGAGTTTTGATCAAATTGGAAGTCACACTTTTCTTGTTTGCAACTTCACACGATTTCCCTCCAAACTTCATCATTCCACACGCTTGGACATTCCATTTGATTCCCTATAAACAGAGGGTCATTCCCCATTCATTTTCTCAAGCTTGGATAGCCAGAATCACCCTGCCAAACTTGTTCTATAACTCAAAATTCAGCAACTTCAAAATTCATTCTCAAGCCTTTTTCAATCCAATTTTTCCATCAATTCACCTTCCTTGATCTTCCCTGAAGCTAACCATATAATTACATTCAAGAATCGTGTCCTATATTGCTCCATAGAAGTTCAGTTTCAGAGCTCTGCAACTCAACTCCAATAGGTAGATTCCTTCATCAATTCTTCAAAACTTTGATATCATTGTGATGCTCTCATTGCCCTGGTTCTAGTCGCAACGCTTTCTTTTTATTGGAAACACGTTTTGACCATGAAATTTCAAATCCCTTTTCAAAACTTTCTTTCCAAATTGCTTGAGCTACAGTTTATATAAATTTATCGCGAGGGTGTGGTTGTCTTCGTCTTGAAGAGACGAAGCGAATGGCATAGGTCTCGTGCTCTAATTTTACAGATTGAGAAACCTGGTTTTGGGACTGGCTGGAGGTTGAAGATTACAAACGTGTCATCTTCCAACCAATGAAGGCGCGCCATCTGTGTTTTTCAAAAATTTGATTTAATTAATGATCCTATGCATTATTCACAAAAGTCCTTAACATGCACAACGCGCCAGGTCCACTTGATCTGTTTACTAACGCGTTTTGACATTGATCAGATGGCCTATATTTTTTTGGTTTTTATTTTATTTTCTGATTTTTATATTTAATTGTTTTAAACTTCAAAAAATCATAGAAAATTCATTTTTAGTCCAAAAATTCTGAAAAAATTCTGAAAAATATTTTTGATTATTCTCTTTCTGATTTCTATTTTTTTCACAATTTAATTTTGTGTTTTGGTATTTTTTATAAATTTTCACTTTATTTGAATTGTTTTAAATGTTTAAAAATATTTTTATGCATTTTTAAATTCTGAAATAATTATGGAATGATCCAATGATATTGTGACAAATATTGGTGACCTCACTTATTTTTTATTTCTGACTTTGGTATTTTTTTATCATTTTTAGTTTATTTTACTCATTTCTTTTAATTTTAAAAATGGTTTCTGACTTTAAAAAAATTACCAAAAAATTTATAAAATCATTTGAGTCCTTTTCTGATTTTTCTATGGACTCATTTTTTATTTCCTGATCAATTTGAACATAGTTGATATTTTTCTCTTTTATTTCTACTTTAAAACTTTTTTTAAACCTTTTGTATATATATTAAATATAATATTATTTTGTGATTATTTTCTGGCTGATCTTGGGTTAAATTTTTTATCATGAACTTTATTAACATCATTGGATCCATGGTGTTGCGTCTAACTCCACAAAAATAGATGAGTGATTTTAATAATAGTTTGATTAAATTTAATTCAAAAGTAGTTTGTATATTCTCTCACACCCCTCTTCATCTCATCCCTTTCTTATTCCACTTAGTGTTATTGGAGCATGATCTCTATATCATGTCTCAAAATAAATGCTGCATAGATTGCTATTGACCGGCCTCAAAAAAGGTGCGACTTCTATATAAGTCAACTTACGATTGCTTAACATAACGCTAAATTTTGTCCCGATTCGAATAAATGATCATTCGTGGCCCAAACTTATGTTTGCAAGCCCAAGTATGTAATTTGATCTCTTTGATCCAATAACCTTGAGATACATTATGTGGAGGATTTGGTTCTACCAATCCTCTAATGGGCCTACAACACCTTTAGTCAACGCGGATCACTTAAACATCCTTGATCATTAAATGGTACTTATGAGAATTCCAAATGGATGATATACTTGACAAAAAGCAAATGCAACTTGTTGTGTGGAGGCTTTGGTTCTAGCAATCCTCTAATGAGTTCCACATGCAAGTTTCAGGATGATCATCCAACTTACCACTAATCACTAATAATTAACTTTATCCTGTATTTTTTTATTATATGCCATTTTATTTTTATACACGATTTAATTTTAGCATTTACATTTCCTGCCATTTTCATCTTTTTTCATTTGAGCATTTACTTTCATGTCATTCTTATTTTGATCACTTGAGCTTTTCTTTTCTTTTTCAAGACACCTAATAATCAACATGAACCATAAAAAGCTTTAATGATACTTGGACTATTTGGTTACTATCCTTGGCATTATGGAGTATTGGACTTCTTGGACTTAGGATTAGAAACCTTGGCCTATGATTGGAGACCTTGTGACCTTATCTGATTATTTTGTCTGGAGCTCTTGAGGTTTACCTCAAGGAATTGGGTTGTTTGTTTGTTTTGTGTGCAGTTCATTGTGATTACACTCTTTGTTTGTAATATGGAATTCACCCGTATATAGCCGTTACTCTGCCCAATTTTTGTGAAGACTTAATACACTTGAAGTTTGGTTCTTTCAAGAGGTCTAGTATAATTTAGTACTTGGTTTCAATCCAAAAAATGGGAATTCTATCTTGGCTCATAGTGTCAAGTATTGGCTTCTTGTTGGTTAGATGGTTCTTATCCCTAGCTTTTACCTTATGCTTTAGGATAATCCCTTCTTCTCCTCTCATCTTCTTTAATTTCAAAAATCTTCTCTCTCCTTTTGAAAAACTCTTCTTGTTTTTTTTAACTTTAACCATGTTGTACCCCAAAATTTGCCCTCTCATTTCATCAACATTTCTCATCACAAGACTCTTGGAACTCAAGATCAAGCCAGGGTTGGCTCTGCTCAAGACACCTCTTTGCACTGTTGACCTAAATTAGGGTTTGAGTTTGCACAGGGATGTTTTGTCCTACAATGCCCAAAATGACTTTCATAATTCATATTGAACTCACAAGTTTGTCCATACCAAGTTTCAAGCCTTGATTCAGATTTTTTCCTAGTCAATTGGACAGTTGACCTAGAAATCAATTGTATTGGGGAAAAAGTCAACTGTGGCCAATTAACAGTCAAACCTCATGAATTTTGACCCAAATCAACATTGTGAACTCATATGAGCCATTTGATCAAGTTTGGATCATAATTCCACAAGAAATTTGATCAGATCACCAAAAGGGCAAAATGGTCATTTTTAGGGTTTTGACTACACAAAGGCAATTTTTGACTGTTTGACGTAGCCAATGGAAAATCAAGCTCAAACATGGACTCAAGGACTCAATGACATTGTCTTGATCCATTCAAAAAGTTCCAAAGATCTCAAATGCATAGGATTGACAGATGAATTTTTCAGTCAACTGATCAAAATTTGACTGTATACTAAAAAGTCAAACTTTGATTTTTTGGTCAAAATCAAGTGCCAAGGGTCATTTTTCATCAAGACATGTCAAATTATGAAACTTGTTCATTAAGAAACCCAAAAATGCAAATTAGGGTTTAAAATGGAAAATTTTCATAACTTAGAAATTTTCTAAGTTATAAAATTTTCTTATTTTTCCTAACTTTGCCCCACATTTTCACCAAGATGAAAATGGATTCAAACAAAACTTGAAACATGAAAGTTATAGTTCATCACAAAGTATACAACTTTTATTCACAAAGTTTTCTCAAAAGAAGCATGGATCTCAAGTTATGATTTTTGGAACAAGGGTACCTAAAACTTTTAACTTAGAGAAATTTTGACCCATCTTCTTGGCCATTTTCACATAGTTCCACTTGGAGTTTCAAGTTGCATTTCAAAGATGGATTTTAGTACATGTTGCAAGCTTTCCAAATTGTCCAAGAACTCCTCAAACACCTTTGTGGTTAGGGAGAATCGAATGCTTGAAGTTGGCAAAAACTCACTTTGATCCATGGCCAATACATGTTCATACCAAGTTGCAAATCTGACCAAGATAGCTTTATACACAGTTACAGGCCTCAAAACCAGTTTGTACTCCATAATTTAATGCAAACCAATTGAGCTAATGCATTGTCTTGGTCATTAGGGTATTGTACATAAGTTTAATCCCTAAATGGTAAAAGGCATAGTTCCATTTTTGAAAAGTTGCACTTTATGTCAAACCAAGATCTTTGAAGCATGGGGCCATATCTCTGAGGCAAGATCAAATCCACAAATTGCAAGTATCAAGGGAAAGGTATGCAGCTTACAAGATAGGGTGTACAGGCCTGCATTGAGTAGTTACACACTCTTGCTTCACAAAGAAGAAATTTGTCCAAAATCTTCCCAACTCAAAAACCAGCCATAGTCAGCTTACATTAACATTGCAAACCCATTTCACACAACCCTCTGAGTCATAAACATGAGCTCTTCACCACTCAAACCTCCTTGTACACAAAATCACCATTTTTCTGCAAAACAGGGCAAGCCCTGCAGAACCACCTCCATCTCCACTTTCCCTCGCGCGTTTTGCCTCAGACTTGTCCCAATACCTTCCATTCAACTCACCTAAACTATTCCAGACCTCCATTTCTAGTTGTAACACCATTAACACACATTGCCATTTTTGTTTCAAAGCTTTACAGGTTGAGTTCTGTAGCACGATTCAGGCTACTTCAAAACAAACTAAGCATTGGGAAAGCTTCATTGGACATCAGGCAAGCTCAAAAGAACATCAAGCACCCTTGGAAGTTGTTGCATTGTCCAGCTCGAAGTCAACTTGTTGTACCCCAAAATTTGCCCTCTCTTTCTTCAAAGCCTTTCTCACAAGGATTTTCAAAGTTCAAAAAAACCTCAAATGCATAGGATTGATAGATGAATTTTTCAGTCAACTGATCAAAATTTGACTATATACTGTAAAGTCAAATTTTGACTTTTTAGTCAAAATCAAGCGCCAAGGGTCATTTTTCATCAAGACATGTCAAATTATGAGACTTGTTCATCAAGAAACCTAAAAATGCAAATTAGGATTTAAAATGAAAAAATTTCATAACTTAGAATTTTTCTAAGTTATGAAATTTTCTTATTTTTTCCCAACTTTGTCCCATTTTTTCACCAAGATGCAAATGGATTCAAACAAAAATTGAAACATGAAAGTTGTAGTCCATCACAAAGTCTACAGCTTTGATTCACAAAGTTTCCTCAGAAGAAGCTTGTATCTCAAGTTATGATTTTTGGAACAAAGGTACTTAAAACTTTTAACTTAGGCAAAATTTATCCTAATCTAGGCAGGATTTTGACCCATCTTCTTGGCCACTTTTCACATGGTTCCACTTGGAGTTTCAAGTTGAATTACAAAGATGGATTTTATTACATGTTCCAAGCTTTCCAAATTGTCCAAGAACTCCTCAAACACCCTTGTGGTTAGAGAGAATCGAATTCTCAAAGTTGGCAAAAAACTCACTTTTATTCATGACCAAGGCATGTTCATACAAACTTGCATTTTCAAATCAGCATGTTTGGTGCTAGCTTGCAGGCCTCAAAACCAACTTACACTCCTTAATTTAATGCTTAACTAATGAACTAAGGTTTTATTTTATCCATTGGGTCATTACATACAAGATTAATCCCTAAGTAGAAAAAGTGACATTTCCATTTTTGCCAAAATGTGCTTTATGTCAAAACTGAATCCCTTGAGCATTTGGTCCATATCTCATGCAGAAAATCAAGTCCACAAATTGGGGGGGGGGGACTAGAGTATTGTGTGCAACATACAAGATGGCTGGTACAGGCCTGTTCAAAATACTGACACATCTTGGCTTCATAAAAGAAAAAATTGCAAAACAGAAGAAAGGGGGATTTTTCTGTTAACACGAGCAAAAACAAACTTTGGAAACAAGTTCCAGACATCAAAACAAACCGTGTGAAAAATTCCATACCTCCCATATTCTAAAACTCTCCCATATTCTGAAACTCTCCAAGATTTTCAAACTCTCCAACGTTCTCAAACCTGCAAAACTCTAAGATTTTTCATTAAAAAAAGGTCTCAGTAGTATACCTTTCGATTTTACTTCCCCTAGACTGAAGCAACCTTCGATTCACATATCACCATCATATACTCTCTTTGATTCAGTGACTTCCCAAACCAAACAGTAACAGAACTAACTTCAGGAAGATCCCAACGAGGCTCCCTCCACCATAAAAAAAAAGTCACCTACAGCTCTTTCGACTAAGCATTTCTAGAGGTAAGTTCTCTCTAAACTTGGAACTCTTTCATTTAAACATCATGTGCACATATCAATAAAGAAAAATGTAGATATTTCTAGACCATGTTTTAACATTCGATCCTAACTGCCCATATGCTGAAAACTCAACCTTAATTAGTTATACTTTGGACTTTGAGACCCATTGTTTTGTTTTTGTGTTAACCCCTGGACTGTAGTTATGTTTGGATGTTTCATTTTAAGAACTTGAGACAGGTTTGTTATACCCTTCGATTGGCTAGCTGCACAAGCCTTTCGAATCACAATTTGAGGGCCTAATATGCTTACAAGGAGTCAGCAAGGAGCCTGTGGAAAAGCCAGAACCTTGTTGTTTCCAAACCTCAGACGAAATCCATGCCTCAAACAAAAGATAGAACCACTGACTCCAACCCCCAGTCGAAGGAGACAAAGGAAAATCGAAAGGCACAATATGTTGTCCTAAAGGTCCCAATCGAAAGGCACAACATGCTGTTCCACAGGTCCCAATTGAAAGGCACAACATGCTGTCCCACAGGTCCCAATCAAAAGGCACAACATGTTGTCCCACTGGTCCCAATCGAAAGGCACAACATGCTGTCCCACAGGTCCCAATCGAAAGGCACAACATGTTGTCCCACTGGTCCCAATCGAAAGGCACAACATGCTGTCCCACCATGTCCAGTCGAAAGGCATTCCCTCACTGCTTTCAACCTCCAGTCGAATAAGGAAACAAGGCAGAACCAGAAGGCTTCGCCATACACTGACTTCCAGGCCCCAGTCGAAGGATACAACTTGCTGCTGCCTTTGCTCAATCGAAGGACAGGACCTCGCCCCTGCCAAGGCCCAATCGAAAGACGTGACTTTGCTGTTGTCAACCCTAATCAAAGAAGGCAACAAGGCAGAAAGGCCCAGCCAGAGGCACACCTACACTGACTTCCAGGCCAATCGAAGGACAGAACCTCACTGGTGCCAGCCCCTAATCGAAGTACATGACCTGACTGGTGCCAAAGCCTAATCGAAAGACGCAACTTTGTTGTTTCCAGCCCCAATCGAAGGAGGCCAACAGAATGCAAATCAAAGGGTGCTACTTCCTGGGTCGAAAGATACTCATTTTTCTTACTTTTATCTTATTTTTTCATTTTTTATGTCTTTCGATATGGTTGTAATAGCGTAGGATTTTATCTTTCTGCATTTTATTTATTTTGTACAAATGCTAGTAAAGAGGTGTGTATGGTAAGATAAAACCAACAAATAGGCCACCCTAATCAAAGACTAAGTGCATGTAAGTAAAACACATTCGCACACTTGCACCCTTAGGGTATCTCCACTTGGTTGCCTAAACAAATGGGCCATGTTACGCATGTCAAGTACTTTGGTAAAACAAGAACAATCAAAATGATCATAGTCCCTCGATGACGCTATCGGAGTTGCCTAAACAAAATGATCAAGTCCCTTAAGGAAAAATTGCCAAAGATACTTGACGTTATTGCTATCATGGTCTATACGATGACCCGCGCCTGTCCCGTTTAACATCCTAACGCAAGGTTGTTCACCAAACACAATGGTGAAGCAACACTGTTAAAAGGGTTAAAAACATAAGAAAGATCTTTGAGTAAAATAGGGTAGACAACTCTTAGTTACTTGATCAAAAGCTTGCAAAACATCCTTGCTACTTTCGAACACACATCTCAACACAATTTCAAAACAAACTTTCAAAAACATTGAAACATCTTTTCAAAAAGACAAACACCTTTGTAAAACATTCAAACAAGAATTGTTACAAAGGTTTCCTAAACAAGGCATCTTTTTCAAAACATTTTCAAAACCACACACACAAAGCACCATTTCAAGCAATTGAAAAAACAAAGGCAAGTGATCTAAAACAAGTAACTAAGAGCCCATGGAAAACCATGGATGAAAAGGGTGCTAGCACCTTCCCTTTTCATTATCTACCCCCCGAACCCACGAAAACATCTCAAAGGTCTTTCCTGTGCTTTTTGACCTTTCCTTAGGATAAAATAAAAATTCGGTGGCAACTCTTGCTAAACCGAAACATTTGCGAACACAAAACGCAAAATCCCAAGTCAGTTCTCCCACCGTATCACACAACTGAAACAGGTATTTCATGAACTTCTATCTCTCTATTTAGGAATAGTTAGACTTAGGTTTGTGAATGAAAGATGTTGTATTCATAGCCCTGAAACCATACATGTGATTAGTTTTCATTTATATTAATCGTGCTAGGAGAATTTCATCCATGAACTTTCTGAAAAAACTAGGTTAAGAATTAGGGCCAGAGAAATTCTCTCTGGTCTTTGAGAGTTAGCTTAAGTTTTTTATATGGTTAGATTCGTTGTTTGATGCTCTACAAGTTTCATGTTATGAGTTTTGTCAAAAAAAGCACAGAATCAGGAGATAGCAGTTTGTATGGAAAACGCGCGTTTTTGTTTGAACTGAGGAAGAAGACGAAGTTGCTTGGGTTGGGCCTGGTTGTTTTTGCTTCTCACACATGCATTTTCAGTTCACCTCCCCTGGCCCATTGCTTTGTATTTTCATTATTTTTGCATTTTTATTTTTTCTCTGACCTTGATATTTTATTTTCAAATATAAAAAATACCTAAAAAATATTTTCATAAATTTTTATATTTATTTGATATTTATTTTAATTAATTCTAGTATTAATACATTAAATACTTTATATTTACCTTTGTTTAAATGTAAAAATAATGAAAAAATACTTTTATTTTTTATTTATTATTTTTATACATATTTGAAAATATTTTCTTGAAGTATATACATTTTGTAAATAATTTATTTTATTTTTATACACACTTAATATATTTAATATATATATATATATATATATATATATATATATATATATATATATATATATATATATATATATATATATATATATATATATATATATATACATATATATATATATATATATATATATATATATATATATAAATATATATATATATATATATATATATATATATATATATATATATATATATATATATATATATATATATATATATATATATATATATATATATATATATATATATATATATATATATATATATATATATATATATATATATATATATATATATATATATATATATATATATATATATATATATATATATATATATATATATATATATATATATATATATATATATATATATATATATATATATATATAATTAAATAATAAGAACAAAAAACACAAAAATAATACATTTTTATTTTTATTAATATTTTATACTAAAAATACCCTTTCTTCAATATACTTTTATTTTTTGTACAAATTGATACATTTTTGTATATAAATAATAAATAATACTATTTATTTAAGAAATTAGGGTTTTTGCCCTAAAAAACAAAATAATTAAAATTGACTTTTTTATTTATTTACATTTCACATAAAAAATACTTTTTACATACATAAAAACTTTTTTTGCATAATACATTTTATTTGATATTTATTTAATTGTATTTATTTAAATATTGTATTGTGCCTTACCCATTCAATATGGTTGTAATAATTTAGAATTTAATTTCTTGCAAAATAATCCCCAATTCAAATTTGTACCCCCCCTCCCTATATCATGTTGTAATAGTGTAGAATTTAAATTCTCGCACCTTTAAATGCTTTCAATTATGCCATGATTAGACTTAGGGCTTGTATGCAAAATCAAATCAACAAATAGCTTGACCTAATCAAAAGATAAAAATGCATGAAAAACAAACACAATGCACACTTGCACCCCTAGGGTTTCAATCCACTTGTTGCCTTCAAAAATGGGCCATGGTATGCATATCAAGTACTTTGGCAAAACAAAAACAAAACAAAAGATCATAGTCCATCGATGACGCTATCTGAGTTTCCTAAACAAAATGATCAAGTCCCTCAAGATAAATTTCCAAAAATACTTGACGATATTGCTATCATGGTCTATACGATGACCCGCGCTTGTCCCGTTTAACATCCTAACACAAGGTTGTTCACCAAATACAATGGTGAAACAACACTGTTAAAATGGTTAAAACATAAGAAAGATCTTTGAGTAAAATAGGGTAGATAACTCTTAGTTACTTGATCAAAGCTTGAAAAACATCCTTGCCACTTTCAAACACACTTCACAACACAACTTCAAAACAATTTCAAAACAACTTTCAAAAACATTGAAATATCTTTTCAAAAAGACACACACCTTTGTATATATTCAAACAAGAATCATTACAAAGGTTGCCTAGACAAGGCATCTTTTTCAAAACATTTTCAAAACCACACACAAAGCACCATTTCAAACAATTGAAAAGCAAAGGCAAGTGATCTAAGCAAGTAACTAAGAGCCCATGGATAACCATGGATAGAAAGGGTGATAATACCTTCCCTTTCTATAATCTACTCCCCGAACCCAAGAAAACATCTCAAAGGTCTTTCCTGTGCTTTTTGACCTTTCCTTAGGATAAAATAAAAAGTCGGTGGCGACTCTTGCTAAACCGAAACATTTGCGAACACAAACACAAAACCTCAAGTCAGTTCTCCCACCGTATCACAGAACTGACTACTCTACTGGGGAAATTTTAAAAGTGGAGTAACCTTAGGGCTTAGATCACCCTTTGCATGATTATATTGTTTTCCTTGATTGCTTTACATTTGGTTCTCTTGTTTGGGCTTGAAATCCTCCACCCGGATTTGGGAAACATTCATAGGTAAATAGCAATATGTTGTGGAAATTGTGCGGGGTATACCGACATGGTTGAAGCAATAGCTATATTAGTCATATTTGTGAGTACCGGTAGCCTTTGAGTCAATCAAAGAGAATACGGGGCCGCTGAGTGATGTCATGAAGCACTAATGAACTCTTAGAACCTTACTTGACCATCTTGGCCTTTTTTAGGGGTAGTGAGATGACCGACTTTGGTGCAGTCCGAAGTTGGTAGATACTCGATACTACACTCATTGAGGGTTGTTTTCTTGGAATATTTTGGTCGCTAGTTAAGTGGCTAAACCAAAACAATGAACATAGAAAACAATCCAGTGATATTGAGCTCCTTAGAACCCGATTACTATTTATAGGACAGGTTTGAGCCAACTAAACTCAAGAGGGTACTTACCTATGAAACTTCATGCAAGCCTGAAACTAGGGTTTTGTGTGACTTGCTTGTACATGTGCTTGTGCATACATCATGAACATCATAAAGCATCATATGCATCCACTAACCATTTCAAGGGTTTGGATCTTCATCTTTGTTCTTGTTTTGTAGGTCATGGAATCTCTTCGCAGGAAAACAATTCAAGTCAACCTTGTGAGAATCCATCCTCAACTCAAGGAGCTTACTTCTAGGATTCCAGAGAATTCTCTCTTCAGTGAAAGACATGGTAGACTCCTCAACTTGGTCAACACCTACATTGAAGAAGACATGGTGAAAGTCCTCTTCCAGTTCTTTGACCCCCTACACCACTGCTTTACATTTCCTGATTACCAACTAGTACCTACTTTGGAGGAATTTTCTCAACTCCTGAGGATTCCTATTCTTCATCAACTACCCTACAACGGTACGGAAAGAGAACCAAATCCTGAAGATGTTGCTCAAGCATTACACTTGCAACCATCTGATATCAAGGGGAATTGGGAAACCAGAAGTGGTGTCAAGGGTTTCTTGGCAAAGTTTCTGTTTGAGAAGGCACAAGACTGTTGGAATTCTCTTGATCTACAAGCCTTTGAAGAGATTGTGGCACTCCTTATCTATGGGTTGGTCTTGTTCCCAAACCCTGATCAGCTTATAGGTATGAATGCTGTCAAGATTTTCATATCCAGGAATCCTATACCCACATTGCTTAGGGATATCCTACACTCATTTTACACACGAACAATGAGGAAAAGAGGTGTTCTCATGTGTTGTACTCCTCTCCTAGCAAGGTGGTTTATTTCTCACCTTCCACAATCAGTTTTGAAGAATGAGAAGGGTTTAAGGTGGTTACAACGATTGATGACCCTCACACATTCTGATGTATATTGGTGTTCTCGGTCCAGAGAAAATATCATCATCATTGATCGTTGTGGGGAATTTCCTAATGTCCCACTACTTGGAATTAGGGGAGGTATTACCTACAACCCCTGTTTAGCTCTAAGACAGTTTGGATATGCTCAGAGGGATGGCCCTCATGACATGCTGATTCCTGACCTAGTTTTTGACTTCGACAACGATGCGCAAGGACTTCGACAAAGGTTTATCAGAGCTTGGAGGATGCCCAACAAAGTGGATAGTAAGACACTGGGGCACAAGAATTCCATCCCCCTTGAGCCTTATCTCAAGTGGGTACGAACCCGCGCCCAGAATGTTATGATGCCATACCCTCACATTCTCCCCGTGATCAAAGAGCCTGTTATGGAAGGAGAGGTTCCATACACCATCCTACATCCTGACATGCCAACATCATGGGAAGAAATGCAAAAGAGTTGGATCCAACTCAAGGAAGAACGGAATACTTTTGAAGCCAGCTTTTATGCCAGTGAGAAGAAGGTATTGGAGCTTACCCGCCGACTTCATGAGGAGGAAACTCTCAACACTTACATCGCACCAAAGAGGATGCACAATGTATTTTTACATTAATAATTTTGTAATATTTTGCCCATGGGGCACTTATGTACTAACAATTTCTTCTTAATATGACGTGTGTTCCTTTTTGTTTGCAACAAATTTGAATTTCTGAATCCTTGAATGCATTACATGAATAACATACCATTTATCATATGCATAAACAGGTCTTCACACTAGGTTTCCTTATCTTTCTGCTGTTTATTTCAGCAAGATGGATTTGGAGCAGACGGTAAAGGATCTGCAGACACAAAATTCACAATTCCAGCAACTCCTCATGACCTTGGCAAAGGGTCAAGAGGACCTCAAAGCTCTGTTGGAGAAGAATAAAGAGAAAAAGAAAAAGAGACCTGGAGTAGCCACTTTCGGAAGAAGGTTTGAAAGCAATGCCCGAAAGGTTCTTGCGTTCCCCTCAACGTCTGACGAAGGGGCTGGAAAAGGGAAAGGGGCTGCTATACCTTCTGAATTTGAGGTTGAAGAGGAAGAGGAGGAAGAAGACGAAGACTACTCCGAACAACAATATCCTCCAGCGGATGATAAATATAAGAATCTTGAGGATAGACTGGCTGCCATGGAGTTGCAGAGGGTACCCGGTTTGGATTTTGAAGAACTAGGGTTGGTAGCTAGGATCGTTATCCCTCCCAAGTTCAAGGTACCGACATTTGCTAAGTACAACGGTCTGTCTTGCCCAAAGATGCACCTGAGGTCATATGTCAGAAAGATCCAACCCCACTCATCTGATAAAGACCTCTGGGTACACTTTTTCCAAGACAGTTTGTCTGGCACACAGTTGGACTGGTTCTATCAACTCAAGAGATCAGAGGTTCACAATTGGGAAGACTTAGCATCTGCTTTTTACCGTCAATACCAATATAACACTGATTTGGTGCCCACTCGTACTCAACTACAGAGTATGGGGATAGCTTCCAATGAAGGGTTTAAACAGTATGCCCAGAAGTGGCGTTATCTGGCTGGAAGGGTGCAGCCACCTTTGTCAGATAGGGAGTTATTTGACATGTTTCTGGGGACCATGTCTGGCCCTTTCTTCAATCATCTAATCGGGAGTTCTTCTGCGGGATTTACTGAACTAATTTTGATCGGCGAAAGGGTCGAGGCCAGTATTAAAAGTGGAAAGATTCAAAAAGAGGCCTCCACGTCCACCGCTATGAAGAAGACCTTCCCGACTAAGAAGGAAAGTTCTGCTGTTTACACCCAGAGAAATCAGGAAAGAGAGGAACGTCGGCCAACAGTGGGGGCCGTGTTAATTCAGAAGTTTGCATCAGACCGGGCTAGAAGCAGTCAACCGAGGAATGATCAGCCCAGAACCTATCAGCAAAGGCCACCACGGCAATTTACCCCAATAAATATGACACCCGCTCAGATCCTTCAACATCTCCTGAAATTAAACCTTGCTAATTTAAGAGAGGCACCTAAGAATGCAAACACCACTTCTCCACATTATCATCCTAATGCAAAATGTGCCTACCATTCAGACAGTTTAGGGCATGACACCAACGACTGTTGGGCCCTCAAAAACAAAATCCAGGACTTAATTGACGCCAAGGAAGTAGAATTTGATGCTCTTGAGAAGCCCAATGTGATATCTGCTTCGATGCCCAAGCACGGCCATAATGTTCATACCGTTATAGAAGACCTCCATGTTACTGATGTTGCCAATCTTTTGACTCCGTTGTTAGTGATTAAAGAGAAGTTGATGAGAGCCGGGATATACCTAGGCTGTGGGAAGGACTGTTATTTTTGTTTGAACATACGAGCTGACTGCCCAATGTAAAAATCAGGTGTCCAACGCCTGATGGATACCCAAGAGTTACTTTTCCAGAAAACCCCTGTTGATACCTTCACTCCTGTTACCTCTGCTACTTTTGCTACTTCAACCAACGATATTGCAATCATAACCATTTCCAACAATCCTCCCAAGGCTTGCAAAAGGCCTGTCAGGATTACGCCCGACCCGAAATTTGTACCTTTAAAGATCACCATGTCGGGGCCTGTCCCGTATCAATCAAGCAAAACGATACCATGGAACTATGGGGGAGAAATCTTCTATCATGGTATCAAACAAATCGAAGCAGTCCAAGAGAATTCTGAAGAAGAAGAAGACCCTGATATAGGGAACATTGCGGGTACAAGCAAGATAACCCGCAGCGGCCGGATTTTTTCTCCGGAGATTGCTCCCCCTCGAGCAGTTTTCGGACCCTCAAAAGCTTCTGTACCTGTTAGGCCATCTGTGCAAGGCCCAATGATTGAAGAATTGGATACTCCTGAAGTAAGACCATATGTTGATACTACCAATAAGGGTAAGGGGACACTAGAAGCGTCTGTCAGGATGAAGGCTCATGTTGTGGTTATCCCCGAAACCACTCAGAAAGAAATGGATAAAATCTTGAAAATAATCAGAAAGAGTGATTACGACGTCGTGGAACAGCTAGGGCAGACCCCTTCTAAAATTTCAACGTTGGCTCTTCTACTCTGTTCTGAGGCCCATGCTAAGGCCCTGATCAAATTCTTGAAGGCAACACACGTACCCCAAGAGACTTCGGCTGACCAGTTACAGGAGTGTGTGGTCAGTCTTACTGTTGATAATGGCCTGGGCTTTTCCGATGTTGACTTAACTCCCAAAGGAAGGAAACACAATGACGCGCTACATGTCTCAGTTGAATTCCGGGGAACCACCCTCGCCCATGTCTTAGTTGATACTGGTTCTTCCTTGAATATGCTGCCGAAGAAAGCCTTAGACCATTTGGACTGCGAAGGATTGACCCTCAAACCTAGTAATATCGTTGTTAGGGCCTTTGATGGGTCCAAAAGAATGGTTCATGGAGAGGTTGACATTCCTATCAAAATAGGCACAAAAGTTTTCAACTCCACCTTTTACGTGATGGACATCCGTCCGTCATATTCGTGTTTGTTAGGAAGACCGTGGATCCATTATGCCGGGGCAGTTACCTCCTCTTTGCACCAAATGCTGAAATATCCTGTTAAGGGTAAGATTATAACAATGCACGGTGTTGTACCCCAAAATTTTCCCTCCCATTTCCTCAACATTTTCTCATCACAAGACCCTTGAAGATCAAGATCCAGTTAGGGTTTCCTCTGCTCAAGACTTCTCCTTGCACTGTTGACCCAAATTAGGGTTTGTGATTGCACAAAGATATTTTGACCTAAAATGCCTAGGATGACTTTCATGCTTCATTTTGGACTCCCAAGTTTATCCATACCAAGTTTCAAGTCTTGATTCCAAATTTTGCCCAGTCAATTGGACAGTTGACCTAGAAATCAGCTGTATTGGGGAAAAAGTCAACTGTGGCCATTTGACAGTCAAATCTCATGAAAATTGACCCACATCAACATTATAAACTCATATGGACCATTTGATCAAGTTTGGATCACAACTCCACAAGAAATTTGATCAGACCATCAAAAGGGCAAAATGGTCATTTTTAGGGTTTTGACTGCACAAAGGCAATTTTTGACTGTTTGACCTAGCCAATAGCAAACCAAGCTCACATATGGACTCAAGGACCCCATGGAATTATCTTGACATGCTCAACAAGTTCAAAAGATCCCAAATACACAAGATTGACAGTTGAATTTCCCAGTCAATTGATCAATTTTGACTGTATACTGAAAAGTCAAACTTTAACTTTTTGGTCAAAATCAAGTGTCAAGATTCATTTTTCATTAAAACATGCCAAATCATGAAACTTGTCCATCAAGAAATCAAGAAATGCAAATTAGGGTTTGAAATGAGAATTTTTCATAACTTAGAATTTTTCTAAAGTTATGAAAAACCCTAATTTTTTTCCAACTTTGCCCCACTTTCTCACCAAGATTCATTTAGATTCAAGCAAAAGTCAAAACATGAAAGCTGTAGCCTATTGCATGATCTACAACTTTGATTCACAAAGTTTTCCCAAAAGAAGCTTGTATCTCAAGTTAAAATATTTGGAACAAGGGTGCCAAACCATTCTTAACTTAGTGAAAATTTGACCTATTTTAGGCAAGTTTTTTACCTAACTTCAAGACCATTTTTCATACACTTCCACTTGGAATTTAAATTTGCATTTCAAAGATGGATTGTAGTACACATTCTAAGCTTTCCAAAATGTCATATAACTCATCAAACAACCTCATGGTTAGAGATAATCGAATTTTGCAATATGGCAAAAACTCACTTTTGAATTGGCCAATTTCCATGTTCATAACTTGTGCAAATTTCTCAAATCAGCATGCAACTTGATTACAGGTCTTTTATCTCAATTACACTCATAAATTTAATGCCAATCCCTTATGCCAAGACCATGTTCTATGTGTTCAAGCATTGCCTAAAGGACTAATCCCAAATTGGAAAAAGCATTATATCCATTTTTGCAAAAGTTACACTTTATGTCTAAAGCAAATCAAGAAGGTACAAAGGAAATCTAATTGGCACAAGTTTATGGGTTAATCACTCTGATCAAGACAAGGTTTTGCAGCATGTTTAGGGGTCCTCTACCTGTCTAGAACACAAGGTGGCCATTGCTTGCTTAAAGTTTAAGAAACACATCATAACATGTACCAACTTCCATATCAGTGAAAAAAGGCT
The DNA here is from genome assembly GCA_948472305.1 of Vicia faba. Classification (NCBI taxonomy): domain Eukaryota; kingdom Viridiplantae; phylum Streptophyta; class Magnoliopsida; order Fabales; family Fabaceae; genus Vicia; species Vicia faba. Next base: position 315,732,654 of record OX451738.1, on the reverse strand, counting down.
TAGAGAAAGTTATGAAACACATTCCAAACATTCATCTTAAGCTGAAGCACGACCCTAAGACCCCCAATACCTTCACAAACTCAGAATCACCTTTGAACTGCACAAAAACAGAGCTTGCTGCAGGTTGAGTTCCCTAGCTCAATCCTTTCATACATTCTTTCCCAAACCAGTTCAAACACCTTCCCTACCATCAATGCAAGCTAACCAAAACCTAAGACACGACCTGTAACACTCCCAGGCCACTTCACTATTTTAATTTTCTTGTTTTGCAGTTGAAGTTCTCTAGCACGATTCAAGAAGTTTCAGGACAAAGTAAAGCTTGGAATAGCATCCTCACACTTCAAGGAAGCTGTACAAATCATCATCTTGCCCTGAAAGCTCCTCCATTGCAAGGCACGATTCCAACTGAACAGGTATATTCATGAAGTTCTATCTCTCAGTATAAGCATTGTTAGCTTTAGGTTTGTGAAGGAAACATGTCACAATCATAGCCCTGAACATGCCCATATGATTAGATTTCATTTATATTATGTATGCTTAGAGAATTTTGAGTCTGAACATTGATGAAAAACTAGGTCAGGAATTGGGGGAGAAGAAATTCTCCCTCATCTTAGAGAGTTAAGTCAAGTTCTTTATATCCCTGGATTCGTCTTCTCATGCTCTACATTTTTCATGTTGAAAGTTTTGCTTAAAAGTCCAGGAATTGGGAGATAGGAAACGCGTGTTTGCTTGAACAAAAGGTGTTCTGAGGTTGAAGATGACCTGGTTCTGGGCTGGGCCTGTTTGACATTTCTTTTTGCACCATATTCTTACTTCTGCACCCCCTGAGCCCATTTTGTCTATTGTAGTGATTTTTTGACTTTTTCTTTTTTGGTTTGACTTATTTATTTTTTCTTATGATATTAAAAATATAAAAAAATATTTTTCTCACCATTTTCCTATTTATTAGATATTTATTTGTTTAAATTAGTTTTTTGAACATAAATAAATAAATAAGATATATTTTTATTAAAAAATACGAAAAATATACAAACACATTTTTATTTTCATTTTTATTTTGTTTTATCTTCTGAAAATATTTTATATAAAAAAAATACTTTTTTTATTAAATATTAAATATTATTAATTTGCATATATAATACATATTAGTAAATAATACAAATATTTATATAGATATTAATATATTTAGGTTAAATTACAAAATATACACACTTTTATTTTCCTTGTTAAATATTTAATGTAAAAATACCCTTTTCACAAATATACTTCATTTTTTTTATTTATTTTATTTTTTGTAATAAATAAATATTATGCATAAATAAATGAATAATACATTTTATTTAAGAAAATTAGGGTTTTGCCCTAAACATGAAAAAACTCCAAAAAATAATACTTTTATTTTTGTTTATTTTGACATGTAAAAATACTTTTTCCATACATACAAAAAAAACCATTTTTTGCATCTTGTATATTTGTTCTTATTTTATTTAATTTATGCAATTAAATTATCTTGTAAATAATTCAATATTGATGTAATAGTTTAGGTTTAAATTCCTTGTCAAAAAATCCCCATTTGAACATTTGTACCCCCCTTCCCATATATTGTGTTGTAATAGCTTAGTAAATTTATTTTTCGCACTTTATTGCTTTCTAATTATACCATGTTAGAATTAGGGTTTGTATGCGAAAAAACAATGAAAATAGTTTGACCTAATTTCAAGATAAACAAGCATGAAAATGGACACACAAATCACACTTGCACCCTCTAGGGTATTCCACTTGTTGCCTTTCAAAATTGGGCCATATTGCATGTTAGGTCTCTTTGGGCAAAACAAAACAATCAAACGATCATAGTCCCTCGATGACGCTTTCAAAATGTTGCCTAAACAAATGATCAAGTCCCTTAAGGAAAATTGCCCAAAGATACTTGGCACCATTGCAATTATGGTCTAAACGATGACCCGCGCCCGTCCCTTTCACATCCTAACATGAGATTGTCCACCAAATACAATGGTGGAACAAACTTGTTAAAAGGGTTAAAACATAGCAATAAACTTTGAGAAATTTAGGAGTAGATAACCTCTTAGTTACTTGAATCAAACTTGCAAAAATAAAACACTTGCCTATTTTCTAAAACCACACCTCACAACACTTTCAAAACAAGCTTTCAAAAACAAATGAAAACCTTTTCAAAAGACATACACCTTTGTATACATCCCAACATGGATCATTACAAAGGTTGCCACCACATTGGCTTCTTTTCAAAACATTTTCAAACCCACACACACAAGCACCATTTTAAACAATTGAAAATTAAGGCAAGTTGATCTAAGCAAGTAACTAAGAGCCCATGGATAACCATGGATAGAAAGGGTGCTAATACCTTCCCTTTCTATAATCTACTCCCCGAACCCAAGAAAAATCTCAAAGGTTTTTGCTGTGCTTTTTAAACCTTTCCTTAGGATAAAATAAAAAGTTGGTGGCGACTCTTGCTCAACCGAAACATTTGCGAAAACAAACGCAAAACCATAGTCAGTTCTCCCACCGTATCACAGAACTGGCGACTCTGCTGGGGATATTATTAAAAGTGGAGTAACCTTAGGGCTTAGATCACCTTTGTTTTCAATTGTTTGCCTTGTTTTCTTTTATATTGGTGGGCTTTTGCATCGGAGTTTCATAGATCCTAACCCGGATCTGGGGAATACCCTTTTTAGGTAGCATAATCTGTGAGGGACCTGTCCGGCGTAGACCGGCATGGGTGAAGCAGTGGCTACGTTGGTGTGGCACCTTGGTCTGTACCTATATCCCTTGTGTTGCAATAAGGAGAATATAGGTCTTCTAAGGAGTCATTAAACACCAACCGACCTTAGAACCTTAAATTGACCAAACTTGGCCATTAGGACAGTAGCAGTATGCTACACTCATTGAGGATAAACTCTCGCGATGGTTCTGGCCGCAAGAAAAGATTGCGATGCTGGAGTTATGACCGATTGAGGGTGGTCAATGATTTGAGATCCTCTAGAACCCGGTTACTTTTTATAGGACAGGTTTTAACTAACGAAACTAAAAGAGGGTAATACCTAAACTTCATGCTGGCCTTAAACCTAAGGGTTGTCTTGTGTGACTTGTGTGCCTTATCATGTTTGCATGTGTGAATACTTGTGGTGTGCTTCATCATAGCATCATGCCATCATACCATTGCATGCATCCTGTATAAAGGACTAACCCATTTCAAAGACAAAAAAGTTTCATCTTTGCTCTGTTTTGTAGGACATCATGATGCCCGTGCGTAGAAATACTATCCGGCTCAACTTTGTTCAACCACCAACTTTGCTCAAGGATTTGGTTGGTAGGATTCCAAACACTTCTTCCTTCATCAACAGGCATGGTTCTCTCCTTGGCTTGATCACTTCAAAATGGGACCAACAACTGATAAGTGTCCTGACCCAGTTTGATGACCCCCTGTATCATTGTTTCACCTTTCAAGACTTCCAGCTGGTTCCTACCCTGGAAGAATTCTCTTATCTGCTTGGTATCCCTGTCTTGGAACAAACACCATTCACTGGTTTGGAAAAGACTCCTAAGCCTGAAGAGGTTGCTGCAATTCTCCCCTTGACCAAAGAAGAGGTATTGGCTAACTGGGAAACTAGAAGTGGAGTTAAGGGCTTCTTGGTCAAATTTCTGGTTGGCAAGGCTAATGATTTCTGGAATGACTTGGACTTCAAGGAGTACGAAGATATTCTGGCTCTTTTGATCTATGGTCTGGTATTGTTTCCCAATCCTGACACCTTTATCAATATCCATGCCATAAGGATCTTCATGTCTCAGAATCCTGTACCCACTCTTTTGGGTGATATCCTGCAACAACTCTATGCTCGTACTGCCCGAAAATGGGGAACTCCGTGGTGTTGTGCTCCTTTGCTAGTGAGGTGGTTTATTTCGCACCTTCCTAAGTTCGTGCTGAAGAATGAAGAAGGAAAGGGTTGGGGTCATAGGCTAATGTCTCTCACTGATAATGACATCACTTGGACTCTCAGAGGTTTGGATGAGGTAGCTGTCATTGATCGTTGCAGAGAATACCCTAATGTTCCGTTGATTGGTATCCAAGGAGGAATCTCTTATAATCCATGCTTAGCTCTCCTCCAGTTTGGAAGAGCCAGAAGAGTTGGGCCTCATGAAATGTTGGTTCCTCACTTCCATTTTGAGTTTCAGGCAGACAGTGACAAACTACGCCATGGATTCATTAAAGCCTGGGACAGAATTCACAAAGCTGACCCACATGAGTTGGGACCAAACACTTCTATACCAATGGAACCCTATTGCAAATGGGTCCGCATCCGTGCTCAGAAGTTAGGTATGTCGTACGAAGCTGTCAGACCTATCATGCTTGAATCTCCTGATGAAGATGGAGTTCCTCCAACTGTCCTCCCTCCTCAGATACCTACTGATTTTGACACAATGAAGAGATCTTGGGCGCAGCTAAAGGAAGAACGGGATTTCTATCGGGAAAAGTTCAACGAACAGGAATGGAAGATCCAGAGGCTGACCAAGAAATTGGAGGAAGAGCGGGTCCTGAATAACTACATCCACACTGAGAAGAGGAGGCCATGGGAGCACTGATGGGCTTTGGATATTTCCTTTTACAGCTTTTATTTCCTTTTCAGTATTTTTCATTCCTGTAATGCCTAAGGGCAAGTTGTTGAACAATTTGAAATTTGAATCTAATGAAGTGCGTTTCCCTTTTGTCTACAAAGTTGAATCTTGTTTGTCTTTGAAAACATAAAACATATGCATCTCATTGCACCATATGCATAGCAGGTACCCATTTACACAGGTTGCTTAATCTTCTTCGCTGTTTATTTGGAACAGTCATCATGAATCCAGACTCGTCCAGTGAGCAAGCAATCAAGGCCCTTCAGGCCCAAAGTGCCCAGTTTCAAGAAATGGTCCTGAGCCTGGCCCAAGGTCAGCAAGAGTTGAAGACCCTACTCCTGAAGAAGAAGAAGAAAAAGATGACTGCGTTATTCAACACCGGGCGCAGATTTGGGAACACACTCCACAATGAAGCTGATCCAACTACTTCTTCTGCTGAGAAAAACAGTCCCCAAGGGGGAGGAGCTCCTAGTCCTGCAGTCTCTGACAACGAGACGGACTACAATGACGAACAATACCCACCTGCTGCTGACAGATACAAGCAATTAGAAGACCGCTTGAGCGCCATGGAGATTCAGAATGTACCGGGGCTGGATTTCGGAGATTTGGGGTTATCTTCTGGGGTAGTAATCCCACACAAGTTTAAGGCGCCTGCCTTTGCCAAATATGACGGGGCTTCCTGTCCAAAGCTGCATCTAAGGTCGTACGTAAGGAAGATCCAACCTTACACGGCAGATAAGAACCTTTGGATTCACTTCTTCCAAGATAGCCTTTCGGGGTCATAGCTTGAGTGGTTCTACCAACTAGATGGAACTAGCATCCGACACTGGGAAGATTTGGCAACCGCATTCTACAGACAATATCAATACAATTCTGATCTCGCTCCTACGCGTACCCAACTTCAAGGTATGTCTCTAGGAACGGGCGAAGGGTTCAAAGAATATGCACAAAAATGGAGGGATTTGGCTGGCAGGGTGCAGCCTTCATTAACTGATCGTGAGCTGGTTGATATGTTTTTAGGGACTTTGTCTGGTCCATTTTTCAATCATTTGGTTGGTAACTCCTCTGCCGGGTTTACGGATTTGATTCTGACAGGAGAAAGAATTGAAGCTGGCATCAGGTCAGGAAAGATACAAAAAGCTGCCTCCACAAGTACTGAGAAGAGGCCTTTCAAGAAAGAAGCAAGTGCCGTCTATGGTCCTAGAAGACAAGTCAAGCCAAAAAGTCGCCAAGCCGTCAATGCTTTAGTCATTTCAAAACCTGTTGCTGCTCCTCAGCAGTACAATCAACAAAGAGGTGAAAGGCCCAAGAGGCAGTATACTCGGCTGAGTATGACCTTGTCACAAATCTTACCACAACTGTTATCAACCAACTTGGTGACCATCAAAGAAGCTCCTAAGGTTGTTAATACTGCATCTCCTAAGTATAACCCAAATGCCCGTTGTGCTTATCATTCCGATAGCCCCGGGCACACTACTGATGATTGCTGGGCCCTGAGAAATAAGGTGCAAGACCTTATCGATGCGAAGGAAATTCAGTTTGAGGCGCCTGAGAGGCCAAATGTTGTAACTGCTCCTATGCCCCATCATAGAGTAAATGCCATCGAGGAAGATTTGTATGCTGTTTCGGTGAATGATGTTGCTACCCCTCTTTTGACTGTTAAGAGGAACTTACTACTAGCCGGTTTATTTCCGGGTTGTAGCAAGGGTTGCCTCCTGTGTGCTGTTATCCCTACCGGTTGTCCGCTGCTGAAATCAGGCATCCGAAGCCTGATGGATAGCAAAGAAATTTTGTTCAAGAAAACTGCCGTTCCATTTGTTTCCGCTGAAGAAATATCTGTTGTCACAATTTACAATCCTACCAAAGCTCCCCCGAGGAAGCCAGTCCAAATTATGTCTGTTGCACCCATCACTATTACTGTCCCGGGGCCTCTCCCATATGAGTCTGATAAAGCTGTTCCATGGCATTATGGGGCCGACGTGTATGTGCTTGGAGTGAAGCAGGAGTTCAACACCAATACCAGTATCAGTAACATCACTGGTCCCGCCAAGATTACCCGCAGTGGCAGGCTCTTCTCGCCTGACATTGCACCGCCAATTATCCGAAAACCTCTTACCATCACACCCGCAAGTGTGCATGTTCCGAATCAAGTTCCTGTGTCTACCACTGCCGCCGAGTCCTCTGATGCTCGGGGCAAAGAAGCTGCTACCGATTTGCCTGCCAGGACGGAGGCACCAAAAAATACTGTTGTTGAAGCCTCCCAACAAGAAATGGAGGAAATCCTTAAAATCATTAAAAAGAGTGACTTCAATGTTGTTGAACAGTTGGGGCATACCCCCTCCAAAATCTCTATGCTATCATTGCTGCTATGCTCAGAGGCCCATGCAAAAGCCCTGATTTCATTTCTGAAAACGGCCCATGTGCCGCAAGAGACCTCTGCAGATCAATTCACCAACTGTGTGGCTAATTTGACAGCTGACAATGGTTTGGGGTTCTCAGATACTGACCTTACCGCCAAAGGGAAAAATCACAATGATGCCCTGCATGTCTCTATAGAATGCAGGGGAACTACTCTCGCACACGTGTTGGTGGATACCGGTTCTTCCCTGAATGTTTTGCCCAAGAAGGCATTGGATCGCTTGAATTGTGAGGGCTTGGAATTGAAACCTAGTAACATCATTGTTAGAGCTTTCGACGGTTCTAAGAGGATGGTGCACGGTGAAGTAGACATTCCTATCCGTGTGGGTTCCCAAGTCTTCGACTCAACGTTCTATGTAATGGATATTCGTCCATCTTACTCCTGCTTGTTGGGTCGACCCTGGATTCACAAAGCTGGGGCAGTAACATCCACTATACACCAAAAGCTCAAATACCCTGTCAAAGGGAAAATTGTTACTGTGCAGGGTGAGGAGGAATACATGGTTAGTCACTTGAATTCATTCCGGTATATCGAGATGGACGGGGAGTTTATTGAAACCCCCTTTCAGCATTTTGAGGAGGTTCCTCCAACTTTGGCATCAGCTGAAACAGTGGTTGAAGAAGACTTTCCGTTGAAGATGGCGTCCTTGAAGGATGCCCGGGCTGTAATCGAGAAAGGCAATTGTGCAAATTGGGGTCAGCTTCCTGATTTCACTCAAAAGAACGACAAGTTTGGGCTGGGCTTTACTGCAGAGGCTCAGAGGGCTGTGCGCAAGGAAAAGATCAGAAAGGCTCCGGTGCTTATCACCAATCCGAGGGTGAATGCTATCGAGGAGGACGTAGAGGAAGCAGAGTTTGACAGTTGGATCTATCCAACCACCGGCAACGGACCAAGCAACTGGACGGCAAAGGATTTTACACCTATCACATTTGTCACGCAGTAATTAATTCTTTTGATTTTCAATTTGTAACAAACAAATATGTTGAAACTTTTATTGGCTCGGTGTCCTACCCGGGGCATCGTAGCTCCATTTGTGAGGGCTTTTTGTATGACATTTCCACATATCATCAATCAAAACATTGGACGTTTGTTGCATTTCAAATCTTGTGCTCTTTTTCTTTCTGTGTTATATATTGCAAAACAGCTATATTTACACACACTCACTTATACAGGTTTCAATCCACTCTGGATCTCACTGGTAACAGCTCTGCTACCACCAGTTATGACTTCGAGAATCCGATCAACTTGGCCGAAGACGAAGGTGAAGATGATTGCGAAGTGCCTGGTGAACTCGCAAGACTGCTACTCCAAGAAGAGAGGGCTATTCAACCACATGAAGAGCCGGTGGAAACAGTGAACCTGGGTACTGAGACAGATAGGAAAGAGGTCAAGATTGGTGCCAATCTAGAGCTCAGCGTGAAGTAACAATTGATCCAGATGCTACATGATTACATGGAGATATTTGCTTGGTCCTACGAGGACATGCCTGGTTTGGATGCCGACATTGTAGTTCATCACCTGCCAACCAAGGAAGACTGCCCTCCGGTAAAGCAAAAGGTCCGCCGTATGCGCCCAGAGATGTCCGAAAAGATCAAGGCTGAGGTTATGAAGCAATTCGATGCCGGTTTTCTAGCAGTAACTTCTTATCCTCAATGGGTTGCCAACGTGGTGCCAGTGCCGAAGAAGGACGGTAAAGTCAGAATGTGTGTCGACTACAGGGATTTGAACAGGGCCAGTCCCAAAGATGATTTCCCTCTACCTCACATCGACGTTCTTGTCGACAATACTGCTCAACACAAGGTGTTCTCCTTCATGGATGGTTTTTCAGGGTATAATCAGATCAAGATGGCTCCGGAAGATATGGAGAAGACTACCTTTGTGACTCAGTGGGGCACCTTCTGCTACAAGGTCATGCCATTCGGGTTGAAAAATGCTGGGGCAACCTATCAACGTGCCATGGTTGCTTTATTTCATGATATGATCCATCATGAGATTGAGGTATACGTTGATGACATGATTGCAAGGTCTCAAACTGAGGAGGAGCACCTTGATCATCTGAGGAAGTTGTTTGACCGACTGAAGTTATACAAGCTGAGGTTGAATCCCAACAAATGCACCTTTGGGGTAAGGTCCGGAAAATTGCTAGGTTTCATTGTAAGTGATAAAGGTATTCAGGTGGACCCTGCCAAGGTAAAAGCCATACAAGAGATGCCGACTCCAAAGACAGAGAAAGAAGTCAGAGGCTTCCTGGGACGACTGAATTACATTGCCCGATTCATCTCACATCTGACTACTACTTGTGAGCCAATCTTCAAATTACTGAAGAAAGATCAAGTAGTACGCTGGAACGATGAATGTCAGGCTGCCTTTGAAAAGATAAAAGAGTATCTCCAAGAGCCACCCATTCTTATGCCACCAGTGGAAGGGAGACCTCTGATACTATACTTGACTGTACTTGATAACTCAATGGGGTGTGTGCTGGGGCAGCATGACGAGTCTGGTCGAAAAGAGCACGCTATTTATTACTTGAGCAAAAAGTTTACCGACTGTGAGTCTCGTTACTCACTGCTCGAGAAAACTTGATGCGCTCTGGTATGGGCTGCTCGCCGGCTGAGACAGTATATGCTGACTCACACTACTCTTTTGATTTCAAAGATGGATTCCATCAAGTACATATTCGAAAAGCCTGCTCTGTCTGGAAGAATAGCAAGATAGCAAATGATCTTGACAGAATATGATATCCAGTATACAACTCAGAAAGAAATTAAAGGAAGTGTACTGGCAGATCATTTGGCACACCAACCTGTGGACGATTACCAATCATTGAACTTTGATTTTCCGGACGAAGATATCATGGTGGTAACTGATTGTGAAGTACCTGGACCGGATGAAGGACCTGAGGAAGGATCCCGATGGTCTATGCATTTCGACGGAGCCTCCAATGCTTTGGGTAACAACGTCGGTGCTGTAATCATATCTCCCAAAGGAACTCATACTCCACTCACCGCCCGATTGTGTTTCAACTGCACCAACAACATGGCCGAATATGAGGCATGTATCATGGGTCTACAAGCTGCAATCGACTTAAGGATCAAATTTCTGAGTGTCTTCGGAGATTCCGCTCTCGTGATCAATCAGATCAAAGGCGAGTGGGATATGAAACACCCAAATCTTATTCCTTACAAAGAGTATGTGCTGACTTTGCTTCCCCACTTTGAAGAGATAACTTTTAAGCACTTCCCAAGAGAGGAGAATCAGCTAGCGGACGCACTAGCTACGATGTCTTCAATGTTCAAAGTTAAATGGGACAATGATGCTCCCCAGATCATTATCTGGAAGTTGGACGAACCGGCATACTGCTGCAATCTTGAGGCCGAAAAGGTGACTGAAAAACCCTGGTATCATGAGGTGAAGAGGTACTTGGAAGCTCAGGAATACCCTGAAGGTGCATCTGTCAATGACAAGAAGTTCATGAGGAGGTTTGCGGCAAAATTCTTCCTCAGCAACGACATTCTCTACAAACAGAATCATGATTCAACTCTACTGCGTTGTGTGGATAAAGCTGAAGCGGAAAAGATCATGATAGAGCTGCATGAAGGTACATTTGGAACACATTCCAGTGGACACACCATGGCAAAGAAAATCCTACGGGCAGGATATTTTTGGTCCACAATGGAAGCCGATTGTTACCAACACTCTCGAACTTGTCACAAATGCCAGATCTATGCTGACAAGGTGCACATCCCTCCGGTTCCTCTGAACGTCCTGACGGTACCTTGGCCTTTTGCAATGTGGGGCATTGATATGATCGGGGACATCCGACCGACGGCATCCAATGGGCATCGCTTCATCTTGGTGGCGATCGATTACTTCACGAAGTGGGTTGAGGCAGCTTCCTACGCAACGGTAACCAAGAGCGTCGTGGCACGTTTCATCCGGCATAACCTGATCTGTCGGTACGGCATCCCGGAAAGGATCATTACGGACAATGGTACCAATCTCAATAACAAGATGATCACTGAGCTCTGCGAGCAATTCAAAATACAACACCATAACTCTTCTCCTTACCGGCCGAAGATGAATGGAGCTGTAGAAGCAGCTAATAAGAATATCAAGAAAATTATGCAGAAGATGACAGTGACCTATAAAGATTGGCACGAGATGTTACCGTTCGCTCTTCATGGGTACCGTACCTCAGCAAGGACGTCAACCGGGGCAACTCCTTTCTCCTTGGTCTATGGCATGGAGGCAGTCTTGCCAATTGAAGTCCAGATACCCTCTCTCCGGATAATGAAGGATGCAGACTTGAGTGAAGATGACTGGATCCAGACTCGACTTGATCAATTAAACCTGATTGACGAAAAGAGGCTCACCGCTATCTGTCATGGTCAGACGTATCAAAAACGGATGATCAGGGCATTTAACAAGAAAGTCAGACCACAAGAGTATCAAGTTAGGGACCTGGTAATCAAGCGCATCATCCTTCCTCAAAGTGATCCCCGGGGCAAATGGACCCCTACATACGAAGGGCCATTTGTGGTTAAACATGTGTTCTCAGGAGGAGCCATGATCCTAACCACCATGAATGGTGACGACCTTCCTCACCCCTCCAATGCAGACATAGTGAAAAGATACTACGCATGAATAAAAGACCCGCTAGGTTGACATACCTAGGCAAAAATAAGGGCTTCCCGGCGAACCAAAAGGGTTCGGGCAAAAATAAGGGATGAAATGAAAAAAAATCTGTACACCCGGCAAGTCGAAAACCTGAAAAGGCGGCTTGGGCAAAAATGGGTATCCCGGTGGACTGAAAACCCGAAAGGGCGGTCCAGGCAAAAGTTAGGGATAAAGCGTAACACTATGTCTCATTGGATCACTTTGCATCCGGAATTCGGCATCAACTATCTGGCTCAGATCTCGGCATCGATCAATCAGCTTCATCTTCAACCAAGCAGCAAAGTGATGAGACGCTTGAAGACATAAAGGCGATAGCAGAGTTGGAACCCAGTGGGATTGTTCACATAGCTGTTTTGTTTCCTTTTCAAAATTGTAAATTCTATGTTATTCGGCGGCATTCTCTTACTAGGATGTCAGCCTCTTGTACAAAAACGCCTATTCACAGGAAAAATTCAAATCAATACAAATCCACTTTTTTATACAAATTGCCATTGTTTTTCCTTTTTCTGTTTTGTCTTGCGAAGAACGTCCAATGTTCATTTTTGATATATGCATTTGACATTAATTGCTGATTCATAAATATTTGCATATGAAACAAAAGACTAATTACAGGTGACATCAGAAACAGGGGCAATGTGAGGTTGTCTGATGCAGTCTGGTTGCTTTGTCCGCCAAGGTACCAAGGTAGATTTAACTGAAGAATGTGACCAAGTTATCTCAGCTCCCCACAGAACGAGACAAGATAGCAACATTCCCCGGCAGAATATCAATACCCCAGTGCAATTCTAAAAGTTTCCCCAGTAAGGTGGAATCCATATCCCCGGCAGGTCTTAAAGCTTATCTCGAGTAGATTCCGGAAGCTTATCCCCTGCAGAATACGAACGTCTCTCCCGAGCTTTATTCAAAGTTATTCCTCACAAGGGCTTATAACTGGGTTATCCTCAGCTAATTGCCACGGAAGATCGCCCTCGGCAAAGTTCTTTCTATCCCCAGCGGAGTTTATCTTTGGTATCCCCAGTGGAGTTTATCATCATCCCCAGCGGAATCCATCATTGAAGTCCTTAGCAGGCCTCTCATCAAAGCTTCGGCAAAGTATCTCTTCCACAGAACATTCCCCGGCCGGTCGTCAAGGATTTATTTTCCTAAGACGAAAATACATTCATAAACATTTCACATTTTCATACATCTTGCTTACATACATGATAAAGTGCATACAACACTATCTCATGTTGAACATCATGACATCATGCATATCATACATCATGACATTGCATACGACTTATGTTTTTGCCTTTTCAGGGAAAAAGACAATCCCAAAGACAACTACCTTCAACTATCGCAATTCCAGATTCGACTCCTGTATCCAGCCAGGGCATATCTGTTGACCACATTTCCAGACTCGATTCCTGTATCTAGCCAGGGCACGTCTGAAGAGTTCAAAGATTCGATTCCTGTATCCAGCCAGGGCATATCTATCAACTATCACAATTCCAGATTCGACTCCTGTATCCAGCCAGGGCATATCTGTTGACCATATTTCCAGACTCGATTCCTGTATCTAGCCAGGGCACGTCTGAAGAGTTCGAAGATTTGATTCCTGTATCCAGCCAGGGCATATCTGTTGACGACTATTTCCGGATTCGATTCCTGTATCCAGCCAGGGCACATCTGTGAGTAACCGATTGTAGATTCGACACCTGCATCTAGCCAGGGCATATCTGCATGAGGAGATTGCAGATCAAACACCTGTAACAAGCCAGGAAAACATCTGTCTTTCTCAAATACACAAGTTCTCGCTAAGGAATCTCTTAGGCGATCAACACTTCCAAATGGCATCTATAAGCCCATTCCCGACAAGGTCCTGTCACATCTCCAGATGGCATCTATAATCCCATCTCCCTATCCACCATCTCTCCAAATTTCATCTATAAGCCCATTCCCAACATCACATTGCTGATACTTCAACATGCGAGTGCAAATTTCCGGGCACTCTAGTGTCCAATCTCCTTTTACCCTCGAGTCACGAAAGGCAAACTTGCCAATCTAACTCTTCAGGTTCAAGAAGATTGAACAGGGGCAAATGTTGTACCCCAAAATTTGCCCTCCCATTTCCTCAACATTTTCTCATCACAAGACCCTTGAAGATCAAGATCCAGTTAGGGTTTCCTCTCCTCAAGACTTCTCCTTGCACTGTTGACCCAAATTAGGGTTTGTGATTGCACAAAGATATTTTGACCTAAAATGCCTAGGATGACTTTCATGCTTCATGTTGGACTCCCAATTTTATCCATACCAAGTTTCAAGTCTTGATTCCAAATTTTGCCCAGTCAATTGGACAGTTGACCTAGAAATCAACTGTATTGGGGAAAAAGTCAATTGTGGCCAATTGACAGTCAAATCTCATGAAAATTGACCCACATCAACATTATAAACTCATATGGACCATTTGATCAAGTTTGTATCACAACTCCACAAGAAATTTGATCAGACCATCAAAAGGGCAAAATGGTCATTTTTAGGGTTTTGACTGCACAAAGGCAATTTTTGACTGTTTGACCTAGCCAATGGCAAACCAAACTCACATATGGACTCAAGGACCCCATGGAATTATCTTGACATGCTCAACAAGTTCAAAAGATCCCAAATACACAAGATTGACAGTTGAATTTCCCAGTCAATTGATCAATTTTGACTGTATACTGAAAAGTCAAACTTTGACTTTTTGGTCAAAATCAAGTGTCAAGATTCATTTTTCATTAAAACATGCCAAATCATGAAACTTGTCCATCAAGAAATCAAGAAATGCAAATTAGGGTTTGAAATGAGAATTTTTCATAACTTAGAATTTTTCTAAAGTTATGAAAAACCCTAATTTTTTCCCAAATTTGCCCCACTTTCTCACTAAGATTCATTTGGATTCAAGCAAAAGTCAAAACATGAAAGTTGTAGCCTATTGCATTATCTACAACTTTTATTCACAAAGTTTTCCCAAAAGAAGCTTGTATCTCAAGTTACAATTTTTGGAACAAGGGTGCCAAACCATTCTTAACTTAGTGAAAATTTGACCTATTTTAGGCAAGTTTTTTACCTAACTTCAAGACCATTTTTCATACACTTCCACTTGGAATTTCAATTTTCATTTCAAATATGTATTGTAGTACACATTCCAAGCTTTCCAAAATGTCCAAGAACTCATCAAACAACCTCATGATTAGAGAGAATCGAATTTTGCAATATGGCAAAAACTCACTTTTGAATTGGCCAATTTCCATGTTCATAACTTGTGCAAATTTCTCAAATCAGCATGCAACTTGATTACAGGTATTTTATATCAATTACACTCATAAATTTAATTCCAATCCCTTGTGCCAAGACCATGTTCTATGT
Source organism: Vicia faba (assembly GCA_948472305.1). Taxonomy (NCBI): domain Eukaryota; kingdom Viridiplantae; phylum Streptophyta; class Magnoliopsida; order Fabales; family Fabaceae; genus Vicia; species Vicia faba. The sequence continues at coordinate 315,717,518 of OX451738.1, read as the reverse complement.
GTTCAAGCATTGCCTAAAGGATTAATCCCAAATTGGAAAAAGCATTATATCCATTTTTGCAAAAGTTACACTTTATGTCTAAAGCAAATCAAGAAGGTACAAAGGAAATCTAATTGGCACAAGTTTATGGGTTAATCACTCTGATCAAGACAAGGTTTTGCAGCATGTTTAGGGGTCCTCTACCTGTCTAGAACATAAGGTGGCCATTGCTTGCTTAAAGTTTAAGAAACACATCATAACATGTACCAACTTCCATATCAGTGAAAAAAGGCTTAGAGAAAGTTATCAAACACATTCCAAACATTCATCCTAAGCTGAAGCACGATCCTAAGACCCCCAATAACTTCACAAACACAGAATCACCTTTGAACTGCACAAAAACAGAGCTTGCTGCAGGTTGAGTTCCCTAGCTCAATCCTTTCATACATTCTTTCCCAAACCAGTTCAAACACCTTCCCTACCATAAATGCAAGCTAACCAAAACCTAAGACACGACCTGTAACACTCCCAGGCCACTTCACCATTTTCATTTTCTTGTTTTGCAGTTGAAGTTCTCTAGCACGATTCAAGAAGTTTCAGGATAAAGTAAAGCTTGGAATAGCATCCTCACACTTCAAGGAAGTTGTACAAATCATCATCTTGCCCTGAAAGCTCCTCCATTGCAAGGCACGATTCCAACTGAACAGGTATATTCATGAAGTTCTATCTCTCAGTATAGGCATTGTTAGCTTTAGGTTTGTGAAGGAAACATGTCACAATCATAGCCCTGAACATGCTCATATGATTAGATTTCATTTATATTATGTATGCTTAGAGAATTTTGAGTCTGAACATTGATGAAAAACTAGGTCAGGAATTGGGGGAGAAGAAATTCTCCCTCATCTTAGAGAGTTAAGTCAAGTTCTTTATATCCCTGGATTCGTCTTCTCATGCTCTACATTTTTCATGTTGAAAGTTTTGCTTAAAAGTCCAGGAATTGGGAGATAGGAAACGCGTGTTTGCTTGAATAAAAGGTGTTTTGAGGTTGAAGATGACCTGGTTCTGGGCTGGGCCTGTTTGACATTTCTTTTTGCACCATATTCTTACTTCTGCACCCCCTGAGCCCATTTTGTCTATTGTAGTGATTTTTTGACTTTTTCTTTTTTGGTTTGACTTATTTATTTTTTCTTATGATATTAAAAATATAAAAAAATATTTTTCTCACCATTTTCCTATTTATTAGATATTTATTTGTTTAAATTAGTTTTTTGAACATAAATAAATAAATAAGATATACTTTTATTAAAAAATACTAAAAATATACAAACACATTTTTATTTTGTTTTATCTTCTGAAAATATTTTATATAAAAAAAATACTTTTTTTATTAAATATTAAATATTATTAATTTGCATATATAATACATATTAGTAAATAATACAAATATTTATATAGATATTAATATATTTAGGTTAAATTACAAAATATACACACTTTTATTTTCCTTGTTAAATATTTAATGTAAAAATACCCTTTTCACAAATATACTTCATTTTTTTTATTTTTTTTATTTTTTGTAATAAATAAATATTATGCATAAATAAATGAATAATACATTTTATTTAAGAAAATTAGGGTTTTGCCCTAAACATGAAAAAACTCCAAAAAATAATACTTTCATTTTTGTTTATTTTGACATGTAAAAATACTTTTTCCATACATACAAAAAAAACCATTTTTTGCATCTTGTATATTTGTTCTTATTTTATTTAATTTATGCAATTAAATTATCTTGTAAATAATTCAATATTGATGTAATAGTTTAGGTTTAAATTCCTTGTCAAAAAATCCCCATTTGAACATTTGTACCCCCCTTCCCATATATTGTGTTGTAATAGCTTAGTAAATTTATTTTTCGCACTTTATTGCTTTCTAATTATACCATGTTAGAATTAGGGTTTGTATGCGAAAAAACTATGAAAATAGTTTGACCTAATTTCAAGATAAACAAGCATGAAAATGGACACACAAATCACACTTGCACCCCCTAGGGTATTCCACTTGTTGACTTTCAAAATTGGGCCATATTGCATGTTAGGTCTCTTTGGGCAAAACAAAACAATCAAACGATCATAGTCCCTCGATGACGCTTTCAAAATGTTGCCTAAACAAATGATCAAGTCCCTTAAGGAAAATTGCCCAAAGATACTTGGCACCATTGCAATTATGGTCTAAACGATTACCCGCGCCCGTCCCTTTCACATCCTAACATGAGATTGTCCACCAAATACAATGGTGGAACAAACTTGTTAAAAGGGTTAAAACATAGCAATAAACTTTGAGAAATTTAGGAGTAGATAACCTCTTAGTTACTTGAATCAAACTTGCAAAAATAAAACACTTGCCTATTTTCTAAAACCACACCTCACAACACTTTCAAAACAAGCTTTCAAAAACAAATGAAAACCTTTTCAAAAGACATACACCTTTGTATACATCCCAACATGGATCATTACAAAGGTTGCCACCACATTGGCTTCTTTTCAAAACATTTTCAAACCCACACACACAAGCACCATTTCAAACAATTGAAAATTAAGGCAAGTTGATCTAAGAAAGTAACTAAGAGCCCATGGATAACCATGGATAGAAAGGGTGCTAATACCTTCCCTTTCTATAATCTACTCCCCGAACCCAAGAAAAATCTCAAAGGTTTTTGCTGTGCTTTTTAAACCTTTCCTTAGGATAAAATAAAAAGTCGGTGGCGACTCTTGCTCAAACGAAACATTTGCGAAAACAAACGCAAAACCATAGTCAGTTCTCCCACCGTATCACACACGGCGAGGAAGAGTACATGATAAGTCATCTCAATTCCTTCCGCTATGTGGAGTTGGATGGCGAGTTCATCGAAACACCTTTCCAACATTTTGAGGAAGTTTCTCCTGAGGTAGAAGTTGCGAAGACAATGGTTGAGGTGCCTATCGTTCCCAAGCATGTATCTAGAATGGCGTCTCTCAAGGACGCAGAGGCTGTAATTAAAGAGGGGAAGAGCACAGTGTGGGGGCAGTTGCCTGATTTCCCCCATAAGACGGACAAGTTTGGATTAGGTTTCACTGCTGCAGGACAAAAGGCTATGCGTCGCTCCAAGGCGGGAGGACCACCCGTCAAGATCACTCACCACAGAATCAATGCTGTAGAAGATGATGAAGAGGGCCACTTTGAAGATTGGATCTTTCCGACCGTCGAAGGGGGTTTAAGCAACTGGGAAGCAAGGGATTTTATTCCCATCACCTTTATCAACCAGTAATTTTATCTTTGAACAATTTCCCGTTTATGGTCTGTAATAACTAAACAATTTGTACACTATTTTCACCTCATGCCTTGCCCGGGGCATGTAGGTCCATTTGTAAAGGGCTTAATTTTCTTCATTATCATATGCCATGCTTTAATGAATCATTGGACATTTTTCATCTATAAACTACTGTGTTCATTTTCTTTCCTTTTGCATTTTGTTTGTTTAAGGATGGCTATCCCTTACACACACCCACACTTACAAATGCAGGTACCCATCCACTCCGGATTCCATGGGTGACTATTCTGTTTTAGCCTTCGATAACTCTGAAGATTTGGTCAATCATGCTGAGTATGAAGTTGACGAAGACTGTGAAGTTCCAGGAGAGTTAGCCAGACTTTTGCAACAAGAAGAGAGGGCTATTATGCCTCATGAAGAGTTGCTAGAAACCATCAACTTGGGGACAGAGGAAGACAGGAAAGAAGTAAAAGTGGGTGCCAACCTGGAACCAAGTGTCAAGGAGCGCTTAGTGCAGTTGTTGAACGAATATGTTGAAATATTCGCATGGTCTTATGAATACATGCCAGGGTTAGACACAGATATTGTGGTTCACCGTCTCCCTACAAGAGAAGACTGTCCACCGGTCAAGCAAAAGGTCCTCCGAATGAGGCCTGACATGTCTGAGAAGATTAGAGTTGAGGTAATGAAGCAATTCAACACTGGCTTTCTGGCTGTTACTTCCTATCCACAATGGGTTGCTAACATTGTGCCCGTGCCTAAGAAGGACGGCAAAGTCAGAATGTGTGTGGACTATCCGGATTTAAACAGGGCTAGCCCTAAAGACGATTTTCCACTACCACATATCGACATCTTGGTTGACAACACAGCTCAACACAAGGTTTTTTCCTTCATGGATGGATTCTCAGGATACAACCAGATCAAAATGGCCCCCGAGGACATGGAGAAAACTACCTTTGTCACGCAATGGGGTACCTTCTGCTACAAAGTGATGCCACTCGGACTGAAGAATGCAGGGGCAACCTATCAACGCGCCATGGTAGCTTTGTTTCATGATATGATACATCATGAGATCGAAGTTTACATAGACGACATGATAGCTTGATCACAGACAGAAGAAGAACACCTTGGTCATTTGCAAAAGTTGTTTGCCAGGTTGAAGGAGTATAAGCTCATACTGAACCCAAGCAAGTGCACTTTTGGGGTTAGGTCTGGTAAACTTTTGGGATTTATTTTCAGCAACAAAGGCATTGAGGTTGATCTAACTAAAGTAAAGGCTATACAAGAAATGCCTGCCCCTCGCACTGAAAAGGAGGTTAGAGGATTCTTGGGACGCTTAAACTATATCGCCAGGTTCATCTCTCACCTGACATCTACCTGTGAGCCAATCTTCAAGTTGTTGAAGAAAGATCAGGTGGTTGAATGGAACAATGATTGTCAAGTTGCTTTTGATAAGATCAAGGAGTATTTACTAGAACCTCCTATTTTGATGCCACCCGTCGAGGGAAGACCGCTAATCATGTATCTGACCGTCCTAGAGAATTCAATGGGGTGCGTACTGGGGCAGCATGACGAGTCTTGCCGAAAAGAGCATGCCATTTATTAACTTAGCAAAAAGTTTACCGACTGTGAAACCAGATATTCACTTCTCGAGAAAACTTGTTGCGCTTTGGTATGGGTTGCTCGCCGGCTAAGGCAGTATATGTTGACTCATACCACTTTGTTGATTTCCAAAATGGACCCGATCAAGTATATCTTCGAGAAGCCTGCTTTATCTGGAAGAATTGCTAGATGGCAAATGATCCTGACTGAGTATGATATCCAGTATACTACCCAAAAAGCTATAAAAGGGAGTGTACTAGCTGACCATCTAGCTCATCAAGTCGTCGAAGATTACCAATCTATGAGATTCGACTTCCCTGACGAGGACATCATGACATTGGACAACATTGAAGGTAACGGACCGTATGACGGACCTGAAAAAGGATCCCGATGGATCCTGTACTTTGATGGTGCTTCAAATGCACTTGGAAATGGTATCAGTGCGATACTCATTTCTCCGGAAGGTTGCCATACACCCTTCACTGCCCGACTTTGCTTCAGTTGTACCAACAACATGGCTGAATATGAAGCTTGCATATTTGGTCTCAAGGCTGCTATAGACTTGGGAATCAAATCTTTGGTCGTATTTGGGGACTCGGCTTTGGTTATCAGTCAAGTCAAAGGAGAGTGGGACACCAAACATCCTAATCTTATCCCATACAAAGAACATGTCCTGACATTGTTACCTCATTTTGAGGAGATTACTTTCGAGCACTTCCCGCGAGAAGAAAATCAGTTAGCCGATGCTCTGGCTACAATATCTTCCATGTTTAAACTCAACCGGGATAACGAGGATCCCCAAATCACCATCGAGCGAATGGACGAACCTGCGTACTGTTAGGAGATTAATACCGAAGAAGTAGTGGAACCACCTTGGTTTCACGAAATCAAAAGGTATCTCCAGACTAGAGAATATCCTGAAGGAGCTTTAGTCAATGATAAAAAGTTCTTAAAGAGATTTGCTGCCAAGTTCTTCCTAAGCAATGACATTCTTTATAAGCGCATCCATGATTGTGTTCTACTTCGTTGTGTGGACAAGGTTGAAGCAGAGTTGATCATGACCGAGATACACAGTGGCACATTTGGCACCCACTTGAGTGGACATACGATGGCTAAGAAGATCCTAAGGGCAGGCTACTATTGGTCTACCATGGAAGGAGATTGTCATCAACATTCCCGTACTTGCCACAAATGCTAAGTCTATGTCGACAAGGTACATATTCCTCATGTTCCTCTCAACATTCTGACAGCTCCTTGGCCATTCGCAATGTGGGGCATTGACATGATCGGAGATATTAAACCTACGGCATCCAATGGACATCGCTTCATCTTGGTCGCTATTGATTATTTCACCAAGTGGGTCGAAGCAGCTTCCTATGCCTCTGTTACCAAGAATGTGGTTGCCCGCTTCATCAAGCAGAACCTCATATGCCGGTATGGTGTCCCCGATAGGATTATCACGGACAATGGTACAAATTTAAACAACACTATGATCGCCGCTCTATGTGAACAGTTCAAGATTTATCATCACAATTTATCTCCCTTTCGACCGAAGATGAACGGTGTTGTTGAAGCCGCGAACAAAAATATCAAGAAGATTATTCAAAATATGACAGTCACCTACAAAGACTGGCATGAGATGTTACCGTTTGCTCTGCATGGATATCGTACCACGACACGTACTTCAACAGGGGCAACTCCATTTTCTTTGGTATATGGCATGGAAGCTATTTTGCCTATGGAAGTTCAGATTCCTTCTTTGAGGATTATGAAGGACACCGGTTTGAGTGAAGACGATTGGATTCAGACCCGACTTGATCAACTTAATTTGATCGACGAGAAGTGACTTACTTCTGTTTGTCATGGTCAGATGTATCAAAAACAGATGATCAAGGCTTTCAACAAGAAAGTCAGGCGTCAGGTATATCAAGTTGGAGATCTGTAATCAAGCAGATCATCTTGCCGCAAAGTGATCCCAGGGGCAAGTGGACTCCTACTTACGAAGGACCATTTGTGATCAAGAGCATCTTTTCTAGTGGGGCAATGATTCTGACCACCACGGACGGTGACGATTTGCCGCACCCTGCAAACGCAGACATAGTCAAAAGATACTACGCATAAAATGACCCGGTAAGTTGAAAACCCGAAAGGGCGACTTGGACAAAAATGGGCATCCCGGTGAATCGAAAACCCGAAAGGGAGATTCAGGAAAAAATTAGGGATAAAACAAAAAAATCTGTACACCCGGCAAGTTGAAAACTCGAAAGGGCGACTTGGGCAAAAAAGGTTTTCCCGGTGGATCGAAAACCCGAAAGGGCGGTCCAGGAAAAAGTTAGGGAATTAAAGCGTATGACTATGTCTCGTCGGATCACTTTAAGAACAATCTCTTCACCAACAAGCTCCAAGCTTCTGATCAATCCAGTCATCGACGGACGAAGCAGCAAATGGACAAGATATTCAGAGTTGTGAAGGCTATAGCAGAATGGGAATCCCATGGAATTGTTACACATAGCCATCTTTCTTTTGTATAAATTATTTTTCAATTTTTACGACAACATTCTCTTACTAGGATGTCTGTCTCCCTTGTACAAAGATACTCACGAAAGTTAAATGCAAAGATACTTCAAAGTGCAGAAATTTGCTTGCCTTTGTTTTTTACACTTATGTTTTATTTGGAAAACGTCCAATGTTTTGTTAAATGGGCATATGCATTTGAATATAATCACTGCTTACAAATAAAACGAAATTGAAAAAGGATAATTACTGATAGGTTGAAGGTGTAGGAAGATATCTTTATGCCATTTCAGAAGATATCCCCTGCGATACATCATTCAGATCCTCAACAAAACTAAAATTTGGAGTATATTTCCCCAGCGGAGTTAAACTTCAAGATCCTCAACAAAGCCATTGCATTCTAAAACTTGATTCCTCGGCTGAAATTTCCCTACAGAGTTATCTCCCAACAGATCGAAGATTCTAGGTCTCATTTCTCCAAGCAGAAGACTCCCAGGTTTTAACTCCCAAGTAGATATTTTCAGAGTTTTCCCTATTTCCCAGGAAAGTCATGAAGGATTCTCATTCCCTGCAGAAGTTGTCAAAGGCCTTGTCAATCCCACAAATCGCCGAGGATTTTCAACCTCCAGCAGTGGCCCAGGATTTCTCCTTCTCAACAATCAGAGATCTTTAATCCCAAGGCAGTCAGCAAGGATTTCTCATCTTCAGTATTCAAAGATTTTTGGAATCCCCAGCATCGGTCAAGGATTTACTTTCCACGACAGCAGTCAAGGATTTATTTTCTTCAGCAAGACAACTCATCAGCTTACATGCGCATACATTACATTCATGTGTCATGAAAATTGATAAAACACATATATTGCATCATACATTTCATGCAACATAACTTTGTGTTTCGGCTAATATTTTACCCTCCACAGGATAAGATTAACAAGCTACAAACTTCAAGGATCATGAAAACAGTTTACGGATGCTTCCAAACACGGATGATAATCTATCGCTTGTTCAGATTCAGCTCATGAAAACAGTTTACGGATGCTTCCAGACACGGATGCTAATCTATTTCTTATTCAACTTCAAGGATCATGAAAACAGTTTACGGATGCTTCCAAACACGGATGATAATCTATCGCTTGTTCAGATTCAGCTCATGAAAACAGTTTACGAATGCTTCCAGACACGGATGCTAATCTATTGCTTATTCAACTTCAAGTATCATGAAAACAGTTTACGGATGCTTCCAAACACGGATGATAATCTATTGCTTGTTCAGATTCAACTCATGAAAACATTTTACGGATGCTTCCAGACACGGATGCTAATCTATTGCTTATTCAACTTCAAGGATCATGAAAACAGTTTACGGATGCTTCCAAACACGGATGATAATTTATCGCTTGTTCAGATTTAGCTCATGAAAACAGTTTACGGATGCTCCAAACACGGATGCTAATCTATTGCTTATTCAGATCCCCAGCCCAGAGATGCTCCATACACAGATGTTTCTCTGTCGCCCATTCAGAATTCAGATACCATACAGATACACTCCAGACACGACGGTCTTTCTGATATTCATTCAAAGTTCAAATACAATTATAGCTTAGAAACGCTCCAGACGCGGACGCCACTCTTTTGCTCATACATACTCAGTCTCCAGATATAGCTCAAATGTATTCTATATACGAATATCATTTTGATGCTCATTCTTCTGACCTACAACATTGCAATTCAACAAAAAGTCTTGGATGGCATCTTTAAGCCCATCTCCATCAAGATTCTACTATCTCCAAATGGCATCTTTAAGCCCATTTCCTCAGTTATACTTCGACGAGTGCAAATATACGGGCACTCTAGTGTCCAATCCTCCTTTACCTTCGAGTCGCGAAAGGCAAACTTGCCAATCTAACTCTTCAGGTTCAAGAAGATTTAACAGGGGAAATTGTTGTACCCCAAAATTTTCCCTCTCATTTCATCAACATTTCTCATCACAAGACTCTTGGAACTCAAGATCAAGCCAGGGTTGGCTCTGCTCAAGACACCTCTTTGCACTATTGACCTAAATTAGGGTTTGAGTTTGCACAGGCATGTTTTGACCTACAATGCCCAAAATTACTTTCATACTTCATATTGAACTCACAAGTTTGTCCATACTAAGTTTCAAGCCTTGATTCAGATTTTTGCCTAGTCAATTGGACAGTTGACCTATAAATCAGTTGTATTGGGGAAAAAGTCAACTGTGGCCAATTGACAGTCAAACCTCATGAAGTTTGACCCACATAAACATTGTGAACTCATATGAGCCATTTGATCAAGTTTGGATCACAATTCCACAAGAAATTTGATCAGATCACCAAAAGGGCAAAATAGTCATTTTTAGGGTTTTGACTACACAAAGGCAATTTTTGACTGTTTGATCTAGCCAATGGCAAATCAAGCTCAACCATGGACTCAAGGACTCAATGACATTGTCTTGACCCATTCAACAAGTTCCAAAGATCTCAAATGCATAGGATTGACAAATGAATTTTTCAGTCAACTGATCAAAATTTGACTGTATACTGAAAAGTCAAACTTTGACTTTTTGGTCAAAATCAAGTTCCAAGGGTCATTTTTAATCAAGACATGTCAAATTATGAAACTTGTTCATCAAGAAACCCAAAAATGCAAATTAGGGTTTAAAATGGAAAAATTTCATAACTTAGAAATTATCTAAGTTATAAAATTTTCTTATTTTTTCCTAACTTTGCCCCATATTTTCACCAAGATGAAAATGGATTAAAACAAAACTTGCAACATGAAAGTTGTAGTCCATCACAAAGTCTACAACTTTGATTCACAAAGTTTTCTCAAAAGAATCTTGGATCTCAAGTTATGATTTTTGGAACAAGGGTACCTAAAACTTTTAACTTAAAGAAATTTTGCCCTAGTTTAGGCAGGATTTTGACCCATCTTCTTGGCCATTTTTCACATAGTTCCACTTGGAGTTTCAAGTTGCATTTCAAATATGGATTGTATTACATGTTGCAAGCTTTCTAAATTTTCCATAACTCCTCAAACACCTTTGTGGTTAGGGAGAATCGAATGCTTGAAGTTGGCAAAAACTCACTTTGATCCATGGCCAATACATGTTCATACCAAGTTGCAAATCTGACCAAGATAGCTTTATACACAATTACAGGCCTCAAAACCAGTTTGTACTCCATAATTTAATGCAAACCCATTGAGCTAATGCATTGTCTTGTTCATTAGGGTATTGTACATAACTGTAATCCCTAAATGGTAAAAGGCATAGTTCCATTTTTGAAAAGTTACACTTTATGTCAAACCAAGATCTTTGAAGCATGGGGCCATATCTCTGAGGCAAGATAAAATCCAGAAATTGCAAGTATCAAGGGCAAGGTATGCAGCTTACAAGATAGGGTGTACAAGCCTGCATTGAGTAGTTACACACCCTTGCTTCACAAAGAAGAAATTTGTCCAAAATCTTCCCAACTCAAAAACCAGCCATAGTTAGCTTACATTAACATTGCAAACCCATTTCACACAACCCTCTGAGTCATAAACACGAGCTCTTCACCACTCAAACCTCCTTGTACACAAAATCACCATTTTTCTGCAAAACAGGGAAAGCCCTGCAGAACCACCTCCATCTCCACTTTCCCTCGTGCGTTTTGCCTCAGACTTGTTCCAACACCTTCCATTCAACTCACCTAAACTATTCCAGACCTCCATTGCCAGTTGTAACACCATTAACACACATTGCCATTTTTGTTTCAAAGCTTTTCAGGTTGAGTTCTGTAGCACGATTCAGGCTACTTCAAAATAAACTAAGCATTGGGAAAGCTTCATTGGACATCAGGCAAGCTCAAAAGAACCTCAAGCACCCCTGGAAGTTGCTGCATTGTCTAGCTCGAAGTCAACTGAAACAGGTATTTCATGAACTTCTATCTCTCTATTTAGGAATAGTTAGACTTAGGTGTGTGAATGAAAGATGTTGTATTCATAGCCCTGAAACCATACATGTGATTAGTTTTCATTTATATTAATCGTGCTAGGAGAATTTCATCCATGAACTTTCTGAAAAAACTAGGTTAAGAATTAGGGCCAGAGAAATTCTCTCTGGTCTTTGAGAGTTAGCTTAAGTTTTTTATATGGTTAAATTCGTTGTTTGATGCTCTACAAGTTTCATGTTATGAGTTTTGTCAAAAAAGCACAAAATCAGGAGATAGCAGTTTGTATGGAAAACGCGCGTTTTTGTTTGAACTGAGGAAGAAGACGAAGTTGCTTGGGCTGGGCCTGGTTGTTTTTGCTTCTCACACATGCATTTTCAGTTCACACCCCCCCTGGCCCATTGCTTTGTATTTTCATTATTTTTGCATTTTTATTTTTTCTCTGAACTTGATATTTTATTTTCAAATATAAAAAATACTTAAAAAATATTTTCATAAATTTTTATATTTATTTGATATTTATTTTAATTAATTCTAGTATTAATACATTAAATACTTTATATTTACCTTTGTTTAAATGTAAAAATAATGAAAAAAATATACATTTTGTAAATAATTTATTTTATTTTTATACACACTTAATATATTTAATACATACATATATATATATATATATATATATATATATATATATATATATATATATATATATATATATATATATATATATATATATATATATATATATATATATATATATATATATATATTA